>CM070598.1:50713593-52082520 GCA_036346395.1 Hsuehochloa calcarea
ATAGTTTTTTTTTGAATTTTACTCGAATTTAATTTTTTATTTAAAATCCAAAAAATTTAAATTTTGATCAGAAAATTTTCTAATTTTCAACCTTACCGGACCCGTGTAAAAAAAGTATCCGGTATTGAAAAACTTGCCTATTACCGCAAGGAAAGGCAAGTTGGCAGAAGAAAATGGAATCATCTGCTGTTGAACATTGCGTGGAGGGTAGGTTTAGTTTTCTTCATTAGGGGTGGAGGAGTTGATGCATGACAGAAGACGTCGTATGCTGAAGTAGAGGTGGGTATTGGGCGCAAGACAGCTCATCGTGCTTCGGTCGCTTGCGTCCGTGTCACCGCCCGATCACTCCACCGCGTCGCGCGCGCCGGCCCGTCTCGTCTCTCGTCAGTCTGTGCACGGTCCAAAGCCCACCGTACCGGGATCGTGCCGTGCCGACCAAAGCCCAGCCCTAAGTAACTATAGACGTCTGAGAAGACGACAACCGCCGCCTCCACCGTTCAGGAAGACAAAGACACCTGTGGGCCAGGCCGGGTGGCAGAAGAGAATGATTGGTTGGGCTAGGCCCGTGTGGAGGAGTGATTGTGCCAGGCTGAGGGAGGGATTGAGTAAGAAAGGAAGATTGGGCCTATTTCGTGCCGTGCCGGCCCAAACACAACCCAACTGATCGTGCCGTGCCGTGCCGCCCAACGGGCCTCATTCTCAGGCCCAGCCCGGCCCGCTATTCGTGCCGTGCCGACCCGGCCCACCACGTGCCGTGCCGACCGTGCTTCGAGTTAGCCCAAAAAAAACACGACCTAAGTTCCAGCTCTATGCTGAAGCAAGCAGCGACGGGCGAGTCAAAGTCCATGCCCATCGCAGGTAGACTCGCGTCGTTGCAGGCGATTCAATTCCGATGGCAGTGGATTCACCCTTTGTTTTGCTATGGTTGCTCTGAACCTCCTCTTTCCTGAATATACTGTGGATCTCTTGAATTAGTCTTGTCTGCTTCCATTTGCTTGTGATGAAAACTAAGTAACTGAGTTAGATAGAAGGTCAGCTTTGCGCTTGTAACTTTTTGAAGTAATAGTTTGGATTGCATATTACACACCCTGTTTCTACCGGAAATATTTACAGTTCAATAGATTTAGAGTCCCATATTAGTACTTCAACAAGTAACGCTAGTGTTCGAAATATCCGTATGCCTTCTAAACTATCTTCCTTTCTTGATTATCGGTGTGAAGTATTGGATTCCAATGCAGTTAGTAACCGACGCCTAAAATAATGAAAATAAAATCGCACTCACCAGAGTAGTAATCTTGGTCAAAAGAGCATACAGGCACATCGCACACGCCTTGCTTGCACATTTCCAAAAAAATTGAACAAAAAAAAATCTTGGTCAAAAGCTTTCAAGAAGAGTATGAAAGAACAATGGACATCCCACTGGGCTAAGTAAGATTGACTCAAATCTGATCCATCGAACGCCAACTATTTCGCTAAGCACAGACCCAATCAGCACCACAAATTCAACTAGGGCTCAAAATTAGGCACAATCAGCACCACAAATTCAACTAGGGCTCAAAATTAGGCCTGCCTACGTGACTCTAATCTAATCAAAATCAAAGCACATTGACTGCTACAGTATAAAATTAGCCGATGGGCGTAACTAGCCCGGGCCCATCCACACAAGGGTAGCACAACTAGCGCCCCAAGTTCGTGAACAATTTATGCAACAATTATTATCAATGAATGCAACAAAATGTAGGATGTCAGTGGAAAAATACTGAGAGAATTTGAAAAAAAAATATCATCTTGTCACCTAAAGAAGAATGGATACTATGAGTAAATGACTTAGCTAAGTACTAAAACATGATCAAATCTCAAACAAAAAGTTTACAACCTTATGACACTGCAACATTTAAAAACAATATATTAGCAATATTTTAAATTTACTCGTGCAACAATAGAATTAAATGTTTAGGACAAAATTGAGAATCACATGCTCTATTGCAACAAAAAAAGATCATCACTACTGGATTCCGGTTATTTGCCGAGTGCCTCAGGCACTCGGCAAAGGCCCTTTGCACTCGGCAAAGCTTTGCCGAAAGCGACACTCAACAAGGGCACTCGGAAAAAAATTATCGGCGAAGCAACCTTTGCCGAGTGCCTTTGTCGGGCACTGCAACGGCTTTGTCGAAAGCCGAGTCAAGACTCTAAGAAAGAAAAACACACCACTGGCGCCCGTTGTTGACCTCTTTGCCGAGTGCCAACCCTACGGCACTCGGCAAAGATTTTTAATTTTTTTGAAAATTTCTTTGCCGAGTGCCTTGAGCATTACACTCGGCAAATATTTCCACTTTGCCGAGTGCCTTGACCATTGCACTCGGCAAAGTCGAAGCTTTGCCGATTGCCTTGAGCATTACACTCGGCAAATATTCTGACTTTGTTGAGTGTTTGACCATGGCACTCGGCAAAGCCGGGAAGCTGGGGTTCGAACCCTAGTTTCCCAGCTTTGCCGAGTGCCATGGTCAAGACACTCGGCAAAGGGGTCCTTTGCCGAGTGTTGCACTCGGCAAAGTGACCCAAAACTGTATTTTTTATTTATTTTTTACATTCCATCGCGACAAACAAATCCATCCAAACATATATCACATCCATCACATATATATCTCATTCATCACATATATCACATCCATCACATATATATCTCATCCATCACATATATCACATATATAACAATAAGTGCTCAAGTCCATCCAAATAAATCCACAAGTTCATCACAATGACAAGTGCATCACAAGTATATCACAAGTCCATCATCAAGTAAACAACAAATGAAAATACAACTATCATTCATCTCAAGGTGGCCACTGCGACTGTGGTGAAGGAAAAGCTCCATCATTCGGAGGCGCATGAGGTGGATTATTTGAACCCGCCGATTGAGGTGCACAAAGAAGAAGAGATTGCATGTGAGACAAGATTACATTAGATACCTAATCTAGGAAGGTAAAGGTCATACAAGCAAAGCACAAGCGAAAGCAAAAACTTTCATACTCACGGGAGTAGTGCAGAATCGCAGGACGCGGAGGCGGAGGTGGAGCCAACAACCCACTGCACAAAGAAAGCCCGTATGTTGCCCAAGACCTTGTAGGAACACCGTAATGTCCGCCACCTCTGCGTCGGGCTGCCGCTCGGCTGCTCGACCTCGGTGGGCCGACATCCTCTTGCTTTCGGCCTGCAGCCTCGACGTTGCCTCATTTCTTGTTCCACTGGGCCGCAATATTTCACTCAATGTTTCAAGAATGCAAAGCTAATTAAGGTGTGTAAAGATCAATGTACGACGAGTAAAACAGAATAACTCGAGGCGTCGACCGGTCTTGTCAATGATCTGCCGTGGGCGTATGGTCGGGGTTCTCGCTCGTGCTCCGTGCTCGGATCGGGAGAGAGATGGAGTAGAGGCCGTGTCGATGAGGCCGCCGCCAAGCCGTAACCGCCCATGCTTCTTGCCTTGTCCCACCTCATGACGATCTCTCCATCAAAGTCACGGGTGCTCGGATCATGGTCCGCCCATGGACCGACCTTGCCGCCGACGATGTACTCACCGATGCGGGTGTGGACGCCGGGTTCGTGTACGCTCGGGCGGGTCCTCGAGTTGAAGGAGACGTCGGACGTCGCCTTGCCCTTGTGGGCCATACACCATGCCCGAAGTCCGAGCAAGGTGGCCACTATGTGACGCCGATGCGAGAAAGACAAACAAGATAATTAGAAATCGTGCGAATTGAGCGTCACAATAGATAAATGAATTCGTGTACCCATGCTTGTTTGTATGCGGAGAGGTCGCGGCCGCCTTGATGGTGTCTTTGGACCTTGCATCATCAAACGCGGGCCCGCATCCTTGTGCATCTGGAGATACTCCTCCGTGAACCACTTGTCCACGATCATCGCCAAAGACTCGGGATACGATTGGCACCACCGGGGAATCATCTACACGCCATCAAGTATTTGACATATAAGAAGATCAAATTAAACGACTTAATCTCAAAGCGAATCAATATTAATGTTCTTCATCTACCTCAAGGTCTTGGTCCCGGTCGTCATGTTTCTTGCGTCTTTCTTGGTGACCTTCTCTCCAAGCTTCGACCCGTGGTAGGTTACGATGGCTGGATGCGCACCTCGTGATGCATGTCGGTGATGAGTTTTTACTGTGCTTTGGTAGCCACCGTCCGCCCGGCCTCAAATCCTCATCGCATCTCGAAATAGGTCTCGCATACAAACGCGATGTATCCATTCATTATTTCAAGAAAAGTCCAATGAATGCGATGTATTGAGCAATGTTGTGCGAGGAGACTTACCCAAAACTCCGCCTTCACCGCGCCGCCTTGTTGGGGTACTCGCGCCGGGCCGACGGCGTAGTGGTCAAACGAGTAGGTCGGCTCCGTCTTCCCAACAGACGTGACAATGCCGGGTAGTGTTGCTCGCACGAAGACCCAGATGCCATTGGCGGAGCGTGCGCTACCACCGACACAACCACCCGCCTCTGCACAAGTGATTAAGAAAAATTATTAGTTTCTCTTTTTTCAACATATCATATGAAGTAGTGGTGACAACATCTAAAGTTACTTACTTTTGCCCTTGGGCGAATCATCGGACGTTGGTGAGGATGCAGACACGAGGAGGCTCGCGGGACCTCGCAAGTAGACACTCGAAGAGGAAGAGGAGGAAGCGGAACCCATGCCTACCGCCTCGTCGCCGTCCTCGTCGCGCCTCCTCCTCCCCGTCTGCCGAACCGGCTCCTCGTCCAACTCGCCCACGGGCGCCACCTCCTCCTCGGTCGTCTGCCGAATCAGCTCCTCGTCCAACTCGTCCACGGGCGCCACCTCCTCCTCCAGCACCTCCTCACGCGGCGTGGGAGGAGACGGCCCCCTCCTGCGGCCGGCGGTCCTCTTCCTCCTCCTCCGTCCGACCCTCCGCCTCCTCCTCCAGCGGTCGTGGTCTCGGTAAGCGAGGACACGGCCCCACGACGGCCGCCCGCCATCTTTGTTCACTCACCGCAATTAAAAAGAATAAGCAAGACGTAATTAGAAATAGATGCAAAATGAACAAAACATAATTACAAAAAACATAGTAATACATGTATTAGAAATAGATGCAAAAAGAACAAAACATAATTACAAAAAACATAGTATTACATGTATTAGAAATAATCTTCATGATTGGGATTAGTTGGATCATAGGTCTCGTCATCACTATCAACATTGTCCAAATCATCAACACTATCAGAAGGAGGAATGTTGTCTTCATTGTCATTGCCTAAACGTAATCGCCAAGCATTTGTAAGTCCTTCACATTTCGCACCTCGTCTCCAGCGTCCTCGTCATCAACCCTTTCATTGTCTACTTCCATTCCTATCGCCGGTTAAGTCTATCTCAAACCTCCTTGTAGCCCCTCTTCTTGAAAGAACTCTCCATCATATGTGTTTGGGTTGAAGTTGTAATCTTCATCGCTTGGGGGATGTAGTTTACCGTGTGGCGATACCTTGTGCACAATAGCCCAACCCTTAAGATGCTCTTTGTCTTGGCACGCGATGGCATATAATAAACACGACGGCCTGTTGAGCCACAATGTAGACATCTTTTCTGGATAGGCGGAATCTGTCGAATCTCGACTAGCCCAAGCTTAGGGGTTCGCCTCGTTACTCGTGATGAAACCGGTGGCATTTGAATATGACAGATTAAGAGGTTTGGAACCATAAAATGCAAGTTCGTAGATTTCTTCAATTCTTCCATAATAGTCGAGGCCATCAGTGCCGGGCGTAAAAACTCCGTTGTTTGTGGTTTTTCGATTGGGCCGACTCTGCTCGTAGCTTGCTGGTGAAAACGATATCCATTCACGCCATAACCGTAAATGACTTGACCCTAACGACACGTACCGCTTGCAACTTTGTCTCAAGTCGTCACTTATAGACGATCGGTTTGGGCACGCAAGCACAAGCGGGATAGATCGTTATATTATTGAACGCACGATCAACTTGGAATGTCGAACTAAGTACGAGCTAAATTGGACAAGACCTTCGCTTGAACCAAGAAATGAAATCGGGGCTCCCTGGTCCCGCACCTTGTGAAAGAAGGGTATCAGTTTCCTGCGGGGTAGGATCCCTTGATTCATGCCAGGATTGACGAAGAAATTCCCTGTACCAACGAGAAACAAGGGGGTTGGACGAAGAAACAAGGAGTGACGGCGATTGAAACAAGTTCGTTGAAAACTTACCCAATGAACGGCCGCACCTCGACAAGGTTGGTCAACACATATAGCATGATATTGCGCCACTCTTCATTTTCAATTGCTTAGTGCTCGATGCACTTGCGCCCGAGTTGCCCTTGGAAAAGGTGAGGTTCGATTCATTTTCGCCAAAGATTGTAACGAGGGGTGGATTATAAACACTAGGAAGGTTCTCGATGTAGTATTTCTCTGTGAAGTTTGACACCTCCTCCGAATGTATGCCTCGCAATGGAAGCCTCAATTTTGGCTTTATTTCTACATTTTTGCGAAGAGTCTTGAGACATCTCTCGATTGATAGCACCAACTAAGATCGCACGGCCCCCATACGTGCCTCATACGGAGGTGCACAATCAAATCTTGATCGCCAAGAAAAAGCCGGGTGGAAAGATCTTCTCCAACTTACAGAGCAACACGGGTGCCACTTTTTCCAAGTCAGCAATGACGGTCCGAGATAGCTCCTTGGCACAAAGCTGGCGGAAGAAATAGCTCAACTCGCCAAAGACTTGCCGACATGCTCGGGGACATAGCCTCGAACCATCGCGGAAGAAGCCGCTCAATCCATATGTGGTAGTCATGACTCTTCATCCCGTTGATTCGCAGAGTGCCTAAGTTCACTCCCTCTTCAGATTCGCTGCATACCCATCAGGGAACATTAGCGTCTGGATCCATTCAAGTACTTACCTCCTTTGGTCCTTTTTCAAGACGAAATCGGCCTTAGGCCTTCTCCATGTCTTGCCGCGACTAGGAGGCTGCATCTCTTGATTTGGTCTATCGCATAACGTTGCCAGGTCCACTCTAGCCTTAGGGTTGTCCTTAGACTTTTCAGTGTCCATGAGTGTTGCCCAAAGTGCCTCGGCGACATTCTTTTCAGTGTGCATTACATCAATGTTATGTGGCAGAAGAAGGTCATCGAAATAGGGGAGCCTAGTCAAGCCCGACTTATGAGTCCACATATGTTGCTCACCATATCCCACAAAACCACCTTCTTGATTGGGCACGAGAGCATCTATGTGAGCATGAACCTCGGCACCAGTCATCATCCGCGGTGCAGGGTCTGTCACTACGACACCTTTCGTAAAGTTCTTGATGTCTTGTCTGAATGGATGGTCAAGAGGGAGGAATTGACGATGTCTGTCGAACGACGAGTACTTGCCACCCTTGTGCAACCAAATGAACCTCACACCTTCCTTGCATATTGGGCATGGGAACTTCCCGTGAACACACCAGGCGCAGAATAACCCATACGCCAGGAAGTCATGCAGGGAGTAGTGGTACCAAACGTGCATTTTGAAGCTTGTCTTTGTAGCTCGATCGTATGTCCATACCCCTTCGTCCCAAGCACGGACCAATTCATCAAACACGGGCTCCATGAACACACCCATATTACTCCCCGGGTGTCCAGGAATTATCAACGACAAGAATACGTTATGTCGCTGAAAGGACGCCGGGGAGATTGAGGGGATAACGAACACGGGCCAACATGTGTATGGGGCGACCATCGGTCCATAAGGATTGAACCCATCATTGCCGGTAGCGACACGTACATTGCGAGCCTCATCTGCTTTCTCACGATGTTTGTCATCAAAGCGGGTCCATGCTTCACCATCGGATGGATGTACCATCTTGTCAGGATTGTACCGTTTGCCATTTCTGTGCCATGTCATCTGTTTTGCGGATTCCTCGGTCATGTATAGCCGTTGGATCCTCGGTAGGAACGGAAGGTACCGTAGGATTTTCACGGGATCGTAGTCGCCTCTTCCGCCATCACGAGTCTACCTCCGTGTACCGGAGGATTTACACTTTGACAAGACTTTGCATCCTTGTGTTCTTTCCTAAATAGGACGCACCCTTCGAACAAGCATGTATCCGCTCATATGGCATCTTAAGTGCACGAAGGAGTTTCGTGACTCGTACATGCTCTTTGGCGTAATGTGGCCCTCCCAAGCGTGGTGTCAATCACGGCCAACATCTTATCGAAGCCTTCTCGACTCGAGTTTAACTCGGACTTCAACCCCATTAAGCGTCCAATGGCATCCAGTTGAGACACCGTTGACCGATCGTGAAGGGGTTTCGTGCCGAGTCCATCATGTCGTAGAACGCTTTGTCTGTTGCCTCCATCTCCTCCTTCTCACGTCCCTCATCGAATCGTCCTTGGTGAAAGTCATCTAACATATCCGCTACCCGGCATCAAGATCATAAGCCTCGACGCGTGGTCTCACCACCTCCTCTCTCATACGATGGGCTTCACCATGGTGGACCCACCGGTGTAGTCCGCGTAAATCCATTCTTCAAAAGATGTTTACCCATGTCCACCTTGTTTACCCTTCTCCTGTTTCCACATTTGCCGCAGGACACAAAACTAGACAATGTCCTTTAGCAACCTTGCCAAATGCAGTTCAAGAAAGCATCGGTCTTGTTCATCCATTCCGTGGTGTAATCACTCGACTTCTCCGTGTACATCCAATGACGGTCATCCATCCTCTAACATATCAGGGAGTAATATAAGAATCAAATGCATCTACACGATCTTTCTCCTATCTAATAGGTGAAGATAGGTCCTAATCCCACCCGGGGATGCGTAGATGAGGTTAGTTTCCATGCTCTACTCCTATCCGAGACAATTTGGTGGCACCTCCCATTGTTCTCCAAATACACGCCCCGGCAGGAGATTGTGTATCCGGAGAACAACAGGAGATCGCCAAACTATCACAGATCGGAGTAGACCACGGAAACTAACCCCATCTACGCATCCTCGGGCTGTCCAAAAAACGTGGACAATTCGAAACAGATACGGTTATAGATATGCAAAGATCTGCATATTTTCAACCGTATCTCTTTCGAACGGGAGACGCCTAACTAGGTTACGCCTAACCAGAGAATAAACTGGGCATAGAGTAGTTGGCATAGAGTAGTTGACAGTACATACATTACTAATTCTTAATGACACTTAATCTTCAAGTTAGTGTCGCACAGGCAGTAGTAACATAGATTTATTATGAAACATTGTGTATGGGGATCACAACCTTCAGAAGCGACTAAGGTATAGATACAAACATTAAATGCACTCTCAAGGTGAAATTTTACATGCTGAAAATATTATAGATGCAATTAAATGTTAGGACTATATTGTCTGTCGGTACATGTTTTAAATCGATGTTCTTTTTCTCGATCCTCTCTTGTCATGGTGGATTATTTGATTATATGTGACAACAGAACACATTGTAAGCCACTGGTTTTCCCTGATACGCTCTGGTATAAAGATTCTACCATAAGTACTATAGTAAAGATTCAGCTAAGCCAAATGCAATTGTTTGCAAATGATACTATATAAGTACTATATGAAAAGGGCAAATAGTATTCATGCATAATTGGTCTTCTGTAATATCTTACTAGTGCTATTTATTTTCTTGTGTAAGGAACAACACGGTTTTCACGGTTTTGACAATACTATTTATTATACCCTATGGCAATCAAGGGCAAGTCAAAGAAATAGCGAATTTATTGCATATGATGAGATCATATGGAATTTTTATTGCATATGATGAGATCATATGGAATTTATTAAGTTCCATTTCGTGTTTGAATGCTGTAAATAAATGGAATGCTTCTGATCTGTTCTGCATTGTTGCTTGGCCTATGTATTCTATAGTCATCTCATTAGCATCGTTGTTATGCTTGTGCTCTAGAATTCTTCTCGCCAGAATTCAAAGAGGTTTACTTTATAAATTAGAATCCTTGATGGTGTATTTCATTTGTATGTTTTAAAAGGGTCATGATTGATTGGGCCTCTGCATTACTCCACCTTTTGGCACTTGGCGTGGTTACATAGTAATCATCCATTTGCTAAGCATCTGCATTGCACCCTGAGTGAACTAACCGCCCTAATATTCACAACAAAATTAATTCATCGATTAAGATTGTAATGTGCCACTATCTCAGATCTCTTTGCAAAAATTCTTTCATTGTATTCCACTATCCCAATCATGCTATCCTATTAATACATTCCAGCAGATTTATGAAAGTCGCTTTACATATCTAGGACATTTGAGTGGAGATTTAATTCAACAGATGTTGTCCTAACTTACCATGAGTAAGTTTATGCTAACCTACCAAGTATGGAGTAGTTGCTTCATTTTCCATTACATGCCTTGTGAGTTTGGAACTGTTTCAAGATGGCAACAAATCTACATTGAACTGCTTTTAAATTTCGAAATAGTTGCTCTGTTTGCTCTTGACTAATATATATGATGCATCTTTCATATTAGAAATTCTTATTATCACATATTTTGTAATTCGTGTTTACTTGGTTCTCTGAAACAATTGGAAGCAAGCCTAAACATTCATCAAAGTTTTTATATGTTGCAAGAGTTACTTCTTTGAGTCGCGTGTAAACGTATGATGACATCGAAGCTTGGTGTATCTAGAATATCTCCTTTTGCCTTTCTATGCTAATCTCATTCCTTCATTTTTCGGGATAGATGTGCACACAAACTTGCTATCTTTATTGGAAAAAACATCCGAGTCCTAGCCCTTGGAAGGACCAACTTACACCATATCGAATACTGAGTGCGTGATCTCAAAATGTTCATTCAAAAGTCCGCTAAGGTATTGTGGTCAAGTTACCATGCGTCTGTCATGATTATTAAAATTTGCTCTACATTTTCATAAGACAATGACTTCTTTAAACGTGTTGTAGGAATCGAGTCACCATACCGCCGTAATGCATCGAAGCATTCCACTTATTAAAATGGAGGTTAGCTAGATTAGAAATGAAGTCTTAATTAACTAGTCTTATATTTCCCATCATGCCTTAGTTTCTAATCATCATTTGCTAACTAATAGTGGGAGACATACATCATTAGATCATGAATGGTTAATGGTTTCTTTCTTAAATTTTAATAAGGAGCTTGACAAAAATATACCCTAGCAAACAACATTCTTAAGTAAAGCCACTCTTCTTTGGAGAATAGTTTAGTGTTTATTCTTAAGTAAAGCTTTGCCTTACATGCAGTGCTACACAATGAATTTGATTGATACCCTCAAAGCATCCAACGGAGGACAATTACAAACTAAGTATGCAAAACAAAAATGACAAAAATGTCAAATATCATCTACATTTGTGAACATTATACCGTATAGTAGCAACTTGTGTGTGTCTCTGAAAGCATTTTGTTTTCCTGTTTTAGAGGAAGGCTTTGCTTATTCTCTACTAGAGAACTTTTCAACTTTGGGTGTCAATGCCATCCAAATATTCCCAATATTGTCGCATAATTAATTGTTAGGGCAAATAAATATATTCTATGTCGTCGAAAACGAAAAGTGTTGTGCTCATTTGATAATAGAAATTCGAGGATGACTCAAAGCAGTAATATCTACCCATTTGCCAATGCAACAAAAACTAATTCGAAAAGACGACCACAGCTTGTTCAATGGTCACGAGAGAGTGGTCTTCTCATATCAATCATCAATGATTGGTGTTCGAATGGAGATGGAATCTTGTGCGAGAAAACTACGTGTCTCCCTTACCCGACATGATACAAAATACACCTATACGACAGTGTGTCGAAAAGATACGAAAGCTTCAGTATTTGCTCCGATCCATCGACCACTAAGCAGAATGAGAACTTCTTCACACAATCACACATATATAATGAGCTAATGCATGTAAAAGTTTTCCAAGTGCTGTACATGTCAATCTTTGTGGTTGATGCTTACAATTCGGAGGCACAAAAGCAGTTAAATTTTCTCAGAAATTCATACGTAGTTTTGAGTACGTGTTAAATTTTCGATAGGAAGGTTATACTTCCTCTCTCAGATATATCTGTAGAACTATTTTGATGAATCGACATATCAAAACTATGCATCGGTTGTTACCTACGGACGGCCCGTGGAGGGAGGACAACGGGCGGGGCCAATCGGCGGGGACGACCGCCATTGGCGGCAGGCTATTGGCGAGGGCGCGGCGTGGCTTGTGGCTGAGCGGGCGGCGGCGGCGGCGTGGCGCTGGCGCGGCGTGGCGGCGCTGAGCGCGGCGGCGGCGGTGTGCTGCTGGTGTGGCGGGTGCGTGTGTGTGTGTGCTGGCCATTGGGCCGTGTGTGAGTTAAACCCTATTTGCCGAAAGTGCCCCGATCCGCACTTTCGGCAAAGAGGCCTTTGCCGAGTGCCCCCGATCTGGCACTTCGGCAAATAGGGGTTTTTTTAAAAACCCCTGTAAATTTATTTGCCGGGTGTCATTTTTTTGACACTCGGCAAAGATGCTCCTTTGCCGAGTGTCATTTTTTGACACTCGGCAAATCATATTTTTTTTTCCACTTTTGGCCTCCAAACTTTTTCTGCAGTCCCCATACAATACCTGGTACTCCATGTTCCAATGTGGCACATTTCTCGGACTTGTTCTATATTTCTTTAATTTATTTCAATTAATTGAATTTTCTTGGATAATTCAAATTATAACTGCTAGTCATTCGAATAATGAAAAAAAAATGAATGGAAAAATGATATTCATGTTATTTAGTATAATGTCGGTAGTAACGAGAGCAGACCACCAATTTGAGCATCTTGTTCACGAAACATGACCACGAACTTGCGGTCGAGTTGTTTTTAAATTGTATAAAAGCAAACGAAGTCCGAAAATCATGAAACTTGGGAAGATGTCATGATATCATATGTGGAGGCTGTGATAAAAATTTGAGAAGGTTTAGCGAAGTTGTCACGTAGGATGCTTGCAAACCAAGAATCTCAGAAGAAGTTGTCACGTATTCTTCTGTTTTTCTAAGGTTTGCAAGCATCGTACGTGACAGTGTGCTCAAAAATTTTTCAAATTTTTTCCACGGCATACGCATACGATACGATGACAACTCGACAAGTTTCATGATTTTCGGAATTCGTTCGCATTTTATACAATTAAAAACACTCCCACATAAGTTGGCGGCGTTGCCCGCGAGCACGTTGATCGAAATTTCAAGGCAGTTCTGGATTTAGCCTAAATTTACACTAAGAAACAACGATAACATTTTTGAACGAATGTAATCCATCATTCGATGCACCTGCAGTTCAAACTTACATTTTTTGGAAAAATTCAACAAAACAAAATAAACTATAGAAATATGCCAAAAGGCAATGAAAATGTCCCAAATTTAAACATGTTGTTTGTGGTAGTGTACTAAAGCTTCAAAAAAAAATTGGTGGCAAAAACCAAAAAAAAATTAGTTTGTCGAGTGCCAAGTTTTGGCACTCTAAGAAAATACATTATTTGCCGAGTGCCAAGCGGGGCACTCGGCAAAGAAGACGCCTATTGGATGCCGTTAGGCCTCCACCAATATTTGCCGAGTGTCTACCTTTGCCGAGTGCTCGCACTTGGCAAAGCGATCTTCTTAGAGTGCGAGGATTTGCCGAGTGCGGGCACTCGGCAAAGGCCTCTTTGCCGAGTGCCATATTTTGCCGAGTGCGGCACTCGGCAAAGCAGGTCTTTGCCGAGTGCCCGCAATTTGGCACTCGGCAAAGATTTTTGCACTCGGCAAATCACGTGTTTCCCGTAGTGCATGCACAACATATTTTGAAAAAGTTGATGCAACATTTAAGAAGATATATTGCAACAAAATAAACACACTATGTACAACAATTGAGAAAAGTTGTTGTAACAATCAACTTGCAATAAGCATACCAAACGAGGAGGTAGGGATTGTGCGATGAGAAAAACCAACTAAAATCAGTATCGCACACTGCCCGAAACTCATGCACGCCGTGATGATGTAACGATCGCCGGCTGGCGTCACACGTACCCGGGATCGCCGTTGTGACAGATGATGATGAGCTCGTTGCGATTGTAGGAGCCGGCGACTAGTCCGGCGCTTGGCTCCATCTCTTCTTCTCCTCTTGCCGCTGTCGACTATTGTTCTCGTGGTCTACCAGATCTCAATTCCCTCCCCCTCGAAATAAATCTTAGGGATTTTTTTATCTGGCTAACGACGGCGGTGGGAGGGGAGGGGATCATTTTATGGATTTTTAAAGAAAATTGGGGGAGAGGAAAGGAGTTGGGGCCAACCGTCTGATGTGTTTAGCTCGCCCCGTCTGATGAGTTTAGCTCGCTCCGGCCGGATCTGTTGAAGCATTACCCTCCAAACAAACATACCTCCCCCAAGTCGATGTGGTAATTTCTGCAGTTTTAACCAAACCGAGGCTTCCAAAAATGCCGCCTTTCCCTCCCAGCCTTCCCCCGCCCCCCGGCTGCGAGCGGCCAGAAAAAGAGCACCCTTTTAAGAGCCCCCCTCCCATGCATTGCCCTAGGAAGTTACTAGCTAAGCTGTTCTCGCAGAACCCGCACCAATGGCCCGGCCGAGCCTCCTCCTCCCCTTCCTCCTCGCCGCCGCGGTGGTGCTCTCGTCGCCGCTAGGCGGCGCGCTCGCCAAGACGGCCATGAAGAGCGACGACATCGTCAACGGACCCCTCCTCACCACCAAGATCAACGCCAAGCGAACGCTGATCGTCGGCCCGAGCGACGAGTTCAAGACCGTGCAATCAGCCATCGACGCCGTGCCCGCCGGGAACGCCGAGTGGGTCATCGTCCACCTCCGCTCCGGCGTATACAGGTATGCGTGTGCGTTTGTGGTTCATGCACGTAGCGCACATGTTTTCTTGGCTCTGGATGGGTTGTAGACGCGTATGCATGCGCGCAGGGAGAAAGTTGTGATCCCGGAGACCAAGCCGTTCATCTTCGTGAGGGGCAACGGCAAAGGCCGGACCTCCATCTCCCACGAGTCCGCATCCGCTCACAATGCCGAGTCCGCCGCGTTCACCGTGCACGCGGACAACGTCATCGTCTTCGGCATCAGCTTCAGAGTCCGTTCCTTCCTCCTCCTTCCTTTTTTTCTAAACTGGAATTGATTGCCAGCCTGCGGCCATTTTCCCTGAATTTTGATTGATTTTTACACGATCCACGCGTCAATTATACAATTACAGAACAGCGCGCGCGCGGGGCTGCCCAACAACCCGGAGGTCCGCACGGTCGCGGCCATGGTCGGCGGCGACAAGGTGGCCTTCTACCACTGCGCGTTCTACAGCCCCCACCACACCCTCTTTGACCACGCCGGCCGCCACTACTACGAGAGCTGCTACATCCAGGGCAACATCGACTTCATCTTCGGCGGCGGCCAGTCCATGTTCCAGGCAAGCACGCACTCTACCACACGCATGCATACACGATACTATATATGCACATTTCAACGGTTACACATGAAGCGTGCGTCGCGCGCGGATGCGTTTAATCTAGCAGTGCCCGGAGATCTTCGTGAAGCCTGACCGGCGGACGGCGATCCTGGGGTCCATCACGGCGCAGAACCGCAAGGAGGAGGACAGCGGCGGCTTCGTGTTCCTCAAGGGCAAGGTGTACGGCGTCGGGGAGGTGTACCTGGGCCGCGCCAACGAGGCTTACTCGCGCGTCATCTTCGCCGACACCTACCTCTCCAAGACCATCAGCCCGGCCGGGTGGACCAGCTACGGCTACGAGGGCAGCACCGAGTAAGCGCAAGAAAACACGACGCGACCTCAGAACCGAAATGATACATTTGTCATTGTCTGTTGACGTTGATGCGTGCGTGCGTGCAGCCATGTGATGCTCGGGGAGTTCAACTGCACCGGGCCGGGCGCTGACTCGTCGAAGCGAGTGCAGTGGGCGCGGCAGTTCACCAAGGAGTCGGCGGCCAAGTTCCTCACCGTCGACTTCATCAACGGCAAGGAGTGGCTCCCGGCGTACTACTACTGATCGCAAACTGAAAAAAACATTCATGCATGCTTTGGGAACTTGTATCCCCTGATGCGATCTAAATTCTGATCAGAGACTGAACGATCGATTTCTTGTAATAGGATCGTGACATATTTAATTTGTTCATTCTAGGCTCGAACTCAACTTGTGCATATGTTGTTGCTTAGAAGTTAGAGCTGAGGCACCATGTTTCATTGTATGATTATCCGTGCACCATCACATTTAATTTATGTGTGTCATGAGTTCGTAACATCTGCATCCTCCTTTCTACGTTCGAACCCCAAGTGCATCAATATTTTCAGAACAAATAACAACATATCATCAACTATATAGCTCGCAATCTGTTTATTTCTACAAAGTATATATAAGATGCAAGTAATAACGTCCACGTTTAGCAATAACAGTATATATACCGTTATTGAATACAACATAGTACAGCTATCACCAAACTCAACATCTTGGCACATTATTGTTCTGGCGCGCGGTTACACTGGCAGCGAGTACAAAAGTATAATCGTGGTATATATAACCCGTGTTATTAAACTTTTATCCGTATTTATATGACAAGTATATGTACACCCCCGCATCTCAAACGCCGCCACCACCGAAACCTCCACCTTTGCCACCATCGATACCACCACCAGAACCACCCCCACCACCAGAACCGCCACCATAGCCACCGCCAGCACCACCACCAGCACCGCCTCCAGCTCCTCCACCGTAGCCACCGCCGGCACCACCTCCAGCACCGGTGCCTCCACCATAGCCACCGCCAGCACCGCCTCCAGCTCCTCCTCCGTAGCCACCACCGGCACCACCTCCAGCACCAGCCCCTCCACCATGGCCACCGCCAGAACCGCCTCCAGCTCCTCCTCCGTAGCCTCCACCGACACCACCACCAAGACCACCTCCTGCACCACCGCCTCCTCCAGCACCACCACCAAGACCGCCTCCTCCACCTGTGCCACCTCCTGCACCACCGCCAAGACCTCCGCCTCCACCAGCACCACCACCAAGCCCACCTCCTGCACCACCGCCATGGCCTCCGCCTCCTCCGGTACCACCGCCAAGACCTCCACCGGCTCCACCTCCTGCACCACCACCAAGACCTCCACCTCCACCAACACCACCTCCGAGGCCCCCACCACCACCCACGCCACCTCCTGCACCACCTCCGAGGCCCCCACCTCCACCTGAGCCACCTCCTACACCACCACCAAGACCTCCGCCTCCACCAGCACCACCACCAAGCCCACCTCCTGCACCACCGCCATGACCTCCGCCTCCTCCAGCACCACCGCCAAGACCTCCACCGGCTCCACCTCCAGCACCACCACCAAGACCTCCACCTCCACCCGCGCCACCTCCTGCACCACCACCAAGACCCCCACCTCCACCGGCACCACCACCTAGCCCACCTCCTGCACCACCACCAAGTCCTCCGCCTCCACCTACGCCACCTCCTGCACCACCACCAAGCCCTCCGCCTCCACCTGCACCACCTCCGAGGCCCCCACCTCCACCAGCACCACCTCCTGCGCCACCACCAAGACCTCCACCTCCACCTGCGCCACCTCCTGCACCACCACCAAGACCCCACCTCCACCAGCACCAGCACCACCACCTAGCCCACCTCCTGCACCACCACCAAGCCCTCCACCTCCACCTGCACCACCTCCTGCACCACCACCAAGCCCTCCGCCTCCACCTGTACCACCGCCGGCACCACCACCAAGACCGCCGCCTCCGCCGGAACCACCGCCATGTCCACCTCCACCACCACCACCTAGGCCGCCGCCGCCTGCACCACCACCAGCGCCACCACCGTATCCACCTCCAGCGCCTCCACCCGCACCACCTCCGAGGCCCCCACCTCCACCTGCGCCACCTCCTGCGCCACCTCCTGCACCACCTCCGAGGCCCCCACCTCCACCAGCGCCACCTCCTGTACCACCACCGGCACCACCACCAAGACCACCGCCTCCGCCGGAACCACCGCCATGTCCACCTCCTGCACCACCACCTAGGCCGCCGCCGCCTGCACCACCACCGCCACCACCGTATCCACCTCCAGCGCCTCCACCCGCACCACCTCCGAGGCCCCCACCTCCACCTGCGCCACCTCCTGCACCACCACCGAGACCCCCACCTCCGCCAGCACCACCACCTAGGCCACCTCCTGCACCACCACCAAGCCCTCCGCCTCCACCTGCACCACCGCCAAGGCCTCCACCCCCGCCGGCACCACCACCAAGACCACCGCCTCCGCCGGAACCACCGCCAAGTCCACCTCCACCACCACCACCTAGGCCGCCGCCGCCGCCGGAACCACCACCAGCGCCACCACCGTATCCACCTCCAGCGCCACCCCCAAGACCTCCGCCTCCGCCTCCACCTTCACCGCTGCCTGCACCACCACCGGTGCCACCACCGAGGCCTCCTCCACCACCTGCACCCCCACCAACCCCAACCCCAACCCCACCCCCAAGTCCCCCACCAAGCCCAACACCAGCACCACCGCCACCACCAAGCCCGCCTCCACCGCCCAAGCCCTGCTTCTCCAATAGCCGCGCCTCGGCGGCCACCACTAGAACAACAGCCATGGCCAACCCCGCGAGCGCCAGGTTCCACGCATCCCTCGGCATCCTCCCCATGGCACCCGACCTAGCCGAGCACAGAGCTCACTACAGCCAACTAAAGTGAAGTAGTAGTAAAGCGGCTGCTTTGGAGCTGGAAGGAGCAGCCAACCTCGCCGCGCTTATATAGTTGAGCAGAGTGGCTCCTGGTTAATGCAGGTGGTTGCGCGCGCGCTTCACTGTGACGGCGTTTGCTTTCAGGCCAGCCAGGTGGTGAGGAGGGCGTTGGGTGGGAGCAGAGGCGGGACCACACCACTGTGGCTGGTCGCTGAAGTCTCGAATCGCCGATTTGACCGGTAAGACGGTGCGGCACTGGCGCTCTGATGGTGCGTGCCTGCACGTCGACGGATGGAGTGGAGCTCGGCCGATCGATCCACTGCTGCATTTATGTACACGCGCTCCACCACTAATTCCACGCACATGCCGCGGTGACATGGGCCGGAGGGAGAGGACTGCATGCATGATCGAGCTACAGCAATCTAAATCCAGTGTGAAACGTGTGCTGTTCCATCGAAAAAATATCGCCGGTCCAAATCAAAGTGAGGAAGGTGAAAGACTGTACATAGAGTGCAGTAGTCTTACGGCCAGCAAGTTACCGTCCCGAACGTGAGGAGGATCATCGGTTTCACGACCGAGGCAGATGGAAATAAATCCTATGATTTGGAGAAAGATGTTTTGTGCATGCTTGCTAATGATCAAAGATAATACGTTTAATTTGGCCGGAGGACTTGATTGGTCGAGCGAGTTTGTTGGACTTATGGGCATGCTGATCACCAATTGCGAGGAACTAAACTGATTACGAGTTGTGATTTTTGACCTATTAACTGACATATAGAGATAACCGGAGAAGATCTCAATACAAGAAATGCTTCACTGCAGAGTTTTCTCTGAAAATTCAGAAGCACTTGTAACGGGTGAAAAAGTTGACACAACCACACTCTTGATTTTACACATAGAAGTAATTGATCACTTCACATTCTTGGGTGTTCGCATTTAGAAAGTTCCAACTACAATCGACAAAAAAATCTGCATTGTTGACGAGAATCAGCAATGTTCCTAGAGACCACCACTCAGTACTTGCTTGTCCCCATAAGAACTGTGCAAACACGACCAACACATGTCTCTCATTTCATTCGTTCTAAGTTACTTCCATGCTAATCATTCTCAACTTCCATATCATGCCAGATGATCATAGTACAGTATCGCCGTAATTCCCAACGATTACTGTGACGAAATGACTAGAGAGCACTAGCAGCAGTAAGCCGGTAACTAGCGACAATATATTGACCAGTACAAAATCACCTTGATTTCCAGCGAGTACTGTTAGTGGCGTATGCAGTACGGAATAGGAGGGGATACTAGTGCGATAAAGTTATCATAAGTTGAGCTAGTAAATACACATTTAAATATCACGTGCAATCCAAATTGATATATAAATTACGAGGAATAAAATTCAAAATGAGAAATATATTGAATGTAGTATTTTAGTAACATATAGTGTGTTTCGAAAGTTCAAAAATATGCACAAGTTATAATATTAAGAACAAAATTAACTAGATTTATCATACAAATAATAACAAAAGTACTTAAAAAAGTACAAAACGTGCAGCGAACGGAGTCAGTGCTCCAGTCCCGCGCTTCCACGGTGGATCCGTCACTAATTACTGTAACGAAATGACCAGAGAGGACTAGCAGCAGTAACTAGCTCGACATTCATCGCCACCTCGCGACAATATTGATCAGTACAAAATCAACGATACCACCCACGAAGGACCAGCTCAGCTGGCCGGTAGTAACATGCATGTACCAATCGAGCCGAGTAATTCCTGACCTGATGGGTAAGCTGTTGCGTCAAGAACGACCTGATGATATGTCATGTGAGGTGTTCCAACACGACGTGCACCTCACAGGGAAGTAACCATCACTGATCGGAAAAAGCAGCATGCAACGACGATCGATGGCGTCGCGATGTGATCCGTGCGGTGGAGCGACCGCCGTCTCGGGGTGGAAACAGTACTCCTTGGTCGGCCGGACGATCTCAATCGATCTACGGCAGATTTTATTGGCAGCTGTGGCGTAATGACGTTTCGTTTTATTAGCATGTCTACATAAAATCAAGGCGTTGTATTTTTGTGTATTTGTAGAGTGACTAAAGTTTTTTAAGCATCAACGGTTGCTTTTTTATCTATTAGATCAACATTTAATCATATGAGATGTCAATTTCAATACAAATTTAATAATCACAAAAAATGACTTAGAATAAAGAAAAATTTAGATGACTTAGAAATAGCAAACCCTTAAAATCAATGCCACTTTCTTGACACAATAACTTCCAAGCAATTTGCTACTTCCTCAGTTTTTTTATTTGACGAACTAGAATCTGTGCTATCAAATATTCTAAAGTTTGACAGCCAATAATAGGTTTAAAACCATCTAGATTAGTTATAAGAAAATTGTATCAGTAGATTTGTTCATAAAAATACTTTTATAATACTAAATTATAATTTTATTTTGTCGACATCTGGAACTCTCATCACAGAACGAACAAACAAAATTATAAAAAAGAAATGGAGATTGCTATCTATTCGCCAAAGGACTCAAAACGGTGATGTATATTGCAAAGGGTGTGCTATGATTACAGGAAAAATGATTGTGAATACACGTGGATTAGGGTTTGGATCAGGATCTGTCTTTACAATAGCACATAGGCCAGGCTTTTATAGTTCTATAAGCGTCGGCAGTTGATTGCAGTAGCGCCTCTTCACGTCGATAGTCACGTCCCTTTAAACCAATCATCGCATCCCTTCATGGCGACCGTTGTGTCTCCGGATGTAACGGCCAATACCTTCTCCACGTGGGTTGTAATTAACTACACGTGGGCAACCGCCTTTGAGGAGCTCCTCTGTTGGGGAGAGGTCTTGGAGTGGTCTGAAGAGACTTCTAGGGGAGAGGTCCTGGAGTGGTCCAAAGAGACGTCTCCAGGAGAGAGGTCTTGGAATGGTCTGAAGGGAAAGTTCTTAGGCCCACCTTTTGACTGCTTGATTAATCCTGGGCCCAGCAAGCTAATTTGGGCCCAGTAGAGGATCCGGGTTATTTTCGAATAAAGGTACATCCAGATAATTTAACTTGGTCAACAATCTTCGTCAACTATCCCCTCACCTTTAAGTGCAAAATGACTTACTTGAGAAAGAGGTTATAAAATCATAATCGGAAGTAAATCCTTTCCAACTGATACTCTATTTGATCAAAAATAGGCTTAGTCAATAAGGTAATTTCACTTGAGTTGTAAAATTACAACTACTTTTCCCGAGAAGATAGAAAGGGGAGCGTCAACCGTATTCATTTCTGAAAAAAAATTCTCGAAGAAACGGTTATGCTTCGTCTTTCAACGATTTATTAGGAACAAATTCTAATAAAATCTTATCATTTGGACTTTCATCTTCAATTCCACCATAAGTTATTGGTCTATAAACAGTGTTCACCTAGACGCTAGGCGGAAGGCGGGAGGAGGATGTCCGCCTAGCGCCTAGCCCGCCTAGGCGACCGAACAAAAATAGCGAGGGGGACTCTGCTAGGAAGTAGAGAAGAGTAGAGAAGAAAAGGATAAAAAGAGAACAAAATAAAAGAAAGGCATATTGTTCACGAATGGGCCGACCCATAACCGCTGATTCCTCTCTCGAGTCTCGTCCATAACCAGCCACTGCACGATGCGTCGATGCATTCGCCCGACGCTCGCTCATATCATCTTCGCTCTTCCCCTACCCTCCTCGCTCTTTCTACGCCAACACTGACACCGACACCGACGCCGTCCTCTTCCCTTCCCGTCCTCTCCTAGATCCAGACTCCCTCTCCAGTTCTCTTCCCCTTCCTCATGGTGGTTGGGTGGCGGAGTTCGACGGTGGGGAAGGTGGATCCGACGGTGGGGATGGCGGATCCGGCAGTAGCAGAGGCCGATTTGACCGGTGGTGAGCCGGAATCGACGGGGCTGAGGTAAGTTCTCTTCTCTGCCCTCTCTCGCTCTCCCGTCCTCTCCATCGCCTTGGACGGCTGCGCCTTGCCCGCCTAGCTCCGCCTGGGTCCGCCTTGGACCGGCGTTGACCGCCCAGGCGGGCCGAGCCCCCGGGGGGCGATTATGCCCGAGTCGCGGTGCCCGGTGTGCGCCCAGCGCCTAGGCGGCCAAGGCAGACGCCTAGGGGAACATTGTCTATAAATAACCACTAGGAGGGGCAGAACTTAAAAAAAATTCCCTAAGAAGCTTCCTATCTTTCCCATCTCCACTTTATCTTTGAATACTAATCTTTAGACCCCTTCAGTTCGAGTAGATGATGTACCATGGTAGCAGAGATAATGAAAAAAAGACAAACTTTACATAACAAATTTGATTTTTTGACCACCTTGGAGTTATGATATGTGGATTTTATTTTTCCAAGGTGGTTAAGAAGCCAGTTTATTCTATGAAGTTTTCCAGAAATTGGTAGAAGGAACAATCGTTCTTCAGAGTACTATGGGTAAGATCGTGAAAAAGATACACTCCACTGATCAAATTGACTTTTGGTCAACCTTTCGATCACTTTTTAAGTTGTAATTCATGAAAGATCGATCAGAAGTCAATTTAATCTATGGAATGATATCTTTAAGAAATTAATAGAAGGAAAATTCTGATGCTCAGATGAACACTTCTCGGAGCACATGTCAAAGCAGTTTACGTTTTAAAGGTGTTATACTTTTTTACTCGCGATGATTACGGGATAAAGATAATTTTGGGAAAAGGGAAAAACTTTTCAACTGCTTTTTCCACACGTCTCTGACACACGAAACAACTTCCTTGACTAGATATGAGCTGTCATGTCTCCATTGGTCGAGGTGTAGTTGTTATATCCTTAAGGTAGTGGGTTTTAAATGCACCAAAGATATATATACGGATCTTTATCCTTCCTTGGGCATGATGTACCCCAGCCGTTTTTTACTTTTCCCATTCACTGAGAGCCTTTCGTCCTCCACAAACCTTCGAAAGGGAGAATTCCTCAGTCCACCATTGAACCAAGACAATGGTGGGATGGAAATCGTTAATGCTGTCCGTGGAAGAGCTCAAAGGATTGGAGCAAGACGGACATCTACTAGAAAAGTCTCTTCTCGAGTGGTGTGCGTCGGGGAGGGAGATCGAGCCATGCCCTCTAACCGGTTTACGGTAATCTTCGTGCCCTATCTCTGGGCAGGCCTCCGTTTACCCGAGAGTGATTTTTTGATTAAAATTCTTAATCATTATGGAATAGAATTAGTTCATCTTGTACCAAATTCAATTTTGGTACTTAGCGTCTTTGTCCATATGTTTGAGGCATTTTTAGGAATAGCCCATAGGTATGTTTAGGTTTTATTACCAATTCATTCACAACAAAAAAGATGCTGGTGCTGTGAGCTCTTTTTACTTTAAATTCTAAGATGCTAGCCAAATATGGAACAAAGAATGATTTTATTCTGCTGTTCCGAAGGAGAGTAGGATTACTTACAGTCAAAATGCACCACCAGAGTGGTCCTTAAACAGCCGAGCCGCTGACAAGGAGATCAAGCTCTCCAATGATGAGAAGAGTGTTGTCCTAGTTATCAGCAACTTGGTAAGGAGAGGTCTAAAAAGTCGTCCATGACTTCCTTAAGAACAAGATCTTTCCCCTCCAAAAGAGAGAAATATTATATTGTGATTATAACATCCCAGAAAATGGTAACAATCCATTTACCTTTTTACTCGAACTACAATTTCATAGTTGAAGTAAAGTAATTTTTCATTATATTGCAACTTTTTCGGATGATAAGGTCCTTGCTAGAGGCTCAGTCCTATTAAAGGACCGGGTTCTAGACAAAGAACCGATCAATTTAGAAGCGCTGCCCCAAGCTTGATTGGGGCTGCCTTATCACTTAGGAAAGATCGCAAAGTGGTAAGTATTCGCAAGAATTGCCAGACATAAGAAGTAATTTTTACTTTATATCTAACTTATGTTTTCTGAATACACGACATGAAATAAGCGTCCCCATATCATACGTTGGTGCAAGCTCTGCCCCTCCTTAGGTAAAGAATGGAAGGATAAGTTCCAAGTCTCCTGTTGTGCCAAAGAAGACGAAACCTACACTTGCTTTGATCTCAATTACGCAAAAGCCTCCTACTTCAACTCCAACTCTTTTGAAACCTCCTGCTCGCGAGGTATTAAAAACCAAATTTAAAAATTTAGTTTCTCGATATGCTTCTAGCCCCCAGCCAATACCTGCTACATCAATTTTTGTGGTTGAGGTAGTACAGGGCAAAGGACCATCATAGGAGTCCGAAGAGGAAATTCTACTTCAACGGGCTACAAGGCCAAGGACCTCCATAGCCTTGGTTCCTTCTTTGTTAGAACCAGTGAAACAACACACTTTCACCGTTAACGAGGACTTCGTGGCGCTCTTTAACGAAAGTGGTTTGAGATTGAGTAAGTTCTTTGATAATAACTGTATAATTTTGGCTCATAATGACCAATCCTATCTTTTCTTTTAGTCTTTCTTTGCCGTCAGACCCGAAAAGGGGACAACTAACAGCTTAAGAACAAATTTTGCCACCCATCATACCGGCAATGGAAGAATCTCTGGCAGAAAAAATTCTACAAATAGAAATACCTCCTAGGACCACTGAGGAAGTGGTCCAGGATGTTATAACTATAGCTACTGAGACATCCAGTGAGATTCCACAAGGCACGTAGGTCCAAATATAAAGGACTTTCCAAGAGGATCAGACGGAAGATGTGGTATGTGGGTCCACTATAACAGGAGTGGACCATGAGACCACACGGTCAGAGAAGGTGGTCCATAAGACCATTGAAACTCAAGACGAAGATGATCATATCTTGGTAAACTTTTTATCTTGGTAATTTTATTTTGAATATACTAGTATAGACCAAGGATAAAAATATCGTTACCGGCCAGTTTACCGGTGGCTAGCTGGTAACGGTAACCGGTCGGTTACCGGATTTACCAAAAAAACCAGATGAAATTCGTTTGAATTTGCTTAAAAACCATTCAAAATTTGAAAACTAGAATTTGAATTTGCTAAACCGGGAAAAACCGACCGGGTTTTCCGTTCTGGACTAATCCGGTAAGGTAGGTTCTGCATGATAACCGTAGGGATTTTCATCCATGGTATAGAACGACTCATAGAATATCTTAGGAGTTGCAAGATACATCATCTGATCCAACCAGAGGAGTTTTCAGTTTGGTTCAATTGGATCAATCCGAGAAAGAAGTTCCTCTCGAGAGTTCTCCTTCCAGAACCGAAAACAAGGACCTCCAAGACCTCATGGCGTCTGTCCAAAGATGTTAGAAAGTCAATGTTGACATGATTGGGGAGATCAAAACTTTCACAGAGGAGAAAGAGAAGTAAGTACATAAAGTAATTATTCAATAATAAGATTCCCATTAAATAATTAAGTTACTCTTTTATTTACACTATAGAGATTGTTTACTAGAAAAATCCGAACAAGAAAATGTTGACATATTAAAATTGTTTGAGGAAGGGAGAAGGTCTGAGAAGAGCGTGGTGGCCATTGTAGAGAAGACCAAAGAGATCCGTCTCTTGACTCAGAATAATGAAAAGTTACAAGAGATCTTGGGCAAGCAATCTGAAGAAAGCCACAACCTCTTTGAATAGAACAAAGTGCTCATTAAAGAGAAGAAAGGTAAATAACATCTCTTTGTTTCTTTCAGAGCATTTGACCTTGTCATTATTTGCAATGTGTGAATTCTATTTTTTTCTTTCTTAGAACTAGAAAAGACAAAAGAAGATCTTCAGATGATCTCTTCTAATAAGGATCTTAAGATTCAGGACTTGAAGGAAGTGGAAACACGGAGTCGCACTGCCGTACAAGAACTTGAAAAGAAGGTGGATACCTTGATGAAGGCCGGCAAGGAAATCACCATGGTCACGAGAAATAGCTTTTCTCAAACTTCAGCTTCTCTATGAGAAATCAAAGAGCATCTGAAGGCTCCGGTAACTCTTCTCGCAACCAAAATGACATTGGACGAACTTGATATCTATACTCAAATTGCATACATTCAAAAATACATATATGCTATGAAGACTACTATATATCAATCTTTGACAAGAGCAATGGGTTGAGCTTTAAACCGAGTGTTATTAAAGATTACTACTATATATCAATCTTTGACAAGAGCAATGGGTCGAGCTTTAAACCGAGTGTTATTAAAGATTGATATTCTTTACGGAGACTCGTTGATCTCCAGAAGCTTGTTCCTGCGCCTAAGTTCAAAACAAAAGAAGCAGGTATGGCAGCTCAAGCCAAGATCACACTAGTGGTGGCGGAGATCATCAAAAACATTGAAGCTAATGCTCTTGCCACTCCTTCGAGTACTCCTGGCTCAAGCGTTCAATAATAATAATGTAATGATACATTTTCAGTGTATGAAATGATGAAAGGATTTTTTGTATGATAATTGTAATAACTTGTCGGAAGTTGATGTGTTTTTACAAATATAATTATTTTTGCAAGTTGATTTCCTTATATTTTGTGTTATGTGTAGCCCCCCGCTTGGAACACTTTGTCCGGCAATGAGAGAAGTGTTTCGGGTGAACAAATGCATTGGGACCAGGATATCTTTCACAAAATCAATGATTTGGACCAGTGTGTATTCAAGAAGATGAAGTCAAACTGTTGGGTTCTTATGCAATGAGAATTGGCTTATAGAAGAGGTCCCCAAAATTTATCATTTCCTGAATGTATACCGATGACCAGTTGATAAGTAAAGACACTATGACCCAGTAGCGAATTTGATCACCCATAAGCACTCGAATAAATAACAGAAAAGATGGTGATCATGTATGCGAAATGATACGAAAAATTTTATGTCAAAAATATTAATATGATATCAACAATAAAAAGACAATTGAGTTGTATATTTATATGATATGGTAGAAAATATACTTATGCATAAAATTTGCGAAGATGTTCAATATTTCATGTATTAGATAAAATACGACCATCCTCCATGGCTAATCTAACTGATCCTAGCCTAGTGATAGAAACTACAATATATGGGCCATCCCATCTAAAGGACAACTTGTTCAAATTGGCTTGGTTCTGGATTCGTCTCAGGACTAGGTCACCCATATAAAATGTTCTTGGACGAACTTTTTGATTATAGTAGCGTCCTAGCCCTTACAGATAGGCAGTCTATTTTAATAGTGCTCGATCACATCTTTCTTCCAGCATATTGACGTCATCTTCGCGCAAGTCTCCCTGATTTATTTGATCTAGGAGGTCTGTACGCGTTGAACCTACCTAAATCTCACGAGGTAGCACTGCTTCTGCACCGTAGACTAGTGCGGATGGGGTTTCACCAGTTGCTCTACTGATAGTAGTGCGTAATGCCCATAGGACAGAGAAGAGCTCCTCCATCCAATTCTTTGAGCATGTCTTAAGGAGATGAAAGACTCTTTTTTATACCTTGCATAATCTGACCATTGGCCCATTCTACTTCTCCATTGCTCTATGGATGTACCACAGAAGCAAAGCAGATCTTAGTGCCAATTTTATCACAATAATCTTGAAACACATCACCAATAAATTAGGTCTCTTTGTCTGTGATAAGACGACTGGGTAGTCCAAATCTTGTAACAATGCTTCGTATGAAGAATTTCTTTGCTGTCGCAGCCGTTATATGAACAACTGGTTCAGTTTCTGTCCACTTAGTGATTGTATCAATGGCCATGAATAAGAATTTATACCCATTGGGTGCTTGCGGTAATGGTCCAACTATCTTAATACTCTAAGTCGAAAAAAGGCCATGACAAGGGAATGTTATGTAATTGATAAGATGACTGGTGCACTTGTCTAGCATGAATTGACACTACTTACAAGTCTTAACAAGGTTCATGGCATCTTGTAGAGCGGTGAGCATGTAATATTCTTGCCTAAAAGCTTTGCCAACCAGGGTTCTATAGGATGCATGTGTTCCACACAAGCTCCCATGGATCTCTTTTAGTAATTTTATTATGGAGTCTTGGGATATGCAATGCGTGAGAACGACATGTGCTCCCTTTCTATACAATGATCCTTCGACCATCTTGTACATGCGTGCTCTTCGAATTAACCTATCCTTCTGTTGAGGATCATCGGGCAATATCCCTTATGTGAGATAAGCGGTCAATGGTGTTATCCACTCCGCATCTTGCTCGATGACTTTGACCTCTAAGGTTGTCGAACACGTTTCTATTGAAGGTTTTACAAGGTATTTGAGAAAAACACATGTTGGAACAGGTGTTTGTGAGGAACCCAATTTCGATAACTGGTTCGCTACGGAGTTTTCCTTGCGTGGTATTTGTTGGACTTCGAAGTCTCTGAAGTGTTTTTTCAACTTCCTCACTTTACCAAGGTATTGAGCCATTATCTCATCAGAACATTTATATTTCTTTCCTACGTGGTTTACAACTAATTGTGAATCTCCCTTCGCTAAAAGCCGATGGACTCTCAAGGATTGGGTTGCTCGAAGCCTGGCTAGAAGTCCTTCATACTCTGCCATGTTGTTAGTGGCAAGGAACAAAAATCGTATGACATACTGAAGTTGATCACCTTGTGGTGTTATCAACAAAATCCCAGCCCCTTAGCCTTTAAGCTCACGAGAGCCATCAAAATACAATGTCCAATGGTCGTATGGTACCAGATTAACTTGAGGTTGATCATTTGTGTTCATCCATTCAACCACAAAATCAGCCAGGACCTAGTTTTTTGTTGCTGTTCGGGGTAGTAAAATGAAGATCAAACTCTCCAAGTTCTACTGCCCATTTGGCTATTCGACCCATTACTTCTTGGTTATGAAGTATATTTCAAAGGGGAAAAGATGAAGGCACTGTGATCCTGTGAGATTGAAAATAATATCTCAGTTTTCTGGAAGTCATCAGAAGAGCATAAATTAGCTTTTAGACTTCAGGATATCTTTCCTTTGGTCCATGTAAAACCTCACTTACATAGTAGATAGGCCGTTGAAACCCTTCCCTTTCTGCAAAAAGTACTACACCGACCACATTTGGCGTTGCTGCTAAGTAAACTAGTAAAGGTTCACCCTCTAAAGGCAAGACCAACACTAGAGGATTTGAAAGATACGATTCAAGCCTTCAAAGGCTTTGCCAGCTTCTTCGGACCATTGGAATTTTTAATTACTCTTGCGGATCACCTTAAAGAAAGGTAAACCACATTCTCCTGATTGAGAAATGAAATGACTAAGAGCCGCCATTTGACCAGTTAAAGCTTGGACTTCCTTCACAGTGGAAGGTGGTAGTAGTTGTTCAATGGCATGAATTTTCACTGGATTTACTTCAATCCCACGAGAACAAACAAGGAAACCAAGCAACTTGCCAGAATTAACCCCAAAAGTACACTTTTTAGGATTAAGCTTTATTCCATATTTGTTTATATTTTCAAAGCTCTCTGTGAGATCCTTCAAATGGTCATATTTAGTACTACTTTTTACAACGAGGTCATCTATATAGGCCTCTAAATTACGCCCCAGCTGACTGCTGAAGGTTTTCTGTATCAAACGCTGGTACGTGGTTCTAGTATTTTTTAACCCGAACGGCATGTTGACACAACAGTAGACGCCAAAGGGTGTTATGAAGGTAGTCTTTTCTTCATCTTCTTTCGCCACACTTATCTGATGGTATTTGGAATAAGCATCAATAAAATCATCAGTTTGCAACCCGTAGTAGAATCAACTATTTGACCAATGCGAAGCAACGGGAAGTCATCCTTTGGGAAAGTAATATTTAAACTGGTAAAATCAACCCACATGCGCCACTTACCGTTAGATTTCTTGACTAGGACCGGATCTGCGAGCCATTCGGGGTGATCCACCTCTCGAATAAAGCCAGCTTCAAGGAGCTTATCGAGCTCTACTCTGATGGCCTCTTGATGATTTATGGTGAAGTGTCTCAGTCTTTCTTTGACTGGTTTTTCTCAGGCTGAATGGCTACCCAGTGCTCAATCTCCTCCCTTGGGACTCGGACATATCAGATGGCTTCCATGTGAAGACATCTGAGTTGGCCCGAAGGAAGGTGAGGAGCTCGTCTTCCTATTTCTCACTTAATCTCGTGCCAATTCGGACTATCTTGGATTGGTTTTTAGGGCTGAGTGGTACTATCTTTACCTACTCAATGGCCTGAGGAGTAGCCTTGACTTTCACGGCTTTTCTTATTTTATCCTTTAAAGTAAGATCTTTCAGAGGTAACTGATCGACAAGTTCTAGCGACTTACGATCATTTAAAAGTGCGACAGCCTGGTCATCTTGCACCCCAATTACACCCTTTGGCCCAGGGAACTTAATCTTCTGGTAGGCTTGGTGTGTAGCTGCTATGAACTTTGTTAGAGATGGTCTTCCCAAAATTGTATTATATGCAGACTCAAAATCAACCACTTAAAAATTGATCAATTCAGTTCAAAAATTAGTAGCCGTACCGAAGGTTACTGGTAACACAACTTGCCCTGTTGGTGTAACAGACATACCTGGCACTATCCCACATAAGGGACTTGTCATTGGTTTAATCTTAGAATAAGGAATTTGTATCTCATCTAAGGTATTAATAAATAATAGGTCTAAATAACTACCGCTAGCTATTAATATTCTCCCTACTCTACAATTACTTATGGTAGGGGAAACTACTGAAGGTAATTTACGAAAAGTAGACATACCTTTAGGGACGTCCTCCTTAGTGAAGGTCAGGGAGGTCTCTGACCATTTAGGGTATTCTGGATGCCGCCTTGTGCTGCCGCTTGGAGGTGTAAGCGGTCGAAACCCCGTAAATGACATTGACGTGGTGATCCGTCCTTTGAAACGACATCTCCGTGTCTTTGTCGTTGTTTTGGATCACTGGTGGTCTGCTGTCTTCTGGTTGGATAGGCATTGGCCCTTCCCATCGAAATATTCCTCCATTTGCTTTTGCCAAGTACGGTAATTGCAGAGGTCGTGACCAGGAACTTTATGTAATGAGCACCAGCGCTCATTGCTTCTAGACGTATTCACGGATTGTGGGGTAGTACGGTCATTTGAATGACCTCCTTGCCTAATTTTGGCCCAAGGACCCTTGTTTTTGTCGTAGGGTTGTCGTTGGTCAATGGATGCAATCTCCATGGTGGACTGCTTGGACATCCCCTTCTCCTTCTCCTTGGATTTTCCTTTGCTACTCGTGGAGCCTTCGGACTTCTTGGATTTCTTTTCTTTGATATCCTTGAGGCCTGGGTGAGGAGGGTGGTCCCCTTGTCCACCATTCGGTTCCACTCCCCTGCCTCATTGGCATTGGAGTACCGATCAGCCATGTCGAAGAGTTTTGACATAGACCTAGAGGGTTTATGTTGTGGTCCTCTGTAAACCTTCGATATCTCACCGCCTGTTTAAAAGCTTGAATCACAGAATCATTAAAAACATTTGGGATAGTACTACAGACTTCTATGAAACACTTTACAAACTATCGTAACTTTTCGTCAAGGAGTTGACAAAGCCGATGCAAATCATCCTCCTTCCTCGGTTTTGCATAACAACTTTTGAAGTTACTTTGCAATGTATTGCAAAGCATATCCCATTTATTTATGAATCCCTCAGGATGGTTGAACAACGAGGTCCTGACGGAACCCTTTAGAACTGTGAGTAAATAATTAGCCATTATCTTATCATCGCCTCTAGCATCCTGAATGGCGGTAGTGTAGACTTGGAGGAACTCTGACGAGTTCTGTGTTCCGTCAAAATTTTATATACTTCCTGGCTTGAACTTCTCCGGCCAGGTAACATCTCTTAGTCCGAGAGAGAAAGCCTTGCAGCCTACATAAGGTCCAACACATTGTCATACATTGCGATGATTATTTTGACCAGCAGGAGATCTGGGACGTCTATCACATCCCAAAAAATAGGTGTCATGCTCACCTTGGCCTTGAATGTAACGGCCAGAAGCATCGTAATTTTTTCTTTGCCTTCGGCGTCCAATCAAGGACCCTTCTAAGTGTGAGTCCGTCTGGGAAAGCACAGTAGGCGATCGGGTGAAAATATTCTTGCAGCATCCGGTAGCTCTTGTGCGATAGCATGCATAACTTGCACTCCTTGCTCCGAAGTTAATCCTTCTGGAGATCGTGCGATGGCGCTCGCTAAGTAGGGAACGCGCTTCGCAGGGAAATCCTCCTGCGTGGGGGCTGGAAAGACGTTTGGATCCCTTACCATCGTTGCCCGCAGTGGTGGCGTTTGCATCGCCTGTCGTGACGCCCTCGCTGAGGAGCCAGGGCGTCTCGGTAGTAATGGTCGTGAACCTGCGAAATGTGTGTTTGTGTGGCGGCACGTATCTCGGCTTGTCGGGCCTCCTCCTCTCGTTGGAGGCATTCCCACTCTTCCTGTTCTTGGTGTTGCCCTGGTGCTTTGGGATTATCGCCGGGATTGGGTTGATTGTCATCGACGGTGGGGAACTGACGACCGCCGAAACAGGCAGAAGGGGTGAACATGTTGTCGTCCTCTGAGGAAGAGGACGAGTTGTATTGTAGGGTGAATAGAAGATTCTCCCCAGATGTTCTCTCTAGGCCTTCAGCGAGGAGGTTGCCAGTGAGATCTTCATGGTACATTGGGCTCTAGGAACCTTTCGAATCTCCTACTCTAAGGGAGACAGGCTCGGGATAGTACTCGTCCACGGTGACGCTTGTGGACGAAGGCATAGTCGGCCTAGAGCCAACGGGTGCGAACTCGGCGGGCGATGGTGCCTTAGTAATGGCCCGGAGGAACCATGGGTGTTATCGGATACGAGGACAAAGTTTTCCTCCATGTCATCATCGTAGTTAGAAATATCGAGGATGCTTTCTTCCCTCGACGTAGGAAAGTTTTGATCCGTGAACAAAGCACATGACAAATTACCCGACTTGAGTCGGCGAAGATGATGACGGCATTCCCCACGGACGGCACCAGCTGTTGATCTCGTACTCTCGTCACAAAATGAGCAAATAAAATTATAAAAAGGAAATGGATATTGCTATCTACTCGCCAAAGGACTCAAAACTGTGATGTATATTGCAAAGGGTATGCTCTGATTACAGGGAAAACGATTGTGAATACACGTGTATTAGGGTTTAGATCGGGATGTATCTTTACAATGGTACATAGGCCAGGCTTTTATAGTTCTATAAGCATCAGCAGTTGATTGCAGTAGCTCCTCTTCACGTCAATGGCCGCGTCCCTTTAAACCAATCATCTCGTCCCTTCATGGCGACCGCTATGTCTCCGGATGTAACGGCCAATACCTTCTCCACATCGGTTGTAATTAACCACACGTGGGCAAATGCCTTTGAGGACCTCTTCTATTGGGGAGAGGTCTTGGAGTGGTCGAAGAGACTTCCAGGGGAGAGGTCCTGGAGTGGTCCGAAGAGACTTCTCCTGGAGAGAGGTCCTGAAATGGTCTAAAGAGAACGTTCTTAGGCCCAACTTCTGACTGCTTGATTAATCCTGAGCCCAGCTAGCTAATTCAGGCCCAGTAGAGGATCTGGGTTATTTTCAAATAAAGGCACATATGGATAATTTGACTTAGTCAATAATCTTCGTCATATTTGTACATCCTAACTCTAACTTAACGTAAAGTTATAAAAAGTTATAGTCAAAGTCGTATATCAGAGATCGTGAAAATTCAAAAACATTAAGTAAAAATGAAACAGAGAGAGTATATGCACGCTGCTTGTTGGAAATTTACGAGAGCACAGTGGAAGTTATTGTTGTGCTTCGTTCAACATGCGAATTGTTGATTGATCTTCTATTGCTATGAATTAGACACATTATCGGTGTCTTGATTGGGGATAGACATGTTGGGGAGAAATCAGCTGAGAATGTTATTAGCAAATTGAGAAAAAGATTGGATAACTGGAAGAATAATCTTTTGTCTTCTGGTGGGATATTAGTGTTGGTGAATAGTTTGTTGGGCAGCCTTCCTATTTACACCATGGGTTTTTATTGGTTTAATGAGGAAATTCATAAAAAAATTGATTCTATTACCATGTGGTGAATTGGAGGGCTCTATATAGACCTAAAGAGTTTGGGGGTCTAGGGGTTATAAACACAAGGTTTATGAATGTTTGTCCTCTGGACTAAATGGATTGGGAAAATGTATGGAGCTACTAATGAGCTTTGGTTTAGAATTATTAATGCTAAGTACTTCACTGGGTGTTTTTTTAGAGATGCTCATCCCTTGAAAGGTTCTTAATTCTGAAAAAGTCTCCAAAGAGTGAAATATTTGTTTTACAAGGGTGCAAGATTTTAGATTGGTAATAGTTGCTGTTATAGGGGCGGCCCCACTAGCCCCAACGGCCAGGCAAAGCCATCGTCAAGCTCGCGGGGCCAAACCCCAGGGCGACACAAGGCCCGAAGCAGCAGGCCCTCCGGGCCTCCTCGGACCAAGACCCGAAGCGCCCCCAGAGGGTCCTCGGGGCCACGCAGGCCCGGAGGAGCAGACCCTCCGGAACACCTTCGGGGCATACCCGAAGTACCTCCGGAGGGTCTTCGGGGCCTCACCAGGTCCGGAGTAGCAGGCCCTCCGGGTCACTTTCGGGGGAGACCCGAATTACCCCTGGAGGGTCCTAGGGGCCTCGCAAGGTCCCTAGCAGCAGCCCTCCGCCCGCCTGAGAGCAGTTGAAGCACCCGAGGGTCTCACAGTGCAGGCGGCGAGGCCCTCCGGGCCACCTTTGGGGGAGACTTGAAGTACCCCTGGAGGGTCCTAGGGGCCTCACCAGGTCCGGGCGCCTAGCAAGACTTCGAGGGCTCCTTGCGGTGGAGCACTCTGGGCGCTGGTGGACCAGGTGTACCAGTCAAATGGACCAAGCGCAGGAAGATTTACCGTGGATCGAGACCTAAGTGTAGAGGGATTAAAAGTCCCTACACCCCCTACGTGTACAGTACCCCCGTAGGGTTAAGATAGTAATGTAAAAATAGGGCTATAAATAGGGGCACCCCCATGTAAAGGGGGAGATTTTTTGGTTTTTCAGAAGCAATCAATCAATACATATTCACTAACTGCTGATCCCCTTTCTGAGGATCCTTCGGCTCCCCCGAGGGTAGCGGAGGTCCCCTTTTCTCTTACTATTTAGTCTTTGTTTGCTACGACAGTTGGCGCCGTCCGTGGGGTTCGGCAGAAGTCAGGTGCAAGTCTCAAGCAGCGTAATGGCAACACCTCGAAGAGTGCCATTAAAGATGTCCGTGGCCAAAGCCACGGCAGCGGCAGCACCACCTGGCATCTAGAGGGCCAAGCGCACTAGAACTTCGTTGGCAGCGGCGGCTGCCGCCATCACCGCGGAGGAAGAAACAGAAAATTCTGTGCGCGAAAACATCATCGGGGGTGAAGGGCCGCTCGGTATGCTCGCGACGAACCAGCCAACGGGGCAACAGGCGTAGCATGGGAGGCGCATGAGGCACTCCAGCGGAATTAGCCAACCTCCGGCGGGAGATGCTTGATCTCCGACAGTCAAGGCCAACCCCTGCAGGCCCGTGCAGCCTGAAGCCACTGGACCTGTTGAAAGGGCATCACCCGCCGCCGCTTCGGCACCGATATTCTAGGTGGATCCCAACTCCCCCTTGAGCGTGGGGCTGGAAGCAGCCCGCTGGCCTCAAGGCTTCAAGATGCCGGAGGTCACGCCCTTTTAGGGATCCACCGACCCCTCAGAGTTCCTCCGCATTTACGAAATGACCACCGAAGCCGCAGGGGGAGATGACACCACAAAGGCGAAAAGCATCACCCTGGCCCTGAAAGGAGTGGTGTGAACCTGGTTCTTCACCATTCCACCTCGCTCCGTGCATGCATGGGAGCAATTACGGAACCTGGTGCGGAACAACTTGCAAGAGAACTACGCCAAGCCAAAAGATGCGGGGCACCTCTTCAACACCAAGCAGGCTCCGAGTGAGTCCCTTGCAGTTTCTTCAGGAGATTTGCATAGGTGAAGTGCCAAGTGAAGAGGGTCAATGAAACTACCATCATAAATACCGCGACTTGCGGACTCCAGAAAGGCCCCCTGGCAGAAAGATTGGCTCGCGAGCCCATCTGCTCTGTAGTGGATCTATTCGACAAAATGGAGGAGTACAGCGTGGGTGGAGGAAGATAGCGCTCGGTGGGCGGGACTCCCAGACCGCTGAAAGATCTAGACTCGCCATTCGAGTTAATGGAGTGTTTTGGTGATTAATGACAAATCTAATTGTGAGACTAACTCTTTTGTCAACGCATTTTGGATATAAAGGTGAAATTCAACGAGGTATGCATTTGTCTTACACTCTTATATAATGTTGCATTCCTCGGATCCAAAATATAGGAAGAACTCCACCATTAGTATATCTTGAATATGTGCATATGTTCTTTTTACACATATGTGTATGCACACATTTAGGGGGAGATCATTCTATATTTTGTGGTTTCATTAGTATTGATCCATATCCCGTCTTCCACATATATTTGGGATCTTTACTTTGAAACATATCCGTTTGAGTATATAGAACTTGTGTAGTTTTGTATATTTATGTTTTGAGTATATAGAACTTATGTAGTTCTCGTATACTCAAGTTTTGAGTATGAAGAACTTGTGTAGTTCTCGTATACTCATGTTGTGAGTATATATATGATTTGTGCAGTTTATGTATACTCACAACGTGTTACTTTTATCAATCAATTTATATGTGATTGAAATGGTTATCATCAATTACCAAAGAGGGAAAGATTGAGGTATCTTGTCCCACCATTATGAGTTAATGGTATTGAAGGACCGAAATGGCAACAGAGGGGGGGTGAATGGTGCCTAAAAAATTAATACTCCCCTTTACTGTATTTAAACAAGCCTACAAAGATCTCTGGAGATCTAAAGAAAGTAAATGAAGCAAGATCAAATAACAAAAACAAGCCTCGAGAACATTCTTCCGAAATCGGAAGCTCCGGCCAGTAAGGTGCGGAAGTTCCGCTGTGTATGGCGCGGTAGTTCCGCTTGCGGTACTTCCGCTTTGTAAAATCGGAAGCTCCGATTATCCTGACCGAAGAACAGAACGCTCGGGTTTTTGTCCAAAAATCCAAACTACTTTTGATTTGTTGATCTTCTCTGGTCAAGTTTCACAGGACATCATCCTAAGCAACATCTTGACCTCATGGAGAAGAATCGCAAACAAAGATTCAACAATCAAGCCAAAATTGGATTTCTTGAAGAAGGGGCAAGAAAGACCAAAAACCAAAATAGACTCGATTCTCAGATTCTTAGCTCATGAAACTTTGAGTATGTAATAGCAATATCAAAACGACTCTAGATATCAAGTTTCATGCTATTTCATAAGACGAATCAAAAGATATGCCAAAACCCTAGATATTTAACATGAACAAAGAGGGAATAAAGAGAGGCATAAACATGTAATCAAAGACTCAGAGTTTCATTGATAGAAGTCAAGAAATCACAGAGGAAACACAGAGGAATGATTACAAGTATTTTCAGTTCATTCTCTCAAAAGCAAACAAACCCTTTTGGTGGAGCTAACCTAATTTCCTCTCTCAAGGTCTAACCTAACAACGGGGGTTGAGCTCTATTTATAGCCTTTGCTTAATGGGCCTCCAACCCATTAAGCCCGCTACACCCGAACGGAACCGCCTCCACTTGTGCCGCTTTGCGAAATCCCCATTTCGCCCCTTGCGCACCTTCTGGAAGCCTCCCGTACGCCTTGCTGTCCTTGACACGCAACCACCTCAAGATTCACGCCGTTTTCGACACATCCGACCGTTCTGACCTCAACGCTGCCTGCGCCTAGTCCGATCACCTCGTGTCTCGCCACGACTTCGTCTCGATGTCCTGCAGTCAACACAGGCAAAAACACATCACATAGCATTGCACAATATCATAGCATCAACATTTGTATAAGACTCAAACTCATACAGAATCAAAATCACAAAATATCCTTCTCTGCACAGTTCTGGACACAATCGGAAGTTCCGCACTTTACCTTGCGGAAGTTCCGATTTCTAACGTCCGCTGTCGAGGATTATCGGAAGTTCCGCGCTTAACACTGCAGAACTTCCGATCTTCGGAACATCCGCTTTTCCAGTTTTTCAAAACCGATTATCATCTCAGAGGAACACACAACGTCAGTATTATCGGACACTCCGCTGCCCCTTGTGCGGAAGTTCCGATTTCCTTCAGCCGAACTCAAAACCCTGGTAAATCGGAAGTTCCTATTTCCAACGCCGGTAGTTCCGATTATCGGAACTTCCGCTCCATACACAGCGGTAGTTCCGATTTCCCTGATTCAGCACAGAAACAGTCCATACCGAAAAACTCAACTCTCAACCTATTCAACCACGATGTCAAATACTCATCACTCAGAGTGGAGGACCTCTCACATGGTCTCTCAATCTCCCCCTTGATGAGTATATTGACAAACACCGAAAAAGCATAAGATGAGTTTGAGTTTAAAGTCAACCAAGGTCTAAACAAGAGTAGTTAAGCTCAAGACCATGTTGACAAAAAGAGAAAGACTTGAGATGAGATGAAAGAGCAATTTTCGCACAAAACTCAAGGCTTTTCTCCAGAAGGCTTTTTCTCTCCAAAATTCTCCCCCTTTGGCAATAAAATCATCAAGATGTAGAAAAGGGAGGAAAAGGCTATATGATGTTCATTTTAAGCATTAGGAGCCATGTAGATTATCCAAAATGATTATTAGAGAATTACACCAAGCCATAACACAGAAGAATGCTATCAAGATCATGACAATTGATGTATAGAAAAGCTAAGTCGAAAGTCCATAATTACGATTAATGATCCAATTCTTTAGCAAGTCAAATAAACCAAGATTGAAGTCTAGCTAAAGATATCCAAGGATGATACAAGCCATGTCAAATAATCTAAGTTGAACCAAGAAGACTCATATCGAACAGTTTAGAGAGCTACCAGTTGAAGAAGGACTCATTTTATCCAGAACTTGATCTTTTTAATGATAAGCAATTTTAGCACATTTTTTCTTTTTCTGAAGGCTTTTTATGGTTTTATCTTAGTAAAGCAAGCTCTGGACTAGGTGCCATCCAGAACCGCCTCCTAAGCTTCAACCAATTTTTCAAATCTTAGCCATGTGCTAGATCCCAAGCCTTATCGACCACTCCAAGCAGAGACTTAAGGAGGTGATCTTAGCTCATCAAGACTCCCCGAGTTCATGCCTAGTGCAATGGCAAGCAGTCTCATGAGAAAGATTTGGTGAGATCAGGTTTTTGCGCACAAAAGGGATCATTTTTCTTTTGAAGTTTTTAGACCAGCGATTTAAAGAGAAGTCAAATTTCTTAACAAAGCGACATAGCTTACTCAAAAGTTCAAAAGAGATACAAGACTCAACTCAGCCTACTTGACATGGCGAATATCATAACAGGATAGCTTCAACCAGACTAGTCTCAAGAGCTATCATGACAAGATTTTAATTCAAGTTTAGCATTTTTAATCACCTTAGCATGACAAAGACTAAGCTACACATAAAAAGTCATGATAGATCTAGCGGTTTAGCATAAATCATGGCAAGATGTAAAAGCAGTGAAAGCAGATCATAAGGGATAATAAACAAGGCTCCATTTGATTATAATGCAATGCATGATGAAATGCGGGAAAAACGATTCCCTTGAATGAGATGCATCTTTTAATTGAGTTGAGTTATGACAAATTTAAGAAGCTGGAATAACCAAGATGAACTCCCCACGAACCAAAGGAACAAAAGCGAGAATCGATAAGAGAAACAGAAAAGGCAGTCCTTTAGAGTATAGAAAAGATATAGAGAAAACTATCGCTCAGACAGGTTCTTATCTACCCCATATGATTCTAGGACTATCAGCTGATCAACTCATACACTAAGGAGCAAACATTGTCCTGTCTACCCAAGGGTGGCCCGACCCTGCTAGAACCTATAAGAAGTGAGTAAGCTCTACTTAGAGAAAGAAGAGAGCGACTAATAAGCAACATCCTAGAAGCACAAGATAAGAAATAGCGATCAAAGCAATTTGGCAAGAGAACCACTCTAACCTATCTTTGGAAGGACTTGACCCAAAATATAAAAAGAAATGCAACGAGAAAGGAGTAATAGTATAAATATAATATAATACAAGAGTAGCACATAGCTCCTCTCACAGCAAATCCGTAAGGACAAACCACTAAGCTCTCCCGCAGAGATGAAAACCTAGAGCTATCCAGCGGCTTAGTGAAGATATCGACCAAGCGGTGCTCACTTTCCACTGGCTGGAGCACAATGTCTCCCTTCTCTACATGGTCTCGAAGAAAGTGATATCGATATCAATATGCTTGGTCCGAGAATGTTGCCTTTGGGTTCTTGGCAATGCAAATCGCAGACGTATTATCACAAAAGAGTGGAGCGCGATCGATAGATAAACCAAAATCCTGCAGGTCGAGGCCATCAAAGCACTTGGCTACAAAGACATCGGGTGCGACAGCGTGCTCGGCCTCTGCAGTGGATGCGCAACACCGGATTGCTTCCTTGACGACCAGGAGACAAGAGAAGTGCCAATGAATTGGCAAGTGCCAGAAGTGCTCTTCCTATCTATCCTACAGCCAGCGAAATCTGCATCGGAGAAGGCTCTAAGAGATAGACAAGAAGAGGAAGAGTACCAGATACCATAGTCAATGGTAGCTCGAAGGTACCGAAAGATGCGCTTCACTTGCTTTGACGGTGAGATACGCGAGGAGAAGCTCAAACCGAGCACAAAGACACGAGAGAAATGTATGTCGGTCTCGAGGTGTGAGGTACAGAGAGAGCCTATCATGCTCTGAACTCCTTTTGGTCAACAGGTTCGCCGTCTTCATCTGGATCCAGAGCAGCTGTAGATGCCATCGGAGTTGATACTGGCTTTCCATCATTCATGTCGAAGCGCTTCAGGAGGTCTCGAGTGTATTTGCCTTGATGAAGAAAAGTACCCTCCCGAGTCTGTTTGATTTGGAAGCCAAGGAAGAAGCTCAACTCGCCCATCATGCTCATCTCGAATTCCGAGCTCATAACATCGTAAAAGCGAGACACGAGTATGTGAGGAGCCGCCAAAGATGATGTCATCCACATAGATCGGACGAGCGTAAGATCGGTGCCAAGGCGGCGGATGAACAAGGTCTTGTCAATTTTACCCATCTCAAAACCATGACTCGTGAGATAGGACTTAAGCCTCTCATACCAAGCTCAGGGACTGCTTGAGTCCATACAAAGCTTTGGAAAGCTTTGTAGACATGATTAGGGTATTTGGGGTTCTCGAAACCTGGAGGTCTGTCGACATAGACTTCTTCCTCAATAAGGCCATTGAGGAAGGCACTCTTGACATCCATCTGGTAAAGCTTGAAACCCTTAGAAGCTGCAAAGGCAAGCAGGATTCTAATGGCTTCAAGTCTAGCTACTGAGGGCAAAGGTCTCTTGAAATCTAGACCCTCAACTTGAGAGTACCCACGAGCTACCGGCCTAGCCTTGTTTGAATGACTAACCCATCTTCACTTTGCTTGTTCTTGAACACCCATTTGGTCCCAATGATATTGTGACCTTGAGGGGGCTCAACAAGGGACCAGACCTTGTTTCTTTCAAAGTTTTCCAACTCCTCGTGCATAGCGTTTGTCCAAGACTCGTCAGATAGAGCATGACAAACGTCTTTGGGCTCAAAAGAGGCGTTAAGGCGAATGGAGACAAAGAGAGACAAGCCACTTTGGAATGTGTGACACGCTCGAAGAGGTCTCCAATTATCACGCTCTGAAGGATGGTCCTTTTGAATGTGTCTTGGAGGTCCAGGGTGAGATGAAGAAGTGGCCTCTACCTCATTAGCAGATGAGATAGGAACAGAGCCACTAGCTTCAGAAGATGCAGAAAGTAAGGGCTGATCTCCTCGAGGTACTGTGGAAGAAGGCACCTCAAGAGGAGGAGGAAGATCTGGATCGGGTAGACAACCCTCATCTCCATCTTCCTCATCGTCCACAAAGATGGACTCGGTGCTCTAGAGAACACGAGATATCGAGGCCTAGTCCGGTGGCCTCATCGAAGGTCACCTCACGAGTTTCTACCATTTTGCTAGACTCGCGATTCTGGACTCTATAGGCACGAGAAGAAGTCGAGTAACCCGAAAGATCCCATCACAAGATCGTGACTCGAACTTATCTAGGTTCCCGGACTTGAGAATAAAACACTTGCAACCAAACACACGAAAATGCGAGGCATTTGGGTTTTCGCCCATATCTCAACTCATAAGAAGTGCGATGCAAGAGTGCAGAAGAAAGACTCATTAGAAACATGACAAGCAAAGAGCAATTGCCTCACCCAAAACTTCCTAGGTGTAGAGTATTCATCAAGCATCGTCACGGCCATCTCGACCAAGGTGCGGTTCTTCCTTTCCACAACGCCATTACATTGGGGGCGTATGGAGGCGAGCGGTGCTCTACACTGTCTCACCACAAAACTCTCAAAGTAGGAATTCTTGAACTCGGTGCCATTATCGGTCGCGAATTGCTCGTAATGCACAGGAGCTCAACAGAAAGCCTACTAAAAGACCACGAAAAGAGTAAAGCGTCTCATCCTTGAGGCTAAGAAAAACACCCAAGAGTACCTCGAGAAGTCATCGACCACAACAAGAATATACCACTTCCCTCCTGCCGATCAAGCTTTCATTTGGACCAAGCTGTATCCATATGGAGCGATTGTCACAGTGCATCGATCATTATCCTTTGGTTCGAGAGTGAGGCGGCAACCATCTTGCCGTCTGCGGCATGGAGAGCAAACTAGATCCTTGACCATCTTGAGTTTTGGCAAACCACGAATGAGATCGTGGCACGACTCGTGTCAAATGATCAAAGCCTATATGACCTAGTCTCCTATGCCAGAAAGTCAAATCACGGGATTCAGAAGCAATTAAACACCGGAGAGGATCACAGAAGACTCAGAAAAATCAGCACGAAAGATCCTCCCATATCGAAATCCATAAACTAGACTACAGAAGAATCAAGAATTTTGCAATTGTTTTTCTTAAAGCTCACCTCGAAACCGTCATCGGTGGTCGAGAGGCGAAAGCGATTATCTGCAGCTTACTTACTAAGTCAACATCTTTTAAAATAAAAGAATCATTAATGCTCACAGTACCTTTAGCGATGACGCGCCCAAATGAAGCATCTCCGAAAGTGATTGTCTCATCACCTGGAGCACGGGCTAGGGAAGAAAACCAACGAGAATCTCCAGTCATATGGCGAGAACAACCGGAGTCTACAATCCAGACCTTTCCCTTCCCAGCCCGGCGACCCTGAGTCAAACAAAGAGTGAAGTCTCAGTACTGGGGTGAATCAACAGTGATTTGGGCACCCAATACTGAGTAACACGGCGAACAGATGAAGTAGTCAAGCAAGACTGACCTCTATCTACCCTACGCTCTCTGTCACTCAACAAGTCAAAAGATCTCACTGTTCTTTGGATCCATTGCTATGGGAGAAGCGAGTCGAAGTGCCGATAACAAGTCGATCTCGCCGCGGGTAGCTATCTCGAAAGGAAGCGAGATCTACCCTCGGGGCGGCGGAGATTCGACCAAAAGGAGCATGAGGATGAAAATCGAAAACTTCGGAAAAACCAAGTCCTCGATCTTGCCCAAAATCATCGGATGGAACAAACCTAAACCTCGTGTTGGTCTTAGGTGCACTCAAGATGCGGGTGACCACTGAATGTGCCTAAGAAACTCAACACGGTCTCTCTGCGATCTTGGCGCGCTGAAGCAATGATCAACTAAATGTCCATCTTTACGGCGGAAGGTGCAATGATACTTCGCCTTACGAGGGGCGAAGCTACGAGATGGAATCACCTTGTGTGAGAAATCCTTTGAACAAAGCCCGCGACTCAAAATTGACTTTCTCGATCCTGGGCTTAGTTTTGATCACACACAGTGCTATGGTTTTGAGCACGACGGTGGATGCTTCCTCATATCCTCATGGATATCATATCCTAGACCACTGATTAAATCTGCAAATTTTAGATTTGTCTAGAATGAGATTGAGCTTCTTCTTGCCTCCTACAAACCTCTCGAGAGTGTTCATAAGATCTGACCCTCCGAAAGAGAGGTGCAAGAAGAAGCGGGGAAGAAGGGAGACAGAGAAGGTAAGGAGCGGAAGAAGAACCAACAACGGAGGAAAGATTGGCTTGTGCACGAGCAGTAGACTTTGGGGAAACGATCCTATTGCTATGATTGGTTCACGTTGCTAGGCGTCTCTACCAAACCCTTAGACTTCTTCCCAGCACACACAATACAAGCAGATGATTGTGTCTCTAGAAGGTCCTTAGTTAGCTTCACACATTTTTCATCCAAGGCAACCAAATCACATTTTAGTTTATTACATTCATTGCATGGTGAGCTAACAAGGTCCTTAGAAGCATCTTGAGCGGTTTGTTATTGTGATCAATCATTTCTTGGGCTGCTTGAATCTGATTCTAGTTCAATTGATTAACTTAGGACAGTTTAAGCAAGAAACAATAGGCTCTAGTAGCGCAGCTTGAAATTCAGCAAGTTTGTGATCTGCCCGTTTTAGGTTCATCTTGAGTTTATTACAATTTTCACAAGTTTCAGGCAGATCAAGCAACATGGTATAAAGACCTCTAAACGAATTGTCCTTAACCTCACATGAGGTGCAAGCAGTAGCCTCAATAGTAGTGGATGAAGGAGGTGCTACCCTACTCATCTCTAATTCAGCAAGAAGACTAATGTTCTCTACCTTAATCATGTCAAGTTCAGAGGACACACTATCATGCAAGGTCCTTAGTTTTTCCATATCATTAATCAAAGCACAGCATGTGTCACATTCATCACGGGAGGAAGCAGATGTAAGTAAAGTAAGCTCCCGTGATAATCTAACTACTTCCTTCTCCAACTCAGCACACTTAGCCCTAGACTTAGCATGAAATCTACCTAGCTTAAGAAAAGCATCATTAAGCTGGTCATAAGTGGGACTAACCTCATCGAGTCGGAGTCTGCTCATTTGTCGCTCGATTCGCCCGAGGGCCATGAAGCACATCTTGGGAGAAGTTGCGTCGTCCTTGGGATCATGATCGTCCTTCCCATCATCGTCCTCCACCCCTCCACCTCGTTGGTGTCCGGTTAAATCGAGGCGGTGAGGACGCGATGGAACATCTTCTTTGCCTTCCCAAAGTTGCGGAACTTCTTCTTGCCTTGATCAGTCTTTGAGGGCTTCGTGTTGCGGTTCTTGTCGATGTAGTCGTTCTTGCTTGGACCGCCATAGTCACCTTTGCCCTTCCCAAGCTTGGGACAGTTTGCTCGGATGTGGTTGGGGCCACCACACTCGAAACAAATCACAGGACCTCCTCTTTTACCATCCCTCCTCCTCTTGTAAGCATGAGAAAACTTCCGAGCTAGGAGGGCTATTTGTTCATCCTCAAAATTGCTCTAAGCGATCATCGGTTATGTCACGAGAGAGCAGCTAGGAGAACCCACTTATCGACTCGAAGAAGATCCGAAGTGGGATCGGTGACTAAAGCCATCATTGTGACTTCGACCTTGAGAGACAATGTCAATCTCGTGAGTCTTGAGCCGCGAGTAAAGCGCATCAAGAGTCGAGTCGAGAGGTCCGTGCTATCTTTGATGGTAGTCACTTTCATCTCCCAAACACGAAGATCAAGTCTGAGAAAGCATCATCGGCGTTATCCGAGTCGGGGTATGTAAGACCGACCGCTCGGAGGTTGCTCAAAATCTTGTGAAAACGCGAAAAGCACTCGTCTAAAGATTCACCAGCAAGCATGGCTCAAAATCTTGTGAATACTTGTCCGTTGCCATGGCTCAAAGAATAGGTTAAGATCTATAAAGAAGAGCTAACCGGCTCTGATACCAATTGAAGGACCGAAATGGCAACAGAGGGGGTGAATGGTGCCTAAAAATTAATACTCCCCTTTACTGTATTTAAACAAGCCTACAAAGATCTCTGGAGATCTAAAGAAAGTAAATGAAGCAAGATCAAATAACAAAAACAAGCCTCGGGCTGTTCTTCTCGAAATCGGAAGCTCGGCCGAAGGGTCGGAAGTTCCGCATGTAGTTCATTTGTGTATGGCGCGGTAGTTCCGCTTGCGATACTTCCGCTTTGTAAAATCGGAAGCTCGATTATCCGACCAGAAGAGCGAGCGCTCGGGTTTTTGTCCAAAATCAAACTACTTTTGATTTGTTGATCTTCTCTGGTCAAGTTTCACAGGACATCATCCTAAGCAACATCTTGACCTCATGGAGAAGAATCGCAAACAAAGATTCAACAATCAAGCCAAAATTGGATTTCTTGAAGAAGGGGCAAGAAAGACCAAAAACCAAAATAGACTCGATTCTCAGATTCTTAGCTCATGAAACTTTGAGTATGTAATAGCAATATCAAAAGCGACTCTAGATATCAAGTTTCATGCTATTTCATAAGACGAATCAAAAGATATGCCAAAACCCTAGATATTTAACATGAACAAAGAGGGAATAAAGAGAGGCATAAACATGTAATCAAAGACTCGAGTTTCATTGATAGAAGTCAAGAAATCACGGAGGAAACACGGATGAATGATTACAAGTATTTTCATTCATTCTCTCAAAAGCAAACAAACCCTTTTGGTGGAGCTAACCTAATTTCCTCTCTCAAGGTCTAACCTAACAACAGGGGTTGAGCTCTATTTATAGCCTTTGCTTAATGGGCCTCCAACCCATTAAGCCCGCTACACCGAACGGAACCGCCTCCACTTGTGCCGCTGCGAAATCCCGTTTCGCCCCTTGCGCACCTGGAAGCCTCCGTCGCCTTTTGCTGTCCTTGACACGCAACCACCTCAAGATTCACGCCGTCTTGACACATCCGACCGTTCTGACCTCAACGCTGCCTGCGCCTAGTCCGATCACCTCGTGTCTCGCCACGACTTCGTCTCGATGTCCTGCAGTCAACACGGGCAAAAATACATCACATAGCATTGCACAATATCATAGCATCAACATTTGTATAAGACTCAAACTCATACGTAATCAAAATCACAAAATATCCTTCTTCGCACATTTCGGACACAATCGGAAGTTCCGCGCTTTACCTTGCGGAAGTTCCGATTTCGAAACGTCCGCACTTATCGGGATTATCGGAAGTTCCGCGCTTAACACTGCGGAACTTCCGATCTTCGGAACATCCGCTTTTCCAGTTTTTCAAAACCGATTATCATCTCAGAGGAACACACAACGTGAGTATTATCGGACACTCCGCTACCCCTTGTGCGGAAGTTCCGATTTCCTTCAGCCGAACTCAAAACCCTGGTAAATCGGAAGTTCCTATTTCCAACGCCGGTAGTTCCGATTATCGGAACTTCCGCTCCATACACAGCGGTAGTTCCGATTTCCCTGATTCAGCACAGAAATAGTCCATACCGAAAAACTCAACTCTCAATCTATTCAACCACGATGTCAAATACTCATCACTCGGAGTGGAGGACCTCTCACATGGTCTCTCAGGTATGGTGTGGTAATTAATGATAATCATATTGTGGAACTAACATTTTCCATGAGTTGGATGAATAGGTTATGTTCCAGGATGTTGAAGACTTATGATGATCATGAGTTGATCATCAAGTCAAGAGCTTGGTGTAAAGGATGCATCATGAGTTAATGCTTATCAAGAAGAGATGATCATGAGTTGATCGTCAAGACAAGAGAAGACCCATCATGTGTTGATGGAGGTCAAGCAAAAGATCATCATGTGTTGATGATCATCAAGTTAATGACCCGGACTTGAAGTGATGATGTGCGTCATCAAACTTTAAGAAGATGCAAGGCAAAGGTATGATTAGCTAGGGCTAAGGATATGTTCCTAGTCTTTTACCGGTCTTGGTGTTTGGTTGGAAGACCGGATTGCTAGTATAGGATTGCTGTACTATTAAGAGGGGTCTTAACTAGTAGTTTGAGTTAGTCATGTGTTGATAGCTCAATATGGTTGCTCTTGCTCATCTAGGCATGATGTTATTTATTTACGAATGTGTTTTGCAAATAGTCGAAGCTCATGCAAAACCCTTGTAGCATGTGACTTAAGTTTGCAAATGTGTTTTGCAAATGGTGTAAGTCCATGTACCTTATTCCTTGTGATGAGTATTCTAAAACGTTGGCAAATATGTTTTGCAACTAGCTGAGAATATCATCTTTTAACCTTGTTGGAATTGTACTCAAATGGGCGAATGTGTTTTTCCATTTGAAGTGAAGAAAATGTGTTTTTACGTAGTGCGCACGTCGGAGACCGCGGTGTGAACGGTTCGGCCGGTACAATCGGTCGAACCGCCATGTGTTGGGCGGACGGACCGATTTCCCTCTATGTTGATTCTTTGACCGGAAGTTCCTCAGTTGTGAAAACGGAACTTCCGATGTGAGGAAGTTCCGGGGTTGGTGCGGAACGTTTATTCCAGAGAGCGCCTGTTTTGGGAGTTAGTCAAATTTCCATCGGGCGGTCGGACCGGCCAGCTGTGGCGGTCTGACCGATTTGGCGGCGGTCCGACCGGCCGAAGGCCCAACGACTAGATTTATAGCCGTTGGACGCACGAGCGGTCCGACCGGCCCTGTGCTGATTTGTGGGAATCTTCTCCCAACGGCTAGTTTTTGTGTGTGGGCTATATATATGAGCCTTGGCCGGTTGGGAGAGGTTCCAGGTGCTATTGTTGAGTGCTATACTCATTCTTTGAGCTAAGAGCAAGGCTTTCTTCTCTATTGTGCATGTGTTGCACTTAGTGAGATTTGAGAGCAAACCCTAAGTGTATGTGTTGTCTTAGGTAGTGGATTGTGTATCCACCGGAGCGTTGACACTTGATTAGTTCAAGTGATCGTTGAGTCTTGTTACTCTTAGTGTTTGCTGATACCTAGACGGCGTCGTGCCCGGTGATCTTCTCAAGAAGCTTGTGAGAAGACCTGGCGGTTTATGAGTGGTTTGGTGCTCGCCATCTCGGAGTGGAGGAAGAGCAACCATAGTGGAGCGAGATGTTGATTAGGTTTGGAACCGGTCCAAGTGGTTGGACTTACCTCGGAGGTGTTGGCTTAATTAGTGGAGCCGGTCCAATGTGGTTGGGCTTACCTCAACGTGGATTAGGGGAGACCGGCAAGTCTTCGAACACCATGGTAAAACATCAGTGTGTCATCTTGTTTTATCTTGTGCTTTACTTTGAGCAATTTACATTCTTACTTCAATTGCTTATATATCTTGTATGATTGCTCATACTGTTTTGTAGTCATATTGTTGGTGCACTTAGTTGAGCCTAGTTGATTTAGGTTTTAATTGTGCAAAACCAATTCGTTATTAGCTTCCGCATTATATATTGGTTTAGAGCCGAAAGAATTTTTAAAACCGCCTATTCACCCCCCTCTAGTCGGCCACCTCGATCTTACAACCGCAGTGCCCCTGTGGCGAAACCAAGCATGCCACCCGGGAAAGAGATCGCGTCAACTGCAGTAGGAGCGACGGCCAAGTCACACACCAATGAGTACCGTTCTAAAGGGCGAAACGTCTACCACGTAGACGAAGGGCAACAAAACCCCAGAGGGGGCGACCATGCCCGCGGCTGCACCGGCCGAGGAACACAGGATAACCAAAGCAGAACCGGAGGCATCCCGCTCTTCTGCGACTTGCATGGCAGGGGATCCCACACCACCCAGGAGTGCCATACCACTCGGGCCAGCACTGAGGGAACCTCATTATTCTGCGATCTGCATGGAGAAGGGTCCCACACAACCCAGCAGTACCACACAATATCCGCCATGAAAGACTATATGAACCGAAGCTAGCAACCGGCGAGAAGCGAAGACAAGAGGGGCCCAGGCAACCGGTTGCCCGCCCCTCCACTAAGGCCTCGCCTCAAGGGGGGCCAGCCGGAGTATCGTCAGAGAGTCATCAATATGATCGCCGGAGGGTCGTCATCGGGCATGTCATAAAAAAGGCAACGACGCACATATGCCCGCTAGATCCACCGTGTCGCTTCATACCCAGCATCTAGCCCACCTCGCGCTGAGATTCCCATTACCTTCGGCCCAAAGGACGCCTGTGGTGTGTACTTCCCTCACCAAGACCCGCTCGTCGTCTCAGCCAACATCACGGACTTCGATATCCGACGTGTCCTTGTAGACGGAGGAAGCACCACCGACTTGCTGTTTGCAGAGGCCTTCGAGAAGATGATGATCCCTAGGGACTGCCTATCACCCCCCGGGATACCCTTGATAGGCTTCGAGGGCAGGCCAATGACAGCCCTGGGCAAAATCAACCTGCCCGTCACCTTTAGTGACGACTTTGCTTCCCGCACTTCGACATCATCCAGATGCCTTATCAGTATAACGCCATCCTTGGTCGAGCCACACTGAACTCCTTCAGCGCGGTGGCGCATCACAACTACCTCTGCATGAAGCTTCCCGTCCCAGAAGGAATAGTTACGGTGCGGGGTGACCAAGATCTAGCAAGACAAACGGAGCTGGAAGCGCTATCGCCGGCTCAGCGAGTCCACACGGTCGGAGCGGCGGTAGCTCCAATCAGCGGTACCACAGCAAGGTGGGTGCCAAAAGCAAAACCCGAGGGCCAACTCCTAAAAATCCCCCTCCTCGACAGTACCCCGGAGAGAACAGTGGCTCTCGGAGCCGACCTCCCAACCGCCACACGCGACGCAATTCTCCATGTACTCCGCAGTAATGCTGATGTCTTCGTGTGGAGCCCCGAGGGTATTCCTGGGGTCCCACGAGACACCATCGAGCATCGCTTGGCATTGCGAAGCAACGCTACACCCCAATAAGAAAAAGTTGCGACGAATGTTGGTGGAACGTGTCGAAGCGGTAAAGAAAGAGATCACAAAGCTCCTGAAGGCAGGAGTCATCCGAGGGATCAAACACTCCGAATGGCTGGCCAACCCTGTCCTTGTTCAGAAAAGCAATGGCAGCTGGCATATGTGCATCGACTTCACCGATCTCAATAAAGCATCACCGAAGGACGATTTCCCCTTGCCCCGCATGACTAGCTTGTGGACGCCACGCCGGGTTGTGAACTGATGAGTTTCCTCTTACTCCGCCATCAGCGCAGTCCTTGTCCAAGAAGACGAAGTGCAACGCCTTGTATACTATGTCTCAAAGGCCCTCCAGGGGGCTAGGGCCCGGTACACCGAGTTGGAAAAGTTGGCATACGCCCTACTCATGGCCTCGCACAAGCTCCCGCACTATTTCTTGGTGCATGCTATCATAATCTCGATGTCGTACCCACTGGCTCTCATGCTACAAAACAAGGACGCCTCGGGCCGCATAGGCAAGTGGGCAATGGAGCTGGCCACCTTCGACATCACCTTTGTCGCACACACTGCAATAAAGTCACAAGCCTTGGCCGACTTCGTCGCTGAGTGGACTGTCGGGACCCAAAATTACGATTCAGGACCCTCTGTGTTTAATGCACTAGCCCAGGATCACGCTAGTGCACACAGTGTTAACAAAGATGGGAATCGATCCATGCAAGTGAATAGTAACATAAACGAATAACTTTGATTAATAAATAATGGTTTTGACCTTAAGGTCGAGTTACAATTACTGAGCCACACTGGGCTAACAGAGAAAATAAGCGGCATGCCGAAGCGAAAAGGTAGTGGCACCCCATCGATTCACCACGAAGCAACCGATCGGGATCAAGACCTCATGATTAGGCACCTTCAATGTACTCGTCCTCAAATCTTTGGTGAAGACTCCTCCTCCGCTTGATTCGTCAAAACAAGCGTGAGTACACACCGTACTATAAGCCACACCACGAGAGATGCAAAATGTATATATCTTGGCTTTTTACAAGGAAGATATTTTGTGGCTCTTTTGCATAAATGCAACCTTTGCAATTTAATACAATTAATAGATTGAAAGCAGTAAAACCAATAGACGATAATAATCTTGCAGTTATTTCACCAAGACACACACACTGACAGGTTATTCACATAGCTAGATGATTTAATCACATAGCTCCCTTCCCTACAGATTTTATGAAAACATCTACCCCTAGTGTGAAATCCCGAGCATTGTCCATGATCGTGACGCGCTATTCGAATAGATTACGTTACACTCTGCAGAGGTTTGTACACTTTACCCACAAGATACACTTAGTGTAGCTAACACTAAGCATAACCAAGCATTTGAGATACCTTATCTTACTACGCTAGGCCCGTCTCAAAAGCAGGCATGTGTCGTCACAGAAGCTCAGTTCAATGACGCACATGTTGAGGTCCTTAATTGACCAAGGCAAGACTTCCACTAACCAAACCACATAGACACACAGATTAATATTATTCACCACATCCACACAGTCCACCCTTTCACACAGTATCCACCCTTGCCTCGGTCCAAATCCATTTACCACCTGGTTGATTTAAGTGCAACATATGCCACAAAGACACATAGTACACACAGTTTGTTCACATTAGTTTCATATTCACTTAGTCAATTTATAACAAAGAAGTATACATGACAAGTGATTCGTGGCATGGCTAAGCAATCTAATCGCAACTAACCAACCCACGTTGGTGCTACAATATTACCAACTAAATATCAACTAAGGTGACAAGGAATCGGGACATAGTAATTAACAAGGATGGCATAACAATTTGGGATTAACTATCGCACCCAAAAGCTTTTAAATAAATACTTGAATTAAGATGCGATAATTTGAATTAAATTACTTTTATAAAGCGGGAAGCAAAATGGTCAAGGGTATAGCTTGCCTTGGAATAGGTTCAGTCTTGGTCTTGGTCTTGGAAAGCTCCTTCTTCCTCAAACCTTCCAGAAGTATCGTCGAAGTCTACTCGTAATGACGAAACAACAAGAATAAATAAATAACAGAAGCAAATAACTCCAATAAAATAATTAAAAATCTCCAATAGATAGATCTTGATTTTATACAAATTTAAAAATTTGAATGGATGGATTTGGAGTTAGGATGCAAAAGTTATGAGGTTTCAAAGTTTGAATCAAAGAAAAACCCTAAAAATAGGATTTCTTGGAATTCGAATTATTTCTCAATAGAAAAATCGGATTATTGCGCAAGCATGACGTCAGCGAAGGATTTTCCGGGAATTACAGTGACCCGGCTCACGGTGGACCAAGTCCACCAAGCCACTGGACCAGGGATGGGGCTGAGGTGGCGCTTCGCCGCTGCTGGATGGCGACGCGGCGCCACCGGGGATGACACGTCACGCGCCGCCGAGGTGGCGAGTGACATGGACGGCGGCGCGGCGGCGCCGATCGGACCCGAGGTCCCGCGAAGCAGCGGCGAGTTAACGACGATGAGTGGTACAGGGAGGTAGAGGGGAACACGGGGGTCTCGAGGGTGTGCTCACTGGTGCTCAAGGACGAGCGAGGCGGCCGGCGGCGAGGCTTTGGCGGAGGAGGAGGTACGGGCTCGACGGCGACGGCGTTAGAGGGCTCCTCCGGCGAAGGCGAGGTGAGCACCAGCTTCGCGGCGTTACGGCGAATCCAACGGTGGCGGCTACGACGCGCGAAGCGAAAGAGGCGGCGCAATCGAAGCTCCAAGCCTTCGGTGTCGGCGGCGTTGGATCTCCGATTCCGGCGAGCACAGGGCGAGAGAGAGGGAGTGGGTGGCGGCTTTGGGATGGGTGACGCGAGGGGCGCCCGGGGCTGTCCTTTATAGGGCCCGGGGAGGTCCGAAGCGGCGTGGCGGCGTGGAGGTCGTGGGCGGCGGTTGCGGCTTCGTGCGCATGCCCGCGGAGAAGAAGGAAAGGAGGGGTGGGGTTCGTGGCGGCGGTGGGCGCGAGTCGTGCGCGCACACGCGGAGGAACGGGAGGTTGGAGGCGCCGCGTCTGGCTTCGGCGTTGACCGCCCATAAGCGATTCTTGCAGCAGCGTCCATGAGGGAGAAAAACGCGCAGGACGAAGGCGGTGGGGTCCACCTGGCGGTGAGGCGGGAGAGGCGAGGCAGCGTGCGGCGAGATCGCCGTCCAGTCCTGATCGGACGGCTACGGAGAGATGGGCCAGATGAACAGTGTTGGGCCAGAGAAATTCGGCCCAACGACTGTTTGGAGATTTAAATTAGTTTTTCCTTTTTAGAAAATAGCAGAAATTCAAATAAGCAATGGAAAATAGCAAATGATCTTGGAAAAATTCTAGAAAATTCTATAAAATATAACTAAGCATATAGAACCTAAATAAAATAATTTTCGCAATTGTTAATGTTGGGATTAAGCATATTAAATTGGTTTGTCCTTAAAGTCCATATTAAGCTTTTTAAATTAATATTCAAATAAATCCAAATGGTAAATTTTCTTACTACCCTTATTTAAAAGATTTTTAAAGCTCTGAAAATTGGGATGTTAAATGGACGCCCCAGGCCCGAGATCATCCACGCGTCGAAATTGAAGCAGCATGGGTGATATACACCGATGGATCATAGCACGCGACCGGGCAGGCGCTAGCCATCCTGGCCACACCAGATGGTCGCCGGATCTCTTATGCCACGTGTCTGGAGTTCCCAACAACCAACAATGCCTCTGAGTACGAGGCATTGCTTCTCGGCTTACGAAGGGCAAGGGACTTAGGCGCAAAACGCATACTCATCAAGAGTGACTCCTGCCTTGTCATAGGACACTTTGACAAGACATTTACAACCAGGGATCCAGAGATGGCACAATACTTGGTAGCGGTTCAGGCCGAAGCAAAGCACTTTCGCGGCATCATTGTTTAGAACATCCCACGAGTCGACAACGACGCAGCAGATAAACTGGCCAAGATGGCCAGCTCAGGCGAATGCTGTCCATCGAACGTCATGTACCAAGTAATACCCAAGCCGTCCATCACCCAGGAAGCACCAGGGGCTGCCAGGTAGCCCCGAGTACTAACTCGCAAGTTTATCCAGATAGACAACGCGGATTGGAGAGACGTCATCCGCAAATAATTACACGGAGACGAGCCAGACAACGCAGTCGAAGCCAACCGCTTAAAGCATCGAGCGCGCAACTACCACATCATTGATGACCAGCTATACAAAGGAGGCGTTTGCGCCCCTTTGTTGCGATGTATCTCCTGAGTGGAAGGCCAATCTTTGCTTTAAAAATACATGAAGGCCTCTGCGGGGCGCACCAGGCTCCCTGAGGCCTCGTCTCCAAAACCTTCCGGCAGGGCTTCTATTGGCCTATAGCGCTACGCAACGCGCAGGACCTAGTGCAGCATTACCAAGGACTACAAAGCGCCAGTAGTACCGCTGCAGCCATTTGCACCGGTATAGCCCTTCGCCCGATGGGGACTTGGCATTATTGGGCCAGTTCCAACGGCCAAGAGCAGCCTTCGCTTCGCCTTCATTGCCATCGAGTACTTCTCCAGATGTGTGGAGGCCGAGCCGGTGACAAAAATAACAGCTGCATCGGTGCAACGCTTCGTGTGGAAAAATATTGTATGTCAGTATGGCGTACCCCGTGATATCGTCACCGACAATGACACCCAATTCGACTCCGGGGTGTTCCGAACGTTTTGTCAAAACATCGGCATCACATTATGTTTCGCATCGTTTGGTCACCCCAAATCAAATGGAGCAGTCGAGAGGGCAAATGGTAATTTACTATTGGGGCTAACCAAACGCCTCGTAGGTCTACCGAAGGGACTGTGGCCAGCGGAGCTCGAAAAAGCTATGTGGGTAATTCGCACCTCGTCCACGAGAGCCACGGGCTTCTCCCCATTCAAACTATTATTCGGAGATGAAGCAATGACTTCAGCCGAATTCCAAGCGAAGTCCCTTCGGACAACGTATAGTGCAAGTCCAGAAGATCGAAGCACATCATTGGACCTCCTGGAAGAACATCGAGTATAGGTCATCTCCACGATGACGAAGTATGCCGAAGGGGTAGCCAAAGTGTACAACAGGAAACTACGTGTCCGCAACCTTGCCCCTGGTGATATGGTCCTCAAACGTGCGGCCAACACCACGACCATAGGAAAACTAGAATCCAAGTGGGAAGGCCCCTACATCATCATCAGAAGCACAAGATCAGGATCTTATTACATCGCAATACCAGAAGGGCAACAACTGGATCATACGTGGAACGCAAAGAGCCTCCGCAAATACTACCCATAGGAGATACACCCGGCTGCGACGAAAAACAACTCCACACTCAATCGGTGGGAGTGTATTAACCTTGTAATGTTTAGCATGTACAATAAGTGAATAAACAAGCCACCGCACATGGCCATGAGCCCCGGTGCACACTAACTCACACTCGCAGGTGTGAAGTGTATAAACAAGCTATCGCGCATGACCAAGAGCCCCGGTGCACACTAATGCACCCTCACAGGTGTGAAGTGTATAAACAAGCCACCGCGTATGGCCATGAGCCCCAATGCATAATAACTCACCCTCACAGGTGTGAAGTGTATAAACAAGCCATCGCGCATGGCCATGAGCCCCGGTGCACACTAACTCACCCTCGCTGGTATGAAGTGTATAAATAAGCCACCGCGCATGGCTATGAGCCTCGGTACACACTAACTCACCCTCGCTGGGGTGAAGTGTATAAATAACCCACCGAGCAGGGCCATGAGCCCCGATGCACACTAACCCTTGCAGGTGAGAAGTGTATAAACAAGCCACCGCGCATGGCCATGAGCCCCGATGCACACTAACTCACCTGCACAGGCTTGGCTTCGCCTACCCCTCGTTGCGCAGGCTTCGCATGCGCTTCGCGAATTATATAAGCGAGGGATCCCTCGGAGACCTATTTAAAAAGATATAGGGGACGGCGTAGGCTTCGCCTACCCCTCGTAGCGCAGGCTTCGCATGCGCTTCGCGAATTATACAAGCGAGGGCTCCCTCGGAGCCCTATTTAAAAAGATACGAGAGACGGCGCAGGCTTCGCATAACCCTCGCGAGCTATAAAAGCTGCAAATCCGAGCGTAGAGCATCACACATGACCGACCTAAAAAATGGTACAACAGTAAATCACAGTACGTAATGCGAGAAAACTTTGCGAAGCAATAGTACAGATTACACGCTATACGCAAAGCTCTAACGTTACAATAAAAATATAAGGCGATACATCGTTGCCCCACGAAACTAGGGCATGCGATCGTACTCCCTACTGGCAGCCCACGCGAGCAGTTCCTCAGCGAAAACCCCGGACGCAACGAGGCGTTTGCGCAACTCCTCCGCCCACATGAACAGTTCCTTGTTGGAGGCGCTAGAGCGGACGAGGTGCTTGTACTCTACCTCCACCTCGCATTGAGATCCGGAAGACTCCCCCGCATCGCCCACGACCGGCTCTTCCGAAGCGAAAATGACACTTTACTTCTACCAAAAGCGCGAATCTCCGCGCGCACTTGTGCAACCTTGCATTTTGGAATTGATAAAACTCCTTCATAGACCCCTGCGGGTTCACGAACTTCCAACGCTGCCATTTCGCGCCATGGTGCACAACCCCGCGGTAACACACCTTCAGAGGCCACTTACACAAAAGAGTTCGTTCATACTTTGTACCGCGGGAGGGGACAATAATTTTTATATTTCCACCTTCCAAGGGTCGGAGACCTCGGCGAGCCGCACAACCAAATCGCACCAGTCGAGCCTGGCCAAATCAACAACTTAGAACTATAAAATAGTGCGAGATGTCGCATTAATGATTTTTTCTTTTCATTAAAATGACAGCGTTACAAAAAAAACACCAGACCCTCCGCGCGTCACCGTTCGGCCACAAGCCAGGTTGGGGCAAAAAATTACTATAAAATCCAAGGCTACGCCTCAAATTGTTGGAGAAGGGCGGAGGGTCACACCTTGTCATCGGTGGTGGCCCCCTGCTCGCCGGTGCCTTCAGTAGCATCCACTGCTTTCCCCTTCGCCTTATGCTCCAAAACCCTCCGCAGGGAAGTCATTGACGCGTCACAACCATGTGGCGCCCAAAACACCTGATCGAAGGCGTTGCTTGCCTTCCGCACTGTGCGACTATCTGCGGCGACTAACGACGATGAAGCAACAGGCAAGTTACTCGCGCCGAGGCCGTACACGTGCTTGCAGCGACACGAAGGCTGTCGTCCAGGCCGCCTTCGCGTAGTGGTCGCCATAGGCTCGTGCAGCAGGCAAGCAGATCTCACCGGTACGCCGAAGCCGGTTGAGCCTCTGGTCGAGCTGCGTGACGGTTTGCCTCCGAAGCGGGGGCATGGCTCCCAGCTTGGTCACCGTGTTATCCAACAGTTCCATCGGGCCCCAGGTGACATGAGAAATTGTATCAAAAAGCTACCGCTCCGCCTGGATCTCTGATTCGAGATCCCACCGGGCAGCTCCGAGTGTCTGCACCTCTTCCCGAAGTTTGTGCCGCTCAACCTCCAGCTCCACGACACGCTTCTCTAGCACTACCACTTTTTCAGCGAGGCCATCGCGCTCAGAGCGTAGTGACATGTTTTGCGCGAGCTCCAGGTTGATCCACTCTTGGATCTCTGCGTAACCGCAGTCGATATCCCCCTCGAGGGTGCGTGATAGCATTAGCGCCTACACAGCAAGCGCACCTCGTTTAAAAAATAAAGAATATATATATATAAGAGAGGGTGAAACTCACATTCGCAGCATTCGCCTCCATCGAGCGAAGCATCCACTTATAGACCATTTCTCAAAGAGCCGCTCTACTACCGGAGGGGCAGCAAATCGGGCCACCTCCTCGGTGACAACGGCCACACCAGGGATTAGCTTGAAGTCGTTGGCGCACAACGGCCCAACATCAGTTGTAGCACGTCCGTCGGGTACCCCCACACCAGACCGCTCACTGGTACCACCGTTGCCAGAGCCAATCTTCAACCCTCCAGCACCAGCATCACCGTTACTGGTGCCTTCGTCACCCGTGGCTGAAAAGCATAAGTTAGCACTACGCCAGTAACCGAAGGAGGGTAGTACAAACTAACAAATAGTAGCCGCGTGATATACTCTGTTGTCCCGATCTTTCGGTGAGAGGGGTAAATTCCGATTGGATGATGGTCAACTCTCACGATCCAGGCTACGAACGCAGCACGCACGAACCAAGCAATCGCTGAACTAACCACCAAGTCGTTATCAACCGTGTCAAGACCCGTTGACTCGATCACGAGGATCAATTCCTGCAAGCAATCGAAGAACAAGCAAGAACGAGGTAAAAAGCAATCTGAATTGCAAATATATAATTGAGTTCAGAAGGTGGGATTCCGCAGACGTCCTTTACGGTTGGTCTAGTCGACACAAGCGAAGAACGAGAGTTTTCACAATGGAGAAACTAATCAAACGGAATCCAAGTTCTAAAACAAGGATATGGCAACTCCTATATAGGGAGACGGCCAGGGGGTGGTGGCCAGCGAAGTGGGCGCACGCCCCTAGGGTTACAAGGCCCATGGGCCCAAGTGGAGGTGGCGCAGCACCCGTTTGACTCGGACTTAGAAATAGAAGTGGACTCTTTTGATGATTGTGGCCGGCTCGGATGGAGTTTGATGATGGTCTTGGATCCGTTGGAAAGTAGACTTGATAAGCTTTCCATGAAGTCCATAATAACCCCAAACGGGGTTCGTATGAAGAAGTTACGACTGTTTGAACTTAGTACTATCGCAGCAGTCCGAATTCGAATTCAGAACGAGCCCAACTCGAACTCTTGCTTGACATGGACCCAAAGTGACATGGTGACCTTCATTATGTCTTCCATGCATGTCCATGACTCCACAAGCCTCTCCTTGATCCGTTCCCATGTTCCTAAGCACAATTAAATCACTTGCGTTAGGTAGCGGTTTATTCTCAGTAATATATAAATATAGGAACGAATTCATCTGATAATTAAGTTGGCGAGCACGAGCTCGGGTAAGAGGTCCTTGTAGTGGATGAGTTGTATGTGTTGGCGCAGCTGTATCCATAGTAGGGATGTCCTCATCACCGCGGCAGCAGGGGCTTGCCCTACAAGAGTATCAGTTGAGCACTGGCCATACATATGTGAAGGTGTACCAACTGATGACTCCTCGAGGGCCAAGCTCGCAACCTTAAAGGAGCTTGCAGCCCTCGCAGAGGATCCTGGGGCCACGAAGGGGCGAACCGGGGCGACCCCCCGAGACCCCGAGGAAGACCCCACCGAGCACCCTTGCTCCACCCGCCCCACGGGACCGCGGGCTTCCTTCGCCCCTCGAAATGCCGAGTCCACCCTGGCACATTCCGACTAGTTGGGAACCGAGGGGCCGCCACACTGAAGGGGCACCGCATCAATAGGCCCTGCAACGTTCATCTTCTCTGGCACACGGCCCTTCTTCCGTTTCCCCTCATCGGGTTCGGCCGCTCCGCCAAACGAGAAGCTTCGTCCACATACGCCCAATTCAGGCGAGGTTCGCGAATCACAAGTCCTCGTTTCACGTGCTCCTCCCCAGTGTAGGGCCCCAAAAGTTGCTCCGCAGCTCGCGCCGCATCGTCGATGGGCAGCACTGCCCGCCACCCTAAGCATAGGTTGTCAGTGACTTGAAGGCATGTTGAGGTTTTGGGTTACAAAATAAACACATACCATCCTCCCCGCAAGGCAGATCAAAGGAAGGAATGCCATCCCTCGCGGGCACTGAGTTTAACGTCCCACCCCCGCGCAAGCGGCCACAGTCGAAGTACGCAAAACTCCTCCACAAGATCCCGAGTGAAGAGCCTTCGCGTCACGCTTAGCAGCAGCTGCAGCAGCGCCTCCTCCCAAGATGTCAACTCGATCTCCGGGGACGGGACAAGCTGAATAGGACCCCAGCGGATTGCAGACCGTCGACCGATGGAGAATTGTGATAGAACTACCTTCACGTCCAGTCCGTCTCCCATCTGTTGCGAGACACAGGCGCAGGTAGGTACCGAAGGCAACGAGCCTTCGGCTGAAAGTTAACACTCCCGAAATTAAGCGTCTCTCCGGTATCCTTCTTTTTCTTCGGCTGGCAACGCCCATCATGACGATACGCGAATAAACGCCCTTCTCCGCTTTCCTGCAGATCGCATAACCCACTCGAAGACGCCCGGCTTCACGATGGATTTTGGCGTCAACTGCGCCAACTCCACGCTGTAAAGCTGAAGCACGCATGTCACCAGCTCCACGCACGGGAACTGGAGGCCAGCGTCAAAGAAGGCGACGAAGACCATCGCCTCGTCCTCTCGGGGCTCCGGCATCGTCTCTGAACCAGGCGCACGCACCAAGGACAGGTCAGCAATTTTGCCTTCATCCCGAAGCAACCGCAGGACTGACGGGGTAACCAAAGAACAGCCAAGCACGCCCGAGAGAACCAACGACGCCCCACCATCTCGCAAACGCTTCGTCATTGCGTTGAACACAAGGAGATCAACGAGGAAAGGTGAGAAGGCAAGGGAGTGAAATTTCACAAAGTAGGTGAATAAAAGAAGGGGCTGGAGCGTCCCCCATATATATAGCCACCTGGGCACCAAAAATGAAAGAGCACAAAAAACGAAGATAAAAGAGCCATTCACAGAACGACACATGTACCGCACTCACCTGAACAGTTTTGGCTCATTCAATGGAACCACGTCCCAACAAAGTCCGACGGGACACAGGACCCGAACCGACGCCACCACAAACGTTACACCTATTACTTTTTCCACAAGGCGTCCACAAGCAGCAAAGCTTCGCTAGGCCGAAGGGGACGGTGTGCCTGGACCCTTCAGGAAGGACAACATGGTTTCAACCTAAGCGAAGTAGGACCTCGACCACGAGGGCCTTGTCGTAGTGGCGGCCCGACCAGCCCCAACGGCCAGGCAAAGCCATCATCAAGCTCGCGGGGCCAGACCTCAGGGCGACAAAAGGCCCGAAGCAGCAGGCACTCTGGGCATCCTCTGACCAAGACCCGAAGCGCCCCCAGAGGGTCCTCGGGGCCACGCAGGCCCAGAGGAGCAGACCCTCTGGGACACCTTCGGGGGAGACCCGAAGTACCTCCGAAGGGTCTTCGGGGCCTCACCAGGTCCAGAGCAACAGGCCATCCGGGCCACCTTCGGGAGAGACCCGAAGTACCCCTGGAGGGTCCTAGGGGCCTCGCAAGGTCCAGAGCAGTAGGCCCTCCGGGACGCCTTTGGAGCAGGTCTGAAGCACCCCTGGAAGGCCTCACTAGGTCCGGAGCAGCAGGCCCTCCGGGCCACCTTCGGGGGAGATCCGAAGTACCCCTAGAGGGTCCTAGGGGCCTCACCAGGTCTAGGGCGCCTAGCAAGACTTGGAGGGCTCCTTGCGGTGAAGCACTTTTGGCGCTGGTGGACCAGGTGTACCAGTCAAATGGACCAAGCGCAGGAAGATTTACTGTGGATCGAGACCTACGTGTAGGGGGGGGGTGAAAAGACCTTGCAGCCCCTACACGTACAGTACCCCTATAGGGTTAAGATAGTAATGTAAAAATAGGGCTATAAATAGGGGGCACCCCCCATGTAAAGGGGGAGATTTTTCGGTTTTTCAGAAGCAATCAATCAATACATATCCACTAACTATTGATCCCCTTTCCGAGGATCCTTCGGCTCCCCTGAGGGTAGCAGAGGTCCCCTTTTCTCTTACTGTTTAGTCTTTGTTTGCGACGACAGTTGCAATATATCTTTTTGGGGAGATGTTTGGATTGGTAATTGTCCTTGAAGGTTCAATATGACAAACTTTTTAAAATTTGTCAATCCCCTGATATTAGTTTTGCTAAATGTTTTTCTAACAGTATGTGGAAGATCAATTTCCTTAGAAATTTGGTGAAGAGGAGATAATTCAGTGGAATCTTTTAAAAAACTATATCATGGATATTGAAGTGAATGGGGGTGTGGACAAAGCTATTTGGTGTCTTGAGAAAGCAGGGCTTTTTAGTCAATGTCTGTACAGGCAGTTGGTTTTTGTGTGTGTGTGTGGGGGTGTCATTTGTAGGAAACTACAGAAATTGTGGAAAAGTAAGATTCCTCTAAAAGTCAAGATTTTCATGTGGCAAAGCTATCTTGATAGGGTTCAAACAGCTGATCAACTTAAAAAAGGGGTGGAAGGGAGATGAGAAGTGTATTCTTTGTGGTAATGCAGAAAGCAGTGATCATATTTTGTTCTCTTGTGTTTTAGCAAAATTTGTTTGGTTTTGTATGAAAGAGGTGTTAAGCCGGGAGAGAATTCCCAAATCATTAGATGATTTCCAACTTAATTGGTTAGATAGGAAGGGGGCTAATGACTATAATGTTGCTTTGTTTAGTTTTGCAATGTTTGCTTGGAACCTCTGGAAATTTAGGAACAGAATGACGATTGAGAAGGATTTTCCAAGGCAACCTATGGAAGTGATTTTTAAATTTCTGTCTTGTTTGCAACATTAGCAGGTCCTCATCAAAGGGGTTGAACGAAGTAAACTGGACTGCTTTTGGGCGAATTTTGAAGACTGGATTAAACTCTTTTGTTCAGTGGTTACTGCCTAATTCCTTGTCTATAATAGCTCGTTTGGTTGATGCTACTGTTACTTTGTTTTGGCTTTGTAAGCTGGCGTTCCCAGCATGTTGGCACTTGGTATTGCTTGTAAGAGCCTCTATTTGTTTTCTATAAAAAATGGGTTTTCCCTTTGTGAAAAAATAGACACATTATAAAAAATAGACACATTATCAAACGACTGGCTAGTTCAACCTCTTACCCAGACATGCATTGTCGATGTAAATATATATGCTTGTAACAATATTAATTGTTTCTCCACTATAGATTAGTGAGTTTTTGGCAAACACAACACGTTTTCAATTCGTATTTGTAAATATGACACTCTTGCCGCACGGTCACCGTGCGGCAACGTCTCACACGCCGCCACGTCGCTGCCCCAGCCAGCCCGCTACCACGTAGCAGCACCACGCCTGTTACCGCACGGTCAACGCACTGTAGCACCCCGTTGCCACATGGTCACCGTGCGGCAACGGGTGAGCTGTTGCCATGTGGCAAAGCATGTCATTTTCCTTTTTCCTTTTTTTTAAAAAAATTATTTATGCATAACTTTTGTAGAAATTTGTAAATATAGCAAATTGGCTCAAAAATTATGAAACTTTTTGTGGAGTCTTCTAACACATTTTACTTGCTTGTGTAATTTTTTCAAAATTTTATCCATTCATATTTTTTCTAAAATATTTATTTAAGTGTACTATTGCTATGAATTTTGTAATATAGAAAATGAGGTCCAAACATTATGAAATTTTTTTAGGCTTATTACACAGTAGATTTGATTGTGTAATATTTTGCATAATTTCATATATTCTAAGAAGGTTTTAAAAATTAAGGATTTAGGTATCAAAAATTAGGGTTTTAGGTTTCATGATTTCATGTGACTTGGAATGTGTGAAGTTTAGTACCACATGGATCACTCTAGGTGCAATAGGATTGCTATGGTAGTAGTGAAAGAATTTGAACTCCCATAGTAGTACTAATCATAATACTATTATTTAGATTTTCAGTACCATACTATTTTCTTTCGCTCTGAGTAGATCTAATCATACTGCTATTATTGACAGTATGATTAGTATGGTATGATTAGAATTTGAACTTCCATTAGCACAAAACTAATATAAACCAGCAAAGTAAGTAATTACTACTAAATATACTAATTACGACTGATTAATTACCTGTAAACTAACTAATTACGACTAATTAATTACCACTAAAAAATTATCAGTACATCATTTCCACTTATTTCATATGTCGTAATGATGACTACTAAAATAATTATCACTAAAAAATTTACCAGTACTTCATTTCCACTTATTTAATATGTCGTAGTAATGACCACTAAACTAATTACAACTAATTAATTACCACTAAACTAATTCATTACTAGTGAACTAACTAATTATGACTAATTAATTAACTCTAAACTAACTAATTATAGTTGCTTATCTCTAAACTTCATTGTAACACCCTGACCCAAAATCGGCTCAATGCTCAGCCCACCATGGGGCGGACTCGCACACACATAGCACCTCACTTACACTTTCGTCCTCACTTCGTGTAAAAGGGTTAACCCGGAGGTGCTACGTTTGGATCCAACAGGCATTATATACTACTACAACTCACTTGAGATAAGCAATGTGGGACTAATCCCACCACACAACTCCTCATGGGCCACATTGACCACACTATGAGCAGGTCGGGGTATTACATTCACACATTCCAACTCATATGAAATCATGAAACCCTAATCTCTGAAACCTAAAACTCTAATTTTCGAGACTAAAACCCTTAATTTTAGAGACCTTTTCGAATATATAAAATTCTGAAAAATATTGTACAATCAAGTCCACTGCATAAGGAGCCTTAAAATATTTGTAATGTTTGGATCTCATTTTCTATATTACAAAATTCCTACCGACATTATACCTAATTGAATTTTTGAAAAAAAAATCAGAACGTATAATTTTTAAAAAATACACAAGCAAGTACACTATGTCAGGAGGCTCTACAAAAAATTTATAATTCTTGAAGCCCACTTGCTATATTTAAAAATTTCTATAAAAATTATGCATAAATAAATTTTTTTTTCAAAAAAAGAAAAAATGCAACATAGCGCTGCTTGCACACACAGAACGCAGTGCGGCAATGGCGCAGGTGTCGCCACGTGCATGGGGTTGTCTGGGCGGCGACATGGCGGCGCGGGAGCTATTGCCGCACGGTCAGATGTCTGTAAGGCATGCTATAACGACCGTGCAACAACAGGTGTCTCAAAGACATGACATGCTATAACGACCGTGCGGCAACAGGTGTCTGAAAGACATGACATGCTATAACGTGCGGCAACAGGTGTCTGAAAGACATGCTATATCTACCAAAAATTCCAGATCAGTCAAAGAAAGTGAGTGGTATAGTATTTAGTACATACATCACTGCATACAGCGTGGATATCGCGGAGATAACAGTTGCAACAACAGTACGTGACACTAGTCCAAACTCCAAACCCTCCATAACAGTAAGAACATACTGAAGAATTGATCATTGCAATTTGCAAACGTAACATCTTAACGACTTTATTCCTTTACGAAAGTGATGGATAACTAATCGGAAACACATGTACGTATCAAGACCATCAAAGTTTAATTTACGCATACAAGCTTAAGTGAGCTTAATCAATCATATATAGACTCATCTATACCATGCACATACGAACGTTCATTTCTTATAGCCCCCACCGAAGCCTCCGCCAGCGTCACCTCTAGCTCCACCGCCTGCACCAAAGCCGCCTCCGCTGACTCCACCGAGTAGGTATGAAAATGGATGGGATACGGACAGATAATAACTCTGCTATATTTATTTTCATATTTTTTTTCCCGGATCCGGATACGAATACGGATACGAATAATATCGAATACGAATACGGAGTGAATACGAATTGAAACGAATACGGTCGCGGATATTTTTCGGAACATGAAAACCCCTTAAATTGTCTACCAGAAATTAACGAAAACATATAACTAGTTTATTTGATGCAAACATTCATGAACTGTTCATATTTTCAGCAACCACACATAACATTGGCACTAGCAAGTTGCATTAATTAGTTCATCATAAACATAATACTTAGTTTACCATATTTAGCTTATAAGTCATAACTCACAAAGTCACAAGTCATCACACATTCACACTTACTTCATCACATACATAAAACTTAGTTCACACTAACATTGATCAGGCTAGATGGTTAATCTATACACAAATGACTGTAACATCCCAAAGTATGTTACCAAAAATAAAATTAATAAAGTTATTATTTTATTGGATTTTCTGATATTTAAAATAGTTTTCTTGGTTAAAAAGAAAAATAATAAAATAAAGTCAATTATTTAATTTCTTAGTTTTCAATGTCAAAAAATTTATTGAGATTTCTAGGATTTTATTGTATTTAAAGTGAAGATAAAAAAATAATAATTTCTTGAATTTTCTGGATTTCAAAAAGGTTGTTCATATTTTTAGAAATTAAAAATAATTTATGTGCAAAAATAAAAACCAACTTTAACTTGGAATTAATTTTATTAAGTTCAAAATAATTTAAGGAATTTTTGTGATTTTTTCTAGAATTTTTTTTAACTCTATTTGCTATTTTCTAAAAAGGCTATTTGATTTGTTGCATTTTCTGAAATTTAGAAATCAATTAAAATCTCACTTTCTCTTTTGGGCTGAAATCCTCTTCTATTAGGCCGAAATCCGTATATCCGGACTTGGTCTTATCCGGATAATCCGTATCCATATCGGCCGGATAGCATGCCTACCGTATTCGTTTCCGTTTCCGACAAAAAAATCTGAATCCGTTTCCGATCCGAAAATTATCCGAGAAAAATCCAATCCGAGACAATCCGAATCCGTTTCGTCCTGATCAGTCGGAAACTATCCGATCCGTTTTCATCCCTACCACCGAGGCCTCAGCTGAAGCAGCACCTTTGCCGCCCAAAGCTACCGCCTGCTCTGACATCCGCCTTAATACTTGTAACTTTAACCTACACTATTTAATTATCATAATACACTGGGATTGTCGGTATTAGTTTCTCAACCAGTGGCAACTCCAACAGTAGCTTTCTAAGTCATTCAGCCTTAACAGTGGCTGTGTATCTACAAGTTCTGCTTCCATGGTTGGCCTTGTTAATATGGTCTATTTACACGACCTCTATGAAACTGCAGCACCTGCCCTAGTAAAAACATAATAACTTGTAGCTTTGATCTCATATGCATCATAGATCTAATTTGAATCACTATATCCTTCTAATACAGATGGATACCCAGTATAGTGAATTCCATATGAGATTGTGCCTCTCAAGTAACCCAACACTCTCTCAAGTGCATTTCAGCGATCATCTTCTGGGTTTGAAGTAAATCGAATTAATTTGCTCACAGCAAATGATATGCTAGGTCTTGTGGCACCAGATAGATACATAAGGGACCCAATAATTTATGAATATCTCAATTGATCTTTGCATAATCCATAATTCTTTCAAAGCTTAACACTAACAGTATAAGGAGTTGAGGAAATCTTGCAGTTCTTAAGGCCGAAACGACTCAATATTTTCTCAACATAATAGTATTGGTTCTATCAAAGCATCTAGATAAAAAGAGTTGACATCATCAGTAACAATAGTGTTTGTCTCAAATATAAGTATGTCATTGACATACAAACACAAAATCACTCCTTGATCTCCACCATAACAATAATATACATACTTATCTACCTTATTCATAACAAAACCAGCAGATGTTTAAGTTTTATCAAATTTCTCGTGCCATTGTTTAGGTGCTTGCTTTAGATCATACACAGATTTAATTGATTTGCATACCTTATTTTCCTATCCAGAAATCACAAAACCATCCGGTTGCTTTATATAGATTTCTTCCTTCAACTCTCCATTAATAAAAGTTGTCTTCACATCTATTTGATAGATTTGTAGACAATGGAAAGTATCTAATGCAATGAGCGCTCGACTGGTGGGTAATATGGCAACAGAAGAGTAAGTATCAAAATAATTCTCACATTCTTTCTGGGTATAACCCTTGGCCATAAGTCTCGCTTTGTACTTACAAATAGTATTATCAGGCCTCATTTTTCTTTTTAAAGGTCCACTTGCATCCAACAGGTTTGCACCCGTTAGGACGATCAGTGATCTCCCAAGTCCGTTAACCATGATGGAATCCATCTCGCTATGAACTGCCTATTTCCAATACTCAGCATCAGGTAATGCATAAGCCTTTGAAAGAGTTTTTTTTGGCACATCATCCACGAGGTATATAATAAAGTCTTCGCTAAAGGTTTTCTCAACCCTTTGTCGCTTGCTCCTACGAGGAGCATCTTTGACTAAATTGTTATCTTCCTCAGGAATATCATAGACTGGTGGTATATCACTCATTAGTTCAGAGATGGTGGTAGGTTCAAAATTACTATTATTCATAGTTTGGCTATCCTCAGTTCGAGAAGTACTGTCTGCAGTTATCAATGGATAAATATCATAAAAAATAAAGCATCTATTGACTCCATTATTGTGTTAGCAATAATCTAAAGAGTTTCTGATTTTACTACTAAAAATCTATAAGCCGTGCTATTATGAGCATATCCTAGTAAGACACAATCGATTGTTTTAGATCCAAGTTTTCTCTTTTTCTGCAATGGTATATTAACTTTTGTCAAACACCCTCAAGTTCGCAGAAAATTAACATTGGGTTTTCTCCCCTTCCATCCCCCACATGGAGTAATCTCACACCTTTTAGTGATTACTTTGTTTAGAACAAAAGTTGCTGTGAATGTAACCTCCCCCACCACATCTTAGACACCAAGTCTGTTATTTAGTAGCTTGCTCACATGTACACACATCACATGAATCATAGGCATAGTACAAAAAGTCGGACCAGTGATCGAGCCGATGAGCTTCTTGGTTCAACGGTTCGTCGGTTCACCGATCCAACCGCTAGTTCAAAAAAATAGTAAAAAATAGTTGTTGTCAGTTTGGTAAAGAAGAAAAAGGTTAACTACACTTGTTTTGCCAACTAGGTAAAAAAACCAACCTTAACCAGTTGGCTTTGCGGAGCTCTAGACCACATGCGGTGAGGTCCCAGTTCCGGCCAAACCGGCCGGTCTGGCCCGGTTTTCACCGATTTAAAGCGGTTTGCATGTGCAGTGGTCTTTTCTTTAAACCGGACCGGACTAGGCACCAAACCGCCGGTCCGGTCTGGTTTTCGTACTATGATCACAAGCTAAGCAAACACGGCACACACGTACCATGGCATGGAGGCGGCCGCCGTGCCGTGCCGTGCCTGATTTAGAGCTGACGTCCTGAGCTATGGATGGGCCGGCACGCGCGCCTTGCCTCCTTACTTATTTGGGCCGACCACGCTCGCGCTGCCTGCGATTGCAGACACATGTCACCCACAGTTCAGGAGTCAGGAAATCATCAGATACAGTTTATACAATTACACAAGTGCTTGCCTACAACCGTTCTCAAGGACGTTGCCAGATTAAAGTAGGAACACATTCATAGCAAGAGACCAGTATAACAGTTTACATATCAGAATTCAGGAGTTCAAAGTATATGCCAAAATTCCAAGGAAACCAAATGCCTTTATGTTAGATTAAGGTGCAATAGGTTTGGAATGCGCTACAAAATACAATCATGGGAGCTGCACAGCTCTCCTTATGCGTAAAACATAGCACATATATATACAGCTAAGAACATATGTACTTCATCCGAGTGGTCATGGGCCTATGCTACGAGTAACATTACCGTTAGTGTACATTAATCGCCGCCATAGAACTCTAATCGAACAACGTCGTCCACACCTGGACTTACAATCGGCGTTGCCAGGAGTGACCACCTCATAGATACCGAGAATCATAGTTGCGGCTCCAACGTGCTTCATCCATGTCATACTGGTTTCCGGGCTTCTCACGAACTAGGTTCCCTCCTAGCTGGGGATCTCAGGTCACCTGTTAGGGGCGTAGGTGAGGTCAGCGTTGAGCTTACCATATCAGCTGGTCTCCCTACTTGCTGCTTGCCGAGGATGGGGCAGCTCGAGGACGATTAGGAAGAAACTCCGCTCTGACTCCCTGATGTATTGCACCTCGCCACCCATCAATTTGAGGATCTTCCTGCATATGCTTAGTCCAATGCCTTCTTGGGTTGTCCAGCGGGAGGTGCTGAACATGTCTTGTACGATGTCAGGGGGAAGGCCCTCACCAGGACAAGCAAACCTGGAGAACCATGACACACATGAAAGGCGATCATTTTGAGGCTTAACCTCAGTTGGGTTAAGCCCTCCCAACTGAGGCATTAGCTTTTCAATTATCAAAAACATCAAGAGCTTGTACAAACACAACGCAGAAATTCAAATTTCCATGCATCACTCACGCCACGTCGCCAACCGGCCCAAGCTCATTATGGCCATCTTTTAGTACAACCCTCCCCCCAAAACCAATTAGTAGAATGCATGAATTATATCAATTAATGCAATACTGCAACAAAAGTGGTTACCGTGTACAGTTTGTGGCAGCACATGCTTAGGCTAATCTAAATTATTTTTTACTAAAGAATTCCTTTTTTTTTGTGCATCCTATAGCAAAGGTGGTTACGGTATCAGGAGAATGAAGAAATATATTCATGGAATTGGGGAACAGAGGCTAAATTGGCGAGAGTACCTCAATGAAACAAATTTATCTCAGTTCTTTGGTTCAGTGCAATATAAATATGATTTACTAGGAAATTCAGATTCTTAAACTTAATGTATTTAAGAATTTGAATTTCCTAGTAAAAAGTACTACATAATACAAATAACAGTTATAACAGAATAAGATTTTATTCCAACTTTCCAACTTTCTGTATTTGGAGCATGAATAGTTCATGATAACCTCATATTATGAATAGCAAGGTGCAACTGTGTTGCAAAGGTGACAACAAATCTGAATTTAAGTAATTATTTTCTTCTTTATTCTCTACCAAATTCAAGAAAAAATCCGCTAAAAGAATTATGAAAAGTCATTCTGTCATGGCCGTAGGCCATGCATGGAAGGCAATGGCAGCAGTCGGCAATCAAGCATTCAAGCCAATCAGCTAAGATAAGATTAGTTTGCATTCTATCTTTAGTTGAAGTTGTTATAGCCTACCTCTATAAAAGGGAAGGCAAGCTATTGAGATCAAACAAACAAAGATTAAACAAGTTATCCAATCTCTCCTTCACATCTCCCTCTAGCTCTATCTCCCTGCCGAAGGGCTCCATCTCCCTCTGTAATTTTGCTGCTTCCAATCAATCTATTGCTACTTCTCAAATTTTTACACCAGCTAGCCTCTCCCAAAACCAGTCCATAACACATTCGTTTAAGAAACAATAAATTGTTTTATGGTATGGTGTAAATAGAGAGGAAAGCAGTTAACCTGAAGAGGAAAAGCATTGTATCTGTTCCATCAGAATTTTGTTTTAAATTTGGTCTGACTTGTATCTCTACCCAGCCATTTTCAGTTGGAGCAAACCGCACCATGCTTAGCAAAAAGTCAGACAAAACTTGTTGAATTCTATACTGGTCACCATATGCCGAGGCTTCTTTGATTTCATCAGGGATATCTCGAATAAGTTGCAAATCTCTTTCTTTAAGTAATATCATCACTTGGCTGACAACAGCATTCATAACACTTCCAAGTGAAAATTCACCTTTATCGAGCACCAAAGAGCTGTTTAATAAACAAAAATGGAAGTTATAAATTTTCAGCTAACCAAATGTTAAAATAATAATAGTATATCGATCTTAACAACAAAAGGGCGTAAAATATCCTCAGATTACTAAAAAAGTGGGATAAAGCTTCTACTTACACACCAGTAAATCTAGAATGAAACTACAGCAAGTAAATGGTACAAGAAAATATTGGACTAGACAAAGCATGAGTTCGTATTTGGCATGGCATTCAGATTAGTTGTGTTTGGACTTCGCGAAATGACATGGAAAGATTATGCATGCCGCAAGTTAGTGACTTCCTTGGGGGTAAAAGTGGTGCACATTCGTTGTCTGTAAATAAAGCTGAGAGGAATTGACCAAGTGTTCAACGCAACCAGAAGGATATCTGAATTTACAAACAAGCAGTGCAACATCTGTAAAAATAGTTACCAAGTTTATAAAACAAGACTAGGTTAACAACGTGGGCTCAACATGGGCTAGGACCTGGTTCACAACTAAAATCAACACTTGGAAAAGGAAGTTACGGTTTGAATCCTACTAGGCTACTACCATGAAACATATGCTTGACACGAAGTTCTAATACAGTTTGGGTTTATGTGAATTGTGTGGAGTTTAGTTTGTAGTTTTGTAGGATGTGATAAAAGCATAAAGCTATTATTTTAGTTTTGGCACGATCCTAGATTCCCAGTATATATAGTATTTGAGGTAGCAAGGTTCAGAATCCCGTCAGTAAAAGTGGGCTAACGTTGCAAAAAACTGACTAGTTCAGGATATAGGAGTTATGGCTTTCTGCCCCAAGTAACACCAATGTACAAACTATTCTTGCTTACTCTCGCTGATTTCCCCGTGGTTCTTGCATGCAAAGGCATAATTTTCTCACTATTTTTAAAAGAAAATTAAGACAAAAGGCACCATTTTTGCCTAGTTCTACTGGAAACTGTACAAAGCACCAATTTCTAGCTTGGTCTCCCTTTTTATTGGCCATGGGCTTGGTCCCAATTGAATAACTGGCTATCATTTTGTGAGCCAGCAGGAAATATCAGACCAGTTATTGCCATTACAGGCCAGAAATGCGTTGCCACCACACAGAAAGCTGGGACATGGTCCAGTAAATGGTTTTATAAACCCTACAGCATTGTATGTAATATAATGATCTAGACTACCTGCAAGCCTGCAACAGGATATCTTGGGACAGTTATTAGTCATCTATTCACCTGATTCACTGCTGTACACTCAGATTGAAGCAAAAACAGAAATCAAAGAACTCAATACCTAGTCTCAATTCATCTCTGCAATGGCATTACTGCACTATGTAATATTTTGTTTCATGTGGTACTTGCTGGTCTTAACTAGTAGTATTTTGAAATATTGCCCAAGCAAAGAAACAGCTCAGTAGATAGGTGCCAAGGATGATAATAGTACAATTGTCATGAAGGGTTCGTTTGCACAGAAAAATTTAGCATTAGTCCAAAATTGATAGAACTTGAGTATGCAAAGACAGTGAACCAGAGCTCAGTCTGATGGGCCTTTTTAATTCCTTATGTGACTTCCATATTTAAAACAAGATTAGTGTGAACTGAAATTGAGGTTATGCATAGTCTTAGCACAAGTTAAAGAATGTCAAATGATCACAAGACATACTCACAGACATTATTGTGAACAAGTGAATTTAAAAAGGTTAAGATCAGAATACCAACCCGTCCTCGATACTTTGGATGCTGGCATCCTTTACAATCTTGGACATCTGCATCTCACAAGCAGTGCTAGTTTCGAGAAACTGCCTCTGGTCATCCTTTAAATCAGTCATCTCCAACAGGGAGTTTGTAAATCGGATACCACTGAGAGGGTTCTTTATCTCCTGGCAAATGTAAGCTAATTCCTTCATCCTTGCATAACACTTCTTTTCTTGCTGTCGCTGAATCTCAAAGGCTTGCTGTAATTCAGGGCTCGCAATCTGCAAGAAGCAAAAGGCTCCAATGGCCTCACCATCCATTTTGCTCCTCGTGTTTGCAGTCAATAAGGCCTGTACATATTTGCCATTCTTGTCGAAAAATGAAAAGGGAACTTCTCAGAGTCCTGCCCTCCTATAGCGTTGTGAAGGACAATCATGAACTTTGTCAATGCATCTGGGCCCTTAAGTCCACAACAATTGCCAAATACCTCTCCAACCAGAAGCTTACCGATAACTTCTCCTCTCGACCATCCTGTAAGTTTTTCCATTGCAGTGTTCCATTCTGAACAACAAGTATTCTCATCTGAAGCAAATATTGGGGGTATTAGAGGATTAGGATTGTGTACAATAGCCTTGTAATCCCCTTGTATGTTGACAAATTTATCCATGACCACCTTTTGTCCCGTGACATCTTGGCCAACAAAACAAACACCAACAATATTCTTAGTGTAATCCCTGCTAGAACAGGCATTGACAATAACAAATATCGGTCCTTTAGATTGCTCTGACCCAAATGTCTTCAACTTTATCTCTACATTTTTGTCTTCCTCGCCTGCATGAGCAGCAAGTTCATAAATCACGGCTCTTCAATCCCACCACTTTCCCTTAATGATAACATAACTTTACTATGTATATTGAAAAGTAATTTACAATAATATAAATAGTATAGAAAAATCCATCTATTCCTGAGAGTAACTACTCCCACCTTTGATATACCTACTAAATGAGTTTGATACTTATAGCTACTAATTCTAAGATACTTCAATGAGAAATACATGAAAAATTATCTAGTAAACAGTATTGTGTAAATGATTCATACAGAACATAAAAATCAAGGCAAGGGCAACCAAATGAGCATGACTAGTGGGGGATACCTCTTAAAGCTCGTGAGAGTAGCTTATCAACTATTTCCTCGGATTCCTTGAAGATAAGATCATTTACCAATGATTTGCCCATCGCTTCCTCAACTGAGAGGCCTGTCAGCTCAGCAACCTTTGCATTCCACCCATTTATACATCCGTCAGTATCAACTGCAAAGATGGGTACTGTTGCTGTCTCAATCAACCGAACCATCTCCCTTGCAACTGAGCTAAGCTCATCTATTCCCCGCAATTCTAGCTCCCCAAGCTGAACCTGACCATTGACAATGGCTTTTGAGTTACTCGTACCCTCGGCGGCATCTCTGAAGGAGTCGCGCAATATGAGCTGCAAGGAATGTATTGCATCCATCTCTGCATTCTCCCATGGTAAGCTCCTGCTCTTCACCACTTCAAGAAATGCCTTGAATGATGATCGTGGGTGCATCCGCTGCCCATCATCCTTATCCTCCGGATGATGCTTCGCACCACCCCATTTTATCTCTTTAGCTGTGTGTGACCGGAACCAAAACAAATAATCACTAGGCGTGATATAAGCTACTGCCATTCCACAAACTGCATCCCCTAATGCAGCAGCACCAGGGTAGCCTGCATCAGCCAGGCTATCTGTGCTGAGCCCTGTTGAGTCTCCATGGCACAGCGTCAACCACTCGATGATATCCTTAATCTGAGCCTCCGTGGGAGTGACACCCAGAGGGTAGTACTTCCCATGGTAATACAGCGCAGCACCATCACACTTCACAAGGTCCATGATGCTGGGGCTCTGTGTGACAATGCCAGTTGGTGAATCCCGAAGTAGCATGTCACACAGTAGCGTTTGCGTTCGCAGAATGTGTTTCTCTGACAGCTGGTGCGCAAGCTGCAACTCCATGTTGAGCTGCAGTCCAAAGGCCTGCATGAGGAACTCACATGCATACCGCAGTGGGAACGGGATGCACCGTGGAGATGTGTGGTGGCACACCACCAATCCCCACAACTTCATTGCCGATGGGATGCCGCCTCGAGTCATGTTGTGCTCGTCATCTCCACCACTACTAATGATCACTGCCATAACCAGTGATGCAACGGAACCCATGTTCGCCATGTACTGCGCGTGGCACCCGTGTGGTGCGCGCAGGGTAGACCCAACCAGGCACAGCGGCTGTGGCAGTTCGGGGTCCTGGATGACCCTCACCGGCGAGGCGTGGCAATCAGCAATCATCCGCACGCGGTTCTGCCTGAACAGGAAGCGTGACGCCTGCGGAATATCTGTGGCAGGATAATGCAACCCGAGGTAGGGCTCAAGGTCAGCACGCCGGCTCTCGGCGACGACTTCGCCGTGCTCGTCATCGTGGAACCTATACACCATGACGCGGTCGTAGCCCGTGAGCTCACGGACGTGCTCGACGACGGTGTCGCAGAGCAGCTTAACGTCCCCGCCCGGGAGCGCCTGGAGGCGGGAGATAGCGCGGACGGCGAGCTTCTGGGACTGGACTGCGCCGGCGATGGAGAGGGCGGGGTCATCGGTGCGGGCGGGCTCGAGGTCGATGACGACGCCGACATCGATGCGGTGGAGGATGGCGTAGAAGGGCCTGGAGGAGACCCTAGAATGGATCCAAAGCGGGTTGAGCAGTGAGATCTCGCGCGCGGCGAAGGCGCGCTCGAGGAGGACGGCGGACGAGGGGGAGAAGAGGAGGCGCGCGTCGGCGCCGAGCGAGACGGGGGGAGGCGCCGCGGAGGAGTCGAGCGACGGGACGGAGTGGTGGGGCGACAGGTCGAGCAGGTCGGCGGCGTTCTCGGAGAAAGCGAGGAGGCGGAAGGAAGAGTCGTCGGCGACGGCAAGCGTGCAGCCGAAGGGCTGGATGTGGCCGCCACGCTGGATGCGGGAGAGGTAGGCAGCGATCTGCTGCTCGGAGGAGGGGGTGGGCGGTGCACGCAGCGATTGGGAGTAGTCGAAGCTGCGGCCCGACGCGCCGGACTGCTCGAACACCGCGTGGAGCCGCGCGTCCAGGGTGTACTGCGCCACGGCCTTCGAGACCGACTCCGTGGCGGCCGCGCCACCGCCTCCGCCCCCTCCCCCTCCCGCGCGGGACGTGCTCCCGCCCGAGGACTGCGAGTGGTGGTGCTGCGTGTGCCGCGGCGCCGCGGGACGCGCGGAGGATGGGGAGCGCGTGGGCGTGGCGCGGCTGCCCGAGGCCATGGCGAGGGTGGGAGAAAGGTCTGGATTAGGCGGCCGCGTCCGTTTGCGCTCGCACGCTCGGGTTCGTCCGATTGCCTCACCGCCCTGCGGTTAGTGGAGTCATTGTTTGGATTTGGCAATTTGGAGTGGGAGGATAAAAAGAAGTTGGGAGGAGACGAAGGATATTTGCGCGAGGCGCTGAGCCGATGACGATGCGATGGCTGTAAAGGGAGCGGGAGCGAGGGGATCAGGCGATAGAAAGAGCGTGCACTCGCGTGGGGATGACGACGAACTGAGCATCCGAGGCTCCGAGCAAATAAAGTGGTAAAAAGAAGAGGGGGTGGGGGCGAGTTTCAGAGGAGACGAAGGATGTTTGCTCCAAATGAGCGCCTTCACGGGCCACGGCCTTTGCCGCGCGCCCACGTGACGCGACCCCGCCGGGCCAATCGCCGTGCCTCGGTCCATGTGGCACATACACTAATTGGTCGCGCGGGTCCAGCCGTCCTCGGCACGCAGGCGTGACAGCTGCTGCTGGCTAACCCCTTTGCGTACAAGAATATGGTTGTTGCACGAGCCGCGCGCACGCTGCACGCACAGACTTGCCCGTCGCGTCGCGTCGCGTCGCGTCTGGAACTGCCCTAGTCTCCACCACTGCTATAAATCAGGGGACAGGAACGCACTGCTTCACGTACGGAGAGTTTCTTGCGCGAAGTCTAGGTATCTTTATGGAGTAATCCGTGACGTATAGAATTCCAACTACTAAGTTCGAAGATCGGCGGTGTCCAAATGGGCCGTTGGTCCCACCGGGTGTATAGTATGTAGGTTTGCATCTCGGTTCATCGGACCAGTATGGTCCGGCACGTACAGTATTGTATCCGACTCGACAGAGGAGGCTGGACCGGCCAGCATCGAGGAGGAGGAGGAGGAGATGGCCGGCGCGATCGACAACAGGGAGGAGGCTGGGTGCAAAGAGGAGAAGGAGGCGGCCGGCCTGGCACGTCGGGCATGGCACGAAACAGCATATCGAGCCCGATTAAGGTCGTTACGCCCGGTTAGGCACGTCGAGCATGGCCCGACACGACACCTTAAGCACGATTAGCTCGTTAGGCATAGGTAATGGTCGGAATCTTGAATATTTTGACTGTTTTGAGTCATTGGGAGATTTAAAAATACTAGTAAAATGCGGTTTGAAAAGGTTGATTGTGTATAGTAAAGTTTTTCATGATGCGATATCCTTTTTAAATCATCCTAACCAACGAATAGCGGCATATAATAGTATATAAAAACTTCTGCAGAGCATGGACGTACGTCCAAAAAACTTTAGTTTGGACATACCGGTAAGATGAAACTCTACTTACTTGATGCTTAAAGGCCTTTAACCAAACAATAACATATTTTTCTATTTTTATTCAAACACGCTATTGTAGCACCGACGGTAGTGCACTATTGACTGAGTAGCATTGGTTTGTTGCTGAGAAGATACTTCAGTTTTTGAAACTTTTTTATGATTTCACTGTTGTTTTATCTGTTTTGTATATTATCAAACATATCCTATAATTGTGCATAGTATTTTAAAAATTGTTAATCACTTGAAAGCATATAAAAAATAAAATAATCTTACGAGAGGCTATCGTTGCTACGAAAACAAAATACTTGAAATATTGAAAATAAATTTCATCCATACATGCATTTGCATTTGTTTTAGATCCTAGAGCAAAAAATCAAGGATTTGCTAATATTTTTAAACTTCTTAGTGATGCTACAAACCTAGACTATTCTAACTATTTTGCAGATGTTCATACTAAATTTTCTGAGATTTTTCAAAGGTACGAACATAAATTTCAGGGAATTCGCTTGCAACGAGCTCCATTACCATTCACCATAGTAAACAAGATAAATACCCAAATGGCAAAACCTGTCATACCACTGCCACATTGCATATGTGCTAAGCCTACCTTTTTTTCTCTCAAGTGTTTAGTATCTCCTACCATATCTAGAGATGGGACCCACACTAATTAAATTAAAAAGAGATTCCCTTAATCTCTCTCATCACCCACCCACACCTTCCCCTCCCTCCACACCTCTCATTTCTCGTGCGCACACACTAACCTCACCTTCGTCGCCGATTCCTTAGCCCTGGTGACCACTGCTTTTCCCCTTCTGTCGAACCCGGGAACGAAGGATCCCAAATTCTCTGTGTTCATACACTAGTCCAGGATTTCCAGTGTACACAGTCACAAAAATGTTATCACAAACATATCCAGCGTGTATATTTAATAATCATAGAGTTTATTACAACCGGGTAGGAGGCCAAATAAAACATTAGCGGAAGCAAATAATAATGGTAAGCCACACGATCGCCACGGGCAATCGTGCGGAGATCGCATGACCTAATCGCCCTGCTCCTCACCTACGGATAGCAGTCTTCTCCGAATAATAATATTCAAAGAGAGTGAGCACTACCGTGCTCGCAAATTACACCCAATCTGTAATTTTAGAATGCATGCATAAGTTATTCAAAGGAAGGTTGTAGGGTTTATTTGCGTAAATCACCTTTTGGTTTAAATATTTATACTAAGTTTCAAGGCACATTTTCATTACATAACTAAAATCGATTTAAAATTGATCATTTTATAGTGGATAACCTCCATATGAAACATGGTGAAGGATACCCTCCTATCACAAGGCTACCCGCTAAATTTACCACAAGGATTAACCATCCTCAAATCATGTCCAAAGTTATTTTAAAACCAAAAACAAATCTAACTTAGAGTGGCTTTGCTCAAGATGTCCATGACCGTGGACACGGCTATTCGAATAGATTTACACTCTGCAGAGGTTGTACAACTTTACCCACAAGAGATAATTTGCAGTTATGTCTGGCCAATACACACTTCCTTAGGTGCGTGACTAGGCAATTATCACAAGGCGTTTCCAATGCACTACCTCAATACCAATATGCCCGCTAAGGTTTCACTTCCATTAGGCTAACCACCTGCAGGAAACCCCCTCTTGCGCCAAGTGGGAATAAAGTCTAACCGACACCCACACAACAAAATGGCATAAACAATACTGAGGTAATACAAATTATTAAGCCTGGTTCTGCCCATACAGAACATGTGGTAGTACGGTGGAGCTTTTGCAAGATGCGCTCAAAGCCTGGTCCTTAATCTACTTGGGCAACTTTCAATAATAACCTTGGGTCTCGGCCCTAACTGACAGCCAGTGCATAAACTTGCACCCACCAACAGTCCATGTTTGCCCAAGTACAAACCATTTTTCTTTTATTTTAAATTTTCAAAGACATTTGCACCATGACAAGGCAATGTCATAGGCTTTTTATCAATTTATGAAATTTTGGCTAAATTCTCCCAAAGTCAAATATTTCATGGTCTAAGCATTTGCTATGCATATATTTATTTTTAAATTCATTTGACTAAGGTTACAAGGAATTGATAATACAACAATCAAATTTGGCTATACAAAGGAATTGGAATAATTAAATAATTAAAACAGGAATTTAAAATAATTAAATACAATTATGCATGCAATAATAATTTAAAACAGGAATTAAATAATTTTAAATATTGGGGGCAAAATGGTCAATGGTGTAACTTGCCTTGCTCAAATTCACAGTATTCTACTTCTTCACTAGGGTCAAGCTCTCCGGAGTCGTCAAAATCTATACGTGAAAATATTCTAAATTCAAACAGAATTCAAATGAACACAAATAAATTCAAATGAAAATTCAAATTAACTCCAAATTAAATAATTTTGGTTTAGTTAGCTAGATCTTGATTTTATACAAATTTAGAAATTTGAATCACCTAAATCGGAGTTTGTATGAAGAAATACGAGCTCTGGAAGTTTAAATCTAAATTTAATTCAAAAATCGAATTTCTGGATTTCCCGAATTAATTTTCTAAAGGAAATTCTATTTATTGCGCCGGTGACGCCAGCAGATCTTGTAATCGAGGCGACATGTGGGCCCGCAGATCATGGATCGAGTCCACGGCGTTTTCAAGTCCACGGTGGACTCGGCCACAAAGACAGATGTGAAGGAGCGGCCAGGTCTTTGTGCGCTGCGTTGGCGATCACGTGGCGCCGACTTACGCCACCACGCACGAAAAAACAGTGAGGTGACGCCGAGGTGGTCGTCCACGCGGCGCCGGAGGAGGCGCTTCGGGTTCCAATGGTAGTGCCGTGACAATGCGCGCGAGCTCCCGAGGTGCAAAAGATTCGTGGAGACGACATCGAGGCGAGTGCGCTACTGGCGACGCGAGAGCGTGGCGGAAGATGGTCGGCGACGGCGAGAGGCGGCGAGGTTGATCGTTGGCGGGAGGATGCTCCGGGATCTCTAGCGAAGACGGTAGCGCGCGAGATCGCCGGAGGTCACAGAAGGCGATGGTGCGGTCGCGGTGGCCGAGGAGTGCTTGTCGCCGGAATCGAAGAAGATGGAGCTTGGTGGCGACGGGAAACTTCAAATGCCGGCGATTGAGAGCGAGCGAAGCCGGAGTAGGTGGAATGGAGTGTGGAGAGAATGCGCAATGGGGCGCTTTTATAGCGATGGGAGGCCGGAGATGGAGATCGTGGGCGAGGTGGTAACGGCCGCTTGCGGAGATGAGGGCGGCGTTCTACAGCGAGTTAAGGAGGGGGGTAATGGCCGAGACGAGTGCGGGGTGAACGGCGAACCAATGCGATTGAATGCGAGGAAAGAGAGGAGGAATCACGGCTTGATGAGCTCAGCGAGCGGTAATGGCGAGCCGTCGCGGTGTTCGCGCGAGGAAGAACGGAGGTTGAAGACGGTGGCGTGGCTCGGGCGGTCCCACTGCCGGTGAAATAGAGCGAGGAGAGAGGCGCGGGGGCGGAGATCAACCGTTGGATGGAGATCGAGAGGTGAGGTGATGAGTGGGGGCGGCTACCGGATCACGAAGGATGAGGCGGCGATGCGACGCAGCGTGGCGGGCGGTGCGAGGAGGCGGGCGCATGAAAGCGATCTTCGGGTCTGCGCCCAAGATCTTTGTAAAAGATTTTAAACCTTTTTCAATTGATTTAATTCCAGAAATTCAAATAAGCTTTAGAAAATAGTAAATGAAGTCCAAAAATTTTGAGAAAATTCACATAAATTCTATGAGGCATTCTGGATTTAAATAAAATAATTCCAACTTTTAGTTGGTAATAGATTTTGCACATAAATTCTTTTAGCCTTAATATACTTTATTGAAAAGCTTTTAAAAATTCCAGAAAATCCACAAAAATTAATAAATTCTTATTTTTAAATGAAATTGAAATTTTGGGCTGTTACACCTTCGCACCGGCCTAGTCTGCCCCTCCTCCCCCTCAAGATCTGGAGGTGACGGTAGCGGCACGACTTCCTCCCACCTCCAAGATTAGGCGATGGTGATCCATGGTGACCATGGAGACAGAGGTAGCCATGACGACCCGTGGTGGAGATGCAGCAGCGGCCGACTTCCTCCTTCAAGATCTAGTAATGACGCGCCCAGATGCCACGACGGCATGTGCAGATGAGGCGGTGGCATGACAGCTTGGTATACAACGATAGTTCTCGTGATAGTGATGGCGGCGGCAATCAGTGTTAGCTCCCCTTCTCGACGAAAGAGACGACGACCACGACAAATCCTCTCCCTCCCAACGCGCTGACTGGTGCGGCCATTTGAGTTTTTCCACTTGGTGTCGGCACCTCGCTTGGGAACGGTGCCAAGCTCGGTACCAATACCAAGTTTTCATCCAATATATGGTACTAGTACCAATGCCCTCTCTCCTTTTGGTACCGTTGAAAATGACACATTGGAGATGCTCTAAGTTATCTAGTGTAGAATGTTAGAAAGAGTGTGTGTTTGTGCTTTAAGGAAGCTCTATTCCTTAAAAATCTCATGGCAAAAATGCATTGCCTTATCATGTAGGCCAACATGCATTTTGCATCTCCCTCGCATCATCTTTTAAAAAGCGCTTTTACATATGCAACTACCATGTTAACTAGGTGACTCCAACCGCTTAGCGACCACGGCTTCACTTGGTCGATCTTTGGTCTAACATGGCTTGCATCGTCTTTTGAAAGTGCTTTTGCATATGCAATTACCATGTTGCCTAGGTGACACAGGGCCCATTTGGGAAGGCTTCCCAGCTGTCTTTTTCTTTGTGAAAGCACTACTACAAAATATGATATACTAGACACCTCATCACAGACGATTCCTTTGGAACCGTCTGTGATAAAATTATCACAGACGGTTCTTCGTTAACCGTCTATGATAAATAAGTATCACAGACGGTTCCTGTAAAGAACCATCTGTGATATACAAGCACTATAAGTAGATGCTCCCGACAGGCCCCCTTTCCATTCCATTTGAGGCGCTGCCACCCTGCTGCTGCTGCTGCCTCCTCCCCATTGGCCACCCTGTTGCTGCTGCCTCCTCCCCCGATTTGAGCTGTTACCCCTGTCTCCTCCTCCCCTATTACGGCACCTCTGCTGCCTCCTTCTACATTGCGCCACCTTGGAGAGAAGGGTAACGATCTGTAACCCTGTAACACCCCAGCCCAACACTGAGCCTAGAATGCCACCACACTACTCTTCCAACTAATAAATATTGACACACTATATAATTACAGCAAGACAACAATGATAATCATATCAATGGATCACAAAATAACAATGCATAATTATGGATCAAACGACAATAAATAATCAATGAGAATTATAACCAGGCAAATAATCCAAAGCAGCATCAACCAATGAATCCAAATTAATCAAGCAAATAGTCTAGTCCAAATGATATCCTAAACATTATTCAATAACTAACATGTCCAAGTGTAAACCAATATTAAATGAATGATTATCATGACGAATGATCATGTGATGTCCATGTGCCCTACTCGCTCTCAATTACGGCATCCTCGAAGATCACCTAAAAACAACAATAGAGCAAGGGTGAGTCCACGACTCAGCAAATACATCCATAAACAACGAACAATAATAAATCATCAGCATTCAATAACTCCATTATCATCACAGGTACTTCCATTAATATTCTCATCAATTAATCTCATGTATCAATGCAAATCTATTCTACATGTCCACATGCACTTCTTTCGCGTATACCGGTATAGCGTGAGTGAATGCTCGCGACAACATTCACTCTCAAGCCCGTTCCTCCAAAAGGATCGGGGACCTCCTCCACTCCCGTGGAGTTGTGATCATCATGATCACCTTCTCAAATGCAATGATGCTTATGTATACAAAATATGCAAAACTCCATCATAAACATCATATCCAACTTTTCATCATGCTTGTCAACAAAGATATAAACATACCAATTCATTGTTTGCAATTAAACCAAATAAAAGCACAACAATAATGGTAATAGAAGATAAAGAAAAGCGATGATCGATCATTGATCATTGTCTACCATGCACTTGCCTTTACTAGTTGCGACGCGACGATTTGATTAGAAGACGGCAACAAGCACGACGCCTCCTATATTAAATACACACATCTCAATACAAGCTACAACATCATAAGAATAACAATCAATATACATCGCTCCTACACGTCCCCAAATATACCACGTTACGGTATCGAAAACTACCCATTGCTGACCGGTTACTAAACAGAGCGTAACTTTTGACTCGAAAGTCCGATCACCACAAACCACCCCATTCTGGATTCTTTATAAAATTATCCACATATTCTTAGATTACGAAGACTTCTAATTAAATCATCTAACCCTCCGTATTTAGCCCAGAAAGTCGGTCTGTCCGCTTCGAACAGCAGGTCTTCCTAATTTCATAACTTTTGATTTACTCAACCAATAAGCGCGTTCTCAGATCCTACAGAACCATTGGACAATTATCTACAACTTTCATGTAGATCAAAACTCTAATTAGGTTATTTACTATTTTTAATCTACAGTCTACCAAAACAGCGCCGAAAGACGACAACCGTAAAAACAGCGGTCTTCCGAAAATCATAACTCGAATTATACTAATCCGATTGACATGATACAATATGCTATAGAAAGATATCGAAATTATCTACAATTAACTAGTAGATGATATTTCTAAAATTCGTCCTTACGGTATCCGAACAAATCGTACAACGGACAGAAGGTTAAACGGATCTATTAATTGATATCTCCTACTACAAACATCATATTAGTCTCCCTTACTAATCCAACAAATCATTCAACAGAACAGCATAATAAACAGATCTATTATTCGTCTCTTCGATTAGAAATTCTAAACCTCTCTAATTAATCTCAACTATAAACTCTAATTAACAGTGCCTAGCAAACCAGAGGAAAACATGTACTTAATGCTAGCAAACCTCACACGCGACGACAGGCGAACGTTGTAGCCGAGTGCAGGCGATCTTCGGTCGGCTCGGCTTGACTTCCACGCGGCGGCAAAGAAGAAAGAATCGCAGACCAAGAACAAAACTCAGCAGCCTCTCGGACTTCTTCTTGGCGTTTCCTCCGCTCCTTGAGCCTCGGGCAAGCAACTGGTACTCAAGAGCCTCTACCGCAGGGACACGGCAGCAGCAGATCCACCTACCGGAAAACGCAGTAATCGGCAAAGAATGCGGTGGCTCGGTTCGGGTGATAGCGGCGGCAGATGCAAGGGCTCGCCACGCAGCCAGACGCAGCGAAACAGACGCAGCAGACCATCTCCACGATCGCTTCGGTAGCGCAAAGAAAGCAGCAGGACCGCTCGACACACGGCGACAAAAAAAAAAGCAGCCACAAGAAGCTTTGGTCAAGCAATACTCTGCTACGAGAAAACGCAGACAAGCGGCCGAAAGCGAGCAAAGCAGCGCCGGCAAGATGAGGTGCAATGCGACAATGCAGGAAAATTTGTCGGAGAAAAGAAAAACAAGTAGCAGAACAAGAATTGGTTGGCGGCGGCTAGCTCGGGAGAAAAGAAAATCAAGCGGCTAGGGTTTTCTAGAAAACTCCAATCTATTTATATAGCTCTAAAATTCAAATTCTATTTTCCCAAAACCCTTTTATTTAATTACGAAAAAAACCTTAAATTCTTTAATTACTTAACTTAATATTATTATTGCTATTAATATGATTTTGAGAATATTACATTCTACCTCTTAACGGAATTCGACCCAATTCTACTCACTGCTCTACTCAAAGAAAAGCGCCAAATTGAAATTAAACAACAAAATAACACGCACTGACGTGAACAACTCGGTATTGCTCGCGCATGCGAGACTCCAACTCCCAAGTCGCTTTCTCTCGATCGATCGCCCACAAAGACCTTGACGATACCAACGCCTTGTGCCTCAAAGACTCATCTCGTCAATTTTGGTACACTCAACCGACGAAGTCGAAGGTACGGTCTTACTTGGTGGTCAACGGCTCTAAGAAAACCTTGTAATCCTGATCTCTCAAATACTACCTTGACATCGGGTTATACAAAATGTTGTGTGCCCTGCGCATGGACACGAGACGGTCCTAACGATACACTTTCTTCCCAAAAATCTCCACAACTTCCAGAAACAAACTAATGTAACTTGGGCCAAACTTCGTTTTGGTACCAAACCACACAATCTGTACATAACACATCAACTCCCGTCTGCCTCCCAATCAACCGCTTCACATTTGCAAGGAGTACCTCCTTGAACCAGGAACGCACAACCAAACTAGTTTCGAACAAACTCTTTTATAAATAGAACCCAACTGAAAACAAAGGATTCTCATCGCAATCACGCGTTACCAACTCCCCCTCAGAATAGTCAAATCAAAAATCAAAGATTCATCACAAGAACCTTTCCATTTTTCCAAATAGGCTGTTTGCAAATAAACATCCCGTAAGCCAAAAGAGAAAACATTCGAATGCCAAAATCAATCACTTTTTTTTTCCTAAATTAGAAAGAATCACATACCAACGTAAAGCCAACTCAAATTGTAAATGACCTCTGTCATAAACACACGGCTCAACCAAGAATCAAGAGGGTATTTCACTACCCGAGGAATCAATTTTTTTTTTCTCATTTTTTTCTTTTAGGAATAAACTCTCTCAAATCATAGGATTTCAAATCATCACACTAACTCATTCCTCTTAACTGGTAATCTCAAAGCGATGCTCAACCTGAGAGCAACAACCGCGCCCATTTAGAGAGACTCTACTAACCCATAAAAAGGTACTATAGTCCCCTCCTCTACCAAAGAAACTATTTTGACAAATGATTCCCAACACCTCAAATAAAATCTACACCCACAATCACATTACCCCAATCTTTTAAGGATATTCAACTTGAAATTCTCTACACACACACACTGATTTAAAACCAAAGGATTCTATCAATGATCATCATACTATTTGGAATCCACTTTTGTTCTACTACTTCTACACATGATCATTGGGCAACCAAGGTTCTAGCATAAAACACATGCTCAATTTCAACAGCCAGGACTCCTAAAGTGACTTCTGGTATACTTGATAGAAATCCGCATATTCGCTGTCTAGAATTCCCACAATCCAAACAATATCCTCAATCATTAATATCAACCATCATCACTAATCAATTGACTGCCCAAAACGATTTACTTCACTAATATTGGACCCTCAAAAAACCACACCATTCAATTTCACCTACATAACCTTTCAAAGTATACCATCACAATATCCCAACTATTCGATAATCCCAATACTTCACCATCATGAACAAATATTCTTGGATCGCTATTCACTATAGGTTCTACTAATTGTAACAATATAATCAGTTTTGTCCCAACGACCATAATTCCTTTCAGATCCAATTCTCTATGGGATTTATATCATGAAATGAATTCATCCTCTAATGTTCCTCAATTAACTTGCAACCCAGGGTCTCACCACATCATATTCTTGACCACTATTAACCAGTTCCCAATATACACTCTTTAAGGTTTGGTAAAACAAATCGACTATTCCTTTCTCAAAAGAAGAGACAAATAAAAAGATTTTTTTTTTTAAGACCCAATCACATTAATCACTTAAGAACCAATAAAGCTTTCCGACTCGTCACTTGCTCAAACCAATTTCATCTACCAAATAAATCATGAACTCCAAAAATTCATGAATTCAAAACTCCAAACCTTTCATTTAAACGATATTACGAAAGACGATCAAATTACTCTTTTTCTAAAAGAACCATCACCACACGAAGCCACAATCCCTTACAGACAGTCTTACTAACATTAAGAATAATACACTCTTCACATGATTCAATATCGTCAACTCTTCCATTAATAAGCCCCGAAAAGTTCACCAAATTGTTCCGTACTACTTTTCCATCACACCTTCAAAATGAGATTATACCAAAACCATACAACCTCACTACAACAACTACTTTATATTAGAAGGGATCCACTACACAAATTAAAAGGTTTTATCAAAACCCTTTCATCACGGATATGCTATTGTCTGACTATTCCACAATTGTCTAGGTATAAGCCACCTATTAAATCACACCAGCTCAACTCTTAGTGATGCTCAACACCAAACTTTAACGCTCAGCAATTGCACTCCAACCATTGTTGTTATCAACTAGCTTTCTTATGATGTCTAGCTGCTACCTATTTTCATTTGCGAATCACTTGAATATTTACCAACACATATTCAGTTGTTCCTCCTCACATTTAGTTTTCAACAAAATCACCCTAAAACTTCAAAAGTCAAAATCTTCTCTCGATCAAAAGTCTCAACAACACTATAATCAAATTCATCGTGTCATTCTATAAAGAAGAACTATCCGTAACTCCTCCTCAGAAATTCTAGATCCACTGGTATTCAATCCCTTCATCCTTTTGTACACAATTCCAATAATTAATCACACTAAGGTATATGTAAACCTATCAACCAAATATGATCACCAAGTGTCTACAGTAAAGATAACACCACAAATAATATCTATTAAGGCAATAACCTAGCATCTCCTCAAGTTTCCCTTTACACACAATTAGATTAATCCATTGGTACCAAATCCAATAAATTCAACAAACCAATCAATTTTAATGTCCAAGCCGGTTCATCAACGCTCCATACTTCTTAATAACTCTTATGATTCCAATTAGGTATGGACATACTCTTAGTCACTACTCACCGTAATTACTCTATGACAATATCAAATTAATCAAGTTCAATTCTAAGGATTTGGGTTAAGACCAATCATGCATCACGCTACAGATACGACCTGATACTCATACCTTATCAATGAACTTCTATGTTTACCACCTCTAGCTTAAACATAACAAGTCAACACAAAAGGGTTTTAACTCCTTTCGTAAAAAAATAGGCATTAAACTTCAAAGACTAAATAATTCAAAAGAAATACATAAAGCCAAAGTTTTCACATGTTAAAGAACTTGCCATAGAAAACTTTCAGTATCCAGAATATCAAGTGAATAAATAAGTCATATTTTCCAATAGGAAGGGCGGAACTCCCACGAAAAGATCAATCTTGTTGTTAACCGATGTTCACACAAAGCAACAATAGATCAACCATCATGAGAACAAGTAATGGCTTTATGGAACCAAAGGAGACCAATGAAATATCACCCACCAGTATTGTAAACACTATCTCAAGGAAAATTCATCAACCGCAACTATAACTGAATTGCCCAAAATTCAAGCTCAAGGAAGAGAACAACTTTATAAAGAAACTCACACACAATACCTATAACTATCAGTAATCAAAGTAGTTACCTCCCTATTCCCATACCACGAATGGTGGTGTGACTGTAAAACCTGGCCACAACCACGATCTCAACTCGCCTCAGAGGGCCCCACAAAACCACGCCATGCCCCGACCTCCACGCATCGTGGGCCACCACGACCACGCTATCTATCCCTCGACATAGCTATCAACCACAATCAACAATACACAATGAGCTCAAAGCTCTAATAAACTCATCCATCAATAAACAATGTAAGGCAAGCGTAAAACGATGATCGCACCTCTCTCTAACCTCGTGCACTAGTGTGTCAAATTTTAGGTTAGTTAACCATTAGCAAATTTTAGTTGATTTACTAATCTAAAACAAATTTTAACAATTTTAGTTTGCCTAAGTTGTTAATCTATTCACCACGGACCTAAAGCCCGCTCGATACCAATCAGTAACTTTTGACCCAACACCGAGCCTAGAATGCCACCACACTACTCTTCCAACTAATAAATATTGACACACTATATAATTACAAAGAAGACAACAATGATAATCATATCAATGGATCACAAAATAACAATGCATAATTATGGATCAAACGACAATAAATAATCAATGAGAATTATAACCAGGCAAATAATCCAAAGCAGCATCAACCAATGAATCCAAATTAATCAAGCAAATAGTCTAGTCCAAATGATATCCTAAACATTATTCAATAACTAACATGTCCAAGTGTAAACCAATATTAAATGAATGATTATCATGACGAATGATCATGTGATGTCCATGTGCCCTACTCGCCTCAATTACGGCATCCTCAAGATCACCTAAAAACAACAATAGAGCAAGGGTGAGTCCACGACTCAAGAAATACATCCATAAACAACGAACAATAATAAATCATCAAGATTCAATAACTCCATTATCATCACAGGTACTTCCATTAATATTCTCATCAATTAATCTCATGTATCAATGCAAATCTATTCTACATGTCCACATGCACTTCTTTCACAGATATCAGATAGCGTGAGTGAATGCTCGCGACAACATTCACTCTCAAGCCCGCTCCTCCAAAAGGATCGGGACCTCCTCCACTCCGTGGAGTTGTGATCATCATGATCACCTTCTCAAATGCAATGATGCTTATGTATACAAAATATGCAAAACTCCATCATAAACATCATATCCAACTTTTCATCATGCTTGTCAACAAAGATATAAACATACCAATTCATTGTTTGCAATTAAACCAAATAAAAGCACAACAATAATGGTAATAGAAGATAAAGAAAATGTTGATCGATCATTGATCGCCGCCTACCATGCACTTGCCTTTACTAGTTGCGACGCACGATTTGATTAGAAGACGGCAACAAGCACGACGCCTCTCCTATATTAAATACACACATCTCAATACAAGCTACAACATCATAAGAATAACAATCAATATACATCGCTCCTACACGCCCCAAATATACCACGCTACGCGGTATCGAAAAACTACCCATTGCTGACCGGTTACTAAACAGAGCGTAACTTTTGACTCGAAAGTCCGATCACCACAAACCACCCCATTCTGGATTCTTTATAAAATTATCCACATATTCTTAGATTACGAAGACTTCTAATTAAATCATCTAACCCTCCGTATTTAGCCCAGAAAGTCGGTCTGTCCGCTTCGGAACAGCAGGTCTTCCTAATTTCATAACTTTTGATTTACTCAACCAATAAGCGCGTTCTCAGATCCTACAGAACCATTGGACAATTATCTACAACTTTCATGTAGATCAAAACTCTAATTAGGTTATTTACTATTTTTAATCTACAGTCTACCAAAACAGCGCCGAAAGACGACAAACCGTAAAAACAGCGGTCTTCCGAAATCATAACTCGAATTATACTAATCCGATTGACATGATACAATATGCTATAGAAAGATATCGAAATTATCTACAATTAACTAGTAGATGATATTTCTAAAATTCGTCCTTACGGTATCCGAACAAATCGCATAACGGATAAAGAAGTTAAACGGATCTATTAATTGATATCTCCTACTACAAACATCATATTAGTCTCCTTACTAATCCAACAAATCATTCAATGTAATAAAGATAATAAACAGATCTATTATTCGTCTCTTCGATTAGAAATTCTAAACCTCTCTAATTAATCTCAACTATAAACTCTAATTAACAGTGCCTAGCAAACCAGAGGAAAACATGTACTTAATGCTAGCAAACCTCACACGCGACGACAGGCCGACGTTGTAGCCGAGTGCAGGCGATCTTCGGTCGGCTCGGCTTGACTTCCACGCGCGGCAGCAGCAGCAATCGCAGCCAAGAACAAAACTCAGCAGCTCTCGGACTTCTTCTTGGCGCTTCTCTCGCTCCTTGAGCCTCGGGCAACACGGTACTCAGCAGCCTTTCTACGCAGGGACACGGCAGTCACAGATCCACCGGCCGGAAAACGCAGTAATCGGCAAGAATGCAAAGAAATTTCGGTTCGGGTGATAGCGGCAAGAGATGCAAGGGCTCGCCACGCACCAGACGCAGCAGCCGTGACGCAGCACAGCCATCTCCACGATCGCCGGCAGAAGCGCTGAAAGAAGCAGCCACCGCACTCGGCACACAAGCGACAAAGAAAAACAAGAATGCAAGCAGCTTTGGTCGGGCCGGGCTACGCTACGAGAAAACGCAAAGACAAGCGGCCGAAAGCAGTAACGCGCAGCGCCGATAAAGAGAGCAATGCGCAACGCAGGAAAATTTGCCGAGAAAAGAAAAACAATACAGAACAAGAATTGGTGGCGGCGGCTAGCTCCAGGAGAAAAGAAAATCAAGGCTAGGGTTTTCTAGAAAACTCCAATCTATTTATATAGCTCTAAAATTTCAAATTCTATTTTCCCAAAACCCTTTTATTTAATTACGAAAAAAAAAACCTTAAATTCTTTAATTACTTAACTTAATATTATTATTGCTATTAATATGATTTTCAGAATATTACAAACCCTTTATTTTACTCTAGACTAATCACTAATGTGTAACGATCTGTAACACTTTATATTTGCTCTAGACTAATCACTAATGTGTTTGGTCATTATGAAGGGTACTTGCGGTTTATTAATATAATTTAACACTAATTAATTTGTTACGTGCGTATACGTGTAGATGGACCGAAACTGGATGTACATTGAGAACCGTGTGAGTGAAGAGTATATTAATGGCGATTTGCTTTTAGAAGAGCCACGAAAGGTGATATGTTGAAGAAGGGATAAAATTTATGTATCGTCCATGCATTGGTTATGTAATATGAAAATGTTTAATGACCGCGCAGATCGAAGCTCACTTAATACGAAGGGGTTTCAAAAAAGGATATACATGTTGGAGCAGTCACGGTGAAGAGCATATTATACCGAAAGTCAGTAATGACGATATCGCCGAGGAAGTCAATGATATGCAGGGTATGGAATGTGCTTTTGATGAGGATAGGTCGTATGATGACAATCTGGATCTGATGCTACGCGTTGCAGAAGGGAACTACGGTGAGAGAGAGTTTTGTAAATTCGAGGGCTTAATGGAGGACTCGGGGAAACCTTTGTTCCCTGGCTGCAAGCCGGAATACACAAGGTTGTCAACCGTGCTTGAACTGCTGAAATTGAAGGCAAACAATGGTTGGTCCGACAAGAGTTTTACGGCGTTGTTAGCTCTCTTAGTTGACATCCTTCCAGAGGGAAACGTGTTGCCCAGCACGACCTACCAAGCTAAGAAGGTTATTTGTCCATTGGGAATGGAAGTAGAAAGAATACATGCATGTCCGAACGATTGTATCATCTACCGTAAAGAGTATGTAGACATGCATGTATGTCCCGTGTGCAAAGCATCCCGATACAAGCGTAAGAATACTGCTAAGGCGAAGCAAGGACCTCCTTCCAAGATGTTGTGGTATCTGCATGTGATCCCACGTTTGAAGCGTTTATTTGCGAACCGAAAGGAGGCAAGATTGATGCGTTGGCACTCGGAGGAGCGTAAGAAAGATGGGAAGCTCAGACACCCGCCGATTCTCGCCTAAAGGAGAAACTTCGATCGGAGCTTCGAAGAGTTCGGTGCGGAACCGAGGAACATAAGGTTAGGGTTGAGTACGGACGGAATGAATCCTTTCGGTAACATGAGCAGCTGACATAGCACCTGGCCCGTGAATCTATGTATGTACAACCTTCCTCCTTGGCTGTGTATGAAGTGGAAATACATTTTGATGTCACTACTTATCCAAGGGCCGAAGCAACCTGGGAACGATATTGATGTGTACCTGGCACCATTGCAGGAAGATCTTGTGACACTTTGGAACGAAGGGGTACAAGTATGGGATGCGTACAAACGAGAGAACTTCACTTTACGCGTCATGTTATTCTGCACCATCAATGATTTTCCCGCCTTGGTAACCCGTCGGGTTCAAGATAAAAGGAGCCAAAGCTCGTCCGCACCGCTTAGATGGTACCGAGAGTGTATGGTGAACAACTCACACAAAATCGTATATAAGGCCACCGTAGGTTCCTTCCCAGGATTCACCCATACTGCAAGATGAAGAAACAATTTGACGAAAATAAGGAGGACGGTTCAGCTCCAAGGGTTTTTAGAGGGAAAGAGGTCTATGATATGGTTAAGGATATCGATGTTGTGCTTGGAAAGGGACGTAAATTAAGGACCCCTCAGAAAAACATCTGAAAGAAGCGGTCAATTTTTTTATACTTGCCTTATTGGGAGCACTTAGAAGTTCGCCACTGCATAGACGTCATGCACGTGGAGAAGAATGTATGTGATAGCTTGATTGGTCTCTTACTGAACATTAGTGGCAAAACAAAAGATGGTGTTAACGCACGGCGTGACTTGGTTGATATGAACATAAGAACCGAGTTAGCACCGAAAGAGACCGATAAAGGATTTAACGCATCTTCCCCAAATTTTGCTACACTTTGTCCAAGGCCGAGAGAAATGAATCGTGTCAAAGTTTGCATGGTGTAAAAGTTCCATCCCTACATTCGCCAATATTAAGAAACTTGTTTCCATGAAAGATTTGAAATTAATTGGTATGAAGTCTCATGATTGTCATGTGTCGATGACACAGATGCTTCTGCTGTAATTAGGAGTATCTTGCCAAACAAGGTCCGAGTGGCAATCTTTAGGTCGTGTTATTTCTTTAACACAATTGCTCGAAGGTCATCGATGCCAAGGACTCGACGCCTACAAAGCCAAGGTGGTGACGACTCTATGTCATCTTGAGATGTATTTCTCCTCCTTTTTTTGATATCATGGTCCATCTCATTGTTCACCTTGTGAAAGAGATAAAGATATACGGCCTTGTATTCCTACGTCATATGCACCCTTTCGAGAGATACATGGGAATTCTGAAGTCCTACGTATGGAATCGATCTCACGGAGGGCAAGATCATCAAGGTTTTGCAAACCAAGAGGTCATTGAGTTCGCGTGGACTACATGGCTCGTGGAACCGATAGGTGTGCCTCTATCTCGCCACGAGGGAGACCGGAGGGTATCGGACCATCGGGAGGAAAGCAATCACTCTCGATCTAGATACATACGCGCAGGCCCATTTCACGGTCTTGCAACACATGACCCAAGTGTCCCCGTACATCGACGAGCACAAAGACATGGTACGCCAACAAAATCCTAACCGGTCGAAGGTTTGGATAACGAGAGAGCACAACCGTCGGTTCAATGAATGGTTAAAGATGTGATTCACTGGGAGGCCATCAAGTGATGAAACGCTGCTATGGTTGGCCAAAGGACCAAAATTTACAATTGTGACATGGCAAGGATACGACATAAATGGGTACACGTTTTATACGGCACCAGATAGGAAGAGCATAGTCCGTATCATGGTGTCCGTGATAGATGCATTTCACGAGGGTTCAATACCGCGGGGGCACGCGGGTTGAACTCGTACTATGGGTTCGTAGAGGAGATTTGGGAGCTTGACTATGTACTTTTCAAGATCCCCCTGTTTCGATGTCATTGGGTTAAACTTCCGCAGAGCGTGAAGGTTGACAAGTGCGGTGTCACTACTGTGGACCTCAAACGTGTCGGATATAAGGACGAACCATTCGTACTCGCTAAGTAAGTTGTTCAAGTTTTTTATGTAACGGACCCAGCAAATAAGAACCGCCACGTGGTTCTTCATGGGAAAAGAAGGATTGTCGGAGTTGAGAATGTCGTGGATGAGGAAGAGTACAATCAATTTGATGAGTTGCCTCCTTTCGAGACGGCGTGATCGATCGAGGAAGAACCCAGTGAGAAAGCTAGCAATATGTGCGTCGATCATCATGAAGGACTATATTTCAATTAAGCATGTATTCCATTGTAATTTGATGTTAACATGGAAACGCGTCACGTGTTATGGACCAGTGCTAAATCGGTCAGACTGCCATGTGTTGGGCGGTCCGACCTATTTCCCTTTGAAATGATTCTCTGTGTGGTAGTTCCGCCGTTGATAAACGGGGCTACCGGTGTGGAGAAGTTCTGAAGTTGTTGCGGAACGTTTATTCCAGAGAAGCATATTTTTGGTGTGGGTCAATTTGTGAGGACCCCCGGCTTATTTCCATAAGACCAAGGTTTACTTGGTCTTAAGGAAATAACTCTAGGTCTCAAGTAAATGAATTCCACCTTAACTCCATCCAAGTCAATTCGAAGGTTATGCACCTTAAAAAGGTAATATTAATACAAGTCCAAAACAGTTGAGTTTGACTTATTTTGAGTTCCCAAGATTTAGTTATGCATTTACAAAGTTATCTGCAATTTCCTTTGTAACAATAAAGATTTTAAAAGTGCATTTTCCAAAATAATACTCTCTGGTACAGAGACATGCTTGAAACCAATTTTAATATTAATTTTATCAAAAATGAAAAGCATCAGAAGTGGTTTCATCCATTTTGGAGTTGAAATGAATTAGTTATGATTTTTTGAAGTTAACATATTTAACAATGTGCAAATTAATACTTTCTCAGATTTTATAAAGCGATTAATACTTTTCTCACCGAAGCCAGCTTAGCTATCGACATCGCCAGGTGTCACATGCAAAAGAGCGCACCCACGACCGACAGATGGGCCCGATGCACGCGCCCATCGCGTGAGTGAGCGCGTGATTCAAAGGCGGCGATTGTGAGCCGTTGGATCAAGATCCAATGGTTCACAGCCACGGGCGCGTTTCAGACGGTCCAAACGGCCTATCGAATCTTGACCGTTCATTTGGCATTGCACGGCTAAGATTCGCGGCGCGTTTCGGACGGTCCGAACGGCCCACTAAATCAGAGCCGTCGATTATACATCCAACGGTCAAAAATGATCCTAGTTATACGCGTCTGAAACGGATGGTCCGAACGTTTGAATGAAGGTGGGCCATTGATCTAAAGATAGACGGCTCACAGCGAAAGAACTTTCGAACAGTCCGAACGTTTACGCGAACCTGGGTCGTTGATCTAAAGATCGATGGTCCGATCGGCCCAATCAAAGAACGGTTCATAAGATCTGTTCCGTCCGTGGAAGATCCAATGGTTAAGATTTCATGGTGGATCGGAATGGTCCGAACGGCCCAATGCATCTGGCCCGTTCGTTGAGATCTGACGGCTCTACATATGTGTGTGTCTGTTCACATCACGTATAGTTCTATTAATACACCGCTCGTGATGATTAACCTCGCGCACGGTTCTAGTAATGAACCGCTCGTGATATCAACATATCACGCATTTCGGTTCGCCATATAACCGCTCGTGATATTAAAATTAGGTTTCTTGTTAAGTCATCACGCACGGTTTCATAATGTAACTGCTCGTGATAGTTAACATCACATACGATTTGTTTATGGAACCGCTCAGGATGATTATCACTGCACGGTTCTATCATAGATCCGTCTGTGATATCTGGCTATATAAGTGCCCGAATCAATGGTTGTGCACTCTTCTTCCTTAGTCTTTTTCCACCACCCCTGCCACGCCTCTGCCTCTCCATCGACGCCACCTCCGACCAGCGCCGCCTCCATTCGCCCTCGCCCGACTGCCGCCTCGCCTTCTTCGTCCTCGCCTCCGCCCGGTCGCCGCCCGCCGACCACCCGTGAGTTTCCCGTGCCTCTTCTTCTCGCGAGAGCCGAGGGTTTCTTCGTGCCACCCCGCCCCGCCGACCACCCCGTGAGTTTCCTGCGCTTCCCTCTTCGCCGTGAGAGACGAGGGTTTCCCTCGGTGCCGCCCCCGCCGCGCCACCACCCGAGGGTTTATGTGGTATTTTTACCCCTTTAGATGTTTTACTCTGCTGTGCTTTTGTTTGAAATGGGAGGTAGGGTTAAATTTCACTACTAGATGTACATGTAAGTTATATTTGCACAAATAGATTTGTATAGAGATCTATATTTAGTTTGTTTACACAATAAGATGCATGTGTATTTGCACAATTATACATGCATGTATACTTGCATTAATGTATTCTGATGACGTTCTTTGTGTTGGCAAATCTATCTTTTTCCTACTTGAAAAATACTAGAAAGACATCTCATTGACTGTTTTAGCTTTGGAATTGGAATTGATTGTTTAGGTAGCAGTAGTAGGCTCTACCTTTTTAAGTTTTGTATAGACTCTACATGGTAAAAATAATGTCAGACGTGGCGGTGCTAATGAAACAATATTTTTTATTGACGTTCCATTCCATTCTCCACTTAGCAAATCTGGTATGACCAATTCTAATTCTAGTTTGGTGCCAAACAGTTCCTTGAAAACAAGTATCCAAATACGGTTAGCCACCCTCCTCTGGCATCTCCGTTCCACACCAGTTATGGATGAGGGATGGAAGTGTTCCCATGTTGTGGCATAGCAGCAGTAGCACGTTAGCATCCAGAGGAAGTTAGCGAGTCTGGTTTTGTTAGGGAGTAGGTTTTCACGCAACAGCAGCAGGTGTTTACGCCAGGAGAAGCTTCGACAGCAACAGGAGTACAGGAGGGTTTCGGAGAGGAGAATTAGGAAAGCTACATACTTTCTATCAAGCTAAATAAATTTCCTCTTCTAGTTTCTGTCTTGACCCCTCTAATTTCTCTCCATCCTACCTCTGTTATCTTTCCGTCAAGACGGCTCCTCAAGACACGTGAAGAGGCCATGCCCTCCTGTACCTCATCCATATAACCTACGAAGCAAACACGCCCACACAACCCACTAGATTGGTAATAAGACATAATCTATTCATTGCCATCCCTTGATGGTTAACATACCATTTACCTCATTCTGTTTTGATTGGTTTTGGTGTAATGATTTATTCTAGAAATTGTTAGGGTGAGGTGATTATTGCTTCTCTTTGTTTCTTTATGGTATGGCATTACTACAAAACAGGGCTGAGATGGCAATCGTTGATTCTTTTACAACTCGCCTGCTGAGAGCACTCAAAATCATGCAATATTTCAGCTATATGTTAAAACTGCACTGTTTGCAATATTTCCTTCTCCTTTGCAGTTTTTTTGTGCAATTTCATATATTTTATTTACTACATATCATATATTTGACCTATACAACCTAACTGCCCTCGACGCCTCACTTCTACGATGCTGGACACTGTAAGTGCGTACAATCAATTTCTACACTCACGTGATACCGATAAATATCATAACTCATTGCTTATGTACAGATACATTATGAAATGTGCCCGTCGAATCAAAGAACCGGTGGGTTTCCTCGACCCACACGTGGTCTCTAAGCAAACAATCAACCAAGACGCATCCTACGTCGAGAATTACATAAAAATGGGATTACTTGCTCTGGACGACAAGGACTACATAATGGTGCCCTACAACCAGAAGTAAGTGTTTCAATATTTGCTATACAAATTACGTTTCAACACAGGTTTATTACTATAGCAACATACATGAGTAGGTTCCACTGGATTCTTCTGATTCTTGTGCCAAAGAGGAACATGGTATTATACCTTGATTCTCTACTCAACAAAAATCACGACTTCACCCTTCTTAAAGGAATACTCGATGTGTATGTTCATTTCCGCACATAACTCTATTGTAGTCTTCCTTCGCTTGAAATGGACAATGATAACTTTTTGAATCATGTAGTATGCTCATCGGCTATGTTGCCGAGGGAGGTTTATACAAGGAACGAGCGCCACACTAACTCACGTGATGCGATTTCCAGACGCTACAACACAATAATCATATATCATACTCCGTAATATTGCGCCTCGAATCGATCGTACATATATATGTAATTCTATTTTTGCAAAGGTCGCCAAAGAAAACGAGATCACCTATGCGCATTCTACGATGCCATCATATGCGCTATTGATTGCTTCTAGGACGACGATCCCCGTGTTTGTCAATCTCGTAATAATTATTTCCTAATTATAAATTTAAATATATATGCTTACTACTTTACTCCCGCTAGTGACATGTGGCTTGAACATAGAGTTAAATGCACTCGAGATGGACCAGTCACGACGCTCGAGGAGCTCGCCTTCATCAAGGCGTATATAGTTAACACCACCGAGAGTTTCACGCCGTCGACACCGATGAACGACCTCAAACAATTGATTCAATATTGTAATTCACTTTGACTGGTTGTAATTCAATTTGTAACTCTAGCGACAATATATACTTGAAACATTCTTTTGTAATTGATTTTGAGTTAAATGATCACTTTGAGTTGTCAACAATTATCTGTGATATGTTTCTACTTGCTAGTTTTCAGAGAGCATGGCTAGCAATTCCTGAGGCTAGCTGAAAATACGATAAAAATCGATTAGGTCTAAAGACTTATCACATACGGTTCTAACCACGAACCGTCTGTGACTCTACAGAATCACAGACGGCTCTAACCACGAACCGTCTGTGATACTACAGAATCACAGACGGTTCGTGGTTGGAACCGCTCGGATAACCGCCGCTATCACAGATATAAATTTCGCACGGCTCAAAACCGCTCGTGATGACTATTACGAACCGTCTGTGATGAGCTTTTCTGTAGTAGTGAAGCTGGAAGCATCACAGGGAGAAGCCGGAAGTCTGCATCCGTCCTCAACGTGGAGAAATCGGAGGCCTGCAACTGGCCTAGGGTAGTATCTCATGGCTTCGGTGGGTTGGGGTTTCGACTTTGCCACTAGAGTAGGCTAAAATTACATACCTCATACAAACTGTAAAACTCCAAAGTCACCTGTCCTATTCCCCATTCTACACCCACACTTGACTCGAACGGAGAGAGCAGCGACTCTAGGGTTCACTACTACAAAACATGCTATAGTGAACGCCTCATCACAGACGGTTCCAAAGAAACCATATGTGTTGTACTTATCACAAACGGTTCCTTTGGAACCGTCTGTGATAATTCATAGATGGTTCTTAATCAGAACTGTCTGTGATAATTCAAATATCACAGACTGTTCTTATTAAGAATTATCTGTGATAATTTACATACGGTTCTAGTTATAAACCGTCTGTGATAGTGCAACATCACAGACGGTTTATAACTATGACCGTCTGTGAAATCCCTTTATTATGAGGTAACTGCTAGGGTTTGTGCGCCCTTACTCTCGCCCGTTCACCTCCCCAACGCCTTAACCTCTTGCTCTTTCTCTTGCTCGTTGGCCTCCGACCTCGACGCCGCCGCCCGAAGCCTCCTCCCTGACACACTCTTTTACCTCCGACCTCGACGCCGCCCGAAGCCTCCCCCCTGACTCCTCCAAAGCCACCTCCCCGACCTCAACGCCGTTCGATCTCCTCCTCCCCTTCCTCCCCCACTGCCATCGGAATCCACCTCCCAAGGTACATCTCCGCTCCTCGCGCCTCCTCCGGTCCTCCAACTTCCCTTCTCTCCAGCGGTCGACGGCGTGTTTCCCTTCTCTTGTTAGTTCTCTTAGATCTAATTGAAGAAGTTTGGGTCTAGGTGAGTGGGGGAAAGAAGATGAGTGGGTGAGTGGGGGAAAGAAGGTGCAAGTGGCCGGTACTGCCCAGTGAGTGGTAAGTGGATTGGTGAATTAGTACTATTGTTGCGTAGCAATAGAACCTGTGTTCATTGGGGGTTACAGCTTGTAGTGGATTTCTATGTACTACTGTATTAAGATACGAATCTGTGAAGCGCTGCTAAAACTAATAGAGCAGTACACTAAGTCACTAACAGACTTGCGCATTCTTAGGTGTAGTTGATTGAAAATAGCTACTTGGCACCTTTAATTAAGCACTAAGTCACTAACAGACTGGCATTATGTCATGTACAGATGCACAATTCAAGCTTCCAGTCTAATATCGAGTATCATATTTTATATTATTGTTGCTCTATTGCGGTGAGCCTTTATTGGTCCTCAATTGTTTGTGATGTGTGTTTGTGCATGTGCGTGCAGGAGAGGGTAGAAGTAATGAAAAAGAAGCTATAATGTTATTTTATATTTTCAGGTCTTTAAATGCCTATGAGTTTATTGGATTAACAATTTGTCTTAGACATGTTTCGGGGTTAAGCTGATCCTCCACATGTGTAGTGCCTATCAGATTCCATATTCAAATTATCTCCCATGTAGGAAAGCTAACTGCTAATTTGTATAATGTTGCTCAGGTTGCTAGATATTTTTTGTTTTTATGAAGTTTTGAAGGGTAAATGGGTTGGTTTCTAGATGTCATGGCAATATGGTTATGCTGATCCATTTGGTTGGTTGGTAATTTTGTTATTCTTTGTAGATTTAGTTTTCATATCTGGGGTGATCCGTATTATTGTTGTGCGTATGCCAATTATTTGTATTATATGTAGGTTATTTTACTACCCTTATGGAAGTTTTATGGTGTATCTGTATTATGTGCAAATTCTTCAGTATTAATGGTATTTGTGCCCCTGTCATGTGCTTCGTGCATAATTTTTGTTATCAAATCCTAATCATACTCCTTACGTATATTTTTGGGAAAGTGTACAGTTAGTGTTTTTATCTATTCACTTAATTGTGGGCCCAGCATCCCATGAGTACCTTTTCAGTTTTTAATTTTCTTTACTACGTATTCTATATTTAAGTTCAATGGGTAACTTTTATCTGTTTATATAATTAATGTGTTTACAAGGCAATTTTAGTTAATTGGTTGGGTAACTTCTATTTTTTCTGTATAAAATATGTTTCCAAGAGACATTATCTTCAAAAATACATAGTGGACATCAACTTGCAATCCATAAAATTTTAGTTCATTGCATATGTAACTTATATAAATAGCAAGTAAGCGAAATGGCAGAGGCACCGTCTTCGCCGCCATCATTGACGTCACTGAATGCGTCTGGATCTCCCAGCAAAGTGGTACGTAAACGAGATGGCAGAGAAATATCAAAATTGCCCACCGACCGAATGACTATCACTGAGGTTAGTGACGCTGGGATCCCTCTGACTCCCAAGAAAGCAGTGGGAAGATTCCGGACCATCTACGGGATACTTGGAAGGGAACGGGTCCCTACCACCACACTAAGCTGGAAGTCTTTGACGGATGTACAGAGAGGCCAGCTGTGGACTGAAATTTCTGGCTCATTCACTATCCCAGAAGCAGACCAGGCAAGCGTACAACGGTAGGCGTTGCTTGCGATGCGACATGCGTGTAGGAGCTTCAAGAGCACGCTTATCACGAAGTATGTGAACACGGGTCGGACGCCCTTCGCGAAGTTTACATTTTTATCGTGAGATATATGGGACGCCTTTGTACGGATGAAGATGACAGCTGCATTTCAGGAGCAAAGTGCGGCGCACAAAGCTCTCCAGATACAAAACACTCACCCCCATAAACTCAGCACCGGGTAAAGCCACAAAATGGGCGGCGGAGGATGAGAACACAACCGGACCATTTGTTGAGATCACAAACGAGTGCGCTCGAACTTGGTTAAGAGCGAGGGCATCAGCCACATCTTCGGGTGGCATCTCTTTCACAAACCCGGCAGACAAGGCATTGTCCCAATGTCTGGTAAATATGTCGAACTACATACTTGTTAATAAGTCCATAACTTCATAGTGTCTATAATAACATGATAATCTCTTGCAGCAAGCATTGACTTCCGCATGTTCCCAAAGCTCCTTCGAAGCAGACAGGGAGAAGGATCTACTATCTACGACCCTGGGAAACAAGGAGCACCCGGGTCGCACGCGAGGCGTTGGGGGTTTACGTACTTTGGAGCGATGGATTCCGACACGACTCCGACACGCATAGGAGTAGGAAAAGATCCAAAGCCAAGCACGACGCTCGGTTGGAACATGTGCTTACTGCAAAATTTCAAGGATAAATAACAAGATTGCAGGATCAAATTAATCAACTCCTCAACCAGTCGCAAGCCGCCCGTTATTTTGGTAGCCAGTCCTCCTCAACATCGGAGTAGCGTTGCGTCCACGCCAAATTCTGAACATGACGACATCCAATTACGTATCGACGACATCAAGGTAATGTACATTTCTGGAATGCTCAAAGATAGACCTATAAGATACCTTAGCTAATTACGTATCGTTTTGTAGGAGCCGACGCCCTGCAAGCTCCAAGTGAGGATGGTTGGGTCCATTTCTATTGAGACTGGGTGGGAGATGGTGTATTCTTACCAGGAAGGGACAGTGCAGCATGGTGCCCAGCTGGCACAGGGTTACGCCAGGGTCCAGGTGGATATGGTATGTGATAATTTCATGGTTGCCCTGCTGGAGATTTGCCCGAACGAAGACATCAGAACACTAGGGGATACCATGTACACTTTTATTCAGTGACCCAAAAAGGACATCGCCCTGGACCCTGCAGTGCCGCGATCTCGACACGACCATGCCTCTCCAACAGGACCCTCGATGACTCCACCTCAACCTTCGCTTCAGAAGGCCGCCTCATTGGTTTCCGTGGTGAAGACGTCGAAGGAACAAGAAAAGTGTATCACCGTATCGGTTCCCGAGTCGTCTCATAGGAAGACGTGCAGCAGGCTAGTCGTTCAGGCCAAATTAAAATCGAAGAACATTAAGGTGCCACCCAAGCCCGAAAAATACTCCATCGGAAGTCCGTTAGCCCCCTACACAGTATTAGCTCGTGTTGAATTAGGTTGCCAGTCTTTGCATTTCTGGTACATACGGAATACTAAAGAGAAAGGGTGCGGTACTGGAATCACCATCAGATACACGAAGGAGCATTTCCTCCACGAGCTGGGCCACTTTGTCGTGGGCTTCGATGACTTATTCGAGCTATTCAACCTCACTGCCCTCGGCACTTCACTTCTACGATGCTGGACACTGTAAGTGTGTAAAATCAAGTTCTACATTCATGTAATACCGATAAATATCACAACTCATTGCTTATATATAGATACATGATGAAAAATGCCCGAGGATGGAACGAACCCGTGGATTTCCTCGACCCACACATGGTCTCTGAGCAAACCATCAACGAATACGCATCCTACGTCGTGAAATACATAACGATGGGAATGCTTGCTCAGGACGAGAAGGACTACATAATGGTGCCCTACAACCAAAAGTAAATGCTTCACTACTTGCTATACAAATTTTATTTGTACTTCATACGCAGCACGAACTTAGGTTTAATGACTATAGCGACATACACGAGTAGGTGCCACTGGATCCTTTTAGTCATTATACCAAAGAGGAACAAGGTAATATACCTTGATTACCTACTCAACAAAACCTACGACTTCACCCTTCTAGAAGGAATACTCGACAGTTATGCTCATTTCCTCCATACATAACTCATTGTAGTATTCCTTCATTTGAAATGGTCGATGATAACTTTTTGGAATCATGTAAGTCGTTCATCGCCTATGTTGCCGAGGGAGGGCCATATAAGGGATCGAGCGCCACACTGCAACACAGGACGCGATTTTCAGTACATGCTACAACACAATAATCATATATCATACTTTGTAATAATGCATCTCGAATTGACTATACCTATATATGTAATCTATTTTTGCAAGGCCGCCAGCAAAAATAAGATCACCTATGTGCATTCTACGTTTGCCATCATATGCAGCAAATCATGAGTGCTAAGATGAAGGATCCCGAGGTTTGTCAATCTCGCAACAATTATTTCCTCATATATATGCTTACCACTTTACTCCTGCTAGCAACAGGGCTTGAACATAGATTTAGATGCACTCGTTATGAAAGAGATCTCGGAGGTTCGAGGGAAGCTCTATGCTTCATCAAGACGGAGATCGTTAATGCCAGGGGAGAGTTTCACTCCGTCGACACCGCTGAACGACCTTCAAACAATTGATTCAATTGTAATTCACTTTGACTAATTGTAATTCAATTGTAACTCTAGCGACAATACTTAAACATAATCTTTTGTAATTGATTTTGAGTTGTAAATGATCACTTTGAGTTGTCAACAATTGATTCATCTATGATGTATCTGTTTTCGCTTGCTTCTTTTTCAGAGGGCATGACTAGCAATTCCTGAGACTAGTCGAAAATCACAAAAAAAATAGTTAGGTTAAAGAACCATCACATACGGTTTTTTGTTGAAATCGTCTGTGATAGTATCCCTTCACAACCGGTTTCAACAAAAACTGTCTGTGATACGTAGGATATCACAGACAGTTATATTTACAAACCGTCTATGATATGCCTCCAATCACAGATGGTTTGTAAATAGAACTGTTTGTGGTATCCTATGTATCACAGATAGTTTTTTTGTTGAAACTGTTTGTGATAGAATACCTTCATAGACGGTTTCAACAAAAAAATCGTCTGTGTTTTGTCTTATCACAGACAGTTCAAAAACTATCTGTGATAACCGCCTGTTATCATACACACACACACACAAATTCATACGGTTCAAAAACCGTCTGTGATGACGGTTCCGAACCGTCTGTGATGACTCTGTCTGTACTAGTGGTTAGCGCTCCTAAGCTCCGTCCGCCCCGCACTAGCATGCACAGCCTCCACCTATTTGGCGGCAATCTCGTGTCTGTCTCCGTCACCTCCTCCGTCGATCTCCACCGTCGTCCCGTCGGTCTCCGTCGCTTTCATCCGCTGGTCTTCGTTGCCACCTCCCCAATCTCCCCGCCTCTTTCCCAGTCTCCACTTCCTATGGCCCTCTCTCCGCCGTCTCCAGCAACGTCGTGCCTCCACCCGTTGCCCCACCTCAGTCCTCCGCATCCGGCCAACACGTCTTCTACCAGCAGCACCCGAGCCGTGTTCGCCCCGTGACGCCGCACACCACCTCTGCTTGTTGGCGTTGACCTCCGATGCTATAACATCCCAAAGTTCTATTACCAAAAATAAAATCAATAAAGTTATTATTTAATTTGATTTTCTGAGTTTTAAAAGAGTTTTCTTGATTTTCTTGAATTTTCTAGATTTTAAAGTAAAAAAGAAAATTTATTGGGTTTTCTGGGATTTTCTAGGATTTAAAGTTAAAATGAATTTTTTTAATTAATTTGTTGAATTTTCTAATTTTTAAAAAGATTTTTCCTATTTTCCAGAAATTAAAAATAATTTATGTTCAAAAATAAAAACCAACTATAAATTGGAAATAATTTTATTAAGTTCTAAATAATTCAGGGAAAGTATGTGATTTTTTCCAGAATTGTTGAACTTTACTTGGTATTTTCTAAAAACCTATTTGTTTTATTGCTTTTTCTAAAAATTAGAAATCAATTAAAAAATATAAAAATTCTCCCCAAGCTGAAATTATATTTCTAGCCTGTTTTCTTTTTCTTTTCGGTCCTCATGCCATGGCCCATTCTGCGCCGGTTGAGCCCACCCCACCTCCCGTCTCCCTCTCACTGCTAGTGGGTGCCGACTGTTTGGCAACCTTCTTCCCTACACCGTCCTCCAGGACCGCATCCGTGGAGCTCTTAAACTCGACCGTTTCTTCCTATTTTCTCACGCATTCAAATCCCTTAACACCCCACTCCCTCACCGCCTTCACTCCACATTTGCGCCACGGCCCGCGCCGGTGAGTAACCAACGCGCACGATCCCCCTCCTAGGGCCTCCCCTTGCCCTATAAAAGGGAGCACCGTGAGCTCCTATTCCTTCTCATCCTTTTCCCCTTGAGCTCCGCTCCTCTATTCCTCTCACCTCGTTGGAATCCTCAATACCTCGCCGCCTGCCAACGAGCGCTTCTGCTGTCGTTCCCGACACCGTCCGCGAAGCTCCGCCACTATCTTCTACACCTCCGGCTTCACCTCGACGCGTTCTATAACGTGCTCGCACCATCTTCGCAAGAGCATCGCTGGAGCACCATCATCATCGTCGACCCGAACTGCACTTCCGCCTTCTTCCTCACTGACAGCCACTCCTTTGCATCCCATCGCTACTCTGGTTCATACCAGGTCCCCCTCATCTCCCTCTCTCTTTAGGTACCATCGCTAGCCGTCATTGTGGCGTGTAGCGCCGGCGACCCTCGGCTCCCGTGCGTCGCTGCCATCAAAGTGACATGGCCGCCATCTGGCGCCACATGGGAGCCACGTATGCTCCATCATCCCTTTAATGCCACGTGGCTGCATGCGTCGCAAGCCACGCTATTCTATGCGCCTAGTCCACCCTGGACTAGGCATTGTCGTGAACCTGGTCTATGGACCGAGGGCCCTCAGGTCAATCTCTGGAATTATTTTTCTTCAAGAAAAAATAATTTGTTGAAATTCTTTTATCCTTGTTGACATAATGCTGATGTAATAATTGGATTTTTCTTTATAAAAATAATTCCATAAATTTAGAAATTTCCATTTCTATCATTTCTAGTTAATTTCAATCTTCTGAGAGCTCGTTCGAGCTCCGATTCAAGTGATTAAATTTTGTAAATTCATATAAAATCATAATCTAGATAAATATACTTAAATTATTTAATTTTGAGTTTATTTATTTTAAAAAAAAATTGGCTTATTTTCGCGTATAGATTTGACGACTCCGGAGAACCAGATTTCTACGTCGTTTGAGAACAATAATTAATTGAGAAATGCAAGTTACATCCTTGATCATGTTTGAACACAACATTTTAAATTATTTAAATTCTATTTTGAATTATTGTTGCATGCTTATTTCTATTCAGTATAATTTCAAGACCTTTTTTAAAATTGTAGTTAATCCAATACATTTTTGTGGCCAAATCTTGACATTAAATATCCATACTTTTTCACCTTAGATGAAATCTAGTTGCTACAATAGCATGAACAAGAATATTTCAGCACCCCATTCCCCATTTCTCTTCTTCTTTTTCTTGGTGATTGTTCCATGCCCTTGGCACTCGCCACGCTTATTCCCGGCCGCTCATTGCCAGTGCCGCCACCCTGCACCTCCCGGCCACGCCGCCACGCTGCTCGCTTCTGGCTCAGCTTGCCCGCACTGCTCGCCGTGCGCTTGCGCTCAGCCCGATTTTGGTACTAGGCCGCCGGCCTTGTGGGTTGAGGCCTGGATGCTGCTTCCTCTTACCCGGATTTTAGTTTCTCCATTTTCCCCTTGTGTTGTTTTGGTTTTTGTGATTGTGCTTGATTTATTTTCTGAGGTGGGTTGATGTTTGTTCATGCATGAGGAAGGTGATGGAGGTGGCTACCCTAGGCTAGCTACGACGGGGCTCGAGGCCACCCGCATGCTGGGGAGTGCGAGGCTGTCGGGTGCACGTAGCTGTGCCAGTGGTACGCCGTTGTTGCCGAGGTATAGCACTCCCCTCTACTCTCTCTGCCCCTCCCTCCCTTGCTTTGTGATGGACTTGGATGAATGATATTGCTACTGCTGGTGTTGCATGCTCTCTGTGCCATGTGTAGTTCATATGGGGTGGTTCTTATTGGACAAAGATGAAAGTGGGGGTGAATGGTGGGCTACCTTGGTTAGTTTGGTCGGGTTGGAAATGATGTCCGTGTGGTAATGATGCTCTCCACTTGTTCTTGTTGGTTCTTTCTGCTTCTCCTTGTTGCCCTTGTCGGCTTGGCGTGGTTCCTGGTGGTGGTTGTCGGTTCTAGTCGTCGCTACTGCCGTCCAAGCTATGTTGTCTTCCCCGTCTCCTTTGTGCCCCACTTCCCCTTCACTCCCTCTCTGTGGGTGTTTTTGGTTGTGGCAATGGTGTGGTGATGCTTGGCTTGCTTTACTTCAGTTGGCAGTGAGAGCTTGGAGGGGCTTGCCTTGGGTTGGCAGTGGGAGGGTGGGGGTGTTGGCTTTCACTGCTACAGAGAGGGTCATTGCAGATGGCTCTAAACTGTCATCACAGACAGTTTTTGAACCATCTGTGAAAAAGTGTCTATGACGATATGAGGTCATCACAGACAGTTTTTGAACCGTCCGTGAAAAAGCTATCACAGATGGTTCAGAACTATGGATATCGTGAGGATATGTGCATGATCTTGGGATGATGAGTCAATTGGCAATGGCATTGTTGGTTTGCAATATCTCGTGTTTTCGGGTTGCTTGATTCGCTGTCGGACAGCGGTCTCGACCGGTGGCATCGGCGGTCAGACCGCCCGTGGAGAGGTCCGACCGGCCGTGTTTGCCGGTCCGACCGGGTTTGGTTCAAAGTGGATTTTGGAGCTGAGCCAAAAATAGGATGTGTAGGCAAGTGAGGGGAGTCTCTTGGATGTGGTCATATAATTTTTGGAGCTCCCAAGGTTGAAGCGTACTGTAGTTATCGTTCCATTTCGAGGGCATCAATTGGCGAAGTGCCTTGGCTGGCGGCAGGTAAAACAAACTCTAGGTCCATTCTGTGGGTTACTTTCTGGATTGGGGTAAACTAGTACAGAATTGCGAAAGTTCTGTGCAACTGGACGAGGTGCTGAGGTCGGTGCAGGCGTTTTGAGAGAATTTTGCAGGGGGAAACGATTAAACTGAGGTGGAACCATTCTTGCTTTCAGCTGTGGCTGGTGACTTCCTTGCTGGGCCATTCTGCGCTTGCGGTTATCTTCTAATTCCTTGCGCTTATCTTCCAGAATCAAAACTTTGTTGATTAACTCCTGAAAATCTGGAAAGGTGTGGGCAATCAGGTTGACTTGCAGTCCAGTGTTCAATTCCTTTAGAAAACGACTCACGAGCCTTGTCAATGGCGACATCTTCTGCAGCATAGCGGGCAAGTTGCGAGAATTTATTGAGCTAGTTAGTCACTAACGTCCCTCCTTACTTGAGAGCACGGAACTCGTCCTTATTCAGATCCATGATCTCTTCCGGTATGTGGTACTGGCGAAAAGCAGTTGATAACTGTTCCCAGGTGATGTTTTGTGGCATCTCATACGCTACACAGAAGTTTTTTCACCATTCGGCAGCTATGCCTTCCATCTGGTGAGTGGCGTACATGAATTTTTCATGATCGCCGCATTGGGTGATCAACAGCTTCCTCTCAATAATACGAAACCAATCATCAGCTTCCATTGGTGAGACATGGCAAGTTGGTGGACGAGTTCTCATGAACTCGGCTAGCTTGGATGGCTCGTGGTGACCATGAGCTACTGTGGCTTCATTGTGATGGTGGTTGTTATTGTTCTGGTTGTTGATAGTCTGTATCTGATTCATCATTGTATACATCAGTTGAGTTTGAGCTGCCATGAAAGCTCCAAAGTTCTGCATGTCAACTGAAGGTGCTTGTGGTGGAACTGTTTCTGCGGGGATCTGCTCATTTTCTTCTCACGTAGGGGTGCCAGAACCACTTGTAGCAGCTTGACGCATTTGAACCATCTGATGAAACTCCATGAGTTAGATAAGGTAGCAAGTACAAGATAAGTTAGGAACTAGGTAGGGGTAGGTAAAACCCAGCAAGCATAACTTCAAGAAAGATCAACTAAAATACTTATATTAATTAAGGTCTTAGCATGGCTGCAACAAATGCCTAAGGGCCTTTGCAGCTCATACTTGCACACAAGAAGACAAGAACGAACCTAGACACACGTACTACCGCCTAAAGGGTGACTCTCCTAACCTTAAAACTGGCTAAGCTTGGAGAATCGAACAGACTACTCGATGAGATAGCCTCCATAGCCCTGACGGTGCTCCTGCATGCTGTAGACCTGGAAGCGAGCTGTCATCCTTGCAAACTGATCTTGATGCCCCGGGACTGGTGTAACAGGAACAGACGTCCTTGGTGCAGGTACAGCTAGCTCCTCCGGCTCTACTGGCTCTTTTGGCTCTACCGGTTCCTCGGCTTCTAGGTCTTTTTCTTCAAGATCTTTCTCTACAGGATCTTTCTCGTACTCATGCTGACCATAAAGAGTTTACTCCAGAATGGCGATCCTTTCTTCTGCTCTTTGTAGGATCTCGTAAGCACACTCCAGCTCTGTGGCGGCCAACTCCAGCGATTCTTCCAGGGCAGCGGTGAACTGGACAAGGTGCACGACAGTGGCGTTGCCTTCTCCTTCCGTAGATGGGTAACGTGCCGGAACATCCAATGCAAAGGTGCGAGGGTGGTAGCGAAAGACAGTATCTCGAAGCTCACGAGCGTAGATGTTGCAGATCCTGAGGATGGCGAGGCATGAAGACTCTTGAATTGCGTCGTTCCAATTCATCCTTCTTGCGGAGATGTTCGGGTTCGACTTGCTTTGGTGTCCTTCCAGGCGTAGATGGTCAAGCGGTAGATCACTCCATGTTCTCGGCCGTTCACGACCCAAGTGCTGCCACGGTACATCGGACGGTAGAATCTTCCAAGCACTTGCAACTGCTTTCAAAGCTCAGCGGAAAAGTCTTGCCTTGCGCACTCTATAGTTCTGAAGACGAGGCATCTAACAAGATAGACAAGAGGGTAGGAACAACATAAAACAGTGGGGAGAGGAAGAATTTCATCGATAGTTGAGTCAAGAGAGATATGAGAAGAGTTAAGGAGTCCAATTAATCTTGCAAGTTAGTTTTTTCTTTAGAAAACAGTTTGGACACTCTAAGACGGCCGATCTAACTAAGGTCAAGACCTGCAGTCAGTATGGCTCTGATACCACCTCTGTCGGGACCCAAAAATACAATTCTGGACCCTCTGTGTATTCTCCACTAGTCTAGAATCACGCTAGTGCACACAGTATCAACATAGATGAATATCGATTCACACAAGACGATTAACAAGATAAACGACTAATTTGAATAGCAAACAACTGTTGTAACCTTAAGGTTGAATTTTACATTTATTAAGCCACGCATGGCTGACAATAAATAAATAGCAGCAGCGGAATAGAAATAAAGCAGAACCCCATCAATTCACCACAGGCAACTGACTGTGATCGAAACCCTAACGATCGACACCTTGGTAGAACACCTCCTCAAATGCAGGCGAAGACTCCTCTACTTTTGTTAATTGTTTGAAGCAAGTATGAGCACACAACCATACTCGCAAGTCATACCATAGAATGCAATTTATAGATGATGGCTTATTCCAAAAGAATGGCTTCTGTGGTTCTTTTGCAGGAATGCAACATTTGCAATTGAATACAAATAATAGATCGAAAACATAACTCAAAACAAATAAACAATAATAATTTATCATTTGATTTCACAAAGGACACACAGTCTAAACAAGTTATTTACACAGCCATATGACTTAGATCACACAGCTCATTTCCCAAATATTTTTATGAAAATCTACCCCTCGTGTGAAATTCCCAAGCATGTCCATGACCGCTAACGCGGCTATTCGAATAGATTGATTTAGAAATTTAGAAATTTGAATGGGCTCAATCGGAGTTCGGATGTAAAAGATACAGGCTTTGGAAGATTGAATATAAAGAAAACCCTAATTTTGGAATTTAACAAGAATTTCTGAATTATTTCTCTAAAGAAAAATTGAATTATTGCGCAAGTCTGACGTCGGCGAAGAATTTCTGGAAAAAGAATAAATAAAAGAAATTCTGACATGTGGGACCCACATATTAGTCACACAGCTCACGGTGGACTGAGTTCACCGAGCCGAAGAACGACTGGCGCGGTGGACCGGCCACACACAGGCTAACAAAGCAACCACGCACGCGACACGAAGGCATGGGTGTTGATGCTGGCGCTGAGGAGGCAAGGGAGGCAACGACAGCGACGCAATTCGCTAGAGAAGGAGCTCGGCCGAAAACCCTAACTTTCTGATTGTGGCGACGCTGGAGCGATTGGGACGAGGAGAGTGGCAGCTCTGGGTTGCGGAGGACCAGGCGAACCCTAGGAGGCTATTTATAGAGCTCGGGCGAGTCGGGATAAGGAATCCCCTATTTGAGTCTGTTTTGAATATGAAACCAAATTCGGAAATCCCGGAGATTGAAACCGATGCGAGCTTTGATTCAGCTGGATTCGGGTGCGGGGAGATAAGGGCTAGAGATTTGGTGCGGAAAACTCGAAGGTTTCAGTTGGAAATCACAGTTGTCGTTTTGAGTTTGAGCTCCGGCATTGGCGGATGTGAGCGACGGCGCGAGGTTGATGACAACGTGGTGGAGACGAAGGCAGTGGGACCCACTTAGCAGCGGCACAGGATGATGCGGGCGTAGGAGCGCGTTCAGCCGTTGATCGAGGCCACATGTCGGCAGATGTGGGTGGGAGCGCACGCTCGAGAGAGAGAGAGAGCGACAGCGGGTCCACTGTCAAGAGCGAAGGCGACGCGGAGAGCCGGGCGCGCGATATTGACAAGCGTGGGAATAGTATTGCGTTTGGCCCGACACTGTTCCGGAGTATTTTAAATTGATTTTCTATTTCATAAAATACAGAAAATCCAAATAGCAATTAGAAAATAGCAAATCATCTCGAAAAAATTCCATAAAAATATGAAAAAAAATATATCCAAGCACATATAATCCAAATAAAATAGTTTTAACAATTATTGATGTTGGGATTAATCATATTAAATTATTTTGATGCTAAAGTCCATATTGAGCTTTAAGAAAATTCAATAAAAATTCAAATGGTGAATTTTCCCACTAGCAACTAATTAAAAGATTATTAAAGTTCAGAAAATTAGGATGTTACAATCGCCCAACACCGCCACATCTGTCGTCCCCCAATCGCTCGATGTTGGCCCCTCCTCGCCCCCTCGCTACTCGATGCAGCCAAGAGCGCCGTTTCCGACCATAGCCGCTCGAGGGCACCTGCCACCGAACCTTCTCCCTTGGCTCCGATTGGCCGCTTCCACCTGTGTAAATCTAGGTTTTTATTTTCCTTTTCTTTTTCCTTTTTTCTGATATAGATGAATTACTTATGTAATCATGGAATTTATTACTTGTGTAATTGAGAGACCATGTGAGAGGTCCTCCACTCTGAGTGATGAGTATTTGACAAGTGTGTTGATTAGATTGAGAGTTGAGGTTTTCGGTTTGGACTGTTTCTGGGCTGAGACAGGGAAATCGGAACTACATTGTGTATGGAGCGGAAGTTCCGATTAATCGAACTAGGTGTTGGAAAAAGGAACTTCCGATTTATCCGGTTTTGTTTCTCGGTGAAGGAAATCGGAACTTCCGCACAAGGGTAGCGGAGTGTCCGAAAATTCGACATTGTGTGTTCTCTAAGATATCAAATCGGATTTAAATATCCGAAAGTCGGTTGTTAGGATATCGAAGTACCGCAGGTTGAGCGCGAACTTCGATATTCCCGACAAGTCTTGTTGTTCGGATATCGAAGTACCGCAGTTGTTGAGCGCGAACTTCCGATATTCCCGACAAGTGCGGATGTTCGAAATCGGAACTTCATTTGTGGTAAAATGCGGAACTTCCGATTGTGTCGAAGAATGCGTAGAAGGATAAATTGTGATTTTGATTTTGTATGAGTTTGAGTCTTATACAAATGTTGATGCTATGATATTGTGCAATGCTATGTGATGTGTTTTTGTCTGTGTTGATCGCGGGGCATCAAGATGGAGTCGTGGCGAGACACGTGGACCGGACTAGGCGCAGGAGGCGTTGAGGTCGAACGGTCGGGATGTGTCAAGACGGCGTGAATCTTGAAGCGGTTGCATAGTCGTGGACAACAAGGTGTACGGAGGCTTCGGAAGGTGCGCAAGGGGCGAAAGGGTCTTTTCGCAAAGCGGCAAAAGTGGAGGCGGTTCCGTTCGGTGTAGCGGGCTTAATGGGTTGGAGGCCCATTAGCAAAGGCTATAAATAGGGAGAACCACGAGTTAGGGTTAGACCTTTTGAGAGAAAATTAGGGTTAGCTCTAGAAAGGGTGTGTGTTGCCTTTTGAGAGTTTGTTGGTTTTGAGAGAATGAATGAAATCTCTTGTAATCATTCCTCTGTGTTTCCATTTGTAAACGTTTGATTTCTATCAATGAAACTCGAGTCGTTGATTACATGTTTATGCTTCTCTTTATTCCTCTCTGCTCATGTTGAATATCTAGGGTTTTGGCATATCTTTTGTTTCGTTGTATGAAATAGCATGAAATTTCATATCTAGAATCGCTTTGGTATTGCTATTACTTCCTCAAAGTTTCATGCTCTAAGAATCGAGAATCTCGCTTATCATTGGTTTTGGTCTTTCTTGCCCCTTCTTCAAGAAATCCGTTTCGTTCGATTATTGAATCTTTGGTTGCGATTCTTCTCCATAAGGTCAAGATGGTGTTTAGGATGATGTCTGTAAAACTTGACCGAGAAGAGCATTCAAGATTAAGTAGTTTGATTTTGGGCAAAACCGAGAGCTCGTTCTTGATCGGGATAATCGAGCTTCCGATTTTGTGCAATGGAAATACATAGCGGAACTTCGCGCTATACACTGCGGAACTACCGCAAGCGGAACTTCCGCACTCTACTGCCCGGAACTTCCGATTTCCAGAAGAACAGCCTGAAACTTGTTTTTGATTGTTTGATCTTGCTTCATTTACTTTCTTTAGATCTTCAGAGATCTTTGTAGGCTAGTTTTAAATACAGTGAAGGGGAGTATTATTTTTTAAGGCACCATTCACTCCCCCTCTGTTGCCATTTCGGTCCTTCAGTAATCATGTGATCTGTTGATTGTCGTTAAGATTTACTTGTGTTTAAATTTGATTAATGTTGAAATGACATTTAATTTGCAATTTATATGGTAATTCCTCAAATTTGCAATGAAATTTTGGTAGATTTCATATGAATGGATATGCGAAAGTTCATAGCAAGGATCACATATATGTAGCATTTTGTATTTCATACTTGGAAATTGGAAATGTAGTACATTTAATGCTTAAATTTACATGTCTATGTGAACATACAAAAAATAAATCAAATCCACTCCTAATGTCCTTTCAAATGGCATCAAACAAGCCACTATTTGTCTCAGGGCATTTAAGACATTTTGTAACTCATAACAGTCAGCCAGCCTACATAAAAGCCAGAGTGCCAAACTCTAAATTTCTTCAACTCAGTCGCTCAGCCCTTCAGCCATACAACCCAACCGGAAGCTATTTTTCAAAAAAGCTACAACCATACCAAATAGGCCCTTAACCTAGCTCTGTGCGACTGCCGCTTCACCTGGCCGATCTTTGGTTCAACGTGGCATGCTACAAACGTGCATTTTTGGTGAAGCAAAATGGTATTAACAATATAACTACATCTTGTCGATTTGTTAAATGTCACTATGTGCTACGTTCAAATTTCACTCCTATTCTTATATTTTGTCTGACTTAGAACAAGTATTCGATTCTTCGTGTTCTAATTAAGGATGGCAACGGGGCAGAGATGACAGCTAGGCAATCCCGGTCCCGCTCCTACCAAGCTTCGCAGGAGCAAAGTTACCCCCATCCATGTGGCCCGTAGAGACCGAGTCTCATAGGCATCTCCATGAGGAATAAAAATATAGTTTAAGTATAAAATTTCATTTGTTAATATGACTTTAGATGTTAATTTATAAGTGTTTAAGTATACTTTTTCGTAATGTATAGTTTCAAAACATAAATTGTCAGATATAAATAAAATATTTAGTCAAACATATAAGCAAAAACACATATATTGTATTAGAAGTACATGACATATGGATTAAAAGAATATATTTATTATTTTTTACGGGTCCCCGCGGGCCCTTGTCCCTCAACCCTAGGGGAAGAATGCCCCCGTCCCCTCCCCCCATGAGGATAATCCTCGCGGGTCCCACCTCTGCGGGGCAAATTGCCACCCCTAAGGTTGTGGGATGGATCGGAGGGAGAGAAGGGTATGGGACACGGAGCAGTGGGGAGGAGAGAGAGGTAGGTGAGGGGAGAGTGGGTTTTTAAGAGATTTTTGGATATTTGTCACTTCGTAATTTTCCATTATATTGGTTGTATTTTTTTTGCCACTCTAGACGTGTTTTGTTGATTTCAACCTATGACCACCACTTGATATGTTGTTTTTGCTCTTCCAACTATAGCGAGCAAGCTTTCTCGGTCAAACCACTTTTGGGACCTAGCGCGAAGGCCAGACCCGACCTCGTCCACAAATTGGCTCATACACAGCTTCTCAGCCCGATGGCGTCCAATCCTAAACCCTACCTCAGGGCAGTGAAGGTGGAGCACGGCTTGAGCCACAGTCCCGACATGCCATGGATCCTGATGGCCACGGTCCGATGCAGAGGTTAACCATCACACAGTGCTTGAGAGAGAAGAGTAGAAGCAAAAGTCTCGAGAACCAAAGCCCTACCTTAGTTGATGAAGTATAGAAAGCACTCCACCCTAACGAGACGATAATCAAGCCATCAAAATGTACTGGGTGAGGGAAGCGGCCCCTCTGCCTAAAGACTTTGGTGGACGGCGCAGAAGAGACAACAGCTCCAACTCCGCTCCTCCTCCCACGGGGATGTCAATGGTGGCATGCCTCTATGTCCGGACCAGCTATTATACATGGGGTATCCATAACGATTGGCAGGCACCTCAGGACAACGATCCAACAATTGAGCGCCAAACTCTTTGGGCCTCTTCAATGACCGGCCTTCAACAACAGCAGGGTGGGACCTTCTCCAAGAGTAGGCATGGATAGCAGACGACAGCCAATTTGGAGAGGAAGAAGGATGATGGGAAGGCTTCGGCTCTAGTGGTGAGGTAGGCTCTCATGTGGCGGCGAGAGTTGGCATATCCGGAGGGAAGAGGACGATGACATCTGCAAGGTGTCGGTGGTGGCTGGAGGGCCAGCGGCATCGGATTGTCATCCAGACACTCGGTAGGTTTATCGACGCCATCACTGTCTTGAAAACACCGCTGTCGGTAGCAACATCAGAAAACCGACGACCTGGAGCTCCTCTCCTCCTCGTCAGATCCGGTGGCCTCCCAATTGACGCACCGCCAAATCCGACATCGAGGTCCCTAGCTTTGGCAGCCCACCCAAAGTACCCCTCCCTAGGTTCCTCCAGGTGGACGCACCGCCACCGCCTTGGAACCAGATCGAATACGAATCGAATAGTCTTGAATACAAATACGAATCCATATTTTTAAAATGAATACGAATACGGATCGAATGTCATAACGAATATGAATTTGAATCGAATATGTACTCAATTTGGTCAAATGTGAATATCCTACAACTTTTGCGACAAATCTCGGTAGAATAAATTTATGTAACATGACTACACGTCTATAGTCTAATGTCTACACGAGTCGTAGCAACACCCAACAACCACAGATTCGGCACCGAATCAAGACCCTATCGAAACAGAAACGGTCCGGTAAAAAAAACGGATAGTATTCATATTCATATCTAGGAAAAAATGGATAGTATTCGTATTCGTATCCGAGAAAAAATAGATAGTATTCGTATTCGTATCCAGAAAAAATGGATAGTATCTGTATTTATTTTTCCAGATAGTATTCGTTTTTTTGGATACTATCCGGTTTTTTTTCCAAGATATGAATAACACCGAATACAAATACGAATACTATCATTTTTTTTCGGATAATATTTGTTTTTCATTCGAATACGAATTTTACTTACCATACTTGCATTTTCTTGAATACGAATATCGAATAAAATAAATTATCTTTTACCATTTTTCACCCAGTAGCAGTATAAATGTAAATAAACTCGCGAGCTAGTGAGTTTCGGAAACTAGATAAGATGTCCAAGTACCAGCACTAGGATTGCTCTAGGGAGTGGGCGATCGGGCAGGATGAAAGCTGCCGTGGAGGATGGCGACGGCGCGGCCGAAGCGGCAACCACCAGTCCACCACCGCGCGCCCCGGCCGACCGAGTCGTCCTGAAATGACCTTCTCCCCGGCCTTTGCCGCGCGCCCACGTGCGGCGACCCCGCCGGGCCAATCGCCGCGCTTCGACCCATGAGGCGCATGTACTGGTTGGTCGCGCAGTCCCGGCTGGCTTCGGCACGTAGCCGTGAGTGCTTGTCGCTGCTGCTAGCACGCTTTGCGTACAAGAATATAGTGGTTGCACGAGCCGCACAGCCTTTCCCGTCCCATCGGGTCGAGTCCATTTTTTATTTTTTATTTATAACAGTAAAAATAGCATGGCTCATAGTACAATTAAAACACTCAGTTTGCCGAAGCCGCATGTCGTTTTCAATCTGCGACAGAAATGTACGCCATCCAATCGTAGATTGAGAGCGCGGTAGAGGATATAGGTCACTTGTCTAGACTATCACGATGCTAATTTTGTTATTTTGAATACTTAAAGAAGAGGATAAAATTTATGTATTGTCTATACATTGATTGCGATAATCTGAAGATATTTACCAATCCGGTGCAGATCGAAGGGCACTTGATTCGAAGGGGTTTTAAAAAGGAGTATACATGTTGAAATAGTCACGGTGAAGAGTATATTATACCGGAAGATAGTAACATCATCGAGGGAGACAACGATATGCTGCCGGATGTGGACTGTGCTTTCGATAACGATAGGTTGCACGATGACAATCTAGATCAAATGCTACGCGATGTAGAAGGGGCTATAGCGAGAGAGTTTGGTAAATTCGAGGGCTTAATAGAGGACTCGGCGAAACCTTTGTTCCCAGGCTGCAAGCCAAAATACACAAGGTTGTCATCAGTGCTTGAACTGCTGAAATTGAAGGCAAGCAATGGTTGATCTGACAAGAGTTTCACGACATTACTAGGTCTCCTAGCGGGCATCCTTATAGAGGGAAACGTGTTGCACGAAACCACCTACCAAGCCAAGAAGGTTCTTTGTTTGGGAATGAAAGTAGAAAAAATACATGCATACCCGAACGATTGTATCCTCAACCGTAAAGAGTTTGCAGACATGCATGTATGTTCGGTGTGCAAAGCATCCCGATACCAACGTAAAAATCACTCCGATGACAGTGAGGGCATCGAGGTGAAGTAAGGACCTCCTGCTAAGGTGTTGTGGTATCTGCCTATAATTCCCTTTTTGAAGCGTTTATTTACGAACCGAAAGCAGGCAAGATTGTTGCATTGGCACTCAGAGAAGTGTAAGAAAGATGGAAAGATAACACACCCTATTGATTATGCCCAGTGAAGAAACTTTGATAGGAGCTTCGAAGACTTTGGTGCGAAATCGAGGAATATAAGGTTTGGGTTGAGTACAGATGAAATGAATCCTTTCGGTAACATGAGCAGCCGATATAGCACTTGACCCGTGAATCTATGTATGTACAACCTTACTCCTTGGTTGCTTATGAAGCGGAAGTACATTGATGTCACTACTTATCCAAGAGCCGAAACAACTTGGGAATAATATTGATGTGTGCTTAGCACCATTGCTGAAAAGTCTCGTGACACTGTGGAACGAAGGGGTACAGGTATGAGATGCATACAAACGAGAGAATGTCACTTTACGCACTATGTTGTTCTGCGCTATCAATGATTTTCCTGTCCTTGGTAACCTGTCGGTGTTCAATACAAAAGGAGCCAAAGCATGCCTGCACTGCTTACATGATGCCGAGAGTGTGTGGTTAAACAACTCGCGTAAAACTGTGTACATATATCATCATAAGTTCCTTCCTAGGTATCACCCATACCGCAAGATGAAGAAACAATTCGATAGAAATAAGGAGGACAGTTCACCTCCAAGGGCTTTTAAAGGAAAAATAGGTCTATGATACTGTTAAGGATATCGATGTTGTGCTTGGAAAGGGACGTAAATTGAGAACCCGTAAGAAGAACATCTGAAGAAGCGATCAATTTTTTGAAACTTATCTTATTGGGAGCACTTAGAAGTTTGCTACTGCATCGATATCATGCTCACGGAGAAGAATGTATGTGATAGCTTGATCGGTCTCTTACTGAACATTCGTGACCAAACATAGGATGGTGTCAACGAACGACGTGACTTGATTGATTTGAACATAAGGACAGAGTTAGCACCGAAAGAGAACGATAAAGGATGAATGTAACTTCCCCCATCATTTTGGGAGCCAGTCCCCCTCAACATCGGAGTAGCGTCGCTTCCACGCCAGCACTTCCTGAACTTGACGATGCCCAATTACCTATCGACCTCATCCAGGTAATGTATATCTCTGGGATGCTCCAAAGATAGACCTGTAGGACGCATTAGCTAATTGTATATCATTTTGTAGGTGCACACGCCCTGTAGGCACAAAGTGCTAGTTGGGTCCATTCATGTTGAGGTTGGGCATATGGTGGTGTTTCCATACCAGAAAGAGATGGTGGTCCATGGTGGACATGGTACATGATAATTTGTTGTCCATTCCGCTGGATAAGCACCTGAACAAAAACATCATAATAATAGGGGATGTCTTGTACACTTTTATCTAGTGGCCCAAAAAGGACATCGTCCTAGACCCTGCAGTGCAGCTTCAGAAGGCCTAGTATCTCGTACCGTGGAGATGGCGCCGAAGAAACAAGAAAAGGTTGTCGAGTCATCTTCTAGGAAGACAACTAGAACGCGAGGCGCTAAGGCCAAATCAAAAAAGATTAAGGTGCCTCATAGGTCCGGGACGTTCTCCCTTGGATTGTTGTTGGTCTCCGACACAACTTTACACAACATTGGTTTGGCTTGCCAGACTTTGCATGATTGGTATATGCGGCAGACCGATGAGGCGAGCGAAGACCGGCCTACTAGATTCATTGTCAGCTATAATGAGAACCATTTTCACCACAAGCCGGGCTACTGCGTCGTGTGCTTCGAAGACTTATTTGATCTATTCAACCTCGACACCCTCGACGCCTCACTTCTACGATGATGGACACTGCAAGTGTGTACAATTAAGTTCTACAATCATGTAATACCGATAAATATCATAACACATTGCTTATGTATAGATACATGATGCAACCATCCCAGCGATGGCGACAACCGGTGGGTTTCCTCGACCCACATTTGATCTCAGAGCAATGCATCCGCGAAGACGCAAACTACATTGAGAAGTACATAACGAAACGATTGCATACTCAAAACGACAAGGACTACATAATGATGTCCTACAACCAAGGGTAAGTGCTTCACTACTTGCTATACAAATTTAATTTGTTCTTTATATGCAACACGAACTTAGGTTTAACGACTAAAGCAACATACATGAGTAGGTGACACTGGATCCTTTTAGTGATTGTACCAAACTAGAACAAGATAATATACCTTGATTCCCTAGTCAATAACAAGCATGACTTCACCCTTGTGCAAAAAAGTGCTCGACAGGTATGCTCATTTCCTCCATACGTAACTTCATTTTAGTCTTCCTTCGTTTGAAATGTCCGAGGATAACTTTTTGGAATCATGTAGGTCGTTTAGCGTCTACATTGCCGTGGGAGGGACACACAATGAACCGGGTGTCAAACTGCGACACGGGACGTGATTTTCGATACCTCCTCAAACTTCATAAACTGGCCTCTCGAACTGACTATACATATATCCTATATAAAACTTCTATTTTTGCAGTGCCACTAGCAACTACATCAATGCAACATATGTGCATGCTACGTTTGTCGTCGTATGCTGGAAATCACAAGTGCTAGGCCGAATGATCCAGAGGTTTGTTAGTCAATCTCTTAATAATTGTTTCATAATTATGAATTTAAATATATATGCTTACTACTTTACTCTTGCTAGCGACAAGGTATGAAAATACCAGAAAGTAGTTTCGATCAGGGCTTACTCGTGGAAGTTCGAAGACAGCTCGCCACCTTCATCACGGAGGAGATCATTAAAGAGAGTGGAGAGTTTTACCACGACGACTCTGATTTATTATAGTTCACTTTGAGTTGTAATCAAATCACTTTGTAATTAGATCATTAAAATGACTTTGTAATTAATATTGAGTTTGTAAATCACTTTGAATTATTCTATATCAAATCAATTGTGATATATCTATTTTCTGCTTGCTTATTTTCAGGGGGTATGGCTAGCATTACCTGAGGCTAGCCAAAAAATTAAAACATATTTAGGTATAGAATGAACTATCACAAGCGGTTTTGTGGAATAAATTATCTGTGAATGATACTCACAGACGGCTACTACTAACTACCATTTGTGATATGTATACAATTACAGACGGCTACTACTAACACCCGTTTATGATATGTATTCAATCACAGACGACTACCACCAACATCCGTTTGTGATATATCGCATATCACAGACGGCTACTATCAAAAATCGTCGAGATGTCCCATATATCACAGACGGTTTCTACCAAAAACCGTCTGTGATAGTAGAACTTCACAGACGGTTTCAATATAAAATCGTCTGTGATATCCCACATATCACAGACGGTTTTTATATGAAATCGCCTGTCGTAGTAGGCCTTCACAGACGATTTGTACCGAAAATCGTCTATGATATGTGGGATATCACATACGGTTTTCGGTAGAAATCATTTGTGAAGGCCTACTACCACAGACGATTTCCTATTTAAAAAAACCGTCTGTGATAACTGATAACCGCCTATTATCACAGATATATAGATTTGAAGCCGTCTGTAATGACTTTTCCTGTAGTAGTATTCATTTATAGCATTAGTAGTGAATGGCAGAAAAAAAAAACTAATGCTCATGAAATACAAATGAATGTGCCACATACACTTTCTTTGCATTTAAAGAAGCAGATATTTTCACCATCAATGATACGGTACAACAAACACCACAAGTTTCGCAAGTGGCTATCAATAATAAAATTATTGAAAGTGGGTGTAGATGGAAGAAATCACAGCCATAGTTTCTTGTAGGGGGTGTTCATAATATAACTAGTAAATATAATACATAACTTTTAAGTGATAGGAAGTTAATTGAGAACTAATGGCGTAACTGAATATACATGAGATTCTATAATGAAGAACAATCACATGAACTTATACCGAGTTTACCAATCTGTATGTACTGCAACTTTCATTATGCCATGGCCAAGGTATGCAAGCAGTTACGTACTGATTACTGAACAATGACAACCGACAACCATGTAACAAGCCAATATGCATTGCCTTTCAAATTTTGACGAGCAATGTGCATGGACTGAGAAATGGGCCAAAAATATCTCTACTAGTTGATCGTTGGTCCAAGGAAGGTCATTCAATTTTTTGTTTTTGCGGTTTGTCCCAGGTTAAATACCAAACATAATGAATACCAAAACCAACAAATTTTTCCTATCTTACCGAATACTAAATACCAGTCAGTAGCTTGACTTGCTGGATTCAGTAGGAAAATAAACAACCCTAGTTTCTTGCCTGCTTCATTGATAGTTATGTCGTGCATTGGAAGGAACAAAGTAACGCAAGCGTTGTAGCCTTGACGGCTGAAGGATAGAGAAAGCAATGAACACCCTCTTTCTCAATTGCTCATGGTAGCAGTATTTCTCATGCAGTTGTAATATCGAATACTAATAATAGTTTGGATATGTCACCATCTATTCATACCTTTAGATACGTATGGACTGGATACTACTACAGAGAGGGTCATCATAGATAGCTCCAAATCTTCATCATAGACGGTTTCTGAACCGTCTGAATCTATGTGGCTGTGATAACAAGCGGTTATCACAAACGGATTTATGGTGGAAACCATCTGTGATGGTAGGTCTTCACAGATAATTTTTTATAGTAGCCATCTGTGATATTCGACATATCATAAATGGTTGTTGGTGGTAGCCGTCTGTGATCAGATACATATCACAGACGGGTGTTAGTAGTACCCGTTTGTGATTGTATACATATAAAGACGATTGATAGTTAGTAGTAGCCGTCTGTGATTGTAAATACCAGTCAATAGCTTGACTTGTTGGATTCCGTAGGAAAATAAACAACCCTAGTTTCTTGCCTGCTTCATTGATAATTATGTCGTGCATTGGAAGGAACAAAGTAACGCAAGCGTTGTTGCCTTGACGGCTGAAGGATAGAGAAAGCTGAAGGATAGAGAAAGCAATGAACACCCTCTTTCTCAATTGCTCATGGCAGTTGTATTTCTCATGCAGTTGTAATATCAAATAGTAATAATAGTTTGGATATGTCACCATCTATTCATACCTTTCGATACGTATGGACTTGACACTACTACAGAGAGGATCATCACAGACGGTTTTTAAACCGTCTACATCTATGTGTCTATGATAACAGGCGGTTATCACAGACGGTTTATGAGTCGTCTGTGAAAAGTCATAGCCTTTTTGGTGGAAACCGTCTGTGATAATAGGCCTTCACATACGGTTTCAACAAAAAATTATGTGTGATATCCCACATATCACAAACGGTTTTTGGTAGAAACTGTCTGTGAAGGACTACTATCACATACAGTTTTCTATAAAAAAATCATCTGTTATATATGGGATATCATAGATGGTTTTGTATGAAAACCGCCTGTGAAGGTCTACTATCACGGAAGGTTTATACAAAAACCGTTCGTGATAGTAGGTCTTCACATACGGTTTTTGATAGTAGCCATCTGTGATATTCGACATATCATAGACGGTTGTTGGTGGTAGCCGTCTGCGATCGGATACATATCACAGGTGGGTGTTAGTAGTAGCCGTCTATGATTGTATACATATCACAGACGGTTGTTAGTAGTAGCCGTCTGTGAGTATCATTCAGAGACGGTTTATTTCACAAAACCGTCTGTGATAGTTCGTTATATAGCTAAATACATTTTAATTTTTTGTCTAGCCTCAGGTAATGCTAGCCATACCGTCTGAAAACAAGCAAGCAGAAAACACATATATCACAATTGATTTGATATACAACAATTCAAAGTGATTTACAAACTCAATATCAATTACAAAGTCACTTTAATAATCTAATTAGAAAGTGATTTGATTACAACTCAAAGCGAATTATAATAAATCTGAGTCACCGGGGTAAAACTCTCCACTCTCTTTAACGATCCCCTCGGTTATGAAGGTAAAGAGTCGTCCTTGAACTTCCATGAGTAAGTCCAGATCGAAACTACTTTCTGCTATTTTCATGCCTTGTCGCTAGCAATAGTAAAGTAGTAAGCATATATATATATATATATATATATATATATATATATATATATATATATATATATATATATATATATTCATAATTACGAAACAATTATTAAGATATTGACATCTGGATCCTTTGGCTTAGCAATCGTGATTTCTAGCATATTACGATAAACATAGAATGCACATATGTTACCTTGACGTAGTTGCTGGTGGCACTGCAAAATAGAAGTGTGATATAGGATATAGGTATAGTCAGTTCGAGAGGTCAGGTTACGAAGTGTGTGCACGTACCAGAAATCGCATCCTGTGTCACAGTTTGACGCACAGTTCATTGTGTATCCCCCCTCAGCAACGTAGCTGCTAAACGACCTACATGATTCCAAAAAGTTATCATCGGATATTTCAAACGAACGAGGACTACAATGAGGTTACATATGGAGGAAATGAGCATACTTGTCGAGTACTTTTTGCACAAAGGTGAAGTCGTGCTTGTTATTGACTAGGGAATCAACGTATATTACCTTGTTCTACTTTGGTACAATGACTAGAAGGACTCAGTGTCACCTACTCATGTATGTCGTTTTAGTCATTAAACCTAAGTTCATGTTGCGTATAACGAACAAATGAAATTTGTATAGCAAGTAGTAAAGCACTTACCCTTGGTTGTAGGGCACCAGTATGTAGTCCTTGTCATTATGAGTATGCAATCCCTTCGTTACGTACTTCTCGACGTAGTTTGTGTCTTCGCGGATGCATTGCTCTGAGATCAAATGTGGGTCGAGGAAACCCACTGGTTGTCGCCATCGCCAGTATTATTGTATTATGTATCTATACATAAGTAATGAGTTATGACATTTATCGGTATTGCATGAATGTAGAATTTGATTGTACACACTTACAGCTTGTAGATTTATTTGCTCTTGGTGATCTAATGTTCGTATTCATTTGTCTCTGATGTGGTTGCTTTGAAGAAGACAGCGACTACACCTTATAAGAAAGCAACCAAGTCCACCATGAAGCATGTTTTTTTTATCCACCCAGTATGAGGTGATGAGACGGTAGCCACAGCCTACCTCATCGAACCTGACACACTCTCCTGGCAAGTTCACCAAGACCAGGACCAATATCAAGATCTATTCCAAGAGAATGCTAATGAAATAAGAGTGTGCCAAGCCAGAATACAATCACGGTATGACCAGCCCCTACAAGTTCAAGAAGCATGTATGGCTGCCAATAGAGTGTGTCAGGTTCGATAAAGTAGGCCATGGCTGGGCGGACAACAACCTAAAAAAATCATACTTCGTAGTGGGCTTGGTTGCTTTCTTAGGCGTATTCGTTGTCTTCTTCAAAGCAGCCGTGCTTATCAGAGACAGTTTTGTTAATAACCGTCTGTGATAAGTAAACATCACAGATGGTTCTTGTTAATAACTGCCATTGATAATTATATATCACGGACTGTTGTAATTTATAACCGGCTGTGATACGTATCAAAGATGGTTTATCACACTAAACCGCATGTGATAGTTCCTTCTATATCTAAAAAAACATTCTATTTTTCTCCTGCTAGCATCATATATCAGAAGTATTACTTTGTGAGTGAAATTGTATACGTATCACAGAACAAGAACCGTATGCGACATTTCAAGACCGTCGGTTCAAAACTGTTATCTGTAATAAATATCACAGACGGTTCTTAACAAGAACAATCTGTGATATGCGTCATTAAATATCTGGTCATCCTCTCAGAACTAGATTTATCTATAGTGAGAAATGTGAGATATATGCTGCTGCTTTGAAGTAGGCGTCTAGATCTAGGGCGCGTTGGTGAAAGAAATACCTTAGATTTTCAAGTGTGCTAGATCTGTTATTTGTTTTTGTTAATCTAAGGTTAATATTCCTTTGTCTCTGATACGGCTGCTTTTTTCGGTGGTCGTCCACGCATCATGAGGAGGATGAGACAGCAGCCACGCCAACTTCATTGATCAAGCCTGTAAGTTCAAGAAGCATGGCTACTAGGAGAGCGCATGAAGAGGCTACTTCGCTAGCATTCCTTCAGACACAACTGCATGCCTCGGATGTACCACGCATCATGTAGAATCGTCCTCCTCATGCTATTTGGGCACCTCCGAGACCTGCAGTTGTGTCTGGAGGAATGCCAGCGAAATAACATCCTCATGCGATCTCCTAGCAACCATACTTCTTGAACTTGTAGGCTTGATGAAGTTGGCATGGCTGCTGTCTCATACTCTTCATGCTACGTGGACGACAGCCAAAAAACTATTATCAGAGATGGTTCTTGTTAATAATCGTCTGTGATAAATATCACAGACGGTTCCATTTACAAACCGTCCGTGATAATTATATATCTAGAGCATGCTGGAGTTGAAGATGGAGTGCATTCTGAATCATATCAAGTAACTGTAGAAGATTATATGTGTGTGTGCATGTATCACTGTTGTAATTTATAGCATATTTGTTAAGTAGCCGGGAAAGTATATCACAGACGGTTCTTATTAAGAACCTTATATGAAGTCTCCACTATCACAGACTGTTATTGTTGAGAGCCGTCTGTGCAATTTTTCCATACGGTTATGATTAAGAACCGTCTGTGAATTATTACAGACTATTTTATTTACAGACCGTTTATGATACATAAATATCACAAACAGTCTCCATCTATAATAAAATATCAAGGATAACTTATTTTTGTACTAGTGAAACTTTTTTTTTCCCCTGTGTATGGGGGTAATGATCCGTCGTGCTGAGCATGCGGCACGACAGATCATCGAAAATGCTCTAAGTGGTGAAGCGAAGCGATGCCAAATTTTGTTGATTTGTTAATTGTCACTACATATGTACTACATTTTCACCTCTTTTTTGTTTTGTCTGTCTCAGAACATGACTTTGTGTTCTCTCCGTGACCATGGAAAATGGCGGTGCAACGTACAGATCACACGCCCATATGCCTGGAAATGGCTCATCTACGTTGAATGATTCAATACAAAGGAACTACTGTTATATATATTAGAAATTGATCTTTATCATCCGATTGAAAAGTAAAGACTCAGATCAATCGTTATAGTGTTTCTGCTACAATGGTTTATCAACACCGTAAATGTTTTACTGTTTCTACAGTATTTACTATGTTATCACTATCGAATACTGTTTACTCACTCGTGTAGCATTATTTACACAGTGATCCGGATCCCCCATGCGCCTGGCTTTCCGAAGACTGCCGTGCCACTGACATGAGCATCTAGCTCACTGGCCCAGTCAGGAGAGCCGCACTGAATGGCTCTCACACGCCCTCCCCAAGCTTGTCACTAATTATAGCAAGACAGTAACCCTAAGATCTGTGAAGACCTCACGTAGCTAATCAGACTAGTGTAGTAATAATGGTTTAATCTAACGGGAGACCTGTTTCCCGGCAAGCCACCAGATTTGGACCTAAAAAATATCTCTGCCCATTCCGTCACGCCGTCGCTTTCCAAACCCAGCGATTCAAGAATTAAACTACAGTTATTAATTGCTAAAAGAACATTCGATTATGTTCATGCAAACAATCTGAATAGTCATTGCTACAGAGACGTGGCTAGATGTACTTCTCAATCTTCATTTTCTCAGACAAGTAAACATGTGCCCCAGCGAGCTTTCTGGTTTAATAGTTCAAAGGCACCGTACGTAACAGGTGAGAGTCGGTGCCATGCCGCCACGGCCACGGCCACGGCGGGCAACGGCCGTACGGCGCGGCGGACTCTCCGGGCCATCTCGCGCCGGCACGGCAAGCCGCCGATGAGGTTCTGTAGCATTTAATTTTCTGAGTTTTTTTTTAAAAAATTATTAGTTAGTAGTTAAAAATTCAACATTTGAACTTTATTTGAATTTTTAATTAAAGTTTAATATGAACTTTTAGCATCAAAATAATTTAATATGATTAATCACAACATCAATAATTATCAAAATTATTTTATTTAGGTTCTATGTGCTTGGATATATTTTCTAGAATTTTTCTGACTTCATTTGCTATTATCTAATTAATATTTGGATTTTCTGGTATTTTTTAAAAAGATAAACTAATTAAAAATCTTGAAAACAATAATGGGCTGAAACCCAACCCTATTCCCGCCTCGGCCCAACACTGTGCGGCCCAGCTCGCCCGCACGCACGCGCGCTCCGACTGATATGCGGATCCCGCATGTCAGCCTCTTCTCTCTCCCCGCACGCCGCTTCGTCTCGCCGACAAGTGGGTCCCGCCACCGCGTCCTCCTCCTCGTGCTCGTCTTCCCCGCGTAGTCAATGCGTCGTCCGCCATTACTGAGCTCAAAGCTTCGAACGGCAATGGGGATTTTCCAACTTAATCTCCCTGGATTTTCGTGTCAAATCTTATCCCTTATCTTCTCGCATTTGAATCCAACCGAATCAAATCTCCAATTGGTTTCAATCTCCGGGATTTCTAAATTTGTTTTTGTATTAAAAACGGACTCGATTTAGGGATTCCTTATCTCAAGCGTCCAAGCTCCTATAAATAGCCCCCAAGGTTCGCTAGCGCCTCCGTAACCCAAGGCCCACACCCTCATCGCCCGAGAGCCCTAGCGCCGCCGCAATCAGAGGTTTAAGTTTTCAGCTGAAGCTTTTCGTTTTCCAAATTGTGCCGCAGTCGTCGCCACCTCGTTGACGTCGACTGCACCGCTGAGTCTACCGCCGCCCGGACTACCCTGTGCGCCCTTCCCCACTGCAGGAGCGTCGCTAGAACCTTCGTCCGACAACAGCCGCACCTCCCTCGCCGCTCCGACCTTGCCACCGGCCATCACCGTCGACCTCAGCCGCCGGTAAGTGCACCGTCGGGTTCACGATAGCCTTAGCTATCTGCTAGTACCACTCACCGCTGACGAGCTACCGCCGTTCGTCGTCGACCATTGGAACCTGAGCGCTGTTGTCTTGCCGTGTCCACGTGTGCTGCCAACTCTACGTTTGTGCCTGCGTGTAGTCCACGTGGAGCCGAGTCACCCGCCCCGTCAGCGCTGATGCAGTAGTCCAGATCCAAAACTCGTATACCGGTTCGGTGGACTTGGTCTACCGTGGGCCAAGTCGCTGACATGTGGGTTCCACGTGTCAAAATTTCTAGGGATTTATTTTAAATACGAAATTCCTTCGCTGATGTCATGCTGGCGTCATAATCGATTTTTCTTCAGAAAAATATTTCAGAAATTTCAAAATTTCTAATTTATTTTCTAATTTATGGTATTTTCTTGTGTTTTGAACTTCCAAATGACATATCTTCTTCATCCGAACTCCAATTGAGGATATTCAAATTCCTAAATTCATCTAAATTTGAGATATATTTATTTAGGATTTTTATATAATTTTTGAAGTTTTGTTTTATCTCTGTTATTTAATTATTTTATTTATTTATTTATTTCGGCTGCGAGTAAACGTTAATTCTTCGGAACTTTTGAAAAAGGTGTGTACCAAGATCAAGACCAGTACCTAGACCTATTCCAAGGCAAGTTATATCTTTGATCATATTGAACCTAGTTTTCAAAATACTTTGTTTCAAGTTATTGCATTTTATTTCAAGTATTTATTTAAATACTTTTGGGTTTAGTTATTAATCCACTTTGTTATATCCACCTTGTCTATTATTATGCCATGATAATTTGTCACCCTAGGTTGGTTCATTATTAGTTGATATTATCGTAGCACCAACGTGGGTTGGTTAGATACGAGTAGATTGCTTAGCCATGCTACGAGTCATCATCTCGTGTGAGTTGCAAATATAAACTTGACTAATGATTACGGAACTGTGTGATAAAACTGTGTGTGTTGTGTGATATTACTCGTTGATGGCATTTGTTGCACTTAACCAACAGGGTGGGAAAAGATTTAGACTGAGGCTAGTGGTGGAAACTGTGTGATATGGTGAAAACTGTGTGGATGAGAATATTGGTCTATATGACATTTAGTTAGAAATTAGAAGTTTTCCTTGGTCAGTTAAGTACTTAACTATGTTCGCTATTGAACTGAGCCTTACTGTACGACCACGTGCCGGGTATGGGACGGGCCTAACTTAGTAAGCTATTGAGTCTTGATATTGATAACTCGGGTTGTAGGTTAAGCTGTCTGATGGGCTGGAGGTGTGATTCTAACATTGCGGGATGGTTCACTGCTTCCCTGTCCAATGGTGTGCGTCATGCCAACTACTGTGTGAATCGGTTGGACGGCGGTAAAACACATCGGGAGTGTCAATGCTTGAGATGAAGTTTTCGAAAGGTTTTGTTGTGATCAGTTCAGATCCAATTGATTGCATCGTGTAGGTAAAGTGTACAACCTCTGCAGAGTGTTAATCAATCTATTCGAATAGCCGTGTCCGCGGTCATGCACATGACCGGGGATTTCACATGAGAGGTAGATTTTCTTAAAACCTTTGGGAAGGGAGCTGTGTGATCTAAGTCATATGGCTGTGTAAATAACTTATTTAGATTGTGTGTCCTTTGTGAAAATAAATATTAAATTATTACTGTTTATTTGTTTTGAATTATGTTTTTAATCTATTATTAATATTCAATTGCAAATATTGCCTTATGCAAAATAACCACAGAAGCTATTCCTTTGGAATAAGTCATCATCTATAAATTGCATTCTGTAGTATGACTTGCAAGTACGGTTGTGTACTCATGCTTACTTCAAACAATCAACAGAAGTGGAGGAGTCTTCGCCTGCATTTGAGGAGGAGTTCTACGAAGGTGCTGATCGTTAGGGCCTTCCAAAGGAATGGTTTGTGTGGTTATTTTGCAGAAATGCAACATTTACAATTGAATACAAATAATATATTGAAATCATAATTCAAAACAAAAACAATAATATTAATTTATCATTTGATTTCACAAAGACACACAGTCTAAACAAGTTATTCACACAGCTGCACAAGTTATCTCACACAGCTCCCTTCCCAAATATTTTATGAAAATCTACCCCTCGTGTGAAATCCCCGAACATGTCCATGATTGCGGACGCGGCTATTCGAATAGATGGATTTAACATTCTGCAGAGATTGTACACATTACCCACAAGATACAATCAGGGTAGCTAGCACTGACCATAACAAAACCTTTCAGAAACTTCATCTCAAACATTGACACTCCTGATGTGCTTTACTGATGTCCAACCGATACACACAGCGTTTGGGTACGACACACACCGTTGGACAGGGATGCGGCGAACTGTCCCGCGATGTGATAAACACACCTCTAGCCCATCACACAGCTTAACCTACAACCTGAGTTGTCATTGGCAAGATTCCATAACCTACTAAGTCAGGCACGTCCCATACCAGGCATGAGGTTGTACAGCAAGGCTCAGTTCAATGGCGCACAAAGTTAAATCCTTAATTGACCAAGGCAAGACTTTTAATTTCTAACTAAGTCACACAGATTATCATTCCCAGCGCACAGCTCCACCATATCACACAGAATCCTCCACTTGCCTCAGTCTAAACCTTTTCCCACCCTGTTGATTAAGTGCAACACATGCCATCAACGAGTAATAGCACACAACACACGCAGTTTCATCACACAGTTCCATAATCACTTAGTTAAGTTTATATTTGCAACTCACATGAAATCATGACTCATGGCATGGCTAAGCAATATACTCGTATCTAACCAACCCACGTTGGTGCTACGATAATACCTACTAATAATGAACCAACCTAGGGTGATAAAAGATCATGGTATAACAATAAACAAGGTGGATATAACAATTTGGAGTAACAACTAACCCAAAAGTATTTAAATAAGTACTTGAAATAGAATGCAATATATTGAAACAAAGTATTTTGAAAACTGGGTTCAATATGATCAAAGGTATAACTTACCTCGGAATAGGTCTAGGTCCTGGTCTTGATCTTGAGGCACTCCTTCTTCAAAAGTCCCTGAAGAATTAACGTCTACTCGTAAACGAAATAAATAAAATAAATAAATAAATAACAGAGGAAAAACAAACTCTAAAAAATAAATAAAAATCATAAACAAATAGATATCGAATTTATATGAATTTAGAAATTTGAATGGGCTCAATCGGAGTTCGGATGCAAAAGATAGGGGCTTTGGAAGATTGAATCTATAGAAAATACCCAAAATTGGAATTTCTGAATTATTTTTTCCAAAGAAAAATCGGATTATTACGCAATGCTGATGTCAGTGAAGGAATTTCTGGGAATAAAAGAATTAAAAGAAAATCTGACATGTGGGACCCACATGTCAGTGAGATGGCTCACGGTGGAGAGTCTACCAAGCCACGGGAATCTAGAAGCGATGGACCGGCGGTGACATTGCTGCACACGTGGTCGTCCACGTTAGCCCAACACCGATGAGCCTCGGACGCGAACGGCAACGGCAAATGGCAGCGGCTCAACAGAAGCAAGTGATGGTATTGTGTAGCCCTCGCTATTGCGCACGTGGAGACGCTCGAATTGGCATCGGAGAACGACGGCGTTGACCGGAATTGGCGTCGGAGCGGAGGACGAAGGTCGGCGTTTGTTGGGGTTGAGCACCAAAGGCGTTCCAGGGTCACGAAGAGGCGCACGGGAAAGCTCTTGCGACGAGGAAGTCAGCGGTGCAGTCCACGGGGGCAGGGCGTCACCGGTGGCAGTGGAATTGAGATTTTTAGGGTTTCAGCTCCGAAGACCCAATCTGGCAATCGCGGCCGCTCTAGGGTTCTTGGGGCGAAATTGAGTGGGGTTTCGGTTTCAGGGTGAAAGGGCGGCCCTCAGGCACTATTTATAGGGGCTCGAGCGATCCAAAATAGGAAATCCCCAATTCGGTTTTGATATGATTTCGCCGGTTCTGAGAGATATAAACGGATTCAAGATATGATTGCTATATGAGAAAATGTGGAAGGGATCAATACCAAGCTTGGCGAGATTCTCCAGGATTGTTTTAGTTGGAAAGTTGATTTGCCGGACAAGGCTTCTAGAAGAACAATGGCGGCGTGGCTCCGGGCTCGCGAAGATGAAGGTGGCTCGGAGACGACGAGACACTAGGGCCCACCAGTCAGCGAGAAGAGAGAGGCGCGGTGCGGGGAGTGAGAGACCGACATACAGGTGTGGACCACTTGTCAGCGAGGCGAGCGAACGCCCGGGGGGTTGGTTGGACCGGGCTGCAGCGTGGGAGAGAAACGGGCCACCGGGGTTGGGCCAGACTGGAATAGTAGTTGGGTTTCGGCCCGCTACTGTTCTGGGAAATTAAAATAGATTTCTCTTTTTAATAAATACTAAAAAATCCAAATAGTAATTAGAAAATAGCAAATAAACTCAAAAAATTCCTAGAAAATTATATAAAATATATCTAAGCACATAGAATCTAAATAAAATGGTTTTGACAATTGTTATTGTTGGGATCAACCCTATTAAATTATTTTGGTATGAAAGTCTATATTAAGCTTTAAATAAAAATAATAAAAATTCAAATAATGTATTTTCCAACAAGTAACTATTCAAAAGATTTTTAAAGCTCAAAAAATTGAGGATATTAAAATAGAGAACTTAACTAGAGATTAAGTTAGAAAATTAAAGATTAATTAGAAAATAAGCATTAGTTGATCGTTACTAAAATAATTCATTTAATTAATATATTCAGTAACAATTTAAATTTAAATAGTTAAAATGGTAAAATTGTGGACACTTAAAAATTATGGGGGAAAGTAAAATTTTATTGATATTTTACGCACACATTGTTACTGCCTCGTTAAAAACCTTACACCCCAGTGTGGGGTTCCCCGGTAAGGAAAAGAGTACAGTAACTACATTCATACATACATATCGGCTAATCCACATTGAGTTCAGCTAACACCTCTAATCTCGGTATACTCCAGTTGATGTTGATGACGTTCTTTTGACCATTCCCAGTCTTTGAGGCAGGTGATTGCCTCTACCATCTTGGGCATGAGGGATGACCTTATTTCTTCAACTATTCTTCCTACCATGTTGAACGTCACTTCCGAAGAGACGGAGGACACCAGAACCAATAGAACATCTCGTATGAAATAACATAGCATAGGGATTCTCCGCTTGTTGTTCTTCCACCACTCGAGCAAGTCTAACTTGCTTCTGCTAGAAAGATCAAGATCAATATTTGTAAAATCATGCTCCACGCAGTGGTTCAACTCTGATGTAGAATTCCGCTTAGGGGTTGCCTGAGACTGAGGTGGCGAAGAACTAGACTTGCCCTTTAGCTTTGATGAGGATCTAGAAATCCTCATTTAATTATTTATCCATAATCCTTACTACGGATAATGATGCCATTATATGGTTCTTAAGTATACCCCTTAATGTTAATAAGGGAGAAGCTGGAGTCGTAAGTCCTTCTACGATTAGCACATGATCGTAAATTCTTCTACGATCATCTCACACTCGCAAGTCCTTCTACGAACAGGTTAGCTACGACCACCCTATAGTCGTGAGTCCTTCTACGACTAGCACATGATCATAAGTTCTTCTACGATCACCTCATGGTCGTAAGTCATTCTATGACCAGGTTAGCTACGACCACCATATAATCAATCGAGCTTACAGACAAGTAGACCTAATTGATTAACGCATCTAAATAGTAAGTATATGCCATTTTTTTGGAATAATTGTATGATTAATCTCTCTGTCCTGGTGATAACTGTCTGACGATGTGGGGCGTTACTTCTCCAATAGTAATCTCCAGTAACTACGCTATCATCTGAAGCATTGATGCACCCTTCTGGCTGGAGAGCTTGTCGCCTAAGCACGCTATAAAACAAGGAATCACCAGACTGCAGTAGGAGAGAGACCAAGAGGAGGATCAGGAGCACAAGACATTGTATTTTCAGTCTTTCTCTTGATCTGTAACCAGCATACTCAATATAGCCACACAGGAGTAGGGTTCTTGTTCTCTCTAGAGAAGGCCCAAACCTGTATAAAAATCCATGTGATATTCTCTCTGTGTGATTTGAGTCTTAGAGACCCCCCGAATTAAAAAATTATTACGTAAGCTCGGTCTTAAAACACCGACAGCTGGCGCCGACCGTGGGGATTCCTTCTGGTCATCAGGTTTTCTTCATTTTCTCCCAACTCTAATTCTTATATGGTAGGAGAGTGGAATGAGGAGAACTGGTTCGACTTGGCCGATTACATAGATATTGATAAGGATACTGGATTCGACTACGTGCCGAGTATTGTATCATCCGATGGTGATGTCACCTCGGGAGATCATTCTCCGGGAAGCCATACCATGGATGGAGTTGAGGAGGGATCCTTATCCCCCACAATGCTATATCCAAATGAGGAACAAACTTCCTCAAAGGGCAAGGGTCAATCCGACCACCATTGGGACTACTCCGAGGCAGACTCAGAACATGGTGAGGCCTCCCCCTCCAAATGTTCAAGTCCGCCTAAGGCAGACCAACCTGGCACGACAAGTCCTAACCATCATTCCAGAGCTGCATCAACATCTGGTGGTACTATCTCTCCGATTAGCCCCACAAAGGATGGGATCGAACACGCTTTTCCTGCGAGTTGGACCATATCATCGCTAGGCTCATTTGGGACAGAGATGGTTATAACCCGGAATTCCCCTTCCAGGAGGGGTTTGCTCCAAGTCGCTAGACGGTGTCTTTCGACTACTCTTCAAGTGAGGAGTCTTCAAGCGCAAGTGGAGGTCATCAACGGGGGGTCTTCGTCCTCCCCTCAAGTGATGATCACTCTCCTAGAGATAGGACTGGGGACATTCCCTGACGATCACACACTGCGACCACTCGTGGCAATGGTAAGGACACCTCCGGTGATGAACAGGGTCAACACTCTAATGAGTGTGTGAGAAATTCTCGAGATAATCGCACTTCATTGAGATAAACTCAAGGATCAGACATGGACGATCCTAAGACAACTCAATAGAGAAGAATAGTAGCTCAGAGAAATCTGCATGAGCGCTTTCAGTATCAGTCAGTGGAAACTCAGGAACTCCAACATGTCAATGATCTACTCGAGAACCCAACTCGAGAGCTTGCCCGAGCGCCCAACTACAACTTCTTTGCACAAGAGATCGCACGAAGGCTTTGAAACGTGATGACCAGACTCAAGCACCCTCACTATCATTATTCCAGAAGTCATAGCGATACGAGATATGAGGAGTATTACCCTTATAGAATCAAGACTTATCATAAGTCGGGTTCGCCCACTACTGGGTATCATCGTGTATGATCACCTGATGATAACAACCCTTCTTTTATGCAAAGGAGGTGTTACGAATTAATTACCGGATGTAGGGCATTCTTGCCTGACCTCCGAGCAGTTCGCTGGCCACCACAGTTTCGACCAGTGAATATAGAGAAATTCGACGGGTCTCAGAATCCCGTCGAGTTCCTCCAAATCTACACAATCACTGTCTGAGCAGCAGGAGAAGGAGAGCGCGTCATGGAGAATTACCTTCCGACTGTGCTTGATGGGTCCGCTCGATCGTGGTTACTAAACCAACCACTCGAGTCGATCTACTCGTGGCAACACCTTTGTGACCTTCTGCTGGCTAACTTTCATGGTACCTACAATCATCCTAGAAAGGAGGACGACCTGCACAGGATGAGACAAAATGATCACGAGACTTTGCGTCAATTCATCAGGCACTTCAGTCAGTTTTGGAATTCAATTCCTGAGGTTTCTGACTCATCTTTTATCAGAGCCTTCAAGCAGTGAGTCCACGGCAGAAGAATTATAGAGGATATCTGTGGATATCATGGGGATATGCTCCAGATCTTAGGATGATGTGACAATTGGCAATGGCGTTAACGGTTTGTCGTTTCACGGGTTTTCGACAAAGTTTCAGATCTGTTCAGCATTCTCGGCGAGGCGGTCCGACCGCCATAGCATGGCGGTCCGACCGTCCCAAATCGATCGGACCGACCATGTGCGTGGTCGGACCGGCCGTGACAAAATGGTCGAATGGGTGGGCCAAAAATAGGTGTTGTAGACAAGTGAGGATCCTAATACACTTGGTCTCATAATTTTGGAGTTCCCAAGCAAAAGTTCTATTGGTTTAAAGTTTCAGATGGGTTTGGATTTTGGGGTTGAAAATTGGCTAAGTCCTGGCGGTCCGACCGGCCTTGTGGTGGCGATCCGGCCGCGGTTGGCGATCGACCGCCCCGAGGGGCTCGACCGGTTCGACTTGTTCATCGGCCAACCGTGGCGATGATGTTTTGTTAGGTCAAAGTCATGGGTTTGATGCATATGTGTTGCATGATGCATGTTTTGACTAACGTGGGTCAAGTTGTGAAGAACTTGTTCCGGATTCGATTTGCTTGTTTATTGTTGTGCGGGTTGCTTGGTGGTCAACGACGGTCAACGGCGAGGATGATCGGGACTAGGCTTGGAGAGCCGAGGTCCGAACGATCGACGATGCGGGTGAGGTCAATGAACTCAAGTGTGGTGCGAGAATAGACAAGGATGACCGAACAGGCGATTCGGTCGGCTGGTTGGATCAAGCGGCGCGGGGTGGTGCAAGTGCCATGGTGGTTACGGTGGGAGCCGGATGGGAGAGACTTGCCGACATGTTGAGAGCCGTTGATCAACCTACACACGTGGCGAAGCATGGGAGGTGCTTCACAAAGATGGGACTCGGTCTTTGCAAAAGATCGAGAAGGGTATTTTAGTAATTATACCAAATACCGCCTTGGTGACTTTTGACGACTCGCGGCGCAAGATGGCGTGGAGAAGCGGAGTAGGTCAAGAGGAGATGAAGACGGCGCCGAGAGGCGTGCGTGTGTGACCCGCTTGTTTTGGGCCTTAACGGAGCCCATTAGGGTGACTCTTCTAGAAGGTTTAAGTCTCCACTATAAATAGAGGAGGAGGTGGTCGCACCCTTCAACCCTTTCATGCTTGAAACCCTAGTTTTGGCTTAGGTGCTTAGGGAAGGTTTAGTGGAGGTTAGGGTTCTAGAGAGAGAGAGATGTTTTGATCTTGTGTCCATGCGTATCAGTATGAGTGACTGTAATCAATACGGTATCAAATCAATCCAAAGAAGAGTTCTCTCTAAGATGAGTTCATTTGCCTTCTTTCTCTATATTTGGTGATTTTGAGTCTTTCTTTGATTCGCATGTTTTTGGTTGGTTTCTTTATATGATCTAGCTTGTTGTGACATGTGGGAACACATCTAAGATCATCTTGATCATCAATCACCCACGAGCAAGTTTTTGGATCTAATTTTCGTTTTGACTCGGTTTTGAACCATCCATCTCTCAAACTGAAAAAGGTCATAACTTTTCCATGGATCTTCATGATCTTCGATTGGAATAGGTTCCTGACATCCTAGAGAAGGTGTGTACCAAGTTTCATCAAGTTTGGAGTTGTAGATCAAAAGTTACATCTATTTGCAACTTCGCTTTTGAGGTGATTTCACTGTTCATCAATTTGGAGGTCGGACCGCCTCTCTGAGAGTCGGACCGCCCATAGGACCGGTCGGACCGCCCTTGAATAGAGGTCAGACCGCCCCACACTTAGGAAATTAAGTTTCGGTTGTTTTTGGTTGTTTTGCTTCGGGGTTTTGATTGGATTCAATCCTAGTCTTCCGCTGTACTGGTATATCGATCTTCATAGCTTCTATAGCTATTGGAGTGAAATTTGTGTTGAATCTAATCGTGGTTTAAAAAGTGGCGTGCTCTATTCACCCCCTCTAGTCGCCTTTTCGGTCCAACAAGTGGTATCGAGCCGGTTAGTTCAATCTTGATCTTAACAGGTCACCGAACTTGGCGATGGATAAGTACTCGACAAAGCCGCATGTCTTCAATGGGCTCGACTATGCCTATTGGAAGAATCGCATGCAGTCTTCCTTGAGAGCGAAGGACAAGCTATATGGGAGGTTGTTCGAGCTCCGCTGCTTTTACTCGAGATTGCCACGCATGCTTCGCAATACTTTTGGCTAACAACAACAAGGCAAAGAATCTCCTATATTTGGGCTTGGTAGACAAGAGTATGACAGATTTGCAATCTTACGACCGACATGAAATTTGGCACACCCTCGAAACTTACCATGAGGATCGTCCCAGATTAAACAAGTGCGCCAGACGGTCTATAAGCGAGAGTACAACAAATTCGAGATGCGCCCCGAGAGAGCATCGATGACGTTTTACTCGCTTCAACAAGGTTGTCAATCGATGAAAGTCGTTGACATTGAGTACTCTCAACTGAGAATGCCACTCACCTCTTGGCCGCAATCAACACCAAGGAGTGGGAGATGAAGGCTCTTGCCATAGAGGAGAACGCCGATCTCTACTCTCACCTTGGAGCCGCTTTATAGTAAGCTCAAGACTCATGAGATCAAGAGAGGTAGTCTTCCTAAGAAGGACAAAGATGGCTTTGGTAGCCGATCCTCTTTCAAGAGCTTCGATGGTTTTTCCGAGTCCTCTTGGTTTTTCTCTTGCTGTTTATCCACAATTCGTGAAGAGGATTTTGAGAGTCTTCTGAGCCCGAGCTAGCCCTCATAGTCAAGAAAGTCACACGGGCTTACAACAATGTGAGAAACAAAAGAGAGGTGGCCTGTGACTTGCTACGAGTGTGGTGAGCTTTACCATATTCGACTAAGCGCCCCAAGTGAAGGGTAAGGGTAACCATAAAGAGGGAAAGCCACTTGGAAGAAGCCTCAAGGAACAAATCAAGGTTTGATGTCGCTAAGTCGATGAAGGTCGCTCAGGGTCCTTGCCGCTTTTGGAGATCAATCCTTGAGCGATGTGGACTCGGGAGCGAGGAGGACAAGGAGGAGGAGGAGCCACCTCAAGACAAGAAAGGGAAGACCAAGGACTTCAGGCATGTGCTTCATGGCTGACTCCGTCGACGCCGATGATGATGATGAGGTATCCCTATCTTATGATGTCCTTTCTGCTAGATGCGAGAACATGTATGAGCAATTGCTTAGTCAGGATAAGGCTTTAAAATTCATCATGGTTAAGAACAAGGATCTAGAGTCACAAGTTGAAAATTTGACATTAGAACTTGTGAATGCTAAGAGTCTAGACGTTGATGAATGTTCATCTTGCCATACTTTGCACTCCGAACTGTCTAAACTGCAACCTGCTCTTAATACTGCTTTGCATCAACTTGAAAATGCTAGAACTGAGCTAGTTGAGGTCAAATCTGCTCCATGTCTTAAATGCTTAGAGTCTAGCAAGTTGGATGTTTCTGAACCAGTAGAGTCTCGCTCTTGCTCTCGTTGCTTAGAACATGAACGTGAAATTAAAGACATTTTAAAAGCAGCTAGAGAGAAATATGCCAAGCTTAAGGACAGTATTAATTCTGCTACTTGTACTTTATGTCCTGCTCTTAAGCTTGAAATTGCTAATTATAAGGAGAGGCTTGCAAAGGTTATTAAACCTAAAATTTGTCAATCATGTGTTGATCTTAGGAAAGATAATGTTTATCTAGAGAACACACTGCAAAAATTCTCTAGTGGAGAAAAACAATTAAACATGATTCTTGACAAGTCTAGAACTCCTTCTAAGAAGCAAGGTTTAGGATACAACTCGCCTGAGAACAAATCCAAGGCTAAGGTCATTCAGGTCTTGGAAAATGGCTTAGTTGAATTCAAAACCCAACCTGCAAAAATTGCTTTCAAACCTGCAGGTTTTGTCCAACCTTCTTTTGAGACAAAATGTGCTTCTCCCAGTGGTACAAAATACCACTGCACCTATTAAGAGAAGAGTGGACATTTAGTTGAGTTCATTGGCGTAGGATGAAAAATGCTAATCATGCTAGAACTTTATTTCATCAACCTAGAGCTTGTGTGAAACATGGTCATGTAAAGAAGAAGAAACTGGTCTAGGATACACTTTGCACATGCTTATCATCATCATGTTCCTAGGCAGAATGCATCTCATGTGTTTGTAACCATTGCTCATGATAGGACTTCAACTAGGATCAAGGACACTCATTACGCTTTGCATACTACTCATGAGACGTGTGTCTCAATCTCGGGTTCCCAAGTCTATTTTAACTAACCTTGATGTTGAGACACATCGATCTTTTGTGCCTTGATTTTCGGATCGTCGCGGAAGGAGGAAGAACACGTGGCTCGTTGACTCATTTGTTCACGCCACATGACCAGGAGACTCAAGATGGTTCACTTCCTTCACGCGGCGATCGGTGATGACTTCATCACCTTCGAGATGATTCACAAGGGCGGATCAAGGAACTGGATCGATCGGGGTGAACGATGTGTTCATTCTCAAGGATGTCGCTCTTGTGTCCAAGCTAAGGTACAATCTCCTTTACGTCTCTGACTTCTCGATGATGGCTATGAGACTAGATTTAAGAAGAACGCTTGTCGGTGCTTGATTCTTTTGGTGAGCTCATTTTGGAATTTCTAGAGTTGGTAGAATATTTGGAGCTGATTTTTCGAATCTCTTGCGGATCTCTCAAATGTTTAGTTGCATCTTCTTCGATATCCGGTTTTGCACCGACGCTGGGGCACATTGGTTTTGATCATCCGACACGAGTTAGCGGCCTTGATCTCATGAGAGGCTTGCCTAAACTCAAAGTCATCAAAGATGTCAGATGTGCTCCTCGTAGGCATGGCAAGCAAGTTGCCGCCTCACACCCTTCATTGACTATGGTCATGACCGACGGACCGGGACGGTTGCTTCATATGGATCTTGTTGGTCCCGCTAGGTTTGATCGATCGGTGGCAATTGGTACATTCTTGTCATAGTCGATGATTTTTCGAGATATTCTTGGGTGTTCTTTCTTGCTTCAAGGATGAGGTCTTTGATTATTATCATGATCTTGTTCTTCGTTTGGCTTCGAACTTCCGGTGCCTTGAGAGCAATCCGCAGTGACAATGGCACGGAGTTCAAGAATGCCTCGCTTGCCTCTTTTGTCTTTGGCGCGGTATTGAGCATCGTTCTCTTCTCCACACGTCCCTCAACAAAATGGCGTTGTGGAAAGGAAGAACAGGACCTTAGTCTCGATGGCTAGGACGATGCTAGATGAGTATAGCACACCGAGGAGGTTTTGGGCGAAGCTATTGCTCTGACTTGCCATATTTCAAATCGTGTCTTTACGAGACCGTCTTTGGGCAAGACTTCTTATGAGCTTCGTTTTGGCGAGAAAACCCTCGTTCGCACTTTCGAGTCTTTGGATCGAAGTGTTTTATTCTCAAGGCAGGAACCTAGATAAATTTGAATCAAGAACTTGTGATGGTTTATTTCTAGGTTATCCCGCTCATTCGAGGGGTTTTCGGGTTTTAATGTTGAAACTAACATTGTCCAGAGACATGCAATGTCACTTTTGATGAGACTAGCCTGCAGGCTAGATCCGATGTTTGGTGACTTACAGTGTGAGAGCATATTTGTTGAGGAGGATGAGGATGAAATTGATGATGCTCCTCCACTTGCCGCTAATGCTCGATTCGGCTCGTAACACGCTACGATCGCTTCACCTCCAATTGAGGCTCTGCTTGCATCTTCTTCATCAGTGATACTGCGGAGGTTGAGGAGATACTATCTCCCCAGCGCTCCTTTGCACATCCGTAGCGGCACCCTTGGATCGGATGATTGGTAGTCTCCATGAGCGAGTCACTCGCCGGTATCATGATCCGAGTCTTTTCTCTCACTCTGCATTTGTAGCGTCTTTTGAACCCAAAGATATATCACATGCTTTATCGATGCTAGTTGGGTCAATGCCATGCATGAGGAGTTAGAAAACTTTGAAAGAAATAAAGTCCGAACCTTGTAGAACCTCCTAGTGGTCATAATGTAATTGGTACCGTTGGGTGTTTAAAAATAAACAAAATGAGGATGGTTCTGTGGTTAGAAACAAGGCTAGGTTGGTAGCTCAGGGTTTTAGCAAGGTTGAGGGGTTAGATTTTGATGAGACCTTCGCTCTGTTGCTAGATTAGAAGCCATTCGCATCCTGCTTGCATTCATTTGCATCTAAAGGTTTTAGGTTGCATCAAATGGATGTTAAGAGTGCTTTTCGAATGGTTTTATAGAGGAGGAAGTGTATGTTAGGCAACCCCCTGGCTTTGAGGATCCCAAGCACCCTGATCGTGTCTTTAAGCTATCCAAAGCCTTGTATGGTCTTAAGCAAGCCCCTAGAGCATGGTATGATAGACTTAAGACCTTTCTGCTTAAGAATGATTTTAAAATGGGAAAAGTTGATAAGACTCTATTCATTCTTAGGCATGGCAATGACTTCGCTTGTTGATTTACGTTGATGATATTATCTTTGGTGGTTCCTCTCATGCTCTTGTTTCCAGTTTTTACGAGACCATGTCCAGGAATTTGAGATGAGTATGATGGGCGAGCTCAACTACTTTACAGGGCCGCAAATCAAGCAATGCAAGGAAGGATCTTCATCCATCAAACGAAGTACACCAAGGATCTTCTCAAGCGTTTTGATATGGGTGATCGAAGGCGATCGCCACTCCCATGGCGATTTCGATCGCTGGATCGAGATGAGGAAGGGAAGCCGTGGATCAACGCGAGTACCGCATGAGATGATCGGCTCCCTCACGTACTGACGGCCTCAAGACCGGACATCCACTTCGATGTCCGCCTCTGCGCGAGGTTTGAGCGCCACCGAGGACTTCACATCGCCAAGCCGTTAAGCGCATCTTGGTATTTACATTCTACTCTCAAGATGGCATTTGGTATTCTTGCTCTTCTTATTTGTCCATTCGGGGTTTTCGATTCGATTTTGCGGTCAGAGGCTAGATAGGAAGAGCACTTCGGTACATGTCATTTCTTAGGCACGTCTCTTGTCTCTTGGTCTTCTAGGAAGCGGTCTTACATTGCACAATCCACCGGTGAATATGTAGCCGCCGCTAGTCAGAGTCGATTTTGTGGATGGTGTCCACTCTAAGGACTTTGGGTTAAATTTTGCTAGTGTTCCTCTTTTCGTGATAACACTACGCTATTAACATTGCTAAGAACCCTGTGCAACACTCTAGGACCAAGCACATAGACATTCGCTATCACTTCCTTAGAGACCATGTCGAGAAGGGTGATATTGTGTTGCATTTTGTGGAGTCCGAGGCTCAATTGGCTGATATCCTCACCAAACCTTTAGACCCAACTAGGTTTGCCACCTTGAGAAGCGAGTTAGGGTAATTTATCCCTATGGGTTGGTTTGAGGGGAGTTCGATCTTTCCGATCTTACCTTGTTCTTTTGATCTCTTATTGTTCTTTTACGAACTTTTGATCTTTCCGAACTTTTTAGGTTGTTAGGCTTTTTATTGCATCTCATTGTATCATATTGCATTCATATGAAAAATACAACAAGTGGTATGAAAAATTCAAAAAGATGCATTGTAATATAAGTTTTTCTGCTTATCTTTTAAAATTGATGAAGCTTTGCCTATTACCCTTTGGAGCTTTAGTATTTCAATTCTTGCTCAATGCCATGTCTAGTTCTTTGACTTGCTAAAATTATCATGCTTTTACATGTGTAGCTAAGTCTTTGCTATATGAGCTAGAACTTTAAAACAACTCGAACTAAAAATTGCAATTTATGGATGTTTTAGCGAGTTGCGCAATTAGTGCTCCTTTTTGTGACATTGGCCCTGTCAGAATTGCTTTGTGAGCTCTTGAATCTAAAATTGACCATTACTTGAGCTTTTGTGTTCTTGAGATTTTAAAACTGCTCTTAAAAAAAATGAAAAATCAAGATTGTCTTATGATTAAAATGTGCCAAACTACTCTTACGAGACTGCTTGTCAAATGACATGAACTTGGAGATAGTTTGATGATCCAGACGATCTCATGGGGATTGCTTGTCAGAAATGACATGAACCTCAAGATTTGTCGCCCTGGTAGAAGCTTAGAAAGAGTTTGTGGATGGCTCCTAGTCCAGGATCTTCTTTACTAAGATATACCTTTAATCAACTTCTGGTCTAAGCTTAGGATAAGTTTGTGGATGGCTCCTAGTCCAGGATCTTGTCACTAAGTTAGATCATTAGTCAACTTCAAATATTCAATGAATATGTGAAAACTGTTGACAAATGGGCTTTTAAGAAATCTTGAGCAAAATGATTCAATACAGACTGATTGACTCTTAATGTGGTCTTTGTTAGATTTTTGATCTCACTTTGACATTTTGACATGGCCAATTTCATTTTAGGATCCTGTTGATGAACTTCTTTGAATTTGAAGCTTTGCTTAAATTGATCAAATCCATTGCTTTACTTTTGAGCCTTTATGCTTAGCTTTGTTATATATGTCTTACCATGATCTTGCTAGCACTATCGGGCTTGATATGTTGTTTGTGCAATATTAGAAATCGACTTGCTCTTTTGGGTAATCTTCAAAGCTTCTTGTAATCAAAATTGAAAAATACAAAAATGAAGCCACTCCATTGCATTTCATGCATACTTCTTCTTTTGCTTCTTTCTTCATTTCGCAAATTGCTATCTCTGGATGAGAGGAAGGCGTGATTCCTTGATGACTCCATTGTCAAAGGGGAGAAGATATTTTCAATGTTGGGAAGTTTATACAAAGGGAGAAAGTTGGAGAATTTGAAATTTTTGAAACCGAGGATCATAGTGAGGGGAGTTTTGAATTGCATTCTTATTGCCTTATTGACTCTTATGAACTTGAATTGCATTTATTACACCTCACAATGATCAAAGGTCAATTGAACAATTGTTCTTTCATATGGACCTTAAGTGAGATTTTTGACTTTTTCTGGAAATCAAAGTTTTTATGCTTTCTTTTGCCTTATCTCACTTGTCTATGCTATTATGATGCCAGCTTGGTCATTTCCATTGCTTTCTCTTGCTTATGGACCAAGTTGTGCCTTTGTGCAAAACGAAGTATTTTACTTTTCAAACCTTCAAATTACATTTTCTGGATTATTGCCAATGTGTTCATCAAGGGGGAGATTGTGGATATCATGGGGATATGCTCCAGATCTTAGGATGATGTGACAATTGGCAATGGCGTTAACGGTTTGTCGTTTCACGGGTTTTCGACAAAGTTTCAGATCTGTTCAGCATTCTGGACCGGGGCGGTCCGACCGGCCATAGCATGGCGGTCCGACAGGTCCCAAATCGATCGGACCGGCCATGTGCGTGATCGGACCGTGCCGTGACCAAAATGGTCGAATGGGTGGGCCAAAATAGGTGTTGTAGACAAGTGAGGGATCCTAATACACTTGGTCTCATAATTTTGGAGTTCCCAAGCAAAAGTTCTATTGGTTTAAAGTTTCCAGAGGTTTGGATTTTCAAGGGTTGAAAATTGGCTAAGTCCTCTGGCGGTCCGACCGCCTTGTGGTGGCGGCCGATCGGGCCGTGCGGTGGCGGTCGACCACCCTCGGGGCGGATCGACCGTTTCGACTTGTTCATCGGCCAACCGTGGCGATGATGTTTTGTTAGGTCAAAGTCATGGGTTTGATGCATATGTGTTGCATGATGCATGTTTTGACTAACGTGGGTCAAGTTGTGAAGAACTTGTTCCTGATTCGATTTGCTTGTTTATTGTTGTGCAGGTTGCTTGGTGGTCAACGACGGTCAACGGCGAGGATGATCGGGACTAGGCTTGGAGAGCTGAGGTCCAGAACGATCGACGATGCCGGGTGAGGTCAATGAACTCAAGTGTGGTGCAGAATAGACAAGGATGACCGAACAGGCGATTCGGGCGGATCGGTTGGATCAAGCGGCGCGGGGTGGTGCAAGTGCCATGGTGGTTCTGGTGGGAGCCGGATGGGAGAGACTTGCCGACATGTTGAGAGCCGTTGATCAACCTACACGTGGCGAAGCATGGGAGGTGCTTCACAAAGATGGGACTCGGTCTTTGCAAAAAGATCGAGAAGGGGTATTTTGGTAATTATACCAAATACCGCCTTGGTGACTTTTGACGACTCGCGGCGCAAGATGGCGTGGAGAAGCGGAGTAGGTCAAGAGGAGATGAAGACGGCGCTTCGAGAGGCGTGCGTGTGTGACCCGTTTGTTTTGGGCCTTAACGGAGCCCATTAGGGTGACTCTTCTAGAAGGTTTAAGTCTCCACTATAAATAGAGGAGGAGGTGGTGCACCCTTCAACCCTTTCATGCTTGAAACCCTAGTTTTGGCTTAGGTGCTTAGGGAAGGTTTAGTGGAGGTTAGGGTTCTAGAGAGAGAGATGTTTTGATCTTGTGTCCATGCGTATCAAGATGAGTGGATTTGTAATCAATACGGTATCAAATCAATCCAAAGAAGAGTTCTCTCTAAGATGAGTTCATTTGCCTTCTTTCTCTATATTTGGTGATTTTGAGTCTTTCTTTGATTCGCATGTTTTTGGTTGGTTTCTTTATATGATCTAGCTTGTTGTGACATGTGGGAACACATCTAAGATCATCTTGATCATCAATCACCCACGAGCAAGTTTTTGGATCTAGTTTTCGTTTTGACTCGCTTTGAACCATCCATCTCTCAAACTGAAAAAGGTCATAACTTTTCCATGGATCTTCATGATCTTCGATTGGAATAGGTTCCTGACATCCTAGAGAAGGTGTGTACCAAGTTTCATCAAGTTTGGAGTTGTAGATCAAAAGTTACATCTATTTGCAACTTCGTTTTTTGGGATGATTTCACTGTTCATCGGCTGGAGGTCGGACCGCCCATAGGACCGGTCGGACCGCCCTTGAATAGAGGTCAGACCGCCCCACACTTAGGAAATTAAGTTTCGGTTGTTTTGGTTGTTTTGCTTCGGGTTTTGATTGATTCAATCCTAGTCTTCCATTTGTCTTGGTATATCGATCTTCATAGCTTCTATAGCTATTGGAGTGAAATTTGTGTTGAATCTAATCGTGGTTTAAAAAGTGAGCGTGCTCCTATTCACCCCCCCCCTTCTAGTCGCCTTTTCGGTCCAACAATATCGCTTTAAATCCTCCGGCTACTGTCGCTGAACTCTACGATATGCGACTGCTGCAAAAGCAGTCGAGTGGAACAAAACCATTGATTGAGACAACAAAATTCGCAAGAAGTATGCAGAGGTAGCAAGAAGGACGAAAAGGCCAAGAAATCCAAGAACAAGGTGAAGGGCCAAAAACCTCAAGCCAACAGTTCTAAAGAGGTCTTGGCCGTAAGTGACAAGGAACCACGACGTTCCAAGCAATATTCCAATCGAAGCAAAGGTAAGTGCCCCAAGCAGAAGAACTACAAGCCTAGGTGGTGCCTTTTCCATAAAAAGGAAGGAGATGACCTTCGCAACTGTCGGGTTTTCCAACGAAAACTCAAAGACTACTACAACAGCAAAAGATCACTTCCTACCCTCGAAGAGGTAGGGCAAGCGAGTGATCGTATGCAATCAAACGACAAAGAGGAGAGACCATTCCAAGATTCTGAGCATACCATCGAACATATCTATGAGGGGTCATCGGCATGCGAGTCAAAGCGACAGCTTAAGGCTGTCGAACGCAAGGTAAACTCCATTGACCCTCCTCTTGTCAATAAGCTGCCAAAGTGGTCAGAAGTCACCATCTCATTCGAGAAGAGTGACTGCCCGATCCCTGCCACTCGGCCATGTCATTTTGCGATTGTGGTCAGCCCACCATCTACAATTGTTGAGTAAATCGAGTGTTAATTGATGGTGGAAGCTCGTTAAACATCTTGTTTACGAGAACCCTGGACAAGATGCAAGTACCCAGCACCAAGGTAAGACCAGTACGATACTCTTTTCATGGTATTGTACCGAGGTCTTCGGCCAAATCTATTGGTAAGTTTCTCTTCCTTTAATATTTGGTTCACCAAGTAATTTTAGGACAGAGAAGATCTCCTTTGATGTGGTCGATTTCGATACGGCATATAACGCCATACTCAGACGAAGACTACTCATTATGGGTATCAATGTCTTAAGATGCTAGGTTCCAAAGGAGTAATCACAATTCTTAATCACAATTCACTGTGATAAGAAGTTGGCGCATACATGCGACCGTTGATCCCTTGAGATGGTAGCCCAAATACCAACTCGGGAAGAAAATAAGGAGCAGAATTCGACCAAGTAGTCTAAGTCGAAAGCTGCGCTGAAGCCGAACGACCAGGTCAAATAGGTTCCTCTAGATCCAGAGGAGACTTCAAAGACTGTTCGCATTGGGGATACTTCCGATCCCAAATAAAAAGACGGCATCCTCACTTTCCTCCAAGCAAACACAGATATCTTAGTGTGGTTGATTCTACTGTCGATTGTGAAACATTAAGTTTTCCAGAAGCATATTCTGGCTACCATCATATTCATATGCATCTAGAAGATGAAGAAAAGATCGTATTTATTACTCTATCTGTAATATTTTGCTATGTCGAAATGCCATTTGATCTAAAAATGCTGGAACTTCTTTTCAACGCTTGATGCAATCGACTTTTTCACCTCAGCTAGGCTGAAATTTGGAGGCCTATGTTGATGATCTAGTCGTAAAAAGCATCAAGCGGATTAAGCATGTTTCCAACCAGCAAGAAACATTCGACAATCTCAAAAAACACTGGTGAAACTCAAATCTGAGAAGTATGTGTTCGGAGTCTCTTCAGGGAAGATTCTTTGATTTCTTGCCTATGTACGAGGAATCAAAGCAAACCCCGAAAAGATAAAGGTCATCTTGCAAATGCACCCTCGACCACGAAGAAAGAAGTCCATAAACTTACAGGATGCATGGCGGCTTTAAGTTGTCTCATCGCACAACTAGGAGAAAAAGGACTACCTTTCTTCAAACTTCTTAGGAAGCACAAGGCTTTCGAGTGGTCAGAAGAGGCAAACGCTGCCTTTAAGGGAATTTTTGGCTAATCTAGCATATTTTGATAACGTATTTGCAGATATAACCGTATGCAAAATGTATTAGCAAAAATGGCACCGCTGGTGCACGACCACCGTGCGCCAATGCCCGAGATCACGACATTTAACATTGGCGCACGGTGACCATGCGCCAACGCCAGCCCGCCAACGTGTGCCCGCCAACCCCGCCACCTCAGCCGCCGACCCCGCTCGGCCCCGCTACCTTAGGCGCTGGCTCACGATGGCCATGCGCCAACCAATTAGCTAGGTAATTAGTGGTTATGTTAGGTAGGTAATTAGTTAGGGTTTGAAATTTGGAGGAAATTTCAAATGTAGCAAATGAGTCCAAAAAAAAATGGAATTTTTTGTGGAGCATCCTGACACCACGTACTTGCTTTTGTAAATTTCCATAATTTTATTCATTCAGAATTTTTGTCGTTATTTCGTATAAGTGTCCTATTCGTACGAATCAATAAACTAGAAAATAAGCTCCAAAAATTTGGAGTTTTATTTTGAAAGCTACTCACGCAGTGGACTTAATTGTATAATATTTTGACAATTTTATATATGTTCTGGTATTGTCTCAAAAATTTAGGATTTAGGTCACGAAAATTTCGATGTTAGATTTCGGAAATTAGGGTTTCATGATTTCATGTGACTTAGAATGTATAAAAAGTGCATTACAACTTGATTGGTGATGTCGATATACAATATAGTGCTAGAATACACATGTAACAACCAAAAAGTATAGTAAAACAAAATCGCATAGCATGTGGTACTATATGGCTCACTCATCTGAGCCACTACTCTCTGCCTACTGCGACTACGTCCGCGTGCACAACCTTGTATTGTGCCGAGCATGACCCGTGGAATACGTCCACCAGTCTGGAGAACGCTTGTCGGTTCAGAGGGGGTACGGAGACTGTTAAGGCAGAGGTAGATCAATAGGTTGACTCTGGAGCACATTCTGGTAGGCATACATGTCGTCGTGATGAGCCATGCCGACCTGGGGGACACCTCCGAAGAATTCATCCACGACAGAGGCTATAAAACCACTCTTGGGTACGATGCCTGCAACTCTGGCTGCGCGGATGAGCTCTGGCCTTGGACGTAAGGGTTCCGTGTACCCGGAGGAGGTTTGGCCTTGAACGTACGGTGGGGCAGTGAACCCGGAGGAGCTCTGCGCTTGAACGCACGGTGGGGTAGCGAACCTAGAGGAGCTCTGCCCTGCATATGCTAAAAATGCTGGCTGCCATTGTCCGTACCCTAGCGCCATGTACTGCTCCCTGGCAGGAGCTGGGAGGCATGTATCCTCGTCATCAGTCGACATGAACTGGCCGTCACCCCCATGGCCAACTGAAGGCCGCAAGATGGAACGATGTTAGTACGAGGTGGCAGGTCGTCGTCCACAGTCCTACGCCCTAGATGCATTGCACGAACAGCCTGTGCGGTGCTACCGTGAGCAGGAAATCATTGTACCATGGACACCAGATGATGTCGCTCTCGTGCAACGACTCGAACTCGCTGTGGTACAACTAGTAGCACCTCGCCGGTCTTCCGCTGGCAAAGCGCAGACTGGTAGCAATCCACCGTAAGCCCATGGTGGGCCCGTCTACATGGTCATGCAGAATGGGGAATGGGTGCGCCACTATCTCGATGGTCGGTCGCCCAATAGGGAAGTGCTCCCAACTCCACAGCTGCAGGAGCACGTAGCAGACGTCCAGGTTGGTACCAGCGGAGCCACGTCACGAAGCGTCACATAGCCCTTGGTATGTGGGGCAAAGGACAGCCGATCCCCAGCTGTACTGAGGCATCATCCCTGCCCCGCGTCAACCAAAGACTCGGCGACGCGGATGAAGCCGCGGTACAAAAAATCGCTCTTTGTGGTTGGAAACATGACCCAACCAAAGAGCTGGAGAAGATAATGCACCCTGCGGGCATTCACGGAATTGCCTCAGCCAAGCCTGGTTAATGCCATGTGCACCTTCTGGGAGAGGTTGGCTGAACCGCTGCTCCAGCTCGGCCCTCCAGTCCGCACCCGAAGGGCCCGGAACAAAGCGGCTCACCGGGATCAAGAGTCCAGTCAAGAACGAGACGTCTTGCAGGGTGACCATCATCTCACCCCACTGAAAGTGGAAGGTTTGTATCTCAGGTCTCCACCTGTCGACAAGTTCTGACAGCAAGCTGGCGCCTAGGGTGAACTGGTGTCCAACGGAGACCAGCCTCACAAGGGGCAACAAGCCTGTGTCCCGGAGGATCGGGATGTAGCGATCGTTTAGCTCCCAGTAATCCCTCCCAGCCCGAAGCAGCAGGGGTGAAGAGCCATCAGCGTCACCGACGATCCACAACTTACACTAGTGGTCCTCATCGTAGAAGTGTTCTAGTAGCCCCGATAGAGACATGACTTGCAACACATGGAATAGATGTAACATTAGTGAGAAGGTGGCTAACGAACAAAAAAGATTGTAAATTAATTGCAGTGTAGTTTTCCTATGATGATAACCTACATGATATGCTAGCTTAATTAGATTATGTTCCTCTCTTCTTCGGTGAATGCATTTCTTATTGTTTGATTTTGCTTTACGATCAAACTAACACTACAAATTAATGTATACTACTTTATTAATTAATTACTACTAATTATTTCGTAACTAATAAACATTGTAAAATAAAAATTATGACCAAACTACCTGAGAACGACGGCGGTTAATAACGTTGAAATGTCCCCAAAAATATAATCGACAGAGCAAGAGAGCGAGCGACTGTGAAATGAAATGAATGAGTGGAAGAGTGAGCGAGCGGCTGTGATATGAAATGAACTAGTGGAAAAGCGAGCGAGCAAGTGTGAAATGAAATCGCTACCTCTAATTGAAATGCCCCCAAAAATATAATCGACAGAGCAAGAGAGTGAGCGACTGTGAAATGAAATGAATGAGCGGAAAAGCGAGCGAGCAACTGCGATATCAAATGAACTAGTGGAAGAGCGAATCCTTATCCCGTGCGGTAATTAAGCTATGCATGTCGGGCGACAAAGATTTCATGGATGAGACAAGAAGGTCACGAGATAACGAGTGATTGATGCTTTTGGTGGAAAAGTAAGGCAAATGGAACACGACCTCATTCAGATGTTTGGACAATTAACACATGGCACAAACATTTATTGATTCCTACTAACATGACACTTATACGAAATAGCGATAAAAATTCTGAATGGATAAAATTATAGAAAATTTACACAAGCAAGTATATGGTGTCAGGACGCTCCACGAAAAAATATTTCTTTTTGGACTCATTTGCTATATTTTAGAATTCCTCTAAATTCAAGACCCTAAGTAATTACCTAACTAACCTAACTAATTACCTAACTAACCAAACCACTAACGACTAATTACCTAGCTAATTAGCTGGCGCATGGTGACCTTACGCCAACGGCTAGCGCATGGCCACCGTTCGCCAGCGCCAAAGGTGGCGGGGCTGCGGCTGAGGTGGCGATGCTGGCAGGCACGTGTTGGCGGGGCCGGCGTTGGCGCACGGTCATCGTGTGCCAACACCACATGTCGTGATCTCGGGCATTGGCGCACGGTGCGCTAACGGTGCTATTTTTGCTAATACATTTTACATGTGGTCATATCTGCAAATGCGTTATCAAAACGTGTTAGATTAGCCAAAAATTCCCTTTGAGGATGTCAAGAGGTATCTTACAAGTGCTTCTGTTTTTGTTTCTCCTAAGCCAGAAGAGACACTCTTAATTTATCTAGTTGCTACGCCACAGGCAGTGAGCGCAGTACTGGTCGTAGGGCATAAAAATATCCAACGACCAGTTTACTATGTAAGTGAAGTTTTACACGGGCCTATGGAGCGTTACCCTTAGGTCCAAAAACTTATTTATGCCCTCCTTATGTCTTCGAGGAAATTGAGGCATTATTTCCAGGCGCACAAGATAATTGTGTTGTCTGAGTTTCCCTTAGGAGTGGTCCTCCAGAACCGGGAAGCAGCGAGACGCATGACATAATGGTCAGTAGAACTTGGGGAGTTCGACCTCTATTTCGTGTCCCGGATGGTCATTAAATCCCATTTTTTGGCAGACTTTATCGCCGAATGGACAAATCCTGAACCTGTTCAGCATCCCCAGTACGATACCCACGACCAGTGGACGATGTACTTTGACGGGTCACTTACCTTAAATGGCTCGGTTGCTGCAGTGGTCCTGGAATCTCCTACTGAAGAGACCTTAAATTATGCAATTTAATTAAACTTTCGGGCCACTAACAACGTGGCAGAGTACGAAGATTTGATGGCTACATACAAGCAGCGAAAGCACTTGCGATTCGACGACTACTCGTGAGAGGAGACTCTCAACTAGTCGTGAATCAAATCGGAAAAGGGTACCAGTGCTCTAATCCGACCATGTCTCGGTACTTATCGGAGGTCCGAAAGCTAGAAAAGCATTTTTCGGTTTCAAAGTACAATTAATCTCTCGAAAGGATAATTTCCTCGCAGACCAGCTTGCTCGTATGGCTTCTTTTCAATCACAAGTACCAAAAGGAGTTTTCTTGGAGCAACTCCAAAAATCGTCTCTGGTCAAAACACTAGAAGCAACTCTTATTGAGACAGCCTCTCTAGAATACAAAGATACCTGGATGAATCCCATCTACGAGTATCTTCAAAAGTGTACAATACCTGATGACGATCTCGAGGCAGATCGCTTATCCCGAAAGGTTAAAATGTATACTTTGGTCGAAGGAGTCCTCTACAAATGAGGCACTCGAGGGGTACTCATGCGATGCATATCGCAGAGGGAAGGACTAAACCTCTTTCACGACATACACGGGGGCATTTGTGGAACTCATGCTTCCCACATAATGCTGATCGAAAAAGCCTTTCGACATGGTTTTTACTGAACAATAGCCCTCTATGATACTAGGCCCTGTTTGGCATAGCTTCTGTTTTGGCTTTTGGATGAGAAAAGCCAGAAGCCGAAACAAACGGCTGGCTTTTTCGCTGGCTTTCATTGGAAGCTTGAAGCTGTTAACACACATGGAAGTTGGAAGCCGGAAGCTGCTGCCGAGGTGCTTCCGCCGCCCCCCTTGGCGTTCTGAAAATACCCCCAAACTTTCTGAAAATTACCCACCTCGTACCACAGTACTTAATGCCAGCTTCCCTCCCCACCCGTTCGCCTTCCCACACGTGCTCCTCCCGGCTGCTCTGTCCCTCGCACGGTTAGCCTCCCCGCGCACGACGGGAGCGAAGCAGCGCCCTGCCCCCACGACTCTTTCCCCACCGAACGCGCAGCGCCGCAGGTTCGTGAACTCGTCCCGGCTGCTCTGTCCCTCGCATGGTTCACCTCCCCGCGCGCGACGGGAGCGAAGCAGCGCCCTGCCCCCACGACTCCTTCCCCACCGAACGCACGGCGCTGCAGGTTCGTGAGCTCGCTTGCTTCGTCGGTAGATGACCGTATACAAGAGCATTTGATTAGGGACCTACTTTTTGTCTGCTTGCCCACCTGATTTGGGATATTGCTTTGCCATTAATATAAGATTACAGATCATAAGGCACTAAAAATTAATTTAATCAGTACAAACATGAGTAAACACAAAAGTATTTAGAGTTTTTGATAATCTCTGGAGGGCTTCGGTCCTGAGAACTTTTCATGAGCAAGGCAGCCTGAGAATAACTAGTGCTTTCACAAGGTATTAGCTCCATGTTGTGGTAGTTCCATGTTGTGGTTACATATTTCCTTATGTATAGATGGATAAAGCACAGGCCGCAAACACTGCTATATGGGATGCATTCACAAATGAAGTGTTCATTGACATCTGCGTCGAAGAGGTGCTTGCAAAAAATAGACCCTTGCAATGTTTGAATAACAAAGGGCATCACAACCTTATGACCAAGTTCAAAGAACGCACTAACAAATAGTACAGTCGTAAGCAATTAAAGAACCATTGGTATAGTTTAAAAAGGGACTATTCCAATTGGAAGACATTGAAGCTCCATGCATCGGGGCTAGGTATCGAACCTAAGACTGGAACCATTGAGGCAAGTGATCAGTGGTGGGCTGAACAGATTAAGGTATGCAATATTTAATATTGTTGCATATGTATTGGAATTCAATTGTTCAAACTATTTCATGGATTTTTTCATTTCTTTAATCGTAGGCCATGTCACAATGTAGCAAGTTCAAAAAAGCACCCTTGCAGCATGAGGACAGACTTGACATCATTTTTTATGGTGCAAGTTGTACGAATGAATCCTCTCTTGTCCCTGGAGCAAATGGTGCCGCCCATGTCAATCTTGATGATGATGTTGGTGAGGGTGAGGATGATGAGGGTGAGGGTGAAGAAACCACTGCACCGAATAAGTCAGTCCATGTGAACAAGGGCAAAAAGAGAGCTGGTCATGGCTCTCCAAGTGGGAAGAGGCCGACGAAGACATACAAAGATGTTGGACCGTAAAGGCGACTAGAGGGGGGGTGAATAGGAGCACGCTCACTTTTTCACAAATTATGAACTCAATACAATTTCACTCCAGTAGCTATTAGAAAGTTATGAAGATCAATATACCAGTACAGCGGAAGACTAGTATTGAATCCAATAAAAACCCCTAAGCAATGCGACAATAATCAGCAAGAATCAAAGCAACACAAATCTTGGCGGTCCGACCTCAGAGAGAACCGGTTGGACCGATTTCGGCGGTCGGACCATTGTATATCTTGGCGGTCGGACCGCTCAAATCGGTCGGACCGGTGGTGATGGCGATCGGACCGGCGATCTACGTAACCGATCCAAACAATAAAATCACCGATGACGAAGTTGCAATTAGGTCTAACTTTTGATTCTCAACTCCAAACTTCACGAAACTTTGCACACACCTTCTCTATGCTATTGAGGACCTATTCCAATCGAATATTATGATAATTCTTGGAACGATCTTGAGCAATTGTCAATTGATTAATGTAAGGTCTAAAACAGGGCAAGAACGAAAACTTGATCCTATTGCTTGTTCGTGAGTGATTGATGATCAAGATGATGCTAGATAGATTCACACATATCACAGCAAGCTAATTCATATGAAAGAATCAATCACAAACTCATGGATCAAAGAAAGCCCTAAAAACACGAAATTGAAAGCAAGAACGAAAAGAGACTTATCTCAAGCAAACCTTGCATAGATTGATTTCGTGGTTGATGCCGAATACATCCACACCATCATGGATCAAGAGACAATCAAGGATCACGAAATTCTCTTCAAACCATGAAAAGCCCTAGCCTCCACCTCAACTCCCTAAAGACAATTAGGGTTTTGAAACATAAGCAGCAAGAGAGAGAGAGGTGCACCACCATCTCCTCCTATTTATAGTGGAGGCCTAAAACTCTTAGGGTTTGACTTAATTGGGCTCCGTTAAGGCCCACTAACAAACGGGTCACACACGCACACTTCGCTGACGCCGTCTTTAACTTTTGACCTAAACCGCTTCACCATGTGCCATGGATTCGCCAATAGGTCACCCTTGTCCATCTTGTGTCACGCTTGAGTCGTTGACCTCACCCGCATCGCCGATCGCTCGACCTCAACTCTCAAGTCTAGTCCCGATCCTTCTCGCCGCTGACCGTCGTTGACCACCAAGCAACCCGCACAACCACGCATAAGAAAACACGATTCGGGAACAAGTTCTTCACAACTTGACCCATGTTAGTCAAAACATGCATCATGCAAATCATATGCCACGATATCAATGACTTTGACCTAACAAATCAACATCGCCACGGTTGGCGGACATTCAAGTAATTCGGTCGACCGCCCGGGTGAGCTGGTCGGACCGCCCATGGCGGTCGGACCGCTCCACAATGAGCGGTCGGACCGCATCTTAGGACTTAGAAATTTAAGCTCCCAAATTCAAACCTTCGGAAACTTTAAACCAATAGAACTTTTCACCGAGGCTCCAAAATCATGAGACCAAGTGTATTGGGATCCCTTACTTGTCTACAACACCTATTTTTGGCCCACTCGATTTGAACACTTTTGGTCATTGCGGTCCGATCGCCCAGATGGCCGGTCCGACCGATATGGGACCGGTCGGACCGCCACGTGCAAGGACCGGTCGGACCGCCCGAGCAAGAAGCTCAGAACTTTGTTAAAACGCGTGAAACGACAAACCGTAAACGCCATTGCCAATTGTCACATCATCCTAAGATCTGGAGCATATCCCCATGAAATCCACAATCTCCCCCTTGATGAACACATTGGCAATTATCCAGAAAATGTAAGTAAGAGGTTTGAAAACGAGTTTACTCGCAGTTTTATAAAAAGGCACAACTTGGTCCATAAGCAAAAAAAAGCAATGTAAATGACCAAGCTGGCATCAGAATAGTATAGGCATGTGAGACAAGGCAAAAGTAAGCATAAAAACTTTGATTTCCAGAAAAGGGTCAAAATTCTCACATGAGGTCCATATGAAAGAACAATTGTTCAATTGACCTATGATCAATGTGAGGATAAAAGAATGCAATTCAAGTTCAGAATATTCAATAAGACAATAAGAATGCAACTCAAGAACTCCCCCTCACTATGAGCATCAAATTTCAAATTTTCAGTTTCTCCCCTTTGTATAAACTTCTCCCCCAATCTTCTCCAAATAAGAGTAGCAAAGAAATATTACGCATCTTCTCCCAAAGAAATATCTTTTCATTTAACACATCTTCTCCCCCTTTGACAATGGATTCATCAAGGAATCACGCCTTCCTTTCATCCAGGGATAACAAAATAGAGAATAAAGAAAGAAGCAGAAACAAAAGAAGCATAAAGAGGAATATGCATGAAGTGCAATGGAGTGGCTTCAATTTTTGTATTTTTCAATTTTTGATTACAAGAAGCTTTGGAGATTACCCAAAAGAACAAACTAGTATCTCGAATATTGCACAAACATCATATCAAGCCCGATGGCGCTAGCAAGATCATGGTAAGACATATATATCAAAGCTAAGCACAAAGGCTCAAAAGTAAAGCGAGAGATTTGATCAATTTAAGCAACGCTCAAATTCAAAGAAGTTCATCAACAGGATCCTAAAGTGAAATTGGCCATGTCAAATGTCAAAGTGAGATCAAAATCTAACAAAGACCACAAGAAGAGTCAATCAAGTCCCGTATTGAATCATTTTGCTCAATATTTTGGAAACGCCCATTTGTCAACATTTTTCTCATTTGCATTGAATATTGAAGTTGACTAATGATCTAACTTAGTGACAAGATCCCGGACTAGGAGCCATCCACAAACTCATCCTAAGCTTCACCAAAAGTTGATTAAAGGTATATCTTAGTAAAGAAGATCCCGGACTAGGAGCCATCCACAAACTCTTTCTAAGCTTCTACCGGGCGACAAATCTTGAGGTTCATGTCATTTCGACAAGCGGTCCCCATGAGATCGTTCGGTTCATCAAACTATCTCCAAGTTCATGTCATTTGACAAGCGGCCTCGTAAGAATAGTTTGGCACAATTTAAGCATAAGACAATCTTGATTTTTATTTTTCACAAGAGCAGCTTTTAGAATCTCAAGAACACAAAAGCTCAAGTAATGGTCAATTTTAGATCAAAGAGCTAACAAAGCAATTACGACAGGCCAATGTCACAAGAGGAGCACTAATTACGCAACTCGCTAAAACATCCACAAATTGCAATTTCTTAGTTTGAGTTGTTTAAAAGGTTCTAGCTCATATAGCAAAGACTTAGCTACACATGTAAAAGCATGATAATTCTAGCAAGTCAAAGAACTAGACATGACATTGAGCAAGAATTGAAATACAAAACTCAAAGGGTAATAGGCAAAGCTTCATCAATTTTAAAAGATAAGTAGAAAATCTTATATTACAATGCATCTTTTTGGATTTTTCATACCACTTGTTGTTTTTTTTTCATATGAATGCAATATGACACAATGAGATGCAATTAAAAAACCTAAAAAATCTAAAAAGTTCGAAAAGATCACTAAGTTCAGAAAAAGAACAATACAAGATCAAAAGAACAAAGAAAGATAAGAAAAGATCAAACTCCCCTCAAACCAACCCATAAGGATAAATTACCCTAACTCACTTCTTAAGGAGGAAAATCGGTTTGATCTAAAGGCTTGGTAAGAATATCCGCCAATTGAGCTTGGACTCTACAAAGTGCATCACAATATCACCTTTTTCAACATGATCTTTAAGGAAGTGAAAGCGAATGTCTATGTGCTTAGTCCTAGAATGTTGCCTTTGGGTTTTTAGCAATATTAATAGAAGTGTTATCACGTAAAAGAGGAACACTAGCAAATTTTAACCCATAATCTTTCAAAGTGGACGTCATCCACAAAATCAAGCACAAAGAACTAGCAAAGACTACATACTCCGCTTCAAGAATGGATTGTGCATGTAAGACCGCTTCTAGAAGACCAAGATACAAGAGAAGTGCCTAGAAAGTGACAGTGCACGAGGTACTTTTCCTATCTAACCGACACCCAAAATCGAATCAAAACCTCTAATGGACAAAGTCAAGAGCATGAATACCAAATGCCATATAAGAGAGTAGAGTGTAAATACCGAATATGCGCTTAACGGCTTGGCGATGGGAAGTTCTCGGAGACGCTCAAATCTTGCACAAAGGCATACCGTGAAGTGAATGTCCGGTCTCGAGGTCATCAAATCGTGAAGGAGCCGATCATGTCATGCGGTACTCGCGTTGATCCACGACTTCTCCTTCCTCATCCGATCCAAAACAGTTGAAGTTGCCATGGGAGTGGAAATTGGCTTGCAATCACCCATGTTGAAGCGTTTGAGAAGATCTTTAGTGTACTTCGTCGATGGATGAAAGTTCCTTCCTTGCATTGCTTGATTTGAAGTCCCAAAAGTAATTAAGCTCTCCCATCATACTCATCTCAAATTCCCTAGACATAGTGTCGGAAAAGTTGGAAACAAGAGCATTAGAGGAACCACCAAAGATAATATCATCCACATAAATTTGAGCAAGCAGAAGTCATTGTCACGCCTAAGAATGAATAGGGTTTTATCCACTTTACCCATCTCAAAATTATTTTTAAGCAAGAAGGTCTTAAGTCTATCATACCGTGCTCTAGGGGCTTGTTTAAGACCATACAATGCTTTAGATAGCTTGAAAACACGATTTGGATATTTAGGATCCTCAAAACCGGGGTTGCTTAACATACACTTCCTCATCTATGAAACCATTTAAAAGGCACTTTTAACATCCATCCGATATAATTTAAAACCTTTTGATGCAGCAAATGCAAGCGAATGCGAATGGCTTCTAGTCTAGCAACAGAGCAAATGTCTCATCAAAATCTAACCCCTCAACTTGGTCAAACCACGAGCTACCAACTGCCTTATTTCTAACCACGGAACCATCCTCACCTTGTTTATTCTTAAACACCCAACAGGTTCCTATAACATTATGACCACTAGGAGGTTCTACTAGGTTCCAAACTTTGTTTCTTTCAAAATTCTCTAACTCCTCATGCATGGCATTTACCCGGCTAGAATCGATAAAGCATGTGATATATCGCGGGGTTCAAAAGAAGCAACAAAAGCCGAATGAGAGTAGAGATTTGGATCATTATACCGAGCGAGTGACTCGCTCATGTAGATTACCTATTATCTGCTCGGGAGGATCTTTGTCTCTCGAATGCGAAGTGGGCGCCGGGTGAGATGTCGTTTCTTCGACCTCCGCAGTATCTGCTGATGATGATGATGCAGCAGAGCCTCAATCAAGGTGAAGTAGACGAGCGTGTTCTTGTATCAATATGGGCGCCTTGAGCAGCAGATGAGGGAATGACATTAGCTTCGTCCTCATCTTCCTCCACAAAAATACTCTCACACTGTAAATCATCTCAGAGCAATTGATCTAGCCTGTGGCTAGTCTCATCAAAAGTGACATTACAAGTCTCTGAATAATGTTAGTCTCAAGATTAAAAACTCGAAAACCCTCGAATGAGCGGGATAACCCAAAATACCCCATCAAAAGTTCTTGATTCAAATTTATCTAAATTGCCTGTCTTAAGAATAAAACATTTTGATCCAAAACTCAAAATGCTAAACAGAGGGTTTTCTACCAAAACGAAGCTCATAAGGAGTCTTGCCTAAAGAAGGTCTCAAAAGACACGATTGGCAATATGGCAAGCAAGAGCAATAGCTTCGCCCAAAATCTCCTAGGTGTGCTATACTCATCTAGCATCGTCCTAGCCATTTCGACCAAGGTCCTATTCTTCCTTTCCACCACGCCATTTTGTTGAGGGACGTGTGGAGAGGAGAAGCGATGCTCAATACCACGCCAAGACAAAAAGAAGCAAAAGAAGCATTTTTGAACTCCGTGCCATTATCACTGCGAATCGCTCTCAAAGCACCAGAAGCTCGAAGCCAAACGAAGAACAAGATCATGAAAATAACCAAAAGCTTCATCCTTTGAAGTAAGAAAGAACACCCAAGTATATCTAGAAAGATCATCGACTATGACAAGAATATACCATTTTCCACCGATCGATCGGACTCTAGCGGGACCAACAAGATCCATATGAAGCAACCGTCACCGTCCGTCTACCATAACCATAGTCACAGAGGTGTGAGGCGGCAACTTGTTTGCCATGCCTACAAGGTGCACATACAAAGATCTTTGACAACTTTGAGCTTAGGCAAACCTCTCATGAGATCAAGGTTGCTAACTCGCGTCAAATGATCAAAACCAATGTGCCCCAAACGTCGATGCCAAAGCCAAAAATCGAGAAGAAGATGTAAGCAAACATTTAAGAGATCCAAGAAGAGATTCGAAAAGTCACCCAAAAATTCTACCAACTCTAGAGATTCCAAACACAAGCTCACCAAGAGAATCAAGCACACGACAAGCATTTTTCTTAAAAGCAGTCTCATAACCATCATCAAGAAGTCGAGAAAGCAGAAAGGAGATTATACCTAAGCTTGTCCACAAGAGCGACATCCTTTAGAATGAATTTGTTGTTTACCCTAATTGATCCTGTTCCTTCAATTCGCCCTTGTGTATCATCTCCAAAGGTGATGAAGTCATCACCGTTGCTCGCGTGAAAGAGGTGAACCATTTTGAGTTTCCGGTCATGTGGCGTGAACATCCGAGTCAACGAACCACGTGTTCTTCCCTTTCGCGATAATCCACGAAAATCAAGGAGCAAGAACGATGTGTCTCAATATCGGGATTAGATAAACAAGATTTAGGAATCGAGATTGAGACACACGTCTACAAGGAGTATACAAACCGTAAGTACTATCCTTGATTTCATTTAACATTCGACATGAGCAATGTTTAACTTAACATGAGACTTAGATCGTCCATGGGCGATCGACGGCTTTGTCTTTGGCGGTCGATCGGTGACCAAAACGGTCGACCGGTGACCACCAGTGTCGACCCTTGATCGATACACATTAGAATTAGGATGTCTAGAAACATAATGATTTGCATGAGAGAAAAATCCTAATCCAGGTTTATTCTTTTCAGTGTTACCATGTCTCATAGAAGCTCTAGGTTGCATGAATGAAAATCTATCAAAATTTTTCCTATCATTTTTCAACCTACGCCAACAAAGATTCAATCAAATGTCCACCTTTTTGCAATAAGTGCAATGGTACTTGGTACCACTAGAGGAGGCACCATTTGAATTAATACAAGGTTGGGCAAAGCCCGCAGATTTAAAAGATGTTTTTGCAGTTGAGTTTTGAATTCAATTAAACCTTTTCCAAGACTTGAATGACTTTTGGGTTTGAATTGTCTTGAAAAGAATTGAATCCTAAACCTTGCTTCTTATAAGGAGTTTTAGATTTGTCAAGAATCATGTTTAATTGTTTCTTACCTTTAGAAAATTTCTCTAATGTATCATGAAGGTAAGCATTTTCTTTTCTCAAGTTAACACAAGCATCACAAGTTTTATCCATAGATTTCTCCTTATATAAAGCAATTTCAAGCTTAAGAGTGGAACATGAAGCACAAGTAGTATTTTCAATATTGTCCTTAAGCTTAGCATATTTGACTCTAGCGACTTCTAAGATATCTTTGATTTCACGTTCTTTTCTAAGCATGAAGTGCAAGGGCTAGAATCAAATACATCAAAAGCAATCAATTTACTAGATTCTAAACATTTTTCACAAGGAGCACTTTTAATTTCATTTAGTTCAGATTTAGCATTCTCAAGTTGTTGTACACAAATATTATGAGCAGATTGTAACTTGGTAATTTCGAATGCATAGCATGACAAGATAAACATTCATCGAGTTCAAGAGTCTTAGCAGTTTTAAGCTCTACTTTCAGTTTGCTAATCTTTGACTCTAATTTCTTATTTTTGTCATAACAAATTCAAGCGCTTCATCTTGACTAAGCAATTGCTCAACTATAGAATCATATTTAGCGTAAAGCTCATCATAAGTAAAAGATACCTCATTATCATCAATGTCCTCCGTGTCACCATGAAGCACATGCCGTGAAGTCTTTGGCCTTCCCTTTCTTTTTACCTTGAGGATCTCCTCCTCCTTGTCCTCCTCACTCCCGGTATCCACATCGCTCAAGGATTGATCCTCAAAAGCGGCAAGGACCGGTGGCGGCCTTCACAAGCTTATTTGCCTCATACCTTGATTTGTTGAAAGGAGGCTTCTTCCAAGTCGGCTTTCCTTCCTTATGATTGCTCTTACCTTTCGACTTGGGGCAATTTGTCGGATATGATTGAGCTCACCACATTCATAGCATGTTACTGGGACCACCTCTCTTTTGTTTCTCACATTATTGTAGGCCCGTGTGAATTTCTTAGCTAGAAGAGCTAACTCTGCTTGAGAATACTTTCAAGCTCCTCTTCATGAATAGCAGATAAACAAGCAAATGAAAATCGAGAGGAAGATTCACAAGAGTCATCAAAACCTTTTGAGAGGATCTGCTACCAAAGCTAAATTATCTTTCTTAGGATGATCAACTCTTTTAATTTCATGAGTCTTGAGTTTACTATAAAGCAATTCTAAAGTAAGACTTGAAAGATCAACATTTTCTTCTATAGCAAGAGCTTTCATCTCCCACTCCTTGGTGTTGATTTCACCAAGAGATGGGTGGCATTTTCAGATTGAGAATATTCAATATCAACAGACTTTCATTTGATTAATTACTTTATTAAAGCGATGAAAATGTCATCGATGCTCTCTCCAGACGCATCTCGAATTTATTGTACTCACGCTTGTAAGCAGTTTGGCGCACCTTTTTGATTTGGGACGAACCCTCATGATATGTTTCGAGAGTGTTCCAAATTTCATGCGTGATTGAAAGATTGCAAATTCTATCATATTCTTGTCTACCAAGTGCACCATATAAAAGATTCTTAGCCTTATTGTTGTTAGCCAAAAGAATTGCGTAGCGGTGTAGCAATTTCGGGAATAACCAATGGGCTCTAACAACATCCCAAATAGCTTGTCCCTCGCTCTCAAGAAAGACGCGCATACGATTCTTCCAATAGGCATAGTCGTGCCCATCGAAGATATGCGGTTTAGTAGAAAACTTATCCATCGCCAAAGTTCAGTGACCGGTTAAGATCAAGATTGAACTAACCGGGCTCTGATACCACTTGTTGGACCGTAAAGGCGACTAGAGGGGGTGAATAGGAGCACGCCACTTTTTCACAAATTATGAACTCAATACAATTTCACTCCAAGAGCTATTAGAAAGTTATGAAGATCAATATACCAAGACAAATGGAAGACTAGTATTGAATCCAATAAAAACCCCTAAGCAATGCGACAATAATCAGCAAGAATCAAAGCAACACAAGTACTGGCGGTCTGACCTCTGTAGAGAACCGGTTGGACCGATTTCCGGGCGGTCGGACCGCTGTTATACTGGCGGTCGGACCGCTCCGAAATCGGTCGGACCGGTGGTGATGGGCGGTCGGACCGGCAGTCTACAGAACCGATCTGAAACAGTAAAATCAGCCCGATGACGAAGTTGCAATTAGGTCTAACTTTTGATTCTCAACTCCAAACTTCACGAAACTTTGCACACACCTTCTCTATGCTATTGAGGACCTATTCCAATCGAATATTATGATAATTCTTGGAACGATCTTGAGCAATTGTCAATTGATTAACAGAAGGTCTAAAACCGGGCAAGAACGAAAACTTGATCCTATTGCTTGTTCGTGAGTGATTGATGATCAAGATGATGCTAGATAGATTCACACATATCACAGCAAGCTAATTCATATGAAAGAATCAATCACAAACTCGCGGATCAAAGAAAGCCCTAAAAACACGAAATTGAAAGCAAGAACGAAAAGAGACTTATCTCAAGCAAACCTTGCATAGATTGATTTCGTGGTTGATTTGGAATACATCCACACCATCATGGATCGAGAGACAATCAAGGATCACGAAATTCTCTTCAAACCATGAAAAGCCCTAGCCTCCACCTCAACTCCCTAAAGACAATTAGGGTTTTGAAACATAAAAGGCAGAGAGAGAGGTGCGGCCACCATCTCCTCCTATTTATAGTGGAGGCCTAAAACTCTTAGGGTTTGACTTAATTGGGCTCCGTTAAGGCCCACTAACAAGCGGGTCACACACGCACACTTCGCAAGCGCCGTCTTTAACTTTTGACCTAAACCGCTTCACCATGTGCCATGGATTCGCCAATAGGTCACCCTTGTCCATCTTGTGTCACGCTTGAGTCGTTGACCTCACCCGCATCGTCGATCGTTCGGACCTCAACTCTCAAGTCTAGTCCCGATCCTTCTCGCCGTTGACCGTCGTTGACCACCAAGCAACCCTGCACAACCACGATAAGAAAACACGTGTCGGGAACAAGTTCTTCACAACTTGACCCATGTTAGTCAAAACATGCATCATGCAAATCATATGCCACGATATCAATGACTTTGACCTAACAAATCAACATCGCCACGGTTGGCGGACATTCAAGTAATTCGGTCGACCGCTCGGGTGAGCGGTCGGACCGCCCATGGCGGTCGGACCGCTCCCAATGAGCGGTCGGACCGCCTTAGACTTAGCGAAATTTAAGCTCCCAAATTCAAACCTTCGGAAACTTTAAACCAATAGAACTTTTCTTTGGAGGCTCCAAAAATCATGAGACCAAGTGTATTGGGATCCCTTACTTGTCTACAACACCTATTTTGGCCCACTCGATTTGAACACTTTTGGTCATTGCGGTCCGGCCGCCCCGGATGGCCGGTCCGACCGATATGGGACCGGTCGGACCGCCGTGCAAGGACCGGTCGGACCCTACGAGCGAAGAAGCTCAGTAACTTTGTCGAAAACGCGTGAAACGACAAACCGTAAACGCCATTGCCAATTGTCACATCATCCTAAGATCTGGAGCATATCCCCATGAAATCCACAAAAGAAGTGCAACTGAAGCGTTTGGTGGATATTTTAGAGAGGTCTCACGGTAGCAAGAATTCTGTGACCAATGCACCTGGTGATGTGGTTAATCCTGTTAGGCAAGAGATATCTGAGATGATTGATTTGGTCGTTGAGGCTGGGGCAGAAGAAGGGAGTGATGAGCATTTCTATGCCACACAACTCCTCATCAAGAAGGAATATCGAGATGTCTTTCACACACTAAAGACACCTCAAGGGCGGCTAGCATGGCTTACAAGAACATGGGAGGAGAAGAAGAGGCGTTAGATAGTTTGAATTGTATTCATGAGACTTGTTATGTCATTTATATATGCTACTTGGTGCTATGCAACATACTATGTGACTTGTTATTTGTGTGTGCCAGATGAGTACTTGGTGCTATGCAACATACTATGTGACACTTAGTAATTGTGTCATTTGTTTTTGTGTAGTGGTGGTCATTTTTTCATTATGTTATTTGTGTGTGCCAGATGAGTTCTTCAAGTTCATCTGGTTCAAGTGATGATGAATCAACTCATGAAGCTGTGGTGGACGATGGAGGACCGGATATGTTCTTACCGCTAGTTGTGATTGCCGCTTTTGGATGTTTGGATAACTATGGTGACTCCAGTACGAAGAGGCCAAGGAAAATTGCTACAATGACGGGGATCCAATGGGTTGAGGATACACTTGATAGTGCACAAGGGTGTTATGACATGTTCAGAATGCGAAGATCTGTTTTTCTTCGCCTTCATGAAACTCTTGTTAATAACTATGGCTTGAAATCAACTGCGGAGGTGAACTCAAAGGAATCATTAGCAATGTTCGTATGGACTTGTGGAGCTCCTCAATCCAACCGCCAAGTCAAGAACCGGTTTGGCCATTCCAAAGAAACCGTGAGTAGGAAGTTTGCGGAGGTTTTGGAATGTGTGTACCGTCTTGGTATTGACAACATAAAGCCCACAAATCCTCAATTCTCTACAATACATCGTAGACTTCGGGAGGGAAGGTTTTCCCCTCATTTTAATAATTGCATCGGTGCAATAGATGGGACACATGTGCATGTGACGGTGCCATGCGAGAGACGACCAGTGCATTTCAACCGGCATGGATACACTAGTCAGAATGTCATGGCTATTTGTGATTTCGACATGAGGTTCACTTTTGTTTGCATTGGCTGGCCTGGGTCCGCACACGACATACGCATACTCCTTGATACCTTGGTAACGTACAAGGACTGCTTTCCACACACTCCGGAAGGTACTTTTCTTGTTATTTCCACGTACATTACCAACCTTTGTATATGGGTCAGTAGTTTTTTCCCCACTTGAATTGCAGGAAAGTATTATCTCGTGGATTCCGAATACCCAAACCGCAAAGGTTATCTAGCTCCATACAAGAAACAAAGATATCATGTACCTGAATTTCAAAACGGTGGTACACCAGTTGGTCTAAAAGAGGTGTTCAATTTTCATCACTCTTCCCTTCGAAATGTCATTGAGCGTACGTTTGGTATTTGGAAGATGAAGTGGCGTATTTTACTAAAAATTCCAAGTTACCATGAGGACAAGCAAAAGAAAATTATCGTTGCAACAATGGCTTTGCATAATTTTATTTGAGATAGTGCTTTGATTGATAATGATTTTGCTCGTGCAGAGAGGAATGAGGATTATGGGGATGGGAACATGTCCACTAACCTCAGCGCACATGATGATACAACTGTTATGGATGATGTTGACATGAACGAACTACGTGACGCTATTGCAATGGCTTTGGTAGCATGACAATAGGATAGATGGAAGATATATGCAGCATTTTGTATGTAGTTACTAATGTCATGTCATGTTCATATCCTTTGCTTTGATGTTATTGCTCACATTTGTAGTTGTTATGTAGTATGTTGAAGTAACTCTGGATGCCTCAACATCTATAGAAATTTATTGTTAAATACCGTTAAATGTTGTTAAACATTGTCAAATGTCGTTTAATATTGTTAATTGTGTTAAACAACATCAAACAAGCCATTACTGTCATCAGGGGCATTTCAGATATTTCCCATTTTGGAAGCTGCAGCCAGCCTACCTAAAAGTCAGACAGCCAAACAACAAATCAGAAAAGCCCAGCCGTTCAGCCTGCAGCCAGAAAGCCATGCAGCATAGCCGAAAGCCACTTTTCAGAAAATCTACAGCTGTGCCAAACAGGGCCTAAAGAGTTGGTTAAAAAGTGTGTACAATGCCAATTTTATAGCAGGCAGATACACCAACCGCTCAGGTATTGCAGACAATTCCTCTATCTTGGCCTTTTGCGACCTGTGGTCTCGATATCTTAGGACCGTTCCCAAAGGCTCTATGAGGTTACGAGTTCCTTTTGTGGCAATTGATACGTTCACAAAATTAATCGAAGCCGAACCTGTGACTGGGATAACAACGGAAGCAGCAAAATGGTTCACGATGAGATGTGTGATTACTCGGTTTGGGGAACCAAGTCAAATAATCACAGATAATGGTATGCAATTTTTCAGAGCAAAATTTCAGGAAGTTTACGACGAGTTGGGTACCAAAGTGTGTTACGCCTCTGTTACCCATCCTCAAAGCAACGGGCTAGTCGAAAGAGCAAATAGATAAATAATGCAGAGAATCAAAACTCGAGTCTTCGACCAGCTTATCAAGCTCTCGGGGGGCTTGGGTACAAGAATTACCCTCAAATTTATGGGCAATTCGTATGACTACTAGTCGACCCACATGTCAAACACCTTTTTTTCCTAGTTTTCGGTGCCAAAGTCAAGCTTCCACCAGAACTAAAGATCAGCTCGACACGAGTCGAAACTTTCAACGACTCTACCCAAGAACAACTTCGAGCTGATAACATCAACCTACTCGAAGTGAAGAGAAATCAATCCTTAATCCGTTCAACAGTCTACCAACAAGCCCTGCACAAATACTACAATCGTAAGGTCTAACCTAGCAGCCTTGCTATAGGTGACTTGGTATTGAAGAAAATTCAATCGCGGTCTAATTGGAACAAGCTTTCCCCCAAGTGAGAAGGTCCTTACACAGTAGTCGAAGTTACGCGACCAGGTTCAGTACGACTATCAATGGAAGACGGCCGGATTCTCTCAAACTCTTGGAACATCGACTAGTTACGCAAATTTTATGTGTAACCAACTACCTCGACAATAAAGTATCAGGTTCTTTCTATCTTTATTGTCTTACTTTGAGTAGCGCTTCGATAATGTTTTTGACTATCCCCTGGTCGTAAGTTTTTCTACGACCAGTACCCAGCACTTCTTTACACTGGTTGAAAGGATGGGAACATCACCTAGTCAAATACTTTCCTTTCTGCACGTGGTCCTGCGCACTAGAAGGAACTTCCTAGTGTCGACTCATTCCTCACTTTTGCTGCCAACACAAAGAGCTCGGGTTCAATAAATATGGTCGAAATATTTTCAAGCCAAATCTTAGTACCTTAGTTTATTTCTTCGTTCGTTTTGAAAAATATTCTAAGCAAAGTAGACTTTCGTAATTTGTTCGACTACTCTTGGTAAACTCGGTTGGTTCTAACTGGTTAGAGAAAGACACAACACCTAGTCGGAGTCTTTCCTCTCTGCAAGTGGTCCTGCCCACTAGAAGGAACTTTCTAGCACTGTCATGTTTCTAACTCTTGCTACCAGGGCAAACCTATTGAGTGCACTCGAAAAGGTTGAACGAATTCTAAAGGAACTCCAGACGTTTATCTAACTCAAGTTACCGCTATTGATTTAATTAATCTAGTCGAAGATGGTAACATCACCTAGTCGAAGCCTTTCCTTTATGCACGTGGTCCTGCCCACTAGAAAGAACTTCCTAGCGTCGATTCGTTACTACTCTTACGACCAGTGCATGATAATCGGAATCACAAACTATAAGCTAGCCAAACCTCTTTTTTTTCAAAAAACCCATTTAACACTATTTACTTAGTTTATCTAAATAAACTAAGCAAATAGTCAGGGGCTAGGATAAATTTATTGATATGACTTCAATTCTTAGTCTTATTCTCTTTTTTCATTCATTATCTTATGAGTTACTAACTACTCAACAAGATAATTTTTTAAGAAGAACAAAGTATCATATATATCAACAAACTTGTCTTTTTAGGTTCCTATTACAAACTACTCTGGTGAAGGAGATACTATATGCATCTCCTCCGTGACTTCCTTACTGATCGACTGCATATCTTCCATCAACCGCTCCGCTTCTGCTTTAGAGTAGTCGAAGTCGGCTTTGATTGGTTGCAGACTAAAGTTGGGGTCATGAGCTTTAAGTTTTGCCATAACAAAACTTATTCCGCCTTCGACCACCTCCTTTATCGAATCAGCTTGGTTAGTCTTCAGTGTGGTCACCAACTCTTGCAAAGTCCCGACTTATATTCCAATGGTACTCAAGTGAGCAACTATCATGTCTTTACGAGGAGTGACCTTCTCGGCATGCAGCCCACTGAGTACGTTGTTAAGAAGAGAAATGTTGTCATGAAGGTTGATCCTTATCGACTTCATATCCTCCTGATTACAAGTCGTAGCCTCACGGAGTTGTTTTATTTCAACTGCTTGCTCTGAAAAGAATAAGGTTGGTCGGATAAAATGACACCTAAAGGAAAACAAAACTGGTCGGAGGAAATGACTTGTTTACCTGCCAGTTGAGAATCCAACTTCTTGACTTTATTGTCATGGGAGGCAGTGCTTTTTGCATAGCGCTCCTCCCAAGACTTAACCTTCCGATCTTTTTCTTTAGCGATATGAGAAATCTCGTGAACAACCAGGGTCTTGTCTTTGACCTCGGTTTCGAGCTTCCCCATCTCGACCTCTTTTTCTGAAAAGGAATGAGGGTTAGAAAAAGAAAAGAATGTTATAAACGGTCTTAAGTTCAACACTTACCGTTTATTTGCCCCTGCAACTTTTGAGTTGCAGAGTTGGCCTCCTAAAGCTTCTTCAGAAGCGCCTCTTTCTCTTCCCTTAGCTTTTGCGTCTTGACCTTCTCGTAGTCAAGCGAATCGGCCAAGCACTTTTCGTCACTCTTTAACCTAAAGAGGAAAAGAGTAGACATGAGCATAGGACAAGCGGTCGTAAGATTTTCTACGATCGGTACCTAGTCGTTAGTTTTTCTACGACAATCCTCTGATCGTAAGTTGTCCTACGACCACTACCCAATTGTAACTTTTTCTATTATATTTCCCTGGTCGTAAGTTCTTCTACGACCAACACGTAGTCGTAAGTTTTTCTACAACAATCCTCTGGTCATAAGTTCTCCTATGACTAGTACCTAGTCGTATATTTTTCTACGATATTTCCCTAGTTGTAAGTTCTACGACCAGCACATAGTCGTAAGTTCTTCTATGACAATCCCCACAAGCACAGTGAAAGTGGTCGAAACATAAATGACCACGAGAAATAGTGACTTACCATCTCTCTGCCTACTCGTAGAGTGCCACCTTCTCCTATCACAGCTGTACAAGTTGTCTGTTGTACTCTGCAACAGTGACTATTTGCTCTAGAGCTCTTTGCATAAAGAAGGACAATGAGAGGTGAGAAAAAGCACATATATAAATGTTGAGTAACGAGCACTTACATTGATGCACGTTCGAGCAAACATGGAGAGTACGCATGCGGGGTCCTTCATTTCATCAAGCTCTTGAACCCGGTTCCACGACACCTTTTCGAGATGCTCATCATCAAAAATACTCCCCTGTCAGGAATATCCTTGGGGTGTGCAACTCGGGTACGAGACCTGAAAGCAGAAGACCCTGCAATGGAAGCCAGGCCGAAGAATTCAGAAAAGTTAACATATTCTTCTTCTTCTGATTTGGTGATGACAGCTCCTTGGGGACCGGGAGGAACTTCTACAGCGACTTGCTTCCCGGTGCGGCGGCCCAACGATCCATCACCCTGGCCTGATGCCTCCACTGCATCATGCGCCGTCTTCGCCTCAGCCTCTACGACCACTCCTGTGGCCGCAGTTGCTTCGGTAGCAACAACCTCTTCCACCACTCGGATGGTGGACAACCCTTTGACCATCGCCACTATCATTCCTCTAACTACCAGAGAAATAGCAGTGGATTACTTGATAGGAATGTCCTTGAGGGCTAGAGGAGTCGCACTTAGATAACATAAAGGAAAACACATCAAATGGTAAATATTGTTCTTACACTTCTGTCTTTTTACATACCTTCGTATACCAGATTTGATCTTGAATCTAGAAGAAACCTTCCCCAAAGTAGATTTCTTCGACTTATTCTCAACCAAGACCACGTCTGGTCGTGGGTCTTGAGCGAGCACTACCACTCCTTAAGCCACCTGGCTCTCAAGATGGTCGAGACATGTCTCAACCACATCAAGGGCAGCACTGCCCTCAACCGCAGACACTGTTGGTGCCGCAGTTTCCTTCACAAAAGACATAAAACTCTTCCAGATCTCCTTTAATTGTTGCTAAACAAAAACACGGGAGGCAGAAACTGTGAAAGTTTTATTATCTAGTAAAAGGGTACCTTGATCTTAGGGGCTTTACGTTTGAGTGCGTCAGCCGCTTCGGCCGCCTTCTACTTCTCTACAGTAGTCATTTCTACAGCGAACCATGCAAAGGGCCCGGTCGGAGCAGCAGAGCACGAGCTCGCACCGCCCTTGTCAGCGACTTTCACGAGACGACTCTTTTTGGCCGGAGGAGCCTTGACTTACTCCATCACCGCGCCAACGACCATCAATTCAACTTCTTCGTTGTCTTAACGGTCTTACATGCCTATTTTCTACAGAAGTCAGAAAAAGAAGTGTTATTAAGTGGTTGTTAGTGCTTCTACGACCAGTACCTAGTCGTAAGTTTTTCTACTACAACCCTCTAGTCGTGAGTTTTTCCACGATCATTCTTCGGTCGTAAGTTCTTGTACGACCGGTACTTAGTCGTAAGTTTTTCTACGACTATGAGATCCTAAAGAAGAAATTAGTCCTTGATTACCTTTAGGCATTCCCTCCAATGCTCTGCGGTCAAGACCATAAGGATTTGAGGACCCGCCATGTTCGGTGGCGGCGATTTCTCAGCAACGAGCTTTCACCCGAGCGTCAATTTTCGCTTGTGTGAGATCTACAGAAGCGAATAAAATTTTATTAACCAAGTTCAAAATCCATAGAAAGAGAGCTAAATTGAAGATTTACTTACCCTGCTCGTAATCTCTGGTCGAGTCTTGCGACCCAAAGTACTTCCACATGGGATGTGCTCGTTTCTTTATAGGGCTAACGCGGCGCGTGATGAAATCCTTCACCACATGCCAACCAGTGAGCCCCTCCTCCTTCAAGTCTTTGATGGCTTGAATGTAGGGGGTGATCCAGCCAAGATCATTGGGAGTTGAATCCCAGGAAAAAATCTTTTCGGTGGCGTTCCTGGCGAAAGAGAGGTTGTCTTCACTGGTCATCTCCTAGTAGAACCACCTCTTCTTCCATTCCGTCCATGACGACCGAGTGTACATCTGAATGTACTCCTTCAACTTTCCGTTATGGAGCTTCAGACTGTAGCTACCATTGACTCCCGCCAGTCGGGTCATCCCGTAAAAATACTGAAACAACTCTAGGTCAGCCGGAATCCCCTAGTAAGCCTCCCACAAGTATACGAACACACTTAGCATTGTGGTAGAATTGGGAACGAGGTTCACCAACTCCACCCCAAAGTGTGAGGAAAGTGTGAACAGACAATCGAAGGCCACACTTACAGTACGCTTGGAAGACGGGGATCTGTCCAATCTCCCCCGACGGCCAATGTTGCCCAGAAGCCTCAATCCATTTCACGAACTCCTTCTTCAGGATCTTCTCAGCAGTGACCAGAGCTTTTATCCTGGTCGCATCCATCTCCGATTCGGCCAACTGGGAAGCGGCTCGGCCATCTTTTTCAAAGGGAGGAGGCTTGAAGGCGCACGATTTGGTTAGCGGTGGAGAATGCGAAAGCTTGATGAATAGTTGGAGTGATTGGGGAAAAGTAAGAACCCTACAATCACACCCACGGTAAGTTTTTATAACCACGCACTTGGTTAAAGATGTGGCAACCTAACAGTTACCACCTCTTCAGGAATCGCTCCAATAGACAGGTATATGAGAGTCAATTCAAATTCTCAAATTTGTCTGTTTGAGAAAACCGAGTCTGTCTTTACACCTCAAGCGAAATTACGTTCTTGGCCAAGTCTTTTCCTTCCAATTTACTTCCGATTACCATACTACCACCACTTTGTAGTCATAAGATTTTCTACGACCACCTTGTAGTCATAAGATTTTATACAAACTTATTGACCAAGTCTGTTTCTGGTCAAACGAAATACCAGTCGAAGAGTCTTTCCTTCAACCACCATTCTACGACCATCTTTTGGTCGTAAGATTATCTAACGCTCCTTTCCCAAGTATGTACTTTCACTTGAAGCTGGGGGGCTAGATGACGAGGATCTAGAAATCCTCATTTAATTATTTATCCATAATCCTTCTTATGGATAATGATGATATTATATGGTTCTTGAGTATACCCCTTAATGTTCATAAGGGAGAAGCTCGAGTCGTAAGTCCTTCTACGACTAGTACATGATCGTAAGTTCTTCTATGATAGCCGCGTAGTCTTAAGTCTTTCTACGACCAGGTCAACTACGGCCACCCCATAGTCATAAGTCCTTCTACGACTAGCACATGATCGTAAGTTATTCTACGATCACCTCATAGTCGTAAGTCCTTCTACGACTAGGTCAGCTACGACCACCCTATAATCAATCGAGCTTACAGACAAGTAGGCCCAGTTGATTAAGGCATCCACACAGTCAGTACACGCTATTATTCTCCAGAATAACTGCACGATTAATCTCTCTGTACCGGTGATAAATGTCTGGCGACGTGGAAACGTTACTTCTCCAACATTAATCTCCAGTAATTGCGCCATCATCCGAAGCATTTATGCACCCTTTAGACTGGAGAGCTTGTCGCCCAAGCACGCTATAAAAGGAGGAATCGCCAGATGGCACGGGGAGAGAGACCAAGAGGAGGATCAGGAGCACAAGACATTGCATTTTCAGTCTTTCTCTTGGTCTGTAACTAGCATACTCAATATAGGCATACAGGAATAGAGTTGTTATTCTCTCTAGAGGAGGCCCGAACCTATATAAAAATCCATGTGTCGTTCTCTCTGCGTTATTTGAGTCATAGAGACACCCCCCCCCAATCGAACAATAATTACGTAAATTCGACCTTAAAACACCGATAAGCTTCTTCCACAAGTTGATGTAACAATGGTGTTCCGATCTTTCGATGAGAAGGGTAACTCGATTTGGTGGAGACAACTCACGATTCAGCTACCAATCTTACACGACCAATATGCCCGACAATCACTGAACCAACTATGTGGTTGTTGTCAACCTTGCTAGAAGCAATCGAAAAACAAGCAATAACAACATAATAAGCAATCTGAAATTACAAATATGATTGGAGTACTCACGAAGGTGGGATTCCGAAGTGGTATTATGGTTGGTCTAGTCGACAAAAGCCAATACACGAACTTGCAATGTATCTAACTTTTAACTAACGAAATCCAAGGGGACGAGAGGGGGTGCAGGCACCTTAAATAGAGGGGCAGCCTCAGGTAGCTAGGAGACAAGGGGTGCGGCGCACAAGTGGGGATGCCTAGGGTAGCCGGCCACCATATGAGTCAAGTCGGCCAATACATTACATAGCTCGTGGGCCAACAATAGGTGACGCAGCACCATGTCATGTAGACGTAGTACGACCTGGTGAAGTAGAAGTAGCTCGGCCCAATTCGAGGAGTAGGAGTTGGATCAGCGGGAGACCCAATTGGGAAATATAGTGTCTTCTCCACGGGAACCGATAAAGCGGCCTTCTGAAGCGAAGGATGGGGTAGAGTCATCAAGGGTCCTGTTGGAGAGGCATGGTCGTGTTGAGGTCGTGGCACTGCAGGGCCCAGGGCGATGTCCTTCTTGGGCCACTGGATAAAAGTGTACATGGCGTCCCCTAGTGTTCTAATGTCTTCGTTCGGGCGAATCTCCAGTGGGATGGCCATGAAATTTTCATGTACCATGTCCACCTGAACCCTGGTGTAACCCTGCGCCAGCTGGGTACCGTGCTGCACTACCCCTTCCTGGTATGGATACACCATCCCCCGCCCAGCCTCAATAGAAATAGACCAAACCATCCTCACTTGGAGCTTGCAGGGCGTCGATTCCTACAAAACGATACGCAATTAGCTAAGGCGTCGTATAGGTCTATCTTTGGAGCATTCCAGAGATGTACATTACCATGATGTCGTCGATAGGTAATTGGACGTCGCCATGTCCAGAATTTTGTGTGGACGCTACTCCGATGTTGAGGAGGACTGGCTCCCAAAATAACAGGGATGGCTTGCGACTGGTTGAGGAGTTGATCTATTTGATCCTGCAATCTTGTTATATGTCCTTGAAATTTTTCAATAAGCACATGTTCCAACAGGGCGTCGTGCTCGTCCTTGGATCTCTTTCTACTCCTATACATGTCAAAGTCGTGTTAGAATCCATCTCTCTAAGGTACGTAAACCACAACGCCTCGCGTGCGACCCGGGTGCTCCTTGTTTCCCAGGGCCGTAGATAATAGATCCTTCTCCCTGTCTACTTCGAAGGAACCTTGGGAACATGCAGAAGTCAATGCTTCCTGCCAAAGGTCATCATGTTATTATAGACACTATAAAGTTTTGGATTTATTATAAACTACGTAGTTTGACATATTTACCAGATGTTGGGACACTGCCTCGTCTGCCGAGTTTGTCAAAGAGATGTCGCCCGAAGATGTGGCTGATGCCCTCGCTCTTAACCAGGCTCGAGTGCGCTCATCTGAGATCTCAGCAAATGGTCGGTAGCGTTCCCGTCATCCGCCGTCCATTGCATGGTTTTACCCGCATACCCAGCAGTGCCGAGTTTGTAGGGGTGAGTGATTTGTGCCTATAGAGCTTTGTGCGCCGCACTTTGCTCCTGAAATTCGGTCATCGTCATCATCCGCACAAAGGTGCCCCACATATCCCACGACAAGAACCGTCTGTGATAACCGTCTGTGATAACTTAGATTATCACAGATGGTTCTTGTTCAGAATCATCTATGAAGTATCACAGACGGTTGTATTTAGAAACCGTCTGTAATAGGTCCACATCACAGATGGTTCCAAGGGAACCGTCCATGATTATGAGGCGTCTTGTATAGCATGTTTTGTAGTATTGAACAAAATTAGAATGCAAGCAATTATCATTGCAATTAACTAATCAAAATCTGGGATCAATATGATGCAAAAGAAAGTTCAAATGATGTTTGCCTTGTTGTTAGTCTAAATGCTCACTTTCGGTGGCGTACGAGTCAATGTCAATAGCTTCAAAATCTATATAAAGACAACACCGAAATAAACATCCACAAAAGGTGAAAAATACAAAGGGCTAACAAATGTATGAAATTTTTACAGTAGCTAGATGATTATTTTAGATGAATTTAGGTGAAATAATTACTCAATTTGGATTTGAGATGAGAGAGTTATAGACGTTTGAAAATCAGTTCTTTTGGAAATTCCAGAAAAATGGAAATCTGTTAAAGTTCATACATATTCAATTTTTCATCAAAATTTGTAGAGCAGTGGTCAGCATAAGGATTTTATAGATGTATAGAGAATATTATTATAAGATCAGAATAACTTGGTTCATCTCACTTGGAGTATTTATGAATTAGTTATGAATTTTCAAAGTTGTCATTTTTTCTATTGTAAAAATAATAGAGTAATGGATCAATTTTCAAAAATATACTATCTGTTATAGAGACATATTTGAAACCTATTTTAAAATAAATTTCAATTAAAATGAAAATAAAAATTATCAAAATTGGTTTCACTATTTTTGGAGTTAAAATGAATTAGTTATGCATTTTTTGAAGTTAAAAGAGTTTTCAGTGTGCAAATAATTCATTTTTGGATTTTATAAATGCATTAATACTTTTCTTACCAGGGCTTACCTAACCACAATCACTAACTGGTGGGGTCTGATGAATAGTTCATTTTTATTTTAATTTCAGATTTTAATCTGCGCTGATAGGTGGGGCCCGCATGTCATAGAGACGGTCCACGAAATAGTGCGTGGACCGCAAGTCTATGGCCGGTTCACTGGGTCTATGAGTGTGCACTTAACCCTCGGGACCCACATGTCATGCACTCATTTTAAACTGTTGTTTCTTCTCATTTTCTATTCACGGTCCCACATGTCATTGACTCATTAGTTACTTAAGGCGGTGCTTAACTACTAAACAAATCATTAGCATTCAAAGCGCATGATTTAAGCCCTAATGGCATTGCTACAGTTGCTATCCACGTAGCGGCGGTGCGCTGGAGATGAGTGGTGGTGTTAATACGGCAAAAGCGCATGCAACGTTAAAGCTCTGCAAAGTCCAATCCAACGGGTGTCTGAGCTACAACAAGGTCTACTGAAGCTACCTAAGCGTTGGAGAGAAGTGGAGGTGGCCAAAGGAGCTCGGAGCTGGGCCGGCGTCGAAGGAGGTGATGGAGGCGGCATGGTTCAGTGCGGAGAGGATGTTCTGAGCTACAAGAAGGGTAATGAAGCTTTGGAATAGCTTAAGAATCACTAGAGTTTGCTCTAGTAGCAAGGAATTGAAGAATGCCTTACCGGATCAAACTGGGAGGTGAAGAGTTACTTCCGTCGAAAATGGGCAAAGCTTCAAATTCACGGGGCCCTGCTATCCAAAGGCAAAATTGGTTGAGGTGTTATGTTAATCATACTCAGGGACACGAGATGACGTGTTTGAGTGATTACCATACTCACCGGAGACTAGAAATGGCACGAGGTGTCCTCGGGTGTGTGCTCTGGATGTGAAACATAGCCAAGGAAGACATGACGATGTTCTGGGAGCTACAAGCAATGACAGGGGCTGGGATTAGCTAAAATGGAAACGACATGGAAGGTAGAAGAGAGGGGACGCCTTGGCTGGAAGCTTACATTAGGTCAGAGCAAGCACGAGCTCCCTTCTTCTCAGCGGTCGAGAGAAGAAGTGAGTGGAGAGAGAGGCGTGGAGGGGGTATTATCCCCGGGAGATGACGGCAATGGAGGCGGCGTGAAGTAGAGAAGGATCCGAAGTGTTTGCCAGGGGCGGTGGTCCACAGCATCACTAGCACGCGAGCAAAGCTCGACGAACGCATGGCGAAGCAGCTCTGCGCGGGTGCCAGCATGAGGAGAACAAAGGAGCAGATAGTGAGGGCCCACCTCTTTAGCATCTCAGCGTGCGCGCCCGAGGGTGGCTCGGGTCGATGCAATTAGTGGGTGCGGTCGAGCCGAGTCGCTACTATGGGTCGGACTCGAGTCGGATGTCGGGTTTGAGCCTAATGAACAGAACTAGGGTTTTACTGATTTGAATTTCATTTGATTCTAGTTTGACTGAGCCACAAAATATAGCAAATAAAATCCTAAAATTCTGAAATAAATCAGAAGGGTTCCTGGGTCATTGAAATGTGTTTGAATTTTCTAAGGGTAGAGTTTAGTTCCAAAAATTTGGTAAAAATTATATTAATTCATGATAATTAATATAGTATTTGTATAAATTATTTCTAAAAGATGATCATATGTTATTATCTTAGTTTTCTTTTTGAGCTTAAATTTGAAGTGTAGGTTTAATCTTTGTTTAAGATTTTCCAAATGCAATAATTAGTGTAAATATATGAAGAATGCTATGTATGCTCATGAAATGCATAATAATTCAAATTATTAAATTGGGGATGTGACAAATGTGGAGCTAGGATAGGCTTCAATATGGTAGCAAGGATTAGCAACAATCAAATCAGTAATGCAAGTAAAAAAATTGCTCACGGTACTAGTCAATGTTGTTGATCCTAGCCTAGAAAAAGCTAGCTAATCAAAGCCTATAAAGCAAAGTGTAAAAGGAGACGTACTGAGAGATAAATAATTCCCTAAGGTATACGTATTTTTTTCTTTCTTTTTGTCCTTCTGTTTTTCTTATCTCTTTTTTGCCCTTCTTTTTTTCTTCTTTTTTTAATACCCTAGAAAACTAGTGGAAACCGAAACACTAAATTTTTCGGACTGCTTTAGTAACAAAAAATCGGCAAGCCCTAATTCACTTTGGCAAAACTGAATTATCTTCGGTAAAGCCGAATTTCACTTCGGGGTGGAAACCAAAACCTTTACCTTCTCTTGCACAATCAAAAACAATCTAGGGCTCTTTGGTTGCGGCAAAACCAAAATAGGTTAGGGCTATTAATTGCCACAGTGGCAAAAAAAACAGCAGTGGCAACACCGATCGCTTGCCAGGCAGAGGCAGCAGCAGCTTTGGTAGCTGCGACAGGAGAGGCAGCAGCGCAGTATAGGGTTGCCACGGTAGGATTGGCTTAGCGCGTCGGTCGCCGGGGTAGCAACATGAAGCGACAGCAGGGGCTATCTGTTGGACGCGGTAGCGTGAGGCAACGGTGGCTTGGCACGTCGGTTGCCACGGCAGTGTGATGAGGCAGCGACGGGAGAGATCAGTTGCCACGCAGCAAGATGCAGCAGTGGTAGAGGCGATCTGTTGGACGTTACAGCATGAGGCAGCGGCGCCTTGGTGTGTCGATTGCTGCGTTAACGTGAGGTAGCGGCGGCAGGAAGTTCTGTTGGCCGCAGCAGAGATTGGTGGTGGCAAAAATTGCTGCGACAGACGGGCCTGCCGATCTTGCGACAAGGATCAAAGGCAGTTGTGGTAGGGGATGATGACTTGCAGTAGAGAACAACACACAACCAATGCTAACTAGACAAAGATCAACTAGACTTCAACTAGAACTAGAAATCAGCACTTGACAAGATAATGCAACCAAAAATTCAACGATATAAATTACCAAAAAGAAAATTATAGGGCACAGATTGGCTTGGACAAGACGAACTAACCCTTTTTATTTTTATGGCTTTTGTGGACCGTAGGTAAATGATTCTCACCGATCAACTGGAGCTCTGATACCACCTGATTCGACAATGGGTGTCCCGATCTTTCGATTAGAAGGTTAACTCAATTTGGTGGAGACGACTCTCACGATTCAGCTACCAATCGTACATGACCAATATGCTTGGCAATCGCTGAACCAACTCCGTAATTGTTATCAACCTTGCTAGAAGCAATCGAAGAACAAGTAAGAACAAGATAAAGAGCAATCTAAAATTACAATTATGATTTAAGTACTCCCCTACCGCCTCCCCCATCCCCCCTCTCCCCACGGGCCACCCCCAGCACCTCCCCCTTGGTCTTCTTCCCCTGGCGCCTCCCCCACCTCCCCCATCCCCCCTCTCCCCACATGGCCCACCCCCGGCGCCTTCCCCTACAGCATCCCCCACCTCCCCGTTCTCCCCCATCCCCAGCGTGTCAACCTGCCGCCTTCCCCACCTCCCCCTTCTCCCCCACCCCCGGTGCCTCCCGTTCCCCCCACCGGCCCCGGCATCCCCTGCACGACCTCTTCTCCACTTCTCCCCCACCCTCACCGACCCCGAACTACCCCTTCTGCCCCACTGCCTCCACCTCCTGATGAACCTCAGAGGTCCTGATTTGGCCCGATCTTTCGATGAGAAGATAAATTCAGTAGAAGTCGCTCAACTCTCACAATCCTGGCTATGAACTCGCAAGGCCCGAAACCACGTAATCGCTGAACTGCTCGACAAGTCATTATCAACCGTGCACGAATACCCGGATGACCTGATCACAAAGATCAATTCCTGCTTACACCGAAGAAGCAAGCAAGAACGGGGTAAAAAGCAATCTGAATTGTAAATATATGATTGAGTTCAAAAGGTGGGATTCCGCAGAGGTCTTTTACGGTTGGTCTAGTCGACACAAGCGAAGAACGAGAGTTTTCACAATGGAAAAAACTAATCAAACGAAATCCAAGGAAACTAGTGTTGGAAATATGCCCTAGAGGCAATCATAGAGATGATGATATGTCATTATGTTCATAATTTTGATAATATGTTATCGTGTTCCTTGAATGAATCATTTGTTATAGATCAATAAGTATGTGACTTGTTGGTGGAACTCTTTAACTTATATGATGTCATTCTAAATGTATCCCTGGTCGGAGGTCACCGGTCGGAACACCAGTGAATCTATGACTAGCACATGTATTGATTGATGACCTTGTTTCACCGGTCATGGATATAGGGATATCGAATCAATAATATGAGAACATGTTAGAGAACATGGGGTTAGATAGACCCATCATTGAGACACTATTGAGATTGTTATGAATCTTTGTGTCATTAGTTGGTCTCAAGTAATGATGATGTATAATCCTTAGACCTGAGGTCAGCATGGTTCCCTACATGTGTAATAGCACTCTTAGGGGTTGCCAAACGCTACTCGGAACTGGGTAGTTATAAAGGTAGCTTTTGGGTATGCTATTAAACATGCAGAGGGATGTGACTGGTCGAGATGGGATTTGCCCCTCCTAACATAACAGGAGAGATGTCTCTGGGCCCCTCGTGGTGATCGGATAAAGAAAGTGCATGGCCATGTCACTAGTGGTCGAAGTGTCGATCACATGAAATTATCCGACACTCGATCGAGAAAGTATTGAACAGTCCATCGATGACACTTGATCTCACCTGGAGTTCAAGTAGATATCGTGAGGCAAAGGGAGAATGCATGACTAGGTAGCTTAGTTCGATCAGTTATGGACTAGACGTATGGAGATACGTGATGGTCGTAGACTAGTCGAACGTAATCACATAATGGTAAGGACCTGGTCGTAAGGAGTTACGAACTGGTCGGGACCAAATACGATATGGTCGTATGGAGATACGAACTGGTCGTAAGTGATGAGGACCTGATCATAGATCATATTACATCAAGGTTTGTCCGACATATTCTATGTGTCTTTGGGAATCGTTATGTGCTGGTAGGTACCGCTAACGACTAATGGTCGAAAAAGAGTTTCGAGTCATAACCGATTACACATGAACCTGTAGGGTCGCACACTTAAAGGGCTAGGATTTGTTTTGGATGGTGATCCGAATTCGTATAGACCATGAGTTCCTAATGGTCCTCAAGTTCGAGACCCATTATGGATGCCTATATAAAGAGGGGCGGTGGCATAAGGTGAGGGAGAGGATGATCTTTGGAAGAACTCCCGAAACCCTAACAGCCACGCCTTCTCAACCACGTTGTCGGTGCTGGCACTCCAGAGCGTGGTGATCCTGCCCCGTACGTGTGGATACCTCGGAGGTGTTGTTGCGAAGCATCAGCACTAGGACGATCCGCAACTCGTGACGTTCACCGGAGTTGGGGGGAGAAGTCACGCGGCGAGTACGACCACTCGGAGGAGCAGACGCGCGACGAGTACGACCACTCGAAGGAGGAGACGCGTCGTCAGTACGACTACGACTGCATCAACTCACTACATTGACTCTACTTCCGCTACGAGTCGATGCGTCTAACGGTAATCTCGTGATCTATTACTAGCGGTGGTTCCTTGGTTGCGCGGTAAATTTTGTTTGCGCTATCGTAGCATTGCTGCGTTCCCCAACAACTAGAGGGGTGTGACCTCCTTATATAGGGAAGGGGAAACCGCACATAGCTAGCAAAATAGGGGGTGTTACTATTCATACACTATTCATAGTGGTGTTATTATTCACGTGAACAGTATAAGCCCCATTAGGTGCCCGCCTAGCGTATGGGTCAATTCTGGTACGATTACAATGCCCAAATAGGTGATATAGAACCTTCTTTTGACTATTCCGAAGTCCACAGAAGGTATTTGGAGGTGAAGCTGGATCCGTTGGAAATATATCGGAATAAGCTTTCCAACAAGCCCAAGAACACCCGAATCAAACTCCTTTTGCAAAAGTTATGTGCGTTTAAAGCCGGTGCTATCTCCGGAGGCCGAATTGAATTCCAAAACGTGTCCAGCTCGAACTCTTGCTTAGCTTGGACAAAAAGTCATGTGATGCTGCACAAATATACATTTTTATCATTAGGTAGCATCATATAGTTCATATAATATAAATACACTCTTAAAAACGAGCTCACTTAATAATTTAAGTGAAGCGTACGAGCTCTTGTAATTGGAACAACAAGTATAGCAAATGTGGTTGTATCCATAGGGTTTATGTCCTCATCACCTCCCCCGTCGGCCCCAATCACCACCGCCCCCCTTCTCCCCCATCCAAGGTGTCGGGCAGCCAAGGCGTCAGGGGCGGGCGTGTGCGAAGCAGCGACACAGAGGCGGAGAGCCATGCCCAGGCACGGCGTGCGCGCGGTCGCGGCCTCAAGCGGAGGTGAGTGCGGCAGGTGTGCGTGCGCGCGCAGGGGTGGTGACGCATAGGCACAGCGTGGGCGTGGGCGACGCGGCATGACGACACGGCGGACGCGGGCTTAGCGTGCCGCCGACATGCTGGCGTGCTGTTGTTGTGTCAGGCAAGCCTGAGCATGACCCTACTAGCCGCATCGTGCCTCCCGTCGTGCCATGTCCGCAGGCCCGACCCGGCCCTCTGTTCGTGTCGTGGCGTGTTTGGGCTTGGCCGTGCCGGGCGTGCCTCGGGCTGGCACAGCCCAACTCCCAGGTCTACGTACTAGGCTACTAGCTAAAACTTAGCGAAACATTGATGGATAAGTTTCAATGCTGCCACATAAAGCAAAGGATTTGCATGTTGTGCCATTGCATTGGCAATAACATGGGAGTACAGTACCATGACATCGCAGCGATCTGAGTCATCTGATCCGGAAAGAACGGACGGGTTCAACTACTGCAGTGATTGGATCAAGACCACAGGTGCATCACTTTTGGTACAGTGCACTACAGTCTTTGTTACAGTGGCGGACACGATCTTGGACTCGTTTTCTGATCTGATGGCTGTGAAACAATGTCATGGTACTGTAGCACCATGACATTGCTAGTGCACTCAGTGGTAGAAGCGAGAGTGTTCGGTCCTATACACATAGATTGGATCCCTAGTATTAATGCAGTGTTATTTATTTAACAAGAGTATACACACGTGTGTTCAGTGAGAAAGCGTATGTTCACGCTCGGTGAGGTCCCGGAGTGTCCGCGAAATTACTAGCGTGTGTAGTGAACACGCACACATATGGGTGTAAGTAGATGTGTGTGGAGGACGCGTCCTCCTTGTACACTCTGAAAACAGTACTGCAGCAACTTAACACACGGTGGATATACTCTAGCAAATATTGTGTGGGTTAATCTAACCGTTGGAACTTCATCCAATGGTCTAGAAGGGATCAACTGTGCTGTACTAAAACTGGTACCATTCCGCGAAATGGACTGAATTACGTTAGTCGATCTATTGATGCTCCATTATATTGAGCATGTGGAATGGATCCATAAGATGTACAAGTTCGCTATATATTCGCTGTCAACCATGTGGCATGGGCCGGGGACATCTGTCCTGTGAGCGCAATGCCGATCAGCATTGAGCATGACCGGGATAATAACTGGATACGCTTCTCTTCGTCGCCAGCCACTTGTTAGCGTTAGCTGCATCACATGCTGCAACACCAGCATCCATCGTTAACCCATTCTGATCCAGAATCCACGTGAAGTAAGGACATTTACATTTACACATATCCCCGTCGAAATCCTGTAAGAAACAGTACTATTTGGTAAGATTTTGCTGTCATGCAAACAGGGTAGCTGATGCGGACATCCTTAGCTATGTTGTTTCATATAATATTTTCAATTCATTAAATACCTCGCCGAGCAACACGAGAACTGCTAAGAGTTGAAAAACAAGAGAAGCTTATCCAGCGGTGAATTTGTTCACTGAATTTCCTTTTAAATTAGTTGAGAATTTCATCTTGCCTAAAACTAGTGTTTTTCTTGTGCTCAGTTAGAAGATTCAATAATAAGCGGAGATGAAGAATATGATGTTGTTCTTGAAGAAAGACCATCACAATGGAGGAGAAGCTCGTGGGAGACAAGCAAGGAGGAGAAGCACAAGAATCCAAGTCAAATTCGAAACTTCCACAAGCTCAACCAAATTCAAATTCGGAATCAACTCATAACTCAATTCGGATTCGGAATCAGCCTCAAATTCGGATTCGGAATCAGCAGGACAGTCCGGATTAAAACAGCCATAACTTTCACAAGCGAGTCCGATTCGAGTGTTCTTTGGCTTGTTGGAAAGCTAACTTCAAGCCCGATCCAACGGATCCTCCCTCACTCGAAATTCGTCCCGTATCAAAGATATGGCCGAAACAATATGACGGTTGTAAAATCAGAGTTTCCTTTTCAGTTTTGGAATGTGTCGGAATTGGAGTAGGACTCCAAATCCGAATTAGGATAGGAGTAGGGCCTCTTGGCCAGCCATGAGGAGGAGTAGGAGCACTATATATAGAGGGTAGACCCCATTGTAACCAAGACCACGTTTAATATATTTTCAAAGCTTTTGCTTGATTCTCTGTTGTGCTTATAGCCAAAGCAGAGGAATTGGGCATTGAGAACAAGTCGTTCTTGCTTTTCATTTGGGAATTGAGGTTCGACGATCTTCGCTTGTGGTCGTGAGGATCCAATCAAGTGTGTGTTTGGCGAATTTCCATAGAGTTGCAAGTCCGTGCATTGGCGCGGGGATCGGTGGTGGTTCGTCGGGATACACAAGTTATCTAGAGGTTCTCGTCGAGAAGATCGGGCACCCGCATCGGTGGTATCGAGCTCAGTTGACTCGGTAGGATCTTTATCCGATTATCTATTTTTTCCCTATACGAAAAAGCCATAGAAAAAAAGTCTTTCAACCGTAGTATTTAATTTGTTATTCTAGTGAGTTTTGTTAAGTTTTTGTCCATTAGAATCAAGTTTAGTTTCTTGATCTTGAATTCTTTTGCGTTGCTTTTATTTGAGCCTAGTTTGATTTTTTTCGTGTTTATAAAAAACACCCAATAAAAGTGAGTAACCAATTTATCCTTTGTGAACCTTTCAATCCTTTGCGAATACTTTGAACCTATTGAAGACTAGCTAAATCGTTGCTTAGAATTTGCATATTAATATTTGTGTTCTTGCAATTGTTCAAAGATCAAAAGGTGGGAAAGAATTTTGCTCATTTTAGTAGAACAAGAATTTTGGCAATAGTTCAAAAAAAAGAAGGAAAAGAGAAGAAAAAAAAGAAAGAAGAGAAAAGAAAAGAGAAAAAGAAAAGAGAAAAGGAAAAGGAAGCGCATGGCAGACCATAAACTTGAGCGAAAATCCCCACTCATTCTTGATTCAATTGTTAGAATATCAATATTTTTTGCAATCTTGTGCCCTAGTTTCATTATTTGCAACTAGCTAGCGTCTTTCTATAACTTGTGCAATCTGAGCTATTTTGTTCTTCACTTATATCTTACATAGCTCATTCCTTGATTGCACTAAAGTTCCAATATCTTTGCGTGTGAGTTGTTTTGATTTTTACTTATATCTTTGTGATCGGCAACTAGGCATTGAATTCTAGTTTGGATATTTACTTAGCCTTACAATACCTAGAATTTTCAAATTAAGTAGGTATCCATACCAAACTCCACAAAACACCCGTTGTCGTGCTTTGACTTGCTCTTGAAATTCGCTCACACATCACCTTGTGGTTCCTATTTTGCCTGAAGTGTAAGTATTGTTGATCTTAATTCCTTTCAGACGGTAAAGAAACTTCACCTTGTTAGGTTTGTGAGTTGAGTGACCTCTACATATACACATACACCTACATACATATTCTTTGCTTTCTTTGCTAACAATGGCGGATGTTGAGTATCGTATCTTCCTTCTATGGTAGTAATGATCGGAGGAGTATCTTGAGTGGGTACAAGACATGGAGTTCGAGCTTGAATCCCATAAGTTGAATCGGATGCCAAGGAAGTGAGTGGCCACTTTGTTTTTTACGGACTATGCCTCTAGTTGGTGGAAACAACTAGGTGGAAAACGATTCATTACATCTTGGAGTGCATTTAAAAGCATCATGAGAAGAGAATTTGTTCCACACTATTATGGCGGGAACTACTACGACACGTGGAGAGCATTAAACAAGGATGCAAAATTGTCAAAGATTACTATATTGAGTTGAATCATGCAATGCGCCGTGCCAATATCACTAGTCCATATCAAGAAAAGACATACTTCAAAGCGGGCTTGAATTATCGGATCGTTCTTTGCACTTCAAGATGAATATTTTAAGTAGTACGCAAGATCTTGTGAAATTTGCTATGAAGGCAGAAAAGAGACTTAAACACATTCAAGCACATCAATTAAATCTGCGCCGACTCTTTAGTTCTAATTCATCCACTGGTGTGTCACTTGAGAAGAAGATCGAGCATGTGAATTTTTCTTGACCGAGGTGATGAGTAGTCTTTGCCCGTCACAACCCATAACACGTGAGGAGGTCGTGGTTGGTGGTAGTTGTGCCATTGTTGGCCACAGTCTTACAAGGATGAGATGTACCAAAACCCATGTGAGAATGAGAGCTACATAGCCAAATTGAGTGAGAGTGATAAAAGAGTGAGTGTGTGATTCCACCATACTGCGAGATTGAGAGCATCCTAATTGAGAGTGTGAGAGATACACCAAAAGAAAAGAGAGAGATAGATGATAGGATAAGTAAGATTATTTTTGAACCTAACAACTTACCCTCTATTTCTAGTGTTGTATCACACATTGTGCAGGTGGACCAAGCTAATAAGGAGTTGGAGATTCAAGAGCCCTCACCATTGGAAGAGAAAGATAAAGAGCTAACCATGGATGGAGAGGAATACACGAAGATCAAGGTAATACTATTTGTCTTGAATTGGTTGTTTATGAAAACAAGGTGCGTGAAACTGAGAACTCCATTATTCATTTGATGATTCCACGTTCTAAATTTGATATGCTTAATTTGCATAATGTGAAATTGATTACTCAAAAAGAAGTTCTTAGTAGGATACACATTAATAATTCTTTGTGTTATATCATATTCGATAGTCCTAAACATGTATCTAGTGTGACTAAGAAGGTTCTTGAAATTTCACACTTAAGATCACAAGTAAATAGCTACATACACACATATAAATTCAATTTGATTGGTGATGTTGGTGTAGACAACATGTTTCAAGTTTATCAAATATACATTACCAATGATAATCTTGTTGATTTACAATCACATGTTTTGCATAAACCATCTATTGAGCAATGTCATGATATCTTTAAGATGGGTTTAAATACAAGTGTCTATTGTTTAGAGCGCAACATGATGCCTACTTGTTTATCTCTTAAATGTATAACTAATCAGAATAGCGCGGTTGAAGCATGGAATGGTATCAATTTATTTTCACCCACTTTAGTTGACTTTGATATTGGGAAGGTTAAATTTTATCATAAGAGTCAGTTGTGCAATTTGAAAGATGATTGCGAGCTATCGATTGTGCAAAACAACAAGAAGAACACAATAATTGATTCATACATATACCATGCATATCGTTGTTTTCTTCGTCTAGCACATTTAGGGCTATCAAAAGCCGAGGGCGGCTTTTTGAAGAAAGGGAGGATGATGCGGACATCCTTAGCTATGTTGTTTCATATAATATTTTCAATTCATTAAATACCTCGAACAACACGAGCTTACTAAGAGAGTTGAAAAACAAGAAGCTTATCCAACGGTGAATTTGTTCACTGAATTTCCTTTTAAATTAGTTGAGAATTTCATCTTTGCCTAAAACTAGTGTTTTTCTTGTGCTCAGATTAGAAGATTCAATAATAAACGGAGATGAAGAATATGATGTTGTTCTTGAAGAAAGACCATCACAATGGAGGAGAAGCTCGTGGGAGACAAGCAAGGGAGGAGAAGCACAAGAATCCAAGTCAAATTCGAAACTTCCACAAGCCCAACCAAATTCAAATTCGGAATCAACTCATAACTCAATTCGGATTCGGAATCAGCCTCAAATTCGGATTCGGAATCAGCAGGACAGTCCGGATTAAAACAGCCATAACTTTCACAAACGGAGTCCGATTCGAGTGTTCTTTGGCTTGTTGGAAAGCTAACTTCAAGCCCGATCCAACGGATCCTCCCTCACTCCGAAATTCGTCCCGTATCAAAAGATATGGCCGAAACAATATGACGGTTGTAAAATCAGAGTTTCCTTTTCAGTTTTGGAATGTGTCGGAATTGGAGTAGGACTCCAAATCCGAATTAGGATAGGAGTAGGGCCTCTTGGCCAGCCATGAGGAGGAGTAGGAGCACTATATATAGAGGGGTAGACCCCCATTGTAACCAAGACCACGTTTAATATATTTTCAAAGCTTTTGCTTGATTCTCCTGTTGTGCTTATAGCCAAAACAGAGGGAATTGGGCATTGAGAACAAGGGGTCGTTCTTGCTTTTCCGCTGGGAATTGAGGGTTCGACGATCTTCGCTTGTGGTCAGCGAGGATCCAATCAAGTGTGTGTTTGGGCGAATTTCCATAGAGTTGCAAGTCCGTGCATTGGCGCGAGGGATCAGCTGGTGGTTCGTCAGGATACACAAGTTATCTAGAGGTTCTACGTCGAGAAGATCGGGCACCCCGCATCAGTAGCCTTATTTGTGAGGGCTCAATTTTCTTTGGAAGTATGCTGATTTGAGGAGTTTTTAGCTTCTCCCGGAAGTTGACTTCGTCTTCGTAGAAAAGGGCCCCCACAAGCCCTAGACGAAGCGCTCTATTTTTTTTAAATGATTTTACAGTGAGGTTGAAACTTACTCAATCATGGCCCTATAATGGTTATATCCAAAAGACTTTTGCATTCAACTTTTTTTAAAAAAAAAATCTTGACACACTACAATGCCAAACAAAGCGCATATACTTGCACTGTTCACAATTTCGCATATTTCTCTTCGATGTGTTCATCTAAACACGCAACTAGTTCAGAAAGAAAAAAATCCTGTGTTTCGCGTGGACTTCACATGGCACTATAGATTCAACCAGCAGGTAACTATCAAACTATGCACCGACAAGAAGATATGAGATACGAAAAATGGTACGGGAAAGCATGCATGGAATTTTGAGTACAACTGAACAACAGCCGGAAGTGAACATCGCAGGAATAACCTTATCTTGCGAGTTGCAAAGTGGGAGACTGGACGGCTATGTAGACAACTGACAATGATACATGTAAATGACAAGGATATGATGCCAAACCTCGGCCACTATTTGCTGTATATAGAGCCTATAGATGGTGCATGGTTGTCTTACAAAGTTACAAGTGGCATATCAGTTTTCGTGTGAAGTTAATTGGGATTGAGGTTTGAAGCCACAGCAAAGTTAAATTCTTTCCAGAAATCCTATCTGTACTGGCAAGCTCAAATTGTTGGGAAGTTGACTTCACCAACTTGAGCGTCGTACATCTTCACATTGTTTCGTCTTCACTCCTCAGTGCGGCCCTAAATTAGCAACCGAACTAGTGTGAGTTTAGTTTCCAAGGGGCCCTGGAGAACGAGGCTAGTTCATATCGATTTTACACCGTCATTTGGCAATCGTTTTGGCACTGTACAAAAGTGCAACGAAACTTTACGCTTTAGCAATTCTCCCGTAGAATATACTTCATGTTTTATAAGTGGACAGAAAGTGGACAGACGCGTGCCAGTGTCTACGACGTACAGAAAAATAGGTATATGAGACACAAATTCGTAAAAAAATATTTCTAGAAAAATCTTCTTGAAGGCAATATCACTATATAATGATATATCTATAATGAATCTTTTGCTCTTCCCTATGGACTATAGGATATATTTGTAGTAGTATATGAAAGACTCTATGTAGGAGTAGAATTATGAGCCAGTGTAGGAAACAAAATTTGTATCAATTATGAGCCAAGGTAGGAAACAAAATTTGTATCACACTCAAACTCAATTTTTATCGCACTCAAACTCAATATTCCCGACCATGAGATGAATTTATCATGTAGCTAAAATAAAATGTAATATTCTCGAAACAAATTAGTATGAACACCTTGTGCGACGAACGTCCATAGTGAATAATCTAGACCCGTCATTATGAGTTAATATGGTATTTTAGTAATTAATGACAATCATCATGTGGACTAACATTTTCCACGAGTTGGTGGTACAGTTTGAGTCCCATGATGATGAAGACTTTGGGTAGCATCGTGAGTTGATTGTCATCAAGTCAAGATTCGAGATAAAAATGATATCGTGTGTTGATGAGCATCAAAACAAGATCTTGGACTAAAAAAATCATCATGTGTTGATGATATTCAAGACAAGATCCCGAAGTGAAAAACATCATTATGTACGTTGATGATATACAGGTCAAGAACTTAGAGTAAAGGAAATCATCATGTGTTGATAATTATCAAGTCAATAATCCGAACTTGGAGTGGAGATGTTCGTCATCAAGTGATCACTCCAAGATAGATGCTCAAGGCAAAGGTATGGCTAGCATAGGCTAATGATGTGTTCCTAGTCTTTTACAGGCATCGGTATTTGGTTAGAAGACCAGATTGGTAGTATAGCTTGCAGTACTATTAAGAGGGGTGTTGTCTAGTAGCTTGAGTCTTATCATATGTTGATAGCTCAATCCCGCTTGCTCTAGCTCTTCTAGGCATGGTGCTATTGTTTAAGAATGTAATTTACAAATAGTTGAATCTCATGCACTAACTCTTTGTAGCATGAGACTATAATTTGCAAATGTGTTTTACAAATTATTGAAGTCTATGCACCTACTCCTTGTGGCGTGATACTAAAGTTTGCAAATTATTCAAGTTTATGCATCATTCCTTGGCGTGGTCTTGAAGGGATACGGGTAGGCTACGCAGCGGAAGAAGAGTTGGAGCAACTGGTCCAATGAAGAGCGCGTCGATATAGTGGTCATAATCGATCATCCTCGTAGTCGATCATCCACGCCAGCAACCAATCGGGTTCCTCGCCAAGGTCGCGGAACGTCCTCAAGCGCAACAGCAACTGCAGTAGCGCATTTACAGTATCCACACGTCCAGGAAAAGGAACATCGTACGCCAGTGTGCTAGCACCAAGTCGCACGGAAGGCTCTCTCAAGAAGATGGCGGCTAGGGTTTGGAGCAACTCACGTCAACTCTTGTCGTGTTTCTTGTGTATCCTCTATTTTCTTCCATCAGCCTCAAGCATCTACTTATATAGTGCCCGTGACGGATCCTATCCGAACACGTTTGACGAATCATATCCGTACTGGTTTGTTCCATCCGTTAAGTGTGTGACCTGTTAGGTTCATGCGTAATCGATTGTGACTCGAAAACTCATTTTCGATCACGAGTCGTTAGCGGCTCCTAGCAGAACATAACGATTCCCGAATACACACAAATTATATCGGACGAATATTAATGTAATATAATCTACGACTAGGTCCTTGTCACTAACGACCAGCTCGTATCTCTATACGATCATCTCATATTTGGTCTCGACCAGTTCGTAACTCCTTACGACAAGGTTTTGACCACTTAGTGATCATGTTCGACCAGCCTACGACCAGCTCGTATCTTCATACGACTAGTCTGTATCTGTTTGAACTAAAAGACATGCTCACGTATTCTCCCTTTGCCTCACAATATCTGCTTGAACTGCATGTGAGATGTTGTGTCATCCATGAACTATTCAATACTTTCTCGATCAAGTATCGGATAATTTCATGTGGTCGAACTCTTCGACCACCAGTGGCATGGTCATGCACTTTATTTATCTGACCACATCGAGGGGCCCACAGATATCTCTCATGTTATGTTAGGAGGGGCAAATCTCATATCCGACCAGTCACATTCCTCTGCATGTTTCATAGCATAGCCGAAAGTTATCTTTATAACTACCCAATTACGAAGTAGCGTTTGGCAACCCCAAAGTGTACTCTTACATATGTAGAAAACCATGTTGATCTCAGGCTTAAGGACTATACATCATCATTGCTTGAGACCAACTAATGACACAAGAAATCATAACAATCTCAGTAGTGTCTCATGGTGAGTCAATCCAACACTATATTCTCTAACATGTGTTCACATTATTGATTCAATATCCCGATATCCATGACCGGTGAAACATGGTCATCAATCAATACATGTGTTGGTCGATAGGATCACTGGTGTTCCGACCAGTGACATATGACCAGGGATACATTTAGAACGACATCATCATAAGTTAAAAGAGCTTCACCAACAAGTCACATACTTCTTAATATTTATAACTAATGATTCATTCAAGGAACAGAACAATACTTATTCAATAACTCATAAACATAGATGTGATACAATCATCTATATGATTGCCTCTAGGGTATATCACCAACAGGTCTAAGATTGCGCGTTGCTCTTTCTTGGACTTAGGCTATGTGTTGGCTCTTTGGAGTTGTGCTTCTTAATTTTATCAAATATGCTTGAGATCAATAAAATATATGGTTATGTAGCTCTCTGAATTAGCATTTCATAGAGCCCAAGATCACTCAATTTCGACATCGGAGTCTAAAGGTATGACCGTTTTTCTGGGTGTCGCCTATGCTGAAATTCAGACCCAGACTGACCGGCTTGGATTGACCGAAAGTCCGATCTCACCACCTTTATAAGGCTGGACAACCTTTTCTAGAGGGCATGTGTTTGAGTTTTCTTCCTCTCGAAGTCTTGGTCTGGTGGTCGGGATGGCGAGTCTAGTCTAGTGGACCACTGTGAGGGAGGTTTGATGAAAATTGTGCGGAGCGACTAGTTTTATAGTTATTTCATTGTAGCCCGATCTGACCTGCCGTTGGTTGGCGGTTGTACCGGTTTCATTATTTTTCAGAGATTTTAGCCTCCAACGGCTAGCTTTTGGTGTGTGGACTATAAATACCCACCATGATCGGTTGGGGGCAATTCTTGGCATCTCTTTTCACTCTCTTGGGCTAGTGTGGGTTTCTCATCTCAATTGTGCATGTGTTGCACCCTATGAGCAAAGGGAGAGATTCTAGTTGCATGTGTTGCAACTAGAATTGGATTGAGCATTCAATTATGCATGTGTTGCACTTGGTGAGAGTCAAGCAAGAGGCTTGGCTTATTACTCTTGGTGTTTGCTGACACCTAGATGGCTTGGAGGCGTCGTGGTCTAGTGATCGTCTCAAGAAGCTTGTGAGAATGCCCAACGTGTTGTGAGTGGCTTGGTGCTCGCCATCTCCCAAGTGGAGGAAGAGCAACCGCTAGTGATCGAGGTATTGGCTTAATTCGTGGAGTTGGTCCAATTCATGTGGGCTTACATTAACGTTGATTAGGAGAGACCGATAAGTCTCGAACACTACGGTAAAATATTCTTGTACCATTGTGGTTTGCTCTCTTGTAATTTACTTTGTACAATTTACATTCCTAAAATTAAATTGATTACATGTCAAACAAGGATTGCAAACCTTGACTTAGACTTAGGGTGTTGGTGCACTTAAGGGAAACTAGAATATTTATGTTTTAATTGTGCAAAACCGAATTTACTTTCGCTTCCATATTAGAAATCGATTTCAGCCTTAGAGATTTTTAGAAAGAAAAAACCTATTCACCACCCGCCCTAGTTAGCCTCCTCGACCTTACACATAGAACTATTGAATGATATCAACTAAGTTTGAGCTTAGCGGTAGGATTGGCTTTGTCACCATATCAGTTGAATTATCATGAGTACTTATCTTGCTAACTTCATTGTCAACTTGAGCAATGACACCTCGAATGTAATGATATCTGATGTTAATGTAATTCGATCTCTCATGAAACATCTAATCCTTCATAAAGAAAATAACGCTTTGACTGTAGCAGAATATTGTAATGCAAGACGTACTTCCACAAAGCTCACTAAATAACCCTCTTAGCAAACGACTTCTTTGCAAGCTTCAGAAATAGCCACATACTCGTCTTCTGTAGTGGACAAGACAACAGACGCTTACAGGCTTGCTTTTCAACTAATGTCACATCCACAGTGAACACATAACCAGTAAGATATATTCGCTTATCCAAATCTTCAACAAAATCTGAGTCCATATAACCAACGATTCCATTTTTAGTCTTCCCAGACTGTAAATAAGTATCAGATGTGCCCTCAAGTATATGAAAATCCATTGAACTGCTTTCCAATGCTCTTTGCTAGGATTAGCCATGTATCTACTAATAACACTCAATGGTTGAGATAAATCGGGGCGAGAACATACTATGGCATACATAAGTGAACCAACTGCACTGACAAATGGAACTCTAGATATGTACTTAACTTCATCATCTTGTTGGTGATATGCCCTAAGAGGCAATCGTGGAGATGATCGTATAACGTCTATATTTATGAATTATAGAATAAATTTTATTATTTTTCTTGGATGAATTATCATTTATAAAGATTAACGAGTATGTGACTTGTTGATGAAGCTCTTTAATAGTTGTGTGATGTCATTCTAAAAGTATCACTAGTCGGAACACTAGTGACTTATCGATCAGCATATGTATTGATTGATGATCGTGTTTCACCAGTCATAGATATGGGGATATCGAATCAATAATGTGAGCACATGTTAGAGAACATAGTGTTGAATTGACCCACATTGAGACATTATTAAGATTGTTATGATTCTATGTGTCATTAGTTGGTCTCAAGCAATGATGATGTGTAAATCCTTAGACCTGAGATCCACATGGTTTTCTACATGTGTATCAGTACACTTACGGGTTACCAAACGCTACTATGTAACTGAGTAGTTATAAAGGAAGCTTTCGGGTATGCTTTGAAATGTGCGGATGGATGTAACTGGTTAGATATAGCATTTGTCCCTCCTAATATAACAAGAGAGATTTCTCTGGACCTTTCGATGTTGTCACATAAAGTAAGTACATGGTCATGCCACAAGTGGTCAAAGAGTCGACCACACAAAGTTATCCATCACTCGATCGATAAAATATTGAACAATCAATGGATGACAAACATCTCATCTAGAGTTCGACCAGATATCGTAAGGAAAAAGGAGAATATGTAAGAATGTCGTTTAGTCCGACCAGACGAATCGGTCATATGGAGATACGGACTGGTTGTGAGCTGGTTGTATATGATCACTAATTGGTCGGTGAACTGGTCGTAAGGTATTACGAACTAGTCGCATATCATATTGCACAAGGTTCATCCGATATAATCTTTATGTGTATTGGGAGTCACTATGTCCTGCTAGGAATCGCTACCGACTTGTGATTGAAAAAGAGTTTTCAGGTCACGACAGATTACGCGTGAATCTACAGGGTCACACACTTAACGGTTTGAAACCAATTAGTTCGGATTAGATCAGTTATAAGCTCTTTATAAAGGGAGGTGTGAAGGCTATTGGATGTAAGAGTTACATAAATGAAACCCTAGCCAGCACCTCTCGAAGGCCCTGCTATGTGAGCTAGTGTTAGCACACCGACGTACGATATTACACCACTGGACGTGTGGATACCATACAGGCGCTGATACAACTGCTGTTGCGCTGATCAAGGACGATCCATGGCCTATGGAATGAACGTAAGAGGCTACCAGAGCAAACAATCGGTGACCAAAGACGTTGGACAATCGACTACGACCACTACATCGGCGCGCTCGACGTTGGATCGGTTGCTCCAACTCTTCTTCCGTTGCACTGTCCGTCTAGTGGTAACGATCTATGATCTCTTACTCGTATGCCTTCCTAGTTTACGTAGTAGAATTTTTGAATTGTGCGTTAGTGTAGCATATCATATCCCTTCACATCTGACTGTGAACATGATGCTGAAGAAAGTTTGAAATGTGCAGTTAACGGAGTATTCGCCGGTTATGCCTCATGCATATTGAAACGACGAAAACCTTTAGTGATATACCCTTTCTTACTAAGCTATAATTTTCAAAACCATCTATCTCTGGTAATTTTCGTACCAAGAATCTTCTTTGCTGCACCGGGATCATTCATCTCAAACTAACTGTCCAATTGTGCCTTCAACTTTGAAATTTCTGTCTTGACTTTTGCATCAATTAGCATATTATCGACAAAAGGAGCAAATAAATAGTTGTGTCATTAACAATCTTTAAATAATCACAGCTATCATAATCAGATCTTTTGAAATCCTGAGATGGTCATAAAGTAGTCAAATCTCTTGTACCACTGGCTGGGTGATTGCTTCAGACCAAAAGAGATTTCTTCAACTTGCAAGTATAATTCTCCTTTTCCAAAAAGACAGAACCTTCCAGTTTCTCCATATAAATGTCTTCCTCCAATTCCCTATGTAAGAACGTGTTGGACCGAAATGGCGACTAGAGGGGGGTGAATAGGAGTACGATCTCTTTTTCACAAAGATCGGATTCCACACGATTTTCACTCCGATAGCTATGAGAGTTATGAAGATCAATATCCAAGCACATCAAAAGTCTTGCATTGAATCCAATCTAAACCCCGGAGCAAACCAACCAAAATAAACCAAAACTCAATTTTAAAGTATTGGGCGGTCTGACCTCTATATTAATGGCGGTCGGACCGGTCACCTTAGGCGGTCTGACCTCCAACCTGATGAAAAGTGAAATCAGCCCGAAAAACGAAATTGCAAATAGGTGTAACTTTTGATCTACAACTCCAAACTCGATGAAACTTGAAACACACCTTCTCTAGTATATCAAAACCTATTACAATCAAAGATGGTGAAGATCCTTGGCAAAGTTTCGACCTTTTCCCATTTGAGTGAAGGATGGTTCAAAATTGAGTCAAAACGAAAACTAGATTCAAAAACTTGCTCGTGAGTTAAAGATGATCCTAGATGAGTTCCCACATGTCACAACAAGTAAGATTGGGGGCAGAAACCAAAAGAAAATTTGAGAATCAAAGAAAGCACGAAAATCACAAAATAGAGAGTAAGAACAAAAAGAGACTCATCTCAAGAGAACTTGCATAGATGGATTTGTGATTGTTGCTGGTTTACAGCCACTCCATCCAGGAGGACAAAACTCAATACATTAGCACACAATCAATCTCTTCTCATGGATCCTAACCCCTCTCCTCCCTAATCTCAAAAATAAAACTAGGGTTTCAAATAAGCAAAAAAGATCCAGCAGGTGCTACAGCACCCTCCCATATTTATAGTGGAGACTAACCTTCTAGAAGAGTTTCCTATTGGGCACCCGTTAAGCCCACACACAAACGGGTTTAACTCACGCGCGTATTTTAAAGCGTCGTCTTCATCTTCTCTTGACCTAAACCGCTTCTCCTTGGGTCGTCTTGCACCGCGGTTTAGCTAAAAGCAATCAAGGTGATATTTTAGTAATATTACCAAAATACCCTTTCTCGGTCCTTCTCCAAAGACCGAATCCAATCTTCATGAAGCAATCCCATGCTTCGCCACGTGTATGTTGATCAACGGCTCTCATCATGTCGGCAAGTCTCTCCCATCCGGCTCCCACCGAAACAACCAAGGCACTTGCACCGACCCCCACGTCGCTTGATGCAACTCGTCGCACCGAACTTCCCGTTCGGTCATCCTTGTCCATTTTGTGCAATGCTCGAATCCAATGACTTCACCCAGCATCCTCGATCGTTCTGAACCTCAGCTCTCAAGCCTAGTCCCGTTCATCCTCGTCGTTGACCGTCGTTGACCTCCAAGTAACCTGCACAACAATAGACCAAGAAATCGATTCCGAGAACAAGTTCTTCAGAACTTGACCCACGTTAGTCAAAACATGCATCATGCAACATATATGTAGTGAAACCCATGAACTAGACTCAACAAACAAACATCGCCACTACGAGAGCCGACGAATCAAGTGGAAACCGGTCAGACCGCCACTCAATGGCCGGTCTGACTGCCACTTGGCCGGTCTAACCGCCCAGCTAGGGACTTAGCCAATTTTCTGCCCTTGAAATCCGAAACCTCTCTGAAAATTTCAAACGAATAGATCTTTTGACTGGAAGCTCCAAAAAATTATGAGACCAAGTGTATGAGAATCCCCTCTCTTGCCTACACCCTCTATTTTTTGCCCAGCACCAAACTCCACCATTTACAATGGCCGGTCCGACCGCCGCCTATGGCCGGTCCGACCGCCCCCGACCGGTCTGACCACCAGGGATTGTCGGTCATACCGCCTAAGACCAGACAGCACTGAGATTTTGCCCAAAATGCATGATTCGACAAACCTTTAAAGCCATTGCCAATTGTAATATCATCCTAAGATCATGAGCATATCCACATGATATCCACAATCTCCCCTTGATGAACACATTAGCAATTTCTCAAAATATAAATTTAAGGTTTGAAAAGTAAAAACTACTCATATTTTCGCATAAAGACACAACTTGGTCCAATAGCGACAGAAAGCAATGGAAATGACCAAGTTGGCTTCATATTAGTATAGGCAAGCGACATAAGTCCAAATAAAGCGAGAAAACTTCAATTTCCAAAGAAGAGTAAAAAATCTCACCTAAGGTCCATATTATAGAACAATTGTTCAAATTGACCTTAGATCATTGTGAGGTTCCAAGGATTGCAATTCAAATTCAAAAATAGCAATAAGATCATAAGAATGGAAATTAAAAGCTCCCCCTCACTTTGATCATCATTTTTTTAGAAAACTTTCATTTTCTAAATTTTCTCCAAATAGCTCCCCCTTTTAACATTTTTGCTACTTCCTCTCCCCCTTTATCAATGGAGTTATCAAGGAATCACGCCTTCCTCTCATCCAGAGATAATAAATGCAGAAATAAGGAAGAAGCATAAAAAGAGCATGCATGAAGTGCAATGAAGTGGCTTCATTTTTTAAAAAAATTGCATATTTTAGTACAAGAAGCTTTGAAGATTACCCAAAAGAACAAGCTAGCATTTTATAATTACATAATACATATCAAGCCTGAAAGAGCTAGCAAGATCATGTTAAGACATATATATATATATCAAAGCTAAGCTAGAAGGCTCAAAGTAAAAGTGATGAATTGTAACAATTTAGGCAAAGCTTCAAAACTAGCAAGTTCATCAACAGAGATCCTAAAGTGATAATGGTCATGTCAGAATGTCAATGTGAGATCAAGAAGCTAACAATGGCTATCCTAGAGGCAAAAAGTCTGGAATTGAATCATTTTGCTCAAATAACTTCAGTCATCCATTTTTTACAACAGTTTTTCATTTGCAATGAATATGATGTTGATTAAAGGTCTATCTTAGTGAAGAAAATTCTGGACTAGGAGCCATCCACAAACTCTTTCTAACCTTCAACCAAGGCAATTAACGGCATATCTTAGTGAAGAAAATCCTAGACTAGGAGTCATCCACAATCTCTTCCTAAGCTTCAATCAGGGCCACAAATCTTGAGGTTCATGTCAATTTTGACAAGCAATCCCCATGAGATCGTCTGGATAATCAAACTATCTCCAAGTTCATGTCTTTGACAAGCAGTCTCGTGAGAATAGTTTGGCACAAATTTTGAAATTTGATTTTTTTTTATTTTGCATAAGAGCAGTTTTTGATTCACAAAAGAACAGAAAGCTCAAGAGATGTTCAATCCTAGATTCAAGAGCTAACAAAGCAATTTTGACAAGACCAATATCACAAGAAGATCACTAATTACACAACTTAGCTAAAAGATCCATAAATTACAATTTTTAGTTCAAGTTGTCTTAAAGTTCTAGCTCATTTAGCAAAGACTTAGCTACACACGTGAAAGTATGATAATTCTAGCAAGTCAAAGAACTGCACATGATATTAAGCAAAAATTGAAATACTAAAGCTCAAGAGAGTAATAAGCAAAGCTTCATCAAATTAAAAGATAAGTTGTAAGGCTTATATTACAATGCATGTTTTTGTGATTTTCATACGAATGCAATATAAAACAATGAGATGCAAGAAAAACCTAAAAGCCTAAAAAGATCAACAAGTTCAGAAAAGAACAAAGAAAGATCAGATGAACTAGAAAAGTTCAGATGAACAAGGAAAGTTCAGAAAAGAACCAACTCCCCCTCAAACCAACTCATAAGGGTAAATTACCCCTAACTCACTTCTCAAGGTGCAAACCTAGTTGGGTCTAAAGGCATGGTGAGGATATTAGCTAACTGAGCCTCGGACTCCACAAAATGTAGCACAATATCACCCTTCTCTACATGGTCTCTAAGGAATTGATAGAGAATGTCTATGTGCTTGGTCCTCGAGTGTTGCACAGTGTTTTTAGCAATATTAATGGCATAAGTATTATCACAGAGAAGAGGAACACTAGCAAAAGATAACCCATAGTCCTCAAGAGTGGACACCATCCACAAAATCTGACTACAACAACTAGCAGCAGCTACATACTCGGCTTCTGCAGTAGATTATGCAACAAAAGACTGCTTTCTAGAAGACCAAGAGACAAGAGAAATGCCTAAAAGTGACAGTGCCTGAGGTACTCTTCCTATCTAGCCGACGGCCCACAAAATCAGAATCAGAAAACCCCGAATGGACAAAGAAGAAGAGCAGGAATACCAAATATCATACTGGAGGGAATACCAAATATCATACTAGAGGGTAGAGTGAAGGTACCTGAAGATACGCTTGATGGCTTGGCGATGTGAAGTTCTCGAAGACACCTGAAACCTCGCGCAGAGGCAGACCATGAAGTGTATGTCTGGTCTTGAGACCGTCAGATACAGGAGGGGGCCGATCATGTTGCGGTACTCGCGTTGATCCATGGCTTCTCCTTCCTCGTCTGGATCCAAAACAGTCGAAGTCACCATGGGAGTGGCGATCGGCTTGCAGTCACCCATCTCGAAGCGCTTGAGCATGTCTTTAGCGTACTTTATCTGATGGATGAAGATTTCTTCCTTGCATTGCTTGATTTGAAGCCCTAAAAAGTAGTTGAGCTCGCCCATCATACTCATGTCAAATTCCTTGGACATGGTCTCAGAAAAACTGGAAACAAAAGCATGAGAAAAACCACCAAAGATAATATCATCTACATAAATCTGAACAAGTAAGAAGTCATTGCCATGCCTAAGAATGAATAGAGTCTTATCCACCTTACCCATCTCAAAATTATTCTTAAGCAGGAAGGTCTTAAGTCTATCATACCAGGTTTTGGGGGCTTGCTTAAGACCATACAAGGCTTTGGACAGATTGAAAACATGATGTGGATACTTGGAATTCTCAAAGCCCTGAAGTTGCCTAACATACACTTCCTCCTCTATGTAACCATTCAGAAAAGCACTCTTGATATCCATCTGATGCATCCTAAAACCCTTAGATGCAGCAAAAGCAAGCAGAATACGAATGGCTTCTAATCTAGCAACAGGAGCAAATGTTTCATCAAAGTCTAAACCCACAACTTGGCTAAAACCCTGAGCTACCAATTTAGTCTTGTTTCTAACCACTGAACCATCCTCACTTTATTTACTTTTGAACACCCAACGGGTTCCTATCACATTATGACCACTAGGAGGCTCTACTAGGTTTCAGACCTTGTTCCTCTCAAAATTTTCTAACTCCTCATGCATGGCATTTACCCAGCTCGAATCAAACAATGCGTGTGATATATCGCGGGGTTCAAAAGAGGCAACAAAAGCAGAATGAGAGTAGAGACTCGGATCATGATACTTGGAGCGAGTGACTCGCTCATGAAGCTAACCGATCATCTGATCCGAGGGTGACTCTTCTGAGTATGGAGTGGAGCGCCCGGGAGTGATAGCGTTTCTTCGACCTCCGCATGTACTGCTGATGATAAAGATGCAACAGGAGCCTCAAATGAAGGTGAAATAATCGCAGCAGGTTCTTGTGCTGGAATAGGAGCCTCAACAGCAGTAGGTGGGAGACAGGTATCAGCTTCATCATCATCTTCCTCCACAAAGATGCTCTCTATTACCTGTGAATCACCTGAAATATCGGATCTAGCTCCAGGGCTAGTCTCATCAAAAGTGATATTGCATGTTTCCTGAACAATGTTAGTTTCAACATTAAAGACCCGAAAATCCCTCGAATATGCAGGATAACCCAGAAATAAACCATTAGAAGTTCTTGATTCAAATTTATGTATGTTTCATGTCTTTAGAATGAAACACTTGGCTCCAAAAACCCGATAATGAGAAACAGAGGGTTTTCTACCAAATCGAAACTCATAAAGAGTCTTGCCCAAAGAAGGTATCAAGAAAACACGATTTGCAAAATGGTAAGCTGTAGCAATAGCTTCGACCCAAAACCTCCTTGGTGTGCTATACTCATCTAGCATCGTTCTAGCCATCTCGACTAAGTTCCTGTTCTTCCTTTCCACCATACTATTTTGTTAAGGGACGTGTGGAGAAGAGAACTGATGCTCAACACCACGCTCAGCACAGAAAGAGGCAAATGAGGCATTCTTGAACTCTGTGCCATTGTTACTGTGGATCACTCTCAAGGCACCAGGAAGTTTAGAAGCTAAACAAAGAACAAGATCATGATAATGACCAAAAGCTTCATCCTTTGAAGCAAGAAAGATGTGGATTTCATGGGGATATGTTCCAGATCTTAGGATGATGTGACAATTGGCAATGGCGTTTACGGTTTGTCGTTTCACGTGTTTTCGACAAAGTTCTGAGCTTATCGCGAGGCGGTCCGACCGGTCCTGCACGGCGGTCCGACCGGTCCCAAATCGGTCGGACCACCATGTGGGCGGTCGGACGTGGTGACCAAAGTGGTCAAAACGAGTGGGCCAAAAATAGGTGTTGTAGGCAAGTGAGGGATCCCAATGCACTTGGTCTCATGATTTTGGAGTCTCCAAGAAAAGTTCTATTGGTTTAAAGTTTCGAAGGTTTGAGAATTTGAGGGCTTGAATTTGGCTAAGTCCAAGGCGGTCCGACCGGCTCACAGGGAGCGGTCCGACCGGCCAAGGGGCGGTCCGACCGGCTCACCTGGAGCGGTCAGACCGGTAATGACTTGAACGTCGGCCAACTTCGTGGCGATGTTGATTTGTTAGGTCAAAGTCATTGGTATCGTGGCATATGGTTTGCATGATGCATGTTTTGGCTAACATGGGTCAAGTTGTGAAGAACTTGTTCCCGATTTCGTGTTTGCTTGTCTGTGGTTGTGCAGGTTGCTTGGTGGTCAACGACGATCAACGGCGAGGAGGATCGGGACTAGACTTGGAGAGTTGAGGTCCAGAACGATCGACGATGCCGGGTGAGGTCAACGACTCAAGCGTGACACAAGATGGACAATGGTGACCTATTGGCAAATCCATGGTGCATGGTGAAGCGGTTTAGGTCAAAAGGTTAAAGACGGCGCTTTGCGAAGCGTGCGTGTGTGACCCGTTTGTTAGTGGGCCTTAACGGGAGCCCAATTGAGTCAAACCCTAGGAGTTCTAGGCCTCCACTATAAATAGGAGGAGGTGGTGGCTGCACCTCTCTCTCGCCTTTTTATGTTTCAAAACCCTAATTGTCTTTAGGGGAGTTGAGGTGGAGGCTAGGGCTCTTGATGGTTTGTGGTGAATTTCGTGATCTTTGATTGTCCACTAATCCATGATGGTGTGGATGTAATCCAGCATCAATCACGAAATCAATCTTTGCAAGGTTTGCTTGAGATAAGTCTCTTTTCGTTCTTGCTTTCAATTTCGTGTTTTTAGGGCTTTCTTTGATCCGCGAGTTTGTGATTGATTCTTTCACGTGAATTAGTTTGCTGTGGTATGTGTGAATCTATCTAGCATCATCTTGATCATCAATCACTCACGAACAAGCATTAGGATCAAGTTTTCGTTCTTGCCCGGTTTTAGACCTTCTGTTGTTCGATTGGCAATTGTTCAGGATCTCTCCAAGAATTATCATTATATTCGATTGGAATAGGTCCTCAATAGCATAACGAAGGTGTGTGTGAAGTTTCGTGAAGTTTGGAGTTAAGAATCAAAAGTTTCACCTTAGTGCATCTTCGTCATCGGGCTGATTTTACTGTTTCAGATCGGTTCAGATCGCCGATCCGACCGCTTTGTCACCACCGGTCCGACCGATTTGAGCGGTCCGACCGCCAAGATAACAGCGGTCCGATCGCCCGACAATCGATCCGACCGTTCGATCTGAGGTCGACCGCCAAGATACTTGTGTTGCTTTGATTCTAGCTGATTTTTGTCGCATTGCTTAGGGGTTTAATTGGATTCAATACTAGTCTTCCGCTGTACTGGTATATTGATCTTCATAGCTTTCTAATAGCTCCAAGTGAAATTGTATTGAGTTCATAATTTGTGAAAAGTGAGCGTGCTCCTATTCACCCCCTCTAGTCGCCTTTACGGTCCAACAAGTGGTATCGAGCCGGTTAGTTCAATTTTGATCTTAATCGGTCCTTTGAACTTTGGCGATGGATAAGTTTTCTACTAAACCGCATATCTTTGATGGGCACGACTATGCCTATTGGAAGAATCGTGATGCGAGTCTTTCTTGAGAGCGAGGACAAGCTATTTGGGATGTTGTTAGAGCCCCGCTTGTTATTCCTGAAATTGCTACACCTGCTTCTGTAATTCTTTTGGCTAACAACAATAAGGCTAAGAATCTTTTATATGGTGCACTTGGTAGACAAGAATATGATAGAATTTGCAATCTTTCAACCTGCGCATGAAATTTGGAACACTCTCGAAACATATCATGAGGTTCGTCCCCAATCAAAAAGGTGCGCCAAACAGTTTACAAGCGTGAATACAATAAATTCGAGATGCGTCCTGGAGAGAGCATCGATGACATTTTCATCGCTTTAATAAAGTAATTAATCAAATGAAAGCTGTTGATATTGAATATTCTCAATCTGAAAATGTCACCCATCTCTTAGCTGCAATCAACACCAAGGAGTGGGAGATGAAGGCTACTGCTATAGAGGAAAATGTTGATCTTTCAAGTCTTACTTTAGAATTGCTTTATAGTAAACTCAAGACTCATGAAATTAAAAGAGTTGATCATCCCAAGAAAGATAATTTAGCTTTGGTAGCAGATCCTTTCAAAAAGGCTTTTGATGACTCTTTTGAATCTTCTTCTGGATTTTCATTTGCTTGTTTATCCGCTATTCATGAAGAGGAGCTTGAAAGTATTCTGAACAGAGTTAGCTCTTCTAGCTAAAAATTCACACGGGCCTACAATAATGTAAGAAACAAAAGAGAGGTGGTCCGGTGACATGCTATGAATGTGGTGAGCTCAATCATATCCGCAAATTGCCCCAATTTGAAAGGTAAGAGCAATCATAAGGAAGGAAAGCCGACTTGGAAGAAGCCTCCTTTCAACAAATCAAGGTATGAGGCTAATAAGCTTGTGAAGGTCGCCACCGGGTCCTTGCCGCTTTGAGGATCAATCCTTGAGCGATGTGGATACCGGGAGTGAGGAGGACAAGGAGGAGGAGATCCTCAAGGCAAAAGAAAGGGAATGCCAAAGACTTCACCGGCATGTGCTTCATGGTCGACACGGACGACATTGATGATAATGAGGACTACCGTGGAAAGGGAAGAACACGTGGTTAAATCGACTCGGGTGTTCACGCCACATGACCGAAAACTCAAAATGGTTCACCTCTTTCACGCGGCAACAGTGATGACTTCATCACCTTTGGAGATGATACACAAGGCGAATTAAAGGAACAGGATCAATTAGGGTGAACAACAAATTCATTCTAAAGGATGTCGCTCTTGTGGACAAGCTTAGCCCTTGTCGAACCCGGAACGAAGGATCCCGAATTCTCGTGTTCATACACTAGCCTGAGATTTCCGGTGTACAATCACAAAATGTTATCACAAACATATCCAGCGTGTATATTAATAATCATAGAGTTTATTACAAGCGGGGCTGAGGCCAAATAAAACATTAAGCGGAAGCAAAATAATAATGGTAAGCCACACGATGCGCCACAGCAATCGCTCGAGATCGCGACCTAATCGCCCCGCTCCTCACCTTCGGATAGCAGTCCTCTCTGAATAATAATATTCAAAGAAGAGTGAGCACTACAAGCGTGCTCGCAAATTACACCCAATCTGTAATTTAGAATGCATGCATAAGTTATTCAAAGGAAGGTTGTAGGGTTTATTTGCATAAATCACCTTTTGGTTTAAATAGTTATACTAAGTTTCAAGGCACATTTTCATTACATAACTAAAATCGATTTAAAATTGATCATTTTATAGTGGATAACCTCCATATGAAACATGGTGATGGATACCCTCCTATCACAGGCTACCCGCCTAAATTTACCACAAGGATTAACCATCCTCAAATCATGTCCAAAGTTATTTTAAAACCAAAACAAATCTAACTTAGAGTGGCTTTGCTCGGCATGTCCATGACCGTGGACACGGCTATTCGAATAGATTTACACTGCAGAGGTTGTACAACTTTACCCACAAGAGATAATTTGCAGTTATGTCGGCCAATACACACTTCCTTAGGTGTGTGACTAGGCAATTATCACAAGGCGTTTCCAATGTACTACCTCAATACCAATATGCCCGCTAAGGTTTCACTTCCATTAGGCTAACCACTGCTGGAAACCCCTCTTGCGCAAGTGGGAATAAAGTCTAACCGACACCCACACAACAAAAATGGCATAAATAATCGAGGTAATACAAATTATTAAGCCTGTTTCGCCCATACGAACATGTGGTAGTACTGGTGGAGCTTTTGCAAGATGCGCTCAAAGGCCGGTCCTTAATCTACTTGGGCAACTTTCAATAAAACCACGGGTCTCATCCTAACAGACAGGCCGTGCATAAACTCGCACTCCACCAACGGTCCATGTTTGCCCAAGTACAAACCATTTTCTTTTATTTTAAATTTTCAAAGACATTTGCAAAAGTCCACCATGACAAGGCAATGTCATAGTCTTTTATCAATTTAAGAAATTTTGGCTAAATTCTCCCAAAGTCAAATATTTCATGGTTTAAGCATTTGCTATGCATATAATTATTTTTAAATTCATTTGACTAAGGTTACAAGGAATTGATAATACAACAATCAAATTTGTCTATACAAAGGAATTGGAATAATTAATTATTTAAAACAGGAATTTAAAATAATTAAATACAATTATGCATGCAATAATAATTTAAAACAGGAATTTAATAATTTTAAATATTGGGGGCAAAATGGTCAATGGTGTAACTTGCCTTGCTCAAATTCCTGGTATTCTACTTCTTCAATAGGGTCAAGCTCCTAGAGTCGTCAAAATCTATACGCGAAAATATTACAAATTCAAACAGAATTCAAATGAACACAAATAAATTCAAATGAAAATTCAAATTAACTCCAAATTAAATAATTTTGGTTTAGTTAGCTAGATCTTGATTTTATACAAATTTAGAAATTTGAATCACCTAAATCGGAGTTTGTATGAAGAAATACGAGCTCTGGAAGTTTAAATCTAAATTTAAATCAAAAATCGAATTTGAATTTCCAATTAAATTTCTAAAGGAAATTCTATTTATTGCGCCACCGACGCGTCAATATCTGTGCACCGAGATCGACATGTGGGCCCAAGCGGTCATGGATGAGTCCACGGTGTTTTCCAAGTCCACGGTGGACTCGGCACAAAGACCAGATGTGAAGGAAGCGGTTGTCTTTGGCCTTGTACTGTTGGCATCCACGTACGCCACGCACGCGTAGGGGTGAGGTGGCGGCGATGTGGCGCTGATGTGGCTAACCACGCCGGCGCGGAGAGGGAGGCGCCGAACCGATGGCGCAGCGAACGGCGTGGCGAGAGCTCGGAGGTCGCAAAACGTTCGAGGATACATCGAGTCGAGCGCGCTACTGGCGACGCGAGTGTGGCCGGAAGTTGGTCGGCGACGGCGAAGCGGCGGTGCGGTTCGGTTGTTGGCGGCGAAGGTGCTCCGGGATCTCGAGCGAGGACGAGGCGCGCACGGGATCGCCGGAGTATCTTGGCCGATGGTGCGGTCGCGGTGGCCGGAGAATGCTTGTTGTCGCGGAATCGAAGAAGATGGAGCTCGCCGCTAACGGGAAACTTCAAATGCCGGCGATTGAGAGCGAGCAAAGCTCGGAGTAGGTGGAATGAAGTGTGGAGAGAATGCGCAATGGGGCGCTTTTATAGGCGAGGGAGGTCGGGAGGTGGAGATCGTGTGCGCGGTAATGGCGAGGCGAGGCGCGGGCGCACGGGTTTAAGAAGGGGTAATGTCGGGGTGAAGCGGCGTTAATCGGCGATGCTAACGCGCCGTAAATGCGGGGTTAAGGCGAGGAAACACGGAGGAGACGAAGCTCGCGTCGGCATCAATGGCGGCGGAGAGCGTCTTCGCGGAGAAGAAAGGGGCGGGAAGAAGCACAGGTGGGCCCACCGATCGGTGAGACAGAGTGGGAGAGAGGCGCGGCGGATTAGCGTTGGCCGTCCGATTTTGATCGGACGGTCGCGTTAATCGCGTGAGAGAGCGTGGTCGAGAAGCGCCGCGATCTTTGGGCTTCGCCCAAGATCAGATGCAACAGATTTTAAAATTCTTTTCAATTGATTTAATTCAGAAATTCAAATAGGCTTTAGAAAATAGTAAATGAAGTCCAAAAATTTTGAGAAAAATTCACAAAATTCTATGAGTCATTCGGACTTAAATAAAATAATTCCAATTTTTAGTTGGTAATAGATTTTGCACATAAATTCTTTTAGCCTTAATATACTTTATTGAAAAGCTTTTAAAAAATCCAGAAAATCCACAAAAATTAATAAAGTCTCATTTTTAACTGAAATTGAAATTTTGGACTGTTACTGCCCTGGAGCTAGATCTATTGCTACAGATGATTTACAGGTGACAGAGAGCATTTTTGTGGAAGAAGATGAGGACGGCTAATATCATTCCTTCATCTCAAGCATCAAGCGCCCATCTTGATACAAGAACTCGCTATGTCTACTTCACCTTGATTGAGGCTCTGCGCATCTTCATCATCGCAGAGACTCATGAGGTCGAAGAAAGCAGTATCTCACCCGGCGCTCCACTTCAGATTCAGAGACAAAGCATCCTCGGAGCGGATAATAGGTAATCTACATGAGCGAGTCACTCGCTCGGTATAATGATCCAAATCTCTACTCTCATTCGGCTTTTGTTGCTTCTTTTGAACCCGCGATATATCACATGCTTTATCCGATTCTAGTGGGTAAATGCCATGCATGAGGAGTTAGAAAATTTTGAAAGAAACAAAGTTTGGAACCTAGTAGAACCCCTAGTGGTCATAATGTTATAGGAACCCGTTGGGTGTTTAAGAATAAACAATGTGAGGATGGTTCTGTGGTTAGAAACAAGGCCAGATTGGTAGCTCAGGGTTTCAGCCAAGTTGAGGGGTTAGATTTTGATGAGACATTTCCTCCTGTTGCTAGACTAGAAGCCATTCGATTCTCGCTTGCTTTCTTTGCATCAAAAGGTTTTAAATTATATCGATGGATGTTAAAAGTGCCTTTTAAATAGTTTCATAGATGAGGAAGTGTATGTTAAGCAACCCCGGTTTTGAGGATCCTAAATATCCAAATCGTGTTTTCAAGCTATCTAAAGCATTGTATGGTCTTAAACAAGCCCCTAGAGCACAGTATGATAGACTTAAGACCTTCTTGCTTAAAAATAATTTTGAAATGGGTAAAGTGGATAAAACTCTATTCATTCTTAGACGTGACAATGACTTCCTGCTTGCTCAAATTTATGTGGATGATATTATCTTTGGTGGTTCCTCTAATGCTCTTGTTTCCAGCTTTTCTGACACTATGTCCAGGGAATTTGAGATGAGTATGATGGGAGAGCTTAATTACTTTTTGGGACTTCAAATCAAGCAATGCAAGGAAGGAACTTTCATCCATCAGACGAAGTACACTAAAGATCTACTAAAACGCTTCAACATGGGTGACTGCAAGCCAATTTCCACTCCCATGGCAACCTCGATTGCTTTGGATCGGATGAGGAAGGAGAAGTCGTGGATCAACGCGAGTACCGCATGACATGATCGGCTCTCTTACGTATTTGTGGCCTCGAGATCGGACATTCACTTCACCGTATGCCTTTGTGCAAGATTTCAGGCGTCTCCAAGAACTTCCCATCGCCAAGCCGTTAAGCGCATATTCAGGTATTTACACTCTACCCTCTTATATGGCATTTGGTATTCATGTTCTTCAGCTTTGTCCATTAGGGGTTTTTAGATTCGATTTTATGGTCGTCGGTTAGATAGGAAGAGTACCTCGAGCACTGTCACTTCCTAGGCACTTCTCTTGTATCTTGGTCTTCTAGGAAGCGGTCTTACATTGCACAATCCCTTCTTTGAAGCGAGAATATGTAGTCACGCTAGTTGTCAGAGCTTGATTTTGTGGATGACGTCCACTTTGAAAGATTATGGGTTAAACTTTGCTAGTGTTCCTCTTTTCGTGATAACATACGCTATTAATATTGCTAAAAACCCATTGCAACATTCTAGGACTAAACACATAGATATTCGTTTTCACTTCCTTAAAGATCATGTTGAAAAAGGTGATATTGTGATGCACTTCAGAGAGTCCAAGCTCAATTGGCGATATTCTTACCAAGCCTTTAGATCAAACCGATTTTCCTCCTTAAGAAGCGAGTTAGGGTAATCTATCCTTATGGGTTGGTTTGAGGGGAGTTTGATCTTTTCTTATCTTTCCTTGTTCTTTTGATCTTTTATTGTTCTTTTTCGAACTTAGTGATCTTTTTAAACTTTTTAGGTTTTAGGCTTTTAATTGCATCTCATTGTGTCATATTGCATTCATATGAAAACTCCAACAAGTGGTTACAACAAATGGTATGAAAAATCCAAAAGATGCATTGTAATATAAGATTTTACGCTTATTTTTAAAAATTGATGAAGCTTTGTCTATTACCCTTTAGAGCTTTTGTATTTCAATTCTTGCTCAATGTCATGTCTAGTTCTTTGACTTGCTAAAATTATCATGCTTTTACATGTGTAGCTAAGTCTTTGCTATATGAGCTAGAACCTTTTAAACAACTCAAACTAAGAAATTGCAATTTGTGGATGTTTTAGCGAGTTGCGCAATTAGTGCTCCTCTTGTGACATTGGCCTGCTGTAATTGCTTTGTTAGCTCTTTGATCTAAAATTGACCATTACTTGAGCTTTTTGTTCTTGAGATTCTAAACCGCTCATGTGAAAAATGAAAATCAAAATTGTCTTATGCTTAAATTGTGCCAAACTATTCTTACGAGACCGCTTGTCAAATGACATGAACTTGGAGATAGTTTGATGAACCGACGATCTCATGGGGACCGCTTGTCGAAATGACATGAACCTCAAGATTTATCGCCTGTAGAAGCTTAGAAAGAGTTTGTGGATGGCTCCTAGTCCAGGATCTTCTTTACTAAGATATACCTTTAATCAACTTTTGGTGAAGCTTAGGATGAGTTTGTGGATGGCTCTAGTCCAGGATCTTGTCACTAAGTTAGATCATTAGTCAACTTCAATATTCAATACAAATGAGAAAAATGTTGACAAATGGGCGTTTACAAAATATTGAGCAAAATGATTCAATACGGGACTTGATTGACTCTTAATGTGGCCTTTGTTAGATTTTTGATCTCACTTTGACATTTTGACATGGCCAATTTCACTTTAGGATCCCTGTTGATGAACTTGCTGAATTTGAAGCGTTGCTTAAATTGATCAAATCTACTGCTTTACTTTTGAGCCTTTGTGCTTAGCTTTGATATATATGTCTTACCATGATCTTGCTAGCTTGTCAGCTTGATATGCTGTTTGTGCAATATTAGAGATACTAGCTTGTTCTTTTGGGTAATTCCAAAGCTTCTTGTAATCAAAAATTGAAAAATACAAAAATTGAAGCTACTCCATTTCACTTCATGCATATTTCTCTTTATGCTTCTTTTGTTTCTGCTTCTTCCTTTATTCTCTATTTATTATCTCTGGATGAGAGGAAGGCGTGATTCCTTGATGAATCCATTGTCAAAGGGGGAGAAGATGTGTTAAATGAGAAGAGAAGATGTGTTAATGAGAATATATTTCTTTGTTGGGGAGGAGTTTGTACAAAGGGAGCGAAAATTTGAAAATTGAGGATCATAGTGAGGGGGAGTTCTTGAGTTGCATTCTTATTGTCTTATTGAATATTCTGAACTTGAATTCCATTCTTTTATCCTCACAATGATCATAGGTCATTTGAACAATTGTTCTTTCATATGGACCTCATGTGAGAATTTTGACCCTTTTCTGGAAATCAAAGTTTTTATGCTTTCTTTTGCCTTGTCTCACATGCCTATACTATTCTGATGCCAACTTGGTCATTTTCATTGCTTTTTCTTGCTTATGGACCAAGTTGTGCCTTTGTCTAAAACTGCGAGTAAACTCGTTTTCAAACCTCTTACTTACATTTTACGGATAATTGCCAATGTGTTCATCAAGGGGAGATTGTGGATTTCATGGGGATATGTTCCGGATCTTAGGATGATGTGACAATTGGCAATGGCGTTTACGGTTTGTCGTTTCACGTGTTTTCGACAAAGTTGAGCTTATCGGGCGGCAATCCCGTGGTCCTTGCACGCGGTCCGGCCGGTCCCAAATCGGTCGACTGACCATGTGGGGCGATCGGACCGCGGTGACCAAAGTGGTCAAACGAGTAGGTGTTGTAGGCAAGTGAGGGGATCCCAATGCACTTGGTCTCATGATTTTTGGAGTCTCCAGTAAAAAGTTCTATTGGTTTAAAGTTTTGAAGGTTTGAATTTGAGGGCTTGAATTTGGCTAAGTCCCAAGGGCGGTCCGACCGCTCACGTGGAGCGGTCCGACCGCCAGAGGCGGTCCGACCGCTCACTGGAGCGGTCGGACCGTAATGACTTGAACGTCGGCCAACCGTGGCGATGTTGATTTGTTAGGTCAAAGTCATTGGTATCGTGGCATATGGTTTGCATGATGCATGTTTTGGCTAACATGGGTCAAGTTGTGAAGAACTTGTTCCCGATTTCGTGTTTGCTTGTCTGTGGTTGTGCAGGTTGCTTGGTGGTCAACGACAGTCAACGGCGAGGAGGATCGGGACTAGACTTGGAGAGTTGAGGTCCAGAACGATCGACGATGCCGGGTGAGGTCAACGACTCAAGCGTGACACAAGATGGACAATGGTGACCTATTGGCAAATCCATGGTGCATGGTGAAGCGGTTTAGGTCAAAAGGTTAAAGACGGCGCTTATGGCGTGCGTGTGTGACCCGTTTGTTAGTGGGCCTTAACGGGAGCCCAATTGAGTCAAACCCTAGGAGTTCTAGGCCTCCACTATAAATAGGAGGAGGTGGTGGCTGCACCCCTCTCTCTCGCCTTTTTATGTTTCAAAACCCTAATTGTCTTTAGGGGAGTTGAGGTGGAGGCTAGGGCTCTTGATGGTTTGTGGTGAATTTCGTGATCTTTGATTGTCCACTGATCCATGATGGTGTGGATGTAATCCAGCATCAACCACGAAATCAATCTTTGCAAGGTTTGCTTGAGATAAGTCTCTTTTCGTTCTTGCTTTCAATTTCGTGTTTTTAGGGCTTTCTTTGATCCGCGAGTTTGTGATTGATTATTTCACGTGAATTAGTTTGCTGTGGTATGTGTGAATCTATCTAGCATCATCTTGATCATCAATCACTCACGAACAAGCATTAGGATCAAGTTTTCGTTCTTGCCCGGTTTTAGACCTTCTGTTGTTCGATTGGCAATTGTTCAGGATCTCTCCAAGAATTATCATTATATTCGATTGGAATAGGTTCTCAATAGCATAACAAAGGTGTGTGTGAAGTTTCGTGAAGTTTGGAGTTAAGAATCAAAAGTTTCACCTTAGTGCATCTTCGTCATCGGGCTGATTTTACTGTTTCAGATCGGTTCTGTAGACTGCCGGTCCGACCGCCCGTCACCACCGGTCCGACCGATTTCGGAGCGATCCGACCGCCAAGATAATAATGGTCCGACCGCCCGCAATCGATCCGACCGGTTCAAGATCAGAGGTCGACCGCCAAGATTTGTGTTGCTTTGATTCTTGCTGATTTTTGTCGCATTGCTTAGGGGTTTAATTGGATTCAATACTAGTCTTCCGCTGTACTGGTATATTGATCTTCATAGCTTTCTAATAGTTACTGGAGTGAAATTGTATTGAGTTCATAATTTGTGAAAAAGTGAGCGTGCTCCTATTCACCCCCCCTCTAGTCGCCTTTACGGTCCAACAAAAGAACACCCAAGTGTATCTCGAAAAATCATCGACTATGACAAGAATATATCATTTGCCACCAACTAACCGAACCGTACTCAGGACCAACAGTATCCATATGAAGCAACTGTCCCGGTCCGTCAGTCATGACCATAATCACTAATGGGTGTGAGGTGGCAACTTGCTTGCCATACCTACAGGGCGCACATACAACATCCTTGATAGCTTTGAGTTTAGGCAAACCTCTCATGAGATCAAGGCTACTAACTCGCGTCAGATGATCAAAATCAATGTGCCCCAACCATCAGTGCCAAAGCCAGAAATGAGAAGAAGATGCAAGCAAATATTTGAGAGATCCAACTATAGATTCAGAGAAATCAGCTCCAAAGATTCTAGCAACTCTAGAAATCCCAAAAACGAGCTCACCAGCAGAATCAAGCACAAGACACGCATTTTTTTAAATCTAGTCTCATAGCCATCATCAAGAAGCTATGAGACAGAAAGCAGATTGTATCTTAGCTTGTCCACAAGAGCGACGTCCTTCAGGATGAATATGTTGTTCACCCTGATCGATCACGCCCCTTCAATCCGCCCTTGTGTATCATCTCCAAAGGTGATGAAGTCATCACCCGTCGCCTGCGTGAAGGCACCCTTGTGTATCATCTCCAAAGGTGATGAAGTCATCACCCGTCGCCTGCGTGAAGGAGGTGAACCATCTTGAATCTCCGGTCATGTGGCGTGAACACCCGGAGTCGACGAACCACGTGTTCTTCCCCCTTCCACGGTGATCCTGAAAATCAAGGCACAGAAGAATGATATGTCTCAATACTGAGGTTAGTTAAACACGACTTGGGAACCCAGTACTGAGACACAAGTCTACGAGTAGTATACAAAGCGAAGTGTTATCCTTGATTCTATTTGAAGTTCTATCATGAGCAATGGTCACACGAACATGGGATGCATCCTGTCTAGGAATATGATAATGTCTCATGACGGCTCTAGGTTGATGAGATAAATTTCTAGCAAACTTTTTCTTATCATTTTTTAACCTACGTCAACAGAACTCAACCAAATATCCGTCCTTCTTGCAATAGGTGCAGTGGTACTTGGTACCACTGGGAGAAGCATCTTTGACTTAATAGATGATTGGGCAAAAGCTGCAGATTTAAAAATTATTTTTGCAGGTTGGATTTTGAATTAAACTAAGATATTTTCCAAGACTTGAATAACATTTGGCTCGGAATTGTCATGGGCTGAGTTGTATCATAACCCTTGCTTCTTGTAAGGAGTTTTAGACTTGTCCAGAATCATGTTTAACTGTTTCTTACCTTTAGAGAATTTTTCTAATGTGTCCTTAAGGTAGCATTTTCTTTTTCAAGATTAAAAAATGATTCACAAGTTTTATTTTGAATAGCCCTAATATGCCTACTCTTATGGAAAACTACTTCAAGTTTAAGAGCTTCACATGAAGCACAGGTAGCAGAATCAATTTTATCCTTAAGCTTAGCATACTTAGCTCTAACGCATCTACTATGTCTTTCACTTCATGTTCACGTTCAATGTAGAAAGTGCAAAGGCTTAAATCATCATTACCAGAAGCAACCAAATTGCTAGATTCTAAGCATTTTTCACAAGGAGTAGATTTAACTTCAATTAGCTCAGTTCTATCATTTTTAAGTTGGTGCAAAGCGACATCATGAGCAGTTTGAAGTTTAGCAAGTTCAGAATGTAACGCGTGGCAGGATGAACATTCATCATTGTCAAGACTCTTAACGTCCACAAGTTCTAATTTCATATTATCAATTTGTGACTCTAAATCCTTATTCCTAGCCATGGTAAACTCTAAAGCTTCATACTGACTAATCAGTTACTCAAACATAGTATCACATCTAACAAATAGAACATCATAGGATGGAGGTACCTCATTGATGTCATCGACGTCGACGGAGTCGACCATGAAGCATATGGGTGAAGTCCTTAGCCTTCCCTTTCTTCTTGTCTTGAGGGATCTCCTCCTCCTTGTCCTCTTCGCTCCCGGAGTCCACATCGCTCATGGATTGCTCTCCAAAAGTGGCAAGAACCTGGTGAGAAGCCTTTATGAGCTTGGCAGCATCATACTTGGACTTATTCCCATGAGGGTTCTTCCAAGCAGCCTTCTCCTCCTTGTGGTTGCCCTTTCCTTTCAACTTGGGGCAGTTTGCCCGGATATGATAGAGCTCTCCGCACTCATTGCAAGTCACAGGGTCGTCTCTTTTTTTGTTTCTCACATTGTTGTAGGACCGTGTGAACTTTTTTGCTAGAAGGGCTAACTCAGCCTCAGGGATAATCTCAAGTTCCTCTTCATGGATTGCAGATAAATAAGTAAGAGAAAAACCAGAAGAAGATTCAAAAAACCATCAGAAGCTCTCTTGAGAGGATCTGCTACCAAAGCCATATTCTCCTTCTTGGGATGATCAACTCTTTTAATTTCATGGGTCTTGAGTTTGCTATAAAGCAACTCCAAAGTAAGACTCGAAAGATTGACGTTCTCCTCAATGGCGGTAGCCTTCATCTCCCACTCCTTGGTGTTGATTGCAGCCAAGAGGTGGGTAGCATTCTCAGATTGAGAATATTCAATGTCAACCGCTCTCAGCTAGTTGAGCACCTTGTTGAAGCGAATAAAGACGTCATCGATGCTCTCTCCAGGACGCATCTCAAACTTGTTATACTCTCGCTTAAAGACCGTCTGACGCACTTGCTTGATCTGGGACAAACCCTCATGGTAGGTTTCAAGGATGTTCCAGATCTCGTGCGCGGTCTCAAGGTGACAGATTCTATCGTACTCCTGTCTACCAAGTCCGGCATATAGGAGATTCTTTGTCTTATGGTTGTTAGCCAAGAGGGCTGCTGAAGTCGGCGTAGCAACCTCGGGCAAAACGAGCGGAGCTCGAACAACCTCTCATATGGCTTGTCCTTCGCTTTGAAGGTAGACACGCATGCAATTCTTCCAATAGGCATAGTCAAGCCCATCAAAGACATGCGGCTTTGTGGAGTACTTCTCCATCGCCAAGTTCAGTGACCGGTTAAGATCAAGATTGAACTAACCGGGCTCTAATACCACTTGTTGGACCGAAACGGCGACTAGAGGGGGTGAATAGGAGCACGATCACTTTTTCACAAAGATCGAATTCAATACAATTTTCACTCTGATAGCTATGAGAGCTATGAAGATCAATATCCAAGCACAGTAGAAGTCTTGTATTGAATCCAATCTAAACCCTGGAGCAAAACAACCAAAATCAACCAAAACTCAATTTTCATGTATTGGGCGGTCTGACCTCTATGTTAATGACGGTTGGACCGGTCACCTTGGGCGGTCTGACCTCCAGCCTGATGACCAGTGAAATTAACCCAAAAACAAAGTTGTAAATAGGTGTAACTTTTGATCTACAACTCTAAACTCGATGAAACTTGGAACACACCTTCTCTAGGATATTAGGAACCTATTCCAATCAAAGATTGTGAAGATTCTTGGCAAAGTTCTGACATTTTCCCGTTTGAGTGAAGGATGGTTCAAAACCGAGTCAAAATGAAAACTAGATTCAAAAACTTGCTCGTGGGTTAAAGATGATCCTAGATGAGTTCCCACATGTCACAGCAAGCAAGATTGGAGGCAGAAACCAAAAGAAAACTTGAGAATCAAAGAAAACCCCAAAATCACAAAATAGAGAACAAGAACGAAAAAAGACTCATCTCAAGAGAACTTGCATAGATTGATTTGTGATTGTTGCTGGTTTACATCCACTCCGTCCAGGAGGACAAAACTCAATACATGAGTACACAATCAATCTCTTCTCAAGGATCCTAACCTCTCCACTCCCTAATCTCAAAAACAAAACTAGGATTTCAAATAAGCAAAAAAGATCCAGGAGGTGCTACAGCACCCTCCCATATTTATAGTGGAGGCTAACCTTTTAGAAGAGTTTCCTATTGGGCACCCGTTAAGCCCACACACAAACGGGTTTAACTCACGCGCGCATTTTAAAGCGTCGTCTTCATCTTCTCTTGACCTAAACCGCTTCTCCTTGCGTCATCTTGCGTCGTGGTTTAGTCAAAAGCAATCAAAGCGGTATTTTAGTGATATTACCAAAATACCCCTTCTCGGTCATTCTCCAAAGACCGAGTCCAATCTTCATGAAGCAATCCCATGCTTCGCCACGTGTAGGTTGATCAACGGCTCTCATCATGTCGGCAAGTCCCTCCCATCCGGCTCCCACCGAAACCACCATGGCACTTGCACCGACCCCTGTGCCGCTTGATGCAACTCGTCGCATCGAACTTCCCGTTCGGTCATCCTTATCCATTTTGCGCAATGCTTGAATCCAATGACTTCACCTAGCATCCTCGATCGTTCTGAACCTCAGCTCTCAAGCCTAGTCCCGATCATCCTCGCCGTTGATCGTCGTTGACCTCCAAGCAACCTGCACAACAATATACCAAGAAATCGATTCTGGGAACAAGTTCTTCGCAACTTGACCCACGTTAGTCAAAACATGCATCATGCAACATATATGTAGTGAAACCCATGAACTTGACTCAACAAACAAACATTGCCACTACGAAAGCCGACGAATCAAGTGGAAACCGATCAGACCGCCACTCAATGGCCGATCTGACCGCCCAGCTAGGGACTTAACCAATTTTCAGCCCTTGAAATCCGAAACCTCTCTGAAAATTTCAAACGAATAGATCTTTTGAGTGGAAGCTTCAAAAATTATGAGACCAAGTGTATGAGAATCCCCTCTCTTGCCTACACCCTTTATTTTTGGCCCAGCACCAAACTCCACCATTTATAATGGCCGGTCCGACCGCCCCCAACCGGTCTGACCGCCAAGGGTGGCCGGTCAGACCACCTAAGACCTGACAACACTGAGATTTTGCTGAAAACGCGTGATTCGACAAACCTTTAAAGCCATTACCAATTGTAACATCATCATAAGATTATGAGCATATGCCCATGATATCCATAGAACGTGATTTTCATGTCTAATTTTTAAACTCATAATCATGCATAGCCACTATGTTGTGTAAAGTATGAATGTAACTATGTTTCACAATTGGGGAAAAGACATGTGAAATCAATACTTTGAATTTAGTTGATTTCTTTAGCAACGAGTCCTTCCTTGTACTTAACCCCTTTCGGTTGGTGAAATGCTTTATTTCCTTTTGAAGATCATTTTGCAGTGAATAGCTTTCTTATCAATTGGCAACTTAACCAGCTCCTAAGTGACATTCTTCTCAAGAGATTGTATCTCATCATGCATGACAATCATTCATCTTTTTGAATCACTAGAAGAGATAGCCTCTAAATAAGTAGAAGGTTCTACAGTACCTTCAATTTCTTCTATCACATTCAAAGCATAAGTAACAACACCAACTTCTACTATTAATATCTTGAGAGCTTGAATATTCCTTTTAGGTCTGTTGGCTACAATAGAACGTTGTGGTGGTTGAAAGACAACAAGAACATCTTGTATATTTTTCTTTTCGGCTTCTGGTATAGATTCTGTATCAATAACATGTTCCAACGCACGTTTGATTTTTATGGCTTCTGATTGAGAACATCAATAGATAGTTTGTTATGCAACATAGTATATTAGTGCGTTGTGCTGCTTCTGGACACTTTTTCATTGCAATCAATGCAGTTGTGCTGCCTTTTCTCTTTCTAGCAATTAAGGCTACTCTTGCTTTGCTCGTCTTGTTATCTGTCTATTGCGCTTCCTGCTTTATTCCGCGCGGAGAAATAAATGCTCATGGTCTTCAACGTGAGACGTCCTCGAATTCGATGTCGATTCGGATTGCAACCCGCGAGACGCGAGAAGAATCGTTCCTAGAATATCATGTACTCTGATACCACTTGTTGTAAATATTGCACAAAAAAATAGAAACGAGCAGGGGCGGAGCTGGGCCTTGGGCCTCTCGGGCAATGGCCCGAGGCCCAGCGAAAAATGGCAGCTAAAATCAGAATTGATCAACGTATTTTGACAGCTGAAATTTGAGTTTGGGTTGAAACGTACTAGGCTGGCCCGAGGCCTGGGCAGGTGCTGATTCCGCCCATGGGAATGAAGGACACAAATTTTACGTGAAAAACTCTTTCGAGAAAAATTATAGGCGCACAAAGACAATATCATTATATAAGAAGTTGTTTATAATAAAACTTTTGTTCTTCCCTATAGACTATAATAATATATTTATAATGGTACATGAAATACTTTGTGTAAAATTAGAAGTACGGAGTTAAGTATGTAACAAAATTGATATCACGCTCAAAACTCAAACTCAAAGTCGGTTTATTGGACTCAAAACTCAACAGTTTAAGCTTTTGTCTCTGACAATTCAGAAGTAGTAGTAGAGTTGTGACGCCGTTCACGCGATCTGGTAACATTTTTACCTTTCCAACTTGCAAATCGGTGAAAAGGTCAGATCTCGCCTCCGGTCGATGCCGTGCGAATCCCCAAATCACCCTTCCATCCCTCGGCCCGCGGCCGCGACCGCGCGCCAAAGGCATACTGCCAGGGGCAATCTTGTGAATTCTCACGGGCGACGCAAAATTCCAAGCTCCCAACCAAGCCGGGGAGACGGGGGACACCTTCTTCACGTCGCCGCCGCCGCGTGGGCCAGCCCGAATCAAACCTGCCTCGCGATTCTCGCCGTCCCGACCACGCCCGTGCCTCCACCCCGACGCCTCGATCCGCGCGTCCCCCCGGCATGGGGCTTCTCGCGCTCCTCGTGGTCGCGGCGGCCCTCCTCGCCGCCGCTGCCGCGCACGAGCACCACGGCGAGGCGCCCACCTGCGCCGGCGGCGGTGGGCGCGTGCTCGCGGAGTTCCGCCCCGGGGAGGTGACCGTGGACGGGTACCCCGCCGACTGGGACGGCGTGGAGGCTTCCGAGTTCGCGCTGCTGCCGGCGCTCGACCCCGACGATGACAAGGCCTACGCCGGCGGCAAGGTTGCCGTCAAGGTGCGCCCCCTGTCACGCTCTCTTCTCTCTTTATCTCGCTCCCCGTAGAGAAACACGCGGATCTCGGGAAATTAGCTGGATCGTTGAATAGAACTATTGGCGACTGGTGAGCCGTCTCATGAACCTTGATGTTATCCGTAGCGTTTACCGTAGTAAATCTTGGATTTATCAGGAAGTATCATATATAGGTAGTTATGTGAATAAGTGTATATTCGATTTGCAATGGAAGAGGCAAGTTATGCGTCTGATGTCTCGGAAATTGTGGCTTTGGTTAACTTTTGGAATGGGCTGTGCAGGCTGTGCATGATGGCGTCAACGTTTTCTTCATGCTGAAAGTTGATGGGGATTACGCTTACTCTAAAGGGTACTGTCGCCTTCTTTCTCTAGTACACATAGTACTAGTGTGGATAGAGGCTATTGCCTGTTGGCCTGCATGATAGTTAGTGGAAGCTGTAGTGCTCTTTGTGGTCACTCTTTTAGTCCATGGACGTTACATTGGATTGGAGACATTGGATAGCCGACAGCCATGCTGTTTTGTAGCTGTGGTGCTCTTTATGGTCACTCTTTTAGTTCATGGACGTTACATTGGATTGGAAACAATGGACAGCCCACATCCGCATTGTTTTGTTGCACTAACTCGCCAGCAAACTGCCAAAGTGCCAAGCTTATCTCTCTTTTATTTTTATCCTGACAGTCTATTTCTTGCTATATTGTTCTACACTTCTACTTCAGCTGTAACCATGCGAGTAATGGGGGCAGAGATTATACATGGATCTCAATTAGCTGTATTACATGGTTAAGGCATGACAGTTTCTCTTATTGCCTTGGTCTTCTTTAAGGCTTGATGGTGATTTGATTTGGTTGAGAGTGACTCATGATCTCACTTATGGAGAATAATTCCATTCTCTAAACAATGGATGTTAGCCTTCTACCATTACTTTTCAGATCTGCAGTTCCGAGCAAGTAACCTGTTCTTTTGAATGGCTTGTTGAACATTGCAGTGAAAGTAATAAATGCCCTTCTGTTGCTCTGATGTTCCAAGTTGGAGAGAAAGCCACATATAATAATGTAAGTTTGAATTGGCCCTCATTATTCCCAACGCTCAAGTCATGGTGCTAAGTGCTAACCATTGTAAGTGTCAGTTTAGTACTGCTGTCATCTCACTAAAGTTCGTAGCTTTGTTTCTTCTTATATCGTGTGCTGAGCAGTGAGCACCTTTTTGGGTATATGTGGATTATGTTACGTGACTGTTTCTGCTTTATTATTACGTCATGTATCTCAAACGTGGAGCTGTTTGACTTTTTAGATGGGAGGGTGCAAAGATATGCCTGGTTCTTGCACAAGCAAAAGTTGCAGAGGTCATGAGGTTGACATTATGCATTTTTCTGTTGGAAATGCTATTCCTGGGCGTCTTTATGGTGGCAACCACATAGATAATGCAGCTGGAAATGGTGATGATAGGTAATTCTATCATGCCTTTCTGGCATGGTGGTTGTGTAGTTATGCATAATAGCACGTCAAAACTTGCTGCTGAAATACTTCATTTCTGTAGATTTGGTCATCTTGTTGATGTCTATGCATGGAATCCACATTGCCGCTACCTCGATGGGATAGGCCCTAAAGGTACCCATGCCTTTAGAAATGCAGAAACTCTCATCTTTTTATTTGACATTTCCATTTTTGGATTAGAATATTATATATTTTTTGTTTATTTTCTTCATCAAACTTATGTGACTGAACCTTGGACAATGATTTACATTTCAGAGAACAGTTCAAATGCTCAAAATGATTGGCATGGGGCTTGGTGGCACAGTTCACTGACCTTCCATTCTGGTAAGCCCATTGAACATTATCATGAGATTCACCATTTTAGCGTACATTTATATTTTGTCCTAAATGCCATGGTATCCAAACCTTCACACATGCCACATGGTGTTTGGAGAAGCTGGGAAATGTATATGCTCTCTGAAGTAGCAAATAACATATGGAAGACATGTTCTCGTCTTCTTAATGCCTCCATTTCTATTTTCGAACCCTGCTAGAGCATGCAAATTAATGAGCTTCCACTGCCAGCATATGAAAACATTATCTGTAGTACCATTCAACCAGACATCAAAATCAACTTCTTGGTAATTACATAAAAGGCATAAGCTTTGATTGAAAGACAAATTCACCCAAGTAAAACTTCATCGTCTGACTATCATGTGAACTCCTCTTCAGGCTTTGTGGATGATGACAGTCCTTTTGGAAAACAAGATGAGAAGGGCACATATTATTTTGAGTTCTCAAGGCCCCTGCGAACAATGGATCAGTTTCAGCAGGTGCTTATATAAAATTTTGTTCTATTCTTTTCCATGCTATTCTATGAACATCAGCATGCCCAGGGACGTGCAGAAATAAAGTTAAGGCCCATTTGGAACACAGTAATTTCACACAAAACAGTTCAATTTCCGCAGGAATTGAGAATTTTCCCGTGTTCCAAACAGGGCCTTACTGGGTTAACAAACATTCATACTATCGTATTTCTGATACTCTAACAACTAGATCTGCGATTTGCCAGTCGTGCAAGGGAAATTGTGCCTAAATAACATTGCCCATAGTTGGGTGATTATCCTAGTTGTCTGGTTTCTACAAAGATGTACGCACCTCATTATCACATGTTAATGCCATAGTACTTTGAAGGCACACAACCCTATTAAACAGGTATACTGTGCCAATTTTCCGAAGAGAGACTGCTCGGGTGCTTGGACAATGTCTGCACTGTCACAGCTTATAGATGTCCTCAGCTCCTCAATTTCAAGCAGATCTGCTCTGATCATGGGTCAATTTTTGTGGGCATCTACTTTGGGCCTGAAAATTGACATTCACAAGACTTCCATGCATTTCAATGGAACTTTAAAATTTATGCCGATAAATTCACTAATATATTTTCTGTACCAAATCTAGCAGTGAAATGCTCCTTTGTCAATTTATGTACCAAATCTAGCACTGAAATGCTCCTTTGGCAATGCAGGATGCACAGTTCACAATAGGTGAACCCAACAATATGGCCGTAGCTTTCTGGTACCCGATTGATGGGAAACCATGGAGCAACTCCCAGCATTACTCAGCCAGCTGCGACTGGTTGGTTCTGGATATACAACCTTCCTTCAAAGCTGCTTATTACCGCCCCGCTCCTAATCGTTCTTGGGATGCTGCAACCGCCTTCGCCTTGCTCCTTTCAGTAGTAGCCATTTGCCTGTCCGTCTTTGTGGGCTACTCGGCTTCTAAGAACAAGAGAAGCGTCCAGTTTACACCACTTGAGCAGATCTAGTTTGCTGGAGAAAAGAATTTGATTGGACTTGAGTTTCTTAATTTGTGAGGCAGCAAGGGACACTATTTCATCTGCGTGTGTTGTTAATGCACTCTGTAAGATCCTTTCCACACTTCGGGGTCGAGGGATTTCTGCATTGCAGTTTTGAACTTGGGATTGTAATCTAGTGTAGGACACAAAGCACATACGATACACACTGCCGATTTTGATTGTAAGGTACATTTTATGTAAATGATGTATGTCAGCTCTGTTTTAGTGGCACTATACTTATCGTGCTACATGTACATCCAGTAGTTGTTTCTCTATTGCTATCTTAAATCTGAATATAGCTAAATTTGGTGCAAATGTTAAAGTGTTTTATCATGTGAAGGCTTATTGCTGTTGGCTTAATTTGTTCGCAGCAAACTTTTTTTTTTCCAAGGAAGGCAGAGCCGCAGAGTAAAGTTGTTTTACTCTAACGACAGTTTTAGGTCATGTATGGTACACCTCTAGATTCTTATTTTTCAGATTTTACTCCTGATTCTCTGAGAATCTGAAGTTGTCTGTTGAAACCGTTTGGCTGGTAGGTTGACTTCAAAAACTATACGAGGGAGTATTAGAGGTAAATAGATTATGTCATCCCTAGGTGTAATACTTCAATTGTATTTGTGTAACTCAGTGGCATTTGCGGGTAAAAACCTTCAACTTCAAATTGTATTTTCGTTGAATTCTCACGAGAATCTACTGAGAGGTTGCTTCTCGTTACTAGTTCATTTTTGAGATAGCTCCTTGTGAGAAGTAGAATTTAGTGGTTTTGAGAATCAAAATATTTGATATAGCACTACAAAAATCGATTGAAAAACTAAAAGTGAAAACATAACTTGTAGTTACCGTAACAACATATCCGAACCAGTGCGGCTGCGGCCCGTGAGAGCACGGGAAGCTACAGCTTACGCAGGTCCCATCACCAACCAGTGCGCCCCCTGGGCTCCTCGAATTTAGTTAGGGTTTTAGGCTTGCAGCAGCGCTCCAAGGTTTTTGCGCAGCCTGCGCCACCAATGGCTTAGCACTTAGCACTCACTAGTGTTCCCTCTGCACCCCCATGGGCGACCCAGTGGACGCCGCCGCCGCGAACGACGACGATGTCGACGACCTCTACGCCGACCTCGACGATCAGGTGGCCGCTGCGCTTGCTGCCGCGGGGGAGAGCGGCGGCTCCAACGCTAGGGACTCCGACCCAGCCACCGACGCCGAGGGGGAAGTGCCGGGCGCCGACGCCAAGGCCGACGCGAACGAGGCGGTGGATTTGGGCGACGGGCCAGCGGGCTACAGCAGCAGCGACGAGGAGAGCGAGGATGACCTCCACATCGTACTCAACGAGGACGGCGGCGCTCCGCTGCCTCCCCCTGCCGGCCGATGCGAGGAGGGGTGGGTAGAGGGGAGCGAGGAAGGGGAGGTTTCGGGAAGCCTTGTGAAGGGTCCATCTATTAACGACGGCGGCCGGGGCAAGGTATGCTTCGTGAATTTGTGAATAATTGCTATTTGCTAAATTGCTTGTACCAATTTCGTAGAAACATTAGCTAATTTATGCTCTTTTAGTCATTCTTACTGGTGTCATAATGTGTTGGGGACTTGGGAATTGGAACGTGCAGGGGAAGTTCCAGATTTGTCAGTACTGGTCTCCACACAATCCATAGATGACAGATGAATAGATTATGTGGGTTCCTAGCATTCTTACCCAAACCTATTGTAAGCAATGAGTCAAATTAGGATGATTGCAATGCTTTGCATTCCGATGTCTGTTGTTCTGACCTGTGATACAATGGTCAGTAGCTTGTGACTGCTATTTTGTGGTTGTAATGATATCTGTAACTAATTTGGATGAATGGCAATGACATAGTACATGGGGTTGTCTATTCCATTGTGCATGTAGCAACTCTATTGACTTGTATATATATCCTTTATTTGACTGCGTTGTTCCAGCTTGGCCGGCTCCACTGCAAGGGACTTCTCGATAAAACAACGGTGCCAATCACAGGACAAGGTGATCGAGCTCACCAGCATGCATTTCAAAAGGACTTCTATTTTTTCTTGCCAAGAAACAGGTGTGATTCCTTCGTTCATCTGAGCACAAAAACAAATGATTCCTGTAGTTTTTCGTATTATGGAATGTTGCAAATCATGCTCTGTTTGCAATATGAGTACCTATATTCTTATTTGGTGATTAGACATAAAAAATATATTCTTACTGCTTGCTTAGTTGTTTGTTATTCCCTCTAGTTCACAAACAAGTCGCTTTGGACATCGACACGTTCCTCCAAATGCAACTTTGACCACTAATTACTACTCTTTGCAATTCACAAAAACAAGTCATTTTGGACATCGACATGGTTCCCAAAATACAACTTTGATCACTAATTACTATTGTAATTATTGGTAAAACCCAACAAAATTATAATATTACGAAAGTACTTTCCGAGACTAATCTACTAACATTATTTTCATATATCTAATATAAATATTTTAAAAGATATCGATAGCCAAAGTTTCCAAAGTTTGACTGCACGCATTCCAAAACGATTTGTTTTTGTGAACCGGAGGGAGTATTGTAATATTTTTGTAAAACCCAATAAAATTATAATATTGTGAAAGTACTTTTTGAGACGAATCTATACATATGATTTTCATGTATCTAATCTAAATATTTAAAAATATATCAATAGCCAAAGTTTGACCGCACGCATTCCACCTGTTTTTGTGAACTAGAGGGAGTATTACCTACTAGGTGTGACAAATTGGCCTGTCTGTTTATATGCCTTTCTATCATAATTAAGATGTGTAGTTGCACTTGGTTGCTGATCCAAACATTCTGTTATATCACTACAGGACAGTTTTTGACATAAACATTGAAGCATTTCAACAGAAGCCTTGGAGACAACATGGTGTGGATCTTGCTGACTACTTCAATTTTGGTCTGGATGAAGAAGGCTGGAGAAAATATTGTTTTGGCATGGTAGGTTTTGCTGTCCTATTATTATGTTCACATTTATGTTAGGACTTTATAAGCTGAGAAATGATAATAGAGCCAACTTTACTGTTTATTTCCCTGTAGAAACAATTCAGACAAGGAGCCAGATCACTTGCAAGGGAATCGTCAGGACTGGATCAGGTGAGGCATTATCTTGAATGTTTACCATTTTACCTGTTAAGATTTTTTTTACATATCTCTGCATACAGGAATCGCATTACAATCATGAATCTTTTAAGTTAATACCGAAGTTAGGAACTTATTCTGGATTTGATGAAAGAAATGACCTTGCCAAGGTAATATGAAGTTAGTTTTTGGTGTGATTGAATTAATGTATGTTTTATGTGCAATCTCTTAGAGCTAACTTAATGCTGTATATCTAGCCAAAGGGTAGAGCGATCTATGTTGAAGGTGGTGTGAGCGAACGTCTTCCATCAGCAGATATGTGGCGTCCAAGACAAAGGGATTCTGATGTTGTAATACAAGTATGTTTTACGAAGGTTTTTAATTTTTGCAGGTGCAGCTATATCTTCTGGCTTATATCTTCCAACAATTTAATCTGCTTGTGCAGGTAAGCATGATGCTTTCACCCTCAAATTACTCCACTTCAGATGACAGCTCAACAGTAAATTACAAATGTATGACTACTGAAAGGTATGAGAGTTGAAACTACATGTTTTTGTTGTTTTGAGGAAGGTTATCCCTGTACTATGCAAAATGATTAATGAGCTCATTGTTTTCTCAATCACAATGAATACAGAATATCCATGAACAATCCTGGTGACAAATGTGTGAAGGATATTAGCTGCGTGGTGGACAGGGTGGTTTATAAGGAAGTGCACAATGGAGGTTCCTCAGAGTGTACTGGGAACAAACTGGATATAAGAGATTCTGCTTGTACAAGGGACCGATCTTCTAGTCCTGATTATTCTGATATGCTTTCTGAAGAATCAACAGAAGATTGTTATTTTAAGAGAGCCCGTAGACATTCAAATTCCAATGCTTTTTATGCAGACACCAAACTTAAGGATGTGCATGTCAAATCTGATTTTTGCCACCGTTCAAGTAAATCAGACCAACAAAGTAGCAAGGGTGATAGCCATAGTTATACCCCCTCTCCCACCGATGATAGATATCACAAGGCAAGTAAACTTCTGAGAACGGATGTACCTCCTTTTGCGTCTAGTGAATTTTTTATCAACTGCCGAAATGATCGCCGTCTCCTTAAATCTGGACATAAAGCGACAAGAGAACAGAGGAGGAAAAGTTCAGCTGGTGGAAGGCATTCTGTGTTTGAGAAACAAGAAAAATTAACAGATAGCTACCCTAGTAGGTATCCTAGAAAGTATGGGCAGAAAAGATCTAGCTCAACTTCCCTCAGTAATAATTACCACAACGCAGTTCACAATCAAGTGTGTGAAAAGCAAGATTATTCACCTCTGGAAAGAGTAGCTTTGAGAAATGACGCTGAGTGCTTTAGCGATGGCTCTAACCACCAGCGGAGGCATTCTTCTTGGCATGAAATCAATGATTATGAAGATGTCTCTTCAGCCAAGGAGTGGCAGCAATGTCGTGATCATGGATATGGATACAATTCAATGCTAAAAGCTGAGCTTTCTGATGACATTGATGGACGCATGTACAGAGAAAGGTATTATCAGGAAACAAGAAGAGTCAGACATGGCCATAGTGAGGATGACAAATTTTCCCATTACACTGACTACAGATTTGACAAGTTGCATGTTCCTGAGGTTAGAGGCAAATACAGAAACAGAAGAAGAGCTGCAGAAAGCTATGATGAGCATTTGAGACATCCTGACCATCTTGTGTTGTCTCCTCGGGTAAATGATTACCTCAAGAATTCTGAGAGGGACTGGCCCGCTGCTGGTTTAACTTTTATGAGCTCAAGAAACAGATGTATCGATAACAAAAGAATCCAGAATGCTAAAATGATGCAATATTATCATGATGGAGATTATCAAAAGAACAAGCACCGTGATTCTTCATTACGCGTTGGTGACATTGGACAATCTGCTTTATACACTGCTGCTGCTGCTGAGATTGGTTATTCTATTCTGCCAGTCAAGAGGAAGCTTCATGCTGGTCTGGCTTCCATGAACCGTAAAGATCTTGTAGGTTTATCATTTCCAAAAGGGAGAAGATTGATGCATGACCAATCCATGATCAGTGATAGGAAGCTTTATGCTGCGGAGGTGTACAATTTTTCAAAGGAAATTGATGGAGAAGCCATTTGTACTTTCAATGACATGAGAAATAGTAGTACTACCTCAAACATTAACGATGAGAGAAGGCATGAGCTTGTGAATTTACTGCCCAAGGACACAGATGGCATCCTCTTGAACGATAGGAAAAGAAAGGTAAACTTTGAGGAGACAAAATCAGTAATATTGTACATATGTATAATTTTGAATAGATCTGCCCCTTTACATCTTTTCTTAAATTCTTCTGTGTGGCATGATGGTGAATTCAACCAACACACATGCACATAAAAGGGAATAAAAGAGAATGGTGTTTCTATGCTCTGCCCAAAACTAAATTGCATATAAAGCAGTCTGAGTAGTGGATACTTGCAAGTCAGGCCCTCGATTTGCTTTGAAAATTATGTTTTTCATTTTTGGGGAGAGCATTTAAGCACTTCTTGAAAAATATCTGTCCATCCTTGTTTAAGCTGTTGTTTTTAGATGGTCTGGTCAGATCTGGTTTGGACCCATTTTAAATCCGTCTTGTATAATGGTCGAATAATAGTTACTCTTTGGCTGTAAACAAGGCCTGAAATAACTCTGCCACAGGATTCTGGACTTACAAATGATGCCTTTTGTTCATAATAGTCCCGTTATTCACATTTTGAACTGACCTGTGCTTTGATATTTTTTATGGTATTCTCTTGCTCTTTAATAATCTTCTCCCACTTTCATGCACTCACAGTCTCACGCAACCTAGTGTTACTTCTTTTCCACTGCTGAGATTATAGCTTGCTCCATGTTGTAGCATTGGAATACTTCTGTTCAATGATTGATTAGATTTATCAGCATCATTATTCACTCGAATTTGGTTAGTGAAATTCCAATTTGTCTTTTAGTATAGTATCTTGAACATGTATGAAGCAAGGAATTCCTGTTATGCTTCTTGATGATCAGCTTGGAGCCTTGGAAACACCAACACTTGCGTGTGACAGTAGCAAGATATGGTATGGGCATGGAGATGCGCCATTTTTCCTAAAGTGCAAACATGGTGACATAAGTATAGATACATAACAAATTATACGCTTTTTAATCTTTCTTTGGTCTGTAACTGTAAAGTACATGCTGTGTTGTTTATTTACAATTTTTTGTTTCACATATGAAATAGATGAAGTTCAAGGTTTTAAGTCCATTCGTACTTTGTAGGTTGTGTTCTTATATGAATTACATGCTAGGTATTAAAAGTTTAAATTTAGTTTTTTACACAAATATATCGAACTCTATGTGCTATGCACTTATGCTATTTTATGTGATGCTGTGTGTGTGTGTGTGTGTGTGTGTGTGTTCTGTGTTGGTTTGTTAATTTTCAAATAACACTTACTCAACATGTGATGCAACAGGGCTCCAATGCTTGTTGAAGTGTTTGGTGCCCAATGTGCGTCGAAGAAAAATAAACTACTTGGTTTACATGTCAGCGCATCAGTACTTTGGATTGTTTGTCTGGCTTGTTCACGCCAAGTTCTTTCTTCATTTCCTATGCAGTTCTGCTATTTGATAAATGATAAAAATTGAATAGTTCATGCTTAAGAAGTGACACAACTTGTCATGGTTGTGGGCCATGCAAGGCACGCGAAAGGAAAGACAATCAGGATCAGACTGATTGATCCTATTATCTTTAGTTTCCTTATTGTTGGATCGGTTTCCTTTTGTTAGAAGGAGGCCAATCATGTAAGGTGGCCGACTGCTATTGACGAAGGCAAGCAAAGATTAAGCAAATTATCCTACCCCTCCCTCACGTCTCCCTCTCTCTATCTCTGCTGAAGGCTTCTTCTTCCTCTGTCCTCTTGCTGTACCAATCTATCTTCTTCAATCTCTACCCTAACTAGCCCTCCCAAAATCGGTCCATAACACAACTTACCTGCCTGACTACTTATTTTCATCATGAAAGTATTGTACTTGATTTTTATGTTCTGGCCACTGTTGAGCTGTCAATAATATTTACCACAATAAAAGGTCCAGCTCAGTGTTCTAAAAGATGGTCGCCTAGCCTACCTAGCCCTGCCTAATCGGCGATTAGGCGTTAGGCTCTGGTCTACCGCCCGACTAGCACGTAGTGCCTTGGTGAAAATTGGTCCAACTTTGGTGTTTCCAATTACAACAAGCATTGGACTGAGCCCAGATTCACTTATTCAAAGGGATTGACTATTATACTATTTTCCTATGTGAAAAATTATTTTTTAGATATATCTCGATAAATTTCCGTTTCAACTGGGAGGCCTGATTCCTGAGAAGTGAGAAATTGTTTCTTTGCTCACACTAGGTGATTTACAGAGGTTTTGTTCTTTAGAAATTCTATCAAATCTTAGGCACTTAGCCAATTAATGCAATGACAGTTTGCCTGACATTTTGAGAGTACTTTGGTTAAATCCTACCTTGTTCTCTGCTGAGTGCTGACTGCACATTCAATATTCAAGAACTCAGTTGAGTAGCCTTTTGAACATACACTGTACTTTTCCTTTGGCCTAATCCTTTTAATACGACCTATCCTTTACATTTGACATATCCCCGGCTAATTTGGCTATTCATCGATTTATTTGTCAAATAGCATTTCTTGATGCTTACTATCCTTGTAGGAGGAGATTGACTAAGTGTCAATACCATTTCAATCATTTTTATTCAGTTTTAACTAGTGTGCTCGTACAAGTGCCCTCTGTTATACTCTGATACCCCTGATGCGCAACATCACCCAGATCGGATCAGAGTCTGTGAGATACAGCACTAGCATGCACAATATCTAGAACAAAATAGATGAATCTCATAGAGAGAACCGAAATAACGACGATGAAGCAACTACGACGAGAGAGAGATTTGGCGAAGCCGACCGCAATTTACTTAAGTACGGCTTCAAAAGAGTACAATGGATTTTTGTTCTCTCACAACCCTCTTGAACCTTTTAGGACTTTCGGATCCTTTCCCTATACAAGAATCTAGTGGTAAAGAATAACCTAGTATCTAATCCTCTCGTGCTCTCTGCTTTATATGAGTTCCTCTTGCTTAGCTTGTTTCTTACTTGCTTTGATTCTCTATGGCAACACCTCATGGCTTTATATAGTCCTCGAAAGTGTAGTAGGAATTCTACTCTAAAGAAAAGTAGAAGTCCTGGTCCTATTAGGATTCATCTAGCTTTCCTTGTAGCGCACCTCTCCAAGTCCTTGTAGATTAGGATATATCACTATACTTAACAATCTGCACATTGACTCTTATCCGTTGAAGTCATTGTGCTCCTCCAAGAACTTGCTCTAAGTTGGCTCCGCCTTTTTTGTTTATCCTTTTTTTTTGTTCTTTTCCTCCCACCTTAGGAGTGCCCCACCACAGCGGCTCATGCACATCACCGTAATGTGTGTGTCGGTATCCAGGTTTGATCGCTCGAACCCTCCATCTAAGAGCTCTTTCCTTGTGTAGTTTGGTTAACCACATCTCCTGTTTCTATAGCCCTCAATGACATAGGTTTTTACCGCCTCCGAGCTCCACCTGCTCGTCGGTACCGCGTGTTGGTCCCACCACATCTTCCTTCTTTCAACAGCTCGCACATTCGTCTTTGCGACTGCCAGAGTTTGCAACCATCTTTGCAGTTCTGTACATAACTGCAGATGAGATCTAAGTATCCACCGTTGACGACATGGTTTCTTTCTCCTGGCCAGGATTTTTATCAGATCTCCCATATGTTGCCCTTCTTTTAGGTTTACGTATCAATCGATATCCTCTGTTGCTCCAGATTTTTTTTTAACTAACTGTCCTCTGCAAGTAACTCACATGACTCCACCTCGAAGTGATACCTCACAACCTTCGAGTTCAAGCGACCTCAGTGATATTAGATTCTTCTTTAAATCGAGAATATACCGAACTCTCATCAGTGTGCGATATGCTCCATCATACATCTCCAATATAATCGTTCCCACCCTAGTGACCGCATACTCCTTGCAATCCGCTAAGTGAACGGTTCCATTCGTCGGGCGTAGAGATCTTTTGTCAAACGTCTCTCTCGTCGAACATATGTGGAAGGAACAACCTGAATCAAATACCCATCCATGAGAAGTACCTGACATGGATATCAAGGCGTCGCCTAGCGACGATTAGGCGGTAAGGCGCTCGGCAGCGCGTCGCCTCGCCGTCGCCTTGCCATGGATGCCCAAGGCGTCCGCCTCAAGGATAAGGCGTCTCCATGGCATCTGCAAGGCGGCAGAAGGCGGTCGGGAGCTCCAAGGCGGCCGCCATAGAGACGGGGTGGAGGAGATATAGACGGGAGTCACGGGATGAGGGGGCAAGCATAAAACCTGTAGCCGTGTGCGTGAAGCCGAAGGACCGAAGACCTAGCGCCACCTCCATCCCCATCGCGGCCTCCGTCCCTGAAGCGGCGCACCGGCGACCATATGTTGCGCCACCGTCCTCTGCGGTGCTGATCCATAGTCTATCCCCTCCCTCCCGGCCTCCACCTCCACCTCCTCTCCTCTCGGCCTCCCCCCGCCTCCCCTACCTCCTCGCCTCGCCCCCTACCTCCGAGGCTTGCGGGAGAAGGGAGGAGGGAGGTCAAGCGGGAGAAGGGAGCCGGTCTCCATCGGGAGCGTCGGCGGACTCAGCGGAGCCGCGGAGGAGAAGGGCGGTGATGCGGGGAGAAGGGAGGGAGGGGGAGGCCGGCGGGGAGAAGGGGGAGCCCGGGTCACCATCGGGAGCGTCGTGAGGCCGGAGGAGAAGGAGGAGTGGTCGAGCGGAGTCGTGGCCGTCGCTTTATGCGCGGCCGCTTCATCAGGTCTTGATTATTATTTCTATGATTCTATCATTATACTGCTGAAATGCTCGTTTTATTCACTGCTTTAGGACGAGAGTAAGGCGTCGCCTCACGCCTTACCGCTTAAAAGGTGTGAGGGGGGGTCGGGTCGCCTTAATAACCATGGTACCTGATTGATTGACGATTAGTACATCCAAATCATCCTTCGCTATCGCCACTGACCATGCACCCTTCGTTTTCTTTAAATTTGGATAGTCTTTTATCGTATGATCTTCCTTGTCACATAGATAGCATACACATGTGCCCTTATTCTTGCCCTTCTTCCTGTGATTATTGTTTTTGACTGCAACACCTATGACAGCCAATGCTTGATCACATACTCGCCACCGTCATCTTGTCGGGAGTCTCGTCTATCTTGGGATCACTCAACCTGACATTTCTCACTCAGTTCACATTCCGAGTCAATTCATTTTTGCTCTCACTCAGCTCCACTACAGTCACCTTCGTGTTCTGCGATATCTTCGCGGGGCCATCAGTCATCGGTTTTTCTTTCCTCACTCCAACTCTATGTAGTTTTAGGCGTACTCCGATGTGACCTGGGCTAGCGATCCTTCTAATCGTCGCTCTCTTTCTGTCTATTGTTTTTTTTTGTTCCTCACTGATTGACCTGGAAGACCAAGAAGCATACTGCCTTTTCCTATTCGAGTGTTGAGGTTGAGTTGCGAGCCATGGCAGCGTTGACAACCGAGATCACTTGGCTTCAGGTGAGTACTTGAGGATTTTGGTGTTTTAGCTTTTGCACCGACTCCTCTCTTATCATATAGTACTGGTGCGATAAGCATTACTCGAGACCCAGTGAAGCATGACCACACCAAGCACATTAGAGTAGATGCTGCATACATGAGATCGCATGTGCAGGATCAAGTTATTACTCTTTACTATGTGCTTTTCGAGTTTCAGTTAACAGATTTCTTTGCCAAAACACAGATTAGAGCTCAGCACAGCTTCTACCTCTCCAAACTCAGTGTTGTTGATCCACCATGAGTTTGTGTGTTGATCCACCATGAGTTTGATTTGTTGTTTCTTTTACAAAAGCAATGCTGCATCACCAAATATTTCTCTTGGGCGTTAGATATGTCTCTTGTATATGGTGTTAGATATGTCTCTTGTATATGGTGTTCTTTGTATATTCACCAACATATGTAACTTGTATATTTTGGCCAATGGCCCATTGGAATAAATCAAGGTTTCATTCCAACAATCTTTTCCTACTTACTATTTCTCTTGTCAGTTAAATAGCCATCAATAGAAATTTGCATATATGTTCAGATTCATATTTCTTATACTTAGTGCACATCAACATGTTCCTGTCCAACAAAAATGTTCATAGATGGATATATCCAGCTATGACTTAACACATGCACACATGCAGTTACTATCATAAAATATAATCCTAACTAAGCCTGTATATTTGTAGTCAACACATTTGTTGTTTCTTTTACAAAAGCAATGCTGCATCACCAAATATTTGAACTTTTGTGGTCTTTTTATTTTCTTCATAACAGCTAGCATCCTGTAAGCAATCCTATTGATTGCTGAAGTACAGGATTATGAAAGTTTTCTTTGTGCCTCATTATAGGTTTGCCCAGTTTTATTTGTAACTCTCATCTAGTGTTTTGTGATTTTACCCATTCAGATGTTAGGTGGGGTAACTACTGGAAAGCTGACAATTATTATTGCATGCTTGCTTTTCGATATCTATGCATGTCTGTATTTTGGTGTTTTGTCAACTTGGCACCATTGTAAAATTGTATCTCTTTACACTAAATTGCTCAGCAAGACAGGATCTTATAGAATTTTCTTGTGTCGCGGCCCTTTGCTTCTACTATAGCTTTCTATATTAATAATAATGAGTAACTTGAAAAAGATTTAAAGAGCGATTGTTTATTCAATCGTGGAACATAAATATCTTAATTCCTCTCGTTGTTTGTTTGTATTTGATATTTCACTACAAGAGGTGTACCTTTTACCATATTCTTGTTGTTAAGGGTATTTGTGATATTTCCCTATTGTTCTAGGGTTTAGTATTGTGTCCCTTGTACTCTATATATATATTGTCCATTGGGCCTCATGAATACATACACAATATTCATAATATGGTATCAGAGCTAGGGTTAGGGTTTCCCCCGTGACAGCCGCCGGAGCGGGTTGCGAAACTCTAGCCGCCGCCCACTCATCTTCCGTTGCCGCTGCCCCTGGGAGGAGCAATCTCCACTCCCAGGGGTGGCCTCCTAGTTGTAGCATACTGCCTCATCGTCAAGCAGTAGCAAGTAACGATCGCCGCGTCACCCGATCCATGCCCTGGAAGCACATCGACGAAGTCAGCGTCGTCGAAATCGGAGTCGGTGTCGTCGGCGCCCATCAGCATCCGGAAGCCCCCAACAAATCTCCTCATGATCGACAGGGGCCCGAGGTCGGACCCACTCGGCATGAGCCCCTCGCCGCTTCGGTCGCCACCCAAGAATCGTGGTCGCTTCCCGACTAGATACGTGGTTACCTTCGAATCGACGCTCTCACGCAGGAGCCCCGAGCTTCTCACGAGTGTCTCTGCTCCTGAAGCAGAGGGTGCTCTCCCGCCAAACCTCCCGAGCCGTCGCCACCACGGGTGCTGTCCCACCAGGCCTCTCGAGTTCTTCCCCGACCGGATTCATCGATGTCGGTCGCGGATCTGGGCTTCCTCTTCTTTGCCAGTCGTCTTCTTTGCCTTCGAGCCAACGCCGACGTCGACCCCGAGCCCGTGTCGCCTAGATCCTCGCCGTACTACCTCGGATCCGGCTACCCCGACTCGGATCCACGCCACCCCGAGCTCCGTGTGCCTCCTCCCAGCCTGGATCGGGCCGCCGTCGTCCCCAATCGGATCCCGCGTCGCCTCAGCTCGCTATGCCACGCCGCACCTAGTCGCCTACAGCCTCCACTGCTCGGCTTCTCAGGCGAGAGGGCGAGGAAGCTCTGCGCTGGAGCTTCTACAAGAGAGCTTGTCTGGATCATGTGGGGAAGGAGGAAGGAAGGGAGTGGGACCAGGGAGGTGAGATTGCTGCTGGGAACTTGAGCCTGTAGATTGTTGTTCCTCTTGGGTAGTGTACGGGCGTACTGGTGCTATTCTGCTGCTAGTTATCATTGAGTCATTTTTTTCTTCGTGCCGTTTCTTCCGTTGCGTCCATCCAAATCCGTACTACTCTATCTTTGAGTTCGTCTAAGCCACGCGAGTCCGCAAATTCATTGTCAGTCAGCTGATTGCTTTGCTAGCCACAATCTGTCCTCTTGGATCGAGAGTGGCGCTCTTCTTTCCCTTTTGCATGGCAGCTGCTCCTCTATAAGTCATTGCAGATCGTAGAAGTCGTTATGATGCCGTCACCTCTCTCTGAGCCGCCGCCCCGAGCTTCTAAGGCCGTCACGCTTCTTCCGCACTGCGCCTCCGCTGCGCTTTTGTGCACTGTGTTGCCGCCGTCTTGGGCTTTGATCTACGCCGCCATGCTTCTATCTGTTCTTCTTCGGCTTGATTTGACAGCTTTCTCTATTCCTGTCGGTTTCATCATCTTCTTCGTCGTGTTGTCGCGGTCGACTTTGCTCCCGCTCGCCTCTACTTTCTCAGCCCATGCACCTTGTGCTTTATGGGCTGTCGTATGACCCCGGATGGTAGGAGATCTTTTGATACTCGACATATTTTCCAAGAGCTGCACGCTACAACGACATTATCAAGACTCGGACTTTGGATTTCCCGCTTTTTAGTGTCAACCATTTCCAAATGCAATATTATTGCATACGCCTTGCATTTGCGGGGAGTGTTAAGGGTATTTGTGGTATTTCTCTATTTTTGTAAGGTTTAGTCTTATGTCCTTTGTACTTTATATATACACAATGCTCATAACACTCGCATGCTTGTTCTCACCATCTGCTGTACTTTTGTTCCTCAATGCTATATTATCATCTTATTGCAGTTTAAGCGACAAGGCAATGTGATAAGGCGTGAGGTTGAAAGTGACAATGAGGGACGTCTTCCTGCGTACAAGGATTTACGCAGTTCCAAACATAAGGATGTACACCAGAAAGTGCAAAAACTGAATAGAAGCTACCATCACTCAGGCAATCTGGATTTGGAGAAATCAGCATACCAAAAACGGCAAAACATTGTCAGCGTCAATGAAGAAGATGAGATTGAGGAGGGAGAACTGATTGAACAGGACTGTCAGGACACTGTTTCCAAAAGCCATCTCAACAAACCAAGAAAAGCAGTACTGAAATCAGTGCTTGAAGCAAGCTCAGCAGGTCAGTTAGGGGTGATTAATGCAATGTCGAAAGATGCCGTTTGCAACGAAGGAGCTACAAGGGAATGCGACAATAAACGCATACTTGAGGTAATGGAAAAGATGCAAAAAAGAAGGGAGAGGTTCAAAGAACCTGTCACCCAAAAGGAGGAAGACGATGGCAGGAAAGAACTGTTGGCTGTCGTATGTAGTGCAGATGATACCAAGAATCAGCGACCTGCTAGGAAACGACGTTGGGGTGGTAGTGGTTAGATGCTGGAACTAGAAGCCTTGTACTGTCTGAATCTAACCTTGAGTCGGGCATAGTTTATCTCAGACTATCACCTTAAAGTACTTGGCAGGAATCAAAATGTCTAGAAAGCATGCCTACCAAGGTTTTTGATCTGCAAGATGCCTCCGTCGCCTAAGGTATCCAAGTTTAGATTTGACTTATTCTGATGGTTGGAAATTGGAACAGGGAAACAAAAATGTACAAAGCATTCACATGTTGCCATTATAATTTATAATTCATCTATAGTCTCTACGTTATCTTACATATTTTTATCAGAGCAATAAGAGATTGGCAATGGAATCATACTGAATATCTGCACGTACTTTTAATGGATTACTCTCTTCCGGGGAGAGATTTATTGTTGCTTGGGAATTCTAATGTTACGTTTCTTCTCGTATAATTTTTCTGTGTTCTCTATATGGACATGGTTGGTTGCACTGTTTGAGCTGTACGCCTGTTATTATCTCTGAATGACGTTGCTGTTAGTATTGTCATTTGTCAGCTTTGGAGCTTTCCATTCATGAGCAACCATGTTTTTTATTATCATTTTCATGAATTCATTTGGCTCCTAACTGCACGCGAGCTTTTATATAGTAATTGTGTTGCTTTTATGTTGTTATTGTTGTTATTTTTTGAGGACTTGTGATATTTCCTGCTGTACAGCACCCACACATATTAGATGTTGATAATTGTATCTCCTGTCACAATCACAGATTCACAGGTACAAAAGGCTGGTTCTCTTTTCCTTGCCCTAACTCATTTCTGTCTAAAAAACGAGATGGACATTTGGCCTCGTCTCCCTCTGAAGATGATCTCACACAGAGAAACGTAGAAAGCAGAAAGAAAAACGCCTTCCGGAACAGAAAGACGCCACTCGTCCGGACAAAGTACCGAAGCAGTTGCCGGTTCGCCCACCCGGTCCCACATCCCCCACTTGTCAGTGACGGCAGTTCGAACGGACGCCTCCTGCGCCGACGTGGTGCGCCGTGAACCTTCAGCCGCTCCCCCATCCCTGCCTCCCGCTTCTACCCCTGCAACTCCACGTACGGCATTAACGGCACCGCACCCGCGAGGGTAGTTGCGTAAATTCGTCCACCCTCCCCTCCCATCACAAAGGCGCGCCTCGCTCCCTTCCAGAGGAGTACACTTCAGCTCAGCAGCGCCATGGCGATGCGGCTCTTCTCGTCCTCCCCGCCGCCCCCTCTCTTCACGAACGCTAGCACGAAGCCCGCCGCCGCCGCGTCCTTCTCCCTCCGCCTCCGCCGCGCGCGGGCGGCCGCAGCTGCCGCGTCCGCTGCGGCGGGGGGACCCGAGCGGGACGGAGGCGGTTACGAGGGGAGGCGATAGGCGCGGCGGCGTTCGATAGGGGAATGGCGGAGATCGCGAGGAAGGTGCCGCTCTTCGAGCCGGCGAGGGGCGACCCCGCCGCCGCGGCTGCCAGCGAGCGGCCGCTGCCCATCAACCTCGAGCTCTGGCTCTACCGCGCAAAGGTGCACACCAGGAAGTACGAGTTCGCCGACGCCGAGAAGCTCCTCAACAAGGTGCGCACGTAGAGAATTGGGAAAATTTCGCAGTGGAAATCGATAAACCCACACACACACGCGAAGCTTCCACCTTAGCCAATTAAGAAGTGATAGAGCTAAATGAAGTGAATTTTTTTTAGCTCAAATTGATGATTTAGACGTTATCTGTGAGTTGTTTGGTTGTTCGACCCTTATGGATCCGACGCTCTGTTTCTGATGCAGTGTATCTTGTATTGGCCTGAAGACGGGCGCCCATATGTGGCACTTGGGAAGCTATACAGTAAACAGTCGAGGTTTGACAAAGCTAGAGTGGCTTATGAGAGGGGCTGCCAAGCGACACAAGGAGAAAACCCGTACATTTGGCAGGTTTGCACATGATCGCTTCGTACGCTTCATGTGGTGCATTAACGAGAAGAAGTATACTAGGCAAAAGTATTGCATGATGTTCCTAGTCTTGATATGCCAAGATATTACACATCAGGTTATCTTAATATACTAATATGCCATGTCTGAGTTTGGCGATGTTTTGACTCTAATTCGCAGTGGCGGCATTGGGATTTTCACGATAGGGGTACGAACTCAAGTAACACATAGTTCTACTGACTCCTGACTAACTGATTAACTCATTACTAACTGTTCTATTTCTACAAAATACATAATCTATATAATTTTACATACAATCTAACACTTACACGTAATCACAAATGTTAGTTGTACCAAAATAATAATTATTATAATTATTATGTATTTTCCCAAAAAAAAAATTGGGGTACAGCTGTGCCCCCATGCTCCTATACTAGCTCTACGACTGCTAATTCGTCAAGTTTTGATGGGACGAGAGTTCAAAATTTTCCAAATTGGATGACTGTTGATTGACAATTCATCCATGGGCGGTTTTACGCTTTGGGCTTTAGTTCAATACGCTGCTTTCCTTTTAGCCATTTGAGCTTCAGTTCAGTACCCTGCTTTCCTTGTAAATATATGCAAAGAAGCACGTAGCACTTTTTTATAGTGATATTAGTGTCAATATTAGCTTCTATCAGGGTCCTTTGTTAAAAAGTGTTTGAGATCAAAAGACACCAATAGCTGCAATCAGGGTCCTTTTGTTAACTTTCACTTCACATGTCAAAACATAATCTCTTGAATCATCTTAATTCATTTGATACTTATGATTGAATTCGGTGTGATATTCTGGAATCCTCTTCCGCACTGATCGGACACCCTGTGTATTTTTACGACCATAACTTTTATATATTCTATGTGTCTAGAAATCCAGCCATTTAATGAAAAAATAAAGCGTTCATAATTCATCATTTTTTTTTTTTTGATAAGCAGTGCTGGGCAGTCCTAGAAAGCAAGGGTGGGAATATTCGAAGAGCACGAGAGTTATTTGATGCTGCTACAGTAGCTGATGCAAAGCACATTGCAGCTTGGCATGGGTGGGCAATTTTAGAAATAAAGCAAGGAAACATTAAAAAGGCGCGAAACCTACTTGCAAAGGGTATAAAATATTGTGGAGGAAATGAGTACATTTACCAAACTCTTGCTTTGCTTGAAGCTAGAGCAGAGCGCTTTGAACAAGCACGGACTTTATTCCAACAAGCCACTCAGTGCAATCCCAAAAGTTGTGCAAGTTGGCTAGTAAGTATTTGCTTCATAATTATATATTTCCTGCCCAAAAAGAAACTGCAGAGCTGTTTTTCCTGTTGAAACTGTGAACTTATGTATGACAACTTTCTTGTAGGCTTGGGCTCAGGTAGAAATGCGGGCAGAGAACAATGCCATGGCCAGGAAGCTCTTTGAGGTAATAATTTCCTTTTCCTTTCTAGGTTAACCATTGTTGGCATTGATGTTTTTTGGGTTTGATTCTCATACTTGTAAAGTTCCTCATGTTCATGTGTCTTTAGAAGAATTAGTGCAAAGTAGAAATGGAATTATTGTGATTCAGCGTATCTTTGTCTAGATGTTGATACAAGATCTGCTCTACTACCATCCATCTATCAATGTAATGCTGTGATGCATAGAAGTCTTATTTTCCTTACATAGAAGAATGGCTGAGTAGTTTTCTTGAATTAGTTTTTCATATATATATATATATTCTGTTCCCGGGTGTAGTTACTCCCACCTTTGATATACCGCCTAAAAGAACTTAACATACTCATTTATCACTTTGGGTATACTTATATACTAATTATAAGATACTCCAATGCGAACCATACGAAAAATTTGTAAGAGAGTCCATAATTTTTAGCATATTTTGTAAATGCCTTCATATTCGCACTAAAAAGGAGTATATCTAAAAAATATACATACCATCCCTAAAAAGGTGTGAATACCACCTAGGTAGCCTTATATACTCGTATACTACACATACATACTCTCGGTTGCGCAAGATACTCCCTACGTTGTGAGATACGGAATAAGGCGTAACTACTCCCGGAGTATAACGGTTATTCAGCGCTAACGCATTGAATATCTATTATGTGTGTGAGCCGCTGCCTGGTAGCCCACGCTTCCCCCTGTGCTACGCGCGGTTAGCCAGCGCCCGCCTCCCGCTTGAGATCGGCAATAAAACCCCCGCGTGCACGTCCAAAATGGTAGTAAACCCCTCATGCTCGCGTCAAAATGGCAGTAAAAAACCTCATGCGTGCGGTGCCCGCCTCTCGCTCGAGATTGGCAGTAAACCCCCGCGCCCAAAATGGTAGTAAACCCTTCACGTGCGTGTCAAAACAGCAGTAAAAACCTCATGCGCGCTTAGCGCCCCTCTCTCCGCGCTTTTGAGATCTGCGGTAAAACCGTGCACGCATCGAATAAAGCCATAAAAAATGTTGCTCAGTAAAAATGATCGCGCGTCACCGCGTGCCATTATATAAATTGTTTTATTGCCGTTACGGTGAGGAAGAGAGGACCATAAAATTCGGTATACTGGTTTTAATGCGGGGAAATGACGTTATAAACTGTTTTACTAATATAGTAAAATGTTATCATTTACCGTAAGTGATACCTGCTATTACTTCGAAAAGGTATGTCGTGTTACTGTTCTAATAAGTTTGTGCTTTATGTTTTTTTGTAGTTACTGGAAGTTTGAAAAATGATATTACAGTAAAATGTAACACCTATTACTGTTTAATAACATGTATTTACTATCTGTTATGCAAAAGTTCTTTTCTGATACGTTTTATTGTAAAATGTAACACCTATTACAGTCATTTACAAATGTATTTACTCGATATTAGTCATAAACACACAAAAAACTATTTCGGCTTGCTGAACGTCCTATACTTCTCTTGTGCTCTAGGGAGGGGCTTGACACTATTGCCCTTGTGGAACAACAGATAGAACATTATATGGTCTCTGTACTCATTTCTCTTCTCCTACATACACATGGTAAGAAAAAAACGCGCGTGAGACGCTATACATCTGTAAAAAAAATATCGCGTGTTGCAAGTGGTGGGAAATTCTTACCGGCTCTATTGATGTTGCTAGCGTCGAGCTTTCACCGTCCCATAACTCCAAGCACTTCATGACGAAGAAAGCGCAGTCGTTCTCTAGGACCTGCTTCAGCGTCGCTATACTGTGCACCCTCTAGTTCACGACGATCGGGAATTTCCCACTGGTCACGACCTGCAGAGCTGCGCACAGCGATGGATGATCCTCTTCCTCACTGGGTCATAATGGTATGTTACTTTTGTGCCCTTCTGCTTGTAATCATTGGAGTCCAACACTTCCATGTGCTTCTGCGCTATATTGAAGCAGCAAACAGATCAGTGATGATTGCGTAAAACTGGGAGGAAGAACTACAAAATGGGTATAAAAACCCATAAAATATATTACTTATTAGATTTACTGTAATGAAAAATGTAATTTACCGGATCATGAAAGATAATTTACTGGCGAGCTAACCTCGCCATCGATGTGGTCCTCCAAAATGACGTTGCATGTCTCCAAGAGGATTACCATTGCTTCAACTGCTTCATGGAGGCAACAAGCGACCGAGTCTACCTTGCCGAGACCCCTCGAGTAAGGGAAGAGAGCCTATGGATGCAATTCGACTTAATTCTTCAGTCGGAGCTTCTTTGGGCGACACTGGAACAGGTGTGTCAGCAGGTGGACACATTTCGGGCTTCGTTCGCTAATCCCGAACCATCCGATGCCGACGATGTCGTCTACGAAGTTTTGAAGACGAATATAGCAGACTACCTCTACCACTAGAAAGACTTTGATTATTTAGATTTCTATTTTTTTTAATCTTTGTAAGACGAGATTGGCCACATTATTTGGCCATATATAAATACAAAGATCAAAAAACCCGGTTGAATTTGTATTTATTGTCTACAATAAATCCGTTTAATACATGGCATGTTTTATATTACTGCCTTCACGATATATTCGGTTTGAATTTGTGTTTACCGTCTACGGTAAAACCATTTATTGTTCTACAAATGCATGTTTACTTCATTGGACCTACTCGGTACCCCCCAACGCAATTACCTTACAAGATAGCTAGGATTTACTATCACTACACTAACTTTTTATTGTAAAAAAAAAAGATTGCAAAAAAACGGTGGTAAAAAAGGGAAGCCGATTACTGTGTACGATGTTAAGTTTTACTAACTGGCGTAGGAGCTTAGAAAAAGTATGTTCCCCCGAAACATGCAGTAAAAGGAATATGCGTATTACTGTTACAACATCTGATATTTACCGTCGGATCAAGACCCTCTCGGGCGCGGACATTTCTGTGCGCCTCTGCAATTGGTGGGCCGGCCGTATGGGATTGCGCGTGCGTACGTCACACCTAGTCTGGATCGCGCACGGTGGGCTACCTAGGTGTAAAATAGGCCAGCCTACTGCGCTCGGATCGAGCTGCCCCTACAGAGCGCCGAATAGGCCATTTTGGCCCACTAACCAACGATCCCCCCCCCACGTGACGTCATGCGTCCAATGTGTGCTATGACGAGGCCGAAAATAATTGTGATAGCAATTTTACTACCGCACATATCACCACATTTATTTTTTGTAACCATTGTTTCATACACACATGGCTGGATGCGTAGTAAACTACAAGTGGAGTCCATTAAGCCTTTGTGTAACATAGCAGTAAAGTCATGTGGAGATTGTAGTAAATAGTTTTTAGTAAATGTACAGAGAGGTTTTTATCTACAAGACTTATATCATTATGTTACCCTCGTTGTCACCAAATTACCGGTGAAAACCTTTCGTGAATTAGAGGTTCCAATCAAAAGTTATTGCGAAAACAAGAAAACAAACATTCGTGTACAAAATAAAGAATCGATTGTTTGCTAGTTGGTTGTCTAATTGTCTGTACCAGTTGACTAAGATGGCAATAAAGTCATGTGGAGATTGCAGTAAATTTTTTTGTAACGAGTAGTAAACTACAAGTGGAGTCCAATAAATCTTTTTGAACCAGAGCAGTAAAGACACGTTGAGGCGGTAGTAAATCTCTTTTAGCGATGTAGTAAATATTTTTTAGTAAACACATAGAGAGTTTTTTATTTGTGAGACTTATATCATTCAGTTACTCACGTCGTCACCAAGCTACTAGTAAAAACCGTTCGTGAATCGGAGTTTCCAATCAAAAGTTGTTGCAAAAAGAAAAAAATATTCATGTACAAAAGAATGAACTGATTTTTGCTAGTTAGCTGTCTACTTGTATGTACTAGTTGGCTAAGATGGCAGTAAAGTCATGTAGAGACCATAGTAAATCTCTTTTAGCGATGCAATAAATCTTTTTTAGCAAACACACATACATGTTTTTATTTACGAGACTTATATCATTCTGTTACCCTTGCCATCACCAATCTACTGATGAAAACCGTTCGTAAATCAGAGATTTCAATCAAAAGTTATTGCTACAACAAGAGAAAGACATGTTCATGTACAAAACAAGGATCTGTGTGGTTTTACCGTCAGATTGGATATCTGACACCGAGACTTCTACCGCAGATTGCAACGTGCGCACATGTGTTTTACCGCCGATCCCACACGGGAAGCGCGCGAGCTGGTGCACCTTGTTAGTGTTATGAATCTATTGTGTGTATTATCGAGAGGCCCAAAGGGCGATATATATAGGAGTACAAGAGATATATGCCATATATAGATAAGGCATATAAGAGTCCCTATTCTAACTCCTATTCTAACATATCTCTAACATATCTCTAATATATCTCTAACACCCTCTCTCAAATGCAAGGCGTATGCAATAGCATTGCATTTGGAAAGGGTTGACACTAAAATATAAAAAATCAAAATCCGAGTCTTCATAATGTCATCGTAGCATGCTGCTCTTGGAAAATATGTCGACAAAAGATCTTCTCCCAACCGGTGTCGTGCGACAGCCCATAAAGCACAAGGTGCTGGAGCAAAGTTGACCGCGACAACACGACGAAGAAGATGATGAAACCAACAAATATAGAGAGAGCTATCAAATCAAGTTGAATAGGAATTGGTGGAAGCATGGCGGCGCAGATCGTAGCCCAAGACGGCGGCGACGCAGTGCACAAGAAGTGCAACGAATGCACAGTGCACAACAAGCGCAACGCAATGCACAAGAAGCGCAACAGAGGCGCAGTGCAGAAGAAGAGCGGCGCAATGCACAAGAAGCGCAATGAGCGCAGTGTGGAAGAAGCGCGGCCTTGAACGCTGAGCGGCGGATCTGCGGCTCGAAGAAAATAGCAATGAGGCGGCGTGTACGCCGCTATGCATAAGGCAATTCCTATACTTCTATGACTGACAGTAAATTTGTGGACTCGCATGGCGAAGACGAACTCAAAAATTGAGTACTACGGATTTGGATGGACGCAACGGAAGCAACGACACAAAGCAGGAAAAACCTAAGGATAACTAGCAGTAAATACTAGCAGTAGATAGCTTTAACAGCAAAAGAAGCTGCGAGAAGCCGGAGCTGGATAAATCAAAGTAGGAACCAAAACCAGAGCCAGTAGAAAATCCTAAGCCGGTCGTTGAAGCCGAGCGACTCTAGATCCGTTAACTTGGATGGCCGGTCGTTGAAGGCGGAGTAGCTTAAAAATTCAGGGACGCCAGCTCCCAACTTCATCCTCCTCCCCACCTCCCGTCTCCTCCTCCCCTCACATCGTGAGGTGCTGGGAGACTAGAGGCAGATGGACTGTCGTGCGAGGAGCCTCCGGCAGCGGCGGGCGCGTCCTCCATGGTCACCGGCAAATCTCGGGATCAGAGTCTCAACATCATATATGACCGAATGGCAAATTCGTGTTCCACATCATTTGATTGACAACGATCATTAACTCGAATGGAAGCCTTCTCTCTCCATTATGGTGGTGGTCCCAGAGAGCTCTCGAGCAATGCGACTTGCATCATGCTCAAAGCGACATTCGAGATTGAAGAGTCATGAAGACGATCAGATCGATCCAACCTCTCGCCTCGTCCTCAGACTCCGAATTTTATCCTCGATCAGCGGCGCTTCTGCGACTCGGGTGAAGCCTCCCACTTCATATTGTACCGCGGGCTTCACTTGTCATTATCTGAGATCAACCTTGCTGCCGCTGCAGATTCGATTTCTTGGCATTGGCGCAACTATTTATTGCGTCGCGTCAGCTGGCGATTCTTGGAAGTTGAATCAAAACGCGAGGTGACAGAGGCGGCGTCGGCGTATGGAGCAGGTTCTGAGCCGAGAGGAGAAGGAGAACGCCATTAGCGCGTGTGGCGCGCGGAGGGACTTGTCTCCGGCGATGGCGCAGGTCCGGAGATTGAGAGGCTAGTTAGCGCAAGAGCAATGCCGTCTGGCGACTCTTGCTTGGGTCGACGCTGGCGTGTGGCGGGCGCCTCCCTCGCTTACCGTGGTGAGAAGGAAAGATCGTCGCAAGACGCGAGTTCGATTGGAGATGTCTTGTAGCAAAGCAAGGTTCTTGAGCCGACGGCGGCCGGATCTGCGGCGGAGGTGCTCGATCCACAAGAAACCGAAGGCTGGCGGCGGATGGAGCTCGATCCGTGCGAATCGGCGGAGAAGAAGACGCACGACGCGAGGCTGCCCCCGGGAGCGGAGATTGCTCCTCCCGGGGGCAGCGGGGTAGCGAAAACGAGGAAGACTAGGTTTGAGACTAAACCCTAGGCTCTGATACCATGTTATGAATCTATTGTGTGTATTATCGAGAGGCCCAAAGGGCGATATATATAGGAGTACAAGAGATATATGCCATATATAGATAAGGCATATAAGAGTCCCTATTCTAACTCATATTCTAACATATCTCTAACATATCTCTAATATATCTCTAACAGTTAGCACGGGGAGCATGGGCTGGGGGCCGCGCACAGCATGGCCCAGGTAGCGGCCCACGCGCAGAATAGCTATTCAGCGCGCGAGCGCAGAAAGCGCTACCGTGTGTGTGTATACACTCATACTATTTTCATTCAAAAAAAATGTAATGCTGTGAGATTCAGTTGTTCAGCTTGTAATACAGTTCTGATATGATGCTCTCCGTTCGCATCTGCATGTGATGGTTTCTCATATTATCTGTGTGATATTCTTTTAAAACATTTCCAATTTGGTGTACAGAGTATAACTTCAATCTTACTGTGCAGAAAGCTGTACAGGCTAGTCCTAAGAACAGATTTTCATGGCATGTCTGGGCACTATTTGAGGCCAATGAAGGTAACATTGACAAAGCAAGGAAGTTGCTTAAGATTGGCCATACTGTGAATCCTAGGGACTCCGTAATTCTTCAATCGCTTGCGCTGCTGGAATACAACTATTCGTCTGCCAATGTTGCTCGTGTATTATTTAGAAAAGCATCTCAGATTGATCCAAGGCACCAGCCAGTTTGGATAGTAAGACTTTTCTGCACTTACCTCTGTTGTTAATCTCACCATTTAAGTTCCATTTGGCCTTTTGACAATGTTAACTTGTAGGGTTTGTTTCGGTATTCTTTACCTTGATGTTTTGTCTGGAGATACAATTGTTCAGTTTCTGACATTGCTTGAAGTACCCCTCACACTAGAGCTGCAACTTGCAAGTGCTCTAGTTGTTTGTCTTTCGAGGCACAAATGAATGCATACAATCCAATGATTTGAGGATTCAGGGAATATCTAGTTCATCTTTTATGAGTTTTGGATATTTGTTTCTTTGTTGTGAAAATGTGCTCTATACACACCATTACGTTTGGAGTATGTGTGCGCGTTCATTTAGACTGTCCTTTAAGATCTCCAGTGATATATTTTGAGTACCTAGCTTTCATTACGGGAAGTGTTGCATGTTTCTATCAAGTTAATTGCCCTGTTTTCCTTTGTTTATGGAATCGTTTTTACTTGAGCCATCTTTGATACTCACCTGTGACATGTGGATCATGTTATAGGCTTGGGGGTGGATGGAGTGGAAAGAAGGAAATGCGAGAACAGCAAGGACACTCTACCAAAGAGCTTTGTCAGTTAACTCAACAAATGAATGTGCTGCCCGTTGTCTTCAGGTAAAGACTTATCTTTCAGTAAAGTCTATTAGCTAAAGTGTTGGTTATATATAGGCTTTCATCTAGCTTGTCATTGAATATATAGAACTTCATTTGGTGGAATGGCCTACCAAGGTTTTCCAAGATGAATGCTTGTATGGGTGAAGCATCTGCTTTACTAAACTGTACACACTTAGGCAGACAGAAATTTCTTATATCCATGATCTGAAAGGCTCAAATTTGCATTCCTTCCAGCGATTTGAAGCTTAGATCCTAATATCACTACTTACTAGTATTGGGTGCCAGTATTCCATTTGCTATTTCGTATTATAAAAGTTTGTGCCCTACTTTTATAGGCTTGGGGGGTCCTAGAACAGCGTGCTGGTAACTACACCGCTGCTAGAAGATTGTTGAGGTCTTCGTTGAGCATAAATTCTCAGAGTGAGGTGACATGGATGACATGGGCAGCACTAGAGGAGGAACAGGGGGATCCAGTCCGAGCTGAAGAAATACGGAACCTTTATTTTCAGCAGGTTAGTACAGGCTATAACTATTGAGTAACATCTTCGATGTTCATGTTTTGTGCCTCTCTCCCTACCATGTCTACAATTTTATCAGTGTCAACCATGACTAAACACAGTAAGCAAAAAATGCTGGTATTCACATTATCTTTGTTAGAGATCCCTGATAATACCACTGATCCTTAGCCATGCTGACAGCGTACTGAGGTTGTGGATGATGCCTCCTGGGTCATGGGCTTCCTCGACATCATCGACCCTGCCCTAGACAGCGTGAAGAAGCTCCTAAAGATAGACCAGCCTTCCGGGCCAACGAGGCAAGACAATGTGAAAAGCACTGCAGAACCTGGCAGTGCCACCATCAGGACTTCAACAGCCGGAGAGTTTTCAGGAAGTTCTACAGCTGAAGGTTCAGATACTTCCGACCTTGACAGCATCGACGGCAAGGACGGCAACGGAGCTGCAGTGACTCCAGAAAGCGATTTTGATGTCGACGGCTTCATCAAACGGAGGCTGGCCCTCGACCCGGCGGAGCTGGATGCGGTGCTCGAGGGTTCTGATCCTAGGGGAGTTGTTTCTCAGAGGAGGACGCAGCGGTTGCCCAGGAAACCCCTTCCTCTTCTCCCCGTCCCGTGATTTTTCCACTTCTACATGAACACTTGCCGTTTCCACCGTGCAAAGCATCGACCACTAACAGGTACCGTGCACCTGCGAGCTAGTACATACATTTATGTGTATATCCATGTGAAGAACAAAGCGGCCTCTGCAATTAGCAGTCACCTGTTCATTGTTATTCCAGCCAGGTGTGTAATTCTGTCGCATGCTGTTTCGAGAAGCAGTGTAGTTCTGTACATAAAGCCCAGCGTGTCATTTGTGTATGTGGTATGGTTACAGCATTTTCTCTATGCATTATGGAGAAACAATCTGCTAATGTCATTTCAGCCATCTTGTGTTAATTAGAATAGCTATTGCACCACTAGCTGAAGAACATTACAAGGGGGTAAAACTAAAAGAGAATGCTAACTTTGTGCAACTGCATTTGATCCGACAAATTCCTTAGATGCCCACAGTTCATACAACAGTGGCAAAACTAGCAAAGTAGCAATGGAGGAGCAGGAAAAACAGAAACTAAGAAACAATTACAAACAGTAAGTGATCATCTTATCTCTAGTCCCCTGTCTATGTGTCTTAACTCTTAAGCTTAGCAAAATAGCAAGCCACATATGCAGAAGAGACTTGGAAGGAGCACTCCCTAAAACACCGGCCTGCCCCAGCACACCCCCGGTGGCAGTGGCGGCGGCGGAGGCGGCTGATGCAGCAGCATAGGATGTGGTGGTTGGTGCAGCTGCATGAGTGGTGGCTGTTGCAGCGCCGGAGCTATCGGTGACCTGATGCAGCCCCAGTACTGCGGTGGGCCGGGAGGTGGCCAGCCCCAGGGCACATGCTGTGGCTGTGGCGATGGCGGCAGCACACTTGGCGCGCCCCAGCACGGTGCCGGATAAGACCGCGGCACCGCAAGTGAGCTCCAGAGCGGTGGCAGTCCAGGGATGCTGCGTGAACATAGGCGCCCCGGGCACGACGACGGTGGCACCGTGGGCAACGGCAAGCCCCAGGACAGCTGCGGACGAGGTGGCGGCACCGTGGGCGAGCCGAAGCTTGGTGGTGGGTGACGGAGCGGCGCCAATGTAGGCTGGGCCCAACACTGTGGCGCAGGCGGCGGAGGTGCCACCGCATGTGGCCGCTGGGGCGATGGAGGCGGGGGAGGCGGAGTCGGGGACCGCATCCACAGAGGCGGAGGCGACGATGGCGCCAACCACTTCCCCTCCTCCTCCTGGACCTTCTCCTCCTTCACATTCTTGGACGAGCCACCCCGCTGGTAGGCAGAGCTGCGCCTCCGCTTGGACCGCGCGCGGCGCCCGGCGACGACGAAGTCGGCTGGTTGGGGCGTCGGCTCCACCGTCTCCAGCGAGTCCCCGGCCGGCGCGGCGAAGGCGGCCACGCAGCCGATGGGGCACTCCGCCCAGCCGAGCGCGTCAACGTCGGCCTCGGCCTCGGCCTGCGCGGTGGTGATGACGGCGGCGGAGGGCGGCGCCGCGCAGTGCAGCGTTGAGCAGCGCGGCGGCTGCAGGTCGACCTGCCCCACCAGGTGGTCCATGATGTGGTCCTGCTCCCTCGCAACAACTCCACCCCGTTACACACCAACAACAATGGAAGGAAAGAGCGAACAAATTGAAGGTTTCGTTAGGGGAAGAGAAAGGAAGGAAGGAAGAAACCTTGTTTTGCCGGTGGAGCTTGATGAAGCCATGCATGGAGATGATCTGCGAGCGGCCATAGGAGAGTCGCACGCACGGCACAAGCACATGACATAGGAAGAACTAAAGATTATATCAAAAAGAAGAAGAACGGCGGCCATCAAGACTCAAGAGCGCGCTACATGTAGGAACATTGACGATCGAGGAGAAAATTTGAGGATAAACAAACACACACACACACACACACAAGCGGTGGTACTTCTCCAGCGTCAGGCGCCCTCCCTGCATCTCCCTCACCTGCCGTCTCCCCATGGTCGATCTCGCGTCTCCCCCTTCCCTTATTCCTCCTCTGCTTCTTTCCTCGTTCGGCGAGATCTTCTCCTCTCCTCTCCTCTCCTCTCTTGTTTGTTTCTTTTCCCATCCAATTCTGATGCCCCTCTCGTCTCTGCACTCTTGTGCGTTCCTTGTGTTTCGGCTCGTACCCTGCAGGTTCCTTCTGCGAGGCAGGCCGCACTGCGCTGCACAAGGAACCGGGAGGCGCAGAGCAGGTGCAGGCGCAGGCATTGGTTGGCGCAGTAAAGAGCAGGGCAACCGGCATCCGCCCCGCGCTCTCGTTGGTTGGGCGGCGCCGGGGCCCACCTGCAGGCTTACGCCGCTCAGAGAGATGCCACGTACCGCTGCGGTGCTGCCAGAATGTGTCGACCGGCAGAGGGCACCTGAACAAACAAAGCGCGACGTTTCTGGGGATCATGTCGGTTTGATGGTCTTGATCAGATCATCTGAAGGAGTTGGCCAAGGGTGATGGAGTTTTCTGTTTGTGCTCCATTCGTTTCGGTTTCGCTTCAGGGGATCGTTAGCTCGGAGTCCCGGGTCCAGTTTCGATTCAGGTGTTCGTTAACTTGGATCGTGTGTGTTGCAAGGGATTAGTTCAGCTCATCATCGCCAAAAACAGCCAGTCGCTGCATGCTGCCTTGCCGGCACGTACTAGACAGTGCAGCTTTGCATGATCAGAGTTCAGAGCCTGATTTCCATCCACCAACGTGGTGACGTGGATAGGCGCATACGGCATATTGCATGACACATCACACGCAAGGGATTAAGAAGGCATGGCCTCTCTGAACAACGGCAACTTTGCACTTGCGCACATATCTGTTTTCTCTCTACTTCCTGAGGCGAAAAATGCAGGATTGCTTCGTTTCTCTTGCCTTCTTTTCATGTAAATGCATGTGCTGATATATGCAAATGCAGTTGTGCGTTCCAAGAGATAGCGGAACGAACATTAACTACAAGGAGTTCTACGGTTTTACTGGTAACGGTTAATGCACGTCGTTCTTAACGCACCACATCATTCTCACAGCAAGATGGAAATCGCACCCCACCGCGCAAAAAACAAAAAAACATTGATATTTAGAGTTCGTCAAATCAGTAAACAACTCCAAATTAACCGGTAACTGCATTTCACCTCGATGAACTGAACCGGACCGACAAAATTCAGAACAACAAATCAGAATAGTAACCAGGATTAGGATTAGCACAGGCAAGGGATATATGATACACCAGAGCCAAGTACTTCACCACACCCAGATCAACCTACTCCTACTACTACTACTACACTGCTTTAGTAGTACGAACTACGAACCAAGCAGCAGAGGCCATGGCGCCGCCGCGCTGCAGAAGAAGGGAGAGCGCCGTGGATGGCACAGCAGCGGCCGCGCGCGAGCCAGGCCTCCTTTATGCGGGGGTGGTCATGTTCTCGAGGGACGGGAGCGTGAGCAGCTGCACCATGCGCTTCTTCCTCCTACTCATGGCCGCCTTCCCCTGGCCCTTCCCAGCCCGCTTCCTCTTCTCCGCCGCGGGGGGAGGAGGAGAAGGAAGGGGCGAGGAGGCGCTGAGTATGCTTGGCGGGGAGACGCGCTCCACGGCACCGTAGCCGTGGAGGACGGTGGCGAGGGGCGTGGGGGAGGAGGCGGCCGCTCCGGCGCGGACGGAGAGGATGGAGCTGACGGGGCACTCGCGCCAGTCGAGGTCCTCGATGTGGCGCGTGACGTCCTCCGTGGAGAGCGCGGCGGCCGATGCCGAGGCCGTGGCAGCGCCCGGCGGGGGCGCGACGGCGTTGATGCTGACGGTGGAGCGGCGCGGGCGCATGAGGTCGAACGAATTGAGCGCCTCAACGATTACCGGCTGCGATTAATCGGAGGAGAGAGGCGCCACGGGTTAGCATTCCCTTAGAAACCGAACTCAAATGGAGGAGACGAGAGGGGCGGGGGAGTAGTAGTACCTTGTTGTGGCGGTGGAACTTGGTGAAGCCGTGCATGAAGACGATCTGCGACGAGAACAGGAGGAGGAGGAGGAGTTAGGGGCGGACAAGACATACGCGCGGGGGGGAGGTGTAGCGACCTGGTTGAGGTGGTCCATGGTGAGGCCGTGGCCGGTGCGGGTGGTGAAGAAGAGGATGTAGTCCTCCAGCGTCAGCCGTGGCCGCATGTCCACGGGCAACTTCGTCGTCGCCGATCGCCCGCGCTCTCTCCCCTGTGGCTGTGTTGTGTGTGCGAAGTTGGTCTTGCAGTGGAACGAACGGGGGAGCGGGGAGAAGAGAGAATCCGGGTCCAGCACCGCAGAGAAGTACTGCAGCTACAATATATTTGGGTCATGAGCTCTGCGATAATACTGTACAAAAGTATAGTAGAAACGGTATGATTTTCTACGTGTGAAAATACTGTAGCATTGCTGTTCATACTTGTAGTATGGTTTTGAAACACCATTGGTCTAACCCGTTCACCGCCGATCGGACAGACCAAATGGGTCACAATGTTAACATTATATACTGTGCACCACTGCCGTAGCTACTTTGGCCCGCCCCACGGCAGAAAACTTTTCGCTCCAGCCAACAGAGCAGGTGACATACGGAATAACAAATTTAATTCTCCTCACGTATCAACGGCAGAAATAACACCACAGAACCAACCGCGGGACGCAATATCTAGCCTTGTCGCACCCCCCGGATCCCAAAGGGGCCGGTGCGCCTCGTGCATGCCCTGGAGCCGGACCTGGATCGATCGTACCCTGGGAGCCGGACGTCGCCTCGTCCCTGTCCATGAGGGCCGGAGCTGCATCCGTCTCCTCTTCTGGTTCCTCTTTCTACTTGAAATGGAAGCACTCGATCGATGTAGCCTTTCCAAGCTAGCTATCGTCCAAGATCACTAGTACATGTATTGATGGGTACATACATGGACCACCAGATGGATGCATGGCCGAGTAGATGGATGCACGCTGCTAGCAGCTGGCCGGCCCCTCCCCCCATTTAATCATCATCAGATAAGTCCTAAAATTAAAGAGTGCACTCCTAGCTAGCTACACGTACGGTCGATATTCTCTCAAAAAAAAATACACGTACGGTCGATGGATCATACCCTGAAGTACTGGTCATTGTACGGCATACGCGTACATTCTTAATGTTGGACAAACTATATATAAGGTGCAAAATATGAAGTTTTCAATGGGAAATTAATGCATGCATGTATATATATGGTCAAGAGAGATATTTCCTCCTTGTAATTAAATTAGTCATAATTATTGTTTCCCATCATTAATTAGTTGAAATTTAATTACGACTATTTTTTCTGTAATTAATTAATCGTAACTTGTAATTTAATTACAACTATTTTCATAATTAATTAATCATAATGTAATTGATTAGTTATAACTTGTAACTTAATTATGCCTAATTTTTCATAATTAATTAGTCATAACTCGTAATGTGACGATGTCGTCGTAACTCGTAATGCGATGACATCGTCGTAACTTGTAATTTAATTATAACTATTTTTTCATAATTAATTAGTCGTAACTATTATTCCTAATACTTGCATTAAAACATTATTTTTAAAATAAGCTAGATGATTATATTGATCTAGAGATAAGCCGGTTGAATTTATTTTAATATTGTGAGTAGGGAGAGCTCAGGAACGGGATGATAAATCATGATAGGTAAGGGTCCCATTACATACGATTTCACGTATAAAGACCAAACCACTCGAAGTTGTGTTGTATGTCGTACTGTAACACTAGGTTCCAGATTTTTGTTTACCTGCTACAGTTAGTTCACCTCATGGTCCACCAATTAAATAAGGTAAACAAACTATGAGTGTACAAGAGGGAGTCCAGCCTCGATTTTTTTTTTAAAAAAAAATTATTTTAAAAGATAATTACAAAATTAAATAGTCGCCCCGAAAATTTACAAAATTAAATAGTCGCCCCAAAAAAATACAAAACTAAGCTCTTGTCGTCATTTGAACTGGCGACAGACTCCTATCGCCAGTTCAACTGGCAACAGAAAACCGCGTGAGAACTGGCGACAGAGTCCATCTCTATAAAAACTGCAAAAATCAGTCGAAATGTCATTTAAATTCTAGAAAAAAAAAGAGGAGGAGAGGGGGAGAAGAAAGGTAGTGAAGCTCTGCCAGTTCATCGCGGAGGAGAGAGAGACGGGGCATCAGATCCGATTGGCCATCTTGTAGATATATATTTTTACAACTTTGTACATTATGTCAAAACTTTGTTTGTTAGCAAACAAAAATAGCGACATAGAATTCAATAAATTATGTAGTACATCATTTGACCTGTGTATGGTCTAGTTCATCGTGCACATATTATGAATGTTCCAGCACTCGAACGATTTAGGATAAATCTGCAGAAATAGGAAGACATCTATTACAAATCTGTAAAAATTGTAGAATAGTTAAGTAGGGTAGGTAGAGCGTAATCAAAATAATTTTAGCTTTATTTAGCTTCCCATTTTTGCGTGGTAATTATATTGTTAATGATAAAAAAATAATTTTAAACTAGAAAAATAGCATGACACATTTTAAAATTGTAAAGAAAATATAGAGTTGCTACATAGGCTATGTATAACCAAAATAATCACAACTTAAATTTGGTTTCTATTTGTGGTTGGTAATTATTTTGTTAATGCTACTTCTTTTTACCTTATGTACATGTTTCATAGTCGTTACAATGTATGCACTGAATTTTCAGGTAAAACAGATCCAGGACACGCTGCGCAGTGGTCGTACAAGTTGCTTGACCCGATGATTGACGCGCATCACCATAGCCACCTTAATACCATCCTCCCCCAAGAGGGCGGGGCGGCGATTGAGCTTGGCGTGTTGTGACTGCGCACGCCCAAGTACCTGTTTATCATTTAAGCATCTTTTGATACTCAAACTCAGTTAGGTTCTTGAATGTTAGTCACAAGATATTTGGGCACCCAAATGGCCCTAGCAATAATCTTAGGTGAACTAACACATCTAGCAAAACATTATCACTTTTATCTTTCCTAAGCAAATAATGTGTGGATATCGTGAGGATATGTGCACGATCTCAGGATGATGAGTCAATTGGCAATGGCGTTGTTGGTTTGCAAAATCTCGCGTTTTCGGGTTTTGCTCCAAGGTCGTCAAGCCATCGCGGCGGATCGACCGGTTGTCTTGGGCGGTCGACCGCCCGTGGAGCAATCCGACCGGCCATGGTGGCCGGTCCGACCGCCACAATGAGATTTGGGTTTTTGGAGCTGGGCCAAAAATAGGTTGTGTAGGCAAGTGAGGGGAGTCTCCTGGATGTGGTCCCATCATTTTTGGAGCTCACAGTCAAAAGTTCTATTCGATTGAAATTTCCAGAAGGTTTCGGAATTTCTCGCTTGAATTTTGGCTAAGTCCTTTGGACCGGTCCGACCGCCGTTGTGGGAGCGGTCCGACAAGATGAAACGGCTCGGACCGCCCGTAGGCGATCAGACCGGCAATACCTGGAGGTGAGCCAAGTGTTGCATTGAGTTTGTTCTGAGTGTGTTATTATATGAGCTTCAATGCTTTATTGATGTATATTGCATTGCGGAACTAACGTGGGTCAAGTTGTGAAGAACTTGTTCCCGGAAACGGTTTGTTTGTCTATTGCTGTGCAGGTGGCTTGCAGGTCAACGACGTTAACGGTGAGTGGATCGACTACGCTTGGAGAGCCGAGGTCCGAACGATCAGGATACCGGGTGAGGTCGTGTGACACAAGCATGGTGCAGGATGGACAAGATGGATCGAACGGGTGGTTCGGTACAGCTGGTTGGATCAGGCGGTGCGGATATCGATGCGAGTCTCTGGGAGGTTCCGATGGGATTCGGACAAGAGAGGCTTGGCGTCGATGAGAACCGCTGATCAACCTACACGTGGTGAAGCAAAGCGATTGCTTCAAGAGTTATTTGTGTGTGGGTCCCATGTGTAAGTGACCCAAAAAGGAAACCCTAGCTCTCTAGTATAAATAGGAAGGGGAGAGGTGGAAAACTAAGCAAGCATTCATTTAGCCCCCTTCTTCCTTTTTCTAGGGTTTGGAGGAGAGGAGAGGAGAACTAGGGTTTGGAGTGTGCTCTTTGTTGAGCTCTTGCCCTCCTTGGTGGAGAGGCTTTGTAAGCATCTATTGTGAATGAACAATCTTGTGATGCTTAATTGAAAGATCATTTGCTCCTTTTGTGTTCTTCTCTCTTTTGGATGTTTTGGTGCTTCCTTGATTCAAATGTTCATGCTTGGTCTCGGCCTACTTTATCTTGCTTTGATGTGTGGGATTACTCCTAGAGTCATCTAGATCATCAAACCCCACAAGCAAATCTTGAATCAAGTTTTTCTCATTTCTAGGGTTTGAGCACTTCTTTGTTAAAATCTCGAGAGATCGATTCTGCGAAGTGGATCTGACGGATCGTCGCTAGAAATAGGTCTCTAATATCATTAGGGAGGTGTGCTAGAAATTTGGTCAAGTTTTATTGGTTGAATCAAAAGTTGGATCAAATTTCGTTTTGGATTTGGGTGGAGTTTTTCAGTACTGGACTCTACCGGTCCGACCGGCCTTTCAACGGCGATTCGACCGCCTGTATTCTGATCATTTGGTTTCTTCGGGTCGAACCGCTGTCCGTCCGATCATTGGTTAGTTGCTCGGTCCGATCATTGCTTGACCGTCGGTCCGATCGGCCGTGGTAGCCGGCCGACCGCCTGCGCTCTTGATGAAGAACACCGAGTTCTTTTCTCCTTTTGTGTCGTGGTGCTTGAGGGGTTTATCAAATCCAACACAAGGCTTAGTTGTGTGCTCATCGAACTTCTTAGCTTTCATAGCTAAAGGAGTAAAGTTCGTGTTGGTTTTGATTTAGGCGAGAAAGTTTTGAAAGCGCCTATTCACCCCCCCTAGTCGCCTTTCCGGTCCTACATAATGTTCATTATAGATGATTGGCTTAGGAGTGATACTTTGGGACAATCCTTACTAAAATATCCCTTCTCCTAGCAATTGTGGCAAGTTTGACATTTTCTTCCATCATTTGTCTTCCTGTCTTACTTATTGTCGGCTTTGCCTCTTCTTTAATGATACTTGATTGTCATTCATCTTGTTTGGGTACACCGAGGCAAGGTGTTCCTTCTTATGGCAATCAAAGCACTTGATATTTTTCATGTGTCTTGTATTGTGCCTTGTCTTGCTATTCTCCTGCTTGTTGGATATGAAGCCAATACCACTCTTGTCTTGCAAGCTTCTTTGTTTGCTCAATATATCATTGAGAGTAGCCATCTCTTTGTAGCACTTCTCCAAGTCATTGCTCAGCTTAGTGAATTGGTCCTTGAGCTCTTTGTTTTCCTCTACAAGGTTAGTCTCAACAAAGCATCGAGGAAATAGAAGTATCTATTTTGGAGCAATAAGGCATATCAAGCAAATCATCACAAGAAGTGGATATGCTAATCTTATATGAAATGCAAGAGCTAGGAGCTATACATGACATATCATCTAGTAAATTACATGTAATGCATATATCCACCTTAGACTTATTGAGCTCATTTAGGAGGAGGGTTTCATCTTCATCTTTTATAACATCATAATTATTTTGAAATGATATATCCACCTTAGACTTATTGAGCTCATTTAGGAGGAGGGTTTCATCTTCATCTTTTATAACATCATAATTATTTTGAAATGAGACATACTCTTTCTTCAAAACTTTGAATTTTGATTTCTCCTTTCCTAGATACTCATTAAGTTCCTCAAGCACATCCATCAACTCATCATATGAAAGCTCATCATCATCATTTACCTTCTTATTACATTTAGCCATTGTGGATATCATGGGAATATGCTCCAGATCTTAGGATGATGTGACAATTGGCAATGGTGTTTACGGTTTGTCGTTTCACGAGTTTTTGACAAAGCTACAGGCATTCTGGACAGGGGCGGTCCGACCGGTCCTTGCACAATGATCCGAGCCGGTCCCAAATCGGTCGAGCGAAGCCATAATGAAGTGATCGGACCGACGGTGACCTAAAAGTGGTCAAAACGAGCTGGGCCAAAAATAGGTGTTGTAGGCAAGTGAGGGGATCCCAATGCACTTGGTCTCATAATTTTTGGAGTCTCCAGTAAGAAGCTCTATTCGTTTTAATTTCGGAAGGTTTGAATTTCAGGCATGAATTTGGCTAAGTCCCAGGCGGTCCGACCGCTCAGGAGCGTCCGTCCGAGCCAAAGCGCGGTCCGACCGCTCACATGGAGCGGTCGGACCGGTATTGACTTGAACGTCGGCCAACTACGTGGCGATGTTGTTTTGTTAGGTCAAAGTCATTGGTTTCATGGCATATGATTTGCATGATGCATGTTTTGACTAACATGGGTCAAGTTGTGAAGAACTTGTTCCCGAATTCGTGTTTGCTTGTCTGTGGTTGTGCAAGTTGCTTGGTGGTCAACGACGGTCAACGGCGAGGAGGATCGGGACTAGACTTGGAGAGTTGATGTCCAGAACAATCGACGATGCCGGGTGAGGTTAATGACTCAAGCGTGACACAAGATGGACAAGGGTGACCTATTGGCAAATCCATGGCGCATGGTGAAGCGGTTTAGGTCAAAAGGTTAAAGACGGCGCTTTGCGAAGCGTGCGCGTATGACCCGTTTGTTATTGGGCCTTAACGGGAGCCCAATTGAGTCAAACCCTAGAGAGTTCTAGGCCTCCACTATAAATAGGAGGAGGTGGTGGCTGCACCCCCCACTCTCGCTATTTTTCACATTTTTGTTGCTTGCAAAACCCTAATTGGTTTAGGGGGAGTTGAGGTGGAGGCTAGGGCTTTTCATGGTTTGAGGAGAATTTCGTGATCTTGGATTGACCACTGATCCATGATGGTGTGGGTGTAATCCAGCAACGATCACCTTTTTAATCTATGCAAGGTTTGCTTGAGATAAGTGTCTTTTCGTTCTTGCTTTAATTTTCGTGATTTTAGGGCTTTCTTTGATCCGCAAGTTTGTGATTGATTCTTTCACGTGAATTAGCTTGCTGTGATATGTGTGAATCTATCTAGCATCATCTTGATCATCAATCTCTCACGAACAAGCTTTAGGATCAAGTTTTCGTTCTTGTCCGGTTTTAGACCCTCTGTTATTCAATTGGCAATTGCTCAGGATCTATCCAAGAATTATCATAATATTCTATTGGAATAGGTCCTCAATAGCATATAGAAGGTGTGTGCAAAGTTTCATAAAGATTGGAGTTGAGAATCAAAAGTTTCACCTAATTGCAACTTCGTCATCGGGCTGATTTTACTGTTTCAGATCTGTTCTGGAGTCGGCCGATCCGACCGCCCGTCATCACCGGTCAGACCGATTTTGGAGCGGTCCGACCGCCAGTACAACAGCGGTCAGACCGCCCGGCAATCGGTCCAACCGGCTGGGTCCAGAGGTCAGACCGCCCGTGCTTTTGAGATTTTGTAATCTTAGTTGATTTTGGTATTTTGCTTAGGGGATTTTATTGGATTCAATACTAGTCTTCCGCTGTACTGGTACATTGATCTTCATAGCTCTCAAATAGCTATTGGAGTGAAATTGTGTTGAATTCATATTTTGGGAAAAAAAAAGTGAGCGTGCTCCTATTCACCCCCTAGTCGCCTTTTCGGTCCAACAAGTGGTATCAGAGCAAGGTTAGTTCAATCTTGATCTTAACCGGCCACTGAACTTTGGCGATGGATAAGTTTTCTACTAAACCGCATATCTTCGATGGGCACGACTAAGCCTATTGGAAGAATCGTATGCGAGTCTTTCTTGAGAGCGAGGGACAAGCTATTTGGGATGTTGTTAGAGCCCCGCTGGTTATTCCTGAAATTGCAACACCTGCTTCAGCGATTCTTGTGGCAAACAACAACAAAGCTAAAAATCTTTTATATGGTGCACTTGGTAGACAAGAATATGATCGCATTTGCAATCTTGCCACTGCGCATGAAATTTAGAACACTCTCGAAACATATCATGAGGGTTCGTCCCAAATCAAAAGGTGCGCCAAAGCAGGTTTACAAGCGTGAATACAATAAATTCGAGATGCGTCCGGAGAGAGCATCGATGACATTTTCATCGCTTTAATAAAGTAATTAATCAAATGAAAGCTGTTGATATTGAATATTCTCAATCTGAAAATGCCACCCATCTCTTGGCTGCAATCAACACCAAGGAGTGGGAGATGAAGGCTACTGCTATAGAGGAAAATGTTGATCTTTCAAGTCTTACTTTAGAATTGCTTTATAGTAAACTCAAGACTCATGAAATTAAAAGAGTTGATCATCCTAAAAAAGACAACATGGCATTGATAGCTGATCCTCTCAAAAGGTCTTCTGATGGTACTCTTGAATCTTTTTCTGATCTTTCATTTACTTGTTTATCTGCGATTCATGAGGAGGAACTTGAAAGTATTCTTGGGACAGAGTTAGCTCTTCTAGCTAAAAAATTCACACGGGCCTATAATAATATGAGAAACAAAAAGAGAGGTGGTCCGGTGACATGCTATGAATGTGGTGAGCTAAACCATATCCGGGCAAATTGCCCCAAGTTGAAAGGTAAGAGCAATCATAAGGAAGGAAAGCCAACTTGGAAGAAGCCCCCTTTCAACAAATCAAGGTATGAGGCTAATAAACTTGTGAAGGCCGCTCACCGGGTCCTTGCCGCTTTTGAGAATCAATCCTTGAGCGATGTGGATTCCGGGAGTGAGGAGGACAAGGAGGAGGAGATTCCTCAAGGCAAAAAGAAAGGGAAGGCCAAAGACTTCACTAGCATGTGCTTCATGGTTGACACCGACGACATTGATGATGATGAGGTATCTTTTTCTTATGATGAGCTTTCTGCTAAATATGATTCTATAGTTGAGCAATTGCTTAGTCAAGATGAAGCGCTAGAATTTGTCATGACTAAAAATAAGAAATTAGAGTCAAAGATTAACAAACTGAAAGTAGAGCTTAAAAATGCTAAGACTCTTGAACCTGATGAATGTTTATCTTGTCATGCTATGCATTCAGAAATTACCAAGTTACAATCTACTCATAATATTTCTGTACAACAACTTGAGAATGCTAGATCTGAACTAACTGAAATTAAAAGTGCTCCTTGTGAAAAATGTTTAGAATCTAGTAAATTAATTGCTTTTGATTCTAGCCCTTGCACTTCTTGTTTAGAAAAAGAACGTTAAATCAAAGATATCTTAGAAGCTGCTAGAGTCAAATATGCTAAGCTTAAGGACAATATTGAAAATACTACTTGTGCTTCCTGTTCCGCTCTTAAGCTTGAAGTTGCTTTATATAAGGAGAAATCTATGGATAAAACTTGTGATGCTTGTGTTAACTTGAGAAAAGAAAATGCTTACCTTCATGATACATTAGAGAAATTTTCTAAAGGTAAGAAACAATTAAACATGATTCTTGACAAGTCTAAAACTCCTTATAAGAAGCAAGGTTTAGGATTCAATTCTTTTCAAGACAATTCAAACCCAAAAGTCATTCAAGTCTTGGAAAAAGGTTTAATTGAATTCAAAACCCAACCTGCAAAAACATCTTTTAAATCTGCAGGTTTTGCCCAACCTTGTATTAATTCAAATGGTGCTTCTTCTAGTGGTACCAATGTCGGACCCCCGGGTGTCACACAACCCCGAGACCCTCTGTGCATACCAAGCTAGTCCCATGATCAGTAGCTAGCTTGCACAGTTGCAACAATGATGCATTCATAACCATTCAACAACGAACTAATGAAGCAGACAAAGTAATATTATTTAAAACAACGAAGACCTTATGGTCAAGTTCTTACAAAAGTCGCCACACAGGGCTTAGCAACAACAGAGTATCTGGCAGCCGAAATCTCAAAATACGTGGAGCCCAATCGACATGCCCACAGGCAATCGAGTGGAGGACGCGACCTAGTTCGCAAAGTCTTCAAAGTAGCCTTCTTCGTAGAACTCAACATGTCCTGATTCTTCACTGGACCGATCAACAAAGGGCATAAAGTCGTGAGTACATAAAGTACTCAGCAAGTCGAGAGAAATGTATGCACTTAGTATTCATGCCAGGCTTAAGCAAGGATGGCTTTATGGTTAATTTGCAGAAAGCAAGTTTAACAGTAATTACAATAATTAGATGGCAAAGCAGGATTTTAAAAGAATAATACATAGATAACCAAGTTCTTTTGAATCAAACAGTGAACATCCCGTTCACTTCCCAACCATTCCAACCAAACGTTTCCATCGAACCAATCCACATTTTTGAAAATATACTACCCCTTGCGCGAAATCACCAGGCATGTCCGTAACCGGGGACACGGCTATTCGAATAGATTTTGACACTCTGCAGAGGTTGTACAGCTTTACCCACAAGACACGAATTCTCTAGTTTGTTTGGCATCCGTCGATACCACCGCTCACTTCCTTTGGTGAGTAGTCTAGAGCACGTGACAAGGCTTTTACAAAGTTCTATTTTGTCTCGGTTCTGCCCGCTAAGGTTTCGCCATCACAGCCCCCTCTTGCGCCAATAAACAGCCACAACAGAACCGACTCAAAACTTTCCTAATTAATTGGCCAGGTCTGTCCCATACCGGACTTATGGTTGCACGAGGTGACCCAGATCAATGACTTGCAAAGTTAAGTCCTTAGTTGGCTGCTCAGACAAGTCTACCACAACCCAATGTGCATTATGCACCCACTCTAGCTTCCTACCTCAAGCCCGAGCATAAATCATTTTTGTTCATTCCCGACCAAATGGCAATCTCTGCCATGGCACAACATCTTTTAATAAAAGTGGCCTCACACCACAATTCCATAGTTCCATTAGTCAAATTTCAATAATCATTGAACATGTGATCGAAAGTCTCGCGGGTAACTAAAGCATGTCTAAGCAATACTACGCTCCCAAGTTGGTAATACAATTATGTCCAACTAGTATTAACCATCCTATGGTGTCCAAGGATATATGTCATTCTAGGAGACATTTCATTTTCAATTTATCAAGGAGGCAAAATGGCAATTTGGTAATTATCTACTCCCAAAACCATTTTTAATAAAACTATCCATGCATGTTAATTTAATACAATATACATTTGTAAAATGGGTTCAACATGGTCAAAGGCCTACGACTTGCCTTCGTTGGCGAGGAGCGAGTCTTCGGTCGTCGGGTCGAAGAAATCTTCCGAAACGCCGGAATCTACACATGCGAGAATAGCAACAAATAAATAAAACAGCACCAAATGAACTCCAAAAATTACAAAACCAGTACCAAATGAAAGAGGATGAATTTATATGAATTTAGAAATTTGGATCACCCAAATCGGAGTTCGGATGTGAAAGTTATAGCCAAAAGAAGTTGAAAATCACATAAAATGATGGAATTAGGGTTTTCGGATTTTCCGGAATTATTTTTCTATTGAAAATTCCCGGTTTTGACGTCAGCGCACACGTGCGCGCTACGTGGCAGCCACGCGGGCAAAACCGCTGACGCGGCGCCGACGTGGCGCCACGTGGGTGGCCACGTGGGCTCGGGCCCGCGGGTCAGAGAGAGAGAGAGAGAGAGAGAGAGAGGCGAAGGGTAGCATGGGCGGCCGAGCGGGAAGACGGCGGCGACGCCGGGGAGCGCGCGATGGCGGCGGAGGAGAAGAGGGTGCGGCGAGGCGGAGGAGAAGATGAACAGGCGCGGTGTGAGACCCGGTTTATCGGGCTTGTAATGCTTAACCATCCACTTGGTCCTAGCATCACAAATCGATAATCCGAGACTCGAGACATGTATACTTCCCGAACGCAAGATACACACCTCTTTACAAAGCTCATGTATCAATTCCATTCATTCACATAGAACCAAGCAAAACAACAACGTAAGGTAACATAAATAAAGGATAGCGATTAAAAGAGAGGTCGACCTACCAAACGACATATACATAAAGAAGTTTAACAATGAAGCAAAAGTGCCATAAGATGGCCATAACCAAAAGAGCCAATCAGTGTGCCTTTAACCCACAAGGCAACCGACCGGACCGCCAAGCTAGTCGTCGAATCCACAAAGACATTTCACAAAAGTGAGGCCCTTGGGGCTCACCTTCTTCCCCTGCAAACAAAAGCAGCCGGCAAAAGCCGGTGAGTACTTTGAATGTACTCGCAAGACTTACATGTGGAATAACAAACCTGTACATAACTATATGCAAGCTTTTTGAGTGGAGGCTGTATGTTTTACTTTTAGCATAAAGCAAGTTTTCATTTGCAATAATATAGTACATTTAAAAGCAAGTTAACAAATCTATTTTTAAGGTTCAAATAACCGTAAAGACAACAATATAACAGTAGATAGATGACAACAACAATCCTGGGAGTGACTAGCCCATTAGTCACTACAACAATAGCATGAATTACCCATTCATACCAACCATGTCAAATTTTAATTTAAAAAGGTTGTAGTCTAGTTCTTGCACGACCTTACCAAGCATGTCCATAACCTAGGACGAGGCTATTCGAATAGTTTTATCCTGCAGGTGTACCAATTTCCCACACGCTGAATCGCCTTTTGCCAAGCTATTAACACACTTCCTTAGGTATGCCAAGACGGCTAAGTCCTACGAGACGCTTCCAATATTGTGAATTACTCGAGCCGCCTGTATGGATAGAAACCCATACGTTGTGTCGAGTCATCGTAAAGCCTCGGTCAACTACCCTTCCCGGGTAAAGCCTTGGACAACTACGACGCTCCTCGAGGTGGAGAGTCTACCCGGAATCTCCACCACCGCACACCCAACACAAGAATACGACCACATATCATGTTTCACACAACACACACAACCCCTCCCGCGACTCTGAGATAACCCACGCCAAAGTACTAAGTCAAGAGAGGTCCCATATCCTCTCGCGTGGTTAGCACGCATAATCGCTGGCTTAGTGACACAAGTAACTCGGTCCTTGATGACCTAGGCACCATTCCATTCACACCAACAGATCACACCAACATACCATTGTGCCCAAGTCGAAAACAGTTTTGTTTTCAGTTTTTTTTGACTTTACAAAACAACAAAGCACAGAGTGCTGGACATAATGGAGTAGTAGTAAGATGTGTGTGATCAACGTCATCGACTAAGTCGATGACTGCCCAATACTACCGACCTGTAAGCATTTCTAAGCAATTTCAAAACGAAAGCTACTAAGTGACCAGAGTCCATCCATCGAACTCCGACCACAGCCAATAACCTAAGCTCAGGGTAGTAGAGGATAAACAAGTCCTACAGATTGTGCAACTATAGGACACTAACCGTATTTTAACAACAAAATAGCAATGCATACATACGAGTTGAAAGCGATATAGTAGACTTGAAAAATAATGGGATGAACATGATCAAACTGCTTGCCTGTTTGCTGCGGGTCAAGATGTGGCTGGGGATCACTTATGTTGTCAATGTGCTCTTCGGATCCTAACGGAAAAAGCGAAAAGCAATCGATAAGAACGAATAAAATGCAAGGACTCAACAGCAAACTTTTCTACAAAATTTCTGAAAATCTTACCGAAGCTAGGTACTGGTTTATAAAGAATTTAGCAACAATAATCAATTGATTTAGATTCTTAGTGCTAAAGATACGACCAAGAGAAGGTCTTACGACCAGTGGTGGTCGAGCGTAACCTACGACCAAACCATAGTCGTGGAAGGATCTTCGACGGATAGTGGTCGAGACTCGACGTCTGATCGGGTACCATCGAAGACGGACTTACGACTAGGTACACACCGCAGAAGTATTTATGACCCGGACATAGTAGTAGTATGACTTACGACGAGGTACAGGTCACGACACAACTTTCGATTGGGTAAAGGCCGCAGAAGGACCTATGACCATGCCATAGTCGTTGTGAGACTAACGACTACGGGGGTGATTGTAGGAGAACTTACAATCACTCGATAGGCCTTTCCCTTACAAATATAAGGTCTCGGGACTACGCGACGATATTTACCCATCAATAAACTACATCTGGTCGAATCGACCAAACTACAGTGACTGATCGGAATTTCGACCACGAGGCAGCGCCAACCAAGGGCGGGGTTGAGTGGGTATGGCTCGGGAGGACTCCCGAACGAACGGTATCAAAAGAAAAATGAAAACACGCCTGAGCTCCTACAGGACAATGCGGACTTACTTGAGCCGAAGAACGGCCAGAGACCCACGGAGTGGCTCCGGCGACGAGTATCCGAACGGCGGTGGTAAGGTTCTCGCTAGGCCACAGCGACCTGGGCACAGAGAGAACCAAACCACGTGAGAGTTAAGCTCCAAAGAGTAAAGGGGAAGCAGAGGGGGCGAAGACTTGAAGAAGAAAACCCCCGCTGCACCGCCTCCACCGAAGCTCCACACTCAACAATGTCGGTCGGAAAGGGTGCGAGGAACTGCAGCTCAAGCAAGATGGCGAATGCTAGCTGGAGTTTCGAAAGTGCTAAAGGAAGCTAAGGGTGAAGCACAAAGGAGTTTAAATAGGGCGATGGCAGAGAGCAACGGCCGGATTTTTCCAGTCGGGTCAACACTGCCATGAGAGCACTTGAGAGCGATGGGAGCAGTTGAGTCATGGCCCTCTGAGAGATGAGCGCGACAGGTATTTAATGCGCTCAGAGCTAGCCGTTTAAAGGTGGACATAGAGTGGATCGTGACGCCATCTGCTTTTCTCCTCGCAAGACGCCATGGCGAGCTCACGCGCCGCGACGGACAGAGGAAGGAGACGACTCGTTGGTCGTCAGATTGAAATCCGAAGGCTGAGCTAGCTCGAGTGGTCTACGACGTCTCCGTCGTTCGGCTGGTCGAAGACCGTTCGATGCCGATCCAACGGCTGAGTTAGACCGGGTGGTTTGCAAGGGCTCCACCGTCCGGATGGTCGAAGACCGCTCGATACCGATCCAACGGCTCACGACCCGGCGCCCGAACGACTGTGTTGGTACAAATGAAGGGCGGACCGAGTCCATGGCTCGAGCCCGAGCCCAATTGAAACTATTGAATAAGTGCAAACCCGTTAGGGTTTGATTTGAACAACCGATTTTGAGGAACCATTTAAGGTATCAAGCAAGCTCCAAATCTTACGAGATTTTAACTGGAGATTGCCGACAACCGGAGGAACCTCTCATAAAATCTTCAGAGGTTCTTACCCACTGAATCTTCCTCCAGAAATTTTCAGAAGAGGAGAAATATGGTTTGACCGAATTTGACTTGCCCCCAAGAATTACCAAATAATTTTTAACAATCATGAGATAATTCAGAGGTGTTGCCAAGGCTCCCTAGAACTCGGGAGAAATATCTCCAAGGGTTTGGCACAAGGTCTATGACACGGAGGTTTTTGATTAGCGTCGAATGAGGATTTGAATTTGATCTTCCACAATTCTTTTTAAAAGAATTACAAAAATGACCAGGGGTTTCAAGATGCAAGAAAAGTTTTAATTCCTCCTGATTTTCTTACACTTGAAACTCAATTCCAGATTTGGGATGTTACACGCGGGGCGAGAGCGGACCGAGAGGGAGGAAGGAGAGAGAACGCGGGAGACGAACGGGCGCGGCATTTATAGAGCTCGCGGCGACGGACGGCGCATGGCGACGGATCCGGCGCTGGCGTGGCGGCGCAGCGGAGGCGCCGGCGAGGCGACGGACGCACGGCGCGGATTCGCGGGCGAGATTCGCGGCGGGGCGGAATCGCGGCGACGTGGAGAGAGAACGGCGGCTTGGGCGAGACGACGACGGCGCCGTCCGATTTCGACGGACGGTGGGGAGCGGAAGGCCTTGGCGAAGGAGAGCCGTCCGATTCGACGGACGGTTGGGAAGTCCAACGGCGCGGGGAAGAAGATGAAGCGCCGTCCGATTTCGACGGACGGTTGGGAAGCGGAGAGCGCGCGCGCGCGATAGCGTCGCGATAAGCGACGGACGGCCGCGAAGAAAAGAGGACGCGGCGCGGAAGGCCGTCCGATTGTCGACGGTGGATAAGAGAGAGAGAAAGGCGACCGAGGTGGGAGACGAACGGTCGCCGTCCGATTGCGATCGGACGGTGGGAAGAGGGAGGGCGCGGCGAAAGGATGCGCCGATTTGATCCAACGGCCAAGAAGAAGCGGCGCGGCAGAAGCGAGACGCCGGATGGAGATCCAACAGCGGAGGCGAGGCTAGGCGGCATGAGCTGGCTGGCGGAAATGAGCGCGTCGCATGAATGGGCCAGAGGCGGAAAAGCGATGATGGCCACTGGGGTTTCGCCCACCAATGAAAAGGGAATTAAAATACCTTTTTGATTTTCAGAAATTCAAATAAATCAAAAGGCAATTTAGAAAATAGCAAATAGAATCCAAAAATTCTAGAAAAATTCACAGAAATTACTTGAATTATTATGGACTTAATAAAAATACTTTTAACTTTAAATTTTCTTTTTCTTTTGCAAATAAATTAATTTTTAATTTCGGGAAAAAGAAAAATCAATTTCTAAAATCCAATAAATCCAAGAAAATTCTTAAAATAATAATTTTGATTTTAAATTCCAGAAAACTCAATTAAACCAACTTTAATTTAATTGAAGTTTGATTAACTCATATTAAACTGCAATTGAATTTTCTGAAATTTCAAATTAAGCTTTTGGCAAATAGAAACAAATGGTTCTCTTTTAAAATTTTCAAAAACTCTGAAAAACGGGACGCTACAACCAAGTACCATTGCACTTATTGCAAGAAAGGTGGGCATTTGATTGAATTCTGTTGGCGTAGGTTGAAAAATGATAGGAAAAATCTTGATAGAATTTCATTCGGGCAACCTAGAGCTTTTATGAGACATGGTAACACCAAAAGAATAAACTCGGATTAGGATTTTCTCACATGCAAATCATTATGTCTCTAAATATCCTAATTCTAATGTGTATCAGTCAAGTCGACCGACTGGTGGTCACCGGTCGACCGATTTGGTCGCCGGGTCGATCACAAAGACAACGCCGGCCGATCACCGACATTGTAATTCTCATGTTAATTTAAACATTGCTCATAACCGAATTTTAGATGAAATCAAGGATAGTACTTACGGTTTGTATACTCCTTTCGTGACGTGTGTCTCAAGATCGATTCCTAAATCTTGTTTATCTAACCCTCGATTGAGACACGCCGTTCTTCGCTTCCTTGATTTTCGTGATTACCGCGAAAGGGAAGAACACGTGGTTCGTTGACTCGGTGTTCACGCTACATGACCGGAACTCAAGATGGTTCACCTCTTTCACGCGGCAACAGTGATGACTTCATCACCTTTGGAGATGATACACAAGGGCGAATTGAAGGAACAGGATCAATTAGGGTAAACAATAAATTCATTCTAAAGGATGTCGCCTTGTGAACAAGCTTAGGTATAATCTCCTTTCGTATCTCACTTCTTGATGATGGCTATGAGACTGCTTTTTAAGAAAAAACTTGTCGTGGTGCTTGATTCTACTTGGTGAGCTTGTGTTTGGAATATCTAGAGTTGGTAGAATTTTTGAGCCGATTTTTCGAATCTCTTCGGATCTCTTAAATGTTTGCTTACATCTTCTTCTCGATTTCTAGCTTTGGCACCGACGTTTGGGGCACATTGGTTTTGATCATCTCGACACGAGATAGCAACCTTGATCTCATGAGAGGTTTGCCCAAGCTCAAAGCCGTCAAGGTGAGCTAAACCATATCCGGCAAATTGCCCCAAGTTGAAAGGTAAGAGCAATCATAAGGAAGGAAAGCCAACTTGGAAGAAGCCCCCTTTCAACAAATCAAGGTATGAGGCTAATAAACTTGTGAAGGCCGCTCACCGGGTCCTTGGCGCTTTTGAGAATCAATCCTTGAGCGATGTGGATTCCGGAGTGAGGAGGACAAGGAGGAGGAGATTCCTCAAGGCAAAAGAAAGGGAAGGCCAAAGACTTCACTAGCATGTGCTTCATGGTTGACACCGACGACATTGATGATGATGAGGTATCTTTTTCTTATGATGAGCTTTCTGCTAAATATGATTCTATAGTTGAGCAATTGCTTAGTCAAGATGAAGCGCTAGAATTTGTCATGACTAAAAATAAGAAATTAGAGTCAAAGATTAACAAACTGAAAGTAGAGCTTAAAAATGCTAAGACTCTTGAACCTGATGAATGTTTATCTTGTCATGCTATGCATTCAGAAATTACCAAGTTACAATCTGCTCATAATATTTCTGTACAACAACTTGAGAATGCTAGATCTGAACTAACTGAAATTAAAAGTGCTCCTTGTGAAAAATGTTTAGAATCTAGTAAATTGATTGCTTTTGATTCTAGCCCTTGCACTTCTTGTTTAGAAAAAGAATGTGAAATCAAAGATATCTTAGAAGCTGCTAGAGTCAAATATGCTAAGCTTAAGGACAATATTGAAAATACTACTTGTGCTTCCTGTTCCGCTCTTAAGCTTGAAGTTGCTTTATATAAGGAGAAATCTATGGATAAAACTTGTGATGCTTGTGTTAACTTGAGAAAAGAAAATGCTTACCTTCATGATACATTAGAGAAATTTTCTAAAGGTAAGAAACAATTAAACATGATTCTTGACAAGTCTAAAACTCCTTATAAGAAGCAAGGTTTAGGATTCAATTCTTTTCAAGACAATTCAAACCCAAAAGTCATTCAAGTCTTGGAAAAAGGTTTAATTGAATTCAAAACCCAACCTGCAAAAACATCTTTTAAATCTGCAGGTTTTGCCCAACCTTGTATTAATTCAAATGGTGCTTCTTCTAGTGGTACCAAGTACCATTGCACTTATTGCAAGAAAGGTGGGCATTTGATTGAATTCTGTTGGCGTAGGTTGAAAAATGATAGGAAAAATCTTGATAGAATTTCATTCAGGCAACCTAGAGCTTTTATGAGACATGGTAACACTGAAAAGAATAAACACGGATTAGGATTTTCTCACATGCAAATCATTATGTCTCTAAATATCCTAATTCTAATGTGTATCAGTCGGTCGACCTCACGGTGGTCACCTGGCTCGACCGATTTGGTCGCCGATCGATCACAAAGACAACGCCGGCCGACCGCCTGGACATTGTAATTCTCATGTTAATTTAAACATTGCTCATAACCGAATTTTAGATGAAATCAAGGATAGTACTTCTGGTTTGTATACTCCTTTCGGACGTGTGTCTCGAAGATCGATTCCTAAATCTTGTTTATCTAACCCGATATTGAGACACGTCGTTCTTTCGCTCCTTGATTTTCAGGATTACCGCGGAAAGGGGAAGAACACGTGGTTCGTTGACTCCGGGTGTTCACGTCACATGACCGGGAACTCAAGATGGTTCACCTCTTTCACGCGGGCAACAGGTGATGACTTCATCACCTTTGGAGATACACAAGGGCGAATTGAAGGAACAGGATCAATTAGGGTAAACAATAAATTCATTCTAAAGGATGTCGCTCTTGTGAACAAGCTTAGGTATAATCTCCTTTCTGTATCTCAGCTTCTTGATGATGGCTATGAGACTATTTTTAAGAAAATACTTGTCGTGTGCTTGATTCTCTTGGTGAGCTTGTGTTTGGAATATCTAGAGTTGGTAGAATTTTTGGAGTGATTTTTCGAATCTCTTCTTTGGATCTCTTAAATGTTTGCTTACATCTTCTTCTGATTTCTAGCTTTGGCACCGACGTTTGGGGCACATTGGTTTTGATCATCTGACACGAGTTAGCAACCTTGATCTCATGAGAGGTTTGCCCAAGCTCAAAGTCATCAAGGATCTTTCAGATGTGCGCCTCAGTAGGCATGGCAAACAAGTTGCCGCCACACCCTTCTCGTGACTATGGTTATGGTGACGGACGGGACAGGTTGCTTCATATGGATACTGTTGGTCCTGCTAGAGTCCGGTCAGTCGGTGGAAAAAATGGTATATTCTTGTCATAGTCGATGATCTTTCTAGATATACCTGGGTTTTGTTTCTTACTTCAAAAGATGAAGCTTTTTGTTATTTTCATGACCTTGTTCTTCGTTTGGCTTCTGAGCTTCCTAGTGCTTTGAGAGCGATTCGCAGTGATAATGGCACGGAGTTCAAAAATGCTTCTTTTGCTTCTTTTTGTGCTGAGCGCGGTATTGAGCATCAGTTCTCCTCTCCACACGTCCCTCAACAAAATGGCGTGGTGGAAAGGAAGAATAGGACTTTGGTCGAAATGGCTAGGACGATGCTAGATGAGTATAGCACACCGAGGAGATTTTGGGCCGAAACTATTGTTACAGCTTGTCATATTGCAAATCGTGTCTTTTTAAGACCATCTTTAGGCAAGACTTCTTATGAGCTTCGTTTTGGTAGAAAACCCTCTGTTTCGCACTTTCGAGTCTTTGGATCAAAGTGTTTTATTCTTAAGATAGGAAACTTAGATAAATTTGAATCAATGACTTTTGATGGGATATTTCTGGGTTATCCTGCTCATTCGAGGGGTTTTCGGGTTTTTAATACTGAGACTAACCTTATTCAGGAGACTTGTAATGTCACTTTTGATGAGACTAGCCCTCGAGCTAGATCGGTTATTCTGAGATGATTCACGGGTGACAGAGAGCATTTTTGTGGAGGAAGATGAGGACGAAGCTGATATCATTCCCTCATCTGCTGCTGCTGAGGCGCCCATATTGATACAAGAACCTGCTACGTCTACTTCACCTTCAGTTGAGGCTCCTGCTGCATCATCATCATCAGCAGTACTTGCAGAGATCGAAGAAACGATATCTCACCCGGGCGCTCCACTTCGCATTCAGAGACAGCATCATCCGGATCAAATAATAGGTAATCTATATGAGCGAGTCACTCGCTCCAGGTATAATGATCCAAATCTCTACTCTCATTCGTCTTTTGTTGCTTCTTTTGAACCCCGCGATATATCACATGCTTTATCTGATTCAGCTGGGTAAATGCCATGCATGAGGAGTTAGAAAATTTTGAAAGAAACAAAGTTTGGAACCTAGTAGAACCTCCTAGTGGTCATAATATTATAGGAACCCGTTGGGTATTTAAGAATAAACAAGGTGAGGATGGTTCTGTGGTTAGAAACAAGGCCAGATTGGTAGCTCAGGGTTTCAGCCAAGTTGAGGGGTTAGATTTTGATGAGACATTTGCTCCTGTTGCTAGACTAGAAGCCATTCGCATTACCTTGCATTCTTTGCATCAAAAGGTTTTAAATTATATCAGATGGATGTTAAAAGTGCCTTTTTAAATGGTTTCATAGAGGAGGAAGTATATGTTAAGCAACCCCCTGGTTTTGAAGATCCCAAGTATCCAAATCGTGTTTTCAAGCTATCTAAAGCATTGTATGGTCTTAAACAAGCCCCTAGAGCATGGTATGACAGACTTAAGACCTTCTTGCTTAAAAATAATTTTGAGATGGGTAAAGTGGATAAAACTCTATTCATTCTTAGGCGTGGCAATGACTTCCTGCTTGCTCAAATTTACGTAGATGATATTATATTTGGTGGTTCTTCTAATGCTCTTGTTTCCAGTTTTTCTGAGACTATGTCCAGGGAATTTGAGATGAGTATGATGGGAGAGCTCAATTACTTTTTGGGACTTCAAATTAAGCAATGCAAGGAAGGAACCTTCATCCATCAGACAAAGTACACTAAAGATCTACTCAAACGCTTCAACATGGGTGACTGCAAGCCAATTTCCACTCCCATGGCAACCTCGACTGTTTTGGATCCAGATGAGGAAGGAGAAGTCGTGGATCAACGCGAGTACCGCAGCATGATCGGCTCCCTTCTATATCTGACGGCCTCGAGACCGGACATTCACTTCACGGTATGTCTTTGTGCAGATTTCAGGCGTCTCCGAGAACTTCCCATCGCCAAACCGTTAAGCGCATATTCAGGTATTTACACTCTACCCTCTTATATGGCATTTGGTATTCCTGCTCTTCAGCGTTGTCCATTAGGGTTTTTGATTCGATTTTGCGGTCGTCGGTTAGATAGGAAGAGTACCTCGTGCACTGTCACTTCCTAGGCACTTCTCTTGTATCTTGGTCTTCTAGGAAGCGGTCTTACATTGCACAATCCACGGTGGCCGAGTATGTAGTCACGCTAGTTGTCAGAGCTGATTTTGTGGATGACGTCCACTCTAAAAGATTATGGGTTAAATTTTGCTAGTGTTCCTCTTTTCTGTGATAACACTTCTGCTATTAATATTGCTAAAAACTCAGTGCAACATTCTAGGACTAAGCACATAGACATTCGCTTTCACTTCCTTAAAGATCATGTCGAAAAAGGAGATATTGTGATGCACTTCAGAGAGTCCAAGCTCAATTGGCGATATTCTCACCAAGCCTTTAGATCAAACCAGGTTTTCCACCTTGAGAAGCGAGTTAGGGGTAATTTATCCCTATGGGTTGGTTTGAGGGGAAGTTTGATCTTTTCTGATCTTTCCTTGTTCTTTTGATCTTTTATTGTTCTTTTTCTGAACTTAGTGATCTTTTTGAACTTTTTAGGTTGTTAGACTTTTTATTGCATCTCATTGTATCATATTGCATTCATATGAAAAATACAACAAGTGGTATGAAAAATCCAAAAAGATGCATTATAATATACGACTTTCTACATATCTTTTAAAATTGATGGAGCTTTGCCTATTACCCTTTGGAGCTTTAGTACTTCAATTCGTGCTCATTGTCATGTTCAGTTCTTTGACTTGCTAGAATTATCATGCTTTTACATGTGTAGCTAAGTCTTTGCTATATGAGCTAGAACTTTAAAACAACTTGAACTAAGAAATTGTAATTTGTGGATGTTTTAGCGAGTTGCGCAATTAGTGCTCCTCTTGTGACATTGGCCCTGTCAGGATTGCTTTGTTAGCTCTTTGATCTAAAATTGACCATTACTTGAGCTTCTGTGTTCTTGATATTCTAAAACTGCTCATGTGAAAAATGAAAATCAAGATTGTCTTATGCTTAAATTGTGCCAAACTATTCTTACGAGACTGCTTGTCAAATGACATGAACTTGGAGATAGTTTGATGAACAGACGATCTCATGGGGACCGCTTGTCGAAATGACATGAACCTCAAGATTTGTCGCCTGGTAGAAGCTTAGAAAGAGTTTGTGGATGGCTCCTAGTCCGGGATCTTCTTTACTAAGATATACCTTTAATCAACTTCAGTGAAGCTTAGGATGAGTTTGTGGATGGCTCCTAGTCCAGGATCTTGTCACTAAGTTAGATCATTAGTCAACTTCAATATTCAATGCATATGAGAAAAAATGTTGACAAATGGGTGTTTACAAAATATTGAGCAAAATGATTCAATACGGGACCTGATTGACTCTTAATGTGGTCTTTGTTAGATTTTTGATCTCACTTTGACATTTTGACATGGCCAACTTCACTTTAGGATCCTGTTGATGAACTTGTTGAATTTGAAGCGTTGCTTAAATTGATCAAATCTTCTGCTTTACTTTTGAGCCTTTGTGCTTAGCTTTGATATACATGTCTTACCATGATCTTGCTAACGTTGTCAGGCTTGATATGCTGTTTGTGCAATATTAGAAATACTTGCTAGCTCTTTTGGGTAATCTCCAAAGCTTCTTGTAATCAAAAATTGAAAAATTCAAAGATGAAGCCACTCCATTGCACTTCATGCATACTCCTCTTTATGTTTCTGCTTCTTTCTTTATTCTACATTTGTTATCTCTGGATGAGAGGAAGGCGTGATTCCTTGATGAATCCATTGTCAAAGGGGGAGAAGATGTGTTAATGAGAAAATATTTCATTGTTGGGGGAGAAGATTATACAAAGGGGGAGAAACTGAAAATTTAAAAATTTCTAAAATTTGAGGATCATAGTAAGGGGGAGTTCTTGAGTTGCACTCTTATTGTCTTATTGAATATTCTGAACTTGAATTGCATTCTTTTATCCTCACAATGATCATAGGTCAATTGAACAATTGTTCTTTCATATGGACCTCATGTGAGAATTTTGAACCTTTTCTGGAAATCAAAGTTTTTATGCTTTTTTTGCTTTGTCTCACATGCCTATACTATTCTGATGCCAGCTTGGTCATTTACATTGTTTTTTCTTGCTTATGGACCAAGTTGTGCCTTTGTGCGAAAACTTCGAGTAAACTCGTTTTCAAACCTCTTACCTCATTTTCTGAATAATTACCAATGTGTTCATCAAGGGGGAGATTGTGGATATCATGGGAATATGCTCCAGATCTTAGGATGATGTGACAATTGGCAATGGTGTTTACGGTTTGTCGTTTCACGAGTTTTCGACAAAGCTACGAGCATTACGACGAGGCGGTCCGACCGGTCCTTGCATGCATGGTCCGGCCGGTCCCAAATCGGTCGGACCGGCCATGTGAAGGCTGATCGGACGCGGTGACCTAAAAGTGGTCAAAACGAGCTGGGCCAAAAATAGGTGTTGTAGGCAAGTGAGGGGATCCCAATGCACTTGGTCTCATAATTTTTGGAGTCTCCAGTAAGAAGTTCTATTCGTTTTTAATTTCCAGAAGGTTTCGGAATTTCAGAGCATGAATTTCGGCTAAGTCCCAAGGGGCGGTCCGACCCGCTCACGAGGAGCGGTCCGGCCGTTAGAAGCGGTCCGGCCGCTCACATGGAGCGGTCGGGCCAGATTGACTTGAACGTCGGCCAACCGTGGCGATGTTGTTTTGTTATGTCAAAGTCATTGGTTTCATGACATATGATTTGCATGATGCATGTTTTGACTAAGATGGGTCAAGTTGTGAAGAACTTGTTCCCGAATTCGTGTTTGCTTGTCTGTGGTTGTGCAGGTTGCTTGGTGGTCAACGGCGAGGAGGATCGGGACTAGACTTGGAGAGTTGAGGTCCAGAACGATCGACGATGCCGGGTGAGGTTAATGACTCAAGCGTGACACAAGATGGACAAGGGTGACCTATTGGCAAATCCATGGCGCATGGTGAAGCGGTTTAGGTCAAAAGGTTAAAGACGGCGCTTTGCGAAGCGTGCGTGTGTGACCCGTTTGTTAGTGGGCCTTAACGGGAGCCCAATTGAGTCAAACCCTAAAGATTTCTAGGCCTCCACTATAAATATGAGGAGGAGGTGGCTGCACCCCCCACTCTCGCTATTTTCACCTTTTTGTTGCTTGCAAAACCCTAATTGGTTTAGGGGGAGTTGAGGTGGAGGCTAGGGCTTTTCATGGTTTGAGGAGAATTTCGTGATCTTGGATTGACCACTGATCCATGATGGTGTGGGTGTAATCCAGCAACGATCACCTTTTTAATCTATGCAAGGTTTGCTTGAGATAAGTCTCTTTTCATTCTTGCTTTAATTTTTGTGATTTTAGAGCTTTCTTTGATCCGCAAGTTTGTGATTGATTCTTTCACGTGAATTAGCTTGCTGTGATATGTGTGAATCTATCTAGCATCATCTTGATCATCAATCTCTCACGAACAAGCTTTAGGATCAAGTTTTCGTTCTTGCCCGGTTTTAGACCCTCTGTTATTCAATTGGCAATTGCTCAGGATCTATCCAAGAATTATCATAATATTCGATTGGAATAGGTCCTCAATAGCATATAGAAGGTGTGTGCAAAGTTTCATAAAGATTGGAGTTGAGAATCAAAAGTTTCACCTAATTGCAACTTCGTCATCGGTGATTTCTTGTTTCAAATGCATTCGAGTCGGCCGGTCCGACCGCCAGTCATCACCGGTCGATCGATTTTGAGCGGTCCGACCGCCAAGATAACAATGGTCGACCGCCCGGCAATCGGTCCAACCGGCTGGGTCCAGAGGTCAGACCGCCCGTGCTTTTGAGATTTTGTAATCTTAGTTGATTTTGGTATTTTGCTTAGGGGATTTTATTGGATTCAATACTAGTCTTCCGCTGTACTGGTACATTGATCTTCATAGCTCTCAAATAGCTATTGAAGTGAAATTGTGTTGAATTCATATTTTGGGAAAAAGTGAGCGTGCTCCTATTCACCCCCTCTAGTCGCCTTTTCGGTCCAACAACCATAAAGCAATGAGGTGATGTAGATGGAGTTGAAATCTCATTGTTGTCGGAGCTAGAAATTAAGCATTCTTCTCCCGGCATCCATTCTTCTATGCGATCACCATTAGTGGAAGTGGACCTTCCATAATGATCTTGAAAATGGTTCCACATCTCATGAGCATTCTGGAGATTGCATATGGCGTCGAATATCTCTATACTCAAAGCACTAAATAAAGCGTTAGTTGCTTAAGCGTCGAGATGTAAGCATTTCTCTTCCTCAATAGTTGGAGCAAGAGGGTCCAATAGATGTGAAAAGCCTACATCTACAATCCGCTATATTTTTTAGCTCGTGGCCTTAAAATAACATGACATGCGGATTTTCCAATGAGCATATTTTGTGCCATCGAATAGAGGTGCTTCACCTAGGTGCACTATATCACTAGTCGTCATCCTTTACTCTCTAGATGGTTAAGTCTAATAAAATAAGAGACTAAGCTCTAATACCACTTGTAAGATTGAGAAGGCCGACTAGAGGGAGGTGAATAGACGGTTTTTTAAATCTTTTATGCAGAATTGTAAATCAAATCGGTTTTGCTCAATTAAAGTCTAAATCAACTAGTCTTGACTAAATGCATCAACAGTATACACTATTAATAATAATCATCATCATTCAAAGGCATGAAAGCAATTTAATACAAGGGAAGTAAATTACGCAAAGTAAAACACAACAGAACAAACCACAATGACACAGTGATGTTTTACCGTAGTGTTTGGAGACTTGTCGATTTCCCCTAATCCACGTTGAGGTAAGCCCAAACTAATTGGATTGGCTCCACGAATTAAGCCAAACACATCAATTCCACCAGTGGTAACTCTTTTCCGCTCCGAGTAGGTGAGCTCCAACATTCACAACACGCCGGGCCTTCTAACAAGCTTCTTGAGAAGATCACCAGTCCACGACGCCTCCACGCCGTCTAGGTGTCGGTAAATACCAAAAGTAATAAGCCAAGCCCCTTCCTTGACACCACATGCAACGAATACACAAGCTCAAGTGGATACAAAATCCACCTCTAGATGCAACACATGCAACTAGAGACCTCTCTCCTTGCTCACAAGGTGCAACACATGCACAATTGAGAGGAGAAGCTCACACTAGCTCAAGTGAGTGAAATGGGATGCCAAAAATTATCTCTCAACCGTCCAAGGTGGGTATTTATAGCCCATACACAAAATTAGCAGTTGGGAGCAGAAACCCCTAAAAATCAGAATTTACGATAGTACCACCGTACAAACTCCAGTACTACCGTTTTCTACTGTTCATCGGTCGTACGAGTGCACTAACGGCTCAAAAACTAGTTGTTAAAGTATTTTTTTTGTGTGGTAGTACCGCAGTACAAAGGATAGTACTACTGTTCTGTGGTAGTACCTCTCTTCTCGGACGATACTACCACAGTCCAATTTCAACATAGACGATACTCGGTAAAATGATCATAACTTTTGACTCCGATATCAAAATTGAGTGATCTTAGGATCTATAGAAAGCTTATTCAGAGGGCTGCACAACCGACCTATTTGATTGATCTCAACCCACAACCGACCTATTTGATTGATCTCAAACACATTTGATCAAATCAAAAGCACAACTCTAAAGAGCCACTGCCATGGTCTAAGTCCAAAGAAATAACAACAAGTAATCTTAGACCATGACAAGGGAAACTGCATGAATTCCAACAAATTTCAAACTTAGATCATGCCACAAGGAGTAGGTACATAGATTTCAACTATTTGCAAAACACATTTGCAAAGTATAGTCACATGCTACAAGGATTAAATGCATGAGCCTCGACTATTTGCAAAACACATTTGCAAATAATAGCATCATGACACGGTGAGCTAGAGCAAGCGAGATTGAGCTATCAATATATGATGAGACTCAAGCTACTAGACAAGACCCCTCTTAATAGTACAGCAAGCCTATACTAGCAATCTGGTCTTCCAAACAAACACCAAGTCCGGTAAAAGACTAGGAACACATTATTAACCCTAGCTAGTCATACCTTTGCCTTGAGCATCTTTTTGAAGCTTGATGACACACATCTTGACTTCAAATCTGGGTCATCGTCTTGATATGCATCAACCCATGATACATCCTTTACTTGACCTCCATCAACACATGATGTGTCTTCTCTTAACTTAATGATCAACTCATGATCATCTCCTCTTCGAGATCTTGATATGCATTAACACATGATGCATCCTCTTCTTAAACCTTGACTTGATGACGATTAACTCATGATGCAATCCAAAGTCTTCATCACCCTGGAACATAACATATTCATCCAACTCATGGAAAATGTTAGTCCTACAATGATTAACATTAATTACCAAAATATACATGTAATAAATGCTTCTAAACAAGCCATTACTAACAGGTGCGGTACTACCGTCGTTGATCATGCGGTAGTTCCGCTCTCCAGTACTTCCAATCACATAGGGCAGTACAACCGCTTCCTTCGAGGTCCAAAACTAGTTCTTACTGGAAATATCGTACTGCTGTCTATATTTCAGAATATTCGGGCTGTGGTAGTTCCGCTCAAGATGCGGTCATACCGCGATGCGGTAGTTCCGCCAAGAAAACTTCGGAACTACCGTTCACCGGGTGAGCAACCGAGATAAAATGGTGTCGTTCTGTAAAAAACGTACCGCCAACAAGATTTAGGTACGACCGGGTTACGGTAGTATCGCACCACTACCCCGGTCATACCGCAGTGTGGTAGTACCGCCAACAAAACATTAGTACTACCGATTTTTCTGAGAAAAACACAGTTGGCTTTCAAAAACAAACTCTAAATGCATGCATGATCATAGATTGATCCAGATTGCACAACATGTTATCAAACTACTAGTCACAATCCATCTATTATCTTTGCATATGAATATATATGAACTATACAAGTTTTATATACTCAAAGAATATATTTCAAAGTAGAGATCCCCAATATATGTGGATAAAGAAATATGGATCAATGCCAATGAAACCACAAAACATAGAGTGAACTCCCTCTAAATGTGTGCATACACGAATGTGTAATAAAAATATATGCACATATTCAAGTTAAACTTTTAGTGGAGTTCAACCTATATTTTGGATCCAATGAATGCAATACGATATAAGAATATGATGTCGAATGCATACCTCCATGATGTTCGTCTTTTTATCCAAATAAGACTACACAATAGGTATATCAATCAAAGTGTTAGTCTCACATATAGATTTGTCATTAATCACCAAAATACTCCATTAACTCATAATGGTGGGGTCTAGATTCTTCACCCATGTACACCCCTCTGCTCTCGGCAGGGGCTCGGTCGCCGATTGAAAATAACGTAAATTAATCCCCTCGAGACCCTCAAGAATAGTCCACTGACCATAGTAAATTTTGAAATTGGTAACTTCCGACATATTTCATGCACTGGACCGTAAAGAAGAATTCTACGATTAACCACATATCTCAAACTAGACTACCCACTGACAAGCATTATGTATAACATACTGCACTACGTAACCTTACATCTAAAACTATGTAATCTATTGGGTTAAAAAATTACCTGACAGGTGAGCGACCGAACGTCTAGCGCTTCGTTAGCTTCTATCCTCCCCTCTACTCCTCTCTCTTCCATCCTTCTCTTTTTTCTGAATAAAAGTGGGTTCTACCCAAATTTTTAGGATTTTAAGGGTCTTTAATAGGAGAGAGTGTACTACTATCGCCAGTTTGAATTAGCGATATGCAACAGGAGTCTAGTTTTGTAATTTTTTAAGGTGCTTACATATTTTTATAAATATTTTTAAAATAATATTATTTTAAAAAATTCGTCAGGCCTCCATCTATATTCCCTGGAGCATTCTTTGCAAGTGCTTCCAAGAGCTACGAGACAAACGCCCATATAGTCACTCCCGTACGTGTTCCATCAGCTGGAGAGAGCTGGAGAGAGCGCAATGGTGATAATCTTTCCCATTTTCTTTTGGACTTGCGCATGGTGAGAGGACATAATCTTTCCCATTTTCTTTTGGACTTGCGCATGGTGAGAGGACATACTCTCATTCGGTTTACTAGCTACGTACATGCATATACACGAGATTGCCTAGCTATATGCTTGCAGCTGCTACGTACATGGAGGGAGATCCGGCCCTCAGGGCAAGGCGCTCCGGCCCCTTGAGGGGCGGGTGAGGCCATAACCGTAGTATTATTTTTACCTTTGATGGGCTAAACTCTGACCCATCGGGCAATCTATGACCAGGCCAACACAGAGCTGAATGTGTCATGCCTAAGTCGGCGGCTAAAGTCCACAGGGCCGACACAGCATGGCCGGTTTACCTTGCCTATGTCTGGCCACCCTTTTGGACATCTCTAGAGATAGCTCACTAGAAACAACATTTTATCACTCACATCATGTAATCTACAGTCTACATCAATATGTTTCTTAAGGTAAAGCAAAAATGGCGACAATTTGGTACATTGTGGCTAAAAGGCCTATCGGTCCCACCCGGATAGCCGCTTTCTCTCCCTCGGTCGATCCCTCGAGCTGCAATCCATGAGAATTTTGAACGATGGTTGGCAAACTGAACATAGAACATGACACAAAATACTAACAGATGGATCGGCAGGGCAAAATGATTCCGCAACAAGATATCGTGAGCCACATACCTTTCAGGGTTTGGGTTCCCGTTGTCGTTAGTGCTTCCCGCAGGTCTGGATGCAGGGGCAAAGGAGGGCACCGGCTGTGCTGGCCGTGCTGCGCCTGCGTCTCCTCCTATGGTGCCACCAGAAACAAAACCCCGAAGTGCTGGTCTTACAAAGGAAGGTGCACCTCTCGAAGGTGCACCGCTGCTTGGCGTGTTCGAAGAAGAGACAAAGTTACTCTTAAAATTTTGCATCATTCCCGTCTTCAACGAATTTATATTGGTAGATCTTGGAGCAGGTACTTGTGAACCAGATTCAGTACTATAGCCTATGCCAAGGCCAAAATCAACTCCCCGTACACCACGCCCGCCGCGCCCGCGCCACGCATCCGCCGCCGCCGCCGCCGCCGCCTTCGCCTTTGCCACCTTTCTTCCCACCTGACCAGCACAACTAATTGTTAGTATAATCAGTTTCCATAATGATGCATCTTGATCAAACTAAATAAACAGGACCTACCTTTTCTGGAATCACGGTTTGCTCTGAATCTCCCATCCTGCAATTCAAATCACCGTTGGTTTATAAAACAAGGGATTGGTTTCGTGCAAGAGTACTGAGTACGTAAAATGACAGTATATACATGCTGCAATTGTCCAGTTTGAGTTCCATTGTGTTCAGCTAAAATTCTATGCAAGTTTACTATGTACTGTGAGACAAAATTCAAAAAATCATCAGTAAGTTACCAAGAACTCACCTTCATAGCCAGATCCATGAGTTCATTGGGCACATCCTGACCAGCGGCAATCAAACTATGAACCAATTCACCTGCAAAGCGTACCTCCTTCTGTGTAATCAGGGTATATGCAGTGCCATCTTTATCACCAGCACGGCCAGTTCTTCCAATCCGGTGAATATGCATATCCATTTCTTTCGCAATATCAAAGTTAACAACTGTTTTAATCGACTTTATGTCCAGACCACGAGCAGCAACATCAGTTGCAACTAGAACATGATAAACCCCAGATTTGAACTTCTGCAGTGTCTCCATGCGAGAAGCTTGATCCTTGTCACCGTGAAGTGCTGCAATCCTGAATCCTCTCTGATTCAACTGGTTCTCAATCTCGTCCACTCTAGCCTTCTTAGCTGCAAATACAAGAACGTCTCCATCATCAATCATCCCAGGCAATTTCTCCAAAAGCCAAGGCATCTTCTCAGCATCAGAAGGAAGTACATTCACAACTTGTTTAATGTCTTCATTAGCACTGCCAACCTGACCAACTGTAACTCTAAGAGGGTCAGTCAAAATTTCTCTAGCCAAACGTTCCACTTTGTATGGCATCGTTGCAGAGAAAAGCAAGGTCTGTCGGTCCGGTCTAATTTGACCAACGATGGATCTTATCTGTGGCTCAAATCCGAGATCAAACATACGATCAGCTTCATCGAGAACCAGATAAGTCGCCCTAAACATCTTCAATGCTTTCATCTTCAGCAAGTCTATTAATCTCCCTGGGGTGGCAATGACTATTTCACAGCCAGCTTTCAGTTCTTTAAACTGATCAAATTTGGAAACCCCACCATATACAGCAGAAACTCGAAGGTTGTAAGGCTTTGCAAACTTCTTAGCTTCAAGATATATCTGATGTGCCAATTCTCTTGTTGGAGCACATATGACACCTATTGGACCTTCTTCTTTCTCAAGCTCAGGCTGATCCATAATATGGACAACCATGGGGAGTACGAATGCTGCAGTTTTTCCTGAACCAGTTTTCGCAATACCGATGATATCTCTGCCTGAAAATACAATAGGTAAAGCCTGGCACTGAATTGTTGTAGGTTTTTCATAGCCCTGCTTGGCAATAGCATTCATTAATGGCACAGGAAACCCGCAATCCTCAAAGTGTTTGATTGGCCTTGGCGCATCAAAGCCTGAAACCCGAATTGCCAAACTTTTCATGTAATCAACCACCTCTTGCTCACTCATCCCTAAAAAAGAGAAAAGTAAGATTTCAATACATGATTCATATAATAAATAATGAGAAACAACCACCTGTAAATATTGAAATCAATTGTGTAGCATGCTAATTTTTAATTTTTATCGCATCAAATATGACCAAAATCCAAATAGTTGAACGACTCCAGTTGCATTGGCTCGTTAGCATAAAAAACTTCATTACACTTATTCATTTAGGAAGATAGATGGAACAGCAAACAAAAGATGCACAACTAGCTGAAAATTTAGTTCCTTGCTATGTACTCCAGCAATTAGAGCAAGTTCTGTATGGAAAACACGGAAAACAATATTATGGACCTATCACTGCTATCTGTGTAGAGGGTAATAAAGTCGGGAGATTCGGGACCGATGAGACTCAATTCCCCTGCAAGTGATACCCTTGAATGCAACGCTATGAAGAACCTCACAAAGAGATGGTGAAAAATTGGAGGAAAACATATACGATGTTAAAGTAAACTCCCGCGGATTCTCTGCTAGAATGCAAATGCTGTGAAAATGAGCCATTAACGCACTGCAACCTAGTTAGTGCATAATAAGTTCATTCACAAAGGATATATTCCATTTTCTATATATCAGAGTTGGCCAGACCAATGTTGATATTGAGCTAGACAAGACTTCTATGCATTTGGAACACATGCAAGTGCTTTCACAAGCCAGAAAGTGCAAGACAGCTTCAGTCCAACCAGGACGGTTCCAAGATTCTTAATTAACAAACATAATGCATTGCATCGCAAGAATGATGAAATCAAACATTCCCAAGTGCATATGCGTCGAAATTGTAAAAAGTAGTAAACCAGTAAAAAGTAGTAAAATAACAAAGACGTGGAGGTATATATCCTAATTTCCAACACCCAAATAGTGCATCATTTCCATTTCAAGATAAAAGAACATTCAGATTTCAGCATCCAATCAAAATAGCCGGTGCTTGGTTCATTACATATTTTTAGTATTTTACTAAGCAGAGAAAAGAAGCTAGAGTGCTGGTCAGATTTCGTAGGGCAAGTTCAAATTGAAGTAGCTCAATGGTATAGGCTAGGCGGGAGACCTACATAGCACTGTAGCAGTTAACAATATATGTGCAGAATAAAATGGTATCATAATTTCATTTAGGCATGCTATCATGGGGCGCCCAAGTGCTTCACCTGAAACCGACGGCTTCTCCTCATAGAAATCCTTGTTGAAGGCATCGTACTCGATGGTCGAATGGTCGAGCGGCGGTATGGGCTCGATCTTCTTCTTGTCCACTACTATGGGGTTGTCGTCGGAGTCGTACTCCATCATGCCGGCGTCCACGGCCTTGGCGGCGGCATAGACCTCCTCGTCAGAGTCGTACCCGGCGCGCATGGCGTCGGCGGCCAGCGCGAGGCCGGAGTCCTTCTTGGCCCGGAGGAAGCTCTCGACGGGGTCGTCCTCCTCGTCGGAGTCGCCGCGGCGGAGTGCCTCGGACTTGGGGGCAGGGGGCGGCGCGCGGATCTCCTCCTGGATCTCCGCCATGAAGGCGTCGAGCGGGTCGACCTCGTCGTCCTCCGCCCGGACGCCCCCCGCCGCTGCAGCGGAGGGCGCGTCGGCCGGGGCAGCGTCGTCGGAGAATGCGATGTCGTCGAGGTCGGGGTCGTCGGCAGGGACGTAGAGGCGCGGGGCCGGCTGGGAGCGCTCGAAGCTGTAGGAGGTGGACCGCGGGATGGTGAAGCCCTCGAGCTTCGGCCGCTTCGACATGGCCGGCGGGCGAGGCGGAGGTAGCGGGCGAGAGAGCTAGGGTTTGCGAGGCTGGGATGAAGGGAGGGAGACGACGATGGCAGCGGAGAGAATTGGCGCCGCTCGGTTGGGTCGTCGACTCGTGGCTCGCGGGTGGGGTGGGTCGTGGGCTCGTGGCTTGATGCCTGGATGATGGACGAGGGCGATGGATCGAACGCGCCCGTGGGCCGACGTCCGTCGCGGGATCCAATTTTGGGCCGCACGTTTGATGATGTCGGCTCGTGATAAGTGCGGTTGAGCCACCGCCTATGGGTCGCCGACTCACCGTTTGCGCTGCGTCGGTGAGGCATCTCATCTCCCGGCCTCCCGGCCTCCCGGCTCCCTGTCCCGGCTGCAGTTGGTTAGTACGTCGTCAGAACATCCCGTGTGAACAGCAAAAATAGGGTAGATCCGACGAGTTTTCGTTAATACAGCACTCTTGACGCACTCAAATCAAAACAAAAAATGGCACCATATAATCACCGGTGGGTGATATGTAATCTTGTTCGCGCGTCGGGTGCCCGGAACCCTTTGTTCGTGTGCCAGGTGCCGCCACCGAGTCCGTACGCCCCTGGCTCAAACACGCCGCATCCTTGATTCAGGGGCACGGACCCCCCCCTCCCGCCGCACACTGCGCGTCCGTCATTTTATGTAAAATTTAATTTTTGGAACGAAATCCCAAGGGCAAGGACACGCCCCCTGGAATCCCTCTGTGCCACACGCCCATGGGAGGGAATCGGTTCCCTCCTGTCCTATCGCCGATCACATCGGCCCCACCCGATTCTCGATGTCCCTCGCATGCACAAAAAACTCGGCGCGTCGCTCGCTAGAGGGAATCCGATTCCCTTCCGTCGATTTGCGATTGGCTGAACTCATTCCTTCGCACGGCTATAAAACCCGGTGTGTCGCTCTCATTCTACATCACAAAACCGAACGCTCGTCGTAGAGAGACAAAGAGGATCGAGCGAGCGAGAGATGGCGCGATCGACCAAAATTAGTTTCGATTTTGCTACCGATTTGATAGTGTTTTATAGCAGTGTTTAGCGGTCGTATTAGTAGAGAAAGTTCAGCATCAAACAAAAAATTTCTAGATCAGGTAATCTTCTTGTATGCATTATGTTTATCAACTATGTAACTATTGTTAAATTAATTAGTCGTAATTAAAATAATCATAGTTAGTTAGTCATAATTAAAATAGTTATAATTAGTTAGTTAAATTAATTACTCGTAATTAATTACCCATAGTTAATTAGTCCTAATTAGTTAGTAGAGATTTATTAGTCCTAATTAGTTAGTAGTAATTATTTAGTCGTAAATCATTTCGTTGCAATTAATTGAGTCATAATTACTTAGTTCAAATTAATTAGTTGTAATTAATTAGTCATAGTTAATTAGTCCTGATTAATTTAGTTGTAATTAATTAGTCCTAATTAATTAGTCGTAGTTAGTTAGTCATAATTAATTCAGCTGTAGTGAACTCATCGTAATTAATTAGTTGTAATTAATTTAGTTATAATTAGTTAGTTGTAGTTAACTAGTCGTAATTAAGTTTATAGTTTTTTACTATGCACCGATTACCCGGAATCAGTTGATATGTTTCATTCTCCTCTTGCTCTCCTTCTGTTGGTGCTTCTAGAAAGTGAGCTTCTGATTTATTCTGGATTTTCTTTTTTTTAAGACTCTTGCTAGAGCTCCACCAGATGCTTACGTGTCTTGCAACCTTTTGTTAGTGACTATTGAGCCCACACTTATAGAAGTGCCTAGTGTCACTTGGTGTTTTCATTGGAGACTTCCCCTTTTCTCCTCTCCTACCTTTTACCTCGAAGACAAATGGTTTAGGCTTCTTTCCCCTAGTCCCTTTCCTTTTCCACTGACATTCGTACTTTTCTGAATGTTATGCGCCTGAGGTACACCCTGAGTTCCTGTAGGCCGAACACTATGATTACTTATGAGGAGCTCATTATGTTTTTCCGCTACTAGAAGTGTGGCTATCAGTTCAGAGTGGTTTTCATATCCATTTTCTCTGCACTGTTGTGTTAGCATCAGATTTGTAGCATGGAAAGTGGAAAGGGTTTTCTCGATAAACTATCCCTCTATAAAATCCTTTCCACAGAGCCTGAAATGAGAAATTACTATGAAGTGCTGAGTTATAAGCCACCGCAAATTTAAAATCCTAGAAGCGTAAACTCGTCCAATCATACTTCTGCCTATGGGAGCATTAATTCCATTTGCTGATTATATCTCTTTCGAAGGGAAACCCATAGGGTTAAAGGATCTTTCTTAGTCAAATACTTATTCTCAAGATCCTTATTCAAATGATGATGTTAGGTATTACTGTGAGAAACAATAATTGCATTCAGCCCTTTGGAGGCTACGTAGAACTCCATGTCCAAGGCCTAGGTTCGGTAGTTGCTCCCGTCAAGTTACAATTCATCAAATTCCCTTTTTGCGACGTCAATCATGTTGCCTATAACAATGTATAGCAAGGTGTATAATTATCACAAGGTAATGAATAGATACATCATGTACCACATGAGTCAAAACATGTATTACATTAATAAAACGACTTGCATGAGTAGTAAATATCAAATATACAGATTTCCAGCCATTTTCTACCAATTTTTCTAGGCATAGAACCGTTACTACACCCACAAATTAATAGAAAATCAATCTCTAGTATTTAAATAAATCACAAGAGACATAAAAAAAAACCAAAGAACTTTCAAGGTTTAATTTGCAAAATTCTTCTGAGCGGAAGCCCTTATACTTTATTCCAAAAGTTCTAGGGTCCTTATTGGTCCAGGCAGACCCAATTTTAATAAACCTAGGACTTGCGCTTAATTCCAAAAAACCCGAAGGGCTTTTATACAAAAGCGCCAAGTCCGATCGGATCCCATCCTAACTAGGCCTTATGGGCCAGAACCAACAACCCAAATAGAGCCTTTGCGTGACCCACTTAGCTGGCCTGCTAGGTTTCGCATAACCTTAGCGCGACTCGACCCGAGCGCACACACGAGCACGACAACGATGACGCAAGCAGCAGTAGCGGTGTGCGTTAGTGGTACGATGGCAACAACACGGCTCAACAGAAGCGGTGGCGTCCCGTGGTGGTCCACGTGCCCGATAGGCCCAGGACTGATACGTCGGCGACGTACACCCGGAGTCCCACTTTGTCCTCGCCATGGACGATGGTGGGGCAGCTGAAGGATCTAGACCCGCCATTATGAGTTAATGGAATATTTTGGTGATTAATGACAATACAAACATGAGACTAACTCTCTTGTCTAGTATTATCATGTGTAGTCTCATTTGGATATAAAGGTGAAATTCAACGAGGTATGCAATCGACATCTTAATCTTATATATTGTTGCATTCATCAGATCCGAAAAATAGAAAGAACTCAACCATAAGTTTAACTTGAATATGTGCATATGATCTTATTACACATTTGTTTATGCATACATATAGGAGTTTATTCTATATTTTATGGTTTCATTAGTATTGATCCATATTTCGTTCTCCGCGTATATTTGGCATCTTCACTTTGAAATATATCCGTTTGAGTATACAAAACTTGTGTAGTTCTTGTATAGTCATGTTTTGAGTATATAAAACTTGTGTAGTATTTGTATACTCATGTTGTGAGTATATAGAACTTGTGTAGTTTTTGTATGCTCATGTTTTGAGTACATAGAACTTGTGTAGTTATTGCATACTCATGTCGTTAGTATATGTAACTTGTGTAGTTCATATATACTCACATTGTGTTACATTATCTACATTCAATTTATATGTAATTGAAGTGATTATCATTAATTACCAATGAGGGAAAGATTAAAGTATCTTGTCCCATCATTATGTGATAATGGTTTGTTGTGGTAACTAATGGTAATCACATTATGGAACTAATATTTTCTATGATAAATAGGTTATGTTCCAGGGTGATGAAGACTTTGGATGTCATCATGTGTCAATGACATTAAAGTCAAGAGCTTGGTGTAAATGATGCATCATGAGTTGATGTTTATGAGTTGATCGTCGAGACAAGATAATACTCATCATGTGTTGATGGAGGTCAAGCAAAGGATCATCATGTGTTGATGATTATCAAGTTAATAACCCGGACTTGAAGTAATGATGTGTGTCATCAAGCTTCAAGAAGATGCAAGGTAAATGTATGACTAGCTAGGGCTAATGATGTGTTCATAATCTTTTACCGGTTTTGGTGTTTGGTTGGTAGACCGGATTGCTAGTATAGGTTACCGTACTATTAAGAGGGGTCTTAACTAGTAGTTTGAGTTAGTCATGTGTTGATAGCTCATTGTGTTTACTATAGCTCATCTAGGCATGATGCTATTATTTGCGAATGTGTTTTGCAAATAGTCGAGGCTCGTGCATAACCCTTATAGCATGTGACTTTAGTTTGCAAATATGTTTTGCAAATGGCGTAAGTCTATGTACCTTATTCTTTGTGGTGTTGATTCTAAAAGTTGGGAAATGTGTTTTGCAATTTGTTGAGGATATCACCTTTAAACCTTGTTGGAATTGCACTCAAATGGGCAAATGTGTTTTGCCATTTGAGCAAAGTAAAAGTGCAAAGCCTATGTGGTCTGACGATCTGACCGCCAGTGGTAACCGGTCTGACCGGTGGCATATTGGTCGGACCGCTATGCAGTTGGCGGTCCGACCGATTTCTTCTTGATCCGATTCACTGTGCAGTAGTACCGCCGTTGAGAAAACAGTACTACCGGAGAGCGGAAGTACCGGAGTTTTCGTGGTACGTTTTTATCAGAGAAGCACCACTTTGGATCGCACTGATTTTTCTTTGGCGGTCGGACCGCCCACCCTTGGCGGTCTGACCGATTTTGTGGCGGTCAGACTGGGCATTAGTTGGCGGTCCGATCGGCCGTGAGTCCAACGACTAGTTTTATAGCCGTTGGCGCATGGGCGGTCCGACCGACCATTAGTTGGTGGTCAGACCGGCCCTGCACAGATTCGAGGGAATCTTTCCTCCAACGGCTAGTTTTTGAGTGTGGGCTATAAATACCCACCTTGGCTGGTTGGAAGAGTCTGTTGATATTGCTGAGGTTATTGTTGAACCTCTATTGAGTCATTTGAGCTAAGAGTAAGCCTATCATCTCTTCTGTGCATGTGTTGCACTTAGTGAGCTTAGAGAACAAACCCTAAGTGCATGTGTTGCCTTAGGTAGTGGATTGTGTATCCACTTGAGCGTTGACACTTGATTAGTTCAAGTGAAAGTTGAGTCTTGTTACTCTTGGTGTTTGCCGACACCTTGACGGTGTGGAGGCGTCGTGTCCGGTGATCTTCTCAAGAACCTTGTGAGAAGGCCCGGTGTGATTGTGAGCGGTTTGGTGCGCACCATCTCCTGAGTGGAGCAAGAGCAACCCTAGTGGAGCGAGGTGTTGGTTCGTGTTAGAACCGGTTCAAGTGGTTGGACTTACCTCGGAGGTGTTGGCTTAATTAGTGGAGCTGGTCCAACGTGGTTGAGCTTACCTCAACGTGGATTAGGGGAGACCGGCAAGTCTCCGAACACCATGGTAAAACATAATTGTGTCATCTTGGTTTGTTTGAGCTTTATTTTGAACAATTTACATTATTGCTTTAATTGCTTATATATCTTTGTATGATTGCTTCTATTGTATTGTACTCATATTGTTTGTGCACTTAGGGGAGCCTAGTTGATTTAGGTTTTTAATTGTGTAAAACCAATTGTTATTAGTTTCCGCATTAGATATTTGTTTTAGCCGATTTTTTTTAAAAACCGCCTATTCACCCCCCTCTAGTCGGCCACCTCGATCTTGCAGTGGCGGCGTCCACTCCGCCCTCACCGGGGACAATGCCTAAGGCGCTAGCCTTGTCCGCACGCACACGCGGAGGTAGTGCGGCGCAGATGCTGCCTCGGCCCAACGTTGCCGCTCAGTTAGTGGTGGCGCCGACGCATCGACGCATACGCGGAGGTGTACGAACGGTGTGGTCGAAGTGTACGTGGAGGCATGCGCCCGTCTGCCCGGCGGAATCGACGATAATGAATAGTAGAATAAAAACTAATCTACTAAAAAGAACATTACCACTAGAATTTAAAACTTAAGATACAAACAATGTACTAGGAGGCGTCAGCTTAGAGTGTTATCGTGCTTATAACGTGTTGTATAATCGAGGTCACGTTGCCGATGAACAAAGCTCTCAAGTCACAAAAAAAATAAACAATAGACAAGCACAATGATGTAGTTCTATCTTCTCTTTTTGTTGATTCTTTTGTCTGTAGCCTTGTGTGTAAAATGAGATTCATATATTCTTTTATACAGCTAGAGGATACGTAACTAAACTAACTAATGAACATTGTGAGCCGACGGACTCCTAATGAGTCTTTATTTGGATAAAATCTTCACATATAAACGGGCATACAACAACATCAATTATTACTATGCATTAAATAATGCTATCAAAAGGATTTTGTGTCAGAATTTTTAGCAAATCTTTCCCCTTAACAAGGCAAACGTTTTTTTTAAAACTCGAGTACAACAAAAATTCCAACGCGATCTTATCTTTCTGAAGAAGCCCTTGAGGCGCACTCGAAATTCAAAACCCAGTCCCTGTACTCTCCGTCACTGTGTTGGGTAGTCCGGTCTTCTGGTGTGTGTGGAAAGCGCTCGTTACTCGTCGCGAGGGCAGAGGAAAGGCTGCTCCAATCGGCCCTGCCACCGACGCCGCGGTCACGTGGCCTCACCTGTCCTTGCGACCTCTCGCCCCCATCCCCATCCCCACGCCTCCCAACCCCAAGTTTCCCCCACGCCTCCCAACCCCAAATTTCCCCTTCCCTTCGGTCTGGGGGTGTCTCCGGGTTTGGGTCTGGGAGGGTCTGGACGGCGACGGCGAGGCGGCGGAGTTTGGAGGGTAACGCTAACGCCTGCCTCTCTCCTGCGGTTTCTTCTCGCCGTTTTTTCCTCGTCTGCTTCGTTTGGAGTGGTACTTCGGTTTTGCCGGTGAGACGCTTAGATTTGAGGGTTATTAGGGTGGCTTTAGCGGCGGGTTTTGGTGTTGGGGTGTCGATTTGGGGTCTTGGAGCTGTAATGTCGCCGCCGCCTTCTCGTTCTAGTGCCTCTTTGTGGTGTTTTTTTTGGTAGTTTTGGTGTGAGTTTGTGCGGATTTGGGATTATCACTTGTTACCTTGCTTTTTTAAGGTTAAGTTTGGGGCTCAGGATGCTACGTTTGCTGAATGTGTAGTTCTGTCTTGGTAGCTGATGTTTCGATCTAGTGGGTTGTATTTTAGTTTGGGGATTTCTTGGCTGCTCGTTTACTGCGTAACATCTCGGGTTTTTAACCTTTGTTTCTTTGGTTTTCGCCTGTTCTTGGAGGACATCTCAATCTCAGGCCTTTGTTGTTGCAATGAGTGGTAGCGTTCGATCGCTGGGCTAATGTTATTTAGGTGTTTTGCTTCCACATTGTTTAGGAATCAGGATGGTGCGCTACTGCGCTTGGCATTCCTTGCTCTTATTCTAATGGTGACCTGCCGTATTTTGCTAAAAACAAGTGCGCAACTTGCCTTTTATGCCTTTGCGCAGGTGGACGGGTGAGATCCAGCCGGTTGCTCCAACCTTTGCGGGCCACGGAAGATGGGGTTCATGTCTGCGAAGCTCTTGCCTTCATGCGAGAGCATGTGCGTGTGCTGCCCAGCGCTGCGTCCGAGCTCGCGGCGCCCCGTCAAGCGTTACAAGAAGCTGCTTGCTGAGATATTCCCCAAGACGCCTGTAAGTGTTTGGTTCTCGCTTCGGTCGGTGCAAGTTTAGTTTAGCAAGTTCAGTCGGTGACATTGTTGCTGCAATCGTTTCATACATTGTGCTGTTTTTGATCTATAAGTAGTTAACAGCCCTCTGCCTTCCTTAACATGCTCTATCGAATGATGCGCTTTCACATGGGTATCTTCCGCCTCGGAACATATTTTTGTGGAGAACGTAGCTTTCACTGTTAGTTGTAAATGACACTAATACTCATACTTCAGTAGTCAAGTGTTGTGCTGCCTATGTTGCTGAATTTACTTTTGCAGGATGGCCCTCCAAATGAGAGGAAAATCATGAAGTTATGTGAGTATGCTGCAAAGAATCCCCTGCGCATTCCGAAGGCATGTGATGTTGCCATTTTGGTTCCTTTCATGCTATTGCTAAAATATACCTTAGGAGTCTGTGGTTAGTCATTGCATGTTTTCCTAAATCCCTTCAATGATTGCTTGTTAGATTGCCAAGTTTCTGGAACAGAGGAGTCACAAGGAGCTTCGATCAGCTCACGTGAACTTTGTCAAAATTATCACTGAAGCGTACAGCAAGCTGCTGTTCATATGCAAGGAGCAGATGTCAGTTTGTCAAATTCTTAGCTGCCACTTATGTTTCTTATATCAAAATGCTAATGGTTTTCAATGAAGTTATATGGCTGAGTTTTTATGTTGTGTTACTGTGTGCATGTGATGGTATAGGGCATATTTTGCCATCAGCCTGGTAAACGTCCTTACTGAGCTTCTGGAAAGCAAGCAAGAGAACATTCATATTCTTGGATGTCAAACTTTAGCGAGGTTTATTTACAGCCAGGTGGACATTATGAACAATTCAACACATTCTGTGTTATAAACATTCAGATTTCTTTGTTGTTTATATTTCACTCTATTCCTACTAATCATCAAAGCCTACTTCTCTCGAGTTATTTGTTTTCTTTGAGAGATGTATTAGTATTCGTTATTTTGGCATATTAACAGGTAGACAACACATATGCACGCAATATTGAAAGCTTGGTTCACAAAGTGTGTGCTCTTTCACGGCAACAGGGAGTGGAGCATAGTCTTCTGCGGGCAGCAAGCCTGCAGTGTCTTTCAGCAATGGTAATATATGGTTTTTCAGTTCCTTTTTTCCCTGTTATCTTCCTGACATTTTATGGTAATTTTGTTCAAAAATTTAGGCCCTGTTTGGTACAGTCCAGATTCTCATTTTCCAGATTCTGCTCCTGATTCTTTGAGAATCCACTTCTCAGAGAATCTGGAGCTATCTGTTGAAACCGTTTGGCTGGTAGGTTAGCTCCAAGTACCATACGAGGGAGGATTAGAGGCAAATAGACCATGTCACCTCTGGGTGTAATACTTCAATTGTATTTGTGTAACTTAGTGGCATTTGCGTGTAAAAACCTTCAACTTCAAAGGGTATTTTCGTTTCTGAAGGTTGGATTCTCATGAGAATCTGCTGGAAGGCTGCTTCTCGTTGCTAGTTCATTTTCGAGACAGTTCCTCGCGAGAAGCAGAATCTAGTGATTTTGAGAATCAGGGTGTTTGGTACGGCTCCACGAGAATCGATTGAGAAGCTGGGAATGGAAGCTGTACCAAACAGGGTCTTAGTCTGTTAACTACTATTGTAATTGTTGAAGTATAAGTGAATTGCCTGTCTTTCCTCATTAGTTAAAGTTTTTGAGTGAATTGGTTGGTATCAGAGCCATAAAAACCCTAACCCTAGCCCCTTAGACCACCTGACCGCCACCGCCGCCGCCGCGCCTGAGCCCCTTCTGATAAGGATCCAACTAGCTGATTAGATGGATCCTGATTGTTGGCCCAATCTTTCATGGTACGCACGAAGAACAACAAACTCACGAACCAATTCGGGTGAATTGAATTGCAAGAAAATCAGTACACTCACAAACCAATCTAACAGATTGAATTGCAAGTAATAGTAACCTCGGTGAACAATGTTCACGCGTGAATATTAACCGCATGTGAACAGTACCAAACTCTTGATCTCTATCTATCTCAATATTTCTCTGCCAACTCATCTCAACAACAGACGATATGTGCCAAAACGGCTTTTTGAATTTATTGTCTAAATAATAACTTCCCATACAAAGGATGTTTACAATGACATATATAGCCATCCTAAGACGCTTAAAACAAGAAACAAACTCTAAAGATAACTTGGATACAAAAAAAAGAAATCCTGAAATTTCTGCTCTTGGTTTGTTTTGGTTGTTGCGTCGTGCACAGATGGAATCTGAAGCTGGTACTTGATCCTTTGTGTGGGCCTTGAAGTTATCTTTCCAACGAGTCCAAGAACACTCAAGTCGGAGTTCGTATGCAAAACTTATAACCTTTTAAATTGGACTGTGCTGGCGGTGACGAGTTCATTCCAAATTGACTTCAAACCTTCTTATCTTCAAATTCCTTGTTATGGCCGACTTGGATCCATGGACAACATGAAAAAGGAAGTCCCTAGACCATTGGAAAGTCATGGAATATCCGGATATCACCCAAAGAAGTTGTACAAGTCACGGACTCCTCAAGATTGTCAACTCTCGCGCGATGTTTTAGACAGACTGTGTCGCATCCTATGAAATTACCATAACTTTGTGTAGAAAGCTTCAAATCACATGTCATTTGATCCGTTGGAAACTAGACTTCATAAGCTTTCTAAATATACACTTCGTGCGCATTGGAAACCTCCGAATTCGTGCAAAAACTTTCAGGAACATGATGAACAGAGCACGCACATGCACATGCAATTTTTTTACCATTCCCCCTTCGGGTTCCCATGCAATATCCATGCCTCGTATGTGTGCCGATCCACGCACGTGTACCATGCACACATTCATGTGCTGCATGTGCACGTTTAGCTTCATACGCTTCTCGATCATTCTTCTTTGTGATTCCTATAATTAACTCAAGCGAAACAAGTTCCACACAAGAATTAATTTCAGAAATAAAAATAGTGGGGCTGGCCGCATCACCTTCGCTCAGCGCCTCCTCTGCTCTGGTGCCGCGTGCCCGAACCTCCTCTGTTCTCCATGCCGTGTGCCGCCCGAGCCCCTCCGCCGGATCCCATCGTCCCCGCCACCGGAGCTTTGTGCCGCCACCGCCTGAGCCAGATCCTATCGAGCTCTGCTCCGCGCCACCCCTGCCTCGGAGCCTCGGTGGAGCCTTTGCTCGGAGTAGCCACCACTCGGAGGAGTCATTGCCGTTCAGATTCGGCTCCCCATACGGCGTCGCCTTACTCCTCTGCTAAATCCGCCCCCTAAGCGCCTTCGCTCGGATCCGACGCCCCATCCGGTGTCGCCTCCCTCCTTTGCTTCGGCTGCCCCTTGCAGCGTCGCCGCTCGGATCCGACGCCTTCCTGTTTCGGTGGAGAGAGGAAGATAGAGGGAGAGAGAAGAACAAAGTCGGTTTGTTTTATAACCAGATCAGGTCGAAGCCGCTCTAGCTTCACCGGCTCCAGCTTCATCTGATCTGGCTCCAGCTTCTCTAGGTACAACTGGCTTTGGTTTCTTGGGCTTTGGCTTCTTGTAGCTTCTTCCGTTGTTAAAGAGTGTCGTTGTTGGTATCTACTGCTCCTTTGATTCCTTTTTCCCTTGGAGTCTATCCAAGTTCGTAACACTCTATCTTTTGAGTTCGTCTAAGCCGTGCGAATTCACAAATTTGTTGTCAGTCAGCCAATTGCTTCCTAACCCACTCCTTTCCTTTCACATGGCAGCAGCCATCGCTCTTCTCTCTGAGCCGTTGCAGATTGTAGAAGTCATTACGATGTCGCCGCTTCTCTTTGAGTCGCCGCGCTTCTTCCTCACTGCGTCTTCGTTGCCCTTCTTGTGGACTGCGCCGCCACTGTCTCGGGTTTCGATCTATGCCACCATGTTTATACCTATTCCTCTTCAGTTTGATTTGACAACTCTCTCTATTCCTGTCGGTTTCATCTTCTTCGCCGTGTTGCCGCGGTCGATTTTGCTTCCGCTTGCCTCTACTTTCTCAGCCCATGCACCTTATGCTTTATAGGCTATCGCACGACCCCGGATGTGGTATGTTTTGATACTCGACATATTTTCCAAGAGCTGCACACTACAACGATATTATTAAGACTCGGACTTTGGATTTTTCCTATTTTAGTCTCAATCCTTTCAAATGCAATGCTATTGCTAAAGCTTGGCTTTTTTTTTTTGGGGCGTGTTTAAGGGTATTTGTGTTATTTCACTCGTAGTCTAGGGTTTACTCTTGTGTGTGTTCTTGTACTATATATATTGCCCCTTAGGCTATTGAAATACAACTAACAATTCACATTTGCACTCCCCCTCTCCATCTAACAATAATATTTGTGCAGATCTGGTTCATGAAGGAACATTCATACATTTTTGCTGATTTTGATGAGGTAACTACAATCGATTCATTTTATGCCATCACTGTGCAGAATCTGTTTGCTTACTTGAGTTCCAAATTGCTCAACCTGTTTGCTTGCTTGTTTGTACCAGGTTATTTTGATGCTTAGAGAACACCATCTCATCTGCTTAGAAATGCTTTGTGTCAATTTCATGGTTTCGCTGGGGCTCTCCATTTGCACACCAAGTTTAAGCTACCATTTCAGGCTACACGTTAAAGCCATTTTTGTCTTGTCTTCTGAGCAAGCACCATTAACTTATTTAATTTTGTAGTGATTTGTTATTCTGACCTCCACCTAAATGGTATATCATGATACATGAAAAGTCAAAATGGTTCAGTTTAAGCTTTCTCTGTTTCTTTAGGGCAGTTTAAGCTTCTTGCAGTGCTGTTTTTAGTTTTGAGTAGTTCATGAATGTACCCGCCTTTCATATCTCTCGAGTTTAATGCATTGAAGGCAGTTAAGAACTCAACTTTCCTTGGATGTGGCAGATGGTACAATTGGTCTTGGAAAATTATAGGATGGAGGAATCTGTTGGTGGTGATGATGACAGACATGCATCGCAGCATAACTGGGTTGATGAAATAGTAAGGCATGAGGGAAGAGCTGGCTTAGGTGGAGGTAATGATGTGAATTTCAGCAGCACAACTATTAGGCTGCGATCAGCAAGGGATTCTTCAGCTCTGACCAGGTGAAGTCAGTTCTATATGCTTGCTATCCCACCTTGTCCTAAACTTCGTGCAGAAAATGTATGCTTTGTACATCAAATGAGTTGTGCTGCACTGCAGTGACATGTTTCTTCTTTTCATACTTTGATATGTCACGTGTACATATTGGTGAAAACATTTTATCCATCTTGTCCCAACAAATATTTGTGAAACATCTTATCCACCACACGCACACAGACAACTAAGTGCAGATGTACCCAATAAATTATGATTTATTTAAATGCAACACAGGGATGAGCGTGAATCTCCAGAAGTATGGGCACATATTTGCGTTCAGAAGCTTGCAGAACTGGCCAAAGAGAGTACAACTATGCGGCGCATCCTAGATCCAATGCTTTCTTACTTTGATATGAAGAAACAATGGTCTCTTCGACATGGATTGGCTTTGCTTGTTTTGTCTGATATCTCTTATCTAGAGAAGAGTTCAGGTATTTTTAATTTATTTATTTGAATTATCGAAATTGCTTGTATCATAAAACATATTAAAAATACACAACCTTCATTATGCTTTATGAAGTTTCTATGAAGATATTATTCTTCTAGTAGTTATGTGGCATTCTATTAAAATCTTTTTCTTCTAGTGATAGATAATGTCTTACTAATTTCCTTTTCTTCTTACACAATGTCAATCTATTTAAATATCTTTGAGCAAGTACTTTGTCTGACGACTTAAATTGTACCCTCAGGGTGGATTATCTATCTTGTTAGAAAGCTGTCAGTCAACTTTATTACTGAGTACATTGCAGTCTGCAGTGCACTTTATTTTCCTCTCTGTACTGTTTTTCAGGGGCTTGTCCTTGTCTGCTGATACATTTCTCTCGCAGGCAACGGGCAATTAATCTTGACTGCCATCATCCGGCACCTGGACCACAAGAATGTTTTACATGACGCTCAGACTAAATCTGATATTATTCAGACAGCAGCATCCTTGGCACGACAGCTGCGATCACGAGGAGTTGCTCCTGAACTTGTAGTAGCTGGCGACTTGTGCAGGCACTTGAGGAAAACTCTAGAGGCTGTGGAGTCAGCCAGTGTTGAAGAGCTGAACTTGAATGAATCTATTCAAAATTTCCTGGAGGACTGCCTTCTGGAAGTTGTTAGAGGAGTATGTCCTGCACTATTCCAGTCAGATGCTAACATTTGTCAACTGCCATGGATGCTTTTTGGTGCATCTTTCTTAGCAATGTTCAATTGCATGAGCTTTTATGCCAAAACTTTACACCAGTATCATTCCAGTTGACAACTATATTACCAATACATGTAGTTTCCCCAGTTCTGTTAATTTTTGAACTTCTTGTAGATTAATGATGTGCGGCCACTCTATGACATGATGGCAATTACATTGGAGAATTTGCCTTCTATGCCTGCTGTCGCCAGAGCAACTATTGGAAGTTTGCTGATCCTTTCTCACATAATCTCCTTGACAACAATGTCTTCAAACACTCCTATGGTCAGTTCTGAAATTATACTATCCACTCATTATTTGAGCTATTTTATAAGTACCAGAATATATAGGATCATAACCAAGTTCAGGAACTGTGTATTTCTTCTACACATTAAATACTTTACTGCCCTGCCTACTTTCCTTCTCTATCTTTTACAAAATGCTATTCTGTAACGAATGTTCAGTGTGTTAGAAAACTTGAGGCTAGAGTTTTGCTATTCACAACTCTACATCTTATTCATTAATGGAAGAGTATATATATAGAAGAGTATATGAGCCTCATGTGCTACATGGATCACATGGGCTAAGAGAGAGAGAGAGAGAGTATATACAACCAACACTCTTAACACTCTCTTCAAACTCAAGATGGACTAGGAGGATCTGATGCACTGAATTTGAGTAGATGAAGTCGATGATATTCTCAAGTCTGAGGTTTAGTGAAGATATCTGCAACTTGAAGCTCTGAGGGAACATACTTGAGGGCGATGGTCGACTACTGGTAATGAGACCGTGTGAAGGATGCATCAACACCAATGTGCTTTGTCAGCTCATGCACTGGATCACTAACAATCTGAATGACACTTGTATTATCACAAAAGAGGTGTATGATTGTCGCAATGAACACCTAGATCAATCAAGAGCCATCGAAGTCAAATGATCTCTGAGGTGGTAGCGGCAAGATCTGAAGCTCAGCCTCTGCACTAGAGTGTGACACCGCAGTCTGTTTCTTGGACTTCTAGACAATGAACAAAGTATCAAGAGAGATACAGTAGCCAGTGATAGATCGACGATCAGTAGGATCACTCGCCCGAGTGGAGTCATAGTAAGCGTAGAGCTGGAGTTGACTCGAACTGGCATAGAACAGACGTCTGGATGCAGTCCCCCTCAAGTATCTCAACACATGAAGAACATTACCATAGTGGATTGAGGTGGGAGTATTGACAAACAACTGAGCACATGAACAACACGAGCAATGTCTGGCCTGGTGACAGTGAGATAGCAAGGCTCCCAGCGAGCAGACGATAGCGAGAAAGATCCATCAGGGGTACACCATCTGTAGGTTGAAGCTGCAAGTGAAGCTCCATGGGTGTGGCAGTAATACAAGTATCAGTCATCCCATAGCGAACAAGCAGATCTTGATCATAGCAATGTTGAGAGAGATAGTAGCCATCTATCCCTAGAAAATAGCTTAATAGTCCCAAATCGAACATCATAAATTGAATGCGATGCGCTGAGGGATCATAGCAACGATAACTTTTATGCTTAGGACTATAACCCAGAAAAACACACTCAATTGACTGAGGGCTCAGCTTTGTGCGCTCACGAGGTGGTAGAAGGACATAGCAGACACAACAAAAAAACACAAAGATGAACATAGTGAGCAGGTGCTATGTACAGGACCTCGTTGGGACACTTGCCCTGAAGCTTGGAAGAGGGCTGACAGTTGATAAGATAGACTACTATAGAGACTACATCCTCCCCAGAAGTGGGAGGGAACAAAGGAGGAAATGAGAAGAGTACGAGCAGTCTCAATGATGTGACGGTGCTTGCGCTCAGCAACACCATTTTGAGCATGAGCACTAGGACACGAGAGCTGAGGAAGAGTACCCTCGGAAGAAAGGAACTGACGAAGGGTTGATGAATGATACTCTCCTCCAGAGTTAGAACGAAAACACGGATGGTAGAAGAGAATTGAGTACGAACCATCTGAGTAAAAGATTGATAGATAAAAATCAATTGCGAACGGTGTTTCATGAAGTAGATCCAAGTGTATCGAGTATAGTCATCAATGAAGATGATATAGTAACTATGATCATCCTTCGAAGCAAAAGGAGAGGGACCCCAAACATTCGAATGGACCAAATCAAAGGGACGATCAGAGCGAGAAATACTGGAAGAATATGAGAGTTTTACTTGCTTGCTAAGTTTAGAATCCTTGCATTGAAAATTTGTGTCAACAGAAACAGGACTAAGAACACCTTGATGAATCAAGATAGAGAGAACACCTTGATGAGTCAAGATAGAGGCGTGAGTCACACAAGTGGCCCAAGTGATGATGCCATTGAGGAAAAGATAAACAAATACAAATAGATGCAGAAGGACAAAGGGTAGATAAACCAACAACAGATGGTGAAGGAATAGGGGTAGGAGCAGTACCAAAAATGGAGGATAAAAGAAGACTTAGACGATCAAGAACATAGAGCCCTGCAGAACCTCTCTGACGATGACATGTACCAATGACAACTCTTGTTTGATGATCTTGCACAAAGTAGGAGCCATCGTCGAACCTAACAAAACAATTCATATCTGCAAGCTGCCCAACAGAGATGAGATTCATGGAGAGCGTGGGGACAAGTGAGACATCTAAAATTGCAAAATGAGAGGTGGCAAGAGTTCCTTGATGAGTGACCGTGCATGGCATTCCATCAGCTGTCTGAATCTTAATACCTTGTGCAGCAGGACGACGTGATATAAGCTGAGTTGCATCAGATGTCATATGGAAAGAAGCCCCTAAATCCAATATCCATGGAAGTGAAGCACTCGACACAGGACATGATGCTGCAGTCAAGCCAGTGGATGCACGGGAAGATGCCTTCAGTCGACACAACTGGGCTTGAAGATTTCTCATGTGAGTCTGAATCTGACCAAACTAAACAAAACAAGCAATAGCAGTATCACCTTGAATAGGTCTAGGACCAAGAATGCTATTAAGAGCCTTGATATGATCAAGTACACTAACACCAGGCAACAATCTCAGCAGTACCAACACCACAGGCAATAGCAAGAGATCATAATCCACAACACAAGCTAACAAAAGGAAGAAAGCGGTGATGCTATGAGTGGGTCAACCCCCCCCGGCACTAGCAGGAACATAACAAGCAATAGCAATATCACCTTGAATAGGTATAGGACCAAGAATGCCATTAAGAGCCTTGATATGATCAAGTACAGTAACACCAGGCAACAATCTCGGCAGTACCAACACCACAGGCAATAGCAAGAGATCATAATCCTCGGCGCAGAGGGCAAGGTCTCTAGCGACACGGCGCAGAGGGCGCGGCTCGGCGTAGATCCAGCGCAGAGGGCAAGGTCTCCAGCGAGCAGAGCCTCCAGGCGAAGGCTCGGCGCAAATCGACGATGCGTGCGAGGAGGCAGTGCCGGGTAAAGAGGATGAAGCGCCGGACGTGCAAAGAAGATGAGGTGCAGATCAGGATCGAGTTGAGACGAGGCAGCGCGGGCCTATCGCCCACGGCGGAGCGAGCGCAAACATACCGACATAACGATGGCAGCTATGGAGGTAGGGTTGGAGATAGCTCTGATACCATGTTAGAAAATTTGAGACTAGGGTTTTGCTATTCACAACTCTATATCTTATATATTAATGGAAGAGTATATATATTGAAGAGAAACATACCGACAGAACGATGGCAGCTATGGAGGTAGGGTTGGAGATAGCTCTGATACCATGTTAGAAAATTTGAGACTAGGGTTTTGCTATTCACAACTCTATATCTTATTTATTAATGGAAGAGTATATATATTGAAGAGTTCATGGGCCACATGGGCTACATTGGCCACATGGGCTAGAGAGAGAGAGAGAGAGTATATACAACCAACACTCTTAACACAGTGGACCACTTCTGCTATTCTTTGCTAATTCGTTTTTGGAACTCTTTACTTGCTAGCAGGTGTTTCCAGAAGCACTCCTCCAGCAGATACTGAAGTCCATGATACATCCAGACGTGGACACTCGTGTGGGGGCACACCACATGTTTTCTGCTGTTATTGTTCGAGGCCCAAGCCATCCGAGGAGTGAATCAGAGTACCTATATGAAACAAAAAAGTGGCAGTCTCGGACTACATCAGTATTTGCTTCAGCTACTGCTTTACTTGAGAAGCTAAGGAGAGAAAAAGAAAGTTTAGGTTCAGATAAGCCTGGGAATATGATGCATGATGATGGAAAGGAACGAAAAACACACGAAGAGGATAACAAACATGTTTGGGCACGAAAAAATTCGGCTTATTTTTCAAAGTTGGTTTTCTCTTTTGTTGATCGATGTGCAACACTAACTAGTTCCACAGAGGTATTTCTCCCCTGTGTTGGTAATTTTCCCTTCTCTTTTGATCAGTAACTTTGACTGTTTGATCAGCTCAAAGTAAAAGACATTTATACTACCGACTCATGTCACACCCTTTGTTTATTTCTTGCTTTCTTATGATGTTTTCCCTTGCTTTTGTTGGCGATGTTTGTTTTTTGGTGTCAGGTGGGGGTAGAGGGATGTGCATCGCCGTAATCCTGATCGCTGAAAACATTTCCTTTTATGTATCTTTCAGGAGACCAATATCGTCATGTTAACTGAAGATCAAACGAATCAATTGCTGTCTGCATTCTGGATACAGGTCAATCAGACAGATAACACTCCTTTTAGTTATGAAGCGATTGGTCATTCATTCGGCCTCACGGTTCTTTCTTCCCGCCTTAAGGTATGGGTTTTTTTTTGGGGGAATACAGCTTTGAAATTTCAATTATATTAGGGGAAATTTTATCACATGGTTGACATTGGTTTTCACATTTTTGGATAGCATTTTTTTCTTTTATAAAAGAGTTTCTTAGCCATGTCAGTGGTCTCTTTTTTGCACTGTGATAATTATCCTTGCATCAAATAATTTTGACTAAGCTATTTTCCCCTTATGGAAATAATGTTCTTGGTGCTGCAGAATTCAAGCAACAGTAATAACATCCAGTTTTTCCAGTTGCCACTGTCCCTTCGGACTATTGCTTTAGCCCCAAGTGGTAGGATCTGCATAATGGAATTTATGATTGTCCCTTTCCTGTATCATGAAAATCACTTGCCTTTGTTTATGCAATTTTTCCAGGAGTCCTGTCCCCATCTTGCCAACGGTCTATTTTTACCTTAGCAACGAGCATGCTGGCTTTTGCTGGAAAAGTCTGTCGCATTACTGAATTGGCAGAGTTGCTGAGGCGTTTTACAGCGTCCAATGTAAGTATATAGTTCTAGTGCAGAGGCTGATAAGATATTATGTTCTTTCATGTGAAATTGTACTTCAAATAAATTAATTTTGTATACTTGTAATGATTTTTTTTTTGATGCGACACATGCACTCAACAATGTTCATGAATGTGCTTCTCTTTGATGGTAGCTTTGTTGTGTGTTTTTTTCTTTTGTGCCCATTGCCCAATTGTCTGTATACCAACTTTTACTTATCTTACTAGTTACTACTTAGCAAATGAAAAAGTAGTTTGTATTTCATGACTGTTTAGTGAAAATGATGATATGAAATATTTTGCAGATTGACCCTTATCTAAGAATTGGTGAAGACTTGCAAGTCTACGTAAGGTTGCAATCGGATCTAGTCAACTATGGTTCTGAAAGTGATCAAGAAGTCGCTAGATCTGTACTTTCTGACTGTAGGACGAAAGTGGGGATTAATGATCAGCGAGTAATTGATGTAATTGCTTGTGCACTTTCTAATTTAACTGAGGTTAGTCCTTGGAGAATGGTTTGATGTTGCCATCTGTTTGCTGTTCACACTAAGCGATAAGGTCTTATTGAGGTCAAATTGCATGACCAGATGGACAAGGATTTGCTGGGAAAGGAGCTCACAGAGATGTTTACACCCGAAGAAGTGCCCTTGTTTGGGTCGAATTCAGCACTTGACTGGGCCAACTTTCATGTGCAGGCATTTTCTGATGAATCTCTTTCTTTTGATGAGGTAGGTCACCTACATTAAATAGTGTCCTTAGTGATTCATTACGTGGAGGCACTTGCAAAAGTTTGCGATAGTGCAATGTTCCTTCCTGTAACTGTACCTTGCCATCATGAAATTATTATTATTTTATATCTTCTCACAAGTCCATTTGCATTGTAGGAGTGTTCAAGAACCTCTTCAGTGGATGGTGGATTGCATGAGTCACCAATTACCAATACTGCTAGCTCCATATCAAAGATTACTCTACCGCAATCCGTTCCCCATGTCTTAGGTGTTGGTCAGTTGCTTGAATCGGTGAGTAATATTGAAATTCAGCAACCCCCTCTGCACATGATTTGCTACTCAGCTAGCTTCACATTTTGCCCTAATCATGTTAAGTATTGGCAGTTTTTGGCCTAATCCTTTGTACCTCTAATGTTATCATAATATTTTATCATGCGGTGAAGTTGGCTATAACTACAGCAAACATTGTTATTCTTCATTTGATTTTTTTGCATCAGTTTCTCAAAAGCAGAATCTGTTTCTGTGATCAGGCGCTACATGTAGCTGGCCAGGTTGCAGGTGCATCTGTTTCAACTTCCCCCCTCCCATACGGCACAATGACTAGTCAATGCGAAGCCCTGGGATCGGGCACTCGGAAGAAGCTATCAAGCTGGCTTGTCAATGGCCACGACTCTACTCTAGACAATCCTGCGCCAGTCCTTCCCACCGCCCAGCATTTCGTCACCCCTAAGGTATGAAGATTGACAAATCCTAAATGCGACATACGGGCTTGATCTCAATCCTGTATCATGTGATCTCACAATCTACACTTGTCCAGGTAAATTCCTGTGGCTTCGAGATCAACCGCACGGCATCAGAGCCATGCTCCACGGTGAAGCTTCCACCCGCAAGTCCATTCGATAACTTCCTGAAGGCTGCATATCGCACCCAGCAGCAGATGTGATCAGCATTGGGGATTACACCCAACCATCTTCACGAGTGCTAGACTGTAGTATCTAAGCATCAAACACTAGATTATCTTATCAAAGATTTGGCTGCTCTGGCTGTACTATAAGTAACGTGGTTTTTGTTGTAGTAGCGTATGTACGACCATGTGTATCTCTATGTACTAAACGGCTGTAGCGTATGTATGGTCATGTGTATCTCAGTACTAGATAGATGCCTGTAACCTCGCTGGTGGTGTGTGTTGTTTGTCTCAGGTTTTAAGCTGTAGGGAGCACTTCTATTTGACTCTTATTATGTAATGTACTCACTCATGTTATGGTCTATCTCTCCGATGCCTTTCCGTGTAGTGAAGAGAACGAGATGCCACATATATCACCTGAAGCCTGAAGTCCTATCAAACACCTAAAGGTATTTTGGTCTAATTATGAAGCAGGGATGTGCGGCACCAGGTCAAACAAAACAAAGCATAAGTTCTAGCGTATATGATGTACTCGTGTCTGTTTGGTTTGGTCTGTTACTAACGTGAATCAAACTAAATTTTTGTAACGTTAATGAAAATTGGTTATTATTTAGTTTGCTATTAATATTTAGTAATGCTAATAAAAATTTGGTAACACTAACGAAATCTAATATCACATGTGGAGAAAATCGCTCATTAAATTTTTGGTAATGCTAAAATTTAACTTGATTGTAATCCAAACAACAAACAACGTTCATTTTGCTAAATTTTTGGCTTTGACTGTGTCTTGGTTATGCTAAATTTTGGTTTGGTTCATAGAGCCATGAACAAAACAACATGTTAACAGCTAATGTGTTGTTTTAGTTGATTCAAAGAAGGAGAGAGAAGATATTGAATCAATTCAATACATTGAAGTGGTCAATTTCAACAAAAAAATAATATAGAACTGGACTCTACATAAGGACATCTTTTAATGTATTAAATCGATGCCGATTCAAAGAGATACTATGTAAGAATTTAAGAAACTGAGCTTGTTTTTCTCCAATGTATTGATATGATTTTAATTATAAGTGGGATCCACGTGTATTAAAAAACCAGAAAAGAAATAAATGCTCGCTAGCATCGCGCCCTCTCTTTCCCCTCGATCCATCCCTCAACTGGTCGACCCAGCCCCGCACCAACGCTACCTCCGCCCAGCCCCCTACCAACGCCACTGCTTACCTCCGCTTATCCCCCGTCGTCGTCACTGCCCGCCTCCGTCTTGCCCCCGGCGACACCACTGCTCGCCTCAGCCTAGCCCCCATAGCTCCACCGCCCCTCCCGTGCGGCCGGATTTGAGGCGGCAACTGGCGAGGATCACTTCCTAGGCTCCTCGGTGCTTGGATTCGGAGGCGCGATTGGGGAGCAACCCATCCCTGTCCTCCCGGTGGCCGCATTCCTTCCCATGGCCGGTGGCGACTGGAGAACAACATCGTCTCCCTCATCTTCCTCGTTCCAAGATTTAACAGGTGCCCGCATAAAATTTTTACTGTGTTTGAATCGACTCTAAACTAGAGTTCGGTTCCAATATTAATTTTGTTGGAATCGAAAACTCCATTGTATTGAACCGATTCCAGCCATCTAAAATAGCTCTTTGAACCGGCTAAAATCCAACATTGCAGATGGTCTAAGAGTCGATTCAAAGTATTAAACAACTCATTTATGAGAGAGAGTGCGATTAAGAGATGATACTATTTTTATGGTTTTTTAATGTAACGTGAGTCCCAGTTATCAGTAGAAATTGGATCAATACATTAGAGAAAAAAATAAACACAGTTCCTTGAATGCTGGCATCTCTTTGAATCAGTATCGGTTCAATACACTGAAAATGCTCAAAGTATTCTGAATTTGCAAGCTCACACACCAAATGGAATGCTTTACTTACAATTTTTCATCCACTTATCAGGGACATGCAAATTTTATCTCTTTTTCCAAGGCCTTTGGCGAGCTTAGCTTCTTTTAAAAGCTGGTTCCTCTGTATCTTCTCAAAGAAGCGAACGGAGAGGGGCTTCATTTTATCAGGACAAAGTTGGCTTAACCTTATCATCAAGAAGCCCCACCTCAATAGGTTTTGATGGCTTTACGCTGAAGGCCAAACAGGGCAACCCTTTTGAACCTTAACATGGGCTACATTTCATATAAAGACCAGGCCCAAAGCCCATACTGTCACTACGACCCGCGTCGTCTCCTTGTCTTCTTCGCAGATTCACTCGCTCCCCTCTTCTCTTACCACCCCTCGCGGATAAGCGCAACCAAAGCCCCTCCGCCCAAAACCCCACGCGAGCTCCCCCCTCCCCTCCCCTCCCCTCCATGGCGACCGCCACTGCCTCCTCCTCCTCCTCCCTCACAGCCCTTCTCCTCCTCCGCACGAACCCGAACCCGAACCCGAACCCCACTCCCACCCCCACCCCCAGAACCCTCCCAATCGTCAGGTTCCCCCCTCCTTCCCGCGCTCTACGTCGCCTTCTCTTCCCGGTTCCAGCCTCTCTACCCTAACCGTCTCCGTCTCGCAGGAACCGGAGGTGCGCTCGGTCCGTGGTCGCCGCCACCGCCGCCGGACCCCACGGGGCTGCTCAGAGGCGCGGGATTTGGTCGGTCAGGTGAAGTTGATTTGTGACGAACACTTTGTCGCTCCGCGTCGTATTGTTGGTGGGGTGGGGGAGGTTTGATCAGGGATTTAAGGGTGCTGATGGTGCTGTGTGTGCGTGTGTGGTAGGGATGACTTGGTGGTGCCGAGGTCGCCCTACTTCCCTGTAGAGTATGCGGCCGGGCAGGAGCGCGGGCCGTCGCCCTTGGTGATGGAGCGGTTCCAGAGCGTCGTCAGCCAGCTCTTCCAGCACGTACGAGACTACTGGATTTTGTAGAAGTGTTTGGTCTCCTTCGTAGGGGATTTGTGGGTATGTAATGTGTGATGTGTGACTGTGTGTGTGGGTTTTCGCTCAGAGGATTATCCGGTGCGGTGGCCCTGTGGAGGATGATATGGCGAACATCATCGTTGCGCAGCTGCTATATCTTGATGCCATCGATCCCACTAAGGTGAAGACGAGAAGAATAAAAATATGTTCCTTCCGTGCAATTCCTAATTCCTACAACAATAGCTGTCAAAAGCTTTGTCATGATTTATCATAGCTTACTCTAGGAGTGCTGAGCTATATATCAACGGAGGTAGCTTGTGCTGTTGTCTTAGCTTCAACACGTTCTAGGGACTCCTTGCACCATATGTTAATTAAAGTTGAAATGCAAGTCGAGTTGTTTCTGCAAGTGGAACTAGAGTGTGGTTTTTGGACGTGCCCCTTCTATTTTAGGAAAACCATTTGATGCTGTAGGAATCATTTTTGTTTAACTGGACCCCAGTTGCTGATTCCCACCCATGCGATAAAGTGCCGGCTTATCTGTTACTAATGCTTTTCTATTTTTGGTATATCGATGGTACTTGGGTTTCCAGCTACCTAGTTAGGCCTGGGGTTGGGTTATATAATTGTGACTTCTGAACTTGTTTACTTTTAGGTGAGGCTAATGTTGTCATCTCAACTATCAAGGAGCTCAACTTTCGTGACACCATATATTCAAACATGGTTTCATTCAGTGCTTGATTCTTGTCAAATTTCTTGTAGGATATCATTATGTATGTGAACTCTCCAGGAGGGTCAGTCACAGCTGGTAATAGCTCATTTTCATATTTGTTATCATTGATACAACTTACTCTTGCATCAGTTGCTTCGATAACATAAATTTGTTTTATTTTCTTTTAGGGATGGCCATATTTGATACAATGAAGCATATCAGGCCTGATGTTTCCACAGTTTGTATTGGACTTGCAGCAAGGTACCGAGTACTGACATCTCTATCCAAATAATTCTGTTGAATAATCGGCAATTCTGTAATTGATTCAAAGTTATGATGCTGTGCACATTAGTATCGCTGTGTTTGATTATCCAAGATAATACCACTCACTGGTAAATAGCGCAATACTTCTTCGTGAATCTCCGCTATTTGAATATTGAACATCATAACCACGAATAGGAATGAAACGGCAATAGCTCCTATATGAACTACTGGGGAGATCATAGCGGAGAAGTCAAGACCTAACAAAATAAGTAAACCAGAAGTGTCGCAAAAGACTAGGATGGGAAACAAAACGGAATGTACTGGATTTTTAGATCCTCTTTGGGTCTGGATTCCTCATGTAAATAAGTACGTGTTTCCAGCTACTTATCCTGCCTAATTCCTTTTTTGTTTTCAAAATGTGTGAAGCACGGCTGGCATGTTCAACCAAGTATAACCTTCCCACTTTAGGATTTTGGGTTGGCGTCTTGGCGAGTTCATGTATATGTTGCTGCATGTGAAATGTTGATTTTGTCGTTAGTTCTAGATAGCAAATAAGTTTACATGATTTGGGTTTTCTAACCTCATATCTCTTTAATTAATAATATTGAATTTGCAAGCTGTATGATTGTGTACTCTTCATGTATGTCAATGTCAAGAGCTGCTTTGTACTTGCCTTTGTCGAGTTTTTGGCACTAGCATAGCCATGCCTAATTATTTTAATTTTAATTTTGGTCTGCTTACTTCTGCTATAAACAAAATGTGAGAATGAATTGGCATGGAATAGGGTTCTTTTATAAAAGGGCATGATTGCAGCTCCTAGTGTTAAGTGCATCTCTTTGTAGATAGAGAACAGTTGCTTAAATAGAATACAGATAGTTAACTAATATTTCAGGCATACAGTTTCTTTGTACAAACATGATTATTATTCATAACTACAATTCTGCAACCATTTACTTAATATGCCCTGTGGAATGTAATGACTTTAATTTATATTCTGTATTGTCTTCCACTATATTGTCTTGCATTACCTGACAGAGATTCTTACACACTCCTTTTTGCTGTTTTCTTTTGGTAGTATGGGAGCTTTTCTACTTAGTGCTGGGACCAAAGGTAATACTAGTGATTGCCACTTCAGTACTACATGTAGCCTACAGATAGATTGACCTCCATGCTTGAAAATAGAAGTCATAGAACTGGTGAATGTAATGCAGGGAAGCGATACAGCTTACCTAACTCAAGGATAATGATCCATCAACCTCTTGGAGGAGCCCAAGGACAAGAGACTGATCTTGAAATCCAGGTAAATTCCTAAATCTAGGTAAATTCCTGAAGTGGAACGATGTCTCTGCTCCTTCTAGACCAGGACACTAGGACAGCATTTGAGTAAAGAATTGTTGCTTAATTTATCAAATGATAAATGCATAACCAAAATGAGGAGGAAGATATTGTTGCTTAGGTTATCAAATGATAAATGTATAACTCAAAATGAGGAGGAAGATATTTATTTTCTTGTACTCCTATCTAGCTGGTTTATGCTTGTTCTACGTAAAAATTACTTGGTTTTACAAGCCATTGAGCCACTCTTTTGACAAATGTATTAAGGAATACAATGGTTATTTGTATCACCAGAAACTGCATGCCTTCTAAAATTGGATTATTTTCTTCAGGCCAATGAGATGCTGCACCACAAGGCTAACCTGAATGGGTACCTAGCATACCACACCGGGCAGCCCCTGGATAAGATCAATGTAGATACTGACCGTGACTACTTTATGAGCGCGAAAGAGGCGAAGCAGTATGGCCTTATTGATGGGGTAATCATGAATCCCCTTAAAGCCCTTCAACCGCTTCCAGCTTCTGGTTAGATGAAGTGCTCAACCTCTACAAGCATTTTTGCTGTAATCTTTTAGAACTGTGTTTGTATCACGCTGTTTATTAGCCTGGCAGGTCCTTTTGTAGTTCCGCATCCTGAGGCTTCAAAGGTTGTACAAAAACAGATGCACTACTAGGATATTCATCCCTTGCGATAAATATTGAAATTGAATTAATAGCATTTCATTGTTAGTTTTGCCTTTGGTGGAACCTCGCGTGGGCATAATATCGTGCCCTGTTGCTGCTTCGACATGTATTTGTTTTGATATAGATTATAGTGTAATATCTTCCGTTTTCTGGGGATTTCAATCAACCAGGGCACCTACATATGTTCTTGTATTGGATTACTGATTATAATACACGCACCGCTGGACAGCATGTGATACACAGCGGCCAGCTTGAAGTCTCCAAATTGTGACGAAGAATTGCTAGGCTAGGGAAACGGTGTTGCTTAATTATATTCTCGTACTTAGCAGTTGGCACCAGTGATTTGGTTCACATACTGAGTCAGATCGTGTTTTCCTAGTGCTTAGCTCATCTCCAAGCGATTTGCGATCAAAGTTGTACTCAATTCAGTCATTCCATTCTGAACACAGTCGCTCAGTCGCTCAGTCGCAGCTTGTATTCTTCATCGTCATCGATCAACATCTATGGCCCAAGAAACGCCTCCACACTAGTTTCACAGGAACGGGGAAAATATCCAGTTTATCCCCCCCCAGGGCTTTGTTTGGAGAGTCAAATTCATGTGAATGAGCTAGGAATTTGAACCTTCCACTTGTTTAGAAAGTCTATTCTCGGCCAAATAGGAAAAATATCAAGTTTGTCCCCCTTAGAGCTTGTTTGAAAGTTCATTCTTGATCAGGATACATGAATAGACTGAGAATTTAAACTAAAATCCTGGCCTATCACTTGTTTGGAAAATCCATTCCACCCATCCACTTGTTTGGAAAGTCTATTCTCAAACCTTGCCAAGATCTGCGTGGATGGACTGGTTATTTGAACTAAAATCCCAACCTATCCAAAAATTTGAATTAAAAAATCGACTTATCCATGTGGATGAATAAAGATTTTAGTGATTTTAGTCCAACCAAATAAGGCTACGGGGGTGCATCCTTCATACATTTGTAAAATTCTTTAAAAAATTAGATGTAGGAGATGGTACATTCTGTACACTACAAACATAACCATAGCACAACATACGCTCGCACACATAAAATACAAGATCTTGTAAGTCGTAACCATTTCCATCAAGTGTGCTACATACAGCAGGGTACGGGTAGCAGCACCATCCCGCTTTGACTTCATCTATAGCTAGACAACAACCATTTACATTTCTTAGGGGTTTATAAATTATAGTAAGCATAATATAGCCTCTCAGGTGCAGAATGAGGTAGCTCATATCCAACTTATGCACAAACCTACCTAAAACTTGCCCTCAATGTTGTAACCAGCCAGACCATTGATTTTAAAGAACTTCTTGATCACAAGGGCCATAATTGCAAGAGTCAGCCCAAATGCGGCCAAGGTCAACAATCTGTCATGCTTTGGCTTCTGGATTGCGGCAGCAGCATTCTGGTGCGCTACAGGAACTCTTGGAATGCTTTCTGTGCGGCTTGGGTCAGCCATGGAATGGTTGGTAACCCTGTCTGACCGAGCTTCGACAATGTTTTCTGCAACTTGTGACTCAGAATCAGGCTTTGGAAGGTCATTATGAACAGAGTCCGAGCTGGACCCAGAAGTGTTGACACCTTCAACTGCCTTGCCCACATGCTCACCAGAAGCGTTGGATGGGGTTAATTGGTTAGTCTCCTCATTAAGGCCATTAGTCAGCAGTTGAGGAACAGGTGGAGCTTTACTGAGCATTTGCTCATGGATCTGTGGTTGCAACAGTTATTTGTGTCAAAGAAACAGAAAGGACATGTATTTATGTTCTTAAGGGTGTGTTGGGAATTTACCTCATCAATTAGTTTTTGGCGTTCTGGGGAGCCAAATTTTGGTGGTGATTCACGTGATTTGATAGCTAGTGCCCGTTTGTCTTCCTTTTTGTAGTCCAGTGAGCCCAATGCCCCACCAGGATTTGTTGGCATGAAGGCAATCAAGGCTACTAGCGCCGTGCGCACTGCAACAATAATAGATTAGCTTAGTTGTGGATAAATCTTATGAATAAGAAACAATGGAGCAAACCCTATCCAATTATACATACAGGAGAAGAAAAGATTCTGTGTGGGCCAAAAAATATCAAGAAAAAGAAATTGATATATACTGGAAGATCGTTGGAAAACAATGGTTTCCGAGCATCAAGCAAATAAATTTCTCAAAGCAAACAAATCAAGAAAAATAAACATTTATGAATTTGCAAATAAAGCGCCAAGATCCTCCGCAAAGAAGAATAATCAATTCCTACATCTAAAACAATTAAATAATCAATTCCTACATCTAAAACAATTAACCATTTAACCTACTCCAAACTATAATCAAAGGACACATAAAATCCTTTCCAAACAAAATGTAAACAAACTAAAAAACAGTTATTTGAGAGGGACAGATATACAACCAAATGTCACAAACCAGATGTTCCTTGTACTAATCTAGGTAATTTAGTGATAGTCAACTCCAACATTGCATTTGCTTCACAACAAAAAGTATAAATAACAAATGACACATATATAATAGAAAATACATGTTCCTCCTTTGGCCTGGTCATGAGGCTAAACACTAGCCACAAGACAATTCCTCAAAGAATGAAAGAAACATTTCCTTTGGCACAATGCTCGTATAGTGTACACAATATATATCTGTATACTATGAAAAATGGTGCCCAACATATGAAGGGAGTAGCAAATGATTGTATGGCATCTTTCGTTCTTGTTTTTAAGTTCAAGGATTTGTAATATGCAAATCTTGATGAGGCCCTAGGTGCATCTACTATGGTATCCCTAAGTTACAAGTGTGTACTAAACCTCAAGTTGAGCCTATTATGCATCAATGGAGAAAGAAACAAGAACCAGATTCGGCAAAGAACAAGGAGAGGGAGGTAGGACGAATGAGGAGCTTGAGCGGTCATGGGAAGACACAAGAACCAAGAGCTTTGCATGTTGCAAAGGTTACAAGAGAATTCAGCCAAGAAAAGACAAAAGAACCAAATTTAAACTCTATTCCGAAATCAATACATTTTCAGCCTAAAAATCCAAAATGGGTTTAGATTGGAGCAATTCCAATTCGGATCTTTCTTTAAAAGAAATTAATTATAAATTACTTGTAATATGATAGTTTAATATATTTTCAGTAATTAGAGTAGTTTAAATTTCGAATTAAATGAGTTTGCAATAGGATTACTTTTGGTACTATTCATTGCTACAGTACCGATCCAGATTACTGTTCATAGGCTATATATATTTAGGGTAGAGCCACATTGTAAGCAAGTTAGAGTTGAAGAAAATTCAGAAAAGTCACATGTTTATGTGGCGCAAAATGAATACATACATTTCGGAAATTCCCATCTAGGGTTTTGTGATTGCGTGAATATTGGAGGGAGGTTGTTCTTCTAAGATCCGTGATTCCTTGTGGATCATCTCACCAATTCGTAGCGTTCTCACTTGCTTACGGTTTGGTGTTGTTCTTTGGGTTTGATTTTGTTTCTCTTTTCGGATTGATTCAACATCAACCAAGTATTACTTGCTTTGGAGATACTTCTTCCATTTTGCCAAATCAAAAAGAGGAAAGCGAAGTTTTGCTTCGATCAGAATTGAAATACAAGTACCGTGAAAGATTAGGCCACATTACGCATCAACACACGTTGATCCGTATCAAGTCTTATCCTAGCAATTAGCTTCTATCTATACCCACTACAAAGGGAGTTCCAAATTCCAATGCATATTGATAACAGAGGAAAGGAAAATGAAAGAAAAAGGGAAAATGAAAGAAAAAGGTAACTACATTCTACATCATTGAAACACCAAATGCACGCCAGATGCCTCTGGCATAACAGCATTTAAAACAAAACGCTGTTAAACAGACTAACCCTACTACTCAGATCCACCATGAGAATCATGGGAACTAGAAATGCATGTTTTCTTTTGGTCTGGTCATAGGTTAAGTACTTGCCCATGAAAATTCCAAAGACCCAGAGAAAAAGACGGCATTTACTTTTGCACCATGCCCGTATAGCCCACAAGACCAAATCACTATGGATTATGAATAATGGTGCAATTCAACACATTTGAGTTGTTCTTTATTGTAAGAGCTTACTTGACCAGTCATTTTACAAAAATGGCCACTCACCACTCCATGATGGCTGCCAATGCTCAGGGTGGTAATTGGATATGCTCAAACATATCTTCTTCTGAATCTCAAATCTTCCACTTGGCTGGAGCACATAGATAAAACGAAAAAGAGCAAAGCAAGATTTAGCAAGAGCTCACAAACAAGCATTTTGAATTAATGCAGGGAAATTAGAACACAGCAATTGCAAACCGTGAGCAGCATGAAGGATGGTGGCTTGAACGGGTAGTCCGAGGGCAACTGGATCCTCCCGTGGTAGATTCCACCCTCAAACTCGCTGTCTCGTGGCCCCAGGATCGCAAATTGCCACTCGAAGATGTCCTCCTACTCGAGTACATACATCATAAATCATAATAAGCCTATCAATCTCAACCAAATTACCGTAATAAATATCCTACTCTAACATGAAATCGCATTAAGTACTACAACAATTCCACTTGATTCACACTCATTTCCTCGAAATGTCTGAAATCTACACAACATCTACCGCTACAAGGATCATAGCAACAAGGATATAGCTATATTGATCAGATTACACTAATTACACAAAAAAGGAATCAGATCTAGAAGAAAATGCAGATACACCTAAAGGTCAACGGATCAAACCAAGACCCTAAATTTCCGCACCCCAGAAAGCGCCATTAAAATCCAATCTTACCCAGCTAACGTTTGATTCAGACCTAAACCAGACCAGATCGGATAAAACACAAGGTAAAGGTAGGGCACGGGGTTGGGATCGAGACCTCGAGGGGCAGGGCCATGAAGTCGGGGGAGGGGTTGGACTGCATCTCCTTGACCTCCTGCAGGATCCGCTTCACCGCTGGGTTGCTCCGGTTGAACTTGGCCATAGCCGCCATCGCCTCCGTCGCAGGGGACCCTCTAGCCTCGCCGCCGCCGCCGCTTACCGGCGCAGGGTTAGCCTTCGAATTGGGAATCGAAGAGGAGAGAGAGGGGAAGAGAAGTAATGGAAGCGCGTGGGGGGGATTAAAGGGCGGGTGATGTGTCACTGACTCGTGGGGCAGGTGAATAAGATGGACCTACGTGTCGGTGATGGTTAAGGTGCGAGGTGATGTGGAATGGGTTTACGTGGCGCGTCGCTATTGGTGGGTGGGTCGTGGGTTCGGAACCTTCCGACTGGTTGCGGGTTGCGGGTTGCGCGAGCTGGTCTGGGCTGGGCGATGACAGGCCTAAACGCTTGTCTTGTAGTATATGTTTGGGCTGGGCCTATTTTATAATTTTGGATTCGATGCATATATCTTCTCCTTTATCAAATTGCATTTTCGGAAACCAAATTCAGAAAGAGAGAGTTTGTTTGAATTCACGAGTCTCAAGCATTTTTTTTTTTTTATTTTAGCGGCGAAAAAATAAAACTCATTTATACAGTTAGAGACTTCGCGCAAGCTGATGCCCCTATTCGAGCACTAATACAACCCTTAGTTACATGCGCTTTTTCCATGTCAAATTCACGAAAATTTATTGCCTAGCCTCTCCCATGATTCGTTTTTTTTTTACTTATCGACCCCATGATATTTTTATAGCTATACCCACAATATATAACATCTATGACGCGCCAAGCATACGTACCTTTTAGAAACAAACTTGTATTTTTACAGTGTCTCAAGAATTTCAAGATTAAACACGCAAGAGTTATTGTGACGGTGTATACCAAATTGGAACACATTCCTCCTCGAGAAGCAAAAATCGAAACACATTCACAAAACATTAACAAAAAAAAAACTGAAAACAAAACACATTTTGAACAGATCTGGTTCCCTCCGGCGCGATCTCGGACAATTTATTAAAGCAGAAAAAATCTACTGTCTGTTCTTTTGTTGTAATCATGGCCGCACGTGACGCGCGGAACGCCCAAACCGGCAGCCATCAGCAGCAGCAGCCCATCACGTAGCCACGTGAGCCCACCCAAAAGCCCAACAGCGAGCAGGCCGACATGTCGGCAGGCCACCCTCCTGCCACTGACACCCAGGCCCATCCATAACATCCACCCCACTTGTCACCGACACGTACACGCCCCTTCGCATAGAAGAGAGGCCTTGGCTGCAACGACGGCAGTGCAGAGCCATCGCATCGACAAGGGAGGAGGAGAAGGTCTCCTCGCGTCGCGGAGAGGAGGCGTTGGTCTCCCGCGGCTCGCGCCATCGCCATGGCGTCGTCGTCCAAGGCCTCCGACTCCTCCTCCCACCGGGGCCCCAAGGTGCGGCCTCTCGATTCCCCACCCCGATCTCCCCAATCTGATCAGCTTCGATCTTCTCCGCTTCTTTTCCCCTCCTCTGTTGTGCAGCGGTCGGATCAGGGGCTGGGCAAGGACACCTCTGGCCCCGTCGCGCTCCACGGGAAGCTGATGCAGCTGAGGCGCCAAATCCAATCCGCCCGCCTCGCCTCGATCAAGGCAAGCACCGATCACATCTCTAAAATTTTGTGGTGAAGTGCCGAGTTTGGGTTACCTAGTCTGATGGTGGATTGGGTTGGGTTTTGTTTCTTGGCAGGAGAAGCTGGAAGCTAACAGGAAGGCGCTACAGAGGCACACGTGCGAGCTGTTCGATGTGGCCGCGGCGGCGGAGGCGGCGTCGAGGGGCGCGGAGGGCGGCAACGCGCTGTCGCAGCGCGCGGCGGAGGGGCAGTCCAGGCTCGTGGGGTGGGACCTGGCGAGCGGGTCGGGGGAGAGGGAGGTTGTGCACGTGCAGGAGGAGAACCTGGCGGCCGGGACGCTCGTGCTCTCGAGCTCTGGCGGCAGCGCCGCGCAGAGGACCGTCGTGCGGTTGGTGAAGCTGCCATTGGTTGAGAAGATTCCGCCGTACACCACGTGGATCTTCCTGGACAAGTATAGTGCTGCTGCTCTCCCATTGTCCCAATTTGATGGCTTGTTATTATTAGGTTGCTTTGCAGTTTTAGAGGAGTTCATATGCCATTTGTGTGTCACGATGATTTGAGATTTTGGATATAATACTCTTATGTGCATGTGTTTATATGATGAATCAAGCCAGTGCGAATAATTTAGTCATACAAGCCATAGCTACGAGATTAAATTTTGGGCAACACAGAGAAAACTTTCACGAACAGTTTAGCTTGGGGAGCTGCATAAGCATTTTTGATATCATATATTTGCTGGCTCAAACATTGCACCTCACAATATAGTGGCAGTCATGTGTTCGTATGTTTGCTTTGGAATGAGCAAGGGCACTAGTTTGTGATATCATGATCATTTTGAGAAGATTTGACTCTATGAGTGATGGGCCATGCTACTTGGCTTTAAGTTTATTCGCACAATTTATTCCGAGAGTAGCTATTTTTTCATACATGCTATATTGATGTAGAACAAATGTTGCATCCCTTTTGTCTTTGATATTTTACTCTTTTTTAAACAACACAGCGCAGAAACCAAAGAATGGCCGACGATCAGTCAGTTGTTGGTAGGAGGAGAATTTATTATGATCCAGTTGGCAATGAGGCTCTAATCTGCAGCGAAAGTGATGATGACATTCCAGAACCAGAGGAAGAGAAGCATGTTTTCACAGGAGGAGAAGATCAGCTAATATGGTAATAAACTAATAATACAAGCAAACTAAATCTTATCATTGTTATATATTTGAATAGGTTGCGCTTCCCCCCAATTATGTGCCCTGCTTGTGTCAGCAGTTGCATTTGTTTTTGGTAATATGTTTGAGAACTTAGACAAATCATAACCATAACATTACATTCACAGAACAAATCAGCCATGCCACCACAATTAGCTGCAATTATCTATACAGTTATTTTTCACAGCCTACATGACTATTCCAATTGTTTGGTGCCTTAAGAATTGTGCATAGCCTACAGCTTTCAACTTTCATCCATCTTGTTCATTCTAAAGTGGAAGCGAAAGCTAGTGTTTTGCACAACAAAATTATTGCAAACCGTGCTATGCAATTGTTATATGGGAAAAGTTTGTTTTTGCCACTAGGTGTGGCTGTGGCATGCACCTCACTTTTGGCATTTGTATTTGACATTGACACTGTCTCCAAGGTACCACTTTGACTGCTATTTCCATCATATTATGTTGTTAAAAGCACAAAAATCATATATTATGAAAGTACATCTCATGAAGAATCTAGTGATATTGATTTTAAGTGGCCAATCTAGATACTATTTTATATATTTATGGTCGAACCTAGAAATGTTTGACCGGCATGGATTCTAGGATAACTTATATTTGCAATTGGAGGTAGTTGGGTGCAAGGATCGGAAACCCGGTACCGGTGGAAATCCCGCCGAGCGGCCGGGAAAAAACCGGCCGGTTACCGGATTTCCCGGGAAAAAAACCGGTTGAATTTCACTTGAAAACCGGCTGAATTTCGAAAATTGAAAATTGAATTAGCAAAACCCGGGAAAACCGGCCGGGATTTTGGATCCCGGACCCCCGCCGGTAACCGGTGACCGGCGGTTACCGGCCGGGTTTTCCCCCCCCCGGTTGAGTGAACTATTCTGTAGTACTCTCTTTGGTTACGGATTCTTGACATTTTTCACTTTCAATGTATCTGAGATGCAACTTTGACCTCCATGGCTCCACTTTTGGGATAAGTGCTTCAGTACTCCTGAAAGTCACAAATTTTAAAACAGACCGAGGTTCCGATTTGCAACTACTCACTACTCCACTATTAACAATACTGCTTCAATATTTGTGTAATTTAGTTTTGGGAGGGAATAGAAGCACTACTCTATTTTTTTATTGTATATAAATTATTTTTTGGATGATGCCACTTTCATTATTTTCATGTAACCATTCTAAATACTTAATACATACTATTGGTGAAATGCTGACAAGTTTGTTTGTACACTTCCTGTTGTGACAAGAATTTGTGACCAAAGGAAGTACTCATTTGGCAAAGCATGAACATGAATTAAGTTGCTTGTACACATTGGATTAAGATTTTGAACTTCAGCTTAATTAGATCTGATCAATTTTATCACAATTCTCCTACTACAAAATTTACTAATTTGCACATTGTTCCTGTAATGTGCAACCATGCAAATACCATCCACATATCTCTTCACAATCACATCCTACAATTTTTTTAAAATTTTCTATGCGAATATATGCCTACTTGATCCTGCCTAAATGCTACAGGAAAGCTACTCAAGAATATGGGTTAAGCCGAGAGGTTGTCAATGTGCTCTGCCACTTTATTGATGCATCTCCTTCAGAAATTGAGGTCATCCATTTATTTTAGCAAGATTTTAGTCAGTGATGTCACTACTAAACCATACATGTTTTTGACTCTACAATTGTTTTTGTTTTACTTGAGATACCCCGGAATGCGATTGTGAATTTGTGAGTCTGTTCATTTCATTAAAATGCCAGGATAGATCTGAGGTTCTTTTTGAGAAAAATGAGAAGCACTCTGGATCTTCTGATAAGATAGAGAGCCAACTTTCTCTTGACAAGACTATGGATGTGGTTTTAGATTCTTTTGATAATCTCTTCTGCCGCAGATGTTTGGTATATTCTACTTCTGGCAATCTGTCACTTTTAGTCCTTTTTTAAAGGCTGTGTTTGCCTGTTTGTTCAGCTACACTCGAGGGTGTGATTTACTTGATAATATCTGTTCACTCAGGTTTTTGACTGTCGTCTCCATGGCTGCTCTCAGAACTTTGTATTCCCAGTAAGTCACACGTCTTTTTATGTTTGAATGAAATTCTTTTTTTCCCTTCTAAGTATTCAACATCTTTTGCTTGTCAGAACGAGAAGCAACCCTATGGCTTTGAACTTGATGAAAACAAGAGACCATGTGGTGATCAGTGCTACCTTCGAGTACGCCTCCCCTCAAATTTTACAGCTGTATCCATTAAGGCATTAACACATATTTTTTTAATCCTCAAGCTTTCACTGAAATTGCACCTTTTTTTCCCTGTGGTCAATTTAAGAACTATTGGGAGGAAGTTTCATTGGTGTGGAACATTGACATCGTGCAGAACACTTTACTATGAGGTTTGGTGCCCAAGGGTTCCCTTGTAGCTGTTTGCAGAAAGTGCATGATGCACTGTTCCAAAAAAAAAATCCACGGATGCTGTAAACATATAGTTATTCACACCTGCAAAATTTCAATATCAAATTCGTCCCTGGTATTGCGAACCAAGAAAGACGAGATACTTGTAGTGCGTAAAACAGTGCATGATGCACCACTTCTCTCTTCTTTTTTTTGTACTGTACAGTATGATCAAATTTGACTTTGAAATTCCGTAGCTGTGCATACCATTACGTGTACTACATGTACGATTTTTTAAAAGTATTTTTAAAATAACGCATCATGCACTTTTAGCAAATGGAGAAACAGGGACCATGGGCACCAGCAAATTTCTAGTTAATATACTTTTAGGCAATCTGCTGATCAATTTTGTAATAACCTTTCAATTATTTCGATTTCTACTAATTACTTATTACATTTGTCCCTTGAAGTGAGCTTATGTGTTGCTCGCTGAGGCTAATTTTGATTTTAGTTTGTCTTCAGAGGAGAGAAGGATTTCAAGATATAGGCGATGATGATCATGATGCTTGTGCAACATATAATACGGAATCAAGAACTGCCTCACACAAAGTTGGTATTAATATATTGTCTGAATCAGAAGATTCAAACCGAGAGGAAGACAACATTAAATCAAGTATATTTGTTGGAACCAGTAGATCAAAAATAGCTTCTTCTGAGAGTGCTGAAAAAAGTACTACACCGCCTTCTGGGGATACTTCTGAAACTGAAAATATATCCACTGATATGCTGCTAAGAAGTTTAGGGAAGCGCAAGATTTCAAAGCATGGACCCAGGTCTAGTGATGATTCTCCTGATAAAAAGCAAAAGACGTTTACTTCAGATATTTCTTTTGCAAGCAATATACTGAACAAGCATTCCATTCCGGAGATTGGTGACACAAGACCAGATTCCAGAGAATCTGGTGGCGATCAACTACCTAGTCTGGATGACCCCAATAAGAAAACTTCTAACAAAGATATGTGTGGTGGAAGCCCAGCTAGTACTACAGAGGATGCGGCAAAAGATAGTAATAAAGTATGGTCAGCACAGAATTTGTTCAGTTGCAGCAGGGAGCACACTCTTTCTCGTTGGAGTGCCTTAGAGAGAGATTTATACTTGAAGGGAATTGAGATATTTGGAAAAAATAGGTAAGTTTACGACATGTATAATGAAACAATTTTTTAAGTGTTGTTCAATTTAAGCTCCTTAACGTATCTTAACATTTGTGTGAATTGGCCACAGTTGTCTAATAACCAGAAACCTATTATCTGGCCTGAAGACCTGCATGGAAGTGGCCAGCTACATGTACAACAACGGTGCAGCGATGGCAAAAAAGAGACCTCTCTTGAGTAAATCCATCTTGGGTGACTTTGCAGGGGCTGAACAAGATTACATGGTATGTGTTGACTTGCATTGTTAGCTTACGTGCTCTGTCTCACTATTTGAGTATTTGGTATCTATTCAGATCAGGAATGTTAAAAGAAGCTAGAATGTTGGGAGTCATTCTGCATGCAGTTGCTGCTGCTGCTGCAGTTAGTATGTTTGTTATGACTTGCTACAGATCAGGATTTACATACTTTGATTAGTAGTTATTGCATGGTTTGTTGTTCCTGATTTTGAGATTCTGCTTCTTATTATTAGATTATGTTTTCTTCAGCACACAAGTGAAGTTTCTTGGACATGGTTCTTAAAACTGGTGATAGCCAGAGCTCTTAGGTGGCTTCAGTTCTTCAGAGATTAGGCGGTTAGGGATTACAAATTAGGGAAGTTATCATGAATAAAAGGCAGGTTCCGCTGACCCTGTGAGTTTTGCATTGTTTTTGCTTCTAGAGAGAGCATTTGTAATATTATTGAGCAAAAAGAGGAAAAACACAAAGAAGTTGCTAGTTTACACAATGACGGAAAACCGGGGGAGCGCATGGTGTGGTTTTCCTTTTGGAACCATACTTACTAGTTACCACCGTTAACCAGCAAAAAACAGTTTTCAAACCCTGCCTTTACAAATGAATCAATTAAGATACAGTCTCAGTACCACTGCACAGTCAAAAGTCAAAACATAAACAGATTCATGCTTTGTTTTGAATTGGCATTGTTATGCTAGTAACATAATTATTTGTCCATGTATTTCTAGGAGCAGGACATGGCTGCAAGAACAAGAATCTGTCGTCGGAGGGGCCGAACTCGAAAGCTCAAATATACTTGGAAGTCTGCAGGGCATCCAGCTGTTAGGAAGAGAATTGGTGATGGGAAGCAATGGTACACACAGTATACACCCTGTGGGTGCCAGCTAATGTGTGGCAAAGATTGTCCCTGTGTAGATAATGGGACTTGCTGTGAGAAGTACTGTGGGTATGTACCACGATATGCTTATTTTCCTGTTTTATTGACCAGAAATATGATGTTCCTTTACCTCTGTTCTCCAAATATTAGTACGAACATGTATGAGGTGTTTGGTTTGAGGAATCATATCATCCTAGGATGGATTGGTCTATCATGGGATCATCCCATAGTTTTAGTGGGATGACATCATCCCTCATTTTGTACTAGATTTATGCTTACGAGGGTTGAGGTGGTTATGGACTAACTCATTCTATTCCTCGAGCCAAACAAGTGGGTTAGGCTCGAAATTAGGATTGGATGGTCAATTTACCATCTCGTTCTTCAAACCAAATACCCCAGTATTGAGCTATCTGATGTACAAACTAAATTAAAAATGATTTCAACTTACTTATTTAGTTTTCTTATCATTGTATTAATGTAAATGCAAAGCAAAAACTTGACACTGACTTCACTTGTGAATTCTCATAATTATCAATAGGTGTTCAAAGAGCTGCAAAAACAGGTTTAGAGGTTGTCATTGTGCAAAAAGTCAATGCAGAAGCAGACAATGCCCATGTTTTGCTGCCAGTCGTGAATGTGACCCGGATGTTTGCAGAAACTGCTGGGTGAGGTAATCAGCACTGGTAAAATTAAGTCTTCTTGAAGTCGATGAAATAATTGTGCAATGGGATCACGAGACTTAAAATTATTTTGTTAGCTACTACCTATCATGCACTAATGTTGGCATAGTCAGATTTCTGATGTGTATTAGTTTATCTCACTTTACATGATCTTCATTCTTTTCAGCTGTGGAGACGGTTCGCTAGGTGAGCCACCAGCAAGAGGCGATGGTTATCAGTGTGGAAACATGAAGCTCCTTTTAAAACAACAACAAAGGGTGAGACTTGTAATCCTGTATTATTGTCCTCTTCACATCATTGTGCTGTACCTGTCTTTAACCGCGTTAATTGTCGATCATGATTCAGATTTTGCTTGGAAGATCTGATGTTGAAGGTTGGGGTGCATTCATTAAGGTCAGATCACTGAAGAAGCACCTTTGAGTGTGATACTTTTTTTTTTTCTTTCTTTCAGCTATTTTTATTTTTATTTCTTGCAATATGTAGAACCCTGTACATAAAAATGATTATCTTGGAGAATACACTGGTGAATTGATTTCTCACAAAGAAGCAGACAAGCGTGGCAAGATCTATGACCGGGCAAACTCGTCATTCCTGTTTGATCTAAATGACCAGGTGCGCCCTCTCCCCCCCTCTCTCCCCATGTGTGTGTGTGTGTGTGTGATTTAGTTGGGCTATTTGTTTTGGTTGGGAAGGTTAAGTCAAAGCGGTAAGCTTTACTTTGATTGCTTCACACAGTATGTATTGGATGCTTATCGCAAGGGGGACAAATTAAAGTTTGCAAATCACTCGTCTAACCCCAACTGCTATGCAAAGGTAAGTAATCTGGTAATTACTGAAATACCGCTTTATGCTTTATTGCCCTTCATTTTAATTTCACCTTCCTGTCCAGGTGATGTTGGTGGCTGGCGACCATCGGGTTGGTATCTATGCAAAGGAGCATATTGAGGCAAGCGAGGAACTCTTCTATGATTATCGGTATGGACCTGACCAAGCCCCAGCCTGGGCTAGGAGACCAGAAGGGTCAAAAAAGGATGAAGCATCTGTCTCTCACCATCGAGCGCACAAAGTTGCTTGATAGTTGAAGAGCTGCTCCGGATGATACAATCTGCTGTAAATTATATGATAATTAATACATAGTTTAGTCCAAGTCCATTATACAAGGACCATTCGTTGGCATGATAAACAGATTCTGTATTCCTTAAATAAACTCTCAGATATCGAGCTTGCGAATAAATGAAAAATAAGCATTCGTGGATTTACTTTGTAGAATGTCCGAACGAAAACGTAATTATGCGGTGAAGATTTTTGCCCTTACTCCCCATACACAGAAGAGGTGAAGTCTGAATGAGACCTGTTACAAAGAGAGGAGTGGAAAAGTGAATGTCTGAATTAGTTGTATAGCGAGTCCAAAGGGTATGTATGTATAGTACAGGACTAAGGGACACATCCAAACCGTAGACTACAAGTACATTATCAGAAATGCCCTTTAACAACCTTTTTAAAATGCAAGTCATGTATAATAGCATTGCATGTGAAAGGGTTACTAAAATAGAAAAAAAAAATCTAAAATCCTAGTTCTGAAGTTGTCGTAGGGTAGCTCTTAAAAAATATGTCGAGAATCAATGATATCCTATCCAAGGTCATGTGGTAGTCCATAAATCACAAGGTGCAGACGTTGAGAAAAGCAGAGGCAGGTGGGGGCAAAATCGACCGTGACAACACGACGAAGAAGATGTTGAAGCCGACATAAATAGGGAAACTCGTCCAATCAAGCCGAAGAGGGGCAGATCAAAGCTCGATACAGCGGTGGCATAGAAGGGAAGTGCGACAGCTTTAGAAGTTTGAGCGGTGGCTTAGAGAAAAGCGATAATATTATAATAAATTCTACGATTTGCAGCGGTTCAAAGAGAAAAGTGGTTGTTATAGGCGTACGAAAAGGAGGGAGGGTGTCACACTGGATCTAACTGGATGCAACGTGGATAGAAAGCAAAGGATAGAGTCGGTCTAGACAGACTAGAGAACAAAAAGCGAGACTCTAGAGCGAGAGAGACTCAAATGGCTAATAACAACAGATACTACCAAGCATGGCACGCACAGCCCACCAGTAGCAAAGCTTGGCCTAGTCGCAAGTAGCAGACCCTTCGTCCAAAACAAGAACCAACCCAAAAAAGAATGACAGAAGAAGCCCAAAGCCAGCCAAGAAGCGAGCAAAAAAACCAGCAACAAGGGTTCCTGTCCAGCGAGCAGGCGGCGGCGGCGTCGCTCCAAAGAGAGGGAGCAACAGGCGGCGGCCGTGGCTGAATGGGCTCGGGTTGGTGGAGCATGGCGATGCCCATGGAGGGAGCTGTGGTCTGAGGAGGACATTGGCCAGCGGCGGTCACCAAGGGCGGCTCGTCGGCCTCGGCAGCCCCAAGGGCGGTGACGACCTCCTCTGGTAGATCTATAGTGGCCCGAGGCAGGAGAGGCAGCGGTGGCGACAGCTCGAGGAAGAAGAGACCCGAGGTGACGACGGCTAGAGAGAGAGAGAGAGAGAGAGAGCCTGGGGCCAAGGCAGTCGGAGCAGAGGCTGGAGCTAGGATTGCTCGGAGCTTCGAGCGACTCCCAAGAGGCGATCGTTTGGATCCGGCCTAGTGGCGACGGGATCCGACAACCTTGGGTGGCGGCACGATGACCCAGAGGGCGACGGCAACGACCTCAAGAGGCGGCACGGCTTAGAGGCCCAGCTGGTCGCCAGCTCTCGAGTACAAACAGATCCGGCCGTGGACGAGCTCCTCCGCTAGATCTAGCGAGGAAGGTGGCTCGTGAAAGACCGTGGTGAGCCGACGATTATGGACGAGGGAGCTTAGATTCGGAACCGACGGCGTCAAATCATGACTCCCCGAGCTTGATCCAAGGCCGGCGACATGAGAAGATGGCCGACGGCGAACTTGAGGACGCCGAATCTGATGACGGCGAGCAAGGATCAGTAACCCCGGAACCGGAAAAAAAACCGGACCGCGGCGGGTAACGGTAACCGACCAAGTTAACGAAAAAGCCAAAGAAAACTTGGATAAATTTTAAAAATTGAATTTTGAATTTAAAATTTGTAAAACTGGTTATTGGACTGGTTACCACCCAAAAACCGGTCAAAAAACTGGAAAAACAGAGAAAACCAGTTATGAGTAATTAATAATTGAAATAATACAAATATTAATTAGAAAGTGTTTAATGGAGTAGCAATTGGAAAAAACTGAGAAAACCTTGTCACATTTTGTTTGGTTAGGTCAAGATTGATTTATACGAGGTACTTTATTCGGTGTATCTGATCACTATACAATTAGACGCATTTAACATCTGTGAGGATTAATTTTTCAAAAAGCTTCCTTATTTTAATGGAAATGTTCTTAACTAGTTGTTCTACAACATCCATTTTGATGTCAAAACTATAGAGTTCTGTCCCAGTATATTGTATTACATGACTAGTAGTGTTCATTGTTCGGAACGACTAGTCTTCCTGGACATTGATTCATAGCCATCCTTTTTAAACTGTGATTTGGATTACAATGTGTTCAGTATGACTATCATAGCTCTGTGAACTGAATCACAAATAAACCTCTTAATAATATATCTACTCATCTACCTAGGATAACTATCATTACTCATAGTTGGAAATAACACTCTAGCTCATGGAGAGAAACTCATCGGCGTCTAGCTGTTACCACTATTCTCCTTCTTTCCTTGCTTGTTACTGCCTACTGCTGCTGCAGCAGCAACAATAATGCAAGGAGCTTTCCAAGCATCCAAGGAAGTGTAATAATACAAAGAACTTTCCAGGCTGCCCTACTGCACATGCTGCCCAAGGAAGTGAAACAATGCAAGGAGCTTTCGAGGAAGTCCAAGCATCTAAGGAGCTTTTCAGTAACCGGTCGGGTTTTTTTTCTTGCTTGGGTGTACAATAATTCAAGTATATTTAGCTCATACAATAAATCTAGCACAAAAAGGTCTAAACTAACTGTTGGACCGAAAAGGCGACTACAAGGGGAATACGAGCACACTCACTTTTTCACAAATAATTGATTCAATAAAACTTTACTCCAGTAGCTATAGAAACTATGAAGATCAGTATATCAGTACAACGGAAGACTGATATTGAATCTAATTTAAACCCCTAAGTAATAAGACAAAATCAACAAAGATTAAAACAAAACAATCTCTTGGCGGTCGCTTGGCGATGGCGGTCTGACCGGTATTGCTTGGTCGACCGTCGTGCGAACAAAGATCAGATGACCGATGAGCGAAGTTGCAAATAGATGAAACTTTTGATCTACAACTCCAAACTTGATGAAACTTAGAACACACCTTCTCTATGATGTCAGGAAGCTATCCCAATCGAATATTATGATAATTCGTGGGAGAATTGCGTTCCTTTTCCGTTTGAGATGAGCAAGGTGCAAAACCGGGTCAAAACGAAAGCTAGGTCAAAACTCTTGCTCGTGGGTGATTGATGATCAAGATGATCCTAGATAGATTCCCACACGTCACAGCAAGCTAGATCACGTGAAGAAACCAAGCAAAAACTCACGGATCATAGAAAGACCCAAAATCATCAAATAAAGAGAAAGAACGCAATGAGACAAAACATTGATCAAACTTTCCTTTGATTGATTGATATGATATGAGATTACAGCCTCTCCATCAATGGAGGACAATGCTCAATCCAAGAACACAAAAATCACATCAAACTATCAAGAACACTAGCCTCCACAAAAGCTCTCCCTAAGAAAATTAGGGTTTACAAAAATAGCAAAAGAGACGAAGAGGAGGTGCAGCCACCTCCCTCCCCTATTTATAGTGGAGGCTTAGACCTTCTAGAAGTTTGACTCAATTGGGCTCCCGTTAAGGCCCAAAACAAACGGGACATTTACACACGTATTTTAATGCGCCATCTTTAACACCCCTTGACCTAACTAGCTACATCTTGCGCCATCTTGTGCCTCGGATAGCTAATAGGTCACCCTTGTCCATCTTGCACCACGCTTGAGTACATTGACCTCACCTGGCATCGTCGATCGTTCTGAACCTCAGCTCTTTAAGCCTAGTCCCGATCATCCTCACCGTTGACCGTCGTTGACCACCAAGCAACCTGCACAACAATAGACAAGTAAACCGAATTTGGGAACAAGTTCTTCACAACTTGATCCATGTTAGTCAAAACATGCATCATGCAACATATATGCCCTGAAACTCATGACTTTGACCTAACAAACGAAAATCGCCGCCACGACGAGCGACGAACCAAGTGAAAACCGGTCAGACCACCCCTAGGGCCGGTCGACCGCCATTCTAGCCTGGTCGACCGCTGACTATTGGCGGTCGGACCGCAAGACGACTTAGCCGATTTTCAACATCTGAAAACCGAAACCTACTGGAAATTTCAAACCAATAGAACTTTTGACTGGAGACTCTAAAAATTATGAGATCAAGTACAATAGAATCCCCTCTGTTGCCTGCTACGTCTATTTTTGGTCCAGTTCAATCCAACACTTTCTGACGTTGGCCGGTCTGACCGCAGGTTATGGTCGGTCGGACCGATTTGGGACCGGTCTGACCGCCGCCTTGGCCGGTCTGACCGGTTATATGGCCTGACAGCACTGAAACTGTGCTGAAAACACGCAAAATGACAAACCGTTAACGCCATTGCCAATTGTCACATCATCATAAGATCTGGAGCATATCCCAATGATATCCACAATCTCCCCCTTGATGAACACATTAACAATAATCCAGAAAATGTAATTTGGAGGTTTGAAAAGTAAAATACTTTCGTTTTCGCACAAAAGCACAACTTGGTCCATAAGCAAGAAAAAACAATGAGAATGACCAAGCTGGTATCAGAATAGCATAGGAAAGTGAGATAAGACAAATGAAAGCATAAAAACTTTGATTTTCAGAAAAGAGTCAAAAATCTCACTTAAGATCCATATAAAAAAACAATTGTTCAATTGACCTATGATCATTGTGAGGATTAATAAATGCAATTCAAGTTTAGAAGAATCAATAAGACAATAAGAATGCAATTCAAAAACTCCCCCCCACTTTGATCCTCAGATTTCAAAAATTCAAATTCTCCAATTTCTCCCCCTTTTTTTTATCACATATATATATATTCTCCCACTTTGTACAATAATGATATATCTTCCTCCCAACATTAAAATATCTTCTCCCCCTTTGACAATGGAGTCATCAAGGAATCACGCATTCCTCTCATCTAGAGATAGCAAATGTAGAATGAAGAAAGAAGCATAAGAAGGAGTATGCATGAAGTGCAATGCAATTAGCTTCATTTTTTTGTATTTTTCAATTTTTGATTACAAGAAACTTTGGAGATTACCCAAAAGAGCATGCTAGCATCTCTAATAGTGCACAAACAGCATATCAAGCCTAACAACGCTAGCAAGATCATGATAAGACATATATATTAAAGCTAAGCACGAATGCTCAAAAGTAAAGCAATAGATTTGATCAATTTAAGCAAAGCTTCAAATTCAGTAAGTTCATCAACAGGAATCCTAAAGTGAATCTGGCCATGTCAAAATATCAAAGTGAGATCAAAAATCTAAAAAAGACCACAATTAAGAGTCAATCAGGTCCTACATTGAATCATTTTGCTCAAATTTCTCAAAAGCCCATTTTTTCAACAATTTTATCATTTGCACTGAATATTGAAGTTGACTAATGATCTAACTTAGTGACAAGATTCTGGACTAGGAGCCATCCACAAACTCATCCTAAGCTTCGAACAGAAGTTGATTAAAGGTATATCTTAGTGAAGAAGATCCTGGATTAGGAACCATCTACAAACTCTTCCTAAGCTTCTACCAGGGCGACAAATCTTGAGGTTCATGTCATTTCTGACAAGCAGTCCCCATGAGATCGTCTGGATCATCAAACTATCTCCAAGTTCATGTCTTTGATAAGCAGTCTCGTAAGAATAGTTTGACACAATTTAAGCATAAGACAATCTTGTTTTTTCATGTTTCACAGGAGCAATTTTAGAATCTCGAGAACACAAGAAGCTCAAGTAATGGTCAATTTTAGATTTAAGAGCTAACAAAGCAATTTGACAGGGCCAATGTCACAAAAGGAGCATTAATTACGCAACTAGCTAAAACATCCACAAATTATATTTTTTAGTTCGAGTTGTTTTAGAGTTCTAGCTCATACAGCAAAGACTTATCTGTATATGTGAAAGCATGATAATTCTAGCAAGTCAAAGAACTAGACATGTCATTGAGCAAGAATTGAAATACTAAAGCTCCAAAGGGTAATAGGCAAAGCTTCATCAATTTTAAAAGATAAGCAGAAAAACTTATATTACAATGCATCTTTTGGATACCACTTGTTGGATTTTTCATATGAATGCAATAAAAGCCTAAAAACCTAAAAAGTTCAAAAAGATCAATAAGTTCAGAAATGAACAAGAAAAGATCAAAAGAACAAGGTAAGATCAGAAAAAATCGAACTCCCCTCTCAAACCAACCCATAGGGATAAATTACCCCTAACTCGCTTCTCAAGGTGGCAAACCTAGTTGGGTCTAAAGGTTTAGTGAGGATATCAGCTAGTTGAGCCTCGAACTCCACGAAATGCAGCACAATATCACATTTCTCGACATGGTCTCTAAGGAAGTGATAGCGAATGTCTATGTGCTTGGTCCTAGAGTGTTGCACAGGATTCTTAGCAATATTAAAGGCAGAAGTGTTATCACAGAAAAGAGGAACACTAGCAAAATTTAACCCATAATCCTTAAGAGTGGTTACCATACATAAAATCTGACTACAACAACTAGCAACAGCTACATATTCAGCTTCAGCAGTGGATTGTGCAACAGAAGACTGCTTCCTAGAAGACCAAGAAATAAGAGAAGTGCCTAGAAAGTGACAAGTGCTTGAGGTACTCTTCCTATCAAGCTGACAGCCCGCAAAATCAGAATCAGAAAACTCCCGAATAGACAAAGATGAAGAACATGAATACCAAATGCCATACAGAAGGGTAGAGTGCAGCAAATGCAAGCAGAATGCGAATGACTTCTAGTATAGCAACAGGAGCAAAGGTCTCATCAAAATCCAACTCCTCAACTTGGCTAAAACCCTGAGCTATCAACCTAGCCTTGTTTCTAATTATAGAACCATCCTCATTTTGTTTGTTTTTGAAAACCCAGCGGGTTCCTATAACATTATGACCACTAGGAGGTTCTACTAGGTTCCAAACGTTATTCCTCTCAAAATTCTCTAACTCCTCATGCATAGCATTAACCCAGTTAGAATCCGATAAAGCATGTGATATATCGCGGGGTTCAAAAGAAGCAACAAATGCAGAATGAGAGTAGAGATTTGGATCATGATACCTGGAGCGAGTGACTCGCTCATGGAGATTACATATTATATGATCCAGAGGGTGTTCCCTTTGAATGTGTAGTGGCGCACCCGGAGAGGAAAATATTTCTTCAACCTCCGTAGGTACTGCTGATGATAAAGATGCAGCAGGAGCCTTATCTAAAGGCGAAGTAGTCACAACAGGTTCTTGTGCTGAAATAGGAGTGTCAACAGCGGCAGGTGGAAGAACATCATCGAGTCCTTCATCATCTTCCTCTATAAATATGCTCTCCGTCACCTGCGTATCACCTGAAATATCTGATCTAGCTCCAGAGCTAGTCTCATCAAAAGTGACATTGCATATCTCCTGAACAAGATTAGTTTCAGCATTAAAAACCCGAAAACACCTCGAATGTGCAGAATAACCCAGAAATAAACCATTAAAAGTTCTTGACTCAAATTTATCTAGATTTCCTGTTTTGAGAATAAAACACTTGGATCCAAAGACTCGAAAGTGCGAGACATAGGGTTTTATACAAAATCGAAACTCATAAGCAGTCTTGCCCAAAGAAGGTCTCACAAAGACACGATTAGCAATATGGCAAGTAGTAGCAATAGCTTCGGCCCAAAACCTCCTCGGCGTGCTATACTCATATAGCATCGTCCTAACCATCTCAACCAGGGTCCTGTTCTTCCTTTCCACAATACCATTTTGTTGAGGGACGTGTGGAGAAGAGAACTAATGCTCAATTCCACGCTCAGCACAAAAAGAAGCAAATGAGATATTCTTGAACTCCGTGCCGTTATCACTGCGGATCGCTCTCAAGACACCTGGAAGTTCAGAAGTCAAACGAAGAACAAGATCATGATAATAATCAAAAGCTTCATCCTTAGAAGCAAGAAAGAACACCCAAGTGTATCTAGAAAAATCATCGACTATGACAAGAATGTACCATTTTCCACCAACTGACCGAACCCTAGTTGGACCAACAGTATCCATATGGAGCAACTGTCCCGGTCCGTCAGTCATGACCATAGTCACTGAAGGGTGTGAGGCGGCAACTTGCTTGCCATGCCTACAAGGCGTACATACAGCATCTTTGACGGCTTTGAGTTTGGCAAACCTCTCATGAGCTCAAGGTTGCTAACTCGCGTCAGGTGATCAAAACCAATGTGCCCCAAACGACGGTGCCAAAGCCAGAACTCAGATGAAGAAGATGAAATTAAGCATTTGAGAGAACCAGCAAGAGATTCAGAAAAATCAGCTCCAAAGATCCTAGCAACTCTAGTAATCCTCAAAACAAGCTCACCAGTTGAATCAAACACTCGACAAACATTTTTCTTAATTATAGTCTCATAGCCATCATAAAGAAGTTGAGAGACAGAAAGCAAATTAAACCTTAGCTTGTCCACAAAGGCGACGTCCTTGAGGATGAAGTTGTCGTTCACCCTGATCGATCATGTTCCTTCAATCCGCCCTTGTTTATCATCTCCAAAGGTGATAAAATCATCACCCGTCGATCGCGTGAATGAGGTGAACTATCTCGAGTCTCCGGTCATGTGGCGTGAACAGCCGGAGTCGATGAACCACGTGTCCTTCCTCTTTCCGCGGTAAACCTGAAAATCAAGGAACAGAAGAACGATGTGTCTCAATACTTGGGTTAGTTAAACTAGACTTAGCAACTCAGTACTGAGACACACGTCTGCGAGTAGTATGCAAAGCAGAAGTGCTATACTTGATTTTATTTGAAGTTCTGTTATGAGCAATGGTTAAACTAACATCAGAGTTATCCTGTTTAGGAGCATGATGAGCATGTGGCACAAATCCTAAACCAAGTTTCTTCTTTTCTAAGTTACCATGTCTCATAAAAGCTCTAGGTTGATTGAATGAAATTCTAGTAAAAATTTTCTTATCATTTTTCAACCTACGCCAACAGAACTAACCAAATGCCCATCCTTTTTGCAATAGGTGCAATGGTACTTGATACAAATGGGAGAAGCACCCTTTGACTTAACAGATGGTTGGGCAACACCTGCAGATTTAAAGATAGTTTTTGCAGGTTGAATTTTGAATTAAACTAACCCATTTTTCAATACTTGAGTAACTTTTGGCTTAGAATTATCTTGAACAGAATTGTATCATAATCCTTGCTTCTTATAAGGAGTTTTAGACTTGTCCATAATCATGTTTAATTGTTTCTTACCTTTAGAGAATTTTTCTAAGGTATCCTTAAGATAAGCATTTTGTTCTTTAAGATTAACACATGATTCACAGGTTTTACCCTTAATGGCTCTATCATATTTTTTCTTATATAAAGCAGTTTCAAGTTTAAGAGCTAGACAGGAAGCACATGTAGCAGACTCAATACTGTCCTTAAGATTGACATATTTAGCTCTAGCTTCTTCTAAGATATCTTTAACTTCATGTTCACGTTCTAAGCAGAAAGTGCAAAGGCTAGGATCAACCACACTAGAAGCAACTAACTTGCTAGACTCTAAGCATTTTTCACATGGAGCAGATTTAACCTCAACAAGCTCAGTCCTACCATTTTCATGTTGTTGCAAAGCAATATCATGAGCAGATTGCAGTTTAGCAAATTCAGAGTGCAAAGCATGGCAGGATGAATATTCATCAGATTCAAGAGTCTTAGCATTTTCAAGTTCTAAAGTCAAATTATCTACTTGTGACTCTAAGTCCTTATTCTTAGCCATGACAAACTCTAAAGCCTTATCCTGACTCATAAGTTGCTCAAATATAGTTTCACATCTATCAGCAAGGACATCATAGGAAGGAGGTACCTCATCGTCGTCGTCGTCAACGGAGTCGGCCATGAAGCACAAGCCAGTGAAGTCCTTGGCCTTCCCCTTCTTCTTGTTTTGAGGAATCTCCTCCTCCTTGCCCTCCTCGCTCCTGGAGTCCACATCGCTTAACGATTGATCCTCAAAAGCGGCAAGCACCCGGTGAGCGGCCTTAGTCAGCTTGGCAGTATCATACCTTGATTTGTTCCATTGAGGCTTCTTCCAAGCTGGCTTTTCCTCCTTATGGTTGCTCTTACCTTTCATCTTGGGGTAATTTGCCCGGATATGATTAAGCTCACCACACTCATAGCATGTCACGGGACCTCCTCGATTTCTGTTTCTCATATTGTTGTAGGCCCGTGTGACCTTTTTGACTATGAGGGCCAACTCAGCATCTGGAAGACTCTCAAACTCCTCTTCATGAATTGCAGATAAGCCAGCAAGCAAAAATCCAGAAGAAGACTCAAAAGACCCATCAGAAGCTTTCTTGAGCGGGTCGGCTACCAAAGCCATATTTTCCTTTTTGGGATGATCAATCCTCTTGATCTCATGAGTCTTAAGCTTGCTATATAGTAGCTCCAAAGTCAGATCAGAAAGATTGACATTCTCCTCAATGGCTGTGGCCTTTATCTCCCACTCATTGGTATTGATTGCAGCCAAGAGGTGGGTGGCATTTTCAGACTGAGAATATTCAATACCAACAGCTTTCATCTGATTAATCACTTTATTAAAGCGACTAAAAATGTCATCGATGCTCTCTCCAGGACGCATCTCGAATTGTTATATTCATGCTTATAGACTGTTTGGCGTACTTTCTTGACTTGGGACGAACCCTCATGGTAGGTTTCGAGAGTGGTCCAAATCTCGTGCGCAGTCTCAAGATTGCAAATCGATCATACTCCTATCTACCGAGCCCACCATATAAGAGATTTTTAGCCTTATTGTTGTTAGCCAAAAGGGCTTCTGAAGCCGGCGTAGCAACTTTGGGCACAACGAGCGGGACTCGAACAACCTCCTATATAGCGTGTCCTTCGCTCTCAAGGAAGACTCGCATGCGATTCTTTCAATAGGCATAGTTATGCCCATCGAAGATATGCGGCTTCGTGGAGTATCTATCCATCGCCAAGTTCAGTGACCAGTTAAGATCAAGATTGAACTAACTAGGCTCTGATACCACTTGTTGGACCGAAAATGCGACTAGAGGGGGGTGAATAGGAGCACACTCACTTTTTTCATAAATAATTGATTCAATAATATTTTACTCTAGTAGCTATGGAAGCTATGAATATCAGTATATCAGTACAGCGGAAGACTAATACTGAAACCAATTTAAAACACCTAAGCAATACGACAAAATCAACAAGGACTAAAACAATTCAATGCATTGTGGAATCGGATCATTGGCTCAATGATGATCGACCGATTACTCATTGAGTCGACCGGTTGCCTTGGCGGATCGACCACGACTAAAGAACATAATACAAACAACACGATGACGAAGTTGCAAATAGATGAAACTTTTGATCTACAACTCCAAACTTGATGAAGCTTGGAACACACTTTCTCTATGATATCAGAAACCTATTCCAATCGAATATTGTGATAATTCTTGGAAGAATAAGGATCCTTTTCCATTTGATTGAAGAAAGGTTCAAAATCGGGTCAAAATAAAAACTTGATCCAAAAACTTGCTCGTGGGTGATTGATGATCAAGATGATCCTAGAAAGGTTCCCACACGTTACAGTAAGCTAGATCACGTGAAGAATTCAATTAAAAAGCTAGATCACGTGAAGAATTCAATTAAAAACTCGCGGATCAAAGAAAGACTCAAAATCATCAAATATAGAGAAAGAACGCAATGAGACAAAACATTGATCAAACTTTCCTTTGATTGATTGATATGATATGAGTTTACAGCCTCTCCATCAATGGAGGACAATGCTCAATCCAAGAGCACGAAAATCACATCAAACTGTCAAAAACCCTAGCCTCTACAAAAACTCTCCCTAAGAAAATCAGGGTTTACAAAAAATAGCAAAAGAGACGAAGCGAAGGTGCAGTCACCTCCCTCCCCTATTTATAGTGGAGGCTTAGACCTTCTAGAAGTTTGATTTTATTGGGCTCCCGTTAAGGCCCAAAACAAACGGGAGACATAAGCACGTATTTTAATACGTCGTCTTTAACATCTCTTGACCTAACTAGCTACATCTTGCGCCATCTTGCGCCTCGGATTAGCCAATAGGTCACCCTTGTCCATCTTGCTCAACGCTTGAGTATATTGACCTCACCCGACATCGTCGATCGTTCTGGACCTCAGCTCTCCAAGCCTAGCCCCGATCATCCTCGCCGTTGACCGTCGTTGACCACCAAGCAATCTGCACAACAATAGACAAGTAAACCGAATTTGGGAACAAGTTCTTTACAACTTGACCCATGTTAGTCAAAATATGCATTATGCAACATATATACCCTGAAACTCATGACTTTGACCTAACAACCGAATATCGCCGCCATGACGGGCGGTGATTCAAGTGAAAACCGGTCAGACCGCCCACCCTGGCCGGTCTGACCGCAACCTATTGGCTGGTCAAACCGCCAGTTATGACTTAGCCGATTTTTCTCTCGAAAACTGAAGCCTACTGGAATTTTCAATCCAATAGAACTTTTGACTGAAACTCAAAAAATTATGAGACTAAGTGCAATAGAATCCCCTCTGTTGCCTGCTACCTCTATTTTTGGCCCACCTCAATCCAACACTTTCTGACGTTGGCCGGTCGGATCGATTTGGGAGCGGTTTGTGCCGCATACTCGGCCGATCGAGGCCGGTTATACTCGACAAAGACTGGAATCAGGTAGAAAACACGCAAACGATAAACCGTTAACGTCATTGCCAATTGTCACATCATCCTAAGATCTGGAGTATATCCTAATGATATCCACACTAACTTAGGAAATGCATTATGTAGTCATAAATTCAAATTCAAATTTATTTTTTTTGGTTAGTTACTGTTCACCCCCGGTCACCATCAGGATTTTGGTTACCGCTAGTAATCGGCCGAGATTTTGATCCTTATTGGCGAGCTCGGTGATGGCGATGGTGAGCTCGAAACCGACGGCTTGAGGACACCGATGCTTTATGATGGAGGACAAAGCTACTGCTGAAGAAGCAACCTACAACTAAGAGGTGACCACCCCGGGGGCAACAACAGCGGAAAGTGGGAGACTGATAGGATATCGCAACCCGCTCTGATACCATGTTACAAAGTGAGGGGTGAAAATATTAGTGTGGGTTGTATTGCAAGCCCAAAGGGCATGTATTTACTACAAGAGTCAGGAACAGACCCAAACCCTAGACTACCAAGTATAATACAAGAAATACTCTTTAACAAGAACGTCATTATTCATAGAAGCTTACCTTTTTGGTATTTTAAGAATAGACGAATTTTATTTTCCAACTGTTATGTAAATCAATTAAAGTTCAATCATAGTCTCTTCATTGTAATGTACATGAAAGTGCTGCTGTGCTAGTAATTGCTAAGGGGTGTTTCTGGATCCATACGACAATAGACAATTTGCTCGACACATTATCAGCTGGGGAAAAGATGCAAATAGAAGGAATATGATTGCGCGCGATCTTTTCACAATCAAATTACATTTACAGAAGATATACGGGCCCATTCCAGAAAAAGCAAGGGGCCAAATAGAGTAGTTGCTAACTTGTTACATTGCTTTCTTGTGAGGACACTAGATGGTAGAACAATAGCTCATTCCATGTATCTGGCACCCCAGGAAGGCACCAGTGGCTGCAATCCTGGATGCTCGATGTTGGTAAATCTCCTGCCTTCCTCCCATACACAGATGGGTGGCCATCTATCCTAAGCCCAGATAGATTGGTAATGTTCAGAATTGTCACAGGAGTCTTCATTTGCTTCGCTACTTGTTCCAAAATTATGTTTCTCTCAGGTATCGGCCTTGCATGACTGTCATTAAGGGGCAGTGTGCTCTCTCTGCAGTGCCCCTCTGAATTCCACTCCCGCCGCTGAAATCAGCGATAATTCATTATGTTGGCATGACTGCTTACAGGAGATTGCGGCAAGTCGAAGTTGCTCGTGTTGGAATGAACAAATGAGATTTGAGGGAGCAAACCTGAAATGCGATGGGGCTGAGCTTCGAAAGAACACTTGCGTTTTGTGATGATTGATGTAACGGTCGACCCACGATGCCCATGTGGTTAGTGCTCTACGGTAAGCAGTGGAAACATCGAGATGGGGATGGACAGTATCCCCTTCTTGATAATAATTCACCCTGCAAGCAAATGCAGTTATTAGATGTTATCATTATGCTGCCTGCTACATCTACACAATAACATAATTCCACTGTAGTTTCTCTGCAACTTCCAAGTTTTGTAAGAAACAACAAGATACACTCCATGCTAACACTTAAAAAAACACTCCATGCTAGCTCATCTAAATCTGAATAACTAGATATGTGCTCTGTCAAATGTTGCATACTTTTACTCAATTTGATTTTAAGATATAAAGAATTTATTCACAGCAACGGTTGCAATTCACATTCATCAACGCTCACCCAGCTTTTGTTTTGTGATGCGACCACCAATGAGCAGTGTTAAACACAAGTACATTGGCCCCTCTCCATCTTGATGAGCTCCGATCAATGGTATCGATCCGCAGTGTCCTTTTGCGCTTCTGGCCAATTCTTCCTTTGCCTTCATGCACCAAGAAATGTGTCACATGGTACTCCACACTGCAATTGTAGTCCTGCAGCAACCATACCAGGATGACTCCTATGCACTTACAGTGAATGGACTGGTTTCACATTAGATACAGACATACGGATCATACAAACCAGGAACTTGAAGTTGTAATCTCCTCTCTCCTTAGTAATCCTGCGGCCACGAGCTTCATGAATCCTTGCAGTATCCAAGACTGCCTCTCTCAGCAAGCACATCATGGATTCCCACTGGTTCCTGTTAATGGAGTCCCCGACAAACACTAGCCTCTTTCCTCGCAGCATCTCAAGCATTGTCCTAGCATCAAACCTAAAATTACAATGCATGCCAAAGTTAGCAAATGACAAACTTCCCGTCCTAAGTAAACAAGAAATTGGCAAATGCAATACCTTGGGATATTGCAATTCTTTGGCTGCCACCTCCACTTTGTGTAGCTTCGATCCATTCTTCCATTTGCCTCACAGCTGAATCCTTCATCTATGAATGGGCATGAATTGCTCGTGTAGAGTGGATAGTTCTCATCGAACACCCACCTCCCACCAAAAACATCACAATGCTCTGCATTGCTTCTCGCCAAATCCATTTTGCTCACAACTGCTTCCTGAATCAGATTAGCATCTTCCTTCGGACGGATTAGTGCTGCTCCTGAGTTGTTCTGTACCATCGAATGATCTGAGCTTTCCCATTGCTCCCCTTGTTGAGAAGCATAAGCTCCTTGCACAGAGGAATTGCCACTTCCTCCCACACTGCCACCTTGCAAAAATCCGCCTTTCGTCCCCATTGTGGGACCTGAAGCTTCCATGGAGAAATTGGCAGCTCGAACAGACTCTGTTCCCTCGAATTTCTCCACTGACGCAGCTGTCCCTCGGGTAGCAGAATCATTGCCCGCATTTAACAGTGTCTCCATTGCTGAGCTCACAGCTTCTTTGCTAAGATTCTTGCCTTCGGCGGAGTCGGGTTCCTCCAAAACCGAATCTTTCGTCAGCTTCTCACCGTCTCCACCACCAGGAACAACTTCTTTCACCTCCATGGCCGAATCCAAACCTCTCACAGTATAGTTTCCAGCTTCCGCGAACTCCGGCCCCTCCGAAACCGCACCATTCGCGGGAGTTCCACCCTTTTCACCTCCAAGAACTGCTTCTTTCATCCCCATTGCCGAACCCACGCCTATCGCCGGCGAGTCCCCAGCACCTGCGCTGCGGGCTCCCTCCGAAGCCGAATCTCCCCCCAGATCCACTTCCCCGCCCCCAAGAACCTCCTCTTGGACCTCCGCCGCCGCACCGCTCCTTGAAGCCTCGCCTCCAAGACTCGGCGCCCGCGCAGTGGCAACGGATGTATTGGCGCGGACGGAGGAGGCGAAGGGGAGGTGGAGGGGGCGGCCAAAGCGGATGGCGAAGAGGGAGAAGAGGAAGGAAAAGAGAAGGGAGGAGGAGGCGAAGGAGAGGAGGAGAAGACTCTTCGGGCTCATGAGGTGGTAGGAAGAGGAGGGGGAGGAGCTCCTCTGCCTCTCCATTGCTGCGGGGGGAGAGAGCAACGGCTGGTGCAGTAATGTCGGGCCGTGTTTAAAGGCAGCGTGACGAGGCAAGGAGGAAGACGACGAGGAGGGGGGTGTAACGGAAACGGAACGGGGGCTTCCACGTCGGAACGAGCCACGACACGATGGACCCGGCACAAGCACATTATGGTCCGTATTGTTTATGGGCTGTACCGATCCGACACGAGATTCCAGACTGTGTTTGAGCCGCCATCTCAGCATGGTGGGTCGGCCTGGTTCGGTACGATACAAACAGTGCCGGACCGTGCCAAGCATGGCACAACCCGTGTAGCCCGGAATGACCCGACTACGGGGGATTCGTCGAGGTGGAGGCGTCGGCGTCTAGAGAGACCGGCGAGGCAGCGATGGTGAGGGAGGGAGACAACAACCAAGGAGGAGCTGAGGAGGAGGAGGCGGGGAGGGAGGAGAAGGAGGCGGGCGTCGTCGTCTGCCGAGGCGGGACCACGGAGCGGAAGAAGGCGCGGAGGCGGCGTCGCCGCCAGCAGAGGAAGAAGGCCTGACGCAGGCGCGTAGAGGAAGAAGGCGCGGACGAGAGGAGGCGACGCAGGGCACGGAGCTACGTGGACCGAGGAGGCGGTGGCGCGGTGCACGGAGTTGCGCGGATCGAGGAGAGGAGGCGACGGGGTGACGAGGCGGCGAGGCATGTGGACAGCACGAGAGAGGCATGGGGGAGAAGAAGGACGGGGCACGAGCAGGCCGAGCATGGGAGGGTAGGCGGGCGATCTGAGCTCACGGCTCCTTGAAGCCTCGCCTCAAGATTCGACCTTGCAGCAGGGCAGCGGATGTATTGGCGCGGACGGAGGAGGCGAAGGAGAGGTAGAGGGGGCGGCCAAAGCGGATGGCGAAGAGGGAGAAGAGGAAGAAGAAGAGATGGGAGGAGGAGGCGAAGGAGAGGAGGAGAAGACTCTTCAGGCTCATGAGGTGGTAGGAAGAGGAGGGGGAGGAGCTCCTCTGCCTCTCCATTGTTGCGGGGGGGGGGTGCGGTGCGATATGTCGGGCCGTGTTTAAAGGCGGCGTGGCGAGGCAAGGACGAAGACGACTAGGAGGGTCGGTTTAACGGAAACAGAATGGGGGCTTCCGTGTCGGCACGAGGCACGACATGGTAGACCCCGTCTAGGCACAGCACGGTCCATACTGTTTATGATCCGTACTGGTATGACACGAGACTCTAGGTCGTGCTCGAGCCGCTACCTACTCACGGTGGGCGGCGACTCGACACGCAGACGACAGCACTGGCCGCGCTGGCACGGCACGACCAGCACACACCTGTAGCCCGGAATGACCGATGACACGGGAGCCGTCGAGGTGGAGGCGTCGGCACCGAGATAGACCGGCGAGGCAGCGATGGTGAGGGAGGGAGACAACAGCTAAGGAGGAGCTGAGGAGGGAGGAGGCCGGAGTGGAGGGAGAAGGAGGACGGGGCGTCATTGGCATCGAGGCCGGACCGCAGGAGCGGAAGAAGGCACGGAGGGCAGGGCGTCGCTGGTGCAGAGGAAGAAGGCGCGGACGAGGCGACGCAGAGGAAGAAGGTGCGGGCGAGAGGCGGCGGCGCAGCACACGGAGCTGCGTGGACCGAGGAGGCGAGGAGGTGGCGGCGCATCGCACGGAGCTGCGTGGACCGAGGAGAGGAGGCGGCGGGGTGGCGAGGAGGCGGCGAGGCATGCGCACGGCGCGAGAGAGGCATAGGGGAGAAGAAGGACGGGGCACGGGCAGGTCGGACAGGGGAGGGGCAGCCGGGTAGTGCGGGTTCATGGGCCGTGCCTAGGCACGACACGGCCTGAAAAATTCAGCCGTTGGGGATTTTATTTTTTTTTTTACCATTTTTGACTGTTGGGGTCTTAAAAATTAGCAAACAAAATTCAAAAAATCATGATTTTTCCCTATAAATAGCCACCATACCCCTCTCATTCAGCACCCCTTCATTCTCCATTCTCTCTTTGAAATTGTGTTGTGCAAATTCAAATATATGTTGAGATAATTTGACAAAATTCAAAAAAAATTTGTGCCAAATTTTTGAAATTTTAATTTTGGTAGCAAATCAACGAAAGAGGTACAATACTATTTTTATAATACTTTTATTGTTAGTTCTTGTTATGCTAAGATGAAAGTAGTAATAGTGTTAGTTTCGATTTTGCAGTTCTCGTTATGGACAGTCATTACGACATCTTTCCTCTTGGTGATTACAGACTTTCATCAGAGGAAATTGCGTTCATGGAGACGGCTGCGGCTGCCTCAAACCAACTGGAGGTTTCACCGGAGGAGCAAGGTGGAGTTCTGTCATCAGACTCCATGGCAACCGGAGCAAAGAGGTCGAGACCGTCTACATCGGGAGTGTGGGAGAATTTCGACAGGACAACCAAGCAAGACACAGCTGGAAATGAGTTACCATACGCTATTTGTAAAATTTGTCACCATGAATTGTCTGCAAAGTCTACAGGTGGAACAAGACACTTGCTTAGATAAGCTACAAGATGTCAGACCAAGCAAGGATTGGTGATGAGGCAGACGCAGCTGCAATACAACCCCGACAGTACGGTATCTTGAGAGACCATGTGGAGGCCCTCTGCAGGTTGTTATGAATATTTGACAGCATTTGGGACTTATTGATAGAGGTTCGATAGTTGTTAAAGTTTGCAAAGTCAAGTTTTGAGTTTAACCTAGGTTGCATGGGATGTTATGATGCATGTTGTCACTAATGATGGTCAAGTGCATGACGCTTGTGCCCAAGGAAACGATTTCTTTGTCTTTGTTGAATGTAGGTTGACTTGATGATTTGGATGATCTTCGACGTGGTATCAAGAGCAAGCATGGAGAGCTTGGCATCCAGAACTGTGGATTTCATGGGGATATGCTCCAGATCTTAGGATGATGTGACAATTGGCAATGGCGTTTACGGTTTGTCGTTTCACGCGTTTTCGACAAAGTTCTGTGCTTCTTGCTCGGGCGGTCCGGCCGGTCCTTACCGCGGCGGTCCGACCGGTCCCATATCGGTCGGACCGGCCATCTGAATGAGTCGGACCGGCGATGACCAAAAGTGTTCAAATCGAGCTGGGCCAAAAATAGGTGTTGTAGACAAGTAAGGGGATCCCAATGCACTTGGTCTCATGATTTTTGGAGTCTCCAGTAAAAAGCTCTATTGGTTTAAAGTTTCGAAGGTTTGGATTTTGGGAGTTTGTATTTGGCTAAGTCCCAGGCGGTCCGACGCTCACTGAGAGATGGTCCGACCGCCATAAATGATCCGACCAAGCTCACTGGAGCGGTCGACCGGTTTCTACTTGAACATCGGTCAACTTCGTGGCGATGTTGTGTTGTTAGGTCAAAGTCATTGGTATTATGGCATATGTTTTGCATGATGCATGTTTTGACTAACATGGGTCAAGTTGTGAAGAACTTGTTCCCGAATCGTGTTTTCTTATGCGTGGTTGTGCGGGTAGCTTGGTGGTCAACGACGGTCAACGGCGAGGAGAATCGGGACTAGACTTGAAGAGTTGAGGTCCGAAGCGATCGGCGATGCGGGTGAGGTCAACGACTCAAGCGTGACACAAGATGGACAATTGTGACCTATTGGCGAATCCATGACTCATGGTGAAGCGGTTTAGGTCAAAAGGTTAAAGACGGCGCCGCAAGCGTGCGTGTGTGATCCGTTTGTTAGTGGGCCTTAACGGAGCCCAAGAGAGTCAAACCCTAAGAGTTTTAGGCCTCCACTATAAATAGGAGGAGATGGTGGTGCACCTCTCTCTCTCGCCTTTTATGTTTCAAAACCCTAATTGTCTTTAGGGAGTTGAGGTGGAGGCTAGGGCTCTTGATGGTTTGTGGTGAATTTCGTGATCCTTGATTGTCTCGATCCATGATGGTGTGGATGTAATCCACTTCAATCACGAAATCAATCTATGCAAGGTTTGCTTGAGATAAGTCTCTTTTCGTTCTTGCTTTCAATTTGGTGATTTTAGGGTTTTCTTTGATCCGCGAGTTTGTGATTGATTCCTTCACGTGAATTAGCTTGCTGTGATATGTGTGAATCTATCTAGCATCATCTTGATCATCAATCCTCACGAACAAGCGTTAGGATCAAGTTTTCGTTCTTGCCCGGTTTTAGACCTTATGTTAATCAATTGATAATTGCTCAAGATCGTTCCAAGAATTATCATAATATTCGATTGGAATAGGTCCTCAATAGCATATAGAAGGTGTGTGCAAAGTTTCATAAAGATTGGAGTTGAGAATCAAAGTTTCACCTAATTGCAACTTCGTCATCGGTGATTTTCTTCATTGCGGATCGGTTACGAGTCGGCCGGTCGGACGCCCGTCATCACCGGTCGAGCCGATTTTGAGCGGTCCGACCGCCAAAGACAACGCCGGTCCGACCGCCGCAATCGGTCCGACCGGTTGAGTATAACAGTCGATGATCGCGCGTCTTTGTGAGTCTTGGTAATCTTAGTTGATTTTGTTATATTGCTTAGGGTTTAATTGGATTCAATACTAGTCTTCCATCAGTCTTGGTATATTGATCTTCATAGCTCTCTAATAGCTACTGGAGTTAAATTGTATTGAGTTCATAATTTGTGAAAAAGTGAGCGTGCTCCTATTCACCCCCCTCTAGTCGCCTTTACGGTCCAACAAGAACGATCATGGTGGTCGAGAAGATTATCGGGGATCAAGTCCGGTCATAGAGATGGAGTGTGAGAACCCGGGGTATTTAGCTTGTAATGCTTAGCCATCCACTTGACTCTAGCATCACAAATCAAATATCCCGCGTCTCGATGTATTATGTACCTCCCAGGAGCGGTACACATACACCTACACAAACATCAATATCAATCCGTACACAAGTGCTTACAATATCAAAACTTCATAATTTAAAATATATTGAACTTACAAGGTTCAGTTTTGCAAAAAGGGCCAAACGGCCAAATAACAAGATAAATATCAGGTACGCAGCGGAAATCAATAAATAACTAAAATGAAATCATAAATTAACCATTAATGAAGTCCCAATGGCTTGCCATAACCCACAGGGCAACCGTCTGGGTTGAAACCTTAGCAAATCGACGTTCCTACGCATGTTTCCTTATTTGATTTGATCTCAATACCTGCTGTTCAGATTAGTAAATAAAAGAAAACAGTGAGTACACGAATGTACTCCACAAGACTTACGAATAACAAACCTATAAGCTACATGCAGGCTTAATTCAAAGGAGATGGCCGTAGAGTTTATTTTCAGCGTAAAGTTGCAATTTTTTTGCAATACTGTAGTAGATTGAAAGCAATTTGCTAAACCAATTTTAACAGTTCAAATATCAGTGACAACAACAATGAGAATAAATATCATCCTGGAAGTGACTAACCTTAGTCACCACAAAATAGCACGAATTACCCATTCGTACCACCTATTCTCAAGTTTTAACAAAAATGATAGTCTAACTCTCGAACGACGTTCCCAAGCGTGTCCATAACATAGGATAAGGCTATTCGAATAGTTTAAAACCCTGCAGGGGTGTACCAATGTACCCACACGTCAGACCGCCTCTTTTGCCACCGGATAAAGCACACTTCCTTAGGTATACCGGCAAGTCTGAGTCCATACAAGGCATTTTCCAATATTATGTATTAACTACGAGTCACCCGCGTGGATAGAGACCCATACGTTGTGTCGGGGTCATCGTAAAGCCTTGGTCAACTACCCCTCACGGGTAAAGCCTTGGGCAACTGCGATGCCCCTCGAGGTGGAGAACCTACTCGGAACCCCACCACCGCACACCCAATCACACAGATTATTTTTCACACAACACACACAACCCTCCTCCTGCGACCCGGAGCTAACACACTCCAAAATACTAAGTCAAGAGAGGTCCGATATCCCCCTCATGTGGTTAGCACGTAATATTGCTTGGTTCAGTGGAACAAGATGTTCGGTCCTTGTTGACTCGGGCACCATACCACAAACCAATAACCACACCATTCAACCAATGTGCCCAAGTCTAAATCTTTTTGTTTCCATTTTTACTTTTTTCCAAATATGATACATACATGAGGATCATGACTTAGTTATATGAGGTGGTGTTGTAATAACCATCGCTAATGCGATGATTCCCAGTTTACCGTGCTAAGCATACCTAAGCGACACAACTCGTATACTTAATATAATGTGACTAGAGTCCATCCAGCGAGCTCTAAGTCACAGCAGATATAAACCTAGGCTCAGTGGTAAATGATGGATATTTACCTACAGTTCATGTAGCTACTAGGTAAACTATCGCGATTGAGAAATAACTTGCCAACATAGCATGCATACATACAGTTGAAACTTTGAAATATTAGCATGCACAAATAATATGATCAACGTGCATCAAATGAAGAACTGCTTGCCTTTAATTGTTGGAACTCTGGACATTCACACGAACTTCTCAATTGCACTTTGAATCATCGTCGTCTAACGATAAGAACTGACAAAGTGAAAACACCGAATAAACACCAAGAATTCCAAGAGTCTCCAAAAATTAAGAAATTAATACAAAAGATAGAAAATGATTTTAGGTGCATTCAAGTGATAATTTTTAGTTCAATTGGAGTTCATTTCAATTAATTAGGATTTTGTGAAGTTTAATTAAACTTCTTGCTTACCAAAATGTTGTTTTCCTTAAGAGGACACCTAGTACTCACAACACTCTCTTCAGGCATTCTAGGTATACTTGATCAACTACAACTAGTTCAATCATGGAATTGACTAACTGTGATGTCATTATTCATTTCTACTAGTCCTCTACTGATTTGACTCACTAATGAACTTGACAGTCGCAATAGTTATCCACTAATCACCTAGCTAACTATCTGTGCATCTGACTATATGAGACATAGTGCTAAGTATGCATTTATATGGGAAACACTATGAGATGGTTGACTTCCTATGACTACTACTTGTGCTGCTAGTTAGATAAGGGTCAATGGCTGCTTAATGAGTCAAGGACATTTTTATTTACTAGTATTAGCAAGGTTATTAGTACACTGACAAATAGGATCATTACCATAATATCTTTACTGTTCACATAACCTACAACAAGAGGTTTTCTCTCTGGACAGAAAAGTTACAATTAGACTTTCTTTAAACTCAACAACAAATTATCTAACTAGAGTGATCTAATTTACATACACCAAATCTGTGATCATAAGAGTTATGATTTTGCAAATGGGTACTATAGACATTTGAACTTTCTCTTCTCTGATCCTCTTATCAACTAAAAGACTATGTTGATCAGTCCCTCTTCCACCATTTTATTTATCCTTAAATGCTGAACACAAGGAGTGATTTATTTAGTTCACTAGACTATTAGTCTTTTGTCAATTCTGTAATGTTGTCACATTACAGTTCATGTACCTACAATAAGAAGTTTTTTTTTGAACTACAACTAGTACTAAACTTCCTTTAAACTCAATCTTCCATAATGCTGATTCACTAAAGTGATCTAATTGGCATTTACAAAGATTACTAGCACAAGACATATGGTTTTGAAAAAGGGTTCTACTGACAAAACCACTTTTCTCCTTATGATCGTTGCTTCTTTATTCATTCAAACACTAAGAGTGTTTGTCAACTAACTTACAATTTGATTATTCAGTCATTAGGCAACTTCCTTAAGTGATTCAACAATCATTCAAATGTTCTATTAGCAATTGCATTAGATGTCTTACAGAGTGGACTCACACATCAGTGAGGGGAAGGGAAGCACAGAGGATAGAACAGGGAAGCTCGGCCGAAGTGGGCGGCGGTCGTCGTCGGTGGTTGTGCATGTTGGAAATATGCCCTAGAGGCAATCATAGAGATGATGATATTTCGTTGTATCCATGATTTAATAAATGTTCCTTGAATATTGCCTTTGTGTTGATTAACAAGTATGTGACTTGTTTGTGAAACTCTTTACTTGTATGGTTATTCTAAAGTTGTCCCTAGTCGGAGTTCATGTGAGGACACACGTGAATGGTGGATTAGCACATGTATCGGTTGATGACTATGTTTCACAGGTCATAGACATGGAGATGTCAAACCAATAATGTGGACACATGTTTAGAACATGGGGTTGGACCGACCCAACATGAGACATAACAATTATACTTATGGTTCTCTCTACACAACGTGTATGCCTTGTCCTTAGACCTAAGATTGTCGCATGTACTTAAGATGTGAATCGACCTACTTAGGGGCTATCAAATGCTACTCCGTAACTGGGTAGTTATAAAGGTAGTTTTCGGGTTTGTCATGAAGCATCTTTGCGAGGCATGGTCGATCAAGATGGGATTTGCCCTCTCTACCCGAGAGAGATATCTCTGGGCCCTCGGTGATCGGATCCGAAATGCATGGCCATGCTACTTAAGGTTAAGAGTTAACCTAGTAAGGGATTAGGATCACAAGATCGAGAAAGAGTGGTCGACTTGGAGCTCGATAGAATATCGTGAGGCAAATGGATTGGCATGTACATAACGTTGTGTTGGTTCGTCCGATATGATCTTTGTGTACGTTTAGGAGTTGGGACGTCTTGCTAGAGGCCGCTACCAACTATTGACCAAGTATGTGTACTCGTGTCATGTCTAAGCGTCTGTGAACCTAGAGGGTCACACACTTAAGGGTGAAGCCTATTCGGATTAGATCGGATTAGAGTGGGCATTGAGTCCTAATGGGCCTCTATTGGTAGAAGCCCATTGTAAGGACGTGTATAAAAGGAGGGCAAGGGTGCTCAGGTTTGGGGCAGTTTTTCGGGACCCTCAAACCCTGGACGCCACCTCTCCCACGCCCTAGTTGCTCGCGCGGATCTAGCAGTCCGGCGTGCGTCGCTTTTCTCCCGTACGTGTGGATACCTTTGGGTATTTGCATCTGTAGCGTTTGGACGAACCGCAAGAGGGAGCATGCGTGGGACGCCGCGACGAGGACGAGGAAGTAGTACGACTACTCGCCCGACGTCTTGCATCAACTTAGTACGACTACTCGCCTTGACGTCTTTGCATCGGTTTCGCACCACGCGTCTAGTGGTAAGACCGTGATCTATAAGCTGCAGTGATCTTGGTTTATGGGTAGAATTTTTATTAATTTGCGCTAGTGTAGCCTACCCTTGACCCTTGATGGTATCGAGGCGGTTCTTTGTCATGTTATAGGTTGGGTGATTTGCATATGGCGATATGTAAGTCGGTATGATCGATGTGATCGATTGTATAGTTACGTACTAGATTGATAATCGATGTTACGTGATCATTACGCTAAGGTCGTGAAACAACATACCCCTACGGTCGGAATCACCATCGGGGTAAGCGGTGACACGTAAAACCGGTTGCGAATGCGAAGATCAATATGATTGGTTGAATCGAACTTAGATTGATAATCGATGTTAGAGATCATCTTTGCTAAGGTCGTGAAACAACATACCCCTACCGGTCGGAATCACCATCGGGTGAAGCGGTGACACGTAAAACCGATTGCGAATGCGAAGATCAATATGATTGGTCGAATCGAACCTAGATTGATAATCGATATACCGTGATCGTGCTATCGGGCTCCATGAGCGAAAGTTGTCTCGGTTCTCAAACCACGACATCTTTGCGCAAAGATCAATACAAATTGGTCGAATCGGAACAATAGGTGTTTTGTGGTAAATATGATTTACCGATCAAAATCCTAAGTAAAAATTGCATAGATTGGATCTCTGTTTTTTTTACGAACCCCGCGGGGGAAACCCCCTCGACCCCCTATCCGGTAGATTGCGATTCTATGCATAACTTGTTTTTGCAGGATGTATGTGACCAGTATGGCCTAATGTGTATGTGATGCATGTTTGTAATATTTTCATGACCTGCGTGTCATGGGTTCGCAACACTATTTGGAGCCATTGTGTTGTCAAAATATTGTATTAACGGCCTGCGTGCCGACTTGTGATGATTCCTAGTATCCATGTATATTATTACTAGCTGTTATGAGTAATAGCTTTTATTAGTACTCGGAGGACACATCACTTGGAGGGATGGCATACATTAACCATCGAGATGGAGATCAACATGGTGGACAGATTCTATGGTGATGGAGATCACCATGAGAAAATGGGCCATCTTGAGTCTGGCTGTGTGAATGCTATTCTGTTTGTTTTACTCCTATGCATGTTTGAATGGTAGAAGTATAACGATCCCTCACAAAATGTTAAGTTAAACATATGCCCTCCCAACTAAACTCTGCACCATCCCATGTCTTGTAAATTGATGGTGGGTCTATAAAATTAGGGCACCATCAAATTTCCTTGACTAGATGGGTTTGTATCGGATACATACATGCATAAGGATTGGTGAACTTAACAAGGTTATCATAAAGGTTATGGGCCTTGAGGCATAAAGGTTGGGCGCCGTGGCATAGAGATGTCACCCAACAACAAGAGTCATATAGAGATATGATTAGTAAGGTGTTGCTTACTGAATTACGGTGTCTCCTAGCGGTGATGCAAAAGCTCACTAGTAGACTCGTTAATTGCGGATCTTGAATCGCTAAGAATCAATGGAGGATATTGATTATAGTGGGAGTACATTCTATTAAATTTGTTTAATCTGATTTACTCCATCATGGTTTTATTTGTCTTAGTATTTTGCATTTTCTATTGTAGATCAATGGCATCTAGCAACCGCGCACACCCTTTTGCTTTGCGATCGATTCTTGAGAAAGAAAAATTAAATGGAACAAACTATTGATTTGGGTCCGTAACACGAAATTGTTCTCGAGGCGGATAAAAGGAAAACGTTCGACACCCCAATCCCGGAAGAGCACGCTATCAATGCATTGCTTCTTTGTTAAAAATGCCTACAAGAAAGCATGTGATGACTCTCTTGAGATTAGGCATCTTATGCTTGCATGCATGGAACGACCTTCAAAAGCGGTTTGAGGATCGAGAAGCGTATGATATGATCATGGCGCTTAAGGACATGTTCGGATACGAGGCCGGGGTGAGCGATTCAATGTCTCTAAGGCTTTTACGGAATGCAAGCTAATGAAGGTGCACCGTAGGCCCACATGTAATCAAAATGGTTGGTTCTGATCGGACTTTGGATAAACTTGGTTTTCCAATTGGCCAAGAGTTGGCAACTGATTTCATTTTGGCGTCTCTTCCACCTAGCTATGGACATTTCATTTCGAACTACCATATGCATGGGGTGGAAAAGGGCCTTAATGAGCTTTGTGGGATGCTCAAAGCAGAGAGTGATATTAAGAAGTGTGCAGGCCCTAGCCATGTGATGGCTGTGCAGAACAAGTCTAGCTTCAAGAAAAAGGGTAAGAAGCCATGGGCAAACAATAAAGGCAAGGTTAAAGATATGATCTCGAAGCCAACGCCTAAGCCTATTCTTTGGACACGAGGTGAGACAAGATGCTTCTATTGTAAAAAAGCGCCTTTGGAAGAGAAAGCGCAAGAAGTACATGGATTCCGAGGAATGCAAGAAGAAGAAGGCTGGAAGTAAGACTTCCACCCATGGTACACTTGTCATAAATGTTTTAGACATTTTCTCATTGATTCTCCTATTAACTCTTGGGTATTTGATACCGGATCAGTTGCTCACATTTGCAACTCGATGCAGGGGCTAATAAGAAGTAGAGGAGTCGCAAGAGGTGAAGTTGATTTTCGCGTCGGAAATAAAGCAAGGGTTCTTTGCGTTGACCGTCGGCACCATGCAACTTGACTTCCTTCAAGATTTATTATGGAATTGAATAATTGCTATTATGTTCCTAGTATGAGTCGAAACATTTTATCCCCCTCATGTTTGATGAGAGATGGTTATACATTTGCAAGTAAAGACAATGGTTGTTTGATCTCTAAAAATGAAATGTTTGTGGCTTTTGCCCCCATTGTGAATGGGTTATTTATTTTAAATCTTGATGATCGCCCATCTTTAACATAAATGCTAAAAGACTTGACCTAATGATTTGAATCCCACCTATGTTTGGCATTGTCGTTTGGGTCACATAAGTGAAAAGCGCATGAAGAAGCTCCATGATGATGGTCTTCTAACTTCATTTGATTTTGAATCATACGAGACATGTGAAGCTTGTTTGCTTGGTAAGATGACCAAATCACCTTTCAAAGGTTCTTTTGAGAGGCGTCGGACTTGTTGGAAATCATACATCTTGATGTATGTGGACCAATGAGCACGACTGCTAGAGGTGGATTTCATTACTTCATAACTTTCACTGATGATTTTAGTAGATATGGCTATGTCTACTTAATGAAGCATAAGTCTGAAACTTTTGAAAAGTTCAAAGAGTTCGAATGAGGTTGAAAATCAACGTGCCAAGAAAATTAAGGCTCTGCGATCTGATCGTGGTGGCGAGTATTTGAGTCATGAATTTAGCAATCATCTGAAGAGTTGCGGAATTGTTCCAAAGCTAACACCGCCCGGAACGCCTCAAAGAAACGGGTATCCGGCGGTAATCGGACCTTGTTGGACATGGTTCGATCTATGATGAGCGATCGGATCTACCATTATCATTTTGGGGTTACGCTCTAGAAGCAGCGCTTTCACACTTAATAGGGTACCATCTAAATCAGTAGTTAAGACACCATATGAGATATGGGTAGGAAGAGTCACGGTTTGTCTTTTCTAAAGATTTGGGGATGTGAGGCGTTTGTCAGCGACTCACATCGGACAAGCTCACACCCAAGTCGGATAAATGCATTTTCGTGGGATATCCAAGGAAACCTTTGGATATTACTTCTACAACCGACGAGAGGGCAAAGTGTTTGTCGCTCAAGTGGTGTTTTCCTAGAGAAAGAGTTTCTCAACAAGGAGACAAGTGGAAGAGCAGTGCGGCTTGAAGAGGTTCAAGATGAACCAATCGGGAAGACTCGACAAATGATGCCCACGTGGCGAGAACAAGTTGAGGAACCCATGGCAAAGGAAGCACCACCACCACGAAGGTCGGAAGGCTCCATGTACGCGAGATATATTATTGTTAGACAATGATGAGCCTACGACCTATGCGGAAGCAATGATGGACCAGACTACGAGAAATAGCATAGTGCCATGAGATCCGAGATAGCATCCATGGGAGACAATCAAGTTTGGAACTTGGTTGACCCTTTGATGGTGTTAAAACCATAGAGTGCAAATGGATCTATAAAAGGAAGATTGATATGGATGGAAATGTTCATATCCATAAAAAGCGACTAGAGCAAAAGGTTTGAAGTTCAAGGAGTTTTCGAAAGACCTTCTCGCCTAAATGCTTAAATCTATACGGATCATTCTAGCTATTCTTTGCATAGACTATGAGATATGGCGGATGGATGTTAAAACGGCTTTCCTTAATGGAAATTTAGCCTTGGATGTGTATATGATACAACCCCTTTTGTCGACAATCAATGCTAGAAAAGTATGCAAAAAAAATCCATTTATGGATTGAAGCAAGCATCTCGGAGTTGGAACATTCGTTTTGATGAAGTGGTCAAAGGGTTTGGCTTCATCAAAAGCGAAGAAGAATCCTGCGTTTACAAGAAGGCAAGTGGGAGCTCGCTCGTATTTCTAATCTTATATGTAGATGACATATTCGATTGGAAATGATATTCCTATGCTAGAGTCCGTTAAGACCTCACTGAAAAATAGTTTTTCAATGAAGGACTTAGGGGAAGCAGCATATATTTTGGGAATAAAGATCTATAGAGATAGATCAAAAAGGCTAATAGGATTAAGCCATAGTACTTACATTGACAAAGTGTTGAAACGGTTCAACATGGAGGAGGCAAAGAAAGGGTTCTTGCCCATGTCTCATGGCATAAATCTTGGCAAGAGGTGTCCTTCGACCTCCGATGAGCGAGATCGCATGAGTAAGATTCCATATTTGACCATTGGATCTATCATGTATGCTATGATATGTACTCACCCAGATGTTTCCTATGCTCTAAGTGTTACGAGCAGATACCAAGCTGATCCCGGTGAGAGTCACTGGACAGCGGTTAAAAACATCCTCAAGTATTTGAGAAGAACTAAGGATGTGTTCCTAGTCTACGGAGGTGAGGAAGAGCTCGTTGTAAATGGTTACACCGATGCAAGCTTCCAAGCCGACAAAGACTTACAAATCGTCGGGTTTTGTGTTCATTTTGATGGATCTTGGAAGAGTTCAAGCAGAGGAGCGACTCCGGAGGTCGAGTACATGCAAAGCAAGAAAGGAAGGTGTTTGGATAAGGAAGTTCAGACCAACTAGGTGTGGTTCCTAGTGCGTGCGATCCTCGGATCTTTCATTGTGATAGCAGTGGGGCCATCGCAAGCCAAGAGCCGAGGAACAAAAGAACAAACACAATGGCGGTTTCATCTCATTCGAGAGATCCTCAATCGAGGAGTTTTAAAGATATGCAAAATACACACAGATTTGAATAGATCCTTTACAAAGCCTCTCCCAACCTAAGCATGAGGCACACACAAGAGCTATGGGTATTAGATATCTTCTAGATTGACTCTAGTGCAAGTGGGAGGCTATTGGAAATATGCCCTAGAGGCAATCATAGAGATGATGATATTTCGTTGTATCCATGATTTAATAAATGTTCCTTGAATATTGCCTTTGTGTTGATTAACAAGTATGTGACTTGTTTGTGAAACTCTTTACTTGTATGGTTATTCTAAAGTTGTCCCTAGTCGGAGTTCATGTGAGGACACACGTGAATGGTGGATTAGCACATGTATCGGTTGATGACTATGTTTCATGTGTCATAGACATGGAGATGTCAAACCAATAATGTGGACACATGTTTAGAACATGGGGTTGGACCGACCCAACATGAGACATAACAATTATACTTATGGTTCTCTCTACACAACGTACGCTTTGTCCTTAGACCTAAGATTGTCGCATGTACTTGAGATGTGAATCGACCTACTTAGGGGCTATCAAACGCTACTCAAATCGGGTAGTTATAAATGTAGTTTTCGGGTTTGTCATGAAGCATGCACGAGGCATGGTCATCAAGATGGGATTTGCCCTCTCTACAGAGAGAGATATCTGGGCCCCTCGGTGATCGGATCCTAAATGCATGGCCATGCTACTTAAGGTTAAGAGTTAACCTAGTAAGGGATTCCGGATCACTAGATCGAGAAAGAGAAGACTTGGGCTAAATGAATGCATGTACATAGGTTTTCCACCTCTCGATATCCTATTTATACTAGAGAGCTAGGGTTTCCCTTTTTGGGTCACTTACACATGGGACCCACACACAAATAACTCTTGAAGCAATCACCGCTTCACCACGTGTAGGTTGATCGGCGGTTCTCATCGGCGCCAAGCCTCTCTTGTCCGAATCCCATCGGAACCTCCCGCAGACTCGTGCAGATATCCGCACCACTGATCCAACCGGTATTTGAACCACCCGTTCGATCCAACTTGTCCATTCGCACCATGCTTGAGTCACACAACCTCACCCGGTATCCCACGATCGTTCGGACCTCGGCTCTCCAAGCGTAGTCGATCCACTCACCGTTGGCGTCGTTGACACGCAAGCCACCGCGACAATAGACAAACAAACCGTTTAGGAACAAGTTCTTCACAACTTGACCCACGTCGATTCCGCAATGCGATATACATCAATAAAGCATTGAAGTTCATAGAATAACACACTCGTAACAAACTCAATGCAACACTTGGCTCACCTCCAGTGATCGCCGGTCCGAGCCACACGGCGGCCGGCCCGACCGATTCATCTTGATCGGACCGCTCCCACAACGGCGGTCGGACGGTCCAAAGACTTAGCCAAAATTCAGCGAGAAATTCGAAACCTTCCGAAATTTCAATCGAATAGAACTTTTGGTGGGAGCTCCAAAATGATGGGACCACATCCAGGAGACTCCCTCACTTGCCTACACAACCTATTTTTGGCGGCTCAAAAACCCAAATCTCAATGTGGCGGTCGGACCGCCACAATGGCGATCGGATTGCTCCACAGGCGATCGACCGCCCGACAACCGGTCGATCGCTTGATGCTTTGTGACCTTGGAGCAAACCCGAAAGCGAGATTTTGCAAACCAACAACGCCATTGCCAATTGACTCATCATCCTGAGATCGTGCACATATCCTCACGATATCCACAGATGGAAATGTTCATATCCATAAAGCTCGACTTGTCGCAAAAGGTTTTCGGCAAGTTCAAGGAGTTGACTACGATGAGACCTTCTCACCTGTAGCGATGCTTAAATCTATACGGATCATTCTAGCTATTGCTGCATATTTCAACTATGAGATATGGCAGATGGATGTTAAAACGGCTTTCCTTAATGGAAATTTAACCGAGGATGTGTATATGATACAACCCGAGGGTTTTGTCGATCCAATCAATGCTAGAAAAGTATGCAAACTTCAAAAATCCATTTATGGATTGAAGCAAGCATCTCGGAGTTGGAACATTCGTTTTGATGAAGTGGTCAAAGGGTTTGGCTTCATCAAAAACAAAGAAGAATCCTGCGTTTACAAGAAGGCAAGTGGGAGCTCGCTCGTATTTCTAATCTTATATGTAGATGACATATTCTTGATTGGAAATGATATTCCTATGCTCGAGTCAGTTAAGACCTCTTTGAAAATAGTTTTCAATGAAGGACTTAGGGAAGCGACATATATTTTGGGAATAAAGATCTATAGAGATAGATCAAAAGGCTAATAGGATTAAGCCATAGTACTTACATTGACAAAGTGTTAAAGCGGTTCAACATGGAGGAGGCAAAGAAAGGGTTCTTGCCCATGTCTCATGGCATAAATCTTGGCAAGACTCGGTGTCCTTCGACAAGCGATGGCGAGATCGCATGAGTAAGATTCCATACGCTTGACCATTGGATCTATCATGTATGCTATGATATGTACTCACCAGATGTTTCCTATGCTCTAAGTGTTACGGCGAGATACCAAGTCGATCCGGTGAGAGTCTTTGGGCGGTGGTTAAAAACATCCTCAAGTATTTGAGAAGAACTAAGGATGTGTTCCTAGTCTACGGAGGTGAGGAAGAGCTCGTTGTAAATGGTTACACCGATGCAAGCTTCCAAGCCGACAAAGACGATTACAAATCGCAATCGGGTTTTGTGTTCATTTTGAGCGGTGGTGCGGTCGGTTGGAAGAGTTCCAAGCGAGAGGCTGGCGACTCTACAGCGGAGGCCGAGTACATTGCGGCTTCGAGCGGCAAAGGAAGGTGTTTGGATAAGGAAGTTCATAATCGAACTAGGTGTGGTTCCTAGTGCATGCGATCCTCTAGATCTTTCTTGTGATAACGGTGGGGCCATTCGCAAGCCAAGGAGCCGAGGAATCACCAAAAGAACAAACACATCTTGTGGCGGTTTCATCTCATTCGAGAGATCCTCAATCGAGGAGTTTTAAAGATATGCAAAATACACACAGTTTGAATATTTGAGATCCTTTGTGAAGCCTCTCCCCTGGCCTAAGCATGAGGCACACACAAGAGCTATGGGTATTAGATATATTCTAGATTGACTCTAGTGCAAGTGGGAGACTGTTGGAAATATGCCCTAGAGGCAATCATAGAGATGATGATATTTCGTTGTATCCATGATTTAATAAATGTTCCTTGAATATTGCCTTTGTGTTGATTAACAAGTATGTGACTTGTTTGTGAAACTCTTTACTTGTATGGTTATTCTAAAGTTGTCCCTAGTCGGAGTTCATGTGAGGACACACGTGAATGGTGGATTAGCACATGTATCGGTTGATGACTATGTTTCACGAGTCATAGACATGGAGATGTCAAACCAATAATGTGGACACATGTTTAGAACATGGGGTTGGACCGACCCAACATGAGACATAACAATTATACTTATGGTTCTCTCTACACAACGTGTACGCCTTGTCCTTAGACCTAAGATTGTCGCATGTACTTGAGATGTGAATCGACCTACTTAGGGGCTATCAAACGCTACTCGTTAACTGGGTAGTTATAAAGGTAGTTTTCGGGTTTGTCATGAAGCATCTTTGCGAGGCATGGTCGGTCAAGATGGGATTTGCCCTCTCTCACGAGAGAGATATCTCAGGCCCCTCGGTGATCGGATCCGAAATGCATGGCCATGCTACTTAAGGTTAAGAGTTAACCTAGTAAGGGATTCCGGATCACAAGATCGAGAAAGAGTGGTCGACTTGGAGCTCGAACCAAGAATATCGTGAGGCAAAGGGATTGACATGTACATAACGTTGTGTTGGTTCGTCCGATATGATCTTTGTGTGCGTTTAGGAGTTGGGACGTCTTGCTAGAGGCCGCTACCAACTATTGACCAAGTATGTGTACTCGTGTCATGTCTAAGCGTCGCGAACCTAGAGGGTCACACACTTAAGAGTGAAGCCTAATTCGGATTAGATCCAGAATTAGAGTGGGCATTGAGTCCTAATGGGCCTCTATTGGTAGAAGCCCATTGTAAGGACGTGTATAAAAGGAGGGCAAGGGCGCTCAGGTTTGGGGTAGTTTTTCGGGTCCCTCAAACCCTGGCCGCCACCTCTCCCACGCCCTAGTCGCTCGCGCGGATCTAGCGATCCGGCGTCGTCGCTTTCTCCGTACATGTGGATACCTTTGGGTATTTGCATCTGTAGTGTTTGGACGAACCGCAAGAGGGAGGCATGCGTGGGGCGCCGCGGCGAGGGCGAGGAAGTAGTACGACTACTCGCCCGACGTCTTTGTATCAACTTATGCGACTACTCGCCCGACGTCTTGCATCGGTTTCGCACTGCGGCGTCTAGTGGTAAGACCGTGATCTATAACTGCAGTGATCTTGGTTTACGGGTAGAATTTTTATTAATTTGCGCTAGTGTAGCCTACCCTTGACCCTTCAGTGCGGCGGGGAGGCTAAGGCCATGCTCAAAATGGGTTTCCCACGGGCTACCGAAACTAAGGGTGGCGGCGGTACGACTTGAGCTACGCTGTGGCAGCGCGGCGAGGGAATGCGGCGGCTATCCGTGGAGGTGAATCATGGCGGCAGCGCCGGAAGGGAGTAGCAGGGAGAATGGTGCGCACATGGGCATTAGTAGGTCATAGTAAACTCACTGATGTGGTTGATTGGGACGAAGACGCACCGAGTTGTGCCGGCGGCGATGACCACGGGCGGCGCGGTCGGTCCAATGCGGGGGTGGCGCTGCGGAGAAAGAGAGCACCAGTGAGACATATGGGGAGGTAGAGGGAGTTCATGTGATACTCATAGGTGAAGGAATCAGCCGGGCTCTTGAATCAACAGTGGCGATGGTGGAGGTGGTTGCGGCCGGTCATGGGAAGAAAGCGCAGCGCGGGCTCCGTGGACCAAAGCGGTCGGTTGAGGCTTCTTGTAATACCCGGATTCGGATCGGGTAATTAGAAAAGAAGGTGGGAGGAAAATGCAAACAAGAACTGAAATTTCTGAATCGGCGGGGTTTTCACGATCTTCCGACAACTGGGCTGGGCGCAGCCCAGAGGGGCCCATGAGGGGCCAGCCAAGGGGGTTTTTCCTCATCCCCAAACCCTAGCCTATCCCTCTCTCTCCCCACTCCCTCCCCAAGCCGCCACCCCTCCTCCCCTCTCCAGCCGCCGCCACCCTCCTCCCTGTCGTGCGCCAGATTTGTTCGTCAGATTTGGGTAAGTTCTGTACATTTTCTGATCTTCCCACCTCTTAGAAAGTTGTATCCCTTGATCTTAGATTTCTTTAGGCACTGATATCATCTAATTTTGAGTTACGGTTTAGGAGATATGGTAGTTTTACCGCGACTGTCCAGGACAGCTGACATGTTTTGGCAGATTTTCTTGTCGAGCCATTATGAATTACTTAGAGGCCGAATCTCGGGTTTTCGTCTCCTATAGTTATGTTCCTGGTTTCCTTAGATTTCTTTTGGAACCAAGATCATGAGATTCCACCTTGTGGTTTAGGAGATATGAATTTTTAACCGCACACTACTCTGTCTGTCAGAGATTTTGGAGACTGTCGGTTGCTCGTCGGTTTTGATCTAGTTACAGTCAGATTCAGAACTTCCACCCAAATAGGTTATTGTAGCCCTTTAAATTATCTTTCCATGTTGATAAAGATCACCTCTATAGGATCAGTAGGCTAAAAGTTACAGGCTTTTCTTTATGACTATTCTGAAATCTGGACATGTTTCTGTCGGTGTCTTCTTGGGCACTTTGGTCCTCTGTTTTGGCCGAATCAGGGGATCTCACCAACTAGAGTTTCGTATCTTGGTTCGTTAGGAAAATATGAGCACTGGTTTCAAGTATTTAGGAGTTACAGATAATTAATGGTGAATTTTATCGTACAACTGCCAGTAGAGTAGTAATCTGGTCTTTTGGGTGAAGTTGTCAAATTGAACCCTTGGTTGTGTGGGTTGGTTAGAGGTTATGATAGGACACGTGTAGATACGTCATACCTTGTTATTCTTATTCCGTGTAAATGCTTGTGTAGGCGGTGAGGCGGTGGGTGGAAGGACACCTTCGTTGCTTCCTAGTACGTCGCAGCACGGAAGGCAAGTACTGTTTGTTAATTTGTGTTGTTTTCAAAGGAATGTATGATGATGTGTTGAATATATGGTTGTTCTTGCGTTGTGCTCATAATGTGGATAGATTTCATTATTTATGTTTCTTGTGATACATGATTCATTCCATTCATGCATGCTTCGTTTCTGTCCACGGGAGTGGAAAATGTGTTTAAGCCCCATCAATCCAATATGGGCATATGAGACCCACCATTCCAATGTGGGTAGTGTTGACCACCATTCCAATGTGGCAACTTGGACACCCGTATGAAACGTTCTTCATACGGTGATTGGGTCCCGTACTTTGTGAAATACGGGCTTAAGTGAACACCGACGGTGTATCACTCGTTATCCCATTATCTGTGATTGGAAGGTCCATTTTTCATTCTTTGTATGCATTCATATTTTGCAGTTTCACAGATTCATGGAAGATATGTTCCAATGTCCTGATTATTGATTTGGTTGCTTTGTACACTGTGAGATTGATGTGGTGCTTGCTGAGTTTCGACTCACCCTTGCTTTCTGTTTTTTTAGGTGATCCATGATGATATAATTGCTAGCGGGAGGCGTAGTCAAGCACATTTCACACACCTCAAGAATCACTTACTTATAAAGATGTTTTGTTAAATTATTTGATTAATGAGACGAACTGTATTTTTAATTCCTTGGCTATATTCTGTGAGTGAACGGTTAAATACTCTTCGTACTTTATCTTGATTATTTAATTTTGAGAGCAAATTGATTAATAGTTCGCAAATGAAGTTTATGTTGAAGCTGTTAGTAGCATCTTGGCTTCGAATAGCGGTGTTACATACGCTCTGGAGATGTGGGACACGCCGTGATGCGCTGGGCCGAGGAGGCGGGCCGGCCGATGGTCGAGTCGAAGTGGCGGCGGCACGGTGGAGAAGAAGGAAGATGGAAGAATGGCCCTGGGAAAGGGGGTTCGGCTTAAGCGAGCGGCGGCGTGGGCTGTGAGGCGAGGCAGGCGGCGGCGTGGCGCTCATGCGTGAAGGAGGGGAGAACACGGCCGCGTGGCCATGGTGTGGCCTTGAACACGAGCTTAGGCGTCTGCGTAGCTTGAAGAAGAAAGCGCTAGAAATGCGGGGAAGGGGGCCCGGTCGGTTGGTGAGGAGGGTCGCTCGAGTCGGACCGGTGCACCTTTGTGTGGAGTGCGGATCGGTTTCAAAGGGTTTGGTTGAATCAAGTCGCTACAGTGCAAATGGGTCCGGTTGGTCGAATAGTAGCAGGCTGATTTGGATCTTAAATTCCTCTACTTTGACCAAATTTCTAAAAATAGCAAATAAACTTATAAAAATCTAAAATTTGGTAGAAGAGTTACTGGGATGACCTAGTAAACATAAAATTTTTCTAACATCACTTTTCATATTTTGATTTTTTAAAATTTTAAATTCAAATTCAATTTAAGCATGCAAATAAGATGGAAACCAAATAACCTCCAATAAATTCCAGGAAAATACAAACAAGCATATCAAAGAATATAGAGTTTACCTAAAATATTCCCACACTTGAAATCCTTTTAGTTTTTCTCTGACTTCAATTTGAGCTTTTGAATGGGAGACGATGTATTGGATTACTATGTTTTAAATTCTAGTATTCAATTATCATAAGATTCTCAACATACGGGTTACACAAAAAGTTTTAAAAAGTCAAAAATTTCACAATTGCACATTAGATGCTTAACTAATCCAACTTTGTAATTTTGGGCTGTTACATGGAGTCTTCATGAAGATGGCACGAGACGAGTCTGTGCAGCGACTCAGGGTGACTTGGCAATGTTCAAGTGTCGGCGAGGCGTTCCGAGGGTGTTTGGAGCTCAAGACACAAGGCGGGGACGTGACAAGTCAACGAGGAGTGAAGACCGTCAAGGAGAAGCAACGTGATAGTTCTAGGTGGCTTATGTTGACCAAAATCAACATAAGGGCATTGATGTAATTGTAGCTTATCAAGAGGGGTATTCCAGGCAAGGGGTAGAGTTGGCCGAACCCTAAGTGGTTATGAATGAGTGGAGAGAGTTAATCTTAGCACTTGAGGTGATCAAAGGGTTGAGGTTGCTCCCATAGGACTATAAATAGAGGGGTAGAGATATGCCTCCACCACCAAGTCTTGGAGAAGGATTTATGCTCCTTTGAGCTTTTCCCACCATGAAGTGTGGCTTTGTAATCCTTCCTCTTGAAGCAATGAAAGTTCCAAGTTCTTACATGTTCTGAAATTTATTTTATTTCTTGCAATTTCTAGCTTTTCTTTGTTGCAACTTGGGCTTCTCTTCCCCTCCTTCTAGTTGTTGTAGTTCTATTGGATCTAGGACATGTAAGAGGTTGAGAAGTTCATCAAGAACATGTTCCAACCCAACAAGATCCATTAGAATTTATTCTTGACCAAGTTGTGTTTGCATTAACCATGTTCCTGAGATGAAATTGTTGTTCTTGATACAGCTTGAACTATTTGCATGAAAGGTCGTGATTTTGGGCATATCTTTGCAATTTATTTTGGAATCACAGTCCCAAAATAATTTCCTAGCCATGGTTGAAGTTTCATCAATTTTGGTTGAGTAGATCTTGAGTTCTTGAGATTTCTTAGCAGACAAGTTTCTAAAATTCCAGATTTGATGCAACATGATCTTGAAGCATGATAGACCTCTCTCTTGGGCTTTATTCTATAATTACTTTTGAAATCATAACCCTGAGGACCTTATCTTGCTATGTTTCAAGTTTCATCAATTTTGGTTGAGTAGATCTTGAGTTCTTGAGATTTCTTAGCAGATAAGTTTTTGAAATTCCAGAATTGATGCAACGTGATCTTGAAGCATGATAGGTCTCTCTCTTTGGTTTTATTCTGCTATTTATTTTGGAATCATAACCCTGAGGACCCCATCTTGTTATGTTTCAAGTTTCACCAATTTTAGTTAAGTTTAACTTGAGTTATTGAGGTTTCTTAACAACTAAGTTTCTGAAATTCCTGTTTCGATTTTACTATTCTTGGTGTGTTCTTGAACCTAGTGTCTACCTCATGGTACTAGAGTTCAAGAGAATAAATACTTGGGTGGGGAAATTTAGTTTGTTCCTATTCACCCCCATCTAATCGCCATAACCGATCCTTCAATTGGTATCAGAACATGGTTTTGCTCTTTCTAGATCTTGACCGATCTTTGAGCTATTGCGATGGACAGGTATTCCACCAAGCCTCCTATCTTCGATGGGGTCTACTATCCCTTTTGGAAGAGTAGGATGGAGTCGTAGATTCAGGCACAAGGCTATTCTATTTGGAAAAAGGTTAAGACTCGGTTTGTGATTCCTGCCGATGAAAACATCAATGCTACAAATACTCTGAATGTTGAGGCAAATGCTAAGGCAAGGAATATCATCATTCAGTGGCTTAGCCGGAATGAGTTTGATCGGATTTCTCACTTGTCGTCGCCATACGACATCTGGGTGACCCAGATCAAGACCGTCTGACAGGATCAATACAAAAGAGAGTACAACAAATTTGAAATGCTTGCTGGTGAGTCTTTGAATAAGTGTTCTGGTAGATTTCACAAGATTGTGAGCAACCTCCGAACTGTTGGTCTCACATACCCGACTCGGATAATGCTCGACAAATGCTTGCTGCTTTAGATCTTAGAGTTTGGGAGATGAAAGTGACCACCACCAAGGACCCGACTGATTTGTCAACCTTGAGTCTTGACGCACTGTACTCACGCCTCAAGACTCATGAGATCGACGTCGTCTCTCGCAAGATGAAGTCGCAGTCGATGGCTTTGATCACCGATCCCATAGCTACTTCTAGACCATCTTCTGAAAGTGCTTCTGGTTTCTCTTTGGCTATTTTGTGCGAGATGAGTGATGATCAGTTTGAGCAGTTTAGCCAGAAAATTCTCACATGCATACAAGTGGGTTAGGGAGAGAAAGAGAGGAGGTACGATGATATGCTTTTAGTGTGGTGGCCCCAACCACATTCGGGCAAATTGCCCCAAGCTAGAGAAGGGCAAGAACGACTACGGTGGTGCGAGCAAGAACGACCACACCAACAAGAACCGCAACAAGAAGCCTCCAGCCCGTGACCAATGCAAGGAGAAGAAGTACCGTAATTTCAGCAAGGCAAAAAAACTCTTTCATTGCGTCCTCACCGCCTTTGACAACTTCAACTTCAACGACATGGAGGGCTGGAGCGACGATGATGGCGAGGATGATCCGCAAAAGAACACCAAGGACGGCGACGACTTCACCGGGATGTGCTTCATGGCTGACGCGAACGGCATCAACGATGATGATTTCTACAGCGACTCCGATGAGGTAGGCCCCTCCTACGACCAACTTAATGATGTGTTTCTTAAGCTAGGAAGGTTCTATGCTAGGTCTAGGGCTAAGTGTGGTGATTTGGAGAAGGAGGTAGAAAGTTTGTCACGGGAGCTTGTTCACTTAGATTTGTTTCATCCCGTGATGATGCTGATTGTGATGTATGTTCTTCTTTGCTTGGAGATATGGAGAAATTAAGGACCTTTCATGATAGTGTGATTTCTAAGCTGGATTTACTTAAGGTAGAGAATGTTAGTTTGTTAGCTGAATTGGAGATAGCGATAGATACTCCTTGTTCTGCTATTGTTGATGCTGTTGCTATTGAGACTGCTGTTTGCACCTCATGTGATGCTAAGGACAATACTATTAGAGAGCTGTATACATTCCTCCTTGGTTTGCCTGAAATGTGTGATAGCTGTACCAACTTGAAAAATAATTTGAAGAATGTAGACCAAAAAATTACTATGATATATGATGCCCTGAGTGAGCCTGTTACTTCTTATGCTAATTGTCCTAAGTTGACTGCTGAACTTGAATCTGTATCTAAGAAACTTCAGGACATGTGTGATCATAATAAGAAAATAGCATGTGTGATGTATGTTAGCTCACCATGCAATAATTGTGAAAAACTAAAAATCTGAATTGATTGCTTTGGATGAAAAATGTGTGAAGATAACTAAGAACCTACTAGAGAAGTCACGACCTGTTTGTATGTTCTGTGATGAATTGGAGGAGGAAATTGATGAAGTGCATGATACCTTTAGGAAAAAATTTGAGACCCAGATAGCTAGGGCTAGGACTACCCCATGTGTGTCTTGCGAAGCCCTCAAGCTTGAGGCGGCTGTGCATAGGGAGAGATATGCATGTGCTATTCGATCTTGTTCTTCTGGCTCTTCATCTTCTTCTTCCCCATGTTCTTCCTATTCTTCTCTTTTTAAGGAGTGTGAGTACCTCATGAGCACTTTTGAAAATTTTGTCGGAGGTAAGAAAAAGCTTAACCTTATCCTGGACAAATCCAAGATTTGCAAGTTCAATCAAGGTCTAGGATACGATTTTCTGGAGGATGTGAGGAAACATCCACTTGTAGTCGTTAGAGCTGTAAAGAAAGGCGTGATCGAGGTTGCACCCGAATCTAGGAAGACCGTGTTTGAGTCTACAGGTTTTGCCTAGGGGATTTCTGATAGTAAGGTTGCATTTCTTGCTTCGACCTCTCAGAAGGTGAAGTATCATTGCACCTTCTGTCAGAAGGATGGACATCTATTTGAGTTCTGCTTTAGGCATGCCAAAGTCACGCAACGTGACCGTGTTCGTGCTCTTGGGGGTATTCAAGGTTAGCCCTAGACTCGGAGTGATCCTAAGACCGGCACGAGGTCTAGGGTTGTGGTCGGCTCTTATGACTCCTTTGGTTTTGGGCAGCGTCGAGGACTTGGTTTTCAGGCTTCTTCTGGTTTTGATCCTCGAGTTTCTCATAGTTAGGGTTTCCGTCGTCCGGAGGATAGAACTCGTTTTCCCAGTCGAGGTAGCTATCCACAGCGTGATGTGTATACTACTTTTGCTCCTGACCGGACCGTCAGGCGTTGGAGGAGCAGTCAGACCAGCCCTTCAATGGCGGTCAGACCAGGCAGAGGTTCGATTTCTGATTCTATATCTTCTGGTTTTTTAGAGGTGAGTTGCGTAGTGACTCTAGAGGCCAGTCTTTTATTTCTTTGACTGGTTTTTCTGCTCATCGTGTGTAAGATCGAGGAGGCCGATTAGAGGGGGGTGAAAAGGCAGTTTTAAAAATCTTTTTGGCTAAAACCAATTTATAATGCGAAAACTAATAACACTTTGGTTATGCATAATTAAAACCTAAAATAACTAGGCTTGACTAATTGCACCAACAATATGAATACAATTGAATGTAAATAATCATACAAAGATATATAAACAATTAAAGCAAGTAATGTAAATTGCTCAAAGTAAAGCACATGAACAAACCACAATAGACACAATGATGTTTTACCGTGGTGTTCGGAGACTTACCGGTCTCCACTAATCCACGTCGAGGTAAGCCCAAAGGAATTGGACCGTCTCCACGAATTAAGCCAACACCTCCGAGGTAAGTCCAACCACTTGGACCGGTTCCAACACAAACCAACACCTCGATCCACTCGGAGTTGCTCTTCCTTCACTTCGGAGATGGTGAGCACCAAACCACTCACAACCATGACGGGCCTTCTCACAAGCTTCTTGAGACGATCACCGGACATGATACCTCCACGCTGTCTAGGTGTCGGCAAACACCAAGAGTAATAAGACTCAACTCTCACTTGAACTAATCAAGTGTCTAAGCTCAATGGATACACAATCAACTATCTAAGGCAACACATGCACTTAGGGTTTGCTCTCCAAGCTCACTAAGTGCAACACATGCACATGAGAGATGAGAGGCTTGCTCTTTGCTCAAAGAATGAATATGGGTACCAGCAACAACCACTCCAACCTGCCAAGGTTGGTATTTATAGCCCCCACACAAAAACTAGCCATTAGAGAAAATATTGCATTGAATCAGAGACAGGCTGGTCTCACTGCCAACTAATGACCGATCGGATCGCCCAAGAGTCAACGGCTATAAAACTAGCCGTTAGACTCACTGCCGGTTGGATCGCCAATTAATGGCCGGTCCGACCGCTTCATCCCGGTCCGACCACCAAAGGGGAGGCGGTCTGACCGCTCAAAAAAATGAAACGACATTCCAAAAAAGTGCATTCTCTGGAAAAAAAAACGTACCGCTAAAGACTCCGGTACTTCCGCTCTCTGGTAGTACTGTTTAATTAATGACGGTAATATCGCATAGAGATTTAGCTCAAAAGGCAATCGGTCCGACCGCCCAACACATGGCGGTCCGACCGATACAGCACCGGTCAGACCGGTCGACACTTTGCACTTTGCTTAACTCAAATAGAGAGACTTTGCACTTTGCTTAACTCAATTTGTAAAACACATTTGCCAATTTAAGTGCAATTCAAGCAAGGGTTATAGGTGAGATTCTCAACAAGTTACAAAACACATTTGCCAACTTTTAGAATCAACATATCAAGGAATAAGGTACATGGACTTAAACCATTTGGAAAACACATTTGCAAACTCAAGTCACATGCTACAAGAATCATGCATGAGTATCAACTATTTGCAAAACACATTCGCAAATAATAGCATCATGCTACAAAGCTAAGGTCCATGAACTTCAACTATTTACAAATTATAGTTTCATGCTACAAAGATTAAATGCATGAGCCTCAGCTATTTGCAAAACACATTCGCAAATAATAACACTATGCATAGATGAGCTAGATCAAACACAATGAGCTATCAACACATGACTAACTCAAGCTACTAGTCAAGACCCCTCTTAATAGTACGATAACCTATACTAGCAATCCAGTCTTCCAACCCAACACCAAGACCAGTAAAAGACTAGGAACACATCCTTAGCCCTAGCTAGTCATACATTTACCTTAATCAACTTCTCCATGACTTGAAGCTTGATGATGATTCCTTTCTCTTCAAGCTCTTGATACGTATCAACAGATATTTCCTTTATCTTAAACCTTGCCTTGATGATGATTCACTGGAATATAACCTATTCATCCAATATGATTATCATTAATTACCACACCATACCATTAACTCATAATGGTGGGACAAGATACTTCAATCTTTCCCTCTTTGGTAATTGATGATAACCACTTCAATTGCAAATAATTGAATGTAAATAAATGAGAGAACAAATGAGTATATACAAACTACACAAGTTTTATATATACTGAAGGGTATGTTTCAAAGTAGAGATCCCAAATATATATGTGGAGAACGGAATATGGATCAATACTAATGAAACCACAAAATATAGAGTGAACTCTCCCTAAATGTGTGCATACACAAATGTGTAATAGAAACATATGCACATATTCAAGTTAAACTTATGATTGAGTTCAAGCTATATTTTGGATCCGAAGAATGTAACAATATATAAGAAATATCATGTCGAATGCATACCTCGTTGAATTTCACCTTTATATCCAAATGAGACTACAAACTAGATATAACAAATAAAAATGTTAGTCTCACAAATAGATTTGTTATTAATCACCAAAACACTCTATTAACTCATAATGACGGTCTAGATCCTTCATCGTGTGACTCAGTATTGGGTTCCTAGATCTACACTTATTTACCTTAGTACCGAGCCACCGATGTTTACTTATCACTGACTCAGGTTCATCGGGCTGGGAAAGGAGATGTTTGGCTTGTAGACTCCGGTTGCTCTCATCACATGACTGGAGATTTTTCGTTGGTTCTCTTCCCTCGTCCGAGCTCCAGGTGATGAGACGATGACTTTTGGAGACGATTCGCCAGGTCGAGTGATCGCTAAAGGTACTGTGCGCATTAATGATTCTTCCATTCTTCAGGATGTAGCCTTAGTAAGCTGTGATTTAATATGCTATCTGTTTCTCAGCTTACCGATGATGATTCCGAGGTAAGCTTCAATAAAAATGCTTGTAGAATTCTTGATTCTTCGGGGAGTCTAGTTTGCGGGATTTCTAGGTTTGGGAGGATCTATCGTGCTGATTTTGTCGAGTGTTCTGGTGATCCTCTCCGGTGCTTAATTGCTTCAGAGTCTTGTGATCTCTCTTTTTGGTATAGGAGACTTGGTCACATTGGCTTTGATCACTTGACCCGAGTTAGCCGCCACGACCTCATTCATGGTCTGCCTAAACTCAAAATGGTCAAAGACTTAGTTTGTGCTTCTTGCCGGCATGGCAAGATGGTTGCTACTTCTCATCCTCCAGTCACTGTGATTATGACCGACGCACCAGGACAGCTTCTTCATATGTACACTGTTGGTCTAGCTAGAGTGCAGTCGGTTGGTGGGAAGTGGTATGTGCTTGTTGTGGTTGATGACTTCTCAAGGTATTCTCGGGTGTTTTTACTAGCCTCGAAGGAGGAAACCTTCAGTCATTTTCAGGGATTCCAACCCAACAAGATCCATTAGAATTCATTCTTGCTCAAGTTGTGTTTGCATTAACCGTGTTCGTGAGCTGAAATTGTTGTTCTTGATACAGCTTGAACTATTTGCATGAAAGGTTGAGACTTTGGGTATATCTTTGCAATTCCTTTTGGAATCATAGCTCCAAGATCATTTCCTAGCCATGGTTCAAGTTTCATCAATTTTGGTTGAGTAGATCTTGAGTTCTTGAGATTTCTTAGCGGGCAAGTTTATGAAATTCCAGATTTGATGCAACATGATCTTGAAGCATAATAGGTCTCTCTCTTGGGCTTTATTCTGCAATTCCTTTTGGAATCATAACCCTGAGGACCTCATCTTTCTATGTTTCAAGTTTCATCAATTTTGGTTGAGTTGATCTTGAGTTCTTGAGATTTCTTAGCGGGCAAGTTTCTGAAATTCCAGAATTGATGCAACGTGATCTTGAAGTATGATAGGTCTCTCTCTTGGGCTTTATTCTGCAGTTCCATTTGGAATCATAACCATGAGGACCTCATCTTATTATGTTTCAACTTTCACCAATTTTGGTTAAGTTTAACTTGAGTTCTTGAGGTTTCTTAACATCTAAGTTTCTGATATTCATGTTCTGATTTTTCTATTCTTGGTGTTCTTGAACCTAGTGTCTACCTCATGGTACTAGAGTTCAAGATAAGAAATACCTGAGTGGGGAAATTTAGTTTGTGCCTATTCACACCCCCTCTAGTCGCCATAACCGATCCTTCATATCTAGCTGGGACTACGATCTTCAGGTAGCCCGCCAATCTCTCTGTTGTTTAATTGCTTTTGAGGATTTACCGTTAAGCTTTGGCGAGTCTGATTCTTTCTAAAATTACATTAGGACTGTGCATAATCCTAGATTTTCTTCCGTTTCTAGACAGACAACAACTAGGGATCTAGTGAAATACTATAATGAACATCGTAATAAAATAAAGGAACTATTTAGTACGTGCACATTTTCGGTGGCCCTTACCTCGAATATATGGAGTGGTTAGGTTAGGGAGGATTACCTTAGTGTAGTTGCGCATTATGTTAATGACAACTGGGTAATGCAGAAAAGGATTATAGCTTTGAATTTAATTGATGTAGTACACATGGGGGAGAATATTACGAACTATATTATCAAAGTCGTGTAATACTTTGGTTTTACCGACAAAATATTCGCAATTACTTTAGACAACGCCGCTTCAAACTCTAGGGCCATGGACATTCTTACTCCAGTGTTGAGTACATATGCCGATTCCTTCTTACTACATCAACGATGCGCTTATCATATTATCAACCTTATAGTCAAATGTGGTTTGAAGAGGTTGAATCTGTATATTAAAGCCTTTCGCGATGTGATTTCCTTCTTGAATAATTCTAACGCAAGAATAACACAATATAAGAATTTCTGCAGGGCGATGGGTGTACGTCCAAGAAAGTTCAGTTTGGATATGGAGGTAAGGTGGAACTCTAGTTACCTCATGCTTAAGAATGTTTTACCATACAAGAGTATTTTTTCCTATTTATATTCAAATGTACTATCCTAGCACTGATGGTACTATACTATTAACTGAGCAATATTGGTTCGTTACTGAGAAGATATTGTCATTTTTAGAAATTTTTCATGAGGCAACTGTTGCTTTGTCCGCTGTCTACTATCTAACATCTCCTATCATTGTGCATACTATTTTACGGATTGCTACTCAATTGAAAATGTATGAAAATGACTTAGTTTTAAGCGATGTTGTTGTTTCCATAAAATCTAAATACCTTAAATATTATAGAGAAACCCCTTACCTATATGCATTTGCATTTCTTTTAGATCCTAGGGCTAAAATTGATGCATTTGATATTGTATTTGATCTTCTTAGTGATGCTATGGGGTTAGATTATACTAACTATTTTGCAGAAGTTTGTTCTCGGTTATATGAGGTTTACCAAAGGTATGAAAATAAGTTCCGGGGAGTCCGCTCGCAACGATCTCCAGTAGGCCCCACCTCAAGTAGGAAGACAAATATGCGGGACACGATCTTCGGTGCCTCTTCCTCCAAGTCCAGGTCCAGGTCTTCCTTTTCTTCTTCTACACCAACGCCTACCCAACCAAGACCCACAAGGAGCGGAGTACTATCCACCTATCTAGACAGCGATACAGTGGATTTCAACTCAGAAGGCTTCGACATCTTGCAATGGTGGCAACCCCATAAGTTAACATATCCCGTGCTATCCATACTTGCACGTGATGTGTTAACTGTTCCTGTCTCTATGGTTTCCTCCGAGTCTGCTTTCAGTCTTTCTGGAAGAATATTGGAGGAGAGAAGGATAAGTTTCACAAGTGAGATGGTGGAGATCCTTCTAACTGTGAAGGACTGAGAATAAGTTGATTTACGAACACAACACTCTATGAAAAATTCAGAGTTGTCAGAGGTGTTTGAAAATCTGTACTTAGATAATGACATCGACACATAGAACAAGGATGTATCATGTATGTACAATTGTAGAGCTATAGGTGTACTCTTTTTCCTTTACAAAGGTTTTCTCATTTTGAGTTTTTACTTGGCAAAGTTTTTAACGAGGCAGCCAGTTGGGCATTAATAAAGCTCTTTATTACATTTTCACTATGATTGTCTCATTTTTTAAATTTTTATGTCTACTTCTGAATTCTACACATTTTCTAGTTTTTTTGGAGTTTTTTTTTTTTTCATTCTGATGGGCCAAACGGGTTAAACGGGCCACACTTGGCCGACGGGCCAAATGGGCTCAGGCCGACTAAGCACGACACGAATGCCTGATGGGCCGTGCTTGGGCCGCCACCCCGTCCCGTGGGCCAGCCCGACACGACACAAATAGTATTTGGTAGGAATGGGCCGTTCTAGTGGGTCCATCTTGGTAAGACCACCCGTTGGCTAGTGTCGATTGTGGAGTAAGTGGTGTGACTCGTACCCGCTGAGTTTGATCTCTTTTTATTATTTAATCTTTTTTTAAAAAATATTTTAAAGATAACTGTTCCCTAATTTTATTTTCAATTTTGACTCTTTTGGCCACGCCACGCCACGGACTTTGACGTGACAATAAGTGTTGTCATGCCACTCTTCTTGGCATGACAGGACTTAGTCCGAAAACAGACGTATATTGGCTTGGAGGGCTATCTGGCAGGTTTGGCCATACAGTGGTCGGTAGCGTGACAGCACAACGTGACTAAAATTGTTATAATTGAAAATAAAGTTAAGGAGATGTTATCTTTAAAATGTTTTAAAAAATGAGTTAAAAATAAAAAAATTCGTTGAGTTCTGACCGCTGTTTTTTTAAGAAAAGGATAATTTAACATTGGACAGGGGCAAGTACTCCTACTCCACTATATATATATATATATATATATATATATATATATATATATATATATATATATATATATTTGCGACGAACATCAACCTAAGGAATCATTGTGTTGCACTCATTGCATCCCAAATGCCGACTAGAAAACGAAAAGTTTGCAGATACGTTTCCCTTGTCTGAAAACAGAAAACTAACCCTCGCGATCCAAAGCAGAGTTATCACCGGCTATATCGGCCGGTACGTACCATACCACCATTTAAACCGGTACAAAGTGGCTATACGTACCGTACCAATCAATACCGGTAATACTAACTTGATATCAGTCAATACCGACTATACTGGTGGAATTGAAAATATCGTCTATTGGACTATATATTATATTTAATAGTACTACAATGTATTTGAAATAATACTACAAGTGATATTTAGTGTGTGTATATAATTAAGCAAATATATACTTATATTATTATATTAAATCCGAAAAGATACACTGGTACCGGAACGTACTATTCAAAAACCAAAACAACTTTGAACCGAAGCACTAATGTTTTGAATCTACTGTTCAATCATCACAATCCACAGCAGGACCGCACCAGCGTTCCAGTACCACCTCCTGAATTGAAGCCCTGGCAATTGGAAACAACAGCTAGCTACAGCAGTGCAGTGGTTTAGCATATGTGGCCATTTCCGCAAGCAATGGAAAATCTCTGCATCCCAACTAGGGGTGGCAAAAGCTCGGCTCATGAGCGAGCAGCTCGCTCGAGCTCGAGCTTTTCGAGCCGAGCGAGGCAGGCGAGCTCGGTGAAGTTTGAGCGAACTCGAGCCGAGCTCGAGCAGCTCGCGAGCCAAACGAGTCTGCAACCATATAATCAAGATGATTGAATTTTGAATTGATGATAAATGACTCATATAATCATTTTATTCTAGCTTTTGAGCGGCTCGAGCAGGCTTTCGAGCGGCTCGAGCTTTTCGAGAGCCAAGCCTTCATTCGAGCTCGTTTTCCAAACGAACCGAGCCGAACCGAGCCGAGCCAGAGTTTAAACCGAGCCACAACGAGCCGAGCCTGGCTCGTTTCCAGCCCTAATCCCAACACACCCTTGCATTTTTGGACGAGAATCTAGCTAGCACATTTTAGTACCCTCCTCTAGAGAGTTACCGACAGATCTCAATGCAGCGCCTATCTCAGAATCGACCACAGAACACGACTGATCAGGTACATCCTTCGAATCATACAGACGCGCGTGCAACCGCACTATGTAAAGATTGTACAAAGAAATCAAAGGTAGAAGCATACTACCAGTCTACCTTGCTATTGTAACTGTATGTCTGTCAACTCGGTCACTGCGCCGCGCCTATAATGGCGAGAACACCGCCTTGGCAATGACATGCGTCTTCTTCTTGCCGAGCCCGAACCCGACGATGTGGTTGACGTACACGTCCCCGTCCTTCACCGTCGCCGACGACCCGACCCGGTGGATCGGCCCGACGTACCGGCCCGTGACGCTCGCGGTCTCCCAGTCGTCGGAGCTCTCGACCAGCCGGCTCGGCATGCCGGCGACGGCCAGCCTCTTCGGGGAGATCAGCTCCAGCCCGTCCCCCCTCTTCAGCGAGCCCCGAACCCTGACGACGCGCACAGTCTCCGTCTTGGGGTCGACTTTGAAGAGGTCGCCGCCGGAGGTGTGCACGACGAGGAGATAGCCGTTGGGGTGGTACACGATGCCGTTCAGGCCGAGAAAGTTGTTCAGCGTCCCCGCCCGCTGGGAGAAGGTGGCGTTCTTGATGGCCGAGAGCGCCTTGCCTTCCAGGCTGACCTTCCAGATCTTGTTGCCCCTGGCGTCTGTCACGTAGGCGTTGCCGTCCTCGTCGGCGGCCACGTCGTCGGCGAATGAAGACTCGCCTGCGGATTAAGCATATCGGGAGTTATGCAATCGCTCAGGAATAAGGAATTCAGGATGGTCTGTCAGTAACAAGAAGATCCGAGTTTAACTCTGCGAGACTAAGCTCGATTTAATGATACAATGAATTGAAGCAAAAAGGTTTTCCCATGCACGATCTCTGCATCACTACTGAGCCGTGGCGAAATTAACAATTAAAAAACATGAACCAAGCAACACTTGCCTTTACACAGCTTGTAGCAACTACCGAGTAACGAGCACACGACTTGAATAAATTAAACCACCCATGGAACAAACCACAAGGAAGGACGCGAGGTGTCAGACAAGGTTGTGGATCCTGTGATTTGATTGATGACAGACATGCCTCCTCGACTCCAGCCGATGGTCCATTGGCCGGCGGCGAGCTTCTTTCTCCAGAGCTTGCAACAGGCAACCTGGCGTCAAATCTTACAGGTGAGCAAGCCATGTCCGAAGCTACGATAGAGGGGAAACTCCCAACTTCTTCGCCATTCTTGGAGAATCCACTCTCCGTGACATAAGGTTTTAAGGGCTTATTTAGATACATTGTGATTCGAGTCAATTACCTCAGATTAACTCAGAATTTGAACTAAAATATCTTCCAATCCGAAGGGATTAGTTCTAATACCTCTCTATCCAAACATGCCCTAAGGAGTTTGTAGAGTGGACGGTACAATATATCATGTGGTGAAGTTGATATCCCCGGCTGCGAAAAAGAAACGGGCAGTGGCGAGATCATCCCAAAGGAGTGCCCGCCTTGCTTCCAAAGTGCTCCTTTCTTTGAGTTGGTGTTTGGTTGTTTGGTGATTCCAGGTGCTCGTAGGTGTTGCGGAGGTGGAGAGATAGATGACAGACACACCATCACCACCAAGTTCTTTTATAACAGTAAAGAAAAGAAATGAGGCAGAGCTGCTGCCTTTCCTTTGTTTACAAAAAAGGTTGACGCTGTAATGTTTTTCCTTCGTGACTTAGTGGCAGGATGCATGATGCTTGTTAAGATTTTTATCGTGATATTGCCCATTTCCACACGAACAAAACGAATTGGATAGACCATCCTTGCTTACTCTAATTGTAGTAGGGGATTTAGATGACGTTTGGTGATTACTCAGAATAGTGAATGGTCTAGTAGTACTTTCAACCTTAGGCTCCATTTAGAACTCAAGAACTCTGCATTTTGTCTTTGGAGAAAAAGAAGAAGAAGAAACATCGATCAGAGCTGGTGGAAAATTTTCTCACCAATTAAAGTGTTCAAGGCAACACGTTATCTAGCAGTTAGCTATATTTTTTTTCACTGTGTGAACACATGGCAGGCTGTCTTTGATTTGATTTCTGCTGACAGGTTTGACGATTTTTACAAAGGAATAATCGAGTGACGACAGGGTTCTAAAATGTGATTTGATTTCTACTGTTCTATGTCTTGTCCCGTATGGCCATCTACAAATCCGGTTCAAAGGAGTTGAGAAGAGATTGAACCAACTAGTCGATTCAAACCCAAAAAACTGAGGAATCCGTGAATAAGTTGGGCTCGATTGAACTAAATAGAATACTATTATCCACCAAAGCTACCGACCGGAACTCGCCGTTGCTCTTGCCGCCATGCCTGGTCGCCGGCCATGGAAGGAACACTGGCGAAGGGGTCCTCGCCCTTGTCCCCGACGGCACTGCCGCCACATCGTCCTCGACGCCATTGCCAGAGCTCACCGCCATTGCCATATCTTGCCTCCACCTCGCTGTTGTTACTTCTTGATGGCGAGATTGGTCGGCGGTGGCGACGAATCGGCCGACAGCGGTATGCAAGGAGAATGACGGAGCGGATGTGAAGTAGCGGCTACGGATCGACCTCAATGTAGTCTTTCCCTCTAGATCCGATCCGCACGCCTCGGCTTCGTCACCGCCGCCGGCGTGGTGCTCGTCGCTGCACGTCGTGACCTCCATGCTGGTGGTCGTCACTTTTGTGAGAAGGGGCAGAGGGGATCGGTGGGAACGCGGGATGAGAAAATGGCCTGGGCCCTTTGTTTCCTGTTTCCTATTTCTCTTGTTTCTTATTCAGGATGTGGGGTCTTACTTGCATAGAGCTGGAGCAAAATGAACCAGCTTTTGAAACCTATATTGATTCAATACATAGAGATGGCCTAAGGCCATGTACAATAAACTTCCATGAGCTGTCTATAATATCTGCCACGTAGAATTTAAGTTGATGTGGATAAAAAAAATAAAGATAGAAATGTATTATCTACAATACTTTAACCGTCTGTATCACCAAAATCAAAGAGAAAATATTTTAAATCCATAAAAGTATTAAAAGATTGTCATTTATAAAGACAAATGAAATGATAATCCATTGCATGAGTTGTTTATAGTGCTGTCTATAGGTGACATGGAGAATTACTATAGACATCAGCTGACTGTACCATTGTACATACCCTAAGAGCACGTACAATGGTGTGATGTCAGCTATCTATAAGCATTAATATATATGACACGAGATCATGTAGAGGAGAGAGAGCAAAGAGAATTGAACCGTCTCTCGTGCAGTAGTCGACTGCAACACGAGAAATCAAAAACATTATACATGTAAGAGTTGTCTATAGAGATTAAAAACTGCCTTTAATACTGTGTATAAATGACAGGTATATAGATTACGTACAGGAATATTGTGCATGCCTAGGGCAACCACCGCGTACCTACCAGCTTCATTCATGGGCATCTCGACAGAATTAATGGCCATGCAGCCAGCCGGCCATGCCCAACCCATTCGTTCATCCATGGAAGGTCTACCATACTCCTATCACGTCGAATGCACTTTGGCGGCGGCACAAACAGAGGCCCACCGGTAAGTGCCCACCCGATGGCTCCCTCCGACCGAACGCCGCTCCTAATCATCCTAATCGGACGGCTAGAACAGTAGAAACTCGAGGAATCCATGGAGGTAAAGAGGGATCGTACGGCCGAGAGAGGAGGGAGGCCATCGATCACGGGACGCACCTGGCCCGTCAAGGCGGGTGAGGAAAAGGCGGCGCCACGAACCGAGCTCGTACGCGCCCACGGCGGCGTACCCAAACCGCGGCGGCCGGTCGGCGTAGGCCACCAGCACGCGCCGCCTCGGCGCGTCCACGGCGAGCCCCAGCGCCACCCTCCCGGCCGTGTCGGGGTCCGCCACGACCACCCGCTCCTCCTCCCCATCCCCACCGGCGCGCACCTCGGCCACGCCGCCGCCGAAGAAGGTGGACGCCAAGAACCGCCCGCCCTCGGCGTCCCACTTGGCGCACTCGTGGAACCACCCGTCGCCTGCGTAGGAGACGCCGCCGGCCGTGCCCTCCAGGAACGCGACCACCGCGGCGGCCGCCAGGGCCACGACGGCGAGCGCGGTCGCGCATGACCCCCGGCCGCCGCCGGTCCCCGCCTCGGAGCCGCCGCGACGGCGGCAGCAGCCACCGCACATAGTAATCAAGCAGCAGCAAGATCCGGACAGCGCACAGGGGCGGTGAGAGATTTTTCCTTCCTTGGTTTGACCGATTGATCTTGGTTTTATCACAAGGGGAGCAGGGTTTCCCTAGTGCGTTAAAAAACTACGTTTTAGGTGAGGTTTTGGTGTTGTTTGGCGAGCGGCAGAGCTTACCTTGGAAGAGGAATCTTTCGTGTTGCGGCCCGGGGAGGGCGCGCGGGGAGTGGGAGTGGAGCCGACGGCTTTGGCGGACCGGCACCTGATGCTGCCTCCTGCAACTGTCAGGTCGGCCGGCAGAGCCAGAAGGCATCGGGAGTCATGGGATAAGATCAAGGACCGTTTCGGATGACCTCTGCTTTCGCTCCCAAAAGCACAGAGCTAATTCCAACCGGCCGTTTTTACAAAAGTCGGAAACTGTTATCATTGTGGGGAAGTGGGAAGCTGTTTTGGGCTAGTTTTCCATAGCTTTGGCGAGATATAGCTCTGAGCCTCTCAGTTTGTCCCTGGAGCTGAAATTTTTTACCTCTTACCGCCTATATAATTCCAAACTCCACCCCCCTCAAATGCCTCCTCCCACCGGCCACCTGAACCCAAGTGCCTCAATCTCCCCTTGCCCCGCCGGCCGCCTCCACCCGCCGCGCACCACCTCCTCCTCCCGCACCGCCGCCGCCGCCAACCTCCCTCCTTCTCCGTCGACATTGTCCTTCTCGCCCGTCGCCGCCTTGGTCTCCGCGGCCGTCGTCCTCCTCCCCTGACCCTACCCTGCTGTCACCCCCTTGTCGTTAATTATGGTTAGTTGTCGTTAATTATCTTTAATTGTGGTTAATTGTTGTTAATTAGCGTATTTGCCTCAGAGGTATTCCAGACATTGTCTAACTTAGGAGCTCCAACCAGCATACATAAAAGACAGACAATCAAATATCAAACATCTTTAGCTCAGTTGTTCAGCCCAGTCGGAAAGCTGTTTTTCAGAAAAGGTGTAGTCATACTAAACATACCCTAGATACGACTTCCATATTACGGCTTTAACACTAACGCACTCTCTCACTTTCTCTCTCTGGTGTCGTGGCCCAAAAGATGGAATGTAAAATAAAGCGGGATAAGCTTGTCCCCAATTTTTCAATTTTTGGAAAGAATAAAAATTGAAACTAAATATTTAGGAAAATTAGCTGAATGGTCGTGCTTTTGCCAATGGATAAAAAATATTATTATATCCCAATAAGTTGAGTTGTCATGTTGGGATTGGCCTACACCTTTGACTTCGCCTCCACGTACGATCGAGCTCCATGGCGCCACGCCTCCACCGCCGTTCTCGGCCTACGCCGCGTGAAGTCGAGCTTTGTTGCGACCTAAGCTGCAATTTTGTATTGAAATTAATTTGTTTGTCAAGAGATTATTTTTCTTTTTTTGCCAAACTTTTTTAGGGAGGCGAATTTGTTTGTTGGGAGAAAGTTTTTCTTTTTTAGAGATTTTCAAGGGAGGTGGAAGGGGGGCGGCGTACCATTGCCACCACCGTCACTAGCAACTCCCCATGTTTTAGTACAAAGATAAAGATGTTACCCAGAGAAAAATAGAATTTCATATGAACCCCTGAGAAATTAGTACGCTGGGTTAATAGTTTTTACGGTGAGTTCTAAACTTCTACTGGGCAGACGTCCGTAGAATTCATTCACCAGCTCACCCTATCAGCCCTTTGTCAGGCCGGTGAACCTTGGAAGGAAGCTTGCGACGATGGCAACATCGTTGCAAAAAGCTTGTCCCTCAGATATTGACCCGAAGAGAAAAAGATGGAATTTCATATGAACCGCTGGGATTGAAAATTGCATGTACTAATTGTTTTTCCACAAGCTCTAAGTGCCCGTTTGGCCAAGTTTTGGCTCCTAGCTTTTGTTGAGAAGTCGGAGCCGGCTAGCCAAATATTTTTGGCTACTAGCATTTTCGGAGCTGGAGCCCTAATTGTACTAGGAGCTTCATTGGCTCTGAAAGCGTTTAAATGGGCAAATTGTCATTGACTAATTTCTTGTGAACCAGCTTCTAGAGTCCAAAAGGTGGAGTCAGAGCCACGCCAAATATAGCCTACTTTAGTTGCCAAACATGAAAATTAGATTAAGATAACCTACCTTAGCTAATGTTAGGTAACCTAGTTATTTTAACCCTGAACCAATTATTGCAGCCCTAAAAAATACCCCAAGTGAGTATCAAATCAGTCTAAGCTGAGAACCAAATGATGCTTTGTTTAAAAATCTACCAAATGATTCTTTGCTCTTAAAAAATCTGCACAATTTCTTTAATCATGGAGAGTATCCCTGGGTCTACTTATTTTGGGAATGCTATTACAGTAATGCACATCCTCCTGATAAACTCAACGATGGAGCTTTTTTGTGGCGAGATAACTTAGGCCATGTTTGGTATAGCTCTTACTCCCAGCTTTTCGTTCGGATCTGATGGAGTTGTATCAAACACCCAGCTTCCCAAAACGATCTGATTCTGCTTCTCACGAGGAGTTTAGCAACGAGGAGCGACCTCCGGTGAATTATCGTGAGAAGCCAGCCTACTAGAAAAAAATACCCCTTAAAGTTTGTGGATATCATGAGCATATACTCATAGTATTAGGTTGATGTTACAATTGGCAATGATATTGAAGGTTTATCTAATCACACATTTTCGGTAAAGTTCAGGTGCTGTCAGGTCACTAGCGGTCAGACCGGCTCAGAGGAAGCAGTCGGACCGGCCAATAAGTAGCGGTCGGACCGGCCACCTCTGGCGGTCGGACCTGCCAGATCTTTGAGTCAAGAAACTGGCGGTCCGACCGGCCACCTCGGGCGGTCCGACCGGCCATTGTGAAACTTTGATTTTGGAGCTGGGGCAAAAATAGAGGGTGTAGGCAAGAGAGGGGATTCTCCTACACTTGGTCTCATAATTTTTGGAGCTTCTAGTCAAAAGATCTATTCGTTTGAAATTTCCAGAGAGGTCTCGAATTTCAAATGTTGAAAATTGGCTAAGTCCCTTCTGGGGCGGTCAGACCGCCCCTTAAGTGGCGGTTGACCGATTTTCACTTGTTCGTCGTCATCTTGGCGGCGATGCTTGTTGGTTAGGTCAAGTTCATGAGTTTCAGTGCATATATGTTGCATGATGCATGTTTTGACTAACGTGGGTCAAGTTGCGAAGAACTTATTCCCAGAATCGATTTCTTGGTCTATTGTTGTGCAGGTGGTTTGGAGGTCAACGACGAGGATGATCGAGACTAAGCTTGGAGAGCTGAGGTTCAGAATGATCGAGGATGCTGGGTGAAGTCGATGGAAGTTCGGTGCGACGGGTTGCATCAAGCGGCGCGGGGGTCGGTGCAAGTGCTATGGTGGTTTCGGTGAGAGTCGGATGGGAGAGACTTGCCGATATGAAGAGAGCCGTTGATCAACCTACACGTGGCGAAGCATGAGATTGCTTCATGAAGATTGGACTCGGTCTTTGGAGAAGGATCGAGAAGGGATATTTTGGCAACTTCATCAAAATACAACCTTGATTGCTTTTGGCTAAACCGTGGCGCAAGACGGCGCAAAGAGAAGTGGTTTAGGTCAAGAGATGATGAAGACGACGCTTTGAAATGCATGCGTGAGTGAAACTCGTTTGTGTGTGGCTTAACGGGTTCCCATTAGGGAATACCTTCTAGAATCTAGCCTCCACTATAAATAGGGGAGGGTGCTGATTGTGCACTTTTCACCTCTTTTGTTTTATTGTTGAAACCCTAGTTTTGGTGTTTAGGGAGAATAGTGGAGATGTTAGTTTTTTAGAGTTTGGATTGATCGTGTGATCCTGCGTTGAGTATTCATCCTCCATGATGGAGTGGCTGTAAACCAACACCTATCTCATATCAATCCAAGAAAGATTCCTCAAGATGGTCTTCTTTATGTTCTCGCTTTCTATTTTGTGATTTTGGGGCTTTCTTTGATCCACTCCTTTTCTCTTAGTTTCTGGTCTGGATCTTACTTGCTGTGACATGTGGTAATACATCTAGTATCATCTTGATCATCTATAACCCACGGGCAAGTTTTTGGATCATATTTCGGTTTTGACTCGGTTTTGGATCAACCTTCAGTCAAACGGAAAAGGTCAGAACTTTGACAAAGATCTTCACGATCTTTGATTGGAATAGGTTCTTGACATCCTAGAGAAGGTGTGTTCCAAATTTCGTGAAGTTTGGAGTTGTGGATCAAAAGTTAAACCTATTTGTGATTTTATTTTTGGGCTATTTTTACTGTTCATTGTACTGGAGGTCAGATCGCCCCTTGCGAGAGGTCAGACCACCCATGGACCGGTCAGACCGCCCATGTTAAGAGGTCAGACCGCCCAACTCTTTGGGAATTGAGTTTTTGATGATTTTTGTTATTTTGCTCCGGGGTTTCGATTGGATTCAATACAAGTCTTCCGCTCTGCTTGTACTTTGATCTTCATAGCTCTCATAGTTATTGGAGTGAAAATCTTGTTGAATCCAATCTTGGTAAAAAAAGAAGTATTCACCCCCTCTAGTCGCCGTTTCTGTCCAACAAGTGGTATCAGAGTCCGGTTAGTTCAATCTCGATCTTAACTGGTCACTGAACTTGGCGATGGAGAAGTACTCCGGGCTCGACAATGCCTATTGGAAGAATCGCATGCGTGTCTACCTTCAGAGCGAAGGACAAGCCATATGTGAGGTTATTCGAGCTCCGCTCGTTTTGCCTGAGGTTGCTACGCCGGCTTCAGCATCCCTCTTAGCTAACAACCATAAAACAAAGATTCTCCTATATGCCGGACTTGGTAGACAGGAGTACGATAGGATCTATCATCTTGAGACCACGCACAAGATTTGGCACACCCTCGAAACCTACCATGAGGGTTCGTCCCAAATCAAGCAAGTGCGTCAAACGGTCTTTAAGCGAGAGTACAACAAGTTTGAGATGCGTCCTGGAGAGAGCATCGATGACGTCTTTACTCACTTCAACAAGGTGCTCAACAGTTCAGAACGGTTGATATTGAGTATTCTCAGTCTGAGAATGCCACCCACCACTTGGATGCAATCAACACCAAGCAGTGGGAGATGAAGGCTACTGCTATTGAGGAGAATGTCAACCTTTCTACTCTCACTTTGGAGTTGCTATATAGCAAGCTCAAGACTAATGAGATCAAGAGAGTTGATCATCCCAAGAAGAAGAACATGGCTTTGGTAGCAGACCCTCTCAAGAAATCTTCTGATGAGTTTTTTGAGTTTTCTTCTGGATTTTCTCTTGCTTGTTTATCTGTTATCCATGAAGAGAAAGTTGAGAGTATCCCTGAGGCGGAATTAGCCCTTCTAGCTAGAAAATTCACACGGGCCTATAACAATGTGAGAAACAAAAAGAGAGACGGCCCTGTGACTTTCTACGAGTGTGGAGAGGTCAACCATATTCGGGCAAACTGCCCCAAGCTAAAAGGGAAGGGCAACCACAAGGAGGTGAAGGCGACTTGAAGGAAGCCTCATGGGAACAAGCCCAAGTTTGATGCTGCCAAGCTCATGAAGGCAGCTCACCGGGTTCTTGCCGCTTTTAGAGAGCAATCCATGAGCGATGTGGACTCCGGGAGTAAGGAGGACAAGGAGGAGGAGCTCCTCAAGACAAGAAGAAAGGGAAGGCAAAGGACTTCACCAACATGTGCTTCATGGCCGACTCTGTCGACATCGACGACATTGATGAGGTACCTCCATTCTATGACGTTCTCTATGCTAGATGTGATACCATCTTTGAGCAACTGCTTAGCCAGGATAAAGCGTTAGAGTTCATCATGGCTAGGAATAAAGATCTAGAGTCACAAGTTGATAGTCTCACACTTCAACTTGAAAATGCTAAGAATCTTGATGTTGATGAAAGTTCATCCTGCCATGCTTTACATTCTGAACTTGCCAAATTACAAACTGCTCATGATGTTGCCTTACACTAACTAGAAAATGCTAGGACCGAGTTGATTGATGTTAAATCTGCTCTATGTGAAAAATACTTAGAGTCTAGTAAGTTGGTTGTTTCTGATAAGGCCGAGTCTAGCACTTGCTCTTTCTGCTTAGAACGTGAACATGAAGTAAAGGACATTTTAGAAGCAGTTAGAGCTAAGTATGCCAACCTTAAGGACAGAATTAATTCTACCTCCCGTGTTTCATGTGAAGTCCTTAAGCTTGAGGTTGCTATTCATAAGGAGAGGTATGCTAGAGCCATTAAGGGTAAAACTTATGAATCATGTCTTAATTTTGAAAAAGAGAATGCTTATCTCAAGGATACCTTAGAAAAATTCTCTAAAGGTAAGAAATAGTTAAATATGATTCTTGACAAGTCCAAAACTCCTTGTAAGAAGCAAAGGTTAGGATACAACTCTACCCAAGCTAAATGTCACTCAAGTCTTGGAAAATGACTTAGTTGAATTCGAAATTCAACCTGCAAAAACACTATTTAAATCTGCAGGTTTTGCCCAACCATCTGTTGAGTCAAATGGTGATTCTCCCAGTGGTACTAGGTACCATTGCACATATTGCAAGAAGGATGGGCATTTGATTGAGTTCTGTTGGTGTAGATTGAAAAATGATAAGAAAAAATTTGCTAGAAATTCATCTCATTAACCTAGAGCCATCATGAGACATGGTCATCTTGAAAAGAATAAACCTGGACTATGATTTGTTTCACATGCTCGTTATCATCATGTTCTTAGATAGGATGCTTCTCATATTCGTGTAACTATTGCTCATGATAGAACTTCAAGAAGAATCAAGGATAGTAATTTTGCTTTTTATACTACTCGCAGACGTGTGTCTCAGTACTGGGTTCCCAAGTCATGTTTAACTAACCCTAGTATTGAGACACATCGATCTTTTGTACCTTGATTTTCAGGATCGCCGCGGAAGGGGGAAGAACACGTGGTTCGTCAACTCCGGGTGTTCACGCCACATGACCAGAGACTCAAGATGGTTCACCTCCTTCACGCGGTCGAAGGGTGATGACTTCATCACCTTTGGAGATGACACACAAGGGCGGATTGAAGGAACGGGATCAATCAGGGGTGAACGACATATTCATCCTGAAGGATGTCGCTCTTGTGGACAAGCTAAGGTACAACTTGCTTTCTGTCTCACAGCTTCTTGATAATGGCTATGAGACTAGATTTAAGAAAAATACTTGTTGTGTGCTTGATTTAGCTGGTGAGCTTTTTTTGGTATTTCTAGAGTTGGTAGAATCTTTGGAGCTGACTTTTCTGAATCTCTTGATGGTTCTCTCAAATGTTTGATTGCATCTTTTTCTGAGTTCTGGCTTTGGCACCGTCGTTTAGGGCACATTTGTTTTGATCATCTAACGCGAGTTAGCAACCTTGATCTCATGAGAGGTTTGCCCAAACTCAAAGTCGTCAAGGATGTTGTATGTGCACCCTGTAGGCATGGCAAGCTAGTTGCTGCCTCACACCCTTCATTGACTATGGTCATGACTGATGGACCAGGACAGTTACTTCAAATGGATACTGTTGGCCCCCGCCAGGTTCGGTCAGTCGGTGGTAATTGGTATATTCTTGTCATAGTTGATGATTTTTTGAGATACTCTTAGGTGTTCTTTCTTGCTTCGAAGAATAAAGTTTTTGATCACTTTTATGATCTTGTTCTTCGTTTGGCTTCTGAACTTCCTGGTGCCTTGAGAGCGATCCGCAGTGATAATGGCACAGAGTTTAAGAATGCTTCTTTTGCCTCTTTCTGTGCTGAGCGTGGCATTGAGCATCAGTTCTCTTTTCCACACGTCCCTCAACAAAATAGCGTGGTGGAAAGGAAGAACAAGATCTTAGTCGAGATGGTTAGGACGATGCTAGATGAGTATAGCACTCGAGGAGGTTTTTGGCCGAAGGTATTGCTACAGCTTGCCATATTGCCAATCGTGTCTTCTTGAGACCGTCTTTGGGCAAGACATCATATGAGCTTCGGTTTGGTAGAAAACCCTCTGTTTCTTATCTTCGAGTTTTTAGAGCTAAGTGTTTCATTCTCAAGATAGGAAATCTAGATAAATTTGAGTCAAGAATTTTTGATGGTTTATTTCTGGGTTATCCTGCATATTCGAGGGGTTTTTGGGTTTTTAATGTTGAGACTAACGTTGTCTAGGAGACATGCAATGTCACTTTTGATGAGACTAGCCCTTGAGCTAGATCAGATGTTTCAGATGACATACAGGTGGAGAACATCTTTGTAGAGGAAGGTGATGTTGAGGTTGATGATGATCTTCCACTTGCTGCTAACGTTCCTACTCCAACTCAAGAACCTGCTTCGACTACTTCACCTCCAGTTGAGGCTCCTACTACATCTTCATCATCAGCAGTACCTGCGGAGGTCGAAGAGATGCTTTCTCCCCCGGGCGCTCCACTTCACATTTGGAGGCGTCACCCTCCGGATCAGATGATTGATCAGCTTCATGAGCGAGTCACTCGCTCCAGGTATCACGATCCGAGTCTCTACTTCCATTCTGCATTTGTTGCTTCTTTCGAACCCCGCGATATGTCACATGCTTTATCTGATGCTAGCTGGGTCAATACCATGCATGAGGAGTTAGAAAACTTTAAGAGTAACAAGGTCTGGAACCTAGTAGAGCCTCCTAGTGGTCATAATGTGATAGGAACCCGTTGGGTGTTAAAAAACAAACAAAGTGAGGATGGTTCTGTGGTTAGAAACAAGGCTAGATTGGTAGCTCAGGGTTTTAGCCAAGTTGAGGGGCTAGATTTTGATGAAACCTTTGCTCCTGTTGCTAGTTAGAAGCCATTCGTATTCTGCTTGCATTTGCTGCGTCTAAGAGTTTTAGGTTGCACCAGATGGATGTCGAGAGTGCATTTCTGAATGGTTACATAGAGGAGGAAGTGTATGTTAGATAACCCTCAGGTTTTGAGAATCCCAAGTATCCACATCATGTTTTCAAGCTATCCAAAGCCTTGTATGGTCTTAAGCAAGCCCTCAGAGCCTGGTATGATAGACTTAAGACATTCTTGCTTAAGAATAAATTTGAGATGGGTAAGGTAGACAAGACTCTATTCATTCTTAGGCATGGCAATGACTTCCTGCTTGTTCAGATTTATGTTGATGATATTATCTTCAGTGGTTCTTCTCATGCTCTTGTTTCTAGTTTTTCTGAGACTATGTCTAGGGAATTTGAGATAAGTATGATGGAAGAGCTCAACTACTTTCTAGGGCTCCAAATCAAGCAATGCAAGGAAGAGATCTTCATCGATCAAACGAAGTAGACTAAGGATCTGCTCAAGCAATTTGAGATGGGTGACTGCAAGCCGATCGCCACTCCCATGGTGACTTCGACTGCTTTGGATCCAGATGGGAAGGAGAAACCATGGATCAACGCGAGTACCGCAGCATGATCGGCTCCCTTCTGTATCTGACGGCCTCAAGACTAGACATCCACTTCGCGGTCTGCCTCTGTGCGAGGTTTCAGACGTCTTGAAGACTTCACATCGCCAAGCCATCAAGCGCATTTTCAGGTACCTTCACTCTACCCTCCAGTATGGTATTTGGTATTCCTGCTCTTTTTCCTTGTCCATTCGGGGGTTTTCTGATATTGATTTTGTGGGTTGTCGGCTAGATAGGAAGAGTACCTCAGTCACTTGTCACTTCTTAGGCACCTCTCTTGTCTCTTGGTCTTCTAGGAAGCAGTTCTCTGTTGCACAATCCACTGCAGAAGCTAAGTTTGTAGCTGTTGCTAGTTATTGTAGTCAGATTTTATGGATGTTGTCCACTCTTAAGGACTACGGGTTATCTTTTTCTAGTGTTCATCTTCTCTGTGATAACACTTCTGCCATTAATATCGCTAAGAACCCTGTGCAACACTCTAGGACCAAGCACATAGACATTCGTTATCACTTCCTTAGAGACCATGTAGAGAAGAGTGATATTGTGCTACAATTTGTGGAGTCTGAGGCTCAGTTAGTTGACATCTTTACCAAGCCTTTAGACCCAACTAGGTTTGCCACCTCGAGGAGTGAGTTAGGGGTGATTTATCCCTATGGGTTGGTTTGAGGGGGAGTTAGTTCTTTTCTGAGCTTTTCTTGTTCATCTGATCTTTCCTTGATCTTCTTCTGAACTTGCTGGTTCTTTTTATCTTTTCAGGTTTTTAAGTTTTTCTTGCTTCTCATTGTATAATATTGTATTCATATGAAAATCATAAAAAGATGCATTATAATATAAGCTTTACTTATTGTCTTTTAAACTGATGAAGCTTTGCTTATTACTCTCTTGAGTTTTAGTATTTCAATTCTTGCTCAATACCATGTCTAGTTCTTTGACTTGCTAGAATTATCATGCTTTCACATATGTAACTAAGTCTTGCTAAATGAACTAGAACTTTAAGACAACTTGAACTAAAATTGCAATTTGTGGATCTTTTAGCTAAGTTGCACAATTAATGATCATTTTTGTGATATTGGCCCTGTCAAAATTGCTTTGTTAGCTCTTGAATCTAGGATTGAACATTTATTGAGCTTCTTGTTCCCTTGCGAATCTAAAACTACTCTTATGCAAAATAAAAAGTCAAATTTCAAAATCTGTGCCAAACTATTGTCACGAGACTGCATATCACAGACATGAACTTGGAGATAGTTTGATGATCCAGATGATCTCATGGAGATTGCTTGTCAAAATTGATATGAACCTCAAGATCTGTCTCCCTAGTTGAAGCTTAGGAAGAGATTGTGGATGACTCCTAGTCCAGGATCTTCTTTACTAGATAGGCCGTTAATTGCCTTGGTTAAAGCTTAGAAAGAGTTTGTGGATGGCTCATAGTCCAGGATCTTCTTCACTAAGATAGACCATTAATCAACATCAATATTCATTGCAAATGAAAAACTATTGTAAAAATTGGGTGACTGAAGTACTATGAGCAAAATGATTCAATTTTGGACTTTTTGTCTCTAGGATGGTCATTGTTTGCTTCTTGATCTCACATTGACATTCTGACATGGCCCTTATCACTTTAGGATCTCTGTTGATGAACTTGCTAATTTTGAAGTTTTGCTTAAATTGTTACAATTCATTGCTTTTTCCTGAGCCTTCTAGCTTAGCTTGGATATATATGTCTTAACATGCTCATACTAGCATTTTTAGGCTTGATATGTATTGAGTAATAGTAGAAATACTAGCTTGTTCTTTTGGGTAATCTCCAAAGGTTGTACTAAAATTTAAAAAATACAAAAAATGAAGCTACTCCATTGCATTTCATGCATGCTCCTTCTTATGCTCCTTCCTCATTTCTGCATTTATTATCTTTGGATGAGAGGAAGGCGTGATTCCTTGATGACTCCATTGTCAAAGGGGGAGAAGATATATCAAAAAATGTTAAAAGGGGAGCTATTTTGGAGAAAATGGGAGAATGAAATTTTATGTATTTTGCATTATTGTGATCTTATTGCCATTTCTGAACTTGAATTGCAATTCTTGGAACCTCACAATGATCAAAGGTCAATTTGAACAATTGTTCTTTCATATGGACCTTAAGTGAGATTTTTACTCTTCTTTGGAAAGTGAAGCTTTCTCACTTTCTTTTGCCTTATCTCGCTTGCCTTTACTAATCTGAAGTCAACTTGGTCATTTCCATTGCTTTCTTTTGCTATTGGACCAAATTATGCCTTTGCACGAAAATGTGAGTATTTTTACTTTTCAAAGCTTAAACTTACATTTTTAGGAAATTGCCAATGTGTTCATGAAGGGGGAGATTGTATATATTATTGGGATATACTTATGATCTTAGGATGATGTTACAATTGGCAATGACATTGAAGGTTTGTCGAATCACGCGTTTTCGGCAAAGTTCAGGTGTTGTCAGGTCACTGGCGGTCAGACCGGCTCGGAGAAAGCGGTCAGACCGGCCAGATCTTGAGTCAAGCCACCGGTGGTCCGACCGGCCATTGTGAAACTTTGATTTTGGAGCTGGGCCAAAAATAGAGGGTGTAGGCAAGAGAGTGGATTCTCCTACCATTGGTCTCATAATTTTTGGAGCTTCCAGTCAAAAGATCTATTCGTTTCAAATTTCCAGAGAGTCTCGAATTTCAAAGGTTAAGTGGCGATCTGACCGGTTTTCACTTGTTCGTCGTCATCTTGGCGGCGATGCTTGTTGGTTAGATCAAGTTCATGAGTTTCAGTGCATATATGTTGCATGATGCATGTTTTGACTAACGTGGGTCAAGTTGCGAAGAACTTGTTCCCGGAATCGATTTCTTGGTCTATTGTTGTGCAGGTGGCTTGGAGGTCAACGACGAGGATGATCGGGACTAAGCTTGGAGAGCTGAGGTTCAGAACGATCGAGGATACCGGGTGAAGTCGATGGATTCAAGCATGGCGCAAAATGGACAAGAATGACCGAACGGGAAGTTCAGTGCGACGGGTTGCATCAAGCGGCGCGGGGGTCGGTGCAAGTGCTATGGTGGTTTTGGTGGGAGCTGGATGGGAGAGACTTGCCGACATGAAGAGAGCCATTGATCAACCTACACGTGGCGAAGCATGGGATTGCTTCATGAAGATTGGACTCGGTCTTTGGAGAAGGATTGAGAAGGGGTATTTTGGTAACTTCACCAAAATACTGCCTTGATTGCTTTTGGCTAAACCGTGGCTCAAGACGACGCAAGGAAAAGTAGTTTAGGTCAAGAGATGATGAAGATGACGCTTTGAAATGCGTGCATGAGTGAAACCGGTTTGTGTGTGGGCTTAACGGGTGCCCATTAGGGAATACCTTCTAGAAGCTAGCCTCTACTACAAATAGGGGAGGGTGCTGGTTGTGCACTTCCCACCTCTTTTGTTTTATTGTTGAAACCCTAGTTTTGGTGTTTAGAGAGAATAGTGGAGATGTTATGTTTCTAGAGTTTGGATTGATTGTGTGCTCCTGCGTTGAGTATTCATCCTCCATGATGGAGTGGCTGTAAACCAACATCTATCTCAAATCAATCCAAGCAAGATTCCTCAAGATGGTCTTCTTTATGTTCTTGCTCTCTATTTTATGATTTTGGGGCTTTCTTTGATCCACTCCTTTTCTCTTGGTTTCTGGTCTGTATCTTGCTTACTGTGACACGTGGGAACACATTTAGGATCATCTTGATCATCTATAATCCACGAGCAAGTTTTTGGATCATATTTCGGTTTTGACTCGGTTTTGGATCAACCTTCACTCAAACGAAAAAGTCAGAACTTTGACAAAGATCTTCACAATCTTTGATTGTAATAGGTTCGACATTCTAGAAAAGGTGTGTTCCAAGTTTCGTGAAGTTTGGAGTTGTGGATCAAAAGTTAGACTTATTTGTGATTTTATTTTTGAGCTGTTTTTACTGTTCATCGTGCTGGAGGTCAGACCGCCCCCTGCGAGAGGTCAGACCACCCATGGACTAGTCAGACCGCCACATCTTTGGGAATTGAGTTTTTGATGATTTTTGTTATTTTGCTTCGGGGTTTCGATTGGATTCAATACAAGTCTTCCGCTATGGTTGTACTTTGATCTTCATAGCTCTCATAGCTATTGGAGTGAAAATCTTATTGAATCCAATCTTAGTGAAAAAGAAGTCGTGCTCCTATTCACCCCCCTCTAGTCGTCGTTTCGATCCAAAGTTAGACTTAATTACCCACAAAAATGCCATTAACCTAACCCCCTCACCCCTCCCCACCCCGAGCCCCTGGGTAGCCATTCGCACTGCACCTCCCCACCTACGCGCCTGGAGAGGCGATTGCTCGTAGTCACTGAACCGGCTGGTGGTCGACGAGGCCACCAATGATGACAACCTCGTCGTCGGGCTCCACCGGACACCATGGAGAGTCTCCAGCTCTTCTGCAGTGACACTGTCCTGCTCAAGGTCTGGGATGCCTTTATCTACGCAATTCCTCTGTTAAGGTTGAATTCCGAGGGTTTGAGTTGTTATTAAGATACTGATCTGCCGTGGTTCATTGCAAGAGATTTAGGGAGCTGTTGCGGTTTTTTAGAGTTCAGATTGCAAATCTGTAGGAAAAACTTCAGCTTTCTCGTTTTACACGTTTCCTTGAGCTCAGGATTGGGGAGAATTTACTATTTTGGTGAGGGATATGAGGATTCTAGTGGGTTAGGTTTTCTTATTGTGGTTTTTGCTTCTGAGGTTGGTCTGGGAGGGCTTTCGATTTTAGTACATAACTCCCTAGCTTCGTTACAAGTTTGGTACGTTAATTATGCTTTCATCAGTGATGGTAGAAGACTGGGCAGAGCGTCCAACCTGTAACCATATAATGGTTAATTGGTTATAGTAATAACTGGCTTCTTTTCTAGTGATCAAACTGAGTAGCCAATCTATTCAACATGTTATGCCACATTGCTTTTGGATGTGGACCATGTGGTGTATTGATTTTTAGTTGTCTAACTATGGAGATATGTTCTTGTCATCTGCTTTCATGCCACCAGATTAATCCTTGTCGGAATGCAATGCTATTTCAAGATTGTTGTGTTGTCGGTTTGAGTAATATCTAGAAAAATGATGTCGCGCGTTTATTTGATGAAATTTGTTCAGCGTATATCAGGTACTCAGGCTATATGTATTGGAGAAATATCATTGCAGATAAAGAGTGCTGAGTGAATTGCAGTATGCAAATGCTATTCTCAGGTAGACTGGTTCTACAATGTGAAGAACCATATAGTGTATTTATTTCACCATCTTAACCACCTCACAAGCAGCACCAGGCTTGATCCTAGCTCTTTTGCATTGCATGCACACATTGCAATTCCTCTTGTTCATATATACAGAAGGGTACAAATTGATTCAAAGGGTAGCTTGATCTATTTGCCTATAATCCTCTCTCGTATGGTTTTTGGAGACAACCTATCAGCAAACGCTTTCAACAGACAGCTCCAGATTCTTAGAGAAGTGAATTCTCAGATAAGCAGAATGGAAAATAAGAATTTAGAGATCTACCAAACAGGCCTTAAAACTCATTGGTCTGTACAAAGGAATTGCTTCTTGCCATCTGGGGAAGGGTAACAGTATTTTGTTGGAAGGATCTCTGGAATGGCAATCTTCTTCAGGGACAGGCTCCAAATCTTTTCCTTTTGTCCAAAAATGATAATCATACAGTGGCACAGATTAAGGAAGCTGCAGAATTCCAAGAATTGTTTCATTTACCACAGCCAACACAAAGCATACAATCAATATCATAACATTCAAGGAATGCTATAAGATTTGCAATTAAATGAGGAAGAAGATAAGTGCACAAATAAATGGCGAACTGGTATTTATTCTTCTGTGAAAGTTTATAAAATCACTATGGGGCAAAAATGGTTATGGAAGAGTTCATGTCAATCTAGGCACAAAATGTTTTTTTGGCTACTTCTTGGAGAGAGGCTAAATACAAGGAATCTGCTTAGAAGTAAAAAATTTCACATGGGTAGCTATGAAAAGTTTCAGAGTTTGGTTTCAGGTTTTGCCACACCAGTCATGATGGGCTTGTAATGTATATATATACTCATGTATCGATTACAACCGAAGATTACAAACGATTACAATCATATCACAACTGTTTAACATAAATAAGAGAATAACTGAAAGAATCCTACTTGTCGGATTAGCTACAATATCTGGCAACTAACTATGTCAACTGAAATTGTGATACAGATAACAGGGGAGTGCGCTATTTTTACACCCTCCCTCGATCACAACCAGTGGACATCAAGTTGAGATTGTAACGAAGACGATCAAGCGACTGTGTCGGTAATGACTTTGTGAAGATATCTGCAACTTGGTCTTCTGATGAAAAAAGCGAACTTCTAGAGCTCCTAGCGCAACCCTTTCTCTAACAAAGTGGAAATCGACTTCAATGTGTTTTATTCTAGCATGAAAAATGGGATTTGTAGTTAAGTATGTGGCACCTAGATTGTCACACCAGAGAATTGGTGCTCTAGGTTGTATAATCTGAAGCTCTTTTAGTAAGGACTGAACCCTGACAACCTCAGCCGCCGCATTAGCCAGTGCTTTATATTTAGCTTATGTGCTGGATCTTGAGACTGTAGGTTGTTTTCTAGAGCTCCAAGATACTAAATTTGCTCCATAGTATACCACAAATCCTCCTATGGAGCGCCGATCACCGGGACACCCAGCCCAATCGGCATCAGTGAAAACACTGAGCAGTGTGGACTTGGATGATTGAATAAGCTAGACCAACAGTTGCAGTTCCTCTGATATACATGAGTATTCTTTTTACTGCCTCCCAATGTTCATCAGTAGGACTTTGCAAAGATTGGCATACTTTGTTTACAGCAAAGGATATATCAGGTTTAGTGAGTGTAAGGTACTGCAATGCACCTACAATACCACGGTACTGAAACACATCTTCGTTTGACAATGATGTCCCTTGAATCTTCGATAGCTTCTCAGTAACTGCCATAGGAGTTGACACTGCCTTGTAGTTTGTCATGTTCATGCGTTGAAGCAGGTCATTGATGTACTTCCTCTGAGTTAACACAAGACCTCTCTTTCTCTGAATTTGCTTCAATGCCCAGAAAATAGCTCAGCTGACAGAGATCGTTGATAGCAAAGTCCACTGTTAATTGTTTAATGAGATTATTTGTGGCCACATAACATGAACTAGCGATAATGATATCATCCACACACACAAGCATATATATTATTACCTATGCTTTTATGGAAAATGAATAGAGAGGTATCTGCCTTAGAGGAGACGAAGCCAAGTGATTGAAGTTTCTCACTGAGTGTTGAGTACCAGGCTCTAGGCACCTGTTTCAGGCCATATATCACCTTTTCCAGTTTACATATGTAATTGGGATATCTCGTCTTCATATCCAGGAGGCTGATCCATGTATACCTCTTCCTCTAATACTCCATGTAGAAATGCATTTTGAACATCAACTTGTCGCAAAGTCCAGTCTCTTGAGATGACAATTGACAGGATCAGCCGAACTGTTGTCGGTTTGACAACTGGGCTAAACGTATATGAATAGTCAATTCCTTGTCTTTACTTGAATCCCTTTGCTACTAGTCTGGCTTTATACCTCTCAATTGTCCCATCTGGCTTCTGTTTAAGCTTGTAGACCCATTTGCATCCTATGATATTCCTCCCCTGATCAGATGGTACAAGCTTCCAGGTTCTGTTTTTCAGTAAAGCATCATATTCCAAATCCATCACAGCTTTCCATCCTGGTGCTTTCAGTGCTTGATCATAAGACACTGGTTCAGCAAAGAATGCTCTGCCTTTTAAAGAATATTTGACAGTGCCATATGTGTATTGCTTTTGCATACTCAAATTGTTCTTCAGCCTTGTTCTCATCTGATGTTCATTGCCTTGGGACTGCAAAGTATTACCAATACCTTGCTATTCAGGAAGAGTGACTGAATCATCTTGTTCTGAACTTGTAGTTTCTGCTACAGTTCCTGTGTCACAAGGATTAGTTGTGGGAATGACATATTAATAATTCCTCACACAATCATCTACTACTACTTGTTCATTTTTGAAATTGTGGTGGTGTTTAAGAATGTGAGCAGTGATTGGAAGGAGAATGCATGATTCAGTAAGAGATGAGAACATAGATGAATTTGAGTCAGTTTCAGTAGCAAAAGGAAATACTGACTCATCAAATGTGACACCCCTAGAGATATACACATGTCATGAAGATTTGTCAAGACACTTATACCCCTTGTGCATGCTGCTATAACCCAAGAACACACACATCTTGGATCTGAATTGCAACTTTCTTTAGTTGTATAAAGTTTGGCCAACATGCACAGCCAAAAACTTTGAGCATTGTGTAGTTAAGTGATGTTTTGAGAAGACGAGCAATAGGAGTGAAGTTATCAATGGTTTTGCTCGGCAATCGATTGATCAAGTAGCATGCGGTGAGGAATGCCTCATCCCAGTACCTAATCAGCAAGGATGCTTGTGCGAGCAGCAAAAGGCTAGTCTCCATGTTGTGTCTGTGCTTCCTCTCTACTACACTATTCTATTGATGCGTATGCGGACAAGAAACTCGGTAAGCAATGCCAAGTTTTTCAAATAAAGTATGTAGATTTTGATATTCACCTCCCTAGTCAGATTGAACGGCCTGAATCTTAGTACTAAGCAATCGTTCAACATGGTTTTGGAACTTATAGAACACTTGCTCAACATCGGACTTACTTTTTATTAAATAGATCCAAGTGAATCAGCTATAATCATCTAAGAAACTCACATAGTACTTAAAACCTCCTGAAGAACCAAGTGCAGGACCACATACATCGGTGTGCACAAGTTCAAAAGGAGAGGTTGTTACATGAGTGGAGCTACTATTGGGAAGTTGGTGAATCTTTGCTTGTTAACAAGCATCACACACCATAGGCTCTTTATTTGGAAGAAAACCTAATCTATTTGACTGAAGAATTGAATCAACAATTGCAGGAGATGGGCGCCCAAGCCTTCTATGCCACCATTCCTGAGAAAGCTTGTGTGTAGAAAGGGAATGTCGATGTTGATGAACAGATGGAAGGGGAAAAAGTCGTCCTTTAATTCTACCATGTAGAAGCACCTTCCTCATGACTCCATCCTTAACAAAGAAAGAATCAGGATGAAATTCGACAAAGACATTATTGTCAGCAGTGAGTTTATGAACAAAAAGAAGGTGTTTGTTGATTCTAGGAACATGCAACTCATTTTTAAAACAAGAGATTTAGATGAACCAGGAACAACATAATGACCGATGTGAGAATTTTTCAAACTTGCGCCGTTTGCAACTTGGACTTGATCTCCACCATTGTAGCGTTCACGTAGCTTGTCCAAGTCACTAGTGAGATGATCAATTGCTCCTGTGTCTGCACACTAGTTTGCATCAACTCCATATGATGTCGTGTGCGTAGCTGCTCCAATCTTTGATTCTTCAGTTTGGTATGAATGATCAAACCGGTGATAACACCATAATGCATCATGACCATACTTGCCACACACTTGGCAAGTTGGTTGATTTACTCCTTGACGCTTGCCAGTGTGTCCTGGTTGCCCACGTCCACGACCTCGGCCACGGTTATGAGAACCAGATCTTTCCCACCACAAAATTTGTGTTATTGGTTGAGGAATTAATCTGAAGAACAAAATTGTTGTGTTCCATGCGCAGCTCAGCTCATACCTGAGCAAATGCGCATAGAAATCAGTGAGATTGATCATGTTTGATCGTATCATCACGAATGTGACAAGAGCATCATAATCGGATCCAAGTCCGGACAACATATAGGAGATGACTTCTTCCTCTTATAGTTTCTGACCAATGGATGCCATCTCATCAGCTAGGCCCTTCATCTTGTGGAAGTAATCCATAGTTGACAGCTCCTTTGTGTTTGCAAGCTAAAAACAGACTTGCATAATGCGGGCTCTAGACTCTACTACAGAGAGGGTCATCACAGATGGCTCAACTGTCATCACAGACGGTTTTTGAACCGTCTGTGAAAAAGTGTCTGTGATGATATGAGGTCATTACATATGTTTTTTGAACCGTCAGTGAAAAAGCTATCACAGACAGTTCTGAACAAGAACCGTATGTGGTAATTGATTATCACAGACATTTCCTGTTCAGAACCATCTGTGATAGCTTTTTCTATTGAAAAAAAAAATCAAAAACAGGTGCTGAAACTTCAGAGGCTGCTTTGAGGCCCTAAACAACCTTTTTTTTGGGATTTTCACTTTGTCTAGAGCCTCCCAAGCCTCACGAATGAGTTTGATATGAGCTTATAGATTTTTGGATTAAACTTTTCATTAGCTTTCCAACGAGCCAAAGAACGTCGCAGTCCGAGTTCGTATGCAAAAGTTATGGCTGTTTTATCGGACAGTGCATGATGTGAGGTGGAGGCCGGGGGCGACGATGTCGAGGGAGGCTATGGGCGACGAGGTCGGGGGAGGCCAGCGATGACGAGGCCGTGGCGAGGTGGAGAAGGCCGGGGGCGACGAAGTGGAGGAGGTTGGGGGTGACAGTGTGAGGAGGAGGACGGGGGCGACGATTTGAGGTGGAGGTCAGGGGCGACGATGTCGAGAGAGGTTGTGGGCGATGAGGTTGGGGGAGGCCGGCGACGACGAGGCTGGGGCTAGGCGGAGGAGACCGGGGGCGACGATGTCGGGGGAACCCATGGGCTATGAGGTCGGGGGAGGCCGACGACGATGAGGCCGGGGCGAGGTGGAGGAGGCCGCGGGCGATGAGCTCGGGGGAGGCCGGGGCGCAAGGTGTGAGGAGGAGAGACAACAGAGGAGGAGATGTAGGTGTGAGGTGTGAGGAGACTCGGTTAATATAAAGCGAGTTTCAGCAGCCCGCCCATTAAATCCAAATTTTCATTTCCCGCCCAACAAAACAAAAGTATCAGAGACGGTTCTTATTTGGAATCGTCTGTGATGTATCACTATCACAGACAGTTCTATTTATAAACCTTCTGTGATAGTTAGGTATCACAGACGGTTCCTGTGATGATGCGTCTAGCATGGTTTGTTTTGTAGTAGTGAGAACGTGAGCCGAACATAGCTTCCAACGCTAGCAACACTTGTGCCCATGAATCGAGGAAGAGAACATGCGAGAGGATCTCTTCTGTCATCGACGAGAGTAGTGCACTCAGCACTAAATGATCTGGTTGGCACCATGGGATGTACCCAAGATTGGTCACCTGACAGGTTTCTCCTTCAACAGTCTGGGTGAGAGTTGCAGGCAGAGCCAAGTTGGATCCATCTACAAAGCCTTGCAGTTGCTGACTACGGAGGGAGGGGATGATCTGAGCTTTCCAGAGAAGGAAATTCTCTCGGTTAAGTTTGACATTGATGAAGTGGTTGAAGGTGGGTGTGGAAACGGGAGCAGAGATCGACGATGTGGAGTTCATTGTCGTGCTGCCTGTGGAAGCTTGGCTTGATTGACTCATCCTGGAATGGAGATGGCACTAATACCATGAAAAGTTTCAAAGTTTGGTTTCAGGTTTTGCCACACCAATCATGATGGGCTTGTAATGTACACACACACTCATGCATCGATTACAACCGAAGATTACAAATGATTACAATCATATCACAACTGTTTAACATAAATAAGAGAATAACCGAAAGAATCCTACTTGCCGGATTAACTATAGTATCCGACAACTGACTATGTCAACTGAAATTGCGATACAGATAACAGGGGACTGCGCTATTTTACCAACACTTGTGTTCTCTGCGACAGTGGAGCTGAAGAAACTCACCACCACTTATTTTTTGCTTTTACATTCTCTCAAGTTTGTTGCGACTTTGTATGTCCTTCAAGAATTCACAATTTGTCAGTACAAGAATCACTCCAAGACTTCAAGATCAGACTTCAGAAGCCTTTCTTCATAGAGATAATTATTTTATTAACTTGGAGCATATGGATAACCAGGAATAAAAATATCTTTCAAGCCATTGAGCAACTAGGGGTGCAAATGGAGCGGATTATTCCCGTCCGTCCGACCGACCGCGGAGAGAATACGAGATGGAGAAATGAGTATTCAACACTATCTGTGTCAGACGCCGACTCGAGGAAAAATACAAAATAACAGGATGAATGATATCCGTTCGTATGTGTTCGTCGTCGGTGGTATAAGGAAAGCATGTTGTGACTTCACTTAGGAGAAGATAACTGATAGGTTGGTTGCTAAATGTGAGTAGGCAGAGGATATAGAGTGTTTTTTTTTCTTTCGATATTTTAGTGATTAGTCTCTCCGTGTTAACTCTGATTGCACTCATAATGTCCAATGTTCTGTGTAGGGGTGTAAAAGAAATGGATAATTTTCATCCGACCGACTGAATGAAGACTCGCGGAGCAAATATGAGATGGAGAAATATGTATTCGACACTATCCGTGTCTGACTTTGAGAAAAAAAAACCCGTAATATAATAGAAGATGAGCGATATCCATTTGTATCCACCCTTATTGGACGCCTAGAGCCAACAATAGAAGACTGCAAAAGAAAATTCAAGCATGAGTTTGCCTTGGTTATCCATAGAACAAAGAAAAAAAAACTTTCCTGTCATGGAATGGTTGAATAGTATTTCTTTATTTATATATATATATACAGTAGGATCCTTTGTTACTGTTTTTAGTCAAAAGAAAATCAGTCTAAGCAAGACATGCAAAAATAGTAAAAAAAAAAAAGAAGACAGTATCACACTGGCGTGTATATTGACGTATGCCTGTTTTTCCTTTTCCTTTTATTAGTTTCTGCTGCACTTCTTTAGAAGAATCACCCGCTTTTGCTAAAGGTCCAGCAGCAACATACTGCACCCAAGTGCATTAGGATTAAGATGGAGAGTTTATTACGGACAGGCCATCATTAAAGAACCGGGCTTGGTCCTGATGGCCCGATCGATGGAGCCAGCAGGTCTTTTGTCACCGTGCGCCTGTTAGAGTTAGGATTTGGGACTTCTCTATACAATGGAGCTAGCTAGGACTTGGGACGTGATACCATGACATGGTTATGGTATTGGTAAGAGTACCGAGTATACTACTATGGGCTCCTTAATTACGCCAATCTTCGTGTTGAACTCGTACTCTATACACTCCCCAGCTGCGACCTGTGTCGGACTTTGAACGATCTAGCGAATGGGTCCCGCTGCAGTGCTAATCAGAGGCATGAAACCAGCCTTATCGGGCATGGACGCGTGAAGCGCGCCGTTCGTGCAACAGCTATTTATACCCCCTTGGTACGCATTCCAGAGCTCAACAAGCAGCTCGAGCACTCCGGTCCATTGCCATTCCCATTTCTTTGTGCTTCAGAGTTCGGGCATTAGTAACAAGAAGTGATATGGAGGCCCAAAACATGGAGGTTGCTGCCCTGGTTCAGAAGATCGCCGGGCTCCACGCCGCCATCGCCAAGCTGCCGTCGTTGAGCCCATCTGCTGACGTGGACGCGCTGTTCACCGACCTCGTCACGGCGTGCGTTCCGCCAAGCCCCGTCGATGTGACCAAGCTCGGCCCGGAGGCGCAGAAGATGCGGGAGGAGCTCATCCGCCTCTGCTCCGACGCCGAGGGGAAGCTTGAGGCGCACTACTCCGACATGCTCGCCGCCTTCGACAACCCGCTCGACCACCTCGGCCTCTTCCCTTACTACAGCAACTACATCAACCTCAGCAAGCTCGAGTACGAGCTCTTGGCTCGCTACGTGCCCGGCATTGCGCCGGCCCGCGTCGCGTTCGTTGGGTCTGGCCCACTGCCGTTCAGCTCGCTCGTGCTCGCCGCGCGCCACTTGCCCAACACGCTGTTCGACAACTACGACATGTGCGGCGCGGCGAACGAGCGGGCCAGGAAGCTAGTCCGCGCGGACAAGGACGTGGGCGCGCGCATGTCGTTCCACACCGCCGACGTGGCCAACCTGACGCAGGAGCTCGGCGCGTACGACGTCGTCTTCCTGGCCGCGCTCGTCGGCATGGCGGCCGAGGAGAAGGCCAAGGTGATAGCTCACCTGGGCTCGCACATGGCAGACGGAACGGCCCTCGTTGTGCGGAGTGCGCACGGGGCGCGTGGGTTCTTGTACCCCATCGTCGACCCTGAGGACATCAGGCAGGGCGGGTTCGATGTGCTGGCCGTGTACCACCCCGACGACGAGGTGGTCAACTCCGTAATCATCGCGCGTAAGGTGGACGATCGTGCCAATGGACACCAAAATGGCCATGCGCACGCGCGCGGCGCGGTGCCGGTGGTGAGCCCGCCGTGCAGGTGCTGCAAGATGGAAGTGAGCGTGCTCGAGGAGTTTGCCACCAAGGAGCTGTCCGTCTGAAGCATGGCGAGTCATAATCGTCTAATTGCAGTATGCTACGTACGTACTCGTATGTGATATGTCGTATTTATGTTGGTTGTGACGTACGGGTACCCGTTGTTTCACTGTTTGGTGTTAAAACGTACATCGGGATGTCTTCCGAGTTCGGTGTAGAAGACATATATGAGGACGGTAACACAGTGTGCGACAGAAGCAATACTATGTGTTTGTGAGTCGGAAATAAGAACTTGGTTAAGGGAATGGAATTTCAGTGTATTGATCTACATGAATACCTTTTCATTCAAGCACGATACTTCATTCTGGGAATAACCCTGAGATTCTTTTCGGATTATGACTGTAAAGCGGGCAGATAAGACCTGCAGGGTTGGCTGGTATGATTGTGTGTGTACACGGTTGCGCTATTCAGCGCTACATCGCTAAATAGCTATTTTACGTGTGAGCCACATCCTGCGCAGCGCGCCAGCTCGCGCGCTTCCCGCATGAGCTCGGTGCTAAAACACACACGAGCGCATTACGATCGGTGGTAAAAGTCTCAGTATCGTCCAATCTGACAGTAAAAACCCCATATCACAACAATTAGCGATGAAATCGATAGAAAAAAGATCGCGCGTCACCCAAATCGGCAGTAAAAAGGTCGGTTACTCCTAGAATCAATGGAAAAACCCGCAAATCATTGGTACGCCACTGATTGGACAGTGGTTGACGGTAAAATTAGTCCTGGAAAACATTGGTACAGTGGTAACAAAACTGCCGGGAGGCACATGTGGACGCATTTTCCCTCCTCCTCATCCACCCAACCTATTTTTACTGCCGACTCACCCACTATTTACTGTCCTCTCGCCTGTTTATTGTGTGCGACGTGGTTTACTGTTTGTTCTAAGCTATATTAATGTAAGTACCATGAATTCTTATTGCCCATGTGTGTGTATGTAATTGTTGCTCTTATTAATGTGTTTTACTTGATTCTCAAATGAGTTTTACTGTATGACAAAACTTCTCGATATGTCCACACGATCCCCGTTCGTTCGACAAAAAATCGCAGTGGCAGGGGGGGGGGGGGGGGAGGGGGGGAGGAAGGGCGAGGAAGAGGAAGGTTTGGTACATGCCGCCAGCTGATTCATGGCGATGAATCAGAAGAGGTCAATGCTGAAGATAGTCTCAACGGATGGTCACATGATAGCGATACATGCTAAATAGCTGTGTTTTCAGTTCCATTTAGTAACACATTTACTGCCTTGTCTTATGTGAGCTACTGTGTTACATCTGCCAACTGAAAAACAGGACACGCAATTTAAACATAGTTATTCTACGCTTAGCCAGAGAATAATATATCCATACATATATTAAGATTATGTTCGCAAGCTCTAGAGAAAGTTTTTCTCCACTGCTAAAAACAGGCTAACTCAGGCATTCCTCTTAAAGTTGATAAGTTTATCTTAAGTCACTTGTAAACTAAATTAAATACATAGTTTTGATCAAGATTTATCATCGGCATCCCAAAGTAGACTTTCCTGTAATGCTGAGCTATCGCAAGAATCATATAAACACAAAAACGACGGAACCACAATATTTTCATCAGCAAATTAAAGTGCGATATGGTTCTCCAAATATATGAAATTGCATAGCTACTAGCAAAGTAGTACAATATTTTGTAGCAACTTTAATAGCATATATTTTGTAAATTCTTACAAATGGATAAGATCAGAACCTGTGAAGATATCAAATGGGTGTAATAATAAATGCAGTATTCCAGTTGCACGTGATCAATTCTTTCCACTGACCAGTTTGCCTCCATAATCCATTCTCATTTACTTACTCGATCCCTCTGTTCTCTTTTTCGATGTTATTTTAGAAACTTGTTTTTGTTCTCAAATAGATGTCATTTTAGGTTTTCTAGGTAGTGTTTTTCCACAGAGCTCCTATTAAAAGTGGGTTGGTATCAATGTCATTACTCTAACTCAACTCACAAGATGAAGCATTAAGTAGTGTACTGTTTATGGTAAGACTACCATTAACAAGGGCAAATATATCACAAGATCAAGCATTAAGTAGTGCATTGTTCTTTGCTTAGAGAGCTAAAACGACGTCTAAAAAAGAATGTAGGTAGTATTATTTTAGACATTATATGGTCTGTAATACAAACCATGAATTGAGTGTTACATTTCCAAAGTACTTTTAATAAAAAAAATCTACAAAAACCATTTCCATGTGACAAATCTAAATATTTGTATATATGTTAGTTGTTAAAGTTTATGTGGATTTCATGGGGATATGTTTCAGATCTTAGGATGATGTGACAATTGGCAATGGCGTTTACGGTTTGTCGTTTCACGTGTTTTCGACAAAGCTCTGAGTTTTACGATCAGGCGGTTCGACCGGTCCTTGCATGATCGGTCCGGTCCCAAATCGGTCGGACCGGCCATGTAAGCGATCGGACGGTGGTGACCAAAGTGGTCAAAATGAGTGAGCCAAAAATAGGTGTTGTAGGCAAGTGAGGGATCCCAATGCACTTGGTCTCATGATTTTGGAGTCTCGATGAAGAAGTTCTATTGGTTTAAAGTTTCCAGAGGTTTCGGATTTTCGAGGTTGAAATTGGCTAAGTCCCAAGGCGGTCCGACCGGCTCACAGGAGCGGTCCGATCGGCGGAGGCGATCCGCCGGCTCACGAGGAGGCGGTCGACCGGTATTGACTTGAGCGTCGGCCAACCGTGGCGATGTTGATTGGTTAGGTCAAAGTCATTGGTATCGTGGCATATGGTTTGCATGATGCATGTTTTGACTAACATGGGTCAAGTTGTGAAGAACTTGTTCCCGAATTCGTGTTTGCTTTGCGTGGTTGTGCAGGTTGCTTGGTGGTCAACGACGGTCAGCGGCGAGGAGGATCGGGACTAGACTTGGAGAGTTGAGGTCGAGCGATCGGCGATGCGGGTGAGTCAACGACTCAAGCGTGACACAAGATGGACAAGGGTGACCTATTGGCGAATCCATGGCGCATGGTGAAGCGGTTTAGGTCAAAGGTTAAAGACGGCGCTTTGCGGCGTGCGTGTGTGACCCGCTTGTTAGTGGGCCTTAACGGAGCCCAAGAGAGTCAAACCCTAAGAGTTTTAGGCCTCCACTATAAATAGGGGGAGGTGGTGGCTGCACCATTAAGCTCTCTCTCTCTCTCGCCTCTTTTGTTGCAAAACCCTAATTGGCTTAGGGGAGTTGAGGTGGAGGCTAGGGCTCTTTATGGTTTGAGGAGAATTTCGTGATCTTGGATTGACCACTGATCCATGATGGCGTGGGTGTAATCGGCAATGACGATCACGTTCTTAATCAATGCAAGGTTTGCTTGAGATAAGTCTCTTTTCGTTCTTGCTTTCAATTTCGTGATTTTAGGGCTTTCTTTGATCCACGAGTTTTTGATTGATTCTTTCACGTGGATTAGCTTGCTGTGATGTGTGGGAACCCATCTAGGATCAATTTGATCATCAATCACCCACGAGCAAGCGATTGGATCTAGTTTTCACTTTTGCGGTTTGCACCTTCTTCAATCAGATCGTAAAAGATATTTGTTCGTCCAAGAATTATCATAATTGTTGAATGGAATAGGTCCTTAATATCATAGAGAAGGTGTGTGCAAAGTTTCGTGAAGTTTGGAGTTGAGAATCAAAAGTTAGACCTAATTGCAACCGTCATCGGTATTTTCTTTGTTCGAGCTCACGGTCGGACCGCCCCACACCAGAGGTCAGACCGATTTTGGTGCCGGTCCGACCGCCCCACACCAGAGGTCAGACCGATTTTGGTGCCGGTCAGACCGCCCGTATAACAGCGGTCAGACCGGCCAGCCTCTGTTAAGATTTGATTCTTGCTGATTTTTGTCGCATTGCTTAGGGTTTAATTGGATTCAATACTAGTCTTCATTTGTCTTGATATATTGATCTTCATAGCTTCATCATAGCTATTGGAGTGAAATTGTGTTGAATTCATATTTTGTGAAAAAGTGGCGTGCTCTATTCACCCCCTCTAGTCGCCTTTTCGGTCCAACAAGTGGTATCGAGCGGTTAGTTCAATCTTGATCTTAACCGGTCACCGAACTTTGGCGATGGATAGATTCACTACAAAACCGCATATGTTCAATGGACAAGACTATGCCTATTGGAAGAATCGTATCGAGTATTCCTTGAGAGTGAGGACAAGCTTTGTGGGACGTTGTTCGATACCCGCTCATTATTCCTGAGGTTGAAACTCCTGCTTCTGTGGTTCTTTTGGCTAACAACAACAAGGCCAAGAATCTTTTATATGGTGCGCTTGGTAGACAAGAATATGATAGGATTTGCAATTTATGCATCATTGCACGAGATTTGGAACACTCTCGAAACATATCATGAGGTTCGTCTCAAATTAAGAAAGTCGCCAAACAATCTATAAGCGTGATTATAACAAATTTGAGATGCGTCTGGAGAGAGCATCGATGACATTTTCAATCGTTTAATAAAGTGATTAATCAAATGAAAGTTGTTGATATTGAATATTCTCAATCTGAAAATGCCACCCACCTCTTGGTCGCAATCAACACCAAGGAGTGGGAGATGAAGGCTCTTGCTATAGAAGAGAATGTTGATCTTTCAAGTCTTACTTTAGAATTACTTTATAGTAAACTCAAGACTCATGAAATTAAAAGAGTTGATCATCCCAAGAAAGATAATTTAGCTTTGGTAGCAGATCCTCTCAAAAAGGCTTTTGATGACTCTTTTGAATCTTCTTACGGATTTTCATTTGCTTGTTTATCGCTATTCATGAAGAGGAGCTTGAGAATATCCACGAGGTTGAGTTAGCCCTTTTAGCTAAAAAATTCACGGGGTTACAATAATGTGAGAAATAAAAGAGAGGTGGTCTGTTACTTGCTATGAGTGTGGAGAGCTTTACCACATCCGCCAATTGCCCCAAGCTAAAAGGTAAGGGTAAGCACAGGGAGGAGAAGACAGCTTGGAAGAAGCCTCATGAGAACAACTCTGAGTATGATGCTGTCAAGCTCATAAAGGCCGCTCACCGGGTCCTTGCCGCTTTTGGAGAGCAATCCGTTAGTGATGTGGACTCCGGGAGCGAAGAGGAAAAGAAAGGGAAGGCCAAGGACTTTCTTGGCATGTGCTTCATGGTCGACACAAGCGACATTGATAATGATGAGGTATCTTTTCTTATGATGAGCTTTACGCTAAATATAATTCTATAGTTGGGCAAGTGCTTAGTCAAGATGAAGCGCTAGAATTTGTCATGACTAAAAATAAGAAACTAGAGTCAAAAATTGGTAAACTGAAACTAGAACTTGCAAATGTTAAGACTCTTGAACCTGATGAATGTTTATCTTGTCATGCTATGCATTCAGAAATTACCAATTTACAATCTGCTCATAATATTGCTTTACAACAACTTGAAAATGCTAGAACCGAGCTAATTGAAATTAAATCTGCTCCTTGTGAAAAATGCTTAGAGTCTAGCAAGTTGATTGCTTCTGATGTGATTGATTCTAGCCCTTGCACTTCATGCTTAGAAAAGAACGTGAAATCAAAGATATCTTAGAAGTCTGCTAGAGTCAAATATGCTAAGCTTAAGGACAATATTGAAAATACTACTTGTGCTTCATGTTCCGCTCTTAAGCTTGAAATTGCTTTGTATAAGGAGAAATCAATGGATAAAACTTGTGATGCTTGTGTTAACTTGAGAAAAGAAAATGCTTACCTTCATGATACATTAGAGAAATTTTCTAAAGGTAAGAAACAATTAAACATGATTCTTGACAAGTCTAAAACTCCTTATAAGAAGCAAGGTTTAGGATTCAATTCTTTTCAAGACAATTCAAACCCAAAAGTCATTCAAGTCTTGGAAAAGGTTTAATTGAATTCAAAACCCAACTTTGCAAAAACATCTTTTAAATCTGCAGGTTTGCCCAACCTTGTATTAATTCGAATGGTGCTTCTTCTAGTGGTACCAAGTACCATTGCACTTATTGCAAGAAAGGTGGGCATTTAATTGAATCTGTTGGCGTAGGTTGAAAAATGATAGGAAAAATCTTGATAGAATTTCATTCAGGCAACCTAGAGCTTTTATTAGACATGGTAACACTGAAAGGAATAAACCTGGATTAGGATTTTTCTCACATGCTAATCATCATGCTTCTACATATCCTAATTCTCATGTTCTTGAGTCACGGGTCTACCGATTTGGTGGTCACCGATCGACCGATTGAGTCACCGGTCGACCGCCAAGACAACGCCCGTCCGACCCATACGACGATTTAATTCCCATGTTAACAAACATTGCTCATAACAGAATTTTAGATGAAGTCAAGGATAACATACGCTTTGCATACTACTCGCACGTGTGTCTCGATCTTGGGTTCCCAAGTCTTGTTTAACTAACCTCAGTATCGAGACACATCGTTCTTCTGTGCCTTGATTTTTCAGGATTGCCGCGGAAAGAGGAAGGGCACGTGCTTTGTCGACTCCGACTGTTCACATCATATTGCCGGAGACTCAAGATGGTTCACCTCCTTCACGCGGTCGACGGGTCTCAAGCATCTCCGAGAACTTCCCATCGCCAGGCCGTTAAGCTCTTATTCAGGTACTTACACTCTACTCTCTTTGTATGGCAATTGATATTCCTGTTCTTTATCTTTGTCCATTCGGGGGTTTTTCTTATCCTAATTGTGCGGGCTGTCGGCTAGATAGGAAGAGTACCTCAGGCGCTTGTCACCCATTAGTCACTTATCTTGTCTCTTGTTTTTATCATCACCAAATCTTTAGACCCAACTAGGTTTGCCACCTTGAGAAGAGAGTTAGGAGTTATTTATCCTTATGGGTTGGTTTGAGGGGGAGTTTGATCTTTTCTGATCTTTCCTTGTTCTTTTGATCTTTTATTGTTCTTTTTCTGAACTTAGTGATTTTTTTGAACTTTTTAAGTTTTTAGGCTTTTTATTTGCATCTCATTGTATCATATTGCATTCATATGAAAAATCCAACAAGTGGTAACAACAAGTGGTAACAACAAGTGGTTCTGACAAGTGGTATGAAAAATCCAAAAGATGCATTGTAATATAAGATTTTACCTTATCTTTTGAAATTGATGAAGCTTTGCCTATTACCCTTTAGAGCTTTTGTATTTCAATTCTTGCTCAATGTCATGTCTAGTTCTTTGACTTGCTAGAATTATCATGCTTTTACATGTGTAGCTAAGTCTTTGCTATATGAGCTAGAACCTTTTAAACAACTCAAACTAAGAAATTGCAATTTGTGGATGTTTTAGCGAGTTGCGCAATTAGTGCTCCTCTTGTGACATTGGCCCTGTCAGAATTGCTTTGTTAGCTCTTTGATCTAAAATTGACCATTACTTGAGCTTTTGTGTTCTTGAGATTCTAAAAGCTGCTCTTGTGAAAAATGAAAATCAAGATTGTCTTATGCTTAAATTGTGCCAAACTATTCTTACGAGACCGCTTGTCAAATGACATGAACTTGGAGATAGTTTGATGAACAGACGATCTCATGGGGATGCTTGTCGAAATGACATGAACCTCAAGATTTGTCGCCCGGTAGAAGCTTAGAAAGAGTTTGTGGATGGCTCCTAGTCCGGGATCTTCTTTACTAAGATATACCTTTAATCAACTTTTGGTGAAGCTTAGGATGAGTTTGTGGATGGCTCTAGTCCAGGATCTTGTCACTAAGTTAGATCATTAGTCAACTTCAATATTCAATGCAAATGAGAAAAATGTTGACAAATGGGCGTTTACAGAATATTGAGCAAAATGATTCAATACGGGACTTGATTGACTCTTCTTGTGGTCTTTGTTAGATTTTTGATCTCACTTTGTGATTTGACATGGCCAATTTCACTTTAGGATCCTGTTGATGAACTTTTTGAATTTGAGCGTTGCTTAAATTGATAAAATCTAATGCTTTACTTTTGAGCCTTTGTGCTTAGCTTTGCTATATATGTCTTACCATGATCTTGCTAGCGTTGTCGGGCTTGATATCTTTGTTTGTGCAATATTAGAGAAACTACATTGTTCTTTTGGGTAATCTCCAAAGCTTCTTATCAAAAATTGAAAAATACAAAAATTGAAGCCACTCCATTGCACTTCATGCATATTCCTCTTTATGCTTCTTTTGTTTCGCTTCTTTCTTTATTCTCTATTTGTTATTCTGGATGAGAGGAAGGCGTGATTCCTTGATGAATCCATTGTCAAAGGGGAGAAGATGTGTTAAATGAAAAGATATTTCTTTGGGAGAAGATGTGTAATATTTCTTTGCTACTCTTATTTGGAGAAGATATGTTAATGAGAAGATTGGGGAGAAGTTTATACAAAGGGGAGGCGAAAATTTGAAATTTGATGATCATAGTGAGGGGAGTTCTTGAGTTGCATTCTTATTGTCTTATTGAATATTCGAACTTGAATTACATTCTTTTATACTCACAATGATCATAGGTCAATTGAACAATTGTTCTTTCATATGGACCTCATGTGAGAATTTTGACCCTTTTACGAAATCAAAGTTTTTATGCTTACTTTTGCCTTGTCTCACATGCCTATACTATTACGATGCCGGCTTGGTCATTTTCATTGCTTTTTCTTGCTTATGGACCAAGTTGTGCCTTTGTCTAAAACTGCGAGTAAACTCGTTTTCAAACCTCTTACTTACATTTTACGGATAATTGCCAATGTGTTCATCAAGGGGAGATTGTGGATTTCATGGGGATATGTTTGAGATCTTAGGATGATGTGACAATTGGCAATGGCGTTTACGGTTTGTCGTTTCACGTGTTTCGACAAAGCTACGAGTTTTTCGATCGAGGCGGTTCGACCGGTCCTTGCATGGTCCGATCGGTCCCAAATCGGTCGGACCGGCCATGTAGGCGGTCGGACGGTGGTGACCAAAGTGGTCAAAATGGTGAGCCAAAAATAGGTGTTGTAGGCAAGTGAGGGATCCCAATGCACTTGGTCTCATGATTTTTGGAGTCTCGAGAAGAAGTTCTATTGGTTTAAAGTTTCCGTAGGTTTCGGATTTTGGGGTTGAAATTGGCTAAGTCCCATAGGCGGTCCGACCGCTCACGAGGAGCGGTCCGGCCGGCAGAGGGCGTCCGACCGGCTCACTGGAGCGGTCGGCCGGTATTGACTTGAGCGTCGGCCAACCGTGGCGATGTTGATTGGTTAGGTCAAAGTCATTGGTATCGTGGCATATGGTTTGCATGATGCATGTTTTGACTAACATGGGTCAAGTTGTGAAGAACTTGTTCCCGAATTCGTGTTTGCTTGTGCGTGGTTGTGCGGGTTGCTTGGTGGTCAACGACGGTCAGCGGCGAGGAGGATCGGGACTAGACTTGGAGAGTTGAGGTCGAGCGATCGGCGATGCGGGTGAGTCAACGACTCAAGCGTGACACAAGATGGACAAGGGTGACCTATTGGCGAATCCATGGCGCATGGTGAAGCGGTTTAGGTCAAGGTTAAAGACGGCGCTTGCGAAGCGTGCGTGTGTGACCCGTTTGTTAGTGGGCCTTAACGGAGCCCAAGAGAGTCAAACCCTAAGAGTTTTAGGCCTCCACTATAAATAGGGAGGTGGTGGCTGCACCATTAAGCTCTCTCTCTCTCGCCTCTTTTGTTGCAAAACCCTAATTGGCTTAGGGAGTTGAGGTGGAGGCTAGGGCTCTTTATGGTTTGAGGAGAATTTCGTGATCTTGGATTGACCACTGATCCATGATGGCGTGGGTGTAATCCAGCGACGATCACGTTCTTAATCAATGCAAGGTTTGCTTGAGATAAGTCTCTTTTCGTTCTTGCTTTCAATTTCGTGATTTTAGGGCTTTCTTTGATCCACGAGTTTTGATTGATTCTTTCACGTGGATTAGCTTGCTGTGATGTGTGGAACCCATCTAGGATCAATTTGATCATCAATCACCCACGAGCAAGCGATTGGATCTAGTTTTCACTTTTGCCCGGTTTTGCACCCTTCTTCAATCAGATCGTAAAAGATATTTGTTCGTCCAAGAATTATCATAATTGTTGAATGGAATAGGTCCTTAATATCATAGAGAAGGTGTGTGCAAAGTTTCGTGAAGTTTGGAGTTGAGAATCAAAAGTTAGACCTAATTGCAACCGTCATCGAAATTTTTTTGCTCGAGCTGCGGTCGGACCGCCCCACACCAGAGGTCAGACCGATTTTGGTGCCGGTCCGACCGCCCCACACCAGAGGTCAGACCGATTTTGGTGCCGGTCAGACCGCCCGTATAACAGCGGTCAGACCGGCCAGCCTCTGTTAAGATTTGATTCTTGCTGATTTTTGTCGCATTGCTTAGGGGTTTAATTGGATTCAATACTAGTCTTCCGCTGTACTGATATATTGATCTTCATAGCTTCATCATAGCTATTGGAGTGAAATTGTGTTGAATTCATATTTTGTGAAAAAGTGAGCGTGCTCCTATTCACCCCCCCTCTAGTCGCCTTTTCGGTCCAACAGTTTAAGAAGTATGACTGCTATTGATTAATAGTTATTGAAGTGGCAGATAATTGAATGGCAGCTTGTAAGTTATAATGTCTTAACTCTTGACTTAATTCAGTTTGATTCCTTAATCAAGCTGTGGAAATGACACGAAGTTACTGAATATGCTAATTCTATTTTTACCTCATAAATTCATATAAATTTAACTATTCACTTATCTGTATATATAAAACAAGTAATCCCCACTAACTACAATCAATGTTATTTCTCTCTTCTCTCATGCAACCACATTACCCCTATTGTTCATAATATTTGAATGAAAATAGAGTGTTGTAGATGTTCCATCGTTTGCATTGTCTTCATTTAGGCTTTACCATATCTCACATTGATTTGTTTGAACATTACAACCAATAAATTGATTTGTACAAATTTCCGCTGCAATGCACTGGGTATCATTCTAGTATACATGAATGCCATGTAATCGTTTGCTAGCGTGAAAAGATAAGCAACAAACACTAAAATAAATGGAAGTAACATTTTCTTCGGGCGGAAAAGTTATAAAAGCAAGGTGCCATGAACGAAATAGATGTGGAAACAATTTTAGTTTTTATTATATATAATAGGCCAATCTTGAACTATACTCTATCCTGTCACAAAAGAACGTCCTTCTGGGACACGTGTAGTCAAGTTTGGCTATCGATACATATATATATATATATATATATTAGATTGAACACATGAAAATGGTTGGTAGAAATTTGTCTCGAAAATACCTTTCATAAAAGTATATTTTTTTCTGGACCCCGCGCTTTGAACATCCGAAGCCATCGTGTGTGCCGTACTAGTCCTATGATCAATGGCTAGTACACACATCCACAACATTGATAATCACATCCGTATAATTTATACATATAACATGAAACAAATAGGAAAATAAACTTAAGCGTTTACATAACAAGTTTGTATTACACGACTGACCGGCCAAATCAAACTCAAGTATCAAAGAGAGTAGCAGAAACATTGTAAATAACCAAAAAGGATCCAGTGGTGTGCCTCATTCCTACCCATGGACAACCGATAAGGACAAACCCTAGAAAGACCTGTCACCGTACCCTCTGGTGCCGAGTGCAAAGAAAGTGTCGTCCAGATCCAGTTCATCCGCATACTCTTAACAACAATATAAGCAAGATTGAGTACATTTTATACGCAGCAAAACTTATAGTGTATCGCAATATAATATAAATGCAAGGCCAACAAAGAATGAGGCTCAACGCTATATGTTATTTTTAGCATTAAGCAAGTTTAATTTGTAAGACCGATATGTAATAGTTTGCAACATAAATTTTAAAGAGCAATTGACAGATAATGAAATAACAAGTATGTAACTTTAACAATAGTAAATCACAACCCACCTCAGCTGTGATCATTAATTCATTCTCGGCCATAGACATGACACACATCAACAACCATCCCAACATTTTCCAACAAGATCATTTTTGCAAAAATTAAGATTATACCCAATGTGACTGCACTTAGCACGTTCATGACAGCGAGCATGGCTATTTAAATCGATTTACAATATGCAGAGGCGTACAACTTTACCAACATGATACAAGCTCTCTAGTTTGTTCGGTATCCATCGACACCACCACACACAACATGTTAGTATGCAGTCTAGAGTTCGTAACGAAGCCTTTATATCACCTAGTCCTAACCTTGCACTAGCACGATGAATGATAAACCCTCACATCACCCGTGTTTCTTCCATTTCAGTGAGGCATTCACCGTTGTATCAGCAAGCTTTGGTCCCGACACCGTGGCGAAGGGAGCCCCTTCGAACAACCCTTCCTAGATTGCTCGTATTACTGCGGCCTACCAAGATGCAAGACTAGTCCTAAATAACTTAATTAGCTAAGGCTATCCCATAACTAACACATGCAATTGTATGCTTAGTCTTAGATTAAATACACTGGTGTTCGGTCCTTAATCGACCCAGGTGAGGATCTCCCCCTATCTACATACGAGAACACACTCTCATATTTTTAGTTCATAATATAACTCGTCCGCATCAAAAACTAAGTTTTTCATTTTCATTTTTATACCAAACTAACAGAGATGACCCCTTGTCGGACCCCAAATTTGTAACTTGAAATCCACTGTGTCAAATCGTGTCATTCCCTGGATCAGTAGATAGCACACACATATACATTCTTGGATAAATCACATGCATTTCATTCATAGCAAAATATATTACATAACCGGCCGTACGACCATTGTTTTACAAAAGGGGCACAAATGCCACCACCAGATCTGAGTACAGAGTAGGGGTAAGTGCGGAAGCAAAAAAAAGTAGTGGTGGATCCATTCACTTTGCCCATAGGCAAGCGACCGGGGGTCCTTGCCTAAACTTCATCTTTGTTGCCACCGACTGGTTCGACTGCCAGATAGTAGTCGTAGGGGTCCTGGTTAACAGCTCTGAAAGATTATATTGGACGAACCTGAGTACACAACCGTACTCACGAGCCAACACACAATGCAAATGATCATATATGCAAGGCTGGTCAAGGGAAAGCTCAGGGTTCTTTTATTTGCATCAAGCCTAGTTTGAATTAGATCAAGTAGTAGAACATCCTACCACTTAGGAATTTTTAAGAACAAGTTTTATAAATTGATTTTCAGTCGTAAGGTACTAGTGGAGATCCCATCTCCTACACTATCGAGTGGCTCCATCCACTCGATGCCTGGCTAACCGGTAATTACCACTGGTCCACAACCAGGCCTTTACAAATCCCTGGGGTCCCACCCCAGCTTTTCATTCCACGACCACCCTCAATTGGTTTTATAAAAATAAAAGCTAGTTCAGGTGAGTTCCTAGCACCGCTCTTGACTGTGAGCACGGTTATCCAGATAGATTTCTTACTCTACATAGTTCGTACACTTTACCCATAAGAGATAATCATCCTGATATATACACATGTTTCCTTATACATGTGAATCAAGGGGAGATCACCACAAGGCCTTTACAATGCTCAACCTCGACGCAACCCCACCCGCTAAGGTTTCCACCACCCGGAGCCACGCTCCCATGAGGCCCTCTCTTGCACCGTGTGGTGTTTCTATGGCTTCTACCCATACCCACGCCGAGGTGAACAAATTAGTTAGCCAGGTCGTACCCATTATAGACTTGTGATCGTACTATTTTTATACGAGAGGTTATAATAAGAACTCAGTCCTTTATTGGCTTGGGCGGTGCATCCACATAACCCACCGACGTGCATCACTAGCACCAGCCCCTCATTTCATCCGCCCAAGTCGAGTATAGATTTTCATATTTTGGTGTGTTTTGAAAATAACTTTTAGTCAAACATACCAGCCAGGCTCCCAGCCTTGACTACCCAAATACACATTTTTCATGTTTGGAAAGATTGTTGTCGGACACTTTAATGCCCGCACGACCATGTATCTAAGCAAAGCTAAGCATGACACTTAGATACAGACTTATTAACTAGGATGTAAACCATTAAGTCTAGGGTGACAAATGATAATGTTCAAGTTTAAGGAATGGAAGGTTATACTCATTTATTATCAAGGCATTAACTATGCACTAGACCAAGATAGTTGTTTAAATCATAGCAATGCAATTTCATATTTTGAAACAACATAATTTGCAAATACTGGGTGCAATATGATCAAAGTATTGACTCTCCTTGGTCATGGTACTGCTGCTCCTGCTTGTGGTCAGGTAGCGAGTCTTATGGAGTTTTGGGTTCTATGCACAAAATTCAACCAAAATTCGAATAAGACCAAATGAATTCAACTTGCAATAAAAAATCCAAATAAAATCTAAGTGGGTGTCTTCGGGTTGGTTGGGCGGTTTTAGCTAGTCTCAGGTTCCTGTTGCCGCGTTCGGGGTTGGACATAGGATTCGAGCAGGTATCGTAGGATCTTTTAGGGATAGTGTCCAGTCTACGTATGAGTTCTTGGTTTTGAGTACTGTTCAACATTTCGACCACTTGGACTGAGGGGTTTCGTCTTTATGGAAAAAGGGGTTTTCGAGTACTGTTCATAGTTTCGACCACTTGGTTGTGATAGGTCTCGAACGCTTCGTCGAGGAAGTTTTCGAGTTCTACGTATAGTTTCAACCACTTTGTCGAGATGGGTTTCAAGTACTTGGTCGAGGAGGTTTTAGAGTTCTGCTCATAGTTTCAACCACTTAATCAGGGTGGGTTTCGAATATTGGGTAGAGAGGGTTTCGAGTACTGTTCATGGTTTTGACCACTGGTCGAAGGAGTTTCGATTAGTTGGTCGAAGGAGTTTTCGACCAAGTGGTCGAACGAAAGTTCGAAAGGTGTTTTCGACTATTGGTCGAAGAAGTTTCGACAAACTGATCGAAGAAGGGTTTCGACTAACTGGTCGAAGAAGCCTTCGATGGGCTGGTCGAATGGAAGTTTTGACTAACTGGTCGAAGAAGTTTCGACAAGCTGGTCGAAGAATAGTTTCGACTAACTGGTCGAAGAAGTCTTCGACAGGCTGGTCAAGAAAGGGTTTCGAATGCCTGGGGGGACAGGTTTCGACTAAAGGGTCAGAGGGGGTTTCGACTATCTAGTCAGAATGAGATTCGACCATTTGGTTGAAAAGAGTTTCAACCACCCGGTCGAAGAGAGTTTCAACCACCCGGCCGAAGAGATTTCGACCACCCGATCGAGAGGAGTTTTGACCATTCAGTCGGGAGGAGTTTCGACCACCTAGTCGAGGGGAGTTTTGACCATTCTCTAAAGGGGGTTTCGTCCATTCGCTCCAAGGCATTTCATCCGTCTGGTTGGGAGAAGCTTCGACCATCTGGTCGAAAGGAGTTTCGACCATCTGGTTGGAAATATAGGTTCGACCACAGTCTTAGGTGGGGAGGAGTTCGATTATCTAGGGGTTCGGCTATACTTCAAGTTGAGGGGGGTTCGACCATCTGGTCTGGTTCGACTACGACTTGGGTCTACTGTGCATCCTTCGCTCTGACAAAGCTTTTACACTCCAAGAGTGGAAAAGAGCCTCTAGTAGCCACTAGGAACGTACCTGTAAGAAGCGAAAGAAGCACGCTAGCCGGAGATGATCTGACGACGAAGGTCTACGACGACGAGAGAGGCTCCAAGTGGCAGTGATGGCCGTCGGGGTCGATCCGATTGCCGGGGTTACTCTGGGCGGAGGGGACGAAGAGCGAAGTCGGTAGCTCCTACGAATACAGAGTGGAACCAATGAGGGGAGCCACCCCTGAGTCAGGGAACTAGAGCTGAGTCGTTCAAGAAGAAGAGAGATTTAATCATGGCGCTAATGCCGTTGGCGACGGCGTGGAGGCATCGGCCGAAGCGATCGCTCAAGGCTTACCTGGAGCTCGAGCTCTCTTGCAAATGGAGGAAGGGAGGGAGGAAGAATTGGCTCTTGTGGTATGAAACGGCAGTGAGAGAGCCTGGAGTTGATATTTACAGGCGCAGGGGATGGAGGTCGACCGTGCATACTCTGCATTTGGCGTTGAGCGGTACCACAGGTGGTTGGCGATAGCGACAGAGTCGACAGCACAATACTGCGATGGGACATGTTGGGCGATGGCGTTTAACGGCCAAGCTACGACAGCTGCCAGCGCACGCAACAAGTCGCATCGGGGCATCTGGATTCGGCAGGTGTCGACACCAGTAGGGGAGAGGACGTGCTTACCCAGGCCCATATATACGACCATGACCCAGGGCGGTCTTTGGTTGCACCGGCTTGACCGGCACCCGACCTAGATCTGTTTAATCATCACGACCAGGGTGAGGTCTTAACTACGCCGGTTCGGCTGGGCCACTGGTCGGAGGAGCAAGTCGTCGGTGATCTTTGCGATGCTGGGGGGAGGTGGCGGCTACGACCAACCAAGTGACTTTGCTTTTTAAGAATTTTTCTAAAGATAATAGATCTCACTCTGGTACCTTGTTAGACAGCTCTAACTGGTTCTTAAGCATTATTCTGATTCTAGGGTCTGTGGTTTAAGGTTCACTTGTGTCGGCAAGAAAAGAAAAGCATATCAAATAAATCTCAGAATGCGTGGTAAAGAGCATGACAACAGATGGCACATGATTTTTTTTAAATCCCATATTTTTTGCATTCAAGCATTTTTTTTGTGTGTTACACCCCTCTGATCCAACATTTCAAAACCTCCCAAATTCCATACACAATTTTTATCAATTGTTCAAATCTAGTGAAAACTAGAGCCCGACTAAGCATCTATTCGATATTGGTAATTGAAATAGCTAAATTGACATTAGCTACTGTGTAAACTATATCCTAAAGGCTACAAGAATAAGGAAATCAACTTTACAAGGAGGAATCATGCACACAATAGGAATTTAACTACCGTTGCATGTAAATACAACAATTTTAGTCAAACATACACGCATGGATAATAGATTTTGCAAAAAATACAAAATTTGAAATAGTGGGATCAACATGATCAAAGGAGGTGCTTTTATTGCTCTGGTTTCTCGAAGAATGAGGGTGCTTGATCGTCAAATATCTCGTTAGCGTTTCCGGCGTCTATTCGAAAGAACTAAGAAAGAATTACAAATAATAAAATAAATTCAACAGCAATAAAATCCAAATATTTTACATATTCAGACAGAGCATGATTTTATATGAATTTAGAAAAAAGAATAATCTAATTTGGAGTTCATATACAAAAGTTATTAGTATTTGAATTTTGCTCGGTTTGAAAAAACACGAAAATTAAGAATGACGTCGATGGCATATTTTCTTAAATTGTGCTTTCTAAAGGAGAAGATGTAATTCCTTTGAAACTGAAAGTGGATTTTCCATTTTTAAGAATTTCCAGAAATCATTTTTTTACATGTGGGCCCTACATGTCGTGACACCCAAATCGGCAGTAAAATGGTCGGTTACTTTTGGAATCGATGGTAAAACCCACAAATCACTGGTACACTGAAGATGAGACAGTGGTTGACGGTAAAATTAGTCCCGAAAAACACTGGTACGATGGTAACAAAACTACCGAGAGGCACATGTGGACTGCCAACTCACACTACTACACAAAAGGTCATCACAGACGGTTCGGAACCATCATCACAAACGGTTTTTGAATCGTCTGAATTTGTACGTCTGTGATAACAAGCGGTTATCACAGACGGTTTTTCAACCGTCTGTGATAAGGATCAACACAGACGGTTTTTAACAAAAACCGTCTGTGAATGACCACTATCACAGACGGTTTCTACGAAGAACCGTTTGTGATATAAATGTAGCATAAAGGATTGCAACAAAGAACCGTCTGTGATAGTGGTATATCACAGACGATTCTTCGTAGAAACCGTCTGTTATAGTGGCCCTTCACAGACGGTTTCAACAAAAACCGCATGTGATAGTTCTTTGTACCTAACTAATTTTTGTCGCATTTTCAGCTAGCCTCAGGAATTGCTAGCCATGCCCTCTGAAAATAAACAAGCAAAAATAGGTACATCACAGATGAATCTGACAACTGAAAGTGATCATTTAACTGAAAATCAATTGCAAAAGAATATTTCAAGTATTGTCGGTAGAGTTACATATTGAATTACAACTAGTCAAAGTGATTTACAATATTGAATCAATTGTTCGAAGGTCGTTCATCGGTGTCGACGGTGTGAAACTCTCCATCGGGGTTAATGATGTCCGCCTTGATGAAGCTGCAGAGCGCCCCTCGAACGTACGTGACCTCGTTCATGTCGAGTGCATTTAACTCTATACTCAAGACATGTCGACAGCAGGAGTAAAGTAGTAAGCATATATATTTAAATTTATAATTAGAAAATAATTATTACGAGATTGACAAACCTGGTGATCGTGCCTCCTAGAACCAATCAATAGCCGCATATGATGGCATACGTAGAATGCGCATAGGTTATCTCGTTTTTGCTGGCGGCACTGCAAAAATAGAATTACATATATAGGTACAATCAATTCGAGACACAATATTACGAAGTATGATATATGATTATTGTGTTGTAGCGCGTACCGGGAACCGCATCCTGTGAGTCAGTGTGGCGCTCAATCCCTTGTATGCCCCTCCCTCGACAACATAGCCGATGAACGACCTACATGATTCCAAAAAGTTATTCGCGTCCATTTCAAATGAAGGAAGACTACACTAGAGTTATAATGTGCGGAGGAAATGAACATACCTGTCGAGTATTCCTTTAAGAAGGGTGAAGTCATGGTTTTTGTTCAGTAGGGAGTCAAGGTACAATACCGTGTTCCTCTTTGGTACAATGATTAGAAGAATCCAATGGAACCTACTCATGTATGTCGCTATAGTCATAAACCTATGTTCAAACGAAATTTGTATAACAAGTAGTGAAGCACTTACTTCTGGTTGTAGGGCACCATTATGTACTCCCTGTCGTCCAGAGCAAGCAATCCCATTTTTATGTAATTCTCGACGTAGGATGGGTCTTGGTTGATTGTTTGCTCAGAGATCACGTGTGGGTCGAGGAAACCCACCGGTTCTTTGAGTCGACGGGCACATTTCATAATGTATCTGTACATAAGCAATGAGTTGTGATATTTATCGATATCATGTGAGTATAGAACTTGATTGTACACACTTACAATGTCCAGCATCGTAGAAGTGATGCGTCGAGGGAATTGAGGTTGTATAGGTCGAATATGTCGTCGAAGCCCACGACGAAGTGGCCCGGCTGTGGAGAAAATGCTCCCTCTTGTATCTGATGATGATTCCAGTATGGTCCCCCTCCTCTCGAGTCTTGAGCAGGTACCAGTCATGCAAAGATTGACAAACTAGTCCTGAGCCGTGTAGTTCTGTGTTGGAGACCAACGGACTTCCGAGGGAGTATTTCCCAGGCTTGGCAGGCGCCTGAATGTTCTTCGATATAGATTTTGCCTTAACGAGTTTCAATAGGAATGGACCCGACCATCCTCACTTGGAGCTTGCAAGGCGTCGGCTCCTACAAAACGATACACAATTAGCTAGGGCGTCCTATAGGTCTATCTTTGGAGCATTCCAGATATGTACATTACCTCGATGTCGTCGATCGGTAATTGAACGTCGTCATGTCCAGAATTATGTGTGGACACCACGCTACTCTGATGTCGAGGAGGACTTGCTCCCAAATTAACGGGGGCGGCTTGCGCCTGGAGGAGTTGATTTACTTGGTTCTGCAAGATTGTTATTTGTGCTTGAAATTTTTCAGTAAGCACATGTTCCAACCGGGCGTCGTGTTGGTCCTTGGATCTCTTCCTACTCCTATATGTGTCGGAGTCGTGTCGGAATCCATCCCTCCAAGGTACGTAAACCCCAACGCCTCGCATGCGACCCAGGTGCTCCTTGTTTCCCAGGGCTGTAGATAGTACATCCTTCTCCCTGTCTACTTGGAAGGAACCTTGGAAACATGCAGAAGTCAATGCTTCCTACAAGAGGATATCATGTTATTATAGACACCATAAAGTTATGGACTTATTAACAACTAAGTGGTTCGACATATTTACCAGGCGTTGGGACACTTCCTCGTCTGCCGGGTTTGTGAAAGAGATACCGTCCGAAGACGTGGCTGATGCCCTCGCTCTTAATCAGGTTCGAGCGCGCTCGTCTGAGATCTCAGCAAATGGTCTGGTAGCAGTCTCGTCCTCCGCCGTCCACTGCGTGGCTTTACCTGCGTACCCAGCGGTGCCAAGTTTGTGGGGGTGAGTGTTTTGTGCCTGGGGAGCTCTGTGCGCCGCACTTTGCTCCTGAAATTCGGCCGTCGTCTTCATCTGCACGAAGGCGTCCCATGTATCCCGCGATAAGAAATGATACTTTGTGAAGGGTGTCCGACCCGTGTTCACGTACTTCGTAACAAGCGTGCTCTTGAAGGTCCTCCACGCGTGGCACATTGCAAGGAACGTCTGCCGTCGCACGCGTGCCTGGTCTGCTTATGGGAAAGTGAACGAGGCAGAAATTTCAGTCCACAGCTGGGCTCTCTCTACATCCGTCAGAGACTTCCAACTTGGGTTGGTGATAGGGACCCGTTCCCTTCCAAGTACCCCGCAGACGGTCCGGAATCTCGTAGCTGCATTCTTTGGACTCAGAGGGATCCCAACATCACTGACCTCCGTGATAGTCATGCGGCCCGAGGGCAATTTGGAGATTCCTCTGCCATCTCGCTTGTGTACCACCTTGATCGGAGATCCAGACGCATTCAACGACGTCGCTGACGGCGGTGAAGACGGTGCCTCTGCCATCTCGCTTACTTGCTATCTATATAAGTTACGCACACAATGATTACATAAACAAATAGAAGTTACCCATCGAACCTAAATATAGGATACGTAGTAAAGAAAATATATGAAATTGCACAAAAAACTACAAAATACATGAATAAAGCATAGTTGAATATGACGTGAAAGATTAGGATTGTTGATTTGGTCCTGGTTTTTTCGGTCGGACTGCCCAACATATACCACATGTATATGAAAGAAATCAACATATAGCTGAAATATTGGATGATTTTGAGTGCTCTCAGAAGGCGAGTTGCAAAAGAATTAATATTTGCCATCTCAGCCCTTTAGTCTATACTCTTCACAAATTGGATAAGAAAACTATAATTTAGATTTTGAGCTCTAATGAATGCTTAGCTAGACTGACAGAACAATCACATGCAATTCACTGAAACAAAATATGATAAGAATATTTAATAGCAGCAAGCAAACTATTAGAATATAACAAGAATCATTGAATTCATTACTTCAAATAAAAAGCCAACAAACCTTGAATGATTACTTTGATAGCAGCAAGCAAACTATTAGAGCTCAAAACTAAACTAGTAATCCTACCAATTTCAGTATTAGACCATCTAAATCATAGAGCAAAATTAAGCCCACATAATGCATTGTTGCCAAGCACAACCAAGCCATCACCACCAGAACCCACATATATGCTGAATCAAATGCAACATGGCTTAAAATATCAACCCAGAACCAATTTATCAAACTCAATTGCAGAGATGATGTCAACTGAAACAAGTAACATATTTAATCAAGATACAAATTGAACTTGGTTCGACATATTCAGGTCATTCAACACAACCATGAAGCGTAGTGAATAGAACGGCAAATATGAAATATCAGGTCATCTGGATTAAAAAGAAGAGTGGTCAATCTTATGTTAATTCTATAAACAAATGTGAAACTTGGGACTAAGTATCAAACATGTCTATGTGGAATGTGACAATTCCTAAAAAACATAAAAAGATTGAAAGGCATGGCTGTTGTTGGGTAAATCTGTCCTTGCTCATCTAATTTTTGTCAACAACCTGCAATTGTCGATTGATTTTTCAATCACAGCACAATAGCGAAGTGCATCTAGAAAAAGGGTGCTACCTTAACGTTAGTAGTATCTGGAAACATGTTAAATATGTAATGGGTAACTGAATTAGATCCAACAAAGCTAGATTCTACAGTGGTGTCGGCTTTATGGTAGGCCATTCGTAAAAGTAGACACAACCTATTTTGGTAACACTTTGCTCGGCCATCCTAACTGCATCATCTTCTCTATGTATCAACAGCTTGAGTATTGGATAGGATAGGACTACATACTGAACAGGACAACTAGAAGATCATGAGTTCCTGACAGAAGGCTATTCATGGAAAACTATGGTTGAAACAAGAGCAAGATGCAGCACTGATGTGAACAGACTCCAAGTCTAGCATCAAAATAGTATATCATGTTTCTATCTTAGACTTCAAGCTAGCCACCTTTAGGTACAAATTAGAAAAAAGAATATCACTGTGGTCAACATTTAAGATAATCCTACAAATACATGCAAGTCATACGCATAGATCTATTACAAGAGGCATTAAAAAAATATGCCTCATTATTCCCCAACAAGTACAACCGAAAGTTTTGAGAAAGGTATAATCTGGTATTTAACCAAATAGGTATTCAAGGGGAGAAACAACATTGAGAATCAAGCCATCACGACCAGCAGCGCTGGGATCGGGGAGGAGATCGAGCCTTACCTCAGGGAACGTGGCAGGGACGAAGGGAGGCGATGTTGGTCGGAGGCAGGGACGAAGGGAGGCGGCGTTGGTTGGAGGCAAGTACGAAGGGAGGCGGCGTTGGTCGAAGGCAGGGATGAAGGGAGGCAGCGTTGGTCGGAGGTAGGGACGAATGGAGGCGGCGTTGGTCGGAGGCAGGGACGAAGGGAGGCGGAGGCAGCGTTGGTTGGAGGCAGGGACGAATGGAGGCAGCATTGGTCGGAGGTAGGGACGAAGGGAGGCGGCGTTGGTCGGAGGCAGGGACGAAGGGAGGTAGCGTTGGTTGGAGGCGTTGGGTGGTGCCGGGATCGGCGCGATTCTGGGGAAGAAGACTAGGGCAGAGTGCACAACCCTTCGAGCCGGGATTGGGGTTGGGGACGATTCTGGGGAAGAAGACTAGGACAGAGTGCACAACCCTTCGAGTCGGCCACTTATATAGTGGGACATCACAGAAGGTTCTGTAATGGAACCATCTGGGATGTGAGTAATCACAGACGGTTACTTAATGGAACCGTCTGTGATGTGAGTCATCACAGACGATTCTTTAAGGAACCGTCTATGATATGAACAAACACAAATATGTAATGCATATCACAGATGATATGCTGACAAACACATATATAATGCATATCATAGATGATATGCTGACAAGTACTATAAATCATTAATTTGACTTAAAAATTTCATATGTAATTCAACTTAATTAACTCCAAATCAAGTGAAACCAAATTTGATACTACACGATACAATGAAATCCGTATTAACATCAACGTTAGAGATGACAAGTCCATAACACATGACAATTCCACGTTGACATCACATTACAATGGAAGAATAAGTCCATAACACGTGACGCGTTTCCATGTTAACATCAAATTACAATGGAATACATGCTTAATTGAAATATAGTCCTTCATGATGATCGACGCGCATATAGCTAGCTTCCTCACTGGGTTCTTCCTCCAGTCTGATGCCGTCTTCGAAAAGAGGAAACTCGTCAAATTGATTGTACTCTTCCTCATCCACGACATCCTCAATTCCGACAATCCTTCTTTTCCCATGAAGAACTACGCGGCGGTTCTTATTTGTTGGGTCCGTTATATAAAAAACCTGAACAACTTGCTTAGCAAGTACGAATTGTTCGTCCTTGTATCCGACACGTTTGAAGTCCACAGTAGTGACACCGTACTTGTCGACCTTCACACCCTGCGGAAGTTTAACCCAATGGCATCGAAACAGGGGGATCTTGAAAAGTACATAGTCGAGCTCTCAAATCTCCTCTACGAACCCATAGTAGGAGTTCAACCCGCATGCCCCGGCGGTATTGAACCCTTCGTGAAACGCATCTATGCGGACACCGCTGTTTTGGACTATGCTCTTCCTATCCTGAGCTGCCGTATAAAATATGTACCCATTTATGTCGTATCCTTGCCATGTCATAATTGTAAATTTTGACCCTTTTACCAACCATAGTAGCGTTTCATCACTTGATGACCTCCCGGTGAATCGCACCTTTAACCATTCGTTGAACCGACGGTTGTGCTCTCTCGTGATCCAAACCTCCGACCGGTCTGGATTCTGTTGGCGTACCATGTCTTTGTACTCGTCGATGTACGGGGACACTTGGGTCATGTGTTGCAAGACCGTGAAATGGGTCTATGCGTACGTATCTAGATCGGGAGAGATTGCTTTCCTTCCGATGGTCCCGATACCCTCCAGTCTCCCCTCATGACGAGATAGAGGCGCACCTATTGGTTCCACCTGAGTCATGTAGTCGATGCAGAACTCAATGACCTCTTCGGTTGTATAACCTTCGATGATACTACCCTTCGGCCGAGATCGATTCCGTACGTAGGACTTCAGAATTCCCATGTATGTCTCGAAAGGGTACATATGACGTGGGAACATAGGGCTGCTTATCTTTATTTCTTTCACAAGGTGAACAATGAGATGGACCATGATATCAAAAAATGACAGAGGGAAATACATCTCAAGATGACATAGAGTCGTCACCACCTCGGCCTGCTGAGCGTCGAGTCCTTCGAGATCGATGATCTTCTGAGCAATTGAGTTAAAGAAATAACACAGCCTAAAGATTGCCACTCGGACCTTGTTCGGCAAGATACTCCTAATTGCAACAGGAAGCATTTGTGTCATCGGCACATGACAATCATGGGACTTCATACCAATTAATTTCAAATCTTTCATGGAAACAAGTTTCTTAATATTGGCGAATGCTTGGATGAACTTTCACACCATGCAAGCTTTGACACAGTTCATTTCTCTCGGCCTTGGACAAAGTGTAGCAAGCTGGGGGGAGGTACGTTCGTCCTTTATCGGTCTCTTTTGGTGCTAACTCGGTTCTTATATTCATATCAACTAAGTCACGCCGTGCGTTAACACCGTCTTTTGTTTTGCCACTAATGTTCAGTAAGAGGCCAATAAAGCTATCACATACATTCTTCTCCACGTGCATGACGTCGATGCAGTGGCAAACTTCTAAGTGCTCCCAATAAGGCAAGTCCCAAAAAATTGACCGCTTCTTCTAGATATTTTTCTGAGGAGTCCTTAATTTACGTCCCTTCCCAAGCACAACATCGATATCCTTAACCATATCATAGATCTCTTTCCCTCTAAAAGCCTTTGGAGCTGAACCGTCCTCCTTATTTCCGCCAAATTGTTTCTTCATCTTGTGGTATGGGTGAATCCTAGGAAGGAACCTACGGTGACATATATACACAGTTTTGCGCGAGTTGTTCAGCCATACACTCTCGGTACCATCTAAGTAGTGCGGATAGGCTTTGGCTCCTTTTGTACTGAACCCCGACAGGTTACCAATGGCAGAAAAATCATTGATGGTGCAGAATAACATGGCGTGTAAAGTGAAGTTCTCTCGTTTGTACGCATCCTATACTTGTACCTCTTCGTTCCAAAATATCACAAGATCTTCCAGCAATGGTGCTAGGTACACATCAATATCGTTCCCAGGTTGCTTCGGTCCTTCGATAAGTAGTGACATCAAAATGTATTTTTGCTTCATACACAACCAAGGAGGAAGGTTGTACATACATAGATTCACAGGCCAGGTGCTATGTCGGCTGCTCATGTTACCGAAAGGATTCATTCCGTCTGTACTTAACCCTAACCTTATGTTCCTTGTTCCGCACCGAACTCTTTAAAGCTCCGATTGAAGTTTCTCAACTAGGCATAATCAGGAGGGTGTCTGAGCTTTTCATCTTTCTTATGCTCCTCCGGGTGCTAATGCATCAATCTTGCCTCCTTTTGGTTCACAAATAAACGCTTCAAACGTGGGATCACAGGCAGATACCACAACATCTTAGCAGGAGGTCTTTGCTTCTCCTTAGCAGTATTCTTACGCTTGTATCGGGATGCTTTGCAAACGGGACATATATGCATGTCTGCATACTCTTTACGGTAGAGGATACAATCGTTCGGACATGCATGTATTCTTTCTACTTCCATTCCCAATGGACAAAGAACCTTCTTGGCTTGGTAGGTCGTGCTGGGCAACACGTTTCCCTCCGAAAGGATGTCAGCTAAGAGACCTAACAACACCGTAAAACTCTTATCGGACCAACAATTTCTTGCCTTCAGTTTCAGCAGTTCAAGCACGGTTGACAACCTTGTGTATTCCGGCTTGCAGCCAGGGGACAAAGGTTTTCCTGAGTCCTCCATTAAGCCCTCGAATTTACAAAACTCTCTCTCACCGTAGTTCCCTTCTGCATCACATAGCATCTGATCCAGATTGTCATCATGCAACCTATCCTCGTCAAAAGCACATTCCACGTCCTGCATATTGTTGATTTCCTCGGCGATGTCGTCATTACTGACTTTCGGTATAATCTGCTCTTCACCGTGACTGGTCCAACATGTATATCCTTTTTTGAATCCCCTTCGTATTAAGTGAGCTTCGATCTGCATCGGGTTGTTAAATATTTTCATATTACCGCAATCAATGTATGGACAATACATAAATTTTATCCCTTTCTTTAACATATCCTGCTCGGCGGCTCTTCTAAAAGCAAACACGCCATTAATATACTCTTCACTCACACGGTTCTCAACATACATCTAGTTTCGATCCATCTACACATATACGCATAACAAATTAATTAGTGTTAAATTATATTAATAAACCGCAAGTACCCTAACTATTAACCAAACATACTAAAATTTATTAGTGATTAACCTAGAGCAAATATAAAGGATTATGTACAGATTGTTACCCTCAGAGCTCACGACGAATATCCTGCGATATCTCCTCCCTTTCTTCTCCTCTCCAAGTTGGCACAATAGAGGAGGCAGTAGTGGAGTAATGGGGGAGGAGGCAGAGGTTAGCAAGTTGGCACAGTAGAGGAGGCAGCAGTTGAGCAATGGGGGAGGAGGCAGAGGGTGGCGGCTCAAATGATTTGGGCAGGGTTCTGTTGAGACCTATATATATAATGTCAGCATATCACAAATGGTTATTATTACAAACCGTCTGTGAAGTATCACAGACGGTTCTAATCACGAACCGTCTGTGATAGTTCCATATCACAGACGGTTCATCTTGGAACCATCTTTGATTATTTTATCACAGACGGTTTCAAAGAACCGTCTGTGATGATGCGTTTTCTATGACCTGTTTTGTTGTAGTGTCACCCACTGTTTACTATCCACTCGCTCGTTTATTGTGTGAGATGTAGGTTACTGTTTGTTCTGAGCTATATTAATGTAAGTGCCATGAATTGTTACTACGTGTGTGTGTGTGTGTGTGTGTGTGTGTGTGTGTGTGTGTGTGTGTGATTGCTGCTCTTATTAATGTGTTTTGCTTGACTCCGAAATGAGTTTTACTATATGACAAAACTTCTCGATATGTCCACACGATCCCCGTTCGTTCCGACAAAAAAATAGCTCCCCCTATTTTACTACCAATATGACGTTCGCGTGATCGCAACATGATTTCAACATGGTAGCCGAAAAGGAAATGGGTAGATATAGCTGTGAATGCAAACGGTTGGAGCACACTAGTACTTTTACTATCTCTCAGTCTAATATTTACGATCCAAACTATTATACTTTCACTGTCTACTACAGATAGTCATTTTACTGTCCTTGAATGTTTATTTTACTGTTAATCCATCTTCCGTTGACCGTAGGGCCGTTTTGTGCGCACCTGATACGGGTGTTCACCCACTTGCAGATCGAGAGTATCCCCAGCAACCACATGCTCCGTAGGTACATGAGAAATATAAGGGTGGATGTATTGGCAGACTTGACCTAATGCAGGTTGGACCGGATGGGAGGATTGAGATGCATCAGCACTTCACCTTAACTCCATCTTACAGACAGAGGCTATGAGTGAGGTTAAGGACGTGGACGCGCGCATGTCGTTCCACACCGCCGACGTGGCCAACCTGACGCAGGAGCTCGGCGCGTACGACGTCGTCTTCCTGGTCACGCTCGTCGGCATGGCGGCCGAGGAGAAGGCCAAGGTGATAGCTCACCAGGGCATGCACTTGGCGAACGGAACGACCCTCGTGGCCTCGTTGTGCGCAATGCGCACAGGACGATGAGGTGGTCAACTCCGTAATCATCACGCATTTGCGCGTAAGGTAGACGAGTGCACCAATGGACTCCAAAATGGTCATGCGAACGCGCGCGGCGCGGTGCCGGTGGTGAGCCCGCCGTGCAAGTGCTGCGACACATGGAAGTGAGCGTGCTCGAATAGAGGGAGGAGTTTGCCACCAAGGAGCTATCCGTCTGAAGCATGGCGAGATTTAATCGTCTAATTGCAGTATGCTACTTACATGTGATATGTCGTATTTATGTTTGTTGTGATATACGGGTACCCGTTGTTTCACTGTTTGTTGTTAAAACGTACATCGGGATGTCTTCCAAGTTCGGTGTAGAAGACATTGATGAGGACGGTAAGACAGTATGCGATAGAAGGAATACTATGTGTTTGTGACAGTACGTCGGAAATAAGAACTTAGTTAAGGGCATGTAATTTTAATTAGTGTATTGATCTACATGAATACCTTTTCATGGAAGCATGATACTTGATCCTGGGAATAACCCTGAGATTCTTTTTGGATTATTCAACTATAAAGCGGGTAGATAAGACCATCATGGTTGGCTGGTTTGGTTTAGTTTCAGGGATTATGGCCATGCGGTATCATTGGTTCATTGCGTGGTGCCAAGCAACTATTATAGATAAACCTATTTTTCATAAACCATTGCTGAATAGCTATTCTACGCGTGGGCCGCAGCCTAGGCCACGCTGCCTGTGGCACAATAGCCCACGCTCCCTCGCGTTACGCGCGATGCGCCGACTTGCGTGCTTCCGCGTGAGATCGGTGGTAAAACACACGCACGCGCGTTAGGATCGGCGTAAAAGTCTCGGTATTGTCCAATCTGGCAGTAAAAACCCCATATCATGCGATCAGCGGTGAAATCGATAGTAAAAAAAGATCGTGTATCACCCAAATAGGCAGTAAAAAGATCAGTTACCCCTGGAATCTATGGTAAAACCCGCAAATCACTGGTATGTCGTAGATCGGACAGTGGTTGATGGTAAAATTAGTCCCGAAAATATTGTTACGTGGTAACAAAACTACTAGGAGGCACATGTGCACGCATTTTCCCTCCCCACATGTACACGACCTATTTTTACTACTTCCGACTCACCCACGGTTTACTATCCTCTCGCCTATTTACTGTGTGCGAAAACCCAGTTTACTGTTTGTTCTGAGTTATATTAATCAAGTGTCATTAATTGTTACTGCCGTGTGTATGTATGTAATTACTACTCTTATTAATGTGTTTTACTTTATTCCAAAATGAGTTATACTCCTCAACGCGGTAAAACCTGCCCAACGCTACCCAAAAAATCCTCATCCAGAGTGAGAGAGGGGAGGGGGAGGGGGAGGGGAGGACGGGCGAGGGAGAGGAAGGTTCAGTACACGCCGCCAGCCGATTCACGACGACAAATCGGAAGAGGTTGACGCTGAAGATAGTCTCAACAGAGGGTCACATGACAGTGATACTTGCTGAATAGCCATGTTTTTTACTTCCGTTTAGTAACACATTTACTGCCTTATCTTATGTGTGCTACTGTGTGACATCTGCCAACATAAAAAACAGAGCGCGTAATTTAGCTCGTGTTGCATGTTTTACTATTCTATACGAACTCTCTTACTGTAATATCACGTGGTATGACTGGCTTGTTTTTACTGTGTTGTTCGTAGTCTATTACTGTCTTTCGTGTAGAGGTTACTTCTGTTTTTTTAGTTGGACAAAAAATACAACGATCAATGGTGTCGTTTTCATCTACTGATATGTGATAGTTGTTTTACTGTATGATGCCAATAGCATTACTGAGGTTTGTTTTTGTTAGGAATTATTGTATGTGTAAAAAAAGACTTTACTTTTAAAACGTAACACTGCTGCTCCGGCTCCCGATGCATCCCTTCGCCCCCTTGACTTACAAAGATGTACATCAGCTTGCGAAGGTTGAATTCACACAAGCCCCAGCCTTCCCCCACTGAAAAACTCCAAAACACAACACAAAATGGGTCTATCCAACCTAGCCCTGATATACAAGCAGGTATCTGGCTGGAGCTTGAGCAAGGCTGCAGACCATGATTATGTCCACGACCTCCTCCGTGCTCGGCCCCCGTGTCTACTGGAGAGTGTAGCTACTATCATCCGCACACTGCGCCTCCTACTTAATCGGACCAATATCATGGTCTACGACGTCCGACAAACCAACCTCATCATGGAGATCATACCCTTGAAGCTACGTGGATCGTGTCAAAGAATCAATCTAGAGGCTCGATGACTACATTGCCAGGCAAAACGCAAGAGCCGACCTCGCCGAGATAGAGGAAGAGAGGAGCGACCTCTTCTGGACTATCGTCAACACGCCTCCTTCATACCAGCGGCGCGAAGCTCAGCTCGTCGTCACGAAGGAGCAGGTGGACACATTTCTCCACACATTCCCTAATCTAGCCCCCACTAAAATCCACGAGCAGGCTTATGAACGCTTGAGGGCTGCGATAGGGTCTTGTCTTGGGCACTAGGGACTTCTTTCTTTCACCTTTTCTTCTCTTCTTTTCTTTTTATATCATGCAAATGTAAAATGAAAAGCGACCGGTCATGCTATTTAGCCGAACTTTACCAAAAATATATTAAAGAATTTCAATCTTTAGTGCTTACTGACATATACATGCGAATTTACTTCATCGTTTGCTTCAATTTATGGCCTATGGATATCGCCTAGAAAACAGAACGCGTTATTCGGCTTGTGTTGTATGTTTTACTGTTTTATACAAGCTCTCTTAATGTAAATCTCACATGATATAACTTCTCGATTTTATGGGGCTAGTGTGCGCGTATCCTAGTTGGTTTTTTTGCTGCTTACAACAATCACCCTTACTGTGCATGTGATTTTACCGTCTTGATCCCATTCTTTTACTACCTTTTTCTTGGCGATTAACATTATGTTTGTTCAGCAAAAAAATGCAACAAGCAATGATGTTGTTTCATCTACTAATATATGAGAACTCTTTTACTTTAAGATGTACACGAAATTACTGACCTCCGATTTTGTTTGGGATTACTGCATGGGTAAAATAATTTTACTATGTTAAGGCTTATCGTTTACTGTACTATCGCCATGTTATTTTTGTTTTTTTGTATGTTTACGTGTGAAAAATAAAAAACGATACCATATCAACCGATTCCTCATTTTTTTAAAAAAAATTGTAACACTGCAGCTCGGGCTCCCCGATGTATCTCTTCATCTCCCCCACTACGACTTATAAAGATGGACATCCAGTTACCATAAAAATGCAAGCCCCCCATCTTCCCCTACTGAAAAAAAACTCCAAAACATGCACTCCACCGCCCCCATTAATTTCCAAAGCCAAATAGTAAAAAATTCCTTCAAGCTCTTCTTCATGTGTCCTGCCCACTGTAGTTCTAGCCTACCTTGCCCTTATATACGAGCACCTGTCTAGGCAGAGCCTGAGCCATGCTGTGGACCATTATTATGTCCACAACCTCCTGGGTTCTCCCCCCTCGTGCCTGCCGGATAACGTGTCTCCGATCATCTGTGGGCAGCACCTCCTACTCAGTCGGACCAATGACTTGGTCTCCGACGTCCGGCAGGCCAACCTCGTAATCGAGATCGCGCTCATGAACTATGTGGAGCATGTCAGAGTAATGATCCGAAGGCACGATGCATGCATCGACATGCTGAGTGTGAGGGTTGATGATACCGAGAGCATGGAAGAGGCTGAAGCCCTCCTCTGGCACATGATCGACATGTGTCCTCAGTTCCAATGGTTCCAAGCGTGACCCGCCGCCGTGATGGAGCAGGTGGTGGCGTTTCTCCACATATTCCCGATCTCGTTCCCGCCAAAGCTCACAAGCAAGCTTACGAACGCTTGAGGACTACGATAGGGTCTTTTCTTATTTGTCATGCAATGTACAGAAAAATGCGACCGGCCATGTTATTTGACCAGATCCCCGAAATATCACATAACCTTTTGTTGTACTACCGTTGAGCATTACTGGTGTAAGACGATTCTTGAGCTAGTCATTTACTACTTTCTACTGTCCATTTTACCGCTCCATGTACGAGAGTTTACTATCACACTAACTTTTGATGTACTACCCGATGAGCATTGCTGGCCTCTTACGATTCTCTTGTTTGTAAAAATTAAAACTTCTAACAGTAAAAGCAGATGACGGGTGCAGCAAAATCGCATAATGGGCATGTGTGGTCATTAGTGGTAGGCTTATTATCACCAAAAAGAAAAGAAAAATCGCATGTGATGCATTTTGTTAGTGTCGGACGTGACGTCTGGCATCTGGTGGGGGGGGTTGAGGTCCTTGCCCTTAAATACACACAGTCTATTGTGACATGATGATAGTGCTTGAAAATATGTTCGATGTAATTATTGTGGTATACACTGCAAGTTACTGTCTGGGACATCGTGCATTGGGGGAGATAGTAGGAGCATGTCCCAATAAAAATATATATACAAATGTATGTGATTCGGCAGTAAAAACACAATAAAACTTTACCATCTAGACATTGTGTTTTACTGTCAGACGTATAAGTTCGAATAGTTGTATCCCAAAAAATAGACAGTAAAACAGATACACAAATTACTGTCACGCCCTCTAACAATTACCGCCAAAATGAGGTCCGCGTAGGAGTGGACGTTTCTGGCCCGTGAACTATAGTTAGTGGACTGGCCGTATGAGGATTGCGCGTGCTCACGTCCCACCTGGCATGATCACGTGCAGTTAGATAGGGAATACTGTATATATATATATATATATATATATTCTCACAAGCTCCAGACAGTTTTTCTCCACCGTTGTACTGATGCATCTCTTAAAGTTGATAAGTTGATCTTAAGTCACCTGTAAGCTAAATTAAATACACAGTTTTGATCAAGATTTATCATCGGCATCCCAAAGTAGACTTTCTGTAATGCTGAGCTATCGCACGAATCGTATAAACACAAATACGACGGAACCGCAATATTTTCATCCGCAGATTAAAGTGTGATATGGTTCTTCGAAGATATGAAATTGCATAGCTACTAGCAAAGTAGTACGATATTTTGTATCAACTTTAATAGCATATATTTTGTAAATTCTTACAAATGGATAAGATTAGAACCTGTAAAGATTTCGAATGGGTGTAACAAGAAAAGGAGTGTTCCAGTTGCACGTGATCAATTCTTTCTACTGATCAGTTGCCTCCATAATCCATTCTCTTTTACTTACTCGATCCCTTTGTTCTCTTTTAATGTCTTTGTACACAAGTGGATGTTCATAAAAAAGATGAATGAACATAATGAGGTGGTGAGATATAAAATGCGATATTAGTAGCACAATGGTTCATGTAGAGACCTACCATCGATTTCAATGAAACTTACTCTCCGATAATAGATGGCACAACATTCCGATATCTTATAACTATAGTAGCATGAATGAATTTGAAAATGAAACTGATGGACGCCGTGCCTGCATATTTATATGGGTCACCAGATTCTGAAATCTTTATGATGAAGATTCCAAAGGGATTGAAAGTCCCATGTATGAACGAGAATGAACATAGTAGGATGTATAGTGTTAAATTACAAAAGTAACTATATGGGTTGAAACAGTCAAATCGCATGTGGTACAACAGGCCGAGAAAATTCCTTTTTACAAAAGATACTTAAACAACAAAGTATGTTTGTTCATAAAGAAATCTAAGAATAGATTTTGCATAATCCCTCAATGACTTGAACATAATCGGAAACACGGAAGACATTCTTGAAGCGAACTCATACCTAAAGACAAAATTCGAGATGAAAGATTTGGGTGAAACCAAGTACTGTCTCGGGTTGCAGATTGAAATTTTTTCTAGATGCCTATCTCGATAAATCTCATCCACTAGGTACACCTATGATCTTAGGTCGTTGAAAGTTGAGAAAGATTCAAATGGACTTAGACGAGATAATAAGGATACATTTGGGCCCGAAACCCTTTATTTAAGTGTTATTGGAGAATTGTTATACCTTGTCAATTATACCAGGCATGATATTACATTTGCAGTAAATTGTTTGATAAGATATAGTTCCAAGCCTACGAAGAGGTGTTGTAACATAATTAAGAGAATCCTCGGGTGCCTTAGGGGTACAACTGATCTTGAACTTTTTTACCCCAAGGGTCAAGATATAGGTTGAAAGATAACTGAGATGCTGGCTATCTTTCTGATCCCCACAATGCTAACTGAGATGCTGGCTATCTTTCTGATCCCCACAATGCAAAGTCACATACTGAATACGTCTTTCTAAGTGGTTCTACAGCTATCTCTTGAAGATCTGTAAAACAATCAATTGTTGATATGTCAACTAATCATGCTGAGATCATTACACTACATAAGACAACTCGAGAGTGCATATGGCTTAGAAGACTAATTCACCATATCCAAGAGTCTTGCGATATAGAGATGGATAAAACATCTTGCATTGCACAAACGAAGAATAGCTATGGCAAAATGCATATGACAAAGCATATACTCTAAACATTTATATCCATATGAGCAACATGAAAATGATAGTATAGAAAAATAGAAAATCCAATTAAGTAAGAATCTTACAGATTTGTTTATCTTAGCCTTGCCATGACCAAATTTTGATAAACTTGTCCGTGGTATTAGTATGAGAAGACACAAAGAGTTGTTGTCTTCATGGGTGTATAAATGATAATATACACAAAGAATAGATGTCGTACTATTTTTCCCTTGTTGTTTTGTTCCAATGGATTTTCTCATTCGAATGTTTTTAACGAAGCAACATGTGTAATGGTAAGAACACGAGTTATATACTCTTTTCTTCTTGCCATTTTTTCCCACTGGGTTTTTAGAAGAAATTTTAAATGAGGTATGAGCATAACATTGGCACAATGCCCAAGGGGAGTGCTATATATTGGCTTGTTTCGAGGTTCGATTATATGTGAACACTTTAGCTAAACAAAGACTCATTAGGAGGATATCAGTCCACAAGATACATTAGTTAGTTTAATCACATATTACTTATTCACACATGAAGCGGGACCTCCTATATAAAGTGAGGCAGGGGATAAAAATATCAATAAAGAGAGAAGATTAGGACTACATCCTTATATTCTTGTCTATTATTTATTATTTGTGAGTTAAAAGTTTCGTTCGTCGACAATGCGACCTCGAATATACAACAATAACCACCTTCTGCTGAAATCTAATCAAATATAATCAAGCCTTGCCTGGAAGAAGCACCAGTACAGGCCCCACGAAACATTTTATTTTTCCTTTTAGGCCTGTACATGCTGTCCAGAGATGATTTCATGAACGGCCAACTGAAGCTTTATCTGTATGAAATCAAGAGAATATGTTGTCATCTTCTTGACTGGAGCATAAATATTGACAAAGAAATTACATCATAAATCTTAAGACAACATCAGGGGTGCCAATTAGCCAAAATATACAAAGAAATGGATTTTCTCTTCACAAGAAAAGCATCAATGAAAGAAAAGTTACCACAGAAGCGATCGTGGTATTGATGAGGATCCCTCAGGGCTTAGACCTTCACGAGCAGCTCCACCACCACTAGCTGACAATGTTTTGTTTTCGCTGTCAGCCGCTGAATCTGAATCAGCGTTGCTGGTACTGTTTACACAATACTTCTGCAGCCACCTATCAGTCTCCCAAAGGACGTGCATGATGCTCTCCCTTGCAGAGTACCCATGGCTTTCAAAAGGAAGTATCACCAAACGAGACAGTGCACCGTGACCTTTCAAGGCATTGAAGAATCGGTCTGACTGTAAGATAAATATCAGAAATAAAATTAGATGATACCAAACCATTAGCTAAAGAATGGAACCATACGCTGACCAGGAAATAAACAATGTCATGAACACTTGAACAGAACATCAATTCATATTTCATAACAGTGCAGAGACCATATATTTCAGACCATGGTTTTGTTTACTAGGTAAGATGCTGAAAGCCAGGTAGATTTAATTTCATATATGCAAAATGAAACATTGGTTACCTGGAACAACGATTCAAAAGTTCTTATCGCTACAGTGTCTATTTTACACTATTCTACATACCATTGTAGAAGTTTTGGTCACTTATATTACTTTCACATGAAAACCAATATAGTTGCTAATATAAAGTATACACATGTCAAAATGAAGTTGGGGTAAAGACTGTTAAAAAACATTAGAGATGGGCAGAAGTAGATTAAAGGTGATCAGTTCCGACTCTTATGCAGAGTAACTGATATGTCTGACAGGTTAAGAGTGAGTTGGTGGCATAGGGCTTGACCTGCATTGTCAGTGTTCCAGAATTGTTGTCCTGCTCTCCATGAATAAGTAAAATTGGTTTCTTGATCTTGTTGGCCGACATGAAAGGGCTCATCTCGACATAGGTGTTAGTCGCCTCCCATAGTGTTCTGTCCTCATTCTGCATAAAAATGCAGGCTGTAAATAAAGACTGGAAAACTATGCACCAGATAGGCAAGTACCAGTTCAGCATTTGTGTGTACCTGAAACCCAAATGGAGTTAGTGTCCTGTTGTAAGCTCCAGAACGAGCGATCCCACAGCAGAAAAGATGAGGAGCGTGAGCTAAGAGGTTAGCTGTCATGAATGAACCGTATGAATGACCACCAACAGCAATTTTATCAGGGTGAGCCACCTAAAGAACAGTGAGAGAAGAGATCAAGCTCAATCTTCAAAGGCATTGCTCAGGATAGGTGAACTAATGAACATTTCAAGCATATTTGCAGAACAGAAAGGCTCCGTGTATGAGCTCTACAAAGAGACTTCTTACAAGTCACTCATAGTTAGGCCTTGTATAACTGTCACGAAATCACTTGTAAAACAATCATTTACAGGCATAAAAGGGATTGCTGCGCAAAGGAGTAGAAAAGGCTCACCCCTCTCCTAACAACTTCCTCAACTGCAGCCTCTGCACTAGCTACTAGTTGCTCCACATACCTACAAAATAGTTTGCAATATTGAAAGAATAAATACAATGTGTAACATCCCAAAATTTCAAACTTGGGATAATTGTACCGAGAATAAATGTGGAAATATTTGGAGCATGTTTTTTAAATTTTTCTCAAAACAATTATTGCATTTGCAAACAAACAGTGACCTTAAAAGAATTTTCAAGAAAAATGCAGAACAAATAAAATTTTGAAAAAATTACAAAAAGAACTAAACAGCGTCATGAACCTCCATAAAAAATTTCAGAATTTTTGAAGCTCATCTGTTATGTTTAAAAATTCGACAAACACTCAGCCCATTCAAAAATTCAAAACCGAATTTCTTTTTCCCGCCGCCTTTTTGGGCCCAAAGCCCAGCGCGGCCCATCTCCACGCGCGTGCGCCAGCCAGCCCGCCTCGCTCCCCCATCCTTCTCTCGACGCCCGCCCAGCCCCACCCGACAGCTCGTCTTCCACCTTGTGCGCGCTGCGCCGACCGCCTCCCTTTGACACGACCGCCACCCACCGTTTTCCACTAGAGTGATGCACCACCGACTCCACCATACCCCGTCCCGTCGCTACAGCGGCCAACTACCCCCTGCCGCCGCCTTTTCCAGGACGGATGGAGAGCCAGAGCGCGCTACCGTTTTTCTCACCGCGCCCGCCAATTTCTCACCGCCTCTCTCGCGCAAATTTCACCAATACTTAAGCATTCGTGCACGTCATCTTCTCCCCAGCTCACGCAATCTCCGAGCACCTTGCTCTCTTGATTGCCGAGAACGAGTGCATCATTCTCGACGCCGGTGAGTGAGCTCCCAACCGCCATTGATTCTAGTGAGCTTCTCTTCCCTCGACACCCGTGTCACCATGCACCTCATACTTCCCTCATGCCATTTCCTTGCTTCATGTAACCTCTGGAGCCTTGTGACGCCGAAGCGCCATCATCTTCTTCACCTCCGCACGCACCCCGATCCAGGCCAACACGTTCCCGCCATTCTGGTGAGCTTGAGCCTTGCCCGACCGCATCACAACGTGCTCTATACCCTAATAATGCCACTCCCCCACTTGATGTTGGTCTATATGCAGAGGATCACCAGAATCGTGCTTCTTCTGCATTTCTGGCCGCTGCAGCCACTTTCGCTGTTTGCCGCCACTCCAGTGAGTCTCTGGTTGATTCCTTCCTCCTTCACCATCCTTAGCACGCCCGTGAGCTAATGTATGGCTCCTAGTAGCTTCTCCGTCTCCGTGAAGCCGCTGCCGCCGCTGCTCCAACCTCCCCGGCCATCCTCCGACGTCGTTAACCCCCTTGGTGAGCTTCTAGTAGTCCCCCTAGCCGATCATGGTGTCACCGCGGAAGACGTCGCCGCCGCTCTGGTGACCACTGGTCCCCGCGCCGCCACCAGTAGCATCGCAATAGCCCTCTAGAGCTCATGCGCACCATCTTTCGCGCTGCTTCTATCCCGTTCGCCAAAACCACCACAGCCCTGTTTCTCGCCGCCTTTGAAAGTCACCACTGGTGATGCTCCGACCATCCATTTCCTCACCGCCATCACCCGGTAAAATCGTCATCGCACCATGAGCCCATTTGCCGGAGGGTGTGGTGACAGGTCTTTCTAGGACTAGTCCTTGTCGGTTGCCCATTGGTAGGTATAAGGCACACCGCTGGACCCTTTTTGGTTTTATTACTATGCCTCCACTGTTTACTATCAATACTTGTAGTTTAATTTGGCCGGCCAGCCCTTGTAATATAAACTTGTCGTATAACGCTTAAGTTTAAGTCATATTTGTTTCATGTTGTATGTATATTGTGTATAGATGTGATTATCAATGTTGTGGATGTGTGTACTAGCCACTTATCATAGAACTAGTACGGTACACACACGAGGATTTCGGGTATTCAACGCCCGAGGTCCGACAAAATGATACAAATGTAGCATAGTTCAAAATTTTCCAGTCGCATAGAAGTAGATGGAATAGAGCAGAAGTAGCAAATGCACCTGTCATTGGCCTCTTCATCACCTTCACCAATAATTGGGATAGTCGGACCTGACAGAATAGCAAACCTGCAAGTTAAAAGTGTTGAGTGAGAGTGTACCAGAAAGAAACATATTGGCAGGATATGCATTGAAAAATTGGCTTTGGCTAAATTTTGAAGGTTAAAGGAGCTGAAAAATGTTATTCTGTCCTTGAAATAAATGGTATGCATTATTCTTGAATGGTAAGGAGAAATAATACCCTCTAGCCAACCAAAGCAGAGGGGATGTAGCACCGATTCCTGGAAACTCATTAGGGGAACCACGCACTTGTCCGGCAGCATCTTTGCTTTTAAACTCACCAGGGTAGGACCAAACTAAACATGGCAAAGGTCCATCTTTGGATGGATCATAACCTGGGGGCAGGTACAATTTTGCTGTAAGTTGAACCCCATCCTTCCGCTGGTATCTTATCATCTCCTTACACAATGAAGCAAGCTGAGGGTATGGATGGGGAAAATTCGTGATCTGAACTTGCTTCTTTTCTGGCCAAATCTGCAGGTAATATTGCGTGTTTTCTGTTTTTGATTCTTTTGATGTAAGTATTTTTAACTGATCAAGGGGCAGTTCCCCATCAGTTTTGTCTGACATCAGTGCAACAACAGTTTCGTAGAATTTTTCCTTGTCACTTTCCCATATTCGCTCTTTACTTCCGGTATTTCTGCAAAAACAATGGCATCAATTGGCATCTGGCACATGTTGCACAATTATAATCTCATAGTAAATAAATATAATCACTGAAGGATATGAACATACATATCGAACAAATCAAGAAATGGAACATTTCCTTCTGGCGTGGCACCCATCCCGTTAAGCAAGATGTAAGTACTTTCATCTTGTTTCTTAATCTTTGCAATAACATATGTTCCCATGGCTGTTCTTCGCAGCATTGGTGATCCAGGATCAGAGTATACATCTTCTGAAGATCTATCAAATAAAATGCGTGGACTGGCATCTTTTTTATCAGGAGAGACCACCCATGTTCTTGTTTTCCGAGTTTTGTACCAAGATTCATACACTAAAGCAAGAGATTCATCACACCAAGAAGTCCCTCTGCACCAACCGAATGAAAACCGGAGAACAACAAAGTAGGAAGAATTAATTAGTAACAACAAATAAATTGTAATAAAGGATATTATTTAGGATAGCATAATTAACATTATAAAAGAAAGTGTCATGTAGTTATATTCAGGGACCAAATACAATAAGTGATTTGGACAGTAAGAGTAAGACCATATATTTATAATTTTTTGACAGAAAACTCTATATTAATTTTCTTTATTCATTTGAAGTTTCCTGCTAGCAGTATTGTAACTTTGTTAAATGCACAAAGCTTAACCATGACTCAAGTCAGAGAACCAAAGCTTGCTTATCCTACTAAAGTAGGCTAATGGATAGTTTGAAGGACATACGCATAGCGAAGGTCAAGTTTATGTAGAATCTCTGGTTGTTGACAATTTATAGGCTCAGCATTTTCCATGTAAACTATGTCACGAGGTGAAACTTCTACTTTTGCATCTCCACCATCCTGTGTCTCCACCCTGACAAAAGCAAGGTAAACCAGCTAGAACATGGAACAACTCATGATTCATGAAAACACTCGCAAAGCATATCTTGATTCTTAACAAATGAAGTCATTCTTAACTCAACTAAATGTAGTGTATGAATATAACAGACCATCCAAAAGGTATAACTGACACCATAAGAGCAAAGTTTGTACATAAAAGATCTGACAATTAACAATACTTGCATGCACCACTTACCCTGATGCTATTTTTACATAACAATTGGTTAAGATAGTATCAGGGCCAGCTAATCAAATTGAGATAGGAAAATAAACTCTTTCTGTATACCCCTAATAATGTGAGCATTATGAATAGTGAATAATGAATAGTACCAGGCTACCAGCAAGGATTCGTAGTCTTGTATTGAGCTTGACAGCTGGCATTGTGGTAAATCAGGATAGAATAATATTTTCTAAAAAGAATGGAAGGATATTATTACAATATAACAAACGACCCATATGCATTTGCATAGAATCACGTTTATCAGCAGAATCAATCAAGCAAAAGGAGAATGGTTTTCCCACATACACATGGACATCCATGTACTACTAATTTTAAATGTGCCTCGAGGTTGATGCAAACTTTCAAAATTCAGACCAACATCTCATCTTCTAATAAATTTTAATGTCCTTGCACAAATCTTGGAGCACTTTGGATGGATAGGATAGTACATGGATGTCCATATACATGTAGACTTGCATTTCTCAAGTAAAAGTGGTTTATTGGATTGAAAAAGTATGGATGATACATAAACTCATACCATATCCAAACCACAAATATAAAATATAATCAGAACGAAAGGGAAAACCAAAAGCTATGACTACTACAACAAAAGTTGATATTCTTAGGATATTATCTCATACCAATTCCCTTAATTTGAGGTTCTGAAGGATGAGTACTAATTTTCTACCAAGCAGCATCCCAGAGAGTTATAAAATGCAACTATACTATTATAGAAAGTACTAGCTTGAAACTATATCCCTTTTGCTTAGTTGATACATGTAATCTCAACCCTCTGTCTTTTGATGAAAGGCCAGGCTCTATGGAACCATCCAAACAACATAAACTGTCTGATAAGATTGGATGGCTTCCCTTCTAGTTCCCCTCCTATTTTTATGCGGCTATTATTCCTTCATTTATTATCACTTAATTCAAGTCAACGCTATTATCAGTTGTACACGTTACATATGTATATTAGCTTAGGGTGCTTTTTTGCATATTGTCAACCATGTACATGTTATATTGGTATTTTGGCCCATTGTAATAGAGTAAGAGTTCTCATTCCAACATGGTATCAGAGCCAGGTGTAGTGAAAGACTGGCTGGTGGAAACAACGGAAGGAAGGTGCAGCCAGACGAGCTTCCAAAGACGCTGTGAATCACGGCGCTGAGGGCCAGCGCTAAGTAAAGTCCCCGTGTGACGATCCTGAACACAACAAGAGTCGGACTCAATAATAACACGACAGTCGTGATCAATGATCTGACCGGCCGACATAAACTTCGTAGTAAGCTGAGGAACATGAGAGACGGCACGAACATGAAAGGAAGAAGTGGAAAAGATGCCTCAGCCTGCAACAGGAAGAGAGGTACTATATGCAATCTGGACCGTGGAAGGAAAAGCTATGCGACTCACAGAAATGAGATGAGTAGAAGCTGGTGTCATGTGAAAAGAAATATCAGAGTCCAAGATCCACAAAGACAAAATACCGAACAAGAGAGGTGACGGAGGCGAGGGAGACTGCTGAGAAGCAAGAGCTAGACAAGCAGAGCCAGACACAGGGGCGGGCGGCCCGAGGCCGAGGCGGGGGCGGCAAGGCAACGGCAAGCATCTCGAGGCGAGGCGGCGGCGGCTCCGAGCCCTGGGGTGGCGGCGGCCCGGCCCGAGGCGAGGCGGCGTCAACATCCGAGACCGGGCGCGGTGGCGGTCAAAGCGGGCGGCGACCGAGGCAAGGTCGGCGATGGTGTCTCGAGGCAAGAGCGGTGGCGGCGAGAGAGCGTGGCGGTGGCGAGGCGAGGAGGCGGTGGCCCGAGACCAGGAGGCGACAGCGGCTGAGGAGGCGAGAGGCGGCAAATGCCCGAGAAGGGCGGTGGCGGCGCTAGCGAGAACAGTGGCGTGGCGCGACGACCTCTGGTATGCTACCGATGACGCAGAAAGGTAAAGGCGCGTGCCGCGCGCCACGAGATTTGCGGCTACATCATGTGGTAGTATGGTGTCGAGGCGTCCGGGTATGGAGTCGAGGCGGCACGACGAGCAAAAGCTCTAAGCGGCAGTCACGAGCTCGGAGCAAGCAAGAACTCCGATGGCGGGTGGCCGGCGGCCGGGTGGCCGGCGGCGGCAGCAGAGGCGTCATTGAATTTGGGCGGGGGCCGCTGGATCTGCACCGGGGTGCACGGAGTGCGTGTGGCGAGAGGCGCCGCACGTGGACAGAGGAGCACCGGGACGCACCAAGTGGGAGGTGTCGCACGAAGGAGCACGAGAGCGCGCGAAGCTGGATGTGGCGCACGCGCACGGAGGAGCACGAGGGGTGCACGGACAAGCGTGTGCTCTGCTCGAGCACGGGTGGATCCAGAAGCGAAGGGATGGACCCGGTGGCGGGAGCGGCGAGATCCGGCAATGGGGAAGGTTCAACAGCGGGATCCGGCAGCATGAGTGCGAAAAACAGAGCAGGGGCGGGAGAGAAGAAGAAAAACAGAGAGCGGGCTCTGCTTCGGTCACCCAGCGCACACTCTGCACCGACTCCTCTCTTATCAGATGGTACTGGTGCGATCAGCGTTGCTTGAGATCCAGTGAAGCATAAGCTCACCAAGCACATTGGGGTAGATGCTTCATACATGATATCGCAGGTGCAAGATCAAGTTTTTGCTCTTCAGTATGTGCCTTCGGAGGTTTAGTTAGCATATTTCTTCACCAAAGCATAGACTGGAGCTCAACACAGTTTCCACCTCTCCAAACTCAGTGTTGTTAATCCACCATGAGTTTAAGGGGGGTGTTACATATGTATATTAGCTTAGGATGTTCTTTGCATATTGTCAACCATGTACATTCTATATTGGTCTTTTAGCCCATTGGAATAGAGTAAGATTTCTTATTCCAACAGTACAAACCAAAATAGTTAAGGTTAAAAAATTTAAACAACCACATAATTACTCTATTTAGGATATATGAGTCTTAAACATCTTTTTTTCATATGTAAATTTAATGGTGTGTTAATTCTTTTTTCAGACGTGGATTTCATGTATATTTTTTTTTCCCGATGTGAATTTCATCATGCACTAATTATTAGCCGCAAAAGGAGAAGCTTCAACTGATTAGTGAAAACTGCCTTTACTGAGAAAATTCTGTAAATAAATGAAAGAACTGCACTTTAAACAAAAATAAGTAATTCTTAGAATACTGTTCTACATACCAATACAGCGTTGAAGGTTTATCTGGCCTCCAATAGATTGAACGCTTTCCCTTGCGGACACTGCTTGTTGCAATTGGAATGTCCTCAGCAAGGGGCAAATCACAAAGTTCCCTTATGAACTTCCCATCCACAGTCCATAATTCAACTTTCTTTGGAAATCTTCCACAAGGTACAATATATGAATACGGACGGTGGATAGAAGAAAGCATTAAGTATTTGTCATCTGGAGATGGATCAATAGATGTATATACAGCAGGAGGGCCAATTGGCTTCACTGTTCCATCCAAAGAGGTCAACAAAAGCTGTGAGGTTGCGTAGTAATCAAATAGATCGGCATCATATTCATCTTTCAGAAGATCCTGGAAAGTTCTCACTTGAACCACATTCTTTGTCTCATTAGACTGAATTGTTGGACCGGATGGAACTGATGGCCTCTGTGGTGGAGCTCCACGTGATAGAGGGATAGTGCAGACTAGCAAAGTAGAATTGTTAACCCATATGAAGCTGCAACAATAGCAAAAAGAATGTTATTTAGAAGTATAATAGAGAAAGCTAGCAGGCATTGGGATTCATTTTCACCTGTCAAAAATAGCATTTAAGTATATCTCAGCAGAATTAAAAAGTGGTCTTGCTTCTCCAGATTCCACGTCTGCAACCCACACCCTTAGCTTGCTGCTTTTGTTGTCCTCCTATTTAAAAAACAAGAGCCTGTTATAAATAATCAGCAAAACTCATCAACTCTCTCTGTTTCAAAGCCAGACAACCAATCACCTCATCAACTCGAACACTGAATGATAAATGATGACCGTCTTGTGACCTAGATCACATGGTTCAGTGCATAAAGTTAAGATTGATGCAATCCATAATACAAGTAGAATATTGTTTGAAAATAGTTAAAACTGGAAACAAGACAAATAAGTACCAAAAGAAATCACAGCAGTTGCTAAGTTAAAAATCTGGAAAATTACCAGGTGACGAAATTAATCCTTGCTCCTTCTGGATATCCATGGACCTCTTTCTCTGGGCCCAGAGTCCCATCGTCCATCAGCTTATGTATACCTATTCCAGTGTAGAAAGACCTACAAATTAGGTTTATCAGATTTCCAACGATGGCACGTTGTAAAATATTATTAACTTCAAAAATGAATAGGAATAGTACAAGAACTACAAATTTAGCCAAAGCATTTAAATATTACTTACATTCGACTCCTTGTATTAGAATGGCCATCAATCCTTACACCAGCAAGTTTTTCCTCTGGCTTTGCAAGATCCGATAGTGGTGGCAGCGCTCGACGCTTCAGGAATAGAATCTTGTCCTTGTTGGGTGAGAATGACAAGACAGGAAGTGGTGGTGCATCAACAATGTCCTGTATTTCTTTTGGAGGAAGGCGGTACCCCATCATACCCGATGAAAGATCTGTGTTGTATGCAAAATTGCAAATGCATTAATATGGGTTGGTCTATTATAGGATCATCCCATGATTTTGGTGGGACGACCACATTCCTCAATTTTCTACAAACCTTGTGCATTGACTTATGAGGGATGAGGTGGTGATGGACCAAGTCATTCCATTCTCAAACCAAACAAAAATATGAGAACCAAACACTATATAATTAAAACACAGGACATAATCTGCTCAAACAACAATTAATACAGATGTTCACCGGACATACAAAAAGAAACCATGTACTATTGGCAAGTAAATATACAGTCCCATTCTAATAGATTATTTACTAAAAGACGTATTCCTTTGTCACAGTAATAATCAGGGAACACCTAGAGGCCAGAACCCAATATCCACTTTCATGTTACTTCTAAATGAATTAGAGCTACAGTTTTTCCTGGACAGGCAAAAGCATCAGTATCCTAAATTTGTTGAAACAGTACTAGGATTACGTTAATGCCACAGGTAGGCAAAACAAAACAACTAGAGGGATAGGACTACAAACAAGATTAAGGAAAGAAGAACAGAAGTCCAAATACTTCACAAAGAAACAAGCTATGACCTTTCCCAGACAAATCATACGCATCAACTGAAAATACAACATTACCCCCAATAACGAACTTAATTGAACTGTCTCTTAACAACACGAAAAAAACACAGTCAACTACGTCAAGATATGATCTTTCCGTGAACAAACCAAGCAAAAGGACTTGAGCTATACACAACTTAAATCAACTAAGAGCTTCAATAAGTTTCAGAGGAAAAAACCCCAAGTGATATGACCTTTACCAGAACAAGCCAGGCTCTAACTTTAACAGTCCTATCACGAGCAAACAGAGGGTAATTAATATGATCTTTACCTGAACAAACCAGACTAATCTAGCCAGGCTCTAACTTTAACAGTCCTATCACGAGCAAACAGAGGGTAATTAATATGATCTTTACCTGAACAAACCAGACTAATCTAACTTTAATAATCCTATCGAGAGCAATCCAAATCATAATGGAGATAACTACGACAGAAACCATCAAATCCACCAATCAAGACCAGAGCTCCAATCACGCCCCCGTCAAACCATCAAATTCACTAAACCCGCAGCGTTTCCGCAATCCCACGACAGAAACTAACAACCAAAGGAACGATCTTTCCAAGAAAGGAAGGAGCACGGACCATCGTCTTCTTGGGCCAAACCGGATGCGGCCGGCGGCGGCTCATTGGACTCCACGGCCGCGTCAGCGGCAGCGGCGGCGATGTGGGACAGCCTGGATGCGGCAGAGCTCATGGCGCTCCGGCGAGGCAGGCGAAGAGGAGCACGCAGAGATGGGGCTGGGAGCAGAGCGAGGCGGAGGCAAGCCCTGTGCAGGATGGAAAGGGAGGACATGATTTTTCGGTCTCTCTTCCTTCTTGTATAGATAGCATTAGAATAGTGGGATGGTGGAATACAAGGACGGAAAAAGATATTTTCTGCCTTTTTGCAATTAAAATTGCGGGCTTGAGGGTTGAGTTATCGGTCAAAATTTAGTATTTTTGTTTTGTTGGTTTTGTTTCTCAAACGCACAGAAAGTAGTATTTGGTTTGTATTCTCGGTGATCTTGACACATTCTGAGTGAGATGTGAATCAGGATTCATTTCAGCCTCAGATGAAAATTTCAGTCTCTAAGCGTGGTTGGAATCTGAGTGCGTAAAAATAGGACCAGACCGACTACAGTACTGCAAAGGAACGCTGTAACGTCGTAACATTAACACTGTAACACTTAATTTAAACCATTAAAAAACAATCCAAACACGGAGGATCGTTCAACTTCGTCGTCTAGGCCATCCATGCACCGAGTCCATAAAGATGACTCTTTCCGACGCAGAATGGACTCATGTTCTCGACATCTCGTGGGCGAGAGAGAAAGAGAATCCTTTTCTTTCTTGATTTATTTATTTGTAAGCTACTGTGAGACGTTTATGAGTGTTTATGTGGCGATATTGCATTGCAGCATGAGCATTTGAGCTGAACTGAGCTGAGCAGCGAGCAAATGATTTGTTAGGATTTCTGCCAATTCAGTGTTTGTGTGCTGAGTTTCAGGGATGCGACATGCGCAGAAGTGAATTTTTTAAAATATAATTATTTTTATAAGAAATTTACACAAATAAATAGTTAAATTTTTTAAGAACACCTTCAAGAAATAGCCTACAAGAAATCCACAGGACGAAGGAGACATCGACAGTCCGAACGTCGCCACAGGGACCTCATCCAACCGCCCTACTCAAAGCGGTCGACATGGCGGACGTTGAGGTCGCGGCCACTGTAAAGGTTCGTCTTGTTCAAGTATGTGGTGTTCAATACTTCGTAATATCACTTTGATTTATCATAAAATTAGGTGATGACATTGTGCTGAATAGTTTGTAATATCGGTGTGATTTGTCGATAAAATATGTGAAGACGTTGCGCTGAATGTTATGTAATATCATTTTGATTTGTCGATAAAAAATGTGATGATGTTGTGCTGAATGTTTTGTAATATTATTGTGATTTGTCCACAAAATATGTTATCGAAACCAGACAGTAAAAAAACAGACAGATGTCGCTGTCACCAGTTGAAATAGCGACAGGGTCTTGTTGCCAGTTGGAGTGGCGATAGGGCCCTATCGTCATTTCAACTAGCGACAGAGATCTCTCTGCACTACTCTAGCCTATTGTCATCATTGCCTAAGCTACCGTCGCCATTTGGAATGGCGACAGAGCCCTTTCGCCGTTTCAAATGGCGACAACAACCTAGTTTTGTAATATTTTTAAAACTATTTATTTAAAAAAATTAAAAATTCCACATAAGTGCTATGCGCATTGTAACCACAGTTGGTAACATACGATCTTGACCCTATGGCATATTTGGTGCTAGAAATATGCACAATGTTTTAATTTATGATTTTATTACGAAGCAAATATCATAAATAACTATAGGTATATAAAGCAATGCTAACAGCAGGTAACTCATTGTACTTCTAAACAAATGCAGTAATATGATTATAACAGAGTTGTTTGGTCACATAACCAACTTACAGTCGAGCTTGATGAAGAATGAGAAGTAGTGCAGAACGTAGATGAAGTACTGAAGCGAGTGGTCTCGCAAATGTGCTGCTTAGAAATCTTATTGTCGCCCCGTGCAGATACTCTCTGCGGCAATGGTTCAGAGATATTCGTTCAGCCTCTTTCCCGGTGCACGTCGAGGAAAAGAGGCGACTTGGTTTGACAACATAACACCCCCAACACAATAGAACATACAGGAAAAAGAAGAATAGGAAAAATTCTCGATTGTCTAACTAGTCTAGACGTCTCCAAATCATTTTTAAGGTTGAGATAATTACTCTTTAGTAACTACCTAATTAAGCTCATATTAAACCACTGGTAACTGCTAATTCAAAACTTATTAAATGGTAATTAAGTAGTGTTTATCAGCTCCTAACTACACCGTGGTCTACGACTCCGACCAGCGATTTTGACCACACTGGTTTTCCAACAACTGGTCTTCCGACGAGTGTAATTTGACTAGTGAAGAGAGAGAGAGGAACGCACAGTTAGCAAAAGAAAGTGGACTGCACCACGACACATTCACGTTCATGGCCGCACGTCACAAGTCATGCGATTGTCACACGAATAAACACGTGTGCATACGTGCATGTGTGTGATTTTAGCTATTGTCCTCATCATGTCACCGGTCACTCGCATGCCATGTCTCACATGTTTCAAGGGATGGCAAAGACTCCACCTTATAAATTATTCTCCCATCATTTAGCTAAGTAATACGAGACTAAACTATGCATACTTTAGATTCTTAGGAATGAATGTGCTTTAACATTCGTGGACCCAATTGCGTCACAGTTAGTAAAAAAAAAATGAGTCCATGTCACATGGACCATGAGACTAAAAAAAGTGTGGCAACCTACAGTTGTGATGTGGAACCAAACACCTGCCTAAGAAATTTTGTCGCAGTTAAGATTTGGGGTGGCAAGGTTATGCACCAATCTAAACACCTTCTAAAACTGTAGACGGGTGGTAACCCAAAAAAAACTGAAAAAACGGTTGAAGCATACAATTTTGTTACACAAGTCAAAATATTCAGTAACTGAAATGCTTGCTAAACAGGGTGGCTTTTGCTCAGCCATGTCAAGTTATAAACAAACTGCGGAAGAAAAACAGCAAACAAACATTAGACTTGTTTCCTAAAACATGTCTCTTGAAGATATGATACTCTACTCTCCCATGTTCTTTTCCTGTAGATGTTCGTCGTCCAGTATCGCTGCTATTTATACCATTCAGCCGGGACGCAAGGATTGCATGCTCGCTGCTATTTATACCATTCAGCCGGGACGCAAGGATTGCATGCACATGTTTCTATATATAGTGGACAAAACAAGAATTACAAATAATAATTGTACTGTAACACTCCAAAAATTTGAAAATTTGGATTTGATTTAAATTTCGGTTGAATATGAGTTTTTGCTAAATTCAGTTTTTTTCTCCTTTTCCGCTTTCTCTTTTTGGTTTTCCGCTTCCTCAGCCCGAAGGCATCCCCTTGCATGTGCGTCTGTCTCCTGTTTCTCGTTGCATTGCGTCGCGCCGTCGTTTGCTGCGCAGCGCACCGCCTTGTTCTGCATCGCATTCGGCCACGCCAAACCGTGACAAGACCCCGCCACCTCACCCCCGGGCATTTACACCGTCGCGCCAGCACCGCAGCGTCTTGGCCGCTCAACAGTGCCACGCTCGCGTCGCTACCGCTAGCCGCTTGACGTGTTCCCCAACCTCTACCACCCGCACCAACGCATGCTGCCCGCTCCAATGGGACGCACCCACTCCTGCACCGCCACCGCATCGTCGCCTTGCCCTCCTGCAGAGCCAAAATTGCCCCACCATCCACGCCGCCGCCATGCGCCGCCCCCGCTCCTGCTCTGCTACCGCCACTAGGTATAAGAGCCACCCCACAACACCATCCTCATCGTCACGCCGCCCTCGACCAACGATGCCAAGCCGCCTTGGAACTCCTCTAGCCCCACTGTTGCCACCGCCGAGCTCTCCTTAGCCCACTAATGCTCAAGCATCGTCCAATTTGGTTGGAGCATGCCTAGAGTACCGCTGCAACGCTCCCCTGCCTCGTCCATGCACCATTGCCGCCGCTAGCCCTTCACTGTACCTCCTCTACCCACGCAAAGACCCAAAATGGGTTGTGCGAGCCTCACTGGTGCTCTCTGCACCACCCGGCGCCATAATTGCCATCATCGCTGTCTTCACCGACTCAGGAGCCATGGGAGCGAGCTCCTGGCTCACTTGCGTGAGTCGGGCCACATGCCCCATGGGCTACCCTAGTGGGCTGGCAAAGCCTACCTAGGTGACCTCCAAGCCCGGCCAGCCAACTGGGTTGGCCTAGTACTATTTAGTATTGTGTGGTCTTCCAAACCCAACTCAGTCGAAGGCCAGTACTGTTCACCGGAGCCTAATACTGTGCAGCCCAACAGTGACCATCCCACCATTACTTTTCACCGAACCTAACCCGTTAGGAATAGCGTTAACATGCCACTATTCACCAAACCCATCACTATTCCACCCGAACCCAACAACGAATAGTGCTAACTCGGCACTGTGCAAACCGACCCATTACTGTTAATTCAAACCCGTTAAAGACATGTGTGTGTGTGTGCACACGTGTGTGTGTGTGTGTGTGTGTGTTTGTGTGTGTGTCCATTTCTACCGTTTTGAACCCGTGAAAACCATTTTCGACTCCGTTCGACCTAACCAAACACCAAATAAATCCTAACCACCCACACCACCTCTCTTTATAATTCTTTCCAAATTTATTTATTTTGTTTTGTTTCCAGCTCGCTCCTTATTGAGCTCAGACTTATTTATTTTAAATTTTTTTGTGTTAGGCTCCCACTTCGAAGATCAAACCCCGGAAGACATCGATCAAGACGTAGAAGAGACTGATCCAATTGAAGACCTTGATCAAGGAGGCAAATTGCATTCTTTGATCAGGTTGAGTCCACGTCATTATTATTAGTATAATTACTTTCATTATATTATATATGTTGCTTATTTACTTATGAAATAATAGTTTGGAATGTCATAATGAATAGTTAATTTCTTACCACATAAAAGCTCACACGTGCTCTTGTAAGCCATATTCACCTTGACAAGCTTAAGTATTAATATAATCATAAAATGGTAATTGTGGATAGGTTAATGTAACACAACTATTTTACAAACACTGATAAGGATGTTTGGCTGCTTGCCAATAAACTTTGAAAAGTGAGTTGAGGGTTGAGGCCAAGAGGGTGGACAATCACGAGTTGGTTGAGAGTACATCTCCTATCCCAATAGACTTTGGAAAGGAAGTTGAGGGTTGATGCCAAGGTGGTGGAAAGCCACTAGTTGGTTGATAGTCCATCTCCTCATCCAATAGACTGTGAAAAGTAAGTTGAGAGTGGGGCCAAGATGGTGTACAACCACTGGATGGTTGAGGGTCCATCTCCTCATTTGAGACAGATAAGGACCAGAACCTTGTACCAAGTAAGAGACATAAAACTTGTTCAACCATAGGTTTGGTATATCTAACCTAGCTCAGTAGATTGCTCTTTCAATTTAATATCTACATGTGACACCTTCTCTTATGGTAGAAAGCAGCTGCGGGTTTGGGGTGGGACATGGGTGAGCCCGGAGGGTCACTCACTAGTCTACACAACGATAGGCCCACTCGGCATCGGACCATCAATTCCACCATTGGTCGCTGGTCTCCCGATGGCTATTTGGTCAAGAACCTACTGGGTCGAGACTAGAAAGAGGAGTAGTGAAAAGGCTTTTTATCTCAACTCAGTCGTGCGCTATCAGGTTATGTGTCTATTGCATGACATTACGAGTCTAAGGTATATTGTGGGTAAAATTGGGCAATTCTGCATAGTATAGGGCATGTTTGGCACGACTGCATTTTTCTGAAAAGCAGCTTCTCGCTTGGCTGCAGGGCTGAATGGCTGAGCTGAAGAGGTTTGGTGTTTGGCTGTTTGGCTTTTAGGCAGGTTGGCTGCAGCTTCTGAAATAAAAAATGTATGAAATGTTCATGAGGCAAATGATGGCTTGTTTGATGTTGTTTAATGTCAATGAACACAATTGATAGGAATTAAGGACATTTAACGACAAGTAACACAATTGATGGTAATTAACGCAATTGACGACAACCACCGTAATTAACAACAATCAATGCAATTAACTATAATTAACGAAAATTAATGCATTGGATGACAACTGCCACAATTAATGCCAATTAGCGCAACTGATCGCAGTTAGTGATAATTAACGCAATTGACCTAATTAACGCAATTAGCGAATGTTAACATAATTATTATAATAAATCATTATTACATAAATCATTACAATAACTAATTATTATAATAACTAATAATTACATAAATAATTATTACAATAAATAATTATTAAAAACAATTATTACACAAATGATTAATTTAAAACAAAAAAGAAAGAAAATAAAAAAGGGTCGACGATTATGGTTTGGGCCAACGGGGGAGGAGGAGGCGGGCGTGGGCAGCAGTGCGGGCTAGCTCCCGCACCGAGGAGGGAGGAGGAGGGTGCCGGGGGAGTGTTGGACCCCAAATTTATAATTTAGAATCCACTGTGTTAAACCGTGCCATTCCCTGGATCAATAGATTGCACACACTGATACATTCTTGGATCAAACACATACATCGCATTCATAGCTAAATATATTACATAACTGGTTGCACGGCCATTATTTTACAAAAGGGGCACAAATGCCACCACCAGATCCGAGTACAAAGTAGGGGTAAGTGCGGAAGCAAAGGAAGTAGTGATGGATCCATAAACTCTGCCCACAGGCAAGCGACTGGGGGTCCTGGCCTAAGTTTCATCCTCATCGCCACCGACTAGTTCGGCTGCCAGATAGCAGTCGTAGGGGTCCTAGTCGAACAACTTTGTAAGATTATATTGGACGAGCCTGAGTACACAACCGTACTCGCGAGCCAACACACAATGTAAATTATCGTAGATGCAAGGCTAGTCAAGGGAAGGCTCAGGGTTGTTTTATTTGCTTCAAGCCAAGTTTGAATTAGATCAAGTAGTAGAACATCTACGACTTAGCAATTTTTAAGAACATATTTTATAAACTAATTTTCAGTTATAAGGTACTATTGGAGATCCCATCTCCTATACCATCAAGTGGCTCCATCCACTCAATGCCCGGCTAACCGGTAATTACCACTGGCCCACGACCAGGCCTTCACAAATCCCTGGGGTCCCACCCCACCTTTTCATTCCACGACCACCCTCAATTGGTTTTATAAAAATGAAAGCTAGTTCAGGTGAGTTCCCAGCACCGCTCTTGACTGTGAGCACGGCTATCTAGATAGTTTTCTTACTCTGCAGAGTTCGTACACCTTACCCACAAGAGATAATCATCCTGATATATATACATATTTTCTTATACATGTGAATCAAGGGGAAATTACCACAAGACCTTTACAATACTCAACCTCGACTAGGGATGGCAATCGGGCGCGGCGGGTACGGGTAGTGCTCGCCCATACCCGTACCCGCGACCCCGAATTCCCCCCACGGGTATACCCGCGAAGGACGACGAGCGAAAAACCTCGCCCATACCCGTCGCCCGCGGCATACCCGTTACCGCTGAATAATGCATCGCCGCCCGTGGGTACCCATCGCCCGCGTACATGCTCGTTACCCACGAGCAATGCATACATCAAATTCATTATAATTCACACATCAATGGTGTATCACACATTCAACAACTAATAAAGTTCATCACAATTCACATATCATGTTCGACAAGACAACTAATCAAGTTTAACAAATAAAATATAAATACAAATTGACATAGTTTCTTACACATGTGGGTAGATTACGGTGTCGGGCGAGCGCGAGTGCAGGTGGAGCTTACCCATGCCCATACCCGTTTACCCGATGGGTAAAGAATTATGCCCGTTTTCATACCCGTGGGCAAAGAAAGACGCCCATACCCGCCTCCATTAGGGTATTCGCCCGCGGGCACGCGGGTAATCGGGCACAATTGCCATCCCTAACCTCGACGCAACCCCAGCCGCTACGGTTTCCACTGCTCGAAGCCATGCTCCCAGGAGGCCCCCTCTTGCGCCATGTGGTTTTACCATGGTTTCTACCCGTATCCACACCACACACCATCTAGTGGTGAAGCCACGTTGAGGCGAACAAATTAGTTAGCCAGGTCGTACCCATTATAGACTTGTGGTCATATTGTTTTTACACGAGAGGTCATCACAAGAACTCGATCCTTTATTGACTTGGGTGGTGCATCCACGTACCCCACCGACGTGCATCACCAGCACCAGCCCCTCATTCCATTCGCCCAAGTTGAGTAGAGATTTTTAGGTTTTGGTTAGTTTTGAAAATAACTTTTAGTCCAACATACTAGCCAGGCTCCTAGCCTCGACAGCCCAAATCCAGCTTTTCTTGTTTGGAAAGATTGTTGTCGGGCACTTTAATGCCCGCACGACCACGTATCTAAGCAAAGCTAAGCATGACACTTAGATACAAACTTATTAACTAGCATATAAACCACTAAGTCTAGGGTGACAAATGATAATGTCCAAGTTCAAGGAGTGGAAGGTTATACTCAGTTATCATTAAGGCATTAACTATGTACTAGACCAAGATAGTTGTTTAAATCATAGCAATGCAATTTCATCTTTTGAAACAACATAATTTGCAAAGACTGGGTGCAATATGATCAAAGCATTGACTCGCCTTAGTTGTGATACTGCTGCTCCCGCTCGTGGTCTGGTAGCGGGTCTTTTGGAGCTTCAGGTTCTATACGCAAAATCCAACCAAAATTCGAATAAGACCAAATGAATTCCACTTGCAATAAGAAATCCAAATAAAATCCAAATGGGGGTGCTTCGGTTTGGTTGGGCGGTTTTAGCTAGTCTCAGGTTCCTATTACCGCGTTCAGGTTGGACATAGGATGCGAGCAGGTATCGTAGGTTGTTTAAGGGATAGTGTCTAGTCTGCGTTTGAGTACTGTTCAACATTTCGACCACCTGGTCTGAGGGGTTTCGTGATGAGTTACGGCGGCCCAATCTTCCGATAGGTTCGATTTGGTTCATCGTGAGGACGTTGACGCTTTGAGGCTTCCGACCAACAGATCGTCACCTCGCAATTCGCTACACCCGCACGCCTGTCGTTATCGACCACGCTTGCACGCGATCGACCTTACCACGAAGGTTATTGTTCCTGCAAGCAATCGAAGCAACTCACAAGAACAAGGTAGATGCAATCTGAATTGTATTGTGGATATGGATGAAGTTTACAAGTGGGGTTCCTCAAACCGATAGTCGGCGAAACTGCAATTGGCAGAATAATCTAAGAAAAATCCGCCTCTAAACTATGGCGGCTACTGTATTTTTATAGGGGAACGTGAGGAGGTCGACCTAGGGTTGTGCGGCCGTGGGATGAAGCGTACACAACTTGGACTCCGACCTCGTTACGTTTACAAAGTCTTATTAGTTTCCAAAACGGTGACGCAGCACCTTGTGTTGCGTATTTCTGGTCGAAGATCTGGTCGTAGGACTGGTCCTAGGGTGGTCTTGAGGAGTCCATGCTATCTTTGGTCGTAGATCTCCTTGTAGTGGTTGTAGACCTTCTTGAACTGGTCGTAGTCCTAGATTCCTAAGTACAAGTAAATCATCTCCATTAGGCAGCATCATAGAGTTCTCAAATAATACACTCAGCCCTAGAAACGACTTTACCTGATCGATTAAGTGATGTGCTCTAGCTCTTGTCATAGGACCGTGTAGTTCAGCACCCAGATCTGGAGGGTCTTGTGTAGTGCGTGTATCCGAAGGAGGGATGTCCTCATCATTTTGTCGTTTTGGAAGAAGGGGTTTTCGAGTATTATTCACAGTTTCGACCACTTGGTTAGGATGGGTCTCGAAAGCTTAGTCGAGAAAGTTTTCGAGTTTTGCGTATAGTTTCTACCACTTGGTCGAGATGGGTTTCAAGTACTTGGTCAAGGAGTTTTTAGAGTTCTGCTCATAGTTTCAAGCACTTAATCGGGATAGGTTTCGAATACTGGGTAGAAAGGGTTTGAGTACTGTTCATGGTTTCAAGTACTGTTTATAGTTTCGACTACTGCTTATTGTTTGGACTAATGTTCATTGTTTTGACTACTGGTCAACGGAGTTTTGACTAATTGGTCGAAAGAGTTTTCGCTCAACTGGTTGAATGAAATTTTGGAAGGTGTTTTCGACTATTGGTCGAAGGAGTTTTCGACTAACTGGTCAAAGAAGTTTCGACAAGCTGGTCGAAGAAGGGTTTTAACTAACTGGTTGAAGAAGTCTTCGACAGGCTGGTCGAATGGAAGTTTCGACTAACTGGTCGAAGAAGTTTCGATAAGCTGATTGAAGAAGAGTTTCGACTAACTGGTCGAAGAAGTCTTCGACAGGCTGGTCGAAAGAGAGTTTCGACTAACTGGTCGAAGAAGTTTCAACAAGCTGGTCAAAGAAGGATTTCGACTAACTACTCGAAGAAGTTTCGAGAGGTTGGTCGAAGAAGAGTTTCGACTAACTGGACAAAGAAGTCTTCGACAGGCTGGTCGAGGAAGGGTTTCGACTGACTGGTGGGGACAAGTTTCGACTACAGGGTTGGAGGGGGTTTCGACTATCTGGTCGAATAGAGTTTCGACCACCCGATCTGAAAGTGATTCGACTATATGGTCGAAAAGAGTTTCGACCACCGGTCGATGGGAGTTTCGACCACTCGGTCGAGAGGAGTTTCGACCATTCAGTCGGGAGGAGTTTCGACCACCGGTTGAGAGGAGTTTTGACCATTTGCTAAAGGGGGTTTCATCCACTCGCTCCAAGGAGTTTCATCCATCTGGTTGGGAGTAGCTTTGACCATCTGGTCGAAAGGAGTTTCAACCAACTAGTCGGAAGGAGTTTGGCCATCTGGTTGGAAGTATAGGTTCGACCACAACCTTAGGCGGGGAGGAGTTCGATTATCTAGGGGTTTGGCTATACTTCAAGTTGAGGGGGGTTCGACCATCTGGTCTGGTTCAGCTACAACTTGGGTCTACTATGTTCGCTCTGGCAAATCTTTTACACTCCAAGAGTGGAAAAGAGCCTCTAGTGGCCACTAGGAATGTACCTGTAAGAAGCGGAAGAAGCACGCTAGCGGAGATGATCTAACGACGAAGGTCTGCGACGGCGAGAGAGGCTCCAAGTGGCGTTGATGGTCGTCAGAGTCAATTCGATTGCCGAGGTTACTCTGGGCGGAGGGGAGGAAGAGCGAGGTTGGCAGTTCCTACGAATACAGAGTGGAACCAATGAGGGGAGCCACCTCTGAGTCAGGGAACAAGAGCTGAGTCGTTCAAGAAGAAGAGTGCTTCACTGATGGCGCTAATGCTGCTAGCAACAACATGGAGGCATAGGCATCGGCCGAAGCGAGCGCTCAAGCCTTACCTGGAGCTCGAGCTCTCTCGCAAATGGAGGAAGGAAGAACTGGCTCTTGTGGTGCGGAACGGCAGCAAGAGCGCCTGGGGTTGATATTTTGGATCCGAGGAATGCAACATTATGTAAGAGTATAAGTCGAATGCATACCTCGTTGAATTTCACCTTTATATCCAATGAGACTACACTAGATATAGCAATAGAATTGTTAGCCTCATAATTAGATTTGTCATTAATCACCAAAACACTCCATTAACTCATAATGACGGGTCTAGATCCTTCATGTGTTTTTTAGTATTTTGATCTTCTTTGATAATCGGTACGACCGTATTTGAACTGTGGTACTACCACAGGTCGGTAGTACCAAAATATAGATGGCGGTACGTAAATTACGTAAATTACAAAGAGTGTGTTTTTGGGAGTTTTGATCTCTCTTGAAAATCAGTATGACCGTAAATTCTTGAGCGGTACTACCAGAGTGTGGTAGTACCTATTTCTAAGTGGCGATACATTTGTTCCAGAGAAGGTGGTTTTCTAAGACTTCTTGAGCTCTGGAAAACAGTAGTTCCGTTCTAGCCGAGCGGTACTACCACGCTGCGGTAGTACAGATTTCTAGTTGGCGGTATGTAAGATCGAGGAGGCCGACTAGAAGAGGGTTGGGTAGGCGGTTTTAAAATCTTTTGGCTAAAACCAAGTTTTATGCGAATTGTAAATCAATTCGGTTTTGCTCAATTAAAACCTAAATAAACTAATCTTGACTAAGTGCACCAATAATATAAGACTACATCAATGAAAGCAAATACACAAGGACACAATGATATTTTATCGTGGTGTTCAGAGACTTGTCGGTCTCCTCTAATCTACGTTGAGGTAAGCCCAAACTAATTGGACCGACTCCATGAATTAAGCTAAATACCTCAATTCCACTAGTGATAGCTCTTTCCCCACTTCGGGTAGGTAGCTCCAGCCTTCACAACACGCTAGATCTCTTCACAATCTTCTTTGAAGAGATCACCAAACACGACGCCTCCAACGCCGTTTAGGAGTCGGCAAAATCCAAGAGTAATAAGTCAAGCCTCATGCTTGACTCTCATGTGCAACAAATGCACAAGCTCGACTGGATATGAAATCCAACTCTAGATGCAACACATGCAACTAGAGACCTCTCTCTTTGCTTACAAGGTGCAACACATGCATAATTGAGAGGAGAAGCTCATACTAGCTCAATAGAATGAAATGAGATGCCAAAGGTTTTTTTCACAACCGGCCAAGGGGGTATTTATAGCCCCCCAACACAAAAACTAGCCGTTGGAACAAACTTCCTGAAAAATAAGGATTTTCAGTAATACCGCCGTTCAGGACCGATACTACCGCAGTCGAGAATCAACGGTTGACTGATGTGCATTTAATGCGAGTGATATAGCCGTTACGAAAAAGTTGCGGTACTACCGCTAACTACAAATCGATATTACCGCACTACGGTAATACTGCTCGGCTATATCGGTATTAACGATTTTCAGAGGGTCAAAAAACACAAGAAAAACACCATCTTTGGAAAAGTCGCACCACCAAGTAAATATCGGTACTACCGCACACCGGTAATACCGCTCAGATCATGCGGTCATACCGATTCTCAAGGGAGATCAAAACTCTAAAAATATGTTCTCTGTAATTTACGTACCGTCATCTATATTTCGGTACTACCGACTTGCGGTAATACCGCCATTTAAATGCGGTCGTACCGATTATCAAGTTTCAAGAAAAAAAACTCCCAAAAACAACCTCTCTGTTAAAAACATATCGCCAATCTAGATTTCGGTATTACCAACTTGTGGTAATACCGCTCATCACTTGCGGTCATACCGTTTTTGGGATATCGAGACACTCTTCCAAAAACACACTCTTTGGAAAATTTATACTGCCATGTAAACTTCGGTATTATCAACTCGCGGTAATACCGTGCAATACTTGCGGTCATACCGAATTTTATAAACATTTTTTCCAGAGGCAAGAACAAATGCAATGCATGAACCCTAACAATTTGCAAAACACATTTGCAAACTTAGATCATGCAACAAGGTGTAGGTACATGGACTTCAATAATTTGCAAAATATATTTGCAAAGCATAGTCACATACTATAAGGATTAGACGCATGAGCCACGACTATTTACAAAATACATTCGAAAGTAATAACATCATGCCACGGTGAGCTAGAGCAAGCAAGATTTAACTATCAACACATGATGAGACTCAAGCTACTAGACAAGACCGCTCTTAATAGTACGACAACCTATACTAGCAATCCGATCTTCCAACCAAACACCAAGAGCGGTAAAAGACTAGGAACACATCCTTAGCCTAGCTAGTCATACCTTTGCTTGCACATCCTCTTGAAGTTTGATAACGCATATCTTCACTTCAAGTCCAGGTTTTTGACTTAAATATCATCAACACATGATGATCTTCTTTACTTCAGGATCTTGTCTTGATGCTCGTCAACACATGATGACATACTTCATTCTGAATCTTGACTTGAATATTATCAACACATGATGATCTTCCTCACGTGCCCTCTATCAACACATGATGAGTCTTCTCTTGACTTGATGTTCAACTCATGATCATCTCTTCTTCGAGATCTTGATATGCATCAACACATGATGCATCATTCACTTGACCTCCATCAACACATAATGGGTCTTCTCTTGATTTGATGATCAACTCATGATCATCTCCTCTTTGGGATCTTGATGTGCATCAATGCATGATGCATCCTCTTGTTGAACTTAGACTTGATGACAATCAACTCGACATCGACTTGATGACAATCAACTCGTGATGTCATCCCAAGTCACCATCATCACGGGACTCAACCTATTTCACCAACTCATGGAAACATTAGTCCACATGACGATTGTCATTAATTACCAAAATATACCATTAACTCATAATGATGGATCAAGATACTTCAATCTTTCCCTCTTTGGTAATTGATGACAACCACCTCAATTTGCAAGTAATTGAATATAAAGACATATGAGCATATATGAACTACACAAGTTTTATATACTCAAGGGTATGTTTAATATGGATCAATACTCGTGAAACCACAAAACATAGAGTTAACCCCCCCCCCGGTAATTGTGTGCATACACGAAAGTGTAATAAGAACATATGCACATATTCAAGTTAGACTTTTGGTGGAGTTCAATCTATATTTTGGATCCGAGGAATGCGACAAGATATAAGAATATGATGTCAAATGCATACCTCAATGATTTTCATATTTTCATACAAATAAGACCACGCGATAGGTATATCAACAGAAGTGTTAGTCTCATTTATGGATTTGTCATTAATCACCAAAATAATCCATTAACTCATACCAGCGGATCTAGATTCTTCACGGTAGTACCGTAGCTTTATGAGTAACGGCTAGTTCAGGGCATTAAATGCTATTGTTTCAACTGTTGAGTGGAAAATCGGTAGTACTGGGTTTCAATGATGGTACTACCACATATCCTGTTTTTTTCAAAAGTTTGTTCCAACGGCTAGTTTTTGTATGTGGGCTATAAATACCCACCTTGACCGGTTGGAGACAAGGTTGCTGGTGTCATATTCATTCCCTTGAGCAAAGAGCAAGCCATCTACTCTTTTATGTGCATGTGTTGCACTTAGTGAGCTTAGAGAGTGAAACTCTAGTGCATGTGTTGCATTAAGTATTGGATTGTGTATCCACTTGAGATTAGACACCTGATTTGTTCAAGTGAGCGTCTTTGACTTGTTACTCATGGTGTTCGCCGACACCAAAACAGCTTGGAGGAGTTACACCGGTGATCTTCTCAAAGAAGGTTGTGAGAAAACCCGGACGGTTGTAAGTGGTTTGGTGCTCGCCATCTCTGGAGTAGAGAACAACCCCGAGTTGATCGATGTGTTGGTTCGAGTTGTGAACCGGTCCAAGTGGTTGGGCTTACCTCGGAGGTGTTGGCTCAATTTGTAGAACCGGTCTAACGTGGTTGGACTTACCTCAGCGTGGATTAGGGGAGACCGATAAGTCTCCGAACACCACGGTAAAACATCCTTATGTCATTGTGGCTTGTCTTCTTGTGCTTTACTCTATTGCAATTTACAATTATAGAATTAAATTTCTCTCATGTATTTGCTTGTTTGATATCAATATCAATAGTTTTAGAATTATTGGTGCACTTAGTAAAGACTAGTTGATTTAGGTTTTAATTGTGCAGAACCGAATTATTGTTAGTTTCCGCATTATAAATCGGTTTTAGCCAAAAGAATTTTAAAAACCGCCCATTCACACCCTCTTGACTTGTCGGGCAGCCCAACGACCGTGAAGACCATGCAGGCGTCCGTGACCCTTGGATCCACTCGAGTCTCAGAAGGGTAGCCGCGAGGGAAGCAAGGTCCTCTGGGGCCACCTCGGGAGAGGAGGGTCTGATGCTCGGTAGTGAGGGCCCCCGGGATGCTCCGGGTGAAGCCTGGAGGCCACCGGAGCATTGCAAGACCAAGATCTGCGGTTCGTCTGGGCCACCTCGGGAGAAGTGAAGGATGCCCGAGGCCTCCCCGCCCCGAGGGCGTCCTACACCCCGTAAGGTGCCTCGAGCACCGGTGAATCAGGAGCACCAACCAGGTGGACCAATCCCAAGAGGGTCCACTATGGGTTGAAGGCTACACGTAGGGGGAAGCCCCGTAGCCCCTACGCGTATAAGACCTTTTTAGGGGTAGGTGAAGAATCTAGACCCGCCATTATGAGTTAATTGAGTGTTTTGGTATGACAAATCTAATTGTGAGACTAACATTTCTATTGCTATATCTAGTGTGTAGTCTCATTTGGATATAAAGGTGAAATTCAACGAGGTATGCATTCATATTACACTCTTACATAATGTTGCATTCATCGGATCCAAAATATAGGTTGAACTCCACCATAAGTATATCTTGAATATGTGCATATGTTTTCTTTACACATATGTGTATGCACACATTTAGGGGGAGCTCATGCTATATTTTGTGATTTCACTAGTATTGATCAATATTCCCTTTACCACATATATTTGGGATCTTTACTTTGAAACATATCCGTATGTGTTGGACCGAAAAGGCGACTAGAGGGAGGGGTGAATAGGAGCAAGCTCACTTTTTCATAAATAATAGATTCAACATAAATTCACTCCAGTAGCTATAGAAGCTATGAAGATCAATATACCAGTACAACGGAAGACTAGTATTGAATCCAACCTAACCCCTGAAGCAAAACAACAAAAGATCAACACAAGCTAAAACAAAGCAGTGTAGGGCGGTCGGACCAGCTGTGTCACTAGCGGTCGGACCGATGACCTGCCGGTCTGACCGGTGACTCGGCGATCGACCGTCTACCAAGAACGAGCGTAAAGCGGCCCGATGACGAAGTTGCAAATAGATGAAACTTTTGATCTATAACTCCAAACTTGATGAAACTTGGAACACAACTTCTCTATGATATCAAGAACCTATTCCAATCGAAGATTGTGATAATTCTTGGAAGAATAGCAATCATTTTCTGTTTGATTGAAGAAGGGTTCAAAACTGGGTCAAACGAAAACTTGATCCAAAATCTTGCTCGTGGGTGATTGATGATCAAGATGATCCTAGGTATGTCCCCACATGTCACAGCAAGCTATATCACGCGGAGAATTCAATCAAAAACTGGCGGATCAAAGAAAGACTCAAATCATCAAATATAGAGAAAGAACGCAATGAGACAAAATATGATCAAACTTTTCTTTGATTGATTTGATATGATATGGGCTTACAGCCACTCCATCAATGGAGGACAATGCTTAATCCAAGAGCACGAAAATCACATCAAACTATCAAGAACCCTAGCCTCCACAAAAGCTCTCCCTAAGAAAATTAGGGTTTGCAAAATAACAAAAGAGACGACGGGGAGGTGCAGCTACCTCCCTCCCCTATTTATAGTGGAGGCTTGGACCTTCTAGAAGTTTGACTCAATTGGGTTCCCGTTAAGGCCCAAAACTAACGGGACACATACGGACGCATTTTAATACGCCGTCTTTAACACCCCTTGACCTAATTAGCTACACCTTGCGTCTCGTATTTGCCAATAGGTCATCCTTGTCCATCTTGCACCACGCTTGAGCACATTAACCTCACCCGGCATCGTCGATCGTTCTGGACCTCAGCTCTCCAAACCTAGTCCTGATCATCCTCACCGTTGACCGTCGTTGACCACCAAGCAACATGCACAACAATAGACAAGTAAACCAAATCTAGGAATAAGTTCTTCACAACTTAACCCATGTTAGTCAAAACATGCATCATGCAACATATATACCCTGAAACTCATGACTTTGACCTAACAACCGAATATCGCCGCCATGACGGGCGACGATCCAAGTGAAAACCGGTCTGACCGCCACCTATTGGCCGGTCAGACCGCCAGAAATAACTTAACCGATTTTCCTCTCTGGAAAACCGAAACCTACTGGAATTTTCAAACCAATAGAACTTTTGACTGGAGACTCCAAAAATTATGGGACCAAGTGCAATTGAATCTCCTCTCTTGCCTACACACTCTATTTTTGGCCCAGCTCAATCCACACTTTCTGAAGTTGGCCGGTCGGACCGCCCTTGGACCGGTCTGACCGCCGCTTTAGCCGGTCGACCGCCTGAGACCTAACAGTCCTGAAACTTTGCCGAAAACACGTGAAACGATAAACCATTAACGCCATTGCCAATTGTCACATCATCCTAAGATCTGGAATATATCCCCATGATATCCACAGTATGAGTATACAAAACTTGTGTAGTCTTTGTATACTTATGTTTTGAGTATACAAAACTTGTGTAGACTTTGTATACTTATGTTTTGAGTATATAGAACTTGTGTAGTTCGTGTATACTCATGTTTCGAATATATAAAACTTGTGTAGTTTTTATATATTCATGTTGTGAGTATATAGAACTTATGTAGTTCTCGTATACTCATGTTTTGAGTATGTAGAACTTGTGTAGTTCTCGCATACTCATGGTGTGAGTATACATATGACTTGTGTAGTTTATATATACTCATATCATGTTACCATTATCTAAATTCATTTATGTGCAATTGAAATGGTTATCATCAATTACCAAAGAGGGAAAGATTGAAGTATCTTGTCCCACCATTATGTGTTAATGGTATGGTGTGGTAACTAATGATAATCATAGTGTGGAACTAACATTTTGTATGAGTTAGATGTATAGGATATGTTCCAAAATGATGAAGACTTGGGATGATCATGAGTTGACCATCAAGTCAAGATTCAAGTAAGGAATGCATCATGTGTTGATGCATATGAAGAGCTTGAAGGAATAGAAATCATCGTGTGTCGATGATGTTCAAAGAGGAGACCCATCATGTGTTGATGGAGGTCGAGTGAAGAAAAAGGAGATCATCATGTGTTGGTGATTATCAAGTCAAGTACCCGAATTTGAAGTGTTGATGTGCGTCATCAAGCTTCAAGAAGATGCAAGGCAAATTATGACTAGTTAGGGCAAAGGATGTGTTCCTAGTCTTTTACCGGTCTTGGATTGGTTGGTAGACCGGATTGCTAGTATAGGATTGCCGTACTATTAAGAGGGGTCTTGGCTAGTAGCATGAGTTAGTCATGTGTTGATAGCTCATTATGTTTGCTCTAGCTCATCCATGCATGGAGCTATTATTTGCGAATGTGTTTTGCAAATGAATGATGCTCATGCATTTAATCTTTGTAGCATGAGACTATAGTTTGTAAATGTATTTTGCAAATGGTTGAAGTCTATGCACCTTAGTCTTGTGGCATGATGCTGTTATTTGCGAATGTGTTTTGCAAATAGTTGATGCTCATGTTTGATTTCTTGTAGTATGTGACTTAAGTTTGCAAATGGTGTAAGTCCATGTATGTTATTCCTTGTGGTATGATTCTAAAAGTTGGCAAATATGTTTTACAACTTGTTAGGAATCTTGCCTGAGATCCTTGTTGGCATGGCTCATCAATTGACAAATGTGTTTTGCAATTGAGATTGTTCGTGAAGTCATTGTTGTTTCTGTCAGGATGATCGGTAGTTCCAGCGTGTATAACTACGGAACTACCGCTTTGCGGTAGTACCGGCATGTTGAGAGTGGAACTACCGCGGTCCGGATGAACCGAAATCCGGCGGTATATTTTTTTCAGAGAGCACCCTTTTTGGGACTTAGTCGATTCTCTGGAAGTGCGGTAGTACCGCCATGTTGGGAGCGGAACTACCGCACCGCGGAAGTTCTGATTTTGTCGCGGTATGTTTTTTCCAGAGGGTGCCATGTGTTGGACCTGAGTGGAAGCGAAGTACCGCCCATCAGAAACGGAACTTTCGATAATCGAAGTACCACAAATTAGTTGGCGGCAGTTCCACGCTGATTTTTCCAACGGCTAGTTTCTCGTCTGATATAGCCGTTACTGTACTTGTCGCTGAGGTGCGGAAGTTCCGGTCGTATAACGGTGGTAGTTCCGCATATGCTGATTTTTCAGCAGATTCTCTCCCAACTGCTAGTTTTTGTGTGTGGGCTATATATAGCCACCTTGGCCGGTTGGGAATTGTAGCTGAAGTTGTTGTTGAGTTCCATACTCATTCTTTGAGCTAAGAGCAAGTCTCTCATCTCTTTTGTGTATGTGCTGCACTTAGTGAGTTTGAGAGCAAACCCTAAGTGCATGTGCTGCCTTAGGTAGTGGATTGTGTATTCACTTGAGAGTTGACACTTGATTAGTTCAAGTGAAAGTTAAGATTTGTTTCTCTTGGTGTTTACCAACACCTAGATGACGTGGAGGCGTCGTGCCCGGTGATCTTCTCAAGAAGCTTGTGAGAAGGCCCGGCGTGTTGTGAGTGGTTTGGTGCTCGTCATCTCCGGAGTAGAGGAAGAGCAACCTTAGTGGAGCGAGGTGTTGGTTCGTGTTGGAACCGGTCCAAGTGGTTGGACTTACCTGGGAGGTGTTGGCTTAATTCGTGGAGTCGGTCCAATTCGTTTGGGCTTACCTCAACGTGGATTAGGGGAGATCGGCAAGTTTCTGAACACCACGGTAAAATATAATTGTGTCATCTTATTTTACTTGTGCTTTACTTTGAGCAATTTATATTACATGCTTTAATTGCTTATATATCATTGTATTGTGTTCATATTATTGGTGCACTTAGGGAAGCCTAGTTGATTTAGGTTTTAATTGTGTAAAACTAATTTGTTATTAGCTTCCGCATTATATATTGATTTTAGCGCTAAAGATTTTTAAAACCACCTATTCACCCCCATCTAGTCGGCCACCTCGACCTTACAGTAGGATAGTAACATCATACTGTTAAGAAGGCTATAAATAGTCATCTTCCCCTATGTAACAAGATGAATCCAATTTTTTAGAGCAATTAATACACATACATTTTCTTAGCAACTAGTTCCTTATCTTGAGGACTCTCCGGTTACTCCAAGAACACCGGGGGTCCCCTCCTTTTACTGTCTAGCCTTCTTTTGCTATGACACACCATGACCACAAAAGGCAAGCAAAACCCAAACCAGATCATCCCTAGCAATAGGAACAAATCAAAAGCAGGGGAGAGAAAGTTAATGGGTTACCGCCCGCGACACCGCCCCGTCCGAATCAACCTCTCCGGAGCACACAGAGACAGACAGTCCCCTACGATGATACGGAACCCTCAGCCTACAAGGAGAGCACACAAGCTTAGGCATCGCCGAGCTGAGCTAGGCACGGGAAGAAGCTAAGTATGGAGCGCACTCAAGAAACGCCACCCTGGGCTTGGGAGAGGAAGATGAGGCGAGGGAGACGTGTGAGGGAGGCGCGCGACGGGCGAGGGGCCGGAAAGGAAGGCCGCAAACGGCAATGCCGCCGAGCAGCCGCACACTGCAGCTGTCGTCGCATCTTCACTACATCTGGTTACATCACTATCTCCCTTCTTCTTTTCTTCTTCTATAAAAGAATCAATCAAGAAGAAGAAGAAGGAATGAAACTTACCTGGGAGAGGTGGGAGATGAAGCGGTCGTCGGCGACAACGCATGAGACGTTGAGGATGAGGAGGGTCCTGAGGCGCTCGTCGGCGCTTTGATCTGGATCTGAGGACGACGACCGACGAAGATCGACGGTGTACGACGGCATTAGGTGTGGGGTAGAGGGAGGACGGAGGCGTTAGGCGGGGAGAAGAGGGAGGACGGCGGCATCCAGCGCGGGGAAGAGCGAGGAAGACGACATTGAGCGCAGGGAAGAGGGAGGCCGGCGATGGAGACCGGCGGTGCCAGGCACGGGGAAGAGGGAGGACGGCGGCGGCGGCGCAGGGAAGAGGGAGAGAGGGCGCCGTGGTTGGTGACGGAGGCGGCTAGGTGGAAGAGAGGAGAGGCGGTGAGAACCACTCAGAAGAAGTGGAAGTGGGGGTGGGGGTGGGGGGGGGGGGGGGGGGGGGCAACATGCTCGTGATGCGGGCGGTTGCGTGTACCGGACGATTTCCCTCTACGGATAAACTCCAATCTAAGCTGTTCATCCTTTTCTTTTTGATACCACTGATTACTTGTTTTAAGCAGCAGAGATTAATGTAGGACAGCAACGTCATGGACCGAAATACGGAGGGTGCAGGTGTGAGTTTCGAAATATAACAAGGGATCCCATTCCCATATAACAAACGTCTGGAGGCTCCTGCGAATGGGCAGTTCACAAGTGACATGGCGGCGATGGACGGCAGCGGGATCGAGGTAGGCACGACGGGGCGCGCGGATGGCGAGGCACCGCGAGATGTACGAGCGGACCACGCGGCACCCGTTCACTGTCTCCATCTGCGACGGCATCGTCGACCTGGCCGCCTTCAAACGCGGGCTAGTCAGTTCCTCTTCTCATCTCAGTCCCCAAATTCCCCCCATCACTTATGCAGCTTACCACTTGATGCATCATACATCTTAATAACTTGCGAGGTTGTTCTCATGCAACACTCCGAAGAATTTATATGAGTTTGGACCATGGTGTGCGTGGCTCCTGAGTTCTTGATTCGGAGCATCCACTTACATCAGCTAGGTGCCACCGACGGAGCCAAAAGAAAATAGTGTTGAGGGACTTGATAGCGCTATTGAATCGGGTGATCAGTTAGCATGTGTGTTGGATTTGGGATTTCGGGGGATTTGGATGATTGACTCATTGGTGCTAGAAGTCAACATGCTAGGAGAACTGGGAATTTGATATCGAAATTAACTGAAAGAGTACAGGGAAAGATCTATCAAGGTATACTGCCATACTGGAATTCTTGTGGCAATATGGTAGTACTAATTGATATGAAATGTCATTATTGCATTGTTTCTTCTGATTAATAGAAAAGCTCAGTAATAGATTTGACTCTTAGTTGACACTATCCAATGGTGAAAGGATGGCATGATGAATGTTCGTTCTGAGGAAGAACCATGTAGAATTAGCGAGTAAATTGAAATCCCCCTTACCAAGGAATACATTGTTCAGTTCAGTAATTGACCCAGTGTTATCTTGACGGCTGGGTACTTAGAAGATGATGGATTCTCTCCTAGGCACTGTTCAGTGATACCTCCATTGTGATTCAGTGAGTGATACCTCAAGGCACAAGCTTTTCCTTTGTTGATTAGTATCTGGTTCATTATTGCAAAAAAAAGGTGGTTCTTTTTTTCGAGAATGCACAAAAGAACTGTGTATTTTTGCATTAAGAAGAAACAAAACAGATAAAGGTGTTTCTTCTGTAACATACATAGAAAAATCATCTATATTGTTTGCTACATGTTTTGCTTTCTGTTACTTGTAGTAGATTATAACTTATGAAGATCGTAAACATTCTGTTACTTGTAGTAGATTATGCGTATACATGAACTGCTTCAACGCATTTAGAAGGAATGATAACTTATGAAGATTGTAGAGTTAAAAAATTCCATTTGTCATTTTAACTGCATCTAAGGAAGCTTCACTGGCAGCAACATGGTTAAAATTTGCAATTTTCTGAAGTACTTTTTGCTTGATAGTTGCACATAGATCATAACATTATGTACTTCACTAAAGCAGTAATGGTGCTTATTGTTGGTTACCTAATGATTGTCTTTTGAAATTTCTGCAAACAATTCTCATTGATGGACAAAAGTATGTACTTTACTAAAGCAGTAATGTTGGTTACCACATTTGTGTGCCAAATTCAGGGCCAGGACTACATGTTTGTGAGGGAATTTGTTGCATTTGGAGCTAGTGTACTGCTCAAGTGTTGCAAGCAAGGATCAAAGAACCGGTACCGGACCGAATCCCGGCAGGGGGTGGGAATGGTAACTGGCCGGTTACCGGTTTTCCCAGGAAAAATCTGGTTGAATTTCATTTGAATTTGCTTAAAAATCAACCGAAATTCGAAATTTAAAATTTGAATTTGCAAATTCCAGAAAAACCGGCCGGGAATTTTTTCCCTGGTTGCAAGCAATCAGAAAGCTCAGACATGGAAATAATCCTAGGTGGCTTAGCTTCTCTTAGCGATGAGCTCTCTTGGTTCAGGAATGAAGCTGCTAAATGGAGTGTTGATCTAGCTGCTTTTCTCCCCTCAAATCCAATATAGAGTACTGCAGGTTCATTTCTATCAACATTCGCATAACTCTACAAGTATAGGCTATAGGTACATGAAGAATTATAGCTTTGGTATAAATCTTATTGTCAGGTTTCTCCAAAGATTCGGTGAGCCAGAGATCAGCTACACTGTTGCCATAACTACCTTTTGGATAATTGAAACCGTGTACCAGGATAGCTTCGCATTCTGTATAGAAGAGGGTAATAAGACTGCGGGGCTAGTGGGGACCTGCCAGCGATGGGGCAGCCCTGAGTTCAAGCAGTACTGCCAATCTCTGCAGCAAATCACTGATGGCTGCTTGACGAACGCACCAGCTGATGCTGTCAACTCAAGAGTGCTGAAGAGGCCTGCCTTCGGGTACTTGAGTTTGAAATTGGTTTCTGGGACATGAGCCCTGCTCAGTCCTAAACGGCAGCATGATCATGGTCTAAACACCGTGCTATTACTGGAACGAAATAAAATGGTGTAGTGGGTTCAGACCGACACCTGCATTGTACTGCATTTTCCCCTGTATCTTGGTTTCTCCCGACTCCTGAGAACTTTGATGTATCATCATAACGAATTGAAATAATGTTGTTATGTGAAACCCCAAATGCCACACCCTATCTAGAACTGCTTAATACAGCTTATGACCCTGCAGTATTACTGAAAGAACATACTGCAGTTTCTTCATGCCCTAATGCTAAATGTCCCTCTCCACATGCTTGCACACCAGCTCATGTAGTCCTAAGGAATTACAGTCACAGCTCCTGAATATTTTCTTGTAATTAACAAAGAAACCTCGCTTTATTGCAAACAAAGCCAAATTAAACAAAGAAACCAAACTTACAAGACCAAGAGGCCAAGGGGCTGTTCCATTCATGTGTACATGATGCCAGTACGCCACTCTAGCTAAGCTCAGAGAGCTAGCTCATGTGGACGGCAATGGCTAGAGCCAGGGCGAGGTCGATCAGCTTGCACGGCTAATCAGTCCTCGTAGGTGCGGCACTCGTCGGTCTCCGGGTTGTCCTTGCAGTACTCCTCGAGCGGGTCGCTGTCCTTCTTGCGATCGCGCGCGTGGCTCGCGGCCGCGCTGAGCTCCTCCACCTCGTCCCACGCCGCCACACACTCGCCGCCCTCCGGGTCGCCCGCGCACGTTTCCTCCGCCTGCTTGATGCTCTCCGACACCTTCTGCGCCAGCTCCAGCGGCGTGGACGGCGAGCTCGCTGCGGCCACCAACCGCCGGCCCACGGGCCGGGCGGCGAACGACACGACGTTCCGGCGAGACGGCAGCGGAGCCGGGGGCTGCGGGAGGTTTCTTGGAGCTTGGAAAGTGGCCATGGCGGCCATGGTGACGACGGTGGCCATGGCTTTGCGCTCGGGTTCTTGGGAGTAGCGATGGAGTGAGGACTGAGGGGATCAGGAGAAGGTTTTGATTGTGTTTGGAGTTGTGTCCATTTATGCCGCTCTGCTCTTATCTCTTCGAGGCCAATTGCGTGGTGACAGATCAACCTCGGCAGATTTTCTTTCTAGAAGTTTCTCTCTCTCCCTCTCTCCCCCTTTTGGTTCGTGATTTTGTGAGAAAATCATCCTAATTCCTAAAAGACAGTTGTGTTGAACACGAGCTTATACGCGCAGCAGCATTTCATGACTGTACTGCACGTAGTGGCTTCATTTTACATCTCAGCAATTTTCTGTGGGTGGCATCATTTTTACCGTACGTGGCCGAAGGTCACACGAGACCAGATGTATGATCGCGTCGTTGCGTGCCCTCCTTGCTCGAAACTGCTCGCCGAATACGTGAGGAATACGACCGATCGATCGATTTCGACACGCATGACAGCTTCCGAGAGGAGGGAATTGGCGACCAATCACTGCACTACGGCGCCGCCGCGCGGAAACCAAGAAACCGGCTTTGTCTGGAAATCATCGGCGCCTCTGGGGAGCTGGCGGCAGGCCGGCCAGCCGGTCAGCGAGCGCGCGTGAGCTCCACCGCTGCCGTCTTTCGGGAGTTTCACGCCTCGCGCGCTGCGGTGAGTGACGGCAGAGCAGCCAGGGGGTGAAAAAGAAAATGTCGGTCCGCATCGACGCCAGGTCATCGCGCGCTCGAATATAATGCCTCCTGCTTTCCTGTTTAACGCCTTGTCAGCATATGTAGGTGGTTGCATCAGCGTGCTACTATGTCAGGTCAGGTGGTAGCGACCTGACATTTGTTTGCAACAAATGAATTAATACGCCCCTGCATGCTAATGATTTGTCAAAATGGTACATATATATTCACGTTTGGGACTACGCCAACAGCAGTTAGCTAACTGCTAAGTAGCTCTACATAGGGACGGATCTGGATCTAAGGCAATAGGTAGATCTAAAGTTAATGAAGAAATTATCAAAAAAAATAAATAAATAGAAGATAGTGCCCTCTGCCAAGGAAGATGCTAATCCAGTTTAGCGCGTTGCCCAACTATGGCCTATGCCTCTGTATATGATTCCATAGGAAATTAACATCGATAGTTATCTCAGTGGGATCTCTCCTTTTCGATCTTCCTAACCTTTCGCGGATCTGAATTAGCAACCCTGACTGACTGTCCGAGAAAGAATCAAGACATGAAAGATGCATAATTGTACTTGTCCACTTGGACACTGCACAATATATTATACTTAATACACACCTTACACAACTTCCATTACACATTTGCAATACCAAACAAGCCGTACAGACTTTCTTTATTCGTCCACACGACGACACGTACATCACACTTCATCAGTAGTAGGTCAGACAACAAGCAGACAACATAGAATAGAGCAACACGGGAGCTAGCTAGCTCATACAAACAGGCGCAATTAATACTAACAGTACACAAACGCAGCACACAAACGCAGCACACAGCAGTACAGCACACAATAGTTCCACCTCACCTCAGAACTCGAGCGTACTGATCATGACGGCGTCCAAGGCGTCGGGCTGCAGGAACAGCATCTGACTCTGCGGCGGCGGCGGCGAGGGCGGCATCTGCAGGCCGCCGTACAGCTGCATGAGGTGGTCGCCGACGTCTGGAACGCCGGCGACGTCCCCGAGCAGGCAGAGCTGGAAGTTCCGCAGCTGGAGCATGCTGCACAGCTCGCGCGCGTGGGCCATCAGCACCCGGTTCTCCTGCTCCAGCAGGCGGCACTGCTCCAGCGCAACGCTGGCGCCGCCGCGCATGGCCTCGTTCTCCTGCTCGAGCTGACGCGCAAGCGCGGTCAGATCGTCCACGTACTGCTGTTTCTTCATGCGAGTCTTCCTCGCGGACAGGCGGTTCGAGGTCATCCGCTTGAGCCGCCGCTCCTCCTCGGTGACCGCGGCGCAGCGCACGACTTGCTGCCCCAGTGGAATCATCTTACATATATTGCAGCGCAAAAGAAAAATATACACTTATATACCTAGGTACACGTAGACAGTACAGTTTCCGCTCCTAGATCGAGTACTGTAGCCGGTACTAGGAGCGGACGAGCGGTACGGAACTTAGTTGCAAGGGGAAGGAGGAGAACATACAAGGGAATTAACTAGCGATAATATTTTGGATCAAACAAAGCTTCTGTTTTAAATCTTTTGGGCACAAGACCCTGAAACAAATCGGTCGAAGCTTTGTTTGATCAGCTCTTCAGAAGGTGGGGAAGGCGGATCAGGAAATCACGTAGAGGAAGTAGAGGAGCACGATGGAGAGGGAGTGGAGGTAGCAGAAGTGGAGGCTGACCTCCGTGAGCGACATGGAGCTAGGCGGAAGTAGGAGAAAATATTTCGGTTTGCATTTTTTTCGTTTGGCAGTGAAATGACTGAAATTTTGGATGAATTTCGTCCAAACAGTTTGATCAAATTTGAATTTTAAAATTTAAATATTTTCAAAAAATAAAAGATGGAAGCTGCCAGCCCCAGGTCATCAGGACCAAAAGGATAGGTCATACCACTAGGCTATCTTCATCTTTGTGGGATATCCATTGTTTTTACTCTCTTTAACCCTCAAAGTTCAAAAAAAAAAAAAGTTGAACAAAACTATTTCCTTTCGAATGGAGATGAAATGAACAAAATTTCGGAAACTTCAGCGAAATTCTGCCAAAATTGTGAAACCCGACGAACAAACAAGAGCAGAAATTGCAGGGTTCCAACCAGATCGAATCTGAAAAAGAAGCGGAGCAAGTAGGATGATGAAGATACTTAGCTAGCTCACGTGAGTTATTCGGGAGGAGGCATGGTGGGTGCTACTAATTCTTGCCGATTGACGAAGAACAGTAGTACTCGAGGATCGAGGAGAGTTAAGGCTAGCTGCCTAGCTGGTGAAGAGTGGGGGTGGGGGCGATCGACTGAGGACGTGTATATATATATATTAACTGTGTTGTTGCACGTGCACCAATTAGCTTGAAAAAAAAGGGGTTTATGCTTTGTTCTTGCTGTGAGAACTTTTTTTAAAAGATCCAGCTTCGCTGGCTTATATTAATAACAGAAGAATATATATATATATATATATATATATATATATATATATATATATATATATGGAAACAGTGAAAGGTTTGTTGGTTTAACTGCAAGCAGTGAAATTTCCGAAGATGCCAAGGAAGAGTGTATGAAACTTCCATATCTCCTAAACAAAAGAGGGGCTAGCTTCTGTTAATATCTCCTTGTGATGTTCACAACTGATTTGAGATATTCTTTTGATCGCATAAAGAAGACATATTTTACGGTACACTCAATTTAATACGAGCTGTTCATTCTCTTTGAATCAATGATTCAGATTATTTATGATTTAGTTATACTACACCTAGTAGTATGAGTAGTATAATCTCGAGCGGGTAGAATTGTAATTTCCCATGTGGGGGATGTCAGCACCCAAATTTGCATACTCTGTGTATAATGCACTAGTTTAGGATCACACTAGTATACACAGTGTCAACATAAATAAATATCATTCCACACAAGACGAATATAAGAATCAACAACTAATTTGATTAATAAATAACAGTTATGACCTTATGGTTGAGTTTACATTTATTAAGCTACGCAGGGCTGACACTAAATAAAAAACGGTAGTGAAACGAAAACAACTCCAGCGAAAACCCATCGACTTACCACATGCAAGTGACTAGGATCAAAACCTAACGACCACCATCCTCATATAGCTCCTCCTCGAAAGCAGGTGAAGATTCATCCACTTCAGCGGAATGATTGCAGCAAGAATGAGTACTCAACAAGTTGTACCACAGAATGCAATTACAGATGGTGCCTTATTCCAAAGAAAATGATTTTTATGGTTATTTTGCAATAAAGCAACATTTGCAATTAAATACAAGTAATAGATTGGAAGCGAAGTTTAAAATGAATAAATAATAATAGTTTAACAATTATTTTCACAAGGACACATCGCCTAATTTATTTCTTTCACACAGTCATATGAGTTTAAATCACACAGCCACCCCTTCCCAAAATTTTTTATAAAAATCTACCCATCGTGTGAAATCCCTGAGTATGTCCATGACTATGGACACGGCTATTCGAATAGATTAATAGATTAATTAACACTCTGCAGAGATTGCATAGTTTACCCACACGATATAATTAGTGTAGCTAGCACCAATCAAAACAAAACCTTTTCAAAACTTCATCTCGACAATTGACACTCCCGATGTGCATACAGTAGACCCTAACCTCACTCGCTAATCCGACGCACATCATTGGACCTGGAGACGGTGAACAGCCCATAAATGTGACCCTATAGAGTAGTTCACACCTCCACCCATCACAAAGCACTTAACCTACTTCCTGAGTAGTCGATGTCAAGACTCCGTAACTTACTAAGTTAGGCTTGTCCCATACCAAACATATGGTCGTATAGTTATGGCTCAGTTCAGTGGCGCACAAAGTTAAGTCCTTAATTGACCAACGTGATATTGCCAAATTTTAACTAACCATTTTTTCCATTTCCCAATCACTAAGCTCCACCATATCACAAATCATTTTCGCTCGTCTCAGTATAAATCTTTTCCCACCCTGTTGGTTAAGTGCATCACATACCATCAACAAGTAACAGCACACATCACACAGCTTTTTACACAAGTTCTATAATCACTTAGTTAAGTTTATATTTTGCAACTCAAAATGATATCAATAACCTGCATGGCTAAGCAGACTATTTGTATCTAACCAACCGACGTTGGTGCTATGATAATACCAACTAATAATTAACTAAGCTAGGGTGACAAAAGATCAGGGTAATACAATGAGCAAAGTGGATATAATCAAATGAGGGAATACCTAATCCCAAAATATTTAAATCAATACTTAAAGTAAAATATAATAATTTGAATTAAGGTAATTTTGAAAAATGGGGTTTGTAACACTTTGGCTATTCGGAAGCCAAAATGTTACCTAAAGAACTAACATACAACCACATTGCTGAAGAATTTAAACAATATCTCAATCCAATAGCATATAAAGATCATCATATATTAGCACGATTGCAAGAATATAATCTGAATCCATCCACATATCACAAATTCCAAATATCCAAGTCTACTGAATCAATTAAGATAATTCAATTACTAGACTAATAAGAAATTACAAGCAGTTATTTAATCAACCAAAACATAGGGAATGATATCATCCACCATCATGCCCTATTTATTACAGTTCAGCTTTAACGAATGAAAGGCAAGGACAAGTTTAAATCAATGAGAACTAAATATTGTGAAGTGAAAGAAAGAATGTGAAGTGAATGATGTGATCCACGTGACTAAGCCCTCCCATGGATGCCGTCTTCAATTGTTACCTAAAACAAATAAACACTGCAAGAATGAGTCCACGACTCAGCAAGTACAACAGAATAAAGCGAACCATACTGAATATGAACATATCAATCACGGAATATAATGCGAATGTAGAACAGATGAATAAGAACATAACATCACAGAATAGGAATCGAAGGTAGAATGGATGAAATCGTATGAATGAATGAAATGCATGAACTCCACTTCTTCTTATACCGGTATAGCCAGTGACACACCCGTCGGTGTTCACTTAGGCCCGCATTTAACAAAATGTGAGGATCCAAGGCCCGCATGAAGAACGTTTCATACGGGGATCCAAATATGCCTATATTGGAATAGTGGATCTCACATGCCTATACTGGAATTGATGGGTCTTTACATTCCACTCCCGTGGACGAAACATGAACAATGAATGAATGGAATGAATTATGAATAATGAAAGACATCATCTCATTAAACATAGATTAACGAACGTGAAAAGAACATGAAGCATTGAATCTTATCGAAGGAACGAATGAATATAATGAGTGATCATAGAAATAACCATGTGAGATGAACAACAAGCACTCGGGATAAGAATTCACCAACAATAAGAATCATAAGGTACTTGCCCATATTGAAATTATGAGACTTCACTACTCAGTGTGTTGTGAATCGGATCCTCCAACTTTAGAGTGCGGAACGAAGGAACGAATGAATATAATGAGTGTAGTCTTATTATTGAAGATTACAAATGTTGTTACTAGGCGTTGAGGTCGAACGGTCGGGATGTGTCAAGACGGCGTGAATCTTGAAGCGGTTGCGAGTCGTGCACAAGAAGGAAGACGGAACCTTCCAAGAAGGTGCGCAAGGGCTAAAGGGTCTTTTCGCAAAGCGGCACAAGTGGAGGCGGTTCTGTTTGGGCCTAGTGGGCTTAATGGGTTGTAGGCCCATTAGCCAAGGGCTATAAATAGGGAGAACCACGGAGATAGGGTGGCAACCTCGGAGAAAAATTAGGGTTTGCATTTGGAGAGGTTGTTTGGTTTTTGGAGAGTGTTTGAGTTGGAGTGTATGAACTGAAACCTATTGTAATCATTCCTCTTTGCTTTACCTCTGTAATCCTTGTTTCAATCCAATGAAATCGAGGTTTTGATTATTTGATTTTGCAACTCTTCCTCTCATTGTTTATCGTTGGATATCTAGGTTTGGTGTATCTTTTGATTCATCTTATGAGAGTGCATGAAACTTGAGAGCTAGAGTCGCTTTGATATTGCTAATATATCCTCAAAGTTTCATGAGCTAAGAATCTAAGAATATCTCTATTCGCGGGTTTTGGTCTTTCTTTCGTATTCTTCAAGAAACCCGATTTTACTTTCATTATTGAATCTTTGCTTGCAACTTCTTCTCAATACGGTCAAGATGTTGTTTAGGATGATGTCTCGTGAAACTTGACAGAGAAGAACAACAAATCAAAAGTAGTTTGATTTTTGGGCAAAAACCCGAGCGTTTCGTTCTTGGTCGGGATAATCGAGCTTCCGATTTTACAATGGAACTACATAGCGGAACTTCCGACGGAATTCGAACTTCCGATTTTGGAACTTCCGCACCTGACCGCCGGAGCTTCCGATTTCCAGAAGAACAGTCCGAGGCTTGTTTTTGTTCTTTGATCTTGCTTCATTTATTTTCTTTAGATCTCCAGAGATCTTTGTAGGCTTGTTTAAATACAGTAAAGGGGAGTTATTAATTTTAGGCACCATTCACCCCCTCTGCTGCCATTTCGGTCTTTCAATTGGTATCGAGCGGTTAGCTCTTCTTTATAGATCTTAACCGGTCGGTTGAGCCATGGCAACGGACAAGTATTCCACCAAGCCTCCAGTCTTTGATGGCATGGATTACCCTTCCTGGAAGAGCCGAATGGAAACATACATCCAGGCTCAGGGGTATGCCATCTGGAGAAAGGTGAATGTGAGATTTGCAGTTCCTGCCGATGAAAACATCAATGTGGGAAACATGCCTGATGTTGAGGCCAATGCTAAGGCTAGGAACATCATCATTCAGGGTTTGAGTAGAAGTGAGTTTGATCGCATTTCTCATTTGACTTCGCTACGACATCCGGGTGACCTCGATGCATACCATGAGGGCACCACCCGATTAAGACGGTTCGACAAGACCGGTTCAAGCGTGAATACTGAGAAATTTGAGATGCTTGTTGGTGAATCTCTTGACGAGTGTTTTTCGCGGTTTCATAAGATTTTGAGCAACCTTCGAGCGGTCGGTCTTACATACCCCGACTCGGATAACGCTCGCCAAATGCTTTCAGCACTCGATCTTCGTGTTTGGGAGATAAAAGTGACTACCATCAAGGATAGCACGGACCTCTCGACCCTGACTCTTGATGCGCTTTACTCGCGCCTCAAGACTCACGAGATTGACATTGTCTCTCGAAGGTCGAAGTCACAGTCGATGGCTTTAGTCACTGATCCCACTTCTGGATCTTCTTTTGATTCGCTTTGCGGTTTCTCCTTCGCTGCTCGTGACATAAGCGATGATCGTTAGAGCGGCTTGAGGATGAACAGTTAGCCCTCCTAGCTCGGAAATTTTCCCATGCTTACAAGAGGAGGAGGGATGGAAGAAGAGGAGGTCCTGTGATTTGTTTCGAGTGTGGTGGCCCCAACCACATTCGAGCAAACTGTCCCAAGCTTGGGAAGGGCAAAGGTGACTCTGGCGGTTTGGGCAAGAACGACTACATCAATAAGAACCGCAAAACGACGCCTTCAGCACCTGACCAAGGCAAGAAGAAGTTCCGCAACTTTGGGAAAGCAAAGAAGCTGTTCCATCGCGTCCTCACCGCCCTTGACGAACTCGACACCAGCGAGGTGGAAGGGTGGAGTGACGATGATGGAAAGGGCGATCAAGATCCCAAGGACGACGGTAACTTCTCCGGCATGTGCTTCATGGCCCTCGGGGGCGAACTTAGCGATAGCGAGCTGTACTCCGACTCCGATGAGGTGAGTCCCACTTATGACCAGCTTAATGATGCTTTTCTTAAGCTAGGTAGATTTCATGCGAAGTCTAGGGCTAAATGTAATGAGTTGGAGAAGGAAGTAGCTAGATTATCACGGGAGCTTACCTCACTTACATCTGCTCCCTCCCGTGATGATTGTGATACATGCTGTGCTTTGCTTGTTGACATGGATAAACTAAGGATCATGCATGATAGTGTGTCCTCTGAGCTAGACATGATTAAGGTGGAGAACATTAGCCTTCTTGCTGAACTAGAGATGGGTAGGGTAGCACCTCCTTCATCTACTCTTGTTGAGGCTCTCGCTTGCACCTCTTGTGAGGATAAGGATAATGCTTTTAAAGGTCTTTATACCATGTTGCTTGATCTCGCCTGAAATTTGTGAAAATTGTAATAATTTGAAGATAAATTTAAAACAGGCAGATCATAGAATTACTGAACTACAAGCCTTCTTACTTGAGCCTATTGCTTCATGTGTTAACTGTCCCAAACTTACTGCTGAACTTGAATCTGTCTCCAAACAGTTTCAAGAATTAGTTGATGACAATAACAAAATGGCCAAGTTTGCTTCTAAGGATCCTGTTAGCTCACCATGCAATCATTGTAACAAACTAAAACATGAATTGATTGCTTTAGATGAAAAATGTGTGAAGCTAACTAAGGACATTCTAGAGAAGCAACCATCTGCTTGTAATGTGAGTGCTGGGAAGAAGTCTAAGGGTATGGTAGAGACGCCTAGCAACGTGAACCAATCTGCTAGCAGTAGGACTGTCCCCCCAAAGTCGGCTGTGCGTGCACAAGCTAATCTTTCCTATCTTCGTTGGTTCTTCTTACGCTCCCTTACCTTCTGCTGTTCCTTCTTCCCCCTGCTCTTCTTGCACCTCTCTTTTTCAGGAGTGTCAGTATCTTATGAACACTCTTGAGAAATTTGTAGGAGGCAAGAAGAAGCTCAATCTCATTCTAGACCAATCCAAGATTTGCAAATTTAATCAGGGTCTAGGATATGATGTCCACAAGGACATGAGAAAGAATCCACTGTCGTGCTCAAAACCATAGCACCATGTGTGTTCAAGACTAAGCCCAAGTCTAACAAAGTCAATTTTAAATCAGCGGGCTTTGTTCAAAGGATCTCTGACAAAGAAGGTGATTGCACTGCGACTTGACCTCTAAGGCGGTATCATTGCACCTTCCGTCGAAGGATGGACATTTGATTGATCATTGCTATAGCGCGCCAAGATCGCGTAGAGACCGTGTTGAGTCTCTTAGGCACATTCAGGGTCAGCCCCAGATCTTGAGTGCACCTAAGACCAACACGAGGTCTAGGTTTGTTCCATCTGATGATTTTGGGCAGCATAGAGGACTTGGTTTTTCTGAGTTTTCTGATTTTCATCCTCATGCTCCCTTTGGTCGTAACTTCCGCCGTCCTGAGGGTAGATCTCATTTTTCCTTTCGAGATAGCTACATGGCGAGATCAATAGAGCATGGCACTTGACTCGCTCTCCCATAGCAATCGAATCCAAAGAACAGTCGAGATCTTTGGCTTGTTGAGTGACAGAGCGAGAGTAGATAGAGGTCACCTAGCTTGACTACTTCATCTGTTCGACGTGTTACTCAGTATTGGGTGCCAAAATCGTTGTTGATTCACCCCAGTACTGAGACTTTACTCTCTGTTTGACTCAGGTTCGCCGGGCAGGGAAGGGAAAGGTTTGGATTGTAGACTCCGGATGTTCACGTCATATGACCGTGAGTCTCGTTGGTTTTCTTCCTAGCCGCGCTCCTGTGATGAGACGATCACCTTTGGAGATGCTTCATTTGGGCGCGCCATCGCTAAAGGTACAAAGTGAGCTTTAATAATTCCTTTATTTTGAAAGATTTTTCCTTAGTAAGTAAGCTGCAGTATAATCTGCTTTCAGTCTCTCAGCTTACCGATGACGGTTATGAGGTGAGCTTTAAGAAAAACAATTACAAAATTCTTGATTCTTGGGTAGTCCGTTTATGGATTTCTCGATATGGGAGGATCTTTCGTGCTGATTTTTCCGAGTCTTCCGTGATCCTCTCGGTGTTTAGTAGCTTCTGAATCCCGTGATTTGACTTTCTGGCATAGGAGACTTGGTCATATAGGATTTGATCATCGACCCGAGTTAGCGCCACGATCTCATTCGTGGTTTGTCAAACTCAAAATGGTCAAGGATCTTGTTTGTGCTCCTTGCCAGCACGGCAAAATGGTTGCCGCTTCACATCCTCCGCCATAAATGACTATGACAGATGCACTGTGTCAAGCGCTCCATATGGACACAGAGGACCGGCTAGAGTGCGATCGATGGGAGGGAAGTGGTACGCACTTGTCGTGGTCGATGACTTCTCGAGGTATTCTTGGGTGTTTTTCTTAGCCTCGAAGGATGAGACGTTTTCCGCTTCGAGGTCTTTTAGTAGGCTTTCTGTTGAGCTCCCTGTGCATTACGTGTAATTCGCAAGTGATAATGGCACCGAGTTCAAGAACTCCTACTTTGAGAGTTTCGTGGTGAGACAGTGTAGAGCACCGCCTCGCCTCCATACGTCCCTCAACAGAATGGCGTTGTGGAGAGGAAGAACCGTACCTTGGTCGAGATGGCCAGGACGATGCTTGATGAGTACTCTACACCTAGGAAGTTTTGGGCTGAGGCTATTGCTACTTCTTGTCATGTTTCTAATGAGTCTTTCTTGGGCACTCTTGCATCGCACTTCTTATGAGTTGAGATATGGGCGAAAACCAGCGCCTCGCATTTCGTGTGTTTGGTTGCAAGTGTTTTATTTTGAAGTATGGGAACCTAGATAAGTTCGAATCACGATCTTGTGATGGAATCTTTCTGGGTTACTCGCCTTCTTCTCGTGCCTATAGGGTCTGGAACTGCGAGTCTAGCAAAATGTTAGAAACCTGTGAGGTGACCTTCGATGAGGCCTAGTCCCTTTGGTTGCAAGTGTTTTATTTTGAAGTATGGGAACCTAGATAAGTTCGAATCACGATCTTGTGATGGAATCTTTCTGGGTTACTCGCCTTCTTCTCGTGCCTATAGGGTCTGGAACTGCGAGTCTAGCAAAATGTTAGAAACTGTGAGGTGACCTTCGATGAGGCGGTCGGGACTAGGCCTGATATCTCAGGTTCTCTAGAGCAGTCTGAGTCCATCTTTGTGGACGATGAGGAGGATGGAGATGAGGGTTGTCTACCCGATCCAGTTCATTCTCCTCCTCTTGAGGTGCCTTCTTCCACCGCACCTCGAGGAGATCAGCCCTTACCTTCTGCTTCTTCTGGAGCAAGTGGCTCTGTTCCTATCTCATCTGCTCATGAGATAGAGGCCACTTCTTCTTCTCACCCTGGACCTCCTAGACACATTCAAAAGGACCATCCTTGAGCAGATCATTGGAGATTTTTTGAGCGAGTCACTGCTCAAAAGCGGCATGTCTCTATTCTGCTCCATTCGCGCTTTGTTGCCTCGTTTGAGCCCAAAGACGTTTGTCATGCTCTTTTCGATGAGTCATGGACTAACGCCATGCACGAGGAATTGGAAAACTTTGAAAGAAACAATGTCCGGTCGCTTGTCGAGCCCCGCAAGGTCACAATATCATTGGGACTAAGTGGGTGTTCAAGAACAAGCAAAGTGAAGATGGGTTAGTCATTCAAACAAGGCTAGACGGTAGCTCGTGGCTATTCCTGTGTTGAGGGTCTCGATTTTGAGAAGACATTTGCACTGTGAGCTGCACTTGAAGCCATTAGAATTCGCTTGCCTTTGCGGCTTCTAAGGGTTTCAAGCTTTACAGATGGATGTCAAGAGTGCCTTCCTCAATGGCCTTATTGAGGAAGAAGTCTATGTTAGACGACCTCCGTGTTTCGAGAACCCCAAATACCCTAACCATGTCTCTGAGCTTTCCAAAGCTTTGTATGGACTCAAACAGCTCCCGAGCTTGGTATGAAAGGCTTAAGTCCTATCTGTTGAGTCATGACTTTCAAATGGGTAAAATTGACAAGACCTTGTTCATTCGCCGTCTTGGCACCGATCTTACCTTCGTCCGGATCTATGAGGATGACATTATCTTTGCGGCTCCTCGCATGCTCTTGTTTCCCAGTTTTCGATGTCATGAGCTCGGAGTTTGAAATGAGCATGATGGGCGAGTTGAGCTTCTTCCTTGGCTTCCAAATCAAACAGACTCGGGAGGGTACTTTTCTGCACCAAGGCAAGTACACTCGAGACCTCCTCAAGCGTTTCGACATGAGCGATGGAAAGCCGTTTCAACTCCAATGTCTTCCACAGCATCTCTTGACCCAGATGAAGACGGTGAACCTATTGATCAAAAGGAGTTTAGGAGCATGATTGGCTCTCTCTTGTACCTCACAGCCTCGAGACCTGACATACATTTCTCTGTGTGTCTGTGTGCTCGGTTTCAGGCTTCTCCTCGCGTCTCTCACCGCCAAAGGTGAAGCGCATCTTCGGCACCTTCGAGCTACCATTGACTATGGTATCCGGTACTCTTCCTCCTCTTGTCTATCTCTTAGAGCCTTTTCAGATGCAGACTTTGCTGGCTGTAGGATAGATAGGAAGAGCACTTCTGGCACTTGCCAATTCATTGGCACTTCTCTTGTCTCTTGGTCTTCGAGGAAGCAGTCCGGTGTTGCACAATCCACTGCAGAGGCCGAGTACGTTGCTGCAGCCAGTTGTTGTAGCCAAGTGCTTTGGATGGTCTCGACCCTGCAGGACTTTGGGTTAAGTATTGACAGTGTTCCACTCTTTTGTGATAACACTTCTGCAATTTGTATTGCTAAGAACCCAGTGCAACATTCTCGGACCAAGCACATTGATATCAGATATCATTTTCTTCGAGACCATGTAGAGAAGGGTGACATTGTGCTCCAGTTTGTGGAGAGTGAGCACCAGTTGGCTGATATCTTCACTAAGCCTTTGGATAGCTCTAGGTTTTCAGCTCTGCGGGGAGAGCTTGGGGTGGTTTGTCCGTATGGACTGTTGTGAGAGGGAGCTTATGCTTTACTACTGTATTATACTTTTATTATGCTCTTACTCCTTCTGTTTGCATTGCATATGGGTGCATTGGGTGTAGTCCTTCCAGCATAGGTTAGAGTGGTTCTCTTGCAAGCTGTTTAGACTGCTTATTCTCATCTTGTGCTTCTGGGGTGCTTCTTATTAGCTATTTCTCTTCTTCTAGGTTGAGCTTACTCACTTCTTACAGGTTCTAGCAAGGGTCGGGCCACCCTTGGGTAGACAGGGATAGTGTTTGCTCCTTAGTTTGTTGGATGAATAGTTGATATTCCTGGAGTCATATGGGGAAGATGAGAATCAGTCTGAGCTAGTATCCTTTATATCTTATCTATGCTCTAAGGATTGCCTTTCTGTTTCTTTTTGCCAGTTTCTCGATTTTATTCCTTTGGTTCATGGGGAGTTCATTTTGAATCTTCTTTATTGACATAACTCAACCTGAATTAAAAGTGCATCTCATTCTGAAGGGAATCTGGATTTTCTTGCTTTTCAGTATACATTTTAATAAAATTGCATGGAGCCCTGATTATTATTCCTTATGATCTGTTTTCATTGCTTTACATCTTGCCATGATCTGTGCTTAATTGCTAAATTTATCATGACTTTTTATGTGTAGTCTAGTCTTTACCATGTTGAAATGACTAAAATTGCTCAACTTGAATTAAAATCTTGTCATGATAACTCTTGAGACTAGTCTGGTTGTTAGTTATCCTTTTATGATTCTCGCCATGTCAAGTAGGCTGAGTTGAGTCCTGAATCTCTTTTGAACCTTAGATTAAGCTATGTCAGTTCTTTAAGAAACAAGACTTATCTTTGAATCTTTGGTCAAAATTTAAAGAAAATGATCTCTTTTGTGCGAACAAACTGATCTCACCAATGCTTTCTCATGAGACTGCTTGCCATTGCACTAGGCATGAACTTAGGGGGAGTTTTGGATGACCTAAGATCACCTCCTTAAGTCTGTTGCTTGGAGTGATCGCATAAGGCTTGAGATCTAGCACATGGTTCAAAAATTGAAAAATGGTTGAAGCTTGGGAGGCAGTTGTGGATGGCTCCTAATCCAGGACTTGCTTTACCAAGATAAAGCCATAAATGTCTTTCAGAAAAGCAAAATGTGCTAAGAGTGCTTATCATTAAAAAGACCAAGTCCTTGGATCAAATGAGTCAATCTTATGGTGGTAGCTTTCTAAACTGTTCAATATGAGTCTTCTTGGTTCAACTTAGATTATTTGACATGGCTTGCATCTTCCTTGGATAACTCTTAGCTAGATTATAATCTTCATACACTTGGCATGCTAAGAAATTGGTCAAATTCTCAGATTATGCCTTCTTTAGCTTAGCTTTTCTATACATCAATTGTCATGATCTTGATAGCTTTCTGTTGAATTATGGCTTGGTGTAATTCTCTAATAGTCATTTTGGATAATCTTCATAGCTCCACTTGCTTAAAATGAAAAACTTCATCTCCTCCTCTTAAATGCATGTTGATGATTTTATTGCCAAAGGGGGAGAAGTTTTGGAGAAAAAGTAAGTCTTTTGGAGAAGTTTGGAAGTTTGGAGAAAAGCCTTGAGTTTTTGTGATAAATAAAATTGCTCTTTCATCTTTCTCAAGTCTTTCTCTTGTGTCAACATGGTCTTGAGCTTTATTACTTCTTTTTTAGACCATGTTTGATTTTTAACTCAAACTCATCTTATGCTTTTTCGGTGGTTGTCAATATACTCATCAAGGGGGAGATTGAGAGACCATGTGAGAGGTCCTCCCTTGTGAGTGATGAGTAATTGACATCTTGTTGGATGGGTTAGGATTTGAATCCCCATGTTTGTGCTGGTTCTGTGCTGAATCAGGATAATCGGAACTACCGGCGTGTAAGCTGCGGAAGTTCCGATGATCGGAACTACCGCTGTGTAAGGAGCGGAAGTTCCGATGATCGGAACTTCTGATTCATCTGGGGTTTTGAGTTCTGTTGAGTTGAAGTGCGGAACTTCCGCCCCTGGGAGCGCGGAACTTCCGATAATACTGACAGGTGTGTTGTGAATCGGATCCTCCAACTCGAGTGCGGACGGTCGATAATCGGAACTTCCGCTATGGGAAAGCGGAACGTCCGATAATCGGAACTTCCGATTGTTAAGGGCGGAACTTTCGATTGTACACAGAAATGAACAGTGCGTGCATATTTTGTGTAATTGAGGTTGTATGAGTTTGAGTCTTATACAAATGTTGTTGCTATGATTGTGAGCAATGCTATGTGATGTGTTTTTGCTTGTGATGACTGCAGGGTATCGAGATGGAGTCGTGGCGAGACACGTGGACCGGACTAAGCGCAGGAGCATGGTATATCAACTATGAAAGGAAACAAGGAATACTTGTTTAAATACAAGAAAGGGAGTTAAATTACCCATTTCATTTTCATCAATCAAGTGGAACAAACAACAAACCAGACAAATCAATTGTACTTGCCTTTCGAACTGCGACGCGTTAGGAGGCAAGGACGAAGCCACTAATCTCGAATTCCCTTCTCCTACACAAATTAATTACTTAAATAAGTAACAATGTGAAAAGTACGCTACTCGAAACGCTTAGTCGCAGCATCCTAAACCCAAGGTTCACATAGTCGATCTACCCAATTAAACTGACAGTCTAGCAGGATGGTAAACTGGACAGCGGTACTAAAAGCAACACAACTCTTGCTCTGAGAATCGAAACGGAGTGTTCTCAGATCCTGTGGAAATATAACGATATCACCTAGAAAAGTCTAGTTGGCGGAATCTTCAAATTTGGCCAAAAAACTAGGCTAACAATCCAATGAAGTCGAACATCCAATCTGTCTAACAGAACCACAAAGCAGTAGAGAAATAATCATATCTTTTGTTCTACAAATCCAAATTGAGTGTTCATTATCAATACAGAAAGGTTATAAAAAATTCTATAGCAACTTAGTTGGATGGAAACCCTGATTCTGCCCTTAACTTAGTCATAACTTAATAGACAAGTTGACAGTTAATTCACATCAGGTTTTCGGGACAGCAGGAAAGAATTCATCATATCTCCCAAACCGTAACTCGGAATTGAGTGTTCTCGGAGGGTACCGAAAGCTAAGAACGAATACCACATAACTATAGGAGATGGGATCCTCTAATTCAGATTCTAAATACATGAAAACAGTCTCACAAAGTACTATACAGAAGTCGTTCTACTCGCAGTAATAATACGATCCACTAAACAAGCCAAAATTCGCATCTACCATAATCCAAACGGTGAAGAACATCGATTCTTACCCTTGTAGAACCACCGGACATCGCTGATCAAGACTCGCGAAGAGGATCTCATTTTCTCCTCCTTCTCTCCCTTCTTCTTCCTCCCGATGGCCGATAGCAAGGAGCAGCAAAGGGGCGACATGGAGGGCGTGGCAGCATGGGGGGGAAGAGTTTGCTACAGTGGCGGAATGCTACAGTAGCCGTGTGCTATAGTACAAGGTGCATAGGGTTTGGTTGCCCCCTTCTTACACCAACTTCCCACTTGGGCCAAACAACGTGGGCCGAAAGCCCAAGATTATTTCTCCTCAAAAAAATCTGATTTCTCTTTTTAATTCCTGTTAAATACATTTCTCATTTCAATTAATTCTCAAATGTTAAACATGATATTACATAATCGTTGTTGGATACTTTCTTTGTCAGGAGAAATCCCTCTCTAAACTATATTGCACTCGAAAATTGAATAAATTTCCCTCTCCCGAATAATACATTCTCTCAAATTGATAATCAAGGTATTACAGGGTTAAACGTGGTCAAAGGTACAACTTGCCTTAGAATAAGTCTTGATACTAGTCTTGAGCGTGATCAACTCCTTCTTCCTCAAAAGCTCCCAAAGCATCAATGTCTACTCGCAAACGAAAGTAAAAACTAAAAAATACAAAACATAGCAACAAATAAACTCCAAAAATCAAATAAAAATCTCAGGAAGATAGATCTTGAATTTAGATGAATTTAGAAACTTGAATAGGTTCAATCGGAATTTGTATGAGGAAGAACGGGCTCTCGGAAGATTTAAATCTAAGAAAAAGATAAACAAATTACTATTTTAGAATTTTCTTTCTAAAGGAAATCTCAAAATATTGCATAAGTATGTGTCAGCAATGATTTCAGAATTAAAAGAAAATCCAAAAAAAATTAAGAAATAGAGACTGACAGGTGGGGACCTTGGTCTATGGACCAGGTCTACGACTCTGGTTTAATGTTCTATGGCTCATATGTCTATGGAGCAGTAGATCTGACAAGTGGGGTCCGCAGGTCAGTGGGTAGGTTCACCATAGACTAGATTTAGATAGGTTTAGGTCTAGGGTTTTGGTACGGGTGGTGCTGAAGCGGCGCACATGTGGCGCACACGTGGCAGTGACGAGGTTGACATGCAAACAGCCACATCGACTGAAATCGACGGCTGCAACGGCTTGACGACGGCGATGGTGAACAGCGGCAACCAACGGCGAAAGGTGGTCATCGCCGGCATGCTTGTGCTTGGGCAAATCCATCTAGCGGCTCCGATGTGGCAATGGAGGGCGGCAAAGGGTTGAACGGCGATGTGGGAGAAGGTGGTGGCTCGGGTCAATGGCGAAATGACGGTGGGGTGCTCGGGCGATGTCAGACCCCCGGGCGTGGAATACCTAAAGATCTTATGTAACTGTGTTAGTCCCATGATTAATGGGTAGCACACACATTCACAATATTTGGCAATCACATCCATACAAACACATACTAAAGTAAAGCAAAAGGGTATTCTATTTAAGTTATTACAACAATTATTACAACAACGGCTGACTGACCAAATAAAAACAGTCATCAGAGTAAACGAAACAAACAACAGCGGAAGACATAGTAATAGTAGCAAAAGTCCAGTGGCATACCCATCCGATCCCGCATGCAACCGACAAGGAACAAGGCCTAGGTAGACCCATCACCGAACCCTCCAGTGCCAGGGGCAAAGAACTCGTCATCTGGCGTCGGTTCCTCTACAAACTCTAAACCAACAACAATAGCAAGATTGAGTATAATGTGTACTCAGCAAGACTTGTAGCGTATCACCAAAAATTATATTAGATGCAAGGCTATCAAATGAATGACTCTACTTTATAAGTTCTTTTGCTTAAGGCCACTTTTATTTGCAATATTCATAAGTAGTAATTTACAACGGAATTTAAAATAGTAGTTAAAAAGATGTAAGTACAGGACAGTAAATAAAGAATTGAATGAAATATTACCAACACCCGCAACCCTACTCGGTTGCAAGCAAAAATATAATAATATTCAGCCATAGACATGGCATTGACAAATTCATGTTCAACCATAGAAATGATAGTTCTGCTGTAGATATAACAAATCAGCCATAGAAATGGCATCTCTGCTATAGACATAGCAATCCAGCCATAGACATGGCAGTTAAATCAATAAATTAAAACCTCATGTCATTACCCCAATCTTTTGTGACAAAACAGTTTGAAAAACAAAGCTACCGTCATACCAGCCACACTAAGCACGCTCATGACCGTGAGCAAGACTATTCGAATAGTTTATCACTCTACAGAGGTGTACAACTTTACCTATAGTACGTGGTATTCCAATTGCCTAGGATATCTCTATATCACTACTCACTACCGAAGGTAAACAGTTTGGAGTTTGCGACGTAGCCTTTACATTATCTAACCCTAACCTTGCACTAGCCCTGCGAATGATTATCCCCAATTACTCGGATAGAAACCCGTAGTATGAAGAGTCATCACTCACCAGATAGAAACCCGTCAAGTGAGTCTCTCCCTTTATCGGGATAGAAACCCGTTGAAGCGAGCAATTCGCAGTTGTGACGGCAATAGAAATTGCTCGCATTACATTTGCCTACTAATCATGCAAGGCCATGATTCGACAACTTAGTTAGCTACGACCATCCCACGCTAGCACATATATATGGTTTGTAAGATTAGGTCTTATTCCCAGATTTGCTGGCTTCAGTCCTTAATCGCCACGGGCGAGAACTCCACCCTATCTACTAGTGAGTCAAAATCCTCACTTTTTCAGAATATAATATAACTTTCCCACGTCTAAAACTAAGGTTTTCTTATCATTTTTCATATCAAATATCATTCCCTCTCTGGACATTTTTCAAAGTATTTCCAAATTCTCAAATTGTCATTTTATCAATTTTTCAGAAAATCCATCGCTCCACTTGCATTTGTGCGATAATCTCACTCAAAAATTTCCAATTCACATTACATAATGTATAATCTATATTATAATGGTTACAATAGTAGAGGATCAATATTTCAAAAGGATAAATGCAACAAGTAGGATTACAACTACCAATTTTCCAATAATATCATTTTTCATACACACATGCATAATAGGATTTACAAAACAATGTACAATAATTAAAATACTGGGATAAACATGTTCAAAGGGGGTGCTTACCTTACTCTTGCTGTTATGGGAATATGATTTGTTAGTCGTCGCAATAATAACTAGAGCAATCGTTGTCTAATTCAAAAGAGCCAGAAACGAATTAAATAATACTAAATAAATTCATAAGTGACCAAAATTAAATATTTTTACATATTATGGTATATTATGATTTTATACGAATTTAGTGATAAATTTTATTCAATTTGGAGTTTTGTAGCAAAAGTTATTAAGGTTTGAATAGGCTTGGTTTGAAAAAATCGAAGAAAATTGAGAAATACGCTTTCCAAAAGAGAAAGTGTAATCCCACGCGTGTTCTAAAGAGGTTTACACTTTCCAGTAAGGGAAAGTGTATTCTCCTCATAACTGAAAATATATTTTCTATTTTCATTTGATTTCGTTTAAAAATCGACAAGTGAGCACAGGGCATAGACCAACGGTCTATAAGCGTAGCGCACGGGTTCACAGGGTGGTCACACTGTGCACTTAAGCCGTAGGGCCCGCATGTCATAGACTCATCTACAAAAATATTTTGATTTATGTTTTTTATTTACTTTCGGTTTGGTCCCACATGTGAGTGAATCACTAGGGCTAATCTGACAACTAAACATTGATTTGGTCCTAATGACCGTAGTTAAGACGCTAATGATGAGCTACAGTGCTCGTCCGACAAAAGCCGCACGGTAGCGCTCACGCCCGCGCGTCTCGCCGGCGGTGTGATGCTCAGAGGGGTCGAAGAGTGCCCAAAACAAAATCTCCGTACTAATGCGCACCTGCCGGCACTGATGTCAAGGTCGGAGGTGGCCTGACGCAACGGCACGCCGACGGTGAGTGGAGGAGTGGTTACGGCAATGGGAGACATGGAAAATGAGCTACACTCGTGGCGATCTAACGTGCACAAAAGCTTCTACGGACTACCAAGGTCATACCAGAAGGACACTGAGGCTCGAAGATGGTCGGAGACGACTGCTCGACGGCGAGCCAAAGCGACGAGGTCGGTCGTACGTGGAGAAGAAGCTCGGGTGATGCTGGTTCTTGTCGCATGGTCGTGGAAGCTCCCTGGTGATCAGGTGATGCTCCAGGCGCGAGGAATTTTGGCTTAGAGCTCAACGAATCCTAAGTGACAATTGTGGCGGTGGAGAAGACCGAAGACGAAAAAGAAGGGTCGATTCGGCCGTACCTGTAGATCAAAGACGAAATTGAACGAGGGGAAAGCATCAAGGTGATCTATAACATGATATGACACGATAAAGGATACAAGGAACCCTTTTGTTTGTCGAGAATGGTAGTGGTGGCGCACGGCCGAAGTGAAGCTCAAGCTCTTCGAGCGATTGAGCTCGTTTCAGTGGAGAAGAAGGGGAGGAATAGTGCGCACTGAGTTGGAAAAGGAAGAGCGAAACTCAAGGCACCCTTTATATAGACAATGCGACGGAGAAACGCGAGGGTGAAGCTCGGGCACATGCGGACAACCGACGAAGCTCCTGGCGTCAACCGGGTAGGGATGGGCTCGGGGGTTGATGGCGTTGTGATGGGTGGTTAGATGGTGGCAAAACCACGGGCAGGGTGGCGAAACCACGCGCAGGGCGGCGACGCGCGCGCGGTGCCACGCTGGTGCACCCTGGCACGAGGTGGATGATGAGTCCCGCATGTAGGGCCCACCGGTCAGTGGGAGGTAAGAGTAGTTTAGGTTTTTTTATTTTTCTGCTGATTTCTTTGCCTAATTTATTTACTAGTCAAATGAAGTCCAAATTTAATGAAAATTTTGTGTGTAGGCGTCTGGACTGATGTAGTTTCTCCTGTAAAATTTTCAGAGGTTGATACTTTCTGTGAATTTCTACAAAATTCGAACAAGATTTTGTTCTTATGCTTTTGTATTTATTTTTCTAAACAAATTTTCATGTAAAAGTTTTGGTGAATGGTTCCCAGTATATTTAGCCCGAAACAATTATCTCAGATGAAGTTTTTTTTACTTTGTTTTATCTATTTTCTTTTTAGCACCTATTTGTTTGTAGTTCATGTTTTGCTTTTAAATTCAAAAACCAAAATCAACATGGTATATTTCATATGCAAATGGTTAAAGTATTTTTCACTAATGCATTTATAGTATATAATCCTAGAATTGGAATTTTGGAATGTTACACGTGTAACACCGTGGCTATGCGGAAGCCAAGATATTACCACAAGTCAACAATTTTTGAACAAAAGTCTATCATACTAAACTATAAGAGTGGATTAAAGAACAAGCTGAAAGACATTTAGTAAGCAATCCAACTAATCTCAGCAATAACCAATCTATCATCTGAATCCAAATAAGATTCCTTATTCAAAAGAAAACCACTAGACTAGTAACGAAGAGCGAGTTCATAACTTGACAATTCTAAGCATAACGATGTCCAACGCCATCAACCACGAGGGTCATTTATTAATACAATTCCAGTCCATAAATGCAGAGTAAAATTAAAGGATTATTGCAATGGTGTGTGCAAATGTGTCTAATTTCCCCACAAATGCCGCCAACAAGTTTCACCTAAAAAACAAAGAAACAACAAGGGTAAGTCCACGACTCAGCAAGTACAAAATATTACGTGAACATAACAATACCATTCATAATTGTATAACAAATCAACATATGGAATAGGGTTATCGTATAAAAGAATGAATGCACATGCTCTTCTCTTTTTCTCATACCGGTATAGCGAGTGGATACCTGTCGGTGTTCACTTATGCCCGCATTCTACAAAACACGGGGATCCAAAGCCTGTTTGAGAACATTTCAAACTGGGGACCCATATTGCCCACTTTGGAATGGTGGGTCTTACGCGCCCATGTTAGAATAATGGGGCTTCTCTACCCACTCCCGTGGGTGTCGCAAGAGCAACTCTTGCTTGCATGAATGAATATGATGAATAATGAAATAACAGTAATCAAACCATAGTAAACCAAATCCATCATTAACAAGTACATAACATCATGTTTCATCATATATTCACCAAACAGGTAAAACACATATCAACCACAATGTGTTTAGCTGTACTTGCCTTTCTCCGCTACGACGCGCGAGGAGGCGAGGATGATGCCTCTACTCCGGAACTCCGCCTCCTACACAAGAGTAGCGCTAACAATAAATACGCTGAGGAAAAATAACCCGTTTACACCCTTAACCCAACTCCTCGAGACGTAGAGCTCGAACAAAGGTTTTACTCCCTCCTCCCGACAGACTAGCAGAAAGCTCCACGGGACAGCAGCGCTAAAAATATCATAAATTTTACTACGAAACTCAGAACGGGGTGATCTTGGACCCTCTAGAATCACGACAAAAACTTCTACAATAATCTAGTTGGGCAAGTCCCCTGATTCGGCCTTCTATTAACCCTAATGTTCAGGTGAAGTTTTCTGTCCCGCAATCGACAATCGAAAACAACAAGCGGTAAAAATTCCATGACTTTTGATTGCCAACTCTAAAAATTATGTTCTTTATCAACTTGGAAATCTTACTAAATTTTCCACAAATTTTGTGTTGGGTGATCTTTCTGGTTCGGTCTCCAAATAATTCTTACTGGCCAGACAAGTAAACTGCCAATTCTCGTCAGCTCTCCTAGACAGTCGCACGAAAACTACCATAAGTTCTAATCCGTAACTCCAAATCAGGTGATCTCGATGCCTACAGAAAGCTAAGACCGAGGGCTACAACTTTCTAAGATGTGGTCAGATCAAAAAACGTACGTCAAAACCGACAAGCAACAGTACTGGACCAATCAGATCTGCTACTAACAGTACCAACGTGAATTGAAAATGCTACCGATCTACCGGGCATCGAAGTTACCCTTGATGAATCGCTAGAGGATGTCACCTCGCTGCGTGCAGGTGCCCTTCTCATCCCCTTTTCTCATCCTCTTTCTTCTTCCTCCCCTTCTCCTCCTCTTCCTCTGCGCGTCTTCTCTTCGGCCGGCCACCAATGGCGGCTTCCTCCTCTTCCCCCAAAGGGCAAGCAGACGGAGCTCACGGGGAGGTGTGGCTCTTTGGAGGGTGGTGGTGCAGGGGAGGATGGCGCCAGTGAGGGAGGTGGAGGCGGCTAGGTGGGATAGGAGAGGGAAAATGTGGGTGGCGGCTAGGGTTTTGGGGGGTGGGGAGGCACCCCCCTTATGGCCGGCCACCACTTGGGCCTCCTGGGCCGCGGCTTGCGGCCTAGGTTGGCGAGAGTTTATGGAAACCCCCTCCAATCCTTTGAAAATTCCGTCCTCTAAAAGGTTTTCTCCTCCCGAAATCTTTTATAAACGCCCGATTAAAAATTCGGGGTATTACAACAGGCGAGGTCTTGACACGCACTGGATTCCTGAGACTCTAGTGATGCTAATGGGTGGCGCACGAGACCCAATGGTCGTCGGTGGCAACTAGAACGTGGCAACAACGGTGAAGCAAAGCGGCGGCGATGGCTTCGACGGTGCGACGGCACTACGATGATCCTCCGGTGACGAGAAGGTGCGCACCAGGTAGAACACGAGAAGGCGAACCCGACGGTGTAGACACAATAGCGACAGGGGATCACTGGCGGCAACGTAATCAAAGAAATCCCGAGACGACGGTGCTAGGTTTAGATCTCCAAATCCGGCGAAGAGGCGACGATCTAGGGTTTTGGGCTTCAGGGGATTAGCAGCGGAGGTTGAGGCGATCGGTTTGACATGCACGCCGAGGGCTTTTATAGCTTGTAGCAGCGGTGCTAAGGAGAGTCCGAACGCGGCACGACAACAAAGTCCAACTCGTGTCTGAGACGGAGATGATGAACAGTGCACCTACAGGACCCACATGTCAGTGGCGATGTCTCAGGTTATTTTGAGTCGAAAACGACACACGTGCGGTCGATAGGTGGGACCGGTGCGAGTGCGGGTGGGAGAGAGAGAAAGCGGGCCACGTGCGGGATTGGGCTGCGGACTGGGCCAGAAAGAGAATAGGGTTGGGCGGGGTGAAAAGATTTAGCCCACTGAATTTCCTGATATTTTAATTAGCTTTTGCATTTTAAAAATACCATAAAATCCAAATGAAAAATTAAAAATAGCAATTAAATTCATAAAAATTTCCATAAAAATCTGAAAAATATTTCCAAGCACAAAGAACTCAAATAAAATATTTTTGAAATTAATTGATGTTTAGATTAGTTATGTTAAATTATTTTGACATTTGAATGTCTCATTTAAGCTTGATTAAATTCAAATAAAATTTAGTTAATTTTTCAAGGGACTAAACTATTCAAAATGTTTTGAACATTTGAAAATTGGGATGTTATAGGGGATCACATGCCACAAGAGTAATATTTTTAACCCTAACTGAAAAATTCCATAATATTCTCATGAAAAATTAATTATAAATATAAAAGAAAAGTCTAGTATATTCTCAGCAAATCAATAGTCAGATTTGATTGATACTACCACTATATAATACTAGTAGAATATATCGTAAAATTCCTTGTGAAGAAAATAGTTTACAAGCGTATATTAAATTTCACGCAATGGCAGTAAAGAAAGTATTAGGGGAGCATTGATTCTTTACAGGTCACGGTGACTTGAGATATTCTTTTGCTATTTGTCTGACCAAAAGTTATTTTGCTATTTGTCTGGCCAAAAGTGCACCAGCAGCTAGGACTAGGAGTGTATACATTAACATCAGCACAACGCAAGTTGCAGTCATGCGTGCGACGGCCCACGCATTCAGGCAAGAAATTCATGCGGTTTCTATCGATGACTTGACTTGGCGTATCGTCGGCCGACCAAAAGAACGGATTGGTCACTCAAGCTTCTGGGAAGCGACATCTACAGAGCAAAGATCAAAGAAGAAACACGGTAAATTAGTTACTTGTTGATACGTACTCTACTTGCATCGTGAATATATATTTTTTCGTCGATGGACCCGTGTTAGAACAGGTGGCCACTGCATTTTCTCAGGAAATGATCTGTCCAATCACCCAACGCGTAAGAAGTTCAGATTATTCGAACGACGATGGGATTCAGATGTCCTAGTTGCTTCTCCTAATATAAGTATGGCGCCATGAGATAACATTAACAACTAACGAAAATACACCACCAATAGTTTTACCTCAAGGGCGATGAAAGAAATAGTACATGTCATTTTCGATTAGTAGGCACATTGTGCCGTGACAGGGCTGGTAAGTTGCTTACGTGCTAAGGGAAACAAAAGCAGTAAATGGTACCTAGAAATATATGTGCAGTTCAAGATTTTGATTTGTTACTTTTGTATGCGACTAAAGATGAATTAGTGCTGGGACCGGATTTTGAATTCAATCCCTTTTGTATTTCTACATCAGTTCCAGATCAATAGCTAGTGCATACAGTGAAAACATCGTTAATGACAAGTTCGAATAGCGGAATAATATTAATAAACAACTGAGTACCAACCTTATAACCACTTGATACAAAAGAGGCCAAAAGACCTTGGGTCTCACAGCAGTGGAAACAAAATAAACTCCGAGGTGGCCTATCGAATCGCCCACCGGCATTCGACTAGAGAGCACAACCTAATACTCTGGGTGTCCTTTGTCAAACCCGCAGACGTAGAAGTCGTAGTGTCCTCGGCACTATTGAAGACTTCTAAAATTTATTTTGAATGTAGCATGTGAGTACATAAAGTACTGCAGGAGTCTTGGGAAATATGTATATGCATAGCTTTAACAATTGGGTTTATATTGTTCTTTTGCACAAAATAATTATTTATGTTTAAACATTTTTCATAAAGCATATTTGACAAACGATGATTTAATAATTAAAATAATATAATTCTCTAGTAAAGGTTGTAGCTACCAGTCACTAGTATTGAGGCTTTATCCGCTAAGCTTTTATAAGTAGGGATCTAGCTGTCCAATTGGCTTTAACTGTCAGAATAACAATATAAAAGTTCCAACTACTATCAGATTCCCAAAATATTTCATTGAAAATAAAACTGAAATCTACTATGTGAAAATGCACCTTACCCGCCTTTGACCGTGAGCACAGTTATTCGAATAGTTTTACATTCTGCAGAGGTTGTACAGCTTGATCCGCATGAGATAATCAACTTATAATGTTGGTCATGACACGCTTTATTGGGCGTGCGATTAAGTGATTATCACCAGGTCTTTACAATACCATGCTCTAACACCAACCCGCCCGATGAGCTTGACCCCAAGTCATGGACCTCATTTACCATCGATCCGAGTCCACTGTTGTTGGGGATAACTTGTCCGGACATGGATGTTTGTTACCATCGATTAAAGCAAGCCCCGACAGACATAGACGCCAATTATCATCGTCTACATAATCCCAAAGAGGAACACCGACAACTACAACATATGGGTATAATGTTAGAACATGGTAAATTAGTTGGTTAGGTCCTTCCCATTTAGGACATGTGCTTATACGACATTGCTCGGTTTGAATAGACACAAGCGTCGGTCCTTAATCGACCAGGACGCGACAGTCAAAACTCATGTCACTCGCCCTAGTCTAAACAATTTCTACCATTTTATTTTATTTTCTAAATACTGACATTACCTAATGTCACACATTTTTTCAAACTAAAGCATAACAGATAATAATGGTTTTCCTCCCCATAGGTTGATCAAGATCGAAAAGCATGTCTAAACAATTCTACCGTGTTTAACTATTCCACAATGTTGTAATCAATATTGTGAAGTTACTATGCTAGGGTTACAAAGGTACAAGATAACAATTATCAAATAAAGATATTAACAATTTTAGGTTTAACTAACAACCTACAATTTGAACTCATCATTTTATGTGAACTAGCAATGTGTAATACTTTAAAACTAAAAATCATAGGTACAAAATGTTCAAAGGAGACTCACCTTCGTCAAAGTTAGAGGTTAACACGTCCGGTTAGTCCAAACTGGTGTCGGCAGCGTTGGATTCTACAAGCTTGAATCGAAAAAAAAAACAAAAAACAAATAAAATCTAAAAATTATAAAATTAGTAACAATAGAGAGATTATGAATTTAGATGAATTTAGGAATAAGAATCGACGAAATCAGATGTCGTATGAAGGAGAACGAGCATCCGAAAGTTTATCAGATTTGAAAAATTCTAAAAATTGGAAGAGGGAGGAGGGTATTCCAGGAATATTCTATTCTGATTTTATAACACAAAGACATAGTATGACACCTGGGCCCCATTTGTTAGTGAGTGGGAGAGAGATAGAAAGGGGATAGAGTATGACATGTGGGCCACTAATGTCAAAGTGAAAAGGAAGCAAGAACAGGGGAAGGAAAATAGAGGAAGTGCACAAGTGGCACGGGCATGCGGCGATGCCGGTGGGCTGCAGCGTGGGAGGGCTAGGCGGTGGGCAAAATGGGACCCCGGTGGGGTTCCCTAGCCATGTGTGACGGCGGCGCGGCCGTAGCGCCAGGGTGGTGACGTTGCTGTGGCATAGACGACGCGTGCATGGGCGGCGAGCACACGAGGAAGACATAGGGCTGCTCGGGAAGGCTCGGGAGTGGCCGAGGCAGCGCGACAAGGGTGGTCGACGGCGGGGAGAAGGTGGTGGCGGCAGCGACTCTCCATGGAGACGAATCAACTGAATCGAGGTGAGGGATGGGTGGAGAATCACTGGGGATACCTCATGACGTGGTCCAATCGGTGAAAAACTCATCGGGAAGGAGATCGAGCGACGGAGGAGATTTCGGCCTAGAGGAAGGAATGATGAAATCCAGCAATGAACTGCAACTGAATTTGAAATTGACTGAGGGAAACAATCATGGGGCTCGAGACATATGACGTGACGCGCTTCGGGGTTCGAAACTCTCACCGGAGCAACGGGAGAATGAAGTGGAGTGACAACCGGCACTTGAGAATACGAGGATTCCAGCAGCGACGAAGCTTTAGAGGCTCTGGGAGTAGCAAGGGTGTGAAGGGGGATGGACAAGGGTTGCAATGTGCAATTTATAGACTCGGGCGAGGAGTAGAACAACGGGAACATGAACGAAATTCATGGTGATGGTTTCGATCAACATTAACCGACAATGGGAAACGACCGTCTTGATGGCGCGATGATGGAAACGGTCGAGGCGTGAGGAGAGGAATTGGATGGCAATGGTGGCATGAATGAATGTGGCTCGGGCACGACGTGGGCGGCAGGAGCGTGCATGGCGTGAGCAGGGGTGGAGCTTAGCGCTCGACTCAACAGGAGCAGAGAAAGAAGAAAGGGAAGAACGAAAGAAAAAGAAAGAAATGAAAAGGAAAGGAAAGAAATGAAGGAAAAGAAGGAAAAAAGAAAGGGGGATGGCCAAGTGGTTTTGCTGGAAAATTTTAAATTACAAAATTTGAATTTGGAATTTGGAAACGAGATTTGAATTGAGACGATAGAATTTTGATTTGAATTACGGATTTGGAATTTAAATAAATGCAAAACTCTAAAAGAATACCAACATTTTTAATTAATTAATTTGAAATAATTTTTTGAAAAGGACCAAAATTTGGAGGTTACAATGAACTGCTAGTGGCAAGTGCTTGCTGACGTAATCATGCTGATGTAATCATGCTGCTTCATGTGTTTTGCACCTGGTAGCTTTTTTTGTTGATGCTACTGGTAACGAAAGACAAAGTTCAACCCGTGCGAGCTTGTTGGAGCAAAAATACGTTCTTTTAAGAGAAAGTAAAGTGGATCTTGTTTATGATCCACCGAACTTTCTCTAGTTATTGCGCTTGCAAATATTAAAAACTGTCTTGGAAGCTGACGACTAGCTGAGACTCCCGAAATTTACACAAGAGCATATCCGGTGGATATCTCAGTTTTCCCGTACTTGATTGGTTCCAAGAAAGCAGTAGTGACTTGATGATCTTTATAGTTCACTTGCTACCAAACTTACCTGACGTTGTGTATGATGTACGAGAAAATTGACATCTCTGGGTGTCGAGGAACATCAGTCGAAAGATAACCTCGTAGATAGAATCACATCAAATCATAGTTTCCCAACACTTAGTACTAAATCTGTCTGACAAAAGCTTTCTCTGATTAAAGTATACCAAGAATAGAATTATAGATGAACAATTAAACCAGCAAACAACTGAAAAACAATGTGGGACGGATTTGTTAGTTTAATTTCACTGCAATGATTATGTTTCTCTTCAGCAAAATAAGTCAGGTGTTTACTTGTTTTGATTGTATTAGAGATTACTAGCACCCGGCATATAAGTCTCGCTTATTCAGACTGAAATCTGCATGTCAGTCAAACTCTGTTTTCCTTCTGTTACTCAGTAGAGCTATTCTTCAGGTTCAGGTAAAGATCTAGAGTAAGAATAGGACACCATTTTGCATGTAACCGAATTCTGTTTCTTACTGAGAATAAATGGAAGAGTTACAAGCCGTAGCAAGAGGCGCCGCATAATATAGCTTCGATTCAGTTTTCCTCGTGGTAAGCGAGTTTTGTCGTATACACTGCTCATCGTCTCGAAACACAAGTGTGTTTTTCAGTTACGCTATCGAGGAATAGCGAGAGCGTAATCAAGCGGACTGTCAATTGGTATCAGAGCGGTTAACAACCGATCCTCTGACGATGCCAAGGGGTACAAGATCAGTGTCTCCTCCATACTCTGGATCCCACGGCGGCAGCAGTGGTCGAGCGACAGTTACAGGAAGCGGCGGCGGCCATGGAGTACTGGCGCAGGCGACGCCAAGAGAAACTGGCGTTTCTCTGAGATATCCTACTCTCACGCGCACCAATTACAATGATTGGGCGCTGATCATGAGGGTTAACCTCCAGGCTCAGGGAGTCTGGGAAGCGGTGGAACCAGGCGGCACTGAGTTCCGAATTGATCGAATGGCGCTGGCAGCCATCCTCCAGGCGGTACCTCCAGAGATGCTAGCGTCACTAGCATCCAAGAATACAGCAAAGTCTGTATGGGAGGCTATCAGAACCATGCGCATGGGAGTTGATCGCGTCCGGGAAGCACGGCTGCATGCCTTGAGCAAGGAGTTTGAGGCCATTCACATGAAGGAGACAGAGACCATAGATGACTTCTCAATGCATCTCTCTGGTCTTGTGAACAACATGCATACCCTTGGTGACAACATCAAAGATGAGAAGGTGGTTAAGAAGTTCCTGCGGGTGGTACCTGACAAGTACTCTCAAGTGGCCATCTCAATTGAACAACTCCTTGACTTAAGTACCATGACACTCGAGGAGCTCACCGGGAGACTGAAGTCTGTTGAAGATCGGTTGAGTCACAGCCAACATCAAGATGGTGCCGGACGCCTATTACTCACTGAGGAGGAATGGGCGGCTCGCACTAAGAACAAGCATCAAGGTGGCTGGAGAAACGATGGCGGCAGCTCAAGTGGGTATCAGAACCGTGGACATGGAAGAGGCAGTTCCGAACAGAAGGGGTTCAGTGCCCAAGCCAACAAACGTGACAAATCCAAGGTAAAATGCTTTAATTGCAATCTTTATGGGCATTTTGCAAGGGAATGCCGTAAACCTCGCCGCGAGCGCAAGGAACAGGTGAATGTGTCTCAAGTTCAGGAGAATGAACCAGCACTTCTGATGGTGCAAGCCTGTGAAACCTCAGAAGCAAGAAAGGATGAACCTGTTGAGATTTTTCTCAATGAAACTCATGCACAGGTGAACCTTGGGTATGAAGGCGATACCTGCAGCGGCATGTGGTACTTGGATACTGGTGCCACAAACCACATGACCGGAACAAAAACAAATTTTGTCGATCTTGACACCTCTGTGCGAGGATCGGTAAAATTTGGAGATGGGTCACTAGTTGACATATGTGGGAGGGGCTCAGTGATGCTCAGGTGCCAGAATGAAGAACACGAACCCTGAGTGATGTCTATTACATACCGAAGCTTCACACCAACATTGTAAGCATTGGACAACTAGATGAGCGTGGCTGTGAAGTCCTTATCAAACAAGGTGTCCTCACTGTGAGAGATCAGCACAATAAACTCTTGGCCAAGGTAACAAGAACTAGCAGTCGCTTGTATATGCTCAATCTTAATATAGCGAACACAGATATACAGCGATCCGTTTAATCGAGGAGGCGTGGCGATGGCATGCTCGGTTCGGTCATTTGAACTTCCACTCTCTAACTCGGCGGCCTTACGAGGAGATGGTTCGTGAAATCGCCAAAACCGCAGCGGTGGAGCGATTTGTGATAGTTGTCTTGTTGGCAAGCAACGTCACACTTCATTCCCTGAAGCAACAAGCTACCGCGCCAAGACTACACTAGAACTGGTACATGGTGACTTGTGTGGTCCCATCTCGCCGGCCACACCGGGGAAAGGAGTTTCTTCCTACTCCTGGTTGATGACTTATCTCGATACATGTGGGTAAAGCTACTGAAGACGAAAGCTGAGGCTGCTGGAGTTATCAAGCATTTCCAAGCAAGTGCTGAATTGGAAAGTGGAACCAAATTGAAAGTGTTCCGAACAGATCGAGGTGGTGAATTCAACTCTTTAGAGTTCGGAAATCTTGGGCGAGATCAAGGAGTGAAGCGGCACCTCATCGCACCGTATTCACCACAAAGAAATGGAGTGGTCGAGAGGAGAAACCAGACTGTGGTGGCTATGGCACGAAGCCTACTGAAGGCAAAGGGCGTGCCAGGGAGATTCTGGGGTGAGGCAGTCACGACGGCTGTCCACATACTCAACCGATCTCCCACAAAGAGTGTCGACGGCAAGACTCCTTACGAAGCCTGGTATGGAAGACGACCGAATGTACATTATTTCCGCACGTTTGGTTGCATAGGACATGTTAAGGTGGTAAAACCAAACCTGCAGAAACTTGATGACCGCAGTGTGCCCATGGTTCTGATTGGGTATGAAACTGGGAGCAAAGCATACAGGATGTATGATCCAGTTGGGAAGAAGGTTCATGTCACTCATGATGTAGTGTTTGATGAAAAGACCGGGTGGGACTGGAGCAAGGAAGAAGATCATTCGGGAGACCCAGCTCTTAATGATACATTCTCTGTTCAGTATACTATATTTTCAGGTGCAGGAACTGATCGTGAGATCACACCTGATAATGGGAATCCTCAAGATATAAATGAGCTGCAGCAAGATGATGCACATACTGTCTCTCACGATGCTGAGCCACGAACACCAAACTCGGGAAGTTCAGCGACAAACACACCAGTGCAGTGGGCAACTCCTCCAAGCATCGAGACAGCCAGTGCACCTGAAGGACCCAGGCGATACCGCACACTGAAGGACATCTATGACAATACAGAGGTACACGAGTTAACTGAATCCTTCAGTGAACTATGCCTCATTTTAGCTGAAGAACCATCCTCCTTTTCAAAAGCTGAGAAACATAGGTGTTGGCAAGAAGCAATGCGTGAGGAGCTCAATTCAATTGAATCCAATAGCACCTGGAATCTTGTAGACCCTCCTACAGGAGTTCAACCGATCGGACTAAAGTGGATTTTCAAGGTCAAAAGAGATGCCCAAGGACAGATTGTGAAACACAAAGCACGTCTGGTAGCAAAGGGGTTTGTACAACAACAAGGTGTTGATTTTGAAGAAGTTTTCGCTCCTGTGGCTAGAATGGAGACGGTCCGCCTACTGCTAGCTCTTGCAGCAAAGAAAGGATGGGAGGTGCATCATATGGATGTAAAATCGGCCTTTCTGAATGGAGATCTTCAGGAGGAAGTCTATGTGTGCCAACCTCCTGGTTATGTGGATAAGAACAATGTTCACAAGGTGCTTCGACTCAACAAAGCATTGTATGGCTTGAAACAAGCACCAAGAGCTTGGAATGTGAAACTGGACACTAGTCTTCTATCACTTGGTTTCGAGAGAAGCTCCTCTGAAGCTGCTGTTTACAAAAGGGGTATGGAATTATCAAGTTTGATTGTGGGAGTTTATGTTGATGATCTGATTATCATGGGAGCACAGCAGCAGGAGATTCACAAGTTCAAACAAGAAATGAAGAAGCTTTTCAGCATGAGTGATCTTGGTTTGCTGAGTTACTACCTGGGTATGGAAGTACATCAAACCAAAGAAACAATAACTATAAATCAGTCGGCATATGCACGAAAGGTGTTAGAAAAGGCTGGTTTAACTGACTGCAATCCATGTCATGTCCCAATGGATGCAAGACTCAAGTTAAGTAAGGTAAGCAACCAACCACCTGCTGATATTAATACATATAGAAGTCTAGTTGGGAGCCTCAGATACTTGGTACATACAAGACCAGATATTTCTTATTCTGTCGGTTATGTAAGCCGTTTTATGGAGGCACCGACAAGTGAGCATATGGGTGCTGTGAAACAAATATTGCGCTATATCAAAGGGACAATAACTCTTGGTTGCTGCTATACAAGAAATTCAAATGAGGAGCTGAACCTCATTGGTTTGGACGATGATGATATGGTGGAGATGTGGATGATCGAAAAGCACTTGAGGAGTATTGTTCATGCTTGGAGAAGATCCAATCAGTTGGCAATCGCAAAAGCAAAAGGTAGTGGCACTATCTTCTTACGAAGCGGAGTACATTGCAGCAACAACCGCAGCGTGTCAGGGCATATGGCTGGCACGCTTACTTGGTGAAATGATGAAGGAAGAACCAAGGTGCATAAAATTGAGGGTGGACAATAAATCTGCTATTGCATTGTCCAAAAAATCCAGTGTTCCATGATCGAAGTAAGCATATAGATACACGCTATCACTTTGTAAGACAGTGTGTTGAAGAGGGGAAACTGGAGATTGATTTTATTAGCACGGAACATCAGCTAGCAGATATCCTAACCAAACCGCTTGGCCGGGTCAAGTTTCTGGAAATGCGAAGCAAAATCGGACTGAAAGATGTGCAGCAAAATTAGGGGGTGTTTTGTTAGTTTAATTTCACTGCAATGATTATGTTTCTCTTCAGCAAAATAAGTCAGGTGTTTACTTGTTTTGATTGTATTAGAGATTACTAGCACCCGGCATATAAGTCTCGCTTATTCAGATGAAATATGCATGTCGGTCAAACTCATTTTCCTTCATTACTCAGAGAGCTATTCTTCAGGTTCAGGTAAAGATCTAGAGTAAGAATAGGACACCATTTTGCATGTAACCGAATTCTGTTTCTTACTGAGAATAAATGGAAGAGTTACAAGCCGTAGCAAGAGGCGCTCGGCATAATATAGCTTCTGTATTCAGTTTTCCTCTGTGGTAACTGAGTTTTGTCGTATACACTGTTCATCGTCTGAAACACAAGTGTGTTTTTCAGTTCAGCTATCAGGGAATAGCAGAGCAGAATCAAACTGATTCTGTCAGGATTTACTGCCACTTGGTAAGTTCCAGAGTCCCAAATATGCAGATAGAAATTATTAGATGGCCTGGCCGGCCCATATATCTCGTATGTTCGGACTTCAGAGCTAATATGGTCTAGTTTTAAGGCAGAGTTATTTAGATCGGCAAATAATTTGCGGGCTTTCACAGTATAGTGTTTATTAACATACTGGGCTGGACCATATTCGAAGTTCAAGTGAGGTTTAGACAGCCTCTCAAAAGAGTACCCATGTTCAGAACCTCTTCTTAAAAAAAAGGAGTATGTTCAAAAGCACTCAGTAATGAATCTATCAAAAGAAAAAGATAACTCAGAAATGAGATAAGTATTTCAAAATGGCTTCCGTTGATGATATTTATACTATTCTTGATTTTTTTTTTGAATGTGGGTGGCTTCTTCTGAGATATAGCCATAAAATACTGGAACAACCTAAAGATGTCTTGCTGAAACTTGAACCAATGGAAAGGTATCAATAAATCCCTTTATCATTTGCTTCTCTTTTGTATCTCCCTTGTTTTGTTCGCTGTCCCAAGGAAAGGTTTTCTTCTTGTTAACTACACATTCCAGTTTTCCTGGAGCATTTCAAGTTCTCAATTATGTGTTGAATAATGAGATCGAGCCTATTTCATTTATCACCACTGACAAATTTGGAATAAGACGGAAATTTGGTCGAGTTTTTTTTTTTGTCTTCTGAATAGTTTATAGAGGCGAAGGGGTTGATGAGTTGATCCAAAGCAAACAAGAACATTGGCAGATAAAACATAAAAATTAGAAACAATCTATTTTATTTTAAAAAAATCATAAATCATGTAGTAGATGCTCGATCTATTCAGAAAAGAAAATATATAACCACTCTTCTATACTCCTACTTCGAAATAAAAATTGAAGTGTGCAGTTTGCTAATCCAAAACCAAATCATCTTCAAGAAAAATAGGATGGAATAAACACACGATAAAGGGTTTTAGAAGGGTTTCTCTTCTCTCCTCCCTCCCTCTCTTCCATTCTTCTTCCCCAAGCTAAACCACCTAAAGAACACACATGCACTCATACAAATCAGAACGGCAGAAGGACTCACCTTCCCCTCGACGAAACCCTAGGATTCGCCAAAGCTCCCGACCTCTCCGCCCCCAATGATGTGTTCCACGGTCGCCGCCAATGGGTTCCCGGTGCGGCTCACTGCCGACGACGGTCGCGGCAAGGGCTGCGGTGGCGGGTGCTGAGGTGAGGTCGCCGCTTCTCAAGACTCTAGGGGCGCTGAGGGGCTGTCGGAGCCCGATGCCGGGGAGGAGGGTGTACTTTTGCTCTGAAACGACCATATTTTTCAAATAGGGTTCTTGGGAAATAAAATAGAGAAAAATGACAAAGAGTTCTTTGGAGAAAATGAGATTACTTTTTATTGCTATGAACTAGATCCTTTACAGAGGGTGCCTTCGACAAGGCGGTAGACTAATCCTAATTACATTGAGCGTAATGCTTGCTATGCTATTGAATCAGAGTTGAAACATGAATAATTGATTGCGATGCTTAAATCTAATGCCTTTATTCCTCTGTGCTCCATCTTTAAATAACCAATGAAAAGGTGGCAGTTACTCCTAGAGAAGATGCCTGTTAGAAGTGACACGTTTAGTCTGAGGGATAGTTGTTGTTAGTGAAACAGTAACTAATCGTCAGTTAGCGTTTGTGAGACACTCAACCGTATGGTAGTTATTGCCAGTGTCTTAGGACCATGAACCGTTGTGTGGTATGGCGCAAATATGACATGTGTTCCATTCATCACATGGTAATAATATACATGGAGTTAGATCCAGATACTAGTTCAAGGCTTCTACGAGCAGTCATTTGGTCAGAGATTGGGTACAGGACCTCATCCGACCAGTATACCCATAAGTAACCTCTGAAATCCTTACGACCATAGGGGCCGTTAGCCTTAAGGGTTACGACCATGAAGATGTATGATCTTTTAATTATGTATTAAAGTAATACATAGAGATTTTAATCCTCTTCAAGGGTGTACCCGATTTGCGCTATCGCCCTGGATTTCGATTGCAGACCAGAATGGCACTAAAACTGCTTACGAACATTTAAAAAATATTTATTTTATTAAATTATGGCCTAACAGCTATTTTGCAGCAACAAAATGGGCATCTCAAACCCAAGATTTAGCTTACATTCAGAAAAATCAAATAGCATCCACAGGAAAGCTTGAGTGCGGTCACAACCTTAACACGATCTCCAAAGTGTCCTTCAATCTTTTGATACACCTTCTGATGAAAATTTAGCAAGATTGAGTACACAACGCACTCAACATGCCACATGTGAAAGCTATTTAACTACATACCAGGAATTCAATTGATTGTCGAAGGTTTACAATATCAGGTATATGTGGATGCAACATTTGAGTTTAAGCAGTTACCTTTAAAATGGTAAAATCACATGCAATATACACACAACCTAATAGCGTGCGACTGAGTTGAGATAACAAGGCATTCCCACAGCTCAACCTTTCTAGCCTATACCCGGTAGGTTCAAGGTCAATACAACCATCGGGAAACCACTTACCAATGGTGGAGTGTGTTGTCCGATGCTGACTGGTCTATACCATTGTGTAGTTTAGCGAGTGCCCTGACTGACCCACACCTGACTCACCCCCAATCCGCGACTGCTCTATACAACAAGAGCAGATATACCAAACCGTGGTTGAGCGAGTTATGTGTCTATTATTTGGCACAAGATTCTAGTTCTTACCTATCTCCAGTGAGGAAATAGACCAACACCAACTGATGGTTGTCCACCTACTTGGTCTCACCTTTGACTCACTTTTGTTAAGTCTATTGGGTTGTCCATCCTCTTGATCTCAACCCTCAACTCTCCACCAAAACCATTGGCGGTTAGCCAATACTCTTTTTCAGTTTTTCTAAACACATTGTGTGACAATATCGAACATCTATTAATATTTTATGTATCATAAACTTGTCAAGGTGAATATGACCTACAAAGAATAGGTGGGTGTGGGTGTGTGGGTGATAGGATTTATCTAAGCATCATGACATTCAAATATTATTGCAATAACAAAGTAATTGGCATAAATACAATAATAAAAGTAATAATATAAATAAATGGAATGTGGGCTCAAAATGATCAAATAGATGCAACTTGCCTCCATATCAACAATCCTTGACTGGATTTACCTCTCTTGTGTCTTGTTCAATTCCTTCTGTAGGTTGATCAATAAATTCCTTTTCTGAAAATGCAATAAATAAATCAAGGCTCAACAAGAGACGAGCTGAGAACAATATGAATTAAATAAATTTGGAAAGAGTAGAAAAGAAAGGTGGTGTTGGTGGTTGGGATTTATTGTGTGCTTGATTTAGTCAAACGGAGTTGAAAATAGGATTCACAGGCTCGAAATGGTCGAAATGGGTATATTACGTCTTATTGGGTCTAGGATGAATAGTGTTGGGTTCAGGTGAACAATACCAAGTTTAGTACTATTCATTATCGGGTTTGGGTTGAATAGTACCATGTCTAGTGAACAGTGTTAATTCAACACTATTCATGGTGGATTCAGTTTGATGAACAGTAGTGGGTTGGGCTGTTTACTGTTGGGCTTCACAGTAATGGGCTTCAATGAATATTGTTGGTGTGTATCGGGTTGGGTTTTAAATAGTAATGGGCTGCACAGTGTTGGGCTAGTTCAGTAGTTGGGCTTATTTGGCGACCCAAGTGGGCATTTGGCCCACTTCGGCCTTTTAACCGAAGGGAGCCCAGCTCCCTTTTTCTTTCTTCTTGCTGGTTTCCTCTACTTTCTTTCCTTCTCTCTGGCCAACAGTGGCGGCGGTGATTGCGGCGGCGGCGGTGGTCGGCGGCGGCGAGGGAAGGTGCGAGGAGTAACTGTGAAGCATGGGGATTCCATTTTTGGTCTTAAGTACGACCGGAAGTGGCTCGAGGTGGGCTCACGGTGGTAGTGGCATACGGCTAAAGTAGAGCAACGGCGATCTCCGATGGTGCGGCAGCCAAATTGGCTAGCTTGGGAGCATTAATGGGGTGAGAGGATCTTGGTGGTGGTGACAGTGGAGCTGGGGGAGGTCAGAGGTGGCTTGGCGACGGTGGTCATCGGCGGTGTAACTATGCCGCACGGTGGCGGCAAGCTGAGGGCGGTGGCGCTAGGCTTGGAGCGCGGGGGCAACTTTGCGGTGGTGAGGCAGAGCTCACAGTGGGGTTGGAGGGGTGAGGGCATGGACAGTGGCAGGGAATTAAAGAATGGGGCTTATTTGGTGTTTCTCGGGCGCGGTGGCGATTGACGGCGGTGACTGGCATTGGGGAAGAAGAAGCGGTGTCGTGGGGTTAAGGGGAGGCTGAGGATGAAGATGGTGTCGTGGCTCAGGCTTTTATAGCCAATCAAGGCGATAGCGGCAGTGGTTGAGCCGGGGTGAGCGCGCGTGGCAGCGACGCGGGTGGTGGAGTGGGCTCGGCGTCGTAGGAGAGCAAGGTGGCGACAATTTGGCAACGCGGGAATAGTGGTGTCTCACCTGTGCGGTTGCCAGTGCTGGCGAGGGTGGTTGCGGCGACTGCCGGGCGTCAAACACCTGGTGGTGGTGGCACGAGGCTTAGTGTGGGAGAAGGGCCGAGACAGTGTGGTTCTGGCGTGGGCAACATTAATGCCCTAGGAGAGGTGGCGGGGCAAGGTAGCAGGTGCTAGTGTGGACAAAGTCGACGACGATAAGGGGTTTGTCGGCATGACTTGGCGAGAAGAAACAAAGAGAAGGCGAACACGCTCGGAGGCACCTTCAGACTGGGCAAACGGAAATCCAAAAAGGGAAACCGAAAAGGGAGAAAAACTTTCCGAATTGGGCAAGAAACCAAACTCAAGCCAAACTCAAGCAGTTTTTAAATTTTTGAAAATTTTGGGTCTTTTCAACCTACCCCCTTTAAAAAGAATCTCATCCTCGAGATTTGCTGAAAACGGGGAACAAGAAGATAGAAATTGCTATAGTTCAGATTCTCATATGTCATTTCTTTTATTCAGAGTGAACTCCATTGATGTTTGTCAATATCTGATAAATCTGTCAGTGTTTGTACTTCTCTGCCTCATTTGCATTTTTGTAATACTCTTTCCCTTTCTTGCCGGTACCTCTATATCATCCTTGTTTTTCTTTTTCTTGACACTATTTACCAAATATATTTGGCTATTTCCCTTTTCATATCTTTCCACCAAAATCTCCTTTTCAAGTATTGGTATATCTTTGTTCCTCCTTGATGTATTGAGGATTGTGATGAATGAGCTTATGGTAAAATTAACTCTTTCATCTCTTTCTTGTTTGGAATATACATATGGTTGTGAAATCGTATTATTCCTTGCTCATCTTTACTGAATTCCACTGAATTATTCTTCTGACTGTCCCTCTTAAGTTGTTGAATTTCCTGATCTTTCTGTTGTGTATGTTTAACCTGTTCTATCAAATTTGGTTGTATTTCTAAAGCTGATACTAACCCTTGTTCAGCTATCTCCAAGTTCAATTGTTGCATTTCCATCTACAGATGAGATTGATATTTCTTCATTACATTTAGGTTGTGATATATTTTTCTATTGAGTGCATCTGCTACAACATTTGCTTTTCCGGATGATATTGAATATCTATATCATAATCTTTGATTAAATCTAACAATATTTGTTGTCTTAAATTCAAATCTGGCTAGGTGAAAAAAGTACATTGGGCTCTTGTGATCAGAAAATACATCGCAATGATTTCCCAACAGATAATGTCTTCGAATCTTCAATGAATGTACCACTATTGCTCATTCTAAGGGCTGAATGTTTCTGTTGGTTATTTGGGTATATGATGTTGTCTTCTTCAGTTTCTGCCTTACTATCTTGGTTTTCTTGACCCCTTTGTGATGTCTTGAGAATCGTGTCTTTCTTTTATTTCAACTAGTATCTTCGAACAAACTATTCTCCTTTCATGGTGGAATGTGAAGATAATTTTTTTCCTAAATCTCTTGTTGGACCAGCAAAAACTGTTAACTTGAAGAGTTTCTGTTTACTATCTCAGTCAAAGTTGTTCTTATCCGGGCGATGTTATCACTTTTATTGATCTTGTTTTCATCTTTTCTTTATTGAAGATAATTTATAAACTCTATCCATTGTATCTCAAAATTCATGCTGAAGTGACTTGCTATGGGTACTATTCCAATCCATTCAAGATGAGTTTTCAAATACTGCTCACAACTGCACTGATTGGTTGATATTTTGGTATTACCTTCAAGTATCTCCGAAATTTTTTACTTGATCACTCACACATATATATATCTTGCTGTCAAATTCATGAGGAACGTGGATGTGCTTATTGATTCCAAGAGTGTCATTAATGTTGCTTTCAAACTTCTTCAATAATTGACGTCAGGCGAAGTCTTGATAAATACTGAATACGTACCCCTTGTTTCATGTGCAAATATGCTGAATTCTGTTGTCTCCTTAAAGTGGGTGGTTCAACTTGCTTGTTTTTTCTTGAAGAGTAAAATGTCTGAGAGGATGTTGATCGCACTTTTGTAGTTCCATTAGGGTTTAATTTCACACTGAAATGTAAATTCTGACTTTCTATTAAAGGTTTTTTTTTTCTTTTCATGAGCGGTGCACTGCTCGACCATCTCACCCTTACCGTACACAAGCTCACGAGGGCTGATGCGATGCATGTGAGGACTGAAACCATGGTTATATAGTTTTGAAAATAAGCACCGTACCCATACGTATTTGGCTGCCATAATGCACCCTCCTCTCCCGATCAGGGGCGACCGCGGCTAGGGTTTGGTGCCTAGAGGTGAGACCTGCAACAAGGAGTGAGGAAGAGGGTGCTCGGGGAGACGATCGAGTAGTGGACAGATTCCTCGGAGCAGTGGGTCAGCGAGCTCGCCACCGCCCTGTCGAGGGTACGTACGTACCAAAAGCCAATTATGGATGAGGACCGAGCGTATAGGGGATCTGTTAATGCATCTCCAAGTTTTCGGGGATGCACAGATAAAAACACTGATTTGCATGATTCAAAAAAGTTGCACTTGGATTCTGCAAAGACATATAGTGCAGTGTACAAAAGGTCAAAGCCAAATAAGCACAGGAAAAATTTGGATTCGGATGCACATGGAAATGCGGATAGCACTTCCGTTTCCAATAATGATGGTGATTGGTGGGTAATCAACCTCCAGAGTACAGTCCTGTTGCACCTGGTAGTGGTAGTTTGCGAAGAAGCGCGAGGTCATATGCATGCACTGATGATGGTAGAGCAAACAACTGAAAATTCTTATAGTTCCCATGAAGCATCAATTAGTGGGAGACGAATTGTTACAGATGTGCGTGAAGAAATATGGGGATAACCAATGAAGACAACAGTTTAAAGTCTGCTAACAAAAGAGAGAGTTGCAACTTTCCTGATACACATCTATTGAAGAAAAGGCGCCATGGATCCTTGAAGTATTCGTGGCTGATGATGCTAGAGCATGAAGATACCTATCGTTGTATTCCTCAACTTGGTGACGACGTTATATATGTACTTGCGGCAGGTAATGTTATTTTTCGTATTTGTGTATTTTGTATAGATAGTATGAGATAACTATGGATTGCGGTACAAACAACTTTTAGCTGCAAAAAATATATCATTTTTTCCTTTGCCACGTTTTGCCACTTCTGCCTAGACCTGTTCATAGCCAACCCTCTCCTCTTTTCCACTTCACTCATTCACCGCTCTCAATATACAGTATGTTTTGGGCAAGGTTTGAAAGTTTTACTAAGCCAAGTTGCACTTTGCGGATTTGCGGTTGTACTTGTTTTACACGAGAGGTCATGACAAGATTAAGTCCTTAATTCACTGGACGGTTCATACCACATACCAACCATTCTCGTACTACGCTCGCACTCCACCATTCTTTCCATCCGTCCGGATGGGGTACTAGCAAGTTGTTTAGGTTTTGGGAAGGAAACCAATTAACGCAACACATCAGTCATCTACATCCCATGACCGCCCAAAACCAATTTTCATGTTTAAAGGATGATGATCGGAACGATTATTGTCCCGGTATTTAAGCAAGACTAGCATGTCGCTTAAGTACAACCTATACTAGTATTACCATATATTTACTAGGGTGACAAAGGATCTTCGGATTCAATTATCAAAGGATGGCTTAATAAGTAATTAATCAACAAATGGGCAATTAACTACCTTAAGCTTTAACATATCATTGGTTACAAAATTAAAGCATGCAACTTTGCTATTTTAAATAAACATAGTTTGCATAAAATGTAGGTTCGAATGATCAAAGTATTGACTACTTTGGGTCGATTATCGTGGCCTTGATCTTACTCGGGGCCTTCGCTCGTGGGTTTTGAGTTCCGGATCTTCGTCTTTATCCAAATCTTGATCTCGCCGAGTCGAAGCTTCTTACGGACTCGACTCCTAATTATCTGATACAAGCAAGACAACAAATAAACCAAGAACTTCCAAAATACCAAATATAAACAAAGCACTATAAATAAGTTTTATGAGGAACAAGTCAAGAGACGAGATTCAGCGAGGCGGGAATGTTTGACAAGGTCAAACGATTAACTGAGTACACGAGACAAAGGCGGAGATACTCAGCCGAGGGAAAACAAGGGGAGACAAAGTCGAATGAACTATCGCAGGGATACTTGACTTTGGATACCGCTGATCGGCCAAGATTAGAATACACGATAAATTGGACGAACTTCAAAAATGACGGTAACACATTTTTAATAGAGACGACTTTTGAACAGGGATAAAAAGAGATAAACAATATTTAGATCGACGAATACTGGATAGGATTACAAGATTATTAATTAGGTTTTCAAAGTAAGCCGTCGAGATTAACAGGTTAATCTCGAATAGCCTTCCAAAATATTTTAAGAAAATGCCAGTTTATTTTAAAGCATTTTACACAACGCGGAAAATTTGAATAAATATATTTCAACTAAAATAGACACGATTGCAGAGACGATTACGAAGGTCATTTGCATAACCTCGATTTCCCGAGATTGTGCAAATTTCGCTCTTAATCGATAGCTCTCAACTAAAAGCAAAAATGATAGTTTTACTAGTACTTGGCAATGGCGAGTTAACCACTAACAACGGTTAATCGATTCATCGCAAGTCGTAGCAAAAATCATCGAGAACAATTGTTTTGGAAACGTTTTCGCCAAAATGAAAAACTACTAGTCGATCGAGCAGTACAAAACGATATATACAAAATCGCCATACAAGCACAATCGCTATACAACAACTTCCAATACACAACTCTAATACACAAACCATTTATCGCTTCACGACTAACCTGCACAACCTAACCAAAATATTCGCAATAGCGACATACCAATCTCAATACACAAATCTCAATTGCATACACAAAACATCTTCCCAAAAACTAAACTATCACTTCATACACAAATAATCATACACTGACAAATCCTTCCAATGGCATACACAAAACTACACTGCATACACACAAATATTCATACATACACAAATGCAAAACACAAGAACAAACGCTGCTGCTCCAAATGCTGCTGCTCCACTCTACTGCTGCTCCACTGCCGAAGAGAGAGAGAGACAGACAGAGAGAGAGAGAGAGAGCAGAGAGAGAGGGAGCAGAGAGAGAGACAGAGAGAGCAGAGAGCAGGGTGGGGCCAGGTGGCGGGCAGTTGGACCGGAGGAGAGGGCGGTCGGACCGGGGAGAGAAGGGAGAGCACGGGCGGCGGCGAGGCAGCACCTGGGAGAGCAGCGGCGGCGCAAGGCCACCAGAGCAGGGAGAAGAGCCGGGAGGGGAGAAGACGAGCGACGCAGACTGGGGGCGCGAGGAAGAAGGGCTCACCGAGAGGGCGGCGCATGGGAGCGGTGGAGGCGGCCCGGCGGGGCGGAGGCGACGCGGAGGGAGGAGCTTCGGGGCGACGACGGCGCAGACGGGCGGAGCCGAGGCGACGACCGCACAAGGGCGGACGCAAGGCCGACGGGCGAAGGGCTTGAAGTGAGGCGGAGCGGAGGGAGGTGCGGCCGGAGGGAGGGGAGAAAGGTGGCGGGGACACCAAGAAGGGGGCGAAGAGGAGGATGAAGGCGGCTCGGCCCTTTATGGCCGGGAAGAGAGGGGAAGGAGAGGAAAGCATGGTGGGCGTGGAGGACGCGGAAGAAGGGGAAAGCCGTGCGGCGCGGCACGAGGCGTCGCGGACGGCGGAGGTGGGTGGGTTCATGAGCGCCCGAGGCGTGGAGAGAGCAGAGGGGGTCCGGCGAGGAGACGAGGATCCTCCTCCTTTGGCTCTTTAAGACAAAAGGTATTCGCTACACACAACCTATTCTCATAACTAAGACAGTTGGCCCCATCTGTGGAGACGGGACAATCAACTGCCAATAAAGGGGGAGATGAAAGCATCTTTACACCTGACGAGGATTAAAACCTCTATTTATTATTTAGAATATAGAAGACCATACGTCTTCATGGTCGTAACCCCTAAGGCTAACGACCTCACTGGTCGTAAGGATTCTGGAGGTTACATAACACATAACCTGGTCGGACAAGATTCCAAACCTAGTCTCCGACCAGTCAGAATGCTCACAGAGCTTTGAACTGGTATCTGGATCTGAGTCTCGGTATATACTTTACCGTGTGACGAATGAAACATGTGCTGTATATTCCATACCACGCGACGTTACGTGACTCTAAGACACTGGAATACAGTTAAATGGCTCACTATAATATAACCGCACAGCAGTTGATACATTGTCAACTGCCGCCTCTCTCCGACCAGACGCGCCACTTCTCAACAGGCGTCTCTCCCAGGGACAACTGCCAACGCTTCATCAACTATATAAGGAGGACCGTGGAAGGAGGAGAGGAGGGACCGAAGAGAACATCGATTGGAATCACTCTCAGAAGATAGCCAGTCGATTAGATTGCAAAGTCATAACAAGCATTGTGCTCCAGTGTTAGGAGAACTAGCCTTTGGTCTAGATTGTAGACACATTTTGTAATAGCCAGTTCATCTCAATAAAGAGCAGCCACATTCCTTACCAGGAGATACATGTCATTGTTCCTCTGTCTTTTATATATTTGTAATTTCGACAATTTGATCGTCGACAGCTGGCGCCGACCGTGGGAAAGAAGGCGCAATTCTCCTGAAGAAGTTCTTCGCTCATTAAATCCTCGCCCACCCTTCATAATCGTTCATGCGACTATGGCAGGAACTTGGGACGAGGAGAACTGGTTCGATTTGGATGACTACTTCAATCTCGACATGGAAGCCCGCATTCAGGCCATGCAAGAAGATTAGGCATCATCATCTTCCTCATCCACCGGTTCGCGAGTCGCTGACAACAGTGGAGTCGAGCGGATGGATGAGGATGCACCACTGCGACAAGTGGTACTTCTCGAGGGACAAGACTCTCCGACCAGCTCGGAGCGTCCGAAAATCCCGCCAAGCCCGGTCCTTCCGAAAAAGGTGATGAATCCACAGCCCAACAATTCAAGAATCCATACATTCTCGACACAATCATGGCTGACAGGTACTCACCAACGGCTTCTAGAAATTTTAGGAGGCAACCGGCATCTGGTAACAGTGTCGATGAAACTCTCACCGGTTATAGACCGAGTGGGAACGATAAGGCTAAGCATACGATCAGCAACCCGCAGGATCAAGCTAAGTTCACCACAAAGACCTCAGGAGGTGCTCATCTCCGACCGGTCTCCGTCGTGGAAGTCTCTGGTAGAAGCACTGAGCCGCTCTCCACTGGTTACAGTGGAAGTTCTCCGGAGGATCGCTGCTGGAAACACGAAGTCAATGCGATCGGAAATCCTGATCGCAATGCCGTGTACGGTCCTGCACACAATGCCTCGCCACCATGCACTAATGGAAATGGCACAGGCAATCAAGCACCAATTACCAGAGGCGACAGAATTGATGGACGTCCATCAGTTAATACACATGTTTCTGCCCCACCAAGAATGATGGATCGGAGGGGACCAGGAACGAGGTCAAGAGAAGGTTCAGATCTACGAACTCCAACAACCTCGATGAATCCACCGAGACCTTCAGTGACGGTACAAAACCTGCTGCGTATTCAGAATATTCTAAATAATACTGACCCTGCTCTGGTAGGAGCTCCAGGCTTTGTCCAATTAATGGGGCAGGTATCGGAAATTCTTCAACCAACCGTGCAACATACAAAAGCATACCGGGAACACAGGACAGCACAAAGTCAGACTATGACTTCGTCCCAACGTTCCTCCCCCGGCAAAGGGTAGCATAGGTATGTTGGGAATCGATCGGTACCAAGACCTCCTGGACGATTTCGACCAACGAGTTATGAAGGAATGAGGTTATTTCACACCACCACGCCTTCCCTTCGTCGAGAGGATTATTCGCTTGGCCTCGATGATCTGTGTCATCGTCTAGGTCGAGCAGGTGATCAAGGGTGTCATCTCAACACCCATGATCAGATCGGAATACTGGAGCCCCGGTTTTCTAATCTAAGAAACTGGTCTCTGACCGATTACAATCGGCACCTTTTCAAAGAAGGCACCACGAGTCAGTCATGGGCTGTCGAGCTTTCTCCACACGGCTCTAGGCCGTGCGTTGGCCTAATAGGTTCCGACCGGCCAACATGGATATATGTCCAATGGGTCCCAGAACTTGTTGGAATTTCTCCATATTTATACCACCGCCATCAGAGCTGCTGGTGGTGATGAAAATGTAATGGCCAACTACTTGCCTACAGTACTAGAGGGATCTGCCCGATCCTGGTTGCTCAACCAGCCGGTCGGGTCAATCTACACTTGAGAACAACTCTACGATCTTTTGATCGTAAATTTCCAGGGTACGTACGACCACCCTGGAAAGGAGGATAACCTCCATCGGATCTGACAAAACCCAAAAGAAACTCTTCGTCAATATATCAAGAGGGTTAGTCAGGTTCGTAACTCGATGCCAGAGATTACAGAGTCTTCTGTAATTCAAGCTTTCAAGGTAGGTTTGAGGAATCAGCAATTTAGGGAGGATATTGCCATGAACCCTCCACGAACAACCGCTGAGCTTTTTGACATGGATGATAGGTACGCAACCGCTAGAGAAGCGGTTGAATGGAGTGAAACCATAGATCAAAAAGATAAAACCCCTCGACCTGGCTCAGAGAAACCAGAAAAGAAGCTTAAAAAAGTTCTCAAGAAAAAGAAGCACCACAAAATGGACGATAATGAAGTCCTGGCGGTCCGGATAAGTTTACCAAAGGTAAAAGACTATACCGGTCGAGGCAAGGCAAAACGTCCGACCGATGGGTTTAAAAAAAAGAAGTGGTGTCCACTTCATCAACAGGCAGGGCATGATTTACGCACCTACCGTGCTTGGCAGAAGAAGTTGGAAGATTACTATGCAGGTAAAGGCTCTCTTCCCTCGATAAAGGAATTAGGGGAAACAATCTCCAAGAAAGACAAGGATGGCGACGAAGAGATGGAGTACCAAGAACCTCAACATACGGTCAGCATGATCTTTGGGGGATCTTCGTCGCACGACTCACGGCGTCATCTGAAGGCCACGGAGCGGGAGGTCAACCTTGCGGAGTCTGCGATCGCCATCAAACCATCAAGGTGGTCAGACACGGTAATCTCCTTCGCCAAAGAAGACTGCCCCGTTCCGTCGACTCGATCGAGTAGGTTTCCTATTATAGTTGAACCTACTATTAATAATTACAAAGTTAATCGAGTCTTGATAGATTGTGGTAGTTCTTTAAATATTTTATTTTCGGGAGCATTAGAAGAAATGCAGGTACCTAGATCCAAGGTGAAACCGGTAAAATATGCCATCCATGGCATAATCCCCAGTTCTACCGCCAAACCGATAGGACAAGTGTCCTTACCGGTTACGTTCGGAAGCCCTGACAACTTCCGAAGCAAAAATTTCATTTGACGTGGTTGACTTTGAAACCGCATATAACAGCATTATTGGTCGTTCGGCTCTAGCAAAATTTTTGATAGCCACGCATTACGGTTATCAAAGCTTAAAGATGCTAGGACCAAAAGGTGTTATCGTGGTTCGAGGAGATCAGAAGATGGCTTATGCATGCGATCGAAGGTCTTTAGAACTAGTCGATGAACTTCCGATCAGAAACACTGACCCAAATGCAATACAGGTCAAACGCTCCAGACCCAGGGTGACACCCAAGTCGTCCGACCAGACAAAATAAGTATTTCTCGACAAGGGCATTCCTCCAGAAGCGTCAAGTCAGGAGACACTGACGGGTCTATCTCAAAGGTGCTGGTCGGAGAAGTACTCAATCCAAAATAGGAAGAGTCACTCATCTCCTTCCTCTGAGCAAACCAAGATGTATTCGCTTGGCAGGCGTCCAACATGCCCGAGTCCCCAAGGAGGTGATTGAGCACAGGCTAGCTCTCCAGCCTGACAAGAAACCAGTCAAACAGAAGTTAAGGTGCATTGTGCTTGATCGGAAAGGGGCAATCCAGTCGGAGGTTGAAAAACTCCTCAAGGTTGGATTTATTCGTGAAGTCCATCACCCTCAATGGCTCGCCAACCCTGTAATGGTTAGAAAAAATAATAATAAATGACGAATGTGTATAGACTTCACATATCTGAATAAAGCTTGTCTGAAGGATGACTTTCCTCTTCCCCGCATTGATCAACTTGTAGATTCCACCTCCGGGTGTGAATTATTAAGTTTTTTGGATGCGTATTCAGGGTACCACAAGATTAATATGAGTAAAGAAGATGAAGAGAAAACTTCCTTCATCACTCCATATGGCACTTATTGTTATGTTAAGATGTCTTTTGGTCTAAAAAATGCTAGTGCAACTTTTCAAAGATTGATGCAAAAAAACCTTTAGCCCACAGATAGGTCGGAATCTAGAAGCCTATGTTGATGATTTAGTTGTGAAGAGTATCAACGCAGGTGATCACATTCTTGACTTACAAGAGACTTTTAACAATTTGAGAAGGTATAACCTCAAGTTGAATCCGGAGAAATGTGTGTTCGGAGTTTCCGCTGGAAAACCTCTCGGTTTCCTAGTTTCGGCTAGAAGTATCGAAGCAAATCCTACGAAGATATCGGCCATCAACCAGATGCGCCCTCTTACCACAAAGAAAGAAGTCCAAAAGCTAACTGGTTGTATGACAGTGCTAAGCCGTTTCATAGCCATGTTATGTGAAAAATGGTTGCCTTTCTTTATGCTTCTTCGAAAAAAACAGAAATTTCGAGTGGACAAAGGGAGCCAATGATGCCTTTGAAAAGCTCAAAGAGTACCTTACGAGTGCCCCGGTCTTAGTCTCTCCGAGACCGGAAGAAATATTGCTGATTTATGTGGCTGCAATACCGCAAACTGTCAGCGGTGTACTTGTCGTGGAATGTGAAAACGTCCAACGACCAGTGTATTACGTAAGCGAAGTCTTACATGGTCCGAAGGAAAGATACCCATAGGTACAAAAACTGCTTTATTGTCTCCTTATGGCTTCAAGGAAACTAAGACATTACTTTCAAACCCACAAAGTGGTCGTATCCACCGGATATTCCCTCGATCAAATCCTTGGAAATAGGGAATCATCAGGACGAATAGCAAAATGGGCGGTTGAACTAGGGACGTTCGATCCCCATTTCATCTCACGAACAGCAATAAAGTCTCAGGCAATAGCAGAATTCATTACCGAATGGACAAACCCTGAATCTAAGCAGGAACAAGAGTACGAGCGCCACGATGAGTAGACAATGTACTTTGATGGTTCTTTGCTGCTTAAAGGATCGGGGGCTGGAGTCGTCTTGATATCCCCTACTGGCGAACACATTAAGTACGTCATCAGTTTAACTTTTTTGCTACAAACAATATGACAGAATATGAAGGTTTACTGGCAGGACTTTGAGCAGCTCATTCGCTTAGGACTCGCAAATTGTGAGTGAAAGGCGATTCTCAACTAGTAGCGAATCAAGTAGGGAGAGAGTATCAATGCTCGAGTACCAAGATGTCGTCTTATCTGGCGGAAGTACGAAACTCGAAAAGTATTTTTTCAGTTTTCAGATCCAACACATTTCTAGAAAAGAAAACTTTCTAGTAGATCAGTTGGCACGGGTGACCTCCACAAGGTCAACCATCCCGCCCGGAGTTTTTCTCGAGCAACTCGATTCACCCTCGGTGGTCGAGCATTCCGAGAACATCAATGATAAACATCAGGTCATGCCTATTGATTCTGATAACATAGATGCTCCACAGATCGGTGACGATCAGGGTATAGATTGGATGACATCGATCTACAATTATCTTCAGCATGACCTAATTCCAGAAGATGATGTAGAGGCCGATTGTATAGCACGAAAAGCCAAATCATACACTCTAATCGAACGTACCTTGTACAAACGAGGATCTCATGGAGTGTTGATGAGATGCATATCTCGCTCGGAAGGCATTAAATTGCTAACCGAAATTCATGGAGGAGTCTGTGGAGCACATCATTCCTACAGAACATTGGTCGGTAAAGCCTTCAGACAAGGATACTATTGGCCAACTGTCCTTTATGATGCAAAAGAGCTCGTGACGAAGTGCGTACAATGTCAGTTTCATAGCCAACAAGTACATCAGCCGGCACAAGCTTTGCAAATAATTCCTCTTTCCTGACCTTTTGCAACCTGGGGACTAGACATTCTGGGACCATTCCCAAGAGCACCCAGGGGCTTCGAATTCCTTTTCGTCATGATTGACACGTTTACAAAATGGATTGAAGTCGAGCTAGTTGTTAAAACTACAACTGAGGCTGCTAAGAGATTCTTAACAAAAAATATGATTACGCGATTTGGTGTACCCATTCGTATAATTACAGACAATGGTACTCAATTTTCGAGTGGTAGTTTCCAGGAATTCTGCGATGAGCTTGGAATAAAAGTCCATTCCGCATAATGCAGTGGGTCAAACGCCGAGTATTCGACCAGCTAATAAAGCGGTCAGGAGCTTGCGTTCAAGAACTTCCTTCTATCCTATGGGCTGTTCGAACCACGACCAGTCGTGCAACCGGCGAAACACCATTCTTTTAGTTTATGGAGCCGAAGCCATGCTTCCTCCGGAATTAAAAATTGGCTCGTACTGATTGTTTTAATGTAAACGATCAGGAGGAACAACGGCTCGACGACGTCAATTTCCTTGAGAACGACGAAACCAAGCCTTGATATGTTCGGCAATCTATCAACAAGCCATGCGAAGGTACCACAATCGTAAGGTGCAGCCTCGCAGCCTAGCTGCAGGTGATCTGGTTCTCAGAAAAATTCAGAGCCAAGTAAATCACAATAAACTTTCTCCCAAGTGGGAAGGTCCTTACACTGTGGTCGAAGTCACCCGACCAGGCTCGGTACAATTAGCTATGTCCGACGGTAGAGTTTTGTCCAATTCCTGGAATATTGATCAATTGCGTAAGTTTTTCGTTTAAATTTCATTTCATTTCCGTTAAATTTAATAAATATTAATTAAATTCAAAGAAGTGAGTGATGTTATTTATATGATGGTACCCAAATCTGGTCGACGCGGTTCATGTGCTTAAGATTATGAAGATTATATTTTTTTACTTTTAAAATTCTGTTCTACTCTTGTTTGGCTACTGGTCGGGACACGGAAAACCTCGTAGTCAAAGTCTCTACATTTTCGCACGTGGTTCCGCCCACTGGAAGGAGCTTCCTAGCGACGGTCATTTTCCTACGATCCTCGCTAACAGTCGGACTAGAGCATGAGCATGTAATTCGAGATATACATTATATCTTCATTTCTTAGCGGTTCATTTCGACCAGTGTTGAGTACTACATAGAAATAAAACTGCTTATCTTTTATTTTATATGTTATTGCATATCATTTTCTCTTATCAAGGAAAGTCTTTTTTCCTTCCGACCATATATTGTCTTAGTAAGTACTTTGATTACGAAAAATCGATTTACAACTAGTCGAAACCTAGCACTGGTTCCGACCAAAACAGGTTTTCTAGTATTATCACGATCAGTTTTTCAACGATCGGTACAAGCTTTCAAACAATGGTTGAGACTTAAGTTCATATTCTTGGCCTACTGCTTATATAGTAAAGTTCTTCTACTATAAAACAGTCGGGGGCTAGGTAATATATGAATATCCATAAGTCGACAGGAAGAACAAAAGATTTCATTGACAAGAGAGAGGTAAGTTTTTACACATTTTTGCATACTCTCTTTTTGCAGGTTTTTTACTACTAGAGATTGCCCATCTAATCACTACTCGATGGAGATCCGACCTCCATTTCTTCTGCAACCTTGTCTCCAAGAGGTTTAACTTCCTTGAGAAACTTGCCTCCCAGGCAAGCAGTTGAAATCTTCTTCAATAGCTTGAAGATTAGTAGAGGGGTCGAACGCCTTCAGTTTTGCCAAAGCAAGACTAACTCCACTAGCAATAGATTCTTTTACGGATCGGGCATAATTCTCTCTGGTAGTTTTAAGCAAACCCTTGAGATCCTCCAGGAGATGGCCCAGGTAATTCACCTTCTCCGTTGGATCGTGCAAGGAGGGTAAGCTGGATCCTGATCCCATATCAAAAATCATTTTGTTGAGTGCAGTGATCTTTTCATCAAGATTAAGCGAGATAGCTGCCTCCTTGTCTTGCTCAAATTCCAGAGCTTTCTTTGCTCTGATTAATGCTTGGTTTTGTTCTGCATAAGCAAAAATAAGTATTAGGCAAGAATAATTAGAAGAGATACTAAGTCAAGTTCACGACTAGTTAACTTCAATTTTCTTTCTAGAAGTTTCAAGAATTTCTTTATTCCTGGTCGTCAAGTATTCGATCGACCAGTTCTTAGCTTGGTTGTCTTCCTCAGGCCTTCTTATTTTGGCCTTTTCGGCCATAGCTTCTTCTTTTGTTTTCTCGAAATCTGTCAAACATGATAAGGGAGAATAATTCAAGGGGAAAAACAGAGTCATGAGGAAGAAAGAGTTAAGAAGGAAGTTCTTACTTTCTAATTCGGGGTGTTTTTGCTCTAAGATCTTTATTCGCTGGGTCAGTACTCCGACCACAGCAAAGTTCTCGACCATATGCTACATAGATAGCATTTTTTCTTTAAGTCTCCTATGAAACTTCAAAAGGAGCTATAGAAATGGTTGTAGGCACTTATCCGAATTGCCACGTCATTGTAATCGGCAAAAATTTATCAGGACTCGTCTCGGCTTGACGATCCGATATTCTCCCCCAAACTTCATCAAGCTCCTTATCCTCGATGAATCGAGAAGAAAAAGGAAACTTGTTAGTTTGGGAAGGATTGCTTGCAGAAGCCGGAACCTGTTGGATATTTGCAGGAATTCCTACCTCTGCTGATGGGGTAATGATCACCATGGGATCCAACTCAGGTTCCGACACTGAAGCTTGCTCTAGGGCTGTCCTAGCCACTCCCTCAAGGATTCTAAACTGAGAGAAGCCTTGATCGGAGGTGCCCTCGATCACCGGAACTCCAGAAGATCTACACAAAAGAAAGAAAAGAAGTTCAGAAGCTCAAGTTTACCAAAAACGGAACTCAGGTATGCATTTATATGGTTAGTTCTTTATACATACCTGGTTGCTTTCTTGGTCTTGATTTTGAAGCACGCCGGCTTGAAGTCCGTAGCGCTCGCCTTTCTTTTCTTTTCAACCGATTTAACCAGTTCTGAACTGGTATGGTTGGTTACACCCTCCAACAAAGATTCAGAAGTGATATTCTCGACCAGTTGGTCGAGACTAACATCCCTGATCGCTGGGTCGGAATGTGTAGTTTCATTGGTCTTCAAAACAGTTGCTTCAATCGCAACTGGCATGTCTTGAGCGACTGCATGAGACCCAACGATTACCGCCTGGATTAACAAGCAAAGTTAGTCGAGTGATGAACGTGCTCCATCTGACATTAAAAATATCTACTCGGTTACCTACCTCTACGCAGTCATTATTTGTAATGATTGTATGACTGGTCGGATCATTAGTTGGCTCACATGTTTCGGTGGCCTCATAGATTATAAGTCCGACCGACTGTATATCAAGGAGGATTTCAGGTAAAAACCGATCGAAAAATGTTAGAAAGATGAAACGAGATTGATATACTTACCCGAAGTCTCTCATCTCTTTCTTCTGTGGTAACAACCGCCAGGATCAGAGGGAAGCCAGCCTTGTCGCTGGGCTCTCCAGCGCAGATCATTTTGATCCTACTTCTAATCTCATCAGAGGATAAGGCTACAGCAAAAGAGAGATTTTATGGTTATAAAAGTAATCAATCAATTTAATCAAACTGGTCGGATTCCCATGGAAATTACCTTCCCTGGAGTCTTTGGTTGCATCATCACAACCAATGTACCGGAGCATCGAATGAGCTCTGGCCTTCAAAGGACTAATCCTCCGCATGAAAAAGTCCCTTACCACGTGCCAGGAGGTTAAATCCCTGACACTCAGGAGATAGATAGCATCAACCCATCTCTCAATTTTTCTCTCCTTCTTCGAGGAGGAACGCCATCGCAGGTTCTCAACAGCCTTCTTACCGATGTAGTAAAGGACATCACCCTGTGTAATCTTCGTATAAAACCAACTCTTCTTCCATGACGACCACGAAGATTTAGAGTACATAAACATGTACTCATCAGCCTTCCCATGATGGAGACGCAAGGTACACTCTCCAGGTGTACTGGTCGTTTTCTTCGTATTTGCTAGTCTGTAGTAGTACTTGAAGAGGTCCAGAGTTGCTGGAATTCCCAAGTACGCTTCACAAAGTTAAACGAAGATGCTGAGGTTGGCTATGGTGTTGGGGGACAAATTAATCAGTTCTACTCCATAGTACTCCAGAACTTGGGAAAGAAATGAGTGAACTGGGAGTCTGAAGCCGCATTCAATATATGCGAGGAATACCGTAATTTCTCCATCCTCACCGCTTGGAGAATGTTCCTCAAATGTTGATCTCGATGGGATCAGACTTCTGTCAGGTAGAAGCCCAATCTTCTCCAAATTTTCCAATTTCTTCTCATTCAGATCGGAGATTGACCAGTTGGTGATGAGATCCGACATGGTGATTCTTTAGCGTGAAAAATTCAAAGGTGATCGGAGATGGTTTCTTGGAAGATGAAGAGGAAAGCAAAAGGCGTAGAAACCCTAACACCCAGTGCTAAGGGGTTTTTATAGCCACAACACTGTAACCGCTTCCGGAAGAAGTCCAGTGGACAAAAATCCTTTTTAACCAGCGGACAAAGAAGCTTTTTTCAACTTCCAAAGAAATTCCTCAACTTTAAAAATGAATACATACCACCTCGAGTACCATGACATTTAATGAGGGGTCTGCCCGATACGACTTCATCGGGAGTATGAGTCTATACGACCAATTCATTTAAAAATTTGGGGGCTAGCTGACGAGGATTAAAACCTCTATTTATTATTTAGAATATAGAAGACCATACGTCTTCATGGTCCTACCCCCTAAGGCTAACGACCTCACTAGTCGTAAGGATTCCGGAGGTTACATAACACATAAACTGGTCGGACAAGGTTCCTAACCTAGTCTCCGATCAGCAAGAATGCTCACAGAGCTTTGAACTGGTATCTGGATCTGAGTCCCGGTATATACTTTACCGTGTGACGAATGGAACATGTGATGTATATTCCATACCACTCTGACACACTGGAATACGGTTAAATGGCTCACTGACATATAACCGCACAACAGTTGATACATTGTCAACTGACGCCTCTCTCCGACCAGACGCGCCACTTCTCAAATGGCGTCTCTCACAGGGACAACTGCCAATGCTTCATCAACTACATAAGGAGGACCGTGGAAGGAGGAGAGGAGGGACCGAAGAGAACATCGATTGGAATCACTCTCAGAAGATAGCTAGTCGATTAGATTGTAAAGTCATATCAAGCATTGTGCTCCAGTGTTAGGAGAACTAGCCTTTGGTCTAGATTGTAGACACATTTTGTAATAGCCAGTTCATCTCAATAAAGAGCGGCCACATTCCTTACCAGGAGATACGTGTCATTTTTCCTCTGTCTTTTATATATTTGTAAGTTCGGCAATTTGATCGTCGACAACACCCTTCGGTCGTATTTTTAAAAAAATAATCATTATTTTATTTTAAAATACAGTAATATACCTATCTTTTTATTTTACAGAAATAATACTCTGTCACTCCCCCTTTGGGCGATTTGGACCTAGTCGCTCAACCTTAGGCGACCGGTCCAAGTCGTCCAACCGTTGAGCTACATGTGGAGTAGTCGTCCAGTGGTTGAGTGACTTCTGATAGTCGCTCAATGGTTGGATGACCACTCCACTTGTCACTCGACCGCTGAGCGATTTTAAGTAATAACATTTTTTATTAATTCGATGAAAATATTTGTAGGGAAATAAATGAAAATTTTTGTAGGTAATACATTTAGTAAATCTTGTTTATAGGTTGTTATTTTTTTTGGAAATGAAAGGGTAGTGACAAGGTTGGTTGGTATGTTTGTAATTTTAGTATAATCTCAAGGGTACGAAATCTGTTAGACTCGTAATAACATTTTGTGATCGTCCTATGTTGTTGTAGTGCAGTAAATTTCTGAAGAATTTTGTGAGGGTGATAGAGGTAGCAATGATTCGTAAGTACGAAGGTAAGTGATATTGCGATATGCTAGGGAATTCATACACAGTAGAGAACTTTAAAGAAATAGCGCAACGATAACAACACGACGGTTCATCCAACAAGGGGGTTACATGGCATGCAGACTAATGAACTAAGGATGGTACACACATGCCTTTAGGGAATTAGAAGTACATGGGACATATGGACGAAGAGGGTCAAACTACTGCATGGAACGTGGCCATTTGCCCTTGCGGCCCAGCTCAGCGTCGTACTCCTTGCCTTGCTCCTTAGCTTTCGCTACAAAGACCCTCTTTTGCACTCTCTCAACCCCACGTCGTCGGGCATGCTCCTGCTCCTGCTCCTTGTGCAGCCTCTCCCGTCTCTTCTTCTCATCCATGTCAGCCTGCAGCTCTTCGGGGCGTATTACACGTCCCTCGCAGTCCTCCCTGGCCCAGCTCTTCCGTGTCAGCAGCATCCACATGTTGTAGGGGTGGATCTTGTCATCAATCCACTGGCTGAAGTCGCATAAGCATGGTGGAGACTGCGGTGGGAAGAGAGACGTGGTTACTGAAATGCAATTTCTTTACCGGCTGCCTGTGGCTCTTCGTGTTAAACCTACGGTCGGGGTAGTCCACGCAGAAGTTTGGGTAGCACCAATAGCGTTGCCCAATGGTCCACTCGTCGATTGATTTGGCGCACTTGCAGGCGTCCCGACACTAGCAAAGGGGTGATGCTACCCCCTACGGGGGCCCTTCCAGAAGGTGTTCAGCGGGCATAGGAGGGGGGCGTGGTTCGACCCGGAATCATTGGGTGTACTACGAGGCAGCCTCCTTAAATCGACGACCTCCGGAGGTAGGTGGTGAGTGTAAGGCTGCTGACTAAACATCCCGTGGCGAGCATCGGTCTCCTGGGGAGACACCCAGTCCTTCAAAAGCTCGTGGATATTCTCTCGTTTCTTCCCCTTGTCCATGTTATGTAGGAAGTGTTGTTGGTGTGGAGTTCCCAGCCGAGTAGCACTCTATTTATAGCGGGAGCGGACACAGCTGTAGTGGCCGAATGTAATCCGATTGAAGGAAATTCGCGTCTGCGAGGAAGAATCTTGTTGCAGCGTTGGGTGAAGTCGCTGTGCAAAGCTGCCTCGTTGGGTCACGTCATGTTTTGCAGAAAGTGGTCACGTTCTACTTTGCAGAGAGTGGTCTTGTTCGGCTTTGCAGAGAGACATCACGTCCTGCTTTGAAGAGAGTGCTCATGTCCTGCTTTGCGGAAAGTGGTCTTTTCTGGGGGGCACCGCTAGCTATATACAGATGCTTTGGCTACCATTCACCTCACTCTTCACTTCCGCTGGCTATATTGCATTGCAAATTGCTGCCTTGCAAGAAGACTCCAATGGCATTGCTGCATTTCGTGCAGTGGCTCGACCCTCTAATCAACTAATGCAAAATGAAGAGAATAAACTTAAAATACTAGATGAAAGAATGGAAAGAATTAAGAAAATGCTTTAGAAATAAGTTAAGATAGTTAGTTTTGTGGTCTTTATTCTATTATATGTTGTTCTTGCCAAGTAGAAGTTCAGTTATACTGAGATTGTAATGTCCACTATTTATTTATGCATCGTAGTCCTTCATGAAGGAGAATAAACTAGTAACCTACAAAAATTCTCATTTATTCCTCCACAATTATTTCCATTAGATTAATAAAATAATAATATTATTTTTTAAAGTCGCCCAACGGTAGTCGCTCTACCATTGGGACGATTGAGGTAGCAATGAGTCGTAAGTAGGAAGGTAAGTAATTCTTGTGATGCGCCAAGGAATTCATAAACGGTGGAGAACTTTAGAGAAATGGCGCAACAATAACAACACGACAGTTGATCCGACAAGGGGGTTACATGGCATGCAGGCTAAGGAACCAAGGACGGTACACGCATGCCTATAGGGAATTAGAAATACATAGGACATGGTGCTGCACTTCACACCGGTGTTCCTACGTGTCGGCAAGTGCCTTACAACTTCTCGTAGTGTGGCCTTCTTAGTCGTAGCGGCCGCAACGTTTACCCGCCGCTCCAGCTTCCCTTCGTCCATATCGTTCCTAATGCGACAACTCTGCCGACGGCCCTTCCCACCCTTCAAGAGGTCAAGATCCGGAATCCAAGTTCTCTATGCCGAATCTAATGTGGTGAAGTTTCCCACAACCCTGAAGCCTCTTAGCTCGCCACACCACGCCTGCAGCACCCTCTCTTCCATGAAGTACTTCGACATGAAGTTCGATGTGTCCATGTTGATAGTTCTGCATGTGGCGAGGACTCAAGAGCATGGCTTGTGAAGGAGCTTTAGCTTGTTGCATGTGCAGGTAGGTTCATTCACATTATCTCCAAGGCACACCTCGTGGGTAACAAGAGAGCGAGCTGTCCCAAATCTGACTCTATCCCAAAGAGCACGTCGAAACGATGCTCCGTATTGCCCATCACAAAGACCGTGTGTGACTAACCCTTCTTGGTCTTGGCCTGCATGTACGCTGTAATCTTCGAGTAGTACGGTGTATATGGGTTGGCTGCATAAAGTGCCGCATTTGCATATGTTGTGTATATGCTGTGTGACAGTTCAGATTGTTTCAAATGAACTAACATGAGCTAACAATTCAGATTTGCATACATAACATACTTATTTGAATTCAGTCCAACAGTAACCTGTGTAATGAAATGTGGTCTGCTCTGTATATGCTTTCCATTTGTGAATCCATACATCCATTTATGAATCCATACATCCAGACAATATGTCAAAATGCACACAATATTTCAGATTACAGACATCATAATTGAGACAATTGAGACACCATACATCCTTTTGTGAATCCATACATCTAGACAACATTTCAAATTTCAGATCCAAACAACAATTTAGAACATACACAATATTTTAGATTTCAGAAATCATAATTTAGGCAATGGAGACACCATTTCAGACAAAATTTATACAACTTTTCAAAACCACTGAGATTCCCAGGACAGTTGCCAAACTAGATATTACATTACAAAATACTTGGAAGATAACAAAATTAGAAACTCAGTTCACAATCTTCTCAATGCAAATTCCTAACAGCAAGAATAAAAATGTAACTAAAACCATTATTAAGTTTTCATCTCTAGCAGTGGATTTCCTGACTAACTTGTTGATCTGGTCCAATGAGGTCTTGATCTAGTCCAATGAGGTCTTCATCACAGCTAGGGGTGAAAACGGATCGAATACGGACGGATAATAGCTCTGCTATATTTGTTTTCATATTTTTTTGGATCCGGATACGAATACGAATACTATGGATATGAATACGGATATGAATAATATCGAATACAAATACAGAGCGAATACGAATTGAAACGAATACGTTCGCAGATATTTTTCGGAACATGAAAACCCCTTAAGTTGTATGCCAAAAATTAACGAAAACATATAATTAGTTTATTTGATGCAAACATTCATAAATTATTCATATTTTCAGCAACCACACATAACATTGGCACTAGCAAGCTGCATTAACTAGTTCATCACAAACATAACACTTAGTTTACCATATTTAGCTCACAAGTCACAAGTCATCACACATTCGCACTTAGTTCATCGCATAAATAAAACTTAGCTCACACTAACATTGATCAGGCTGGATGGTTAATCTATACACAAATGACTGTAACATCCCAAAGTATGTTACCAAAAATAAAATTATTAAAATTATTATTCTATTGGATTTTCTGAGATTTAAAAATGTTTTCTTGGTTAAAAAGGAAAAAGTCAATTATTTAATTTTTCTAGTTTTCAATGTCAAAAATAAAATTTATTGAGATTTCTGGGACTTTATTGGATTTAAAGTGAAAATGAAAAAATCTTGAATTTTTTGGATTTTAAAAAAGTTTTTCCTATTTTTCAAAAATTAGAAATAATTTATGTGCAAAAATAAAAACCAACTTTAACTTGGAATTGATTTTTATTAAGTTCAAAATAATTCAAGAATTTTTGTGATTTTTTATATAATTTTTTTAACTCTATTTGCTATTTTCTAAAAGGCTATTTGATTTGTTGTATTTTCTGAAATTTGAAAATCAATTATCTCATTTTCTCTATTGGGCTGAAATCCTCTTCTTTTGGGCTGAAATCCGGATATCCGAACTTGGTCTTATCCGAATAATCCGTATTCGTATCTGTCTCTACCGGATAGCATGTCTACCGTATTCGTTTCTGTTTCCGACAAAAAAAAATCCGAATTCATTTCCGATCCGAAAATAATCCGAGAAAAATCCGATCCGAAACAATCTAAATCTGTTTCCGTTCGGATCAGTCAGAAACTATCCGATCCGTTTTCATCCCTAATCACAGCTAAATGTTCCAATACACGGTAGTCGACTATGAAAACCACTTCATTTCCATTGCTCAACTTGACAGGAGAATCATCTCTTCTCTGCTGTTCCACCAGATGCATCCCACTCAAATGGCTCATGTATTGGTCTTTCCACATGAATGTGTCGCACCCCCCCAATACATCTGGATCAACATAAACCATCTTTCATCATTAGAATGCATAAACCGTCCAGCAATACCAAAAACCAAATTTGAACATCAAATTAAACAGAAAAGGGAGTTTCTCACCCTGTCGTTTCTAGGTCATTAGTAGTACTCTTTTCCTTGATTCTTCGAGTTCCCAGACACGGCCCAGATCATCTTCACGTGGCACTTTGGGCATGGCACGAGAGGGAGCCCACCGCTAGGCGCTGTCGCTGTCGATGACCACTCAGTGCACCTCCGCGCGATCCTTCTTCTTCTCCATGGTGCGGCAACGCGCGGGGAGGGGAGTCCTGATGGGAGCGAGGCGGAGACGCAAAGACCTAAACCTAGACTCGATTTGGGGGAGGGGAGCCCTGGTGGGAGCGAGGTGGAGGCGCATCGACCGCAAGGGGAGGCGGCTAGTAGCTCAAGGGCTGGAGAAGCGGTGTCGCCACACGCTCGCTTCTTGCGATTTGGGATAAGGGCGAGGGGATTTGGGGAGTGAGTGTTGAGGTGCTGAGGGATTTAGGGATCAGGCGGGGGGGACGCAAAAACGTTCGCTCGCACCCGCTCGCCCGCGCTGCGTCGTCGATTCCGCGATGGACCGCCAGGATGGCTCATGTGCATATGTTCACGCTTTGCTCCATGTCCACCAGCAGATATATTATCTCTATGTTATCTATAGACAACGTTAAAGACATCTTCTACAATAGGTTATCTTTTTACATGTCTCTATATACAACTTATTTATATACAATGTGTCTTGTTTCTCGTGTTACAGACGACTACTGCACGAGAGATAACTCAATTCTCTATATTCTCTCTCTCTCATTCATATTATCTCGTGTCCTATGTGACATGATTTACAGACAGCCAATATCATACTATTGTACATGTTCTTAAAGGCATTATCATTATTCTTTGTTGAAGGGGAGTTTCAAAATTGCACAAATAATGTGGCACTCAGTCAGAGGCGTGCGTAAGAGATTATGCACATAGGCGTTGCCTTTGATAATCTCTGGATTTAGTGCTCTATAAAGCATCCTCACCGAAAACAAAACGATGTAAAAGAACTCGGAAAACAAGTCAACCATGAGAAACAAAATCCCCGACAGACTACTCGTCGTCTACGTGGCCTTGACGGCCCTGAACGTGGGGTGCAACAGTCGGCCGAGCTGCTCGTCGTCCGCGTCCAGTGGCCTGCCGGTCTCGTTCCTGACGCGCCGCACGGCCGTGGTGTTGAGCGACTCGTGTGCGAACCCGTACAGCTTCAGTATCTGGTCGTCGGCGAAGTTGAAGGCGCGCTCCATGCCGAGCCGGCACCGCTCCGCCGGGTAGCTGTCCGCGTACCGCCGGCACGGCTTGCACCCGACGAAGTGCGTCACGAACGGCCACCGGTCGTCGCCGAGCCCCGGCCGACGCAACTCCTCGTACCTGTCCACGATCCCCTCCCAGAACCCGTTGAGGTCGTAGGAGCTCTCAAGGAACACCTTGGCCCCCACCTGCCGCGCTGCGTAACCAACAGGTACACGAGCGCCGACTGGTCGTCGGCCTCGAACGGCGGCCGGCCGGAGAGCTCCTCGGCGAAGAGCTCGCCGTACCTGTCGCGCACGGGCCCGCGCGGCCCCATGGGCGCCCACGCGTCGAGGAGGTCGAGCGACCACTGGCAGTTGCGGATCAGGAAGCTGCCGGTGTTGACGCCAACCCAGCTCCTCTCTTCGAACACCTTGGCCGCCCAGCCGTGGAGCACGAGGTTGTAGGCCGCGTACCGCTCCCACGGAAGCTCGAACAGCATGTCCGTGAACACCGCGTCTGAGTCCACCCACCAGAGGAGCTCCGCCTCCGGGTGCGCCAGCATCAGTGCGCGCAGCAGCGGCAGCTTCGCCCAGAACCCGGACATCTCGGCGTCGAGGAACGCCGTGTTGTAGAAGACGTCGAGGCCGTGCACGCGGCAGTAGTCCACCTTGTTCTTGAACGCCCGCAGCAGCAGGTGGTCGCCATCCGGGTCGGGGCACCGGGCCGGCGCCGACCCGGTCACGACGAGCACTCGCGGCCGAGCCGCGGGCGGCACGCGCGTGGGGAACTCCGGGTGCGCGGCGAGCCACGCGGACCGGCGCGCGTCGTAGCCCAGGATGGTGCGGCCCAGCGAGTAGGGCGGGTCGGTCAGCTGCCGGGGCGGCGGGAGGCCGCTGTCCTCGTCGCTGGCATTGCCAGCTGGGGGCGGCGGCGGCGGCGGCGGGACCGCAACGTGGATGGGGTTGTTGAACACGACGCGGAGGCGGGGGAGGGTGAGGGAGGAGTTGGTGGGACCGAGGATGAGGAAGAGCGCGCCAACGACCAGGAGGAAGACGAGGGGGGTGATGGTGCTTGCCGGGCAGTCACAATAGTACTGCCGACGGCCGGCTCGCCGGTCGGTGGGCGGCATCACGTTGTGTTTCTCCGTCATTGTTGCTAGGTCGTGAGATCGACAGGGCCGGCCGGCGAGAGTCGCACCTAGCTAGCTTGCAAATGCTTCTTTATATTGGTATTCGTGCTGACTCGACGAACAGTGTAAATATTTTAGTTTAACGGGATCAAATATATGTTATTTTTAGCCGTTGATCGTGTGGCAAGCGTAAGAGAAGAAGGAAACCAGTGGTGCATTGCACGCTCCGGTTTTTTAAGTTGATAACAAAGTATGGGGATCGTGTATCCGTGGGATCACGGTAGGGGGCACTGTTCATTAGTATTAGTAAGTCTTTTTAACGGTACTTTTATTATCGTCTCTTAGCTATATCACGTCAACAAAATCTTACGTAGAGAAGAGAAAGGACAAGTCGTCTCTTCACAAAGAAACTGTCGTGCACGCGAAAAAGATATGATACATTAATCTACTCTAGTTGACATATAGATCCATTTTAAAGGAAAATTATAAAATTTAAATGTTGAAGAGTGTGCTAGAGACTATATATTAGGGATGTTGTCTTTAAAATGGTGTAGGATATGTTATTGATAAAATTATCTCTAACTATTAGAGATACCCTAAAAGCTGAGCATGTAATTTATAGAAGTGCAAGTTCCAAATCTCGATGCATCTTAGGTCAGGGCCTTAATTGCCCATGTGCGTTGGCTCAAAATCTGTGTAGGATTGTTCTTCCCAGGCCACACACGGTGGTGAAGAACTAGAGACGGTGCATATATAAATGGTGGAGACACACACGTCTCTAGCTGATTCAAGTTTTTCCCCCCTGAAAATAAACTGGTCGGTTGACCGGCGGACCGACGTGCTGGCCGGCAAGCTCTATCGCGACCCTCTGCCGGACTTGGATTATGGACTATGGAGTATAAGGCCTGCACGAGCGCAAAGTTGCACTCCTGGGCCTTGCGTACGGCCTTCGTGGACGTCGGCCGTCGGCCATTTCGTTCACCCTTGATCTGCATGAAAGCCATGTAGGACCCCAACTAGTGCCATGAACTAATAAGACTCCATGTACATGTGCTTTACACTCCTGTGCTTATACACTGCGTAGACTTTGAGTCGCGACGTTTGCAGACATAAATTCCGAGAAATTAGCACGCCATTCTACCCCTATCTGCATCGGCATGCACATGGCACATACATGTTTATCGGCTCCAATATAGTAGTATATGCACCAACCAATTCATTTAAAATCTTAGGTTGAGTGAAATCTTAAGTTGAGGAGACGATTCATTTATACTTTAACATATAGTATATGCATTGCTAGTGCCAAACATGTGGCAATTGTTAGCAAAATATCTCAAGATATATGTCTATATTTATAGATATTGTTACAATATCTATTGTAATATTTATGTGTAGATAGAATATCTCTTGTAATCTGCATATTGTAATCTATATATACATGAGATCAATGCATTGCGCCTCCTTGAGGCTTCATCCACAATCTTTACATGGCCGGCTGGCAGTGCTGTTGCGTCTGGCGGGCTCGTCCGAACGGCCGGCCGGTTGTTTGTTGCGTATTTCTGTCGAATATTATTGCTGTGTAAGTTGCCGTCCGCGGCTACGTAATTCCACGTGTTTGGAGTTTCTCGTTTCTTTGTTGCGACTTGCGGGATACGCCGCGAACTGCGTTTGCTGATCGTCGGAAACTAATTTAAGTTGCATATATCACTACTACATAAAAACTGATCACAGACGGTTCGTAGCAGTCATCACAGACGATTTTATGTCTGTAATAATAGGCACAACCGTCTGTGATACTTATCACAGACGGTTCCAATCACAAACCGTCTGTGATTCTGACGGTTCGTAACAGTCATTACAGACGGTTTTATGTCTGTGATAACAGGCACAGACGGTTGAATTTCAACCGTCATGTGATAACTCTTATCACAGACGGTTCCAACCACGAACCGTCTGTGATTCTGTACAGAAGGTTTGTGGTTGGAACCGTTTGTGATAAGTCTTTAGACCTAATTAATTTTTATCGTATTTTCAGCTAGCCTCAGGAATTGCTAGTCATGCCCTCTGAAAACTAGCAAGCAGAAACATATCATAGATAATTGTTGACAACTCAAAGTGATCATTTAACTCAAAATCAATTACAAAATAATATTTCAAGTATATATTGTCGCTAGAATTACAAATTGAATTACAACTAGTCAAAGTGAATTACAATATTGAATCAATTGTTTCGAGGTCGTTCATCGGTATCGACGACGTGAAACTCTCCGGTGGTGTTAACTATGTCTGCCTTGATGAAGATGCAGAGCTCCCCTCGAACGTGCGTGACCTAGTCCATCTCGAGTGCATTTAACTCTATGTTCAAGCCCTGTTGCTAACAGGAGTAAAGTAGTAAGCATATATATTTAACTTTATAATTAGAAAATAATTATTACGAGATTGACAAACCTGGGGATCGTGCGTCCTAGAAGCAATCAATATCTGCATATGATGGCATACATAGAATGCGCATAGGTGATCTCGTTTTTGCTGGCGGCACTGCAAAAAATAGAATTACATATATATGTACAGTCAGTTCGAGACGCAATATTACGGAGTATGATATATGATTATTGTGTTGTAGTGCGTCTGGAAATCGCGATTCGTGAGTCGTTGTGGCGCTGCGTTCCTTGTATAAACCTCCCTCGGCAACATAGCCGATGAACGCCCTACACGACTCAAAAAAGTTATCCTTGTCCATTTCAAACGAAGGAAGACTACAATAGAATTATGTGCGGAGGAAATGAACATACCTGTCGAGTATTCCTTTAAGAAGGGTGAAGTTGTGATTTTTGTTGAGTAGAGAATCAAGGTACAATACCATGTTACTCTTTGGAACAAGAATCAGAAGAATCCAGTGGAATCTACTCATGTACGTCGCTATAGTCATAAACATGTGTTGAAATGTAATTTGTATAGCAAATATTGAAGCACTTACTTCTGGTTGTAGGGCACCATCTATTGGAAAAGCAGTTCTAATGTCCGACAAAACATCAACTATAGCCTATCAAGCACCAGCAGGTAGCATAAAATAAATATAACCCTATGAATAATGAAATACAAGGCACGTAAGTAATAATGTTAACGCCTATAGTCCTTGTTCTCAACATAAACAACCGAAGTCGGAGGCCCCCCCAAAAAATGCCTTCAGATCCACAACGAAACAGGCTATATTATAATTGTGTTGGACCGAAAAGGCGACTAGAGGGGGGGGGTGAATAGGAGCACGCTCACTTTTTCAACCTCGATTAGATTCAACACAAATTTCACTCCAATAGCTATAGAAGCTATGAAGATCGATATACCAGTACAGCGGAAGACTAGGATTGAATCCAATCAAAACCCCGAAGCAAAACAACCAAAAACAATCGAAACTTAATTTCCTAAGAGAAGGGCGGTGTGACCTCTACTCAGGGGCGGTCTGACCTCTCCAAGGGGCGGTCCGACCTCTAGCTAGGGCGGTCTGACCTCCAGCCGATGAACAGTGAAATCACCAAAAACGGTTGCAAATAGGTCTAACTTTTGATCTACAACTCCAAACTTCATGAAACTTGGAACACACCTTCTCTAGGATGTCAGAACCTATTCCAATTGAAGATCATGGAGATCCATGGAAAAGTTACGACATTTTTCAGTTTGAGAGATGGATGGTTCAAAACCGAGTCAAACGAAAACGTGACCCAAAAACTTGCTCGTGGGTGATTGATGATCAAGATGATCTTAGATGTGTTCCCACATGTCACAGCAAGCTATATCATGTAAAGAAATCAATCAAAAACATGCGAATCAAAGAAAGACTCAAAATCACCAAATAGAGAGAAGAAGGGCAAAGAGACACATCTTTGATCAAAGCTTTCTTTGGATTGATTGATAGGGTTTGGGTTTCTGACCACTCCATCAATGGAGGACAAAGCTCAATCCAAGAGCACAAGATCAAATCAAAACTCTCTAGAACCCTAACCTCCACTAATCCTCTCCCTAAGCCAAAACTAGGGTTTCAATAATGATTAAAAGGTTGAAGGGGTGCAGCCACCTCCTCCTCTATTTATAGTGGAGACTTAGACCTTCTAGAAAATTAACTCAAATGGGCTCCGCTAAGGCCCAACACAAACGGGTCACACACGCACGCATTTTAAAGCGCCGCCTACAACACCTCTTAACCTAAACCGCTTCTCTTGCGCGCCTTGCGCCGTGGGTAGGCAAAGGTCACCAAGGTGATATTTGGTAAGATTACCAAATACCCTTCTCGGTCCTTCTCCAAGACCGAGTCCATCTTCGCAAGCACTTCGCATGCTCGCCACGTGTAGGTTGATCACCGCCTCTCCATGTCGGCAAGTCTCTCCCATCCGGCCCCACCGAAACCACCATGGCACTTGCACCGACTCCCGCGCCGCTTGATCAAACCCGCCGCACCGAATCGTCTGTTCGGTCATCCTTGTCCATTCTCGCACCATACTTGATTTCATTGACTCACCCGCATCGCCGATCGCTCGACCTAAGCTCTCCAAGCCTCGCCCCGATCATCCTCGCCGCTGACCGTCGTTGACCACCAAGCAACTCGCACAACAATAGACAAGCAAATCGAAACCGGAACAAGTTCTTCGCAACTTGACCCACGTTAGTCAAAACATGCATCATGCAACACATATGCATCAAACTCATGACTTTGACCTAACCATCGAACAACGCCGCCACGACAAAGCGACGTTCAGGTAATAACCGGTCGATCGCCTCGTGGGCGGCTCGATCGCTTGCCTTGCCGGCCGGACCGCCGCCAAAGGTCGGCCCGACCGCCAGAAGGACTTAGCCAATTTTCAACCCCAAAATCCAAACCCATCGGAAACTTTAAACCAATAGAACTTTTTATCGAGACTCCAAAAATTATGGGAGCAAGAACAATGGGATCCTCACTTGCCTACACCTCTATTTTTGGCCCACTGCTTTGACCACTTTTGTCACGGCCGGTCCGACCGGCGCACATGGCCGGTCCGACCGATTTGGGACCGTCGGACCGCCGTGTTATGGCGGTCAGACCGCCCCGCCCGTAAAGTCCGAACAAAGGTCAAACTTTGTCGAAAACCCGTGAAACGACAAACCATTAACGCCATTGCCAATTGTCACATCATCCTAAGATCTCGAGCATATCCCCATGATATCCACAATCTCCCCTTGATGAACACATTGGCAATAATCCGTAAAATGTAATTTGAAGGTTTGAAAAGTAAAATACTTTCATTTTAGACAAAGGCACAACTTGGTCCATAAGCAAGAGAAAGCAATGGAAATGACCAAGTCGGCATCGTAATAGCATAGACAAGTGAGATAAGGCAAAAGAAAGCATAAAACTTTGATTTTAAAAGTCAAAAATCTCACTTAAGGTCCATATGAAAGAACAATTGTTCAATTGACCTTTGATCATTGTGAGGAGTAATAAATGCAATTCAAGTTCGTAAGAGTCAATAAGACAATAAGAATGCAATTCAAAACTCCCCTCACTATGATCCTCTGATTTTAAAATTTCAAATTCTCCAACTTTCTCCCTTTGTATAAACTTCTCCCAACATCGAAATATCTTCTCCCTTTGACAATGGAGTCATCAAGGAATCACGCCTTCCTCTCATCCAGAGATAGCAATTTGCGTAATGAAGAAAGAAGCAAAAAGAAGAAGTATGCATGAAGTGCAATGGAGTGGCTTCATTTTTGTATTTTTCAATTTTTGATTACAAGAAGCTTTGGAGATTACCCAAAAGAACTAGCTAGCATTTCTAATATTGCACAAACAACATATCAAGCCTGACAGTGCTAGCAAGATCATGGTAAGACATATATATCAAAGCTAAGCACCAAGGCTCAAAAGTAAAGCAATAGATTTGATCAATTTAAGCAACGCTCAAATTCAAAGAAGTTCATCAACAGGATCCTAAAGTGAAATTGGCCATGTCAAAATGTCAAAGTGAGATCAAAAATCTAACAAAGACCACATTAAGAGTCAATCAAGTCCCGTATTGAATCATTTTGCTCAATCTTTTGTAAACGCCCATTTGTCAACATTTTTCTCATTTGCATTGAATATTGAGGTTGACTAATGATCTAACTTAGTGACAAGATCCTGGACTAGGAGCCATCCACAAACTCATCCTAAGCTTCACTAAAAGTTGATTAAAGGTATATCTTAGTAAAGAAGATTCGGACTAGGAGCCATCCACAAACTCTTTCTAAGCTTCTACTGTATGACAAATCTTGAGGTTCATGTCATTTCGACAAGCAATCCCCATGAGATCGTTCGATCATCAAACTATCTCCAAGTTCATGTCATTTGACAAGCAGTCTCGTAAGAATAGTTTGGCACATTTTAAGCATAAGACAATCTTGAATTTTTTTAATTTTTCACAAGAGCATTTTTAGAATCTCAAGAACACAAAAGCTCAAGTAATGGTCAATTTTAGATCAAAGAGTTAACAAAGCAATTCTGACAGGGCCAATGTCACAAAAGGAGCACTAATTGCGCAACTCGCTAAAACATCCACAAATTGCAATTTCTTAGTTCGAGTTTGTTTTTAAAGTTCTAGCTCATATAGCAAAGACTTAGCTACACATGTAAAAGCATGATAATTCTAGCAAGTCAAAGAACTAGACATGGCATTGAGCAAGAATTGAAATACTAAAGCTCCAAAGGGTAATAGGCAAAGCTTCATCAATTTTAAAAGATAAGGTAAAATTTTATATTACAATGCATCTTTTGGATTTTTCAAACCACTTGAAGTATTTTACATATGAATGCAATATGATACAATGCGATGCAATAAAAGCCTAAAACCTAAAAAGTTCAAAAGATCAACAAGTTCGTAAAAGAACAATAAAAGATCAAAAGAACAAGGTAAGATCGTAAAAGATCGAACTCCCTCAAACCAACCCATAGGGATAAATTACCCCTAACTCGCTTCTTAAGGTGGCAAACCTAGTTGGGTCTAAAGGTTTGGTGAGGATATCACCATTGAGCCTCTGACTCCACGAAGTGTAGCACAATATCACCCTTCTCGACATGGTCTCTAAGGAAGTGATAGCGAATGTCTATGTGCTTGGTCCTAGAGTGTTGCACAGGTTCTTAGCAATGTTAATAGCGTATGTTATCACGTAAAAGAGGAACACTAGCAAAATTTAACCCGTAGTCCTTAAGAGTGGATACCATCCACAAAATCGACTACAAAGAACTAGCAAATAGCCTACATACTCAAATTTCAGCAGAGATTGTGCAACAGAGGACTGCTTCCTAGAAGACCAAGAAACAAGAGAAGTGCCTAGAAGTGACAAGTGCCCGAGGTACTCTTCCTATCGCCGACACCGCAAAATCGTAATCGAAAACCCCGAATGGATAAAGAAGAAGAACAGAGTACCAAATGCCATATCGAGGGTAGAGTGTAAATACCGAATATGCGCTTAATCGCTTGGCGATGGGAAGTTCTCTGAGACGCTCAAACCTCGCAGAGGCGATCGTGAAGTGGATGTCCGGTCTTGATGCCGTCAGTACAGGAGGGAGCCGATCATGTCGCGGTACTCGCGTTGATCCACGGCTTCTCCTTCCTCATCCGATCCAGCAATCGAAGTCGCCATGGGAGTGGCGATCGGCTTGCGCCACCCATGTCAAGCGCTTGAGCAGATCCTTAGTATACTTCGTCTCGATGGATGAAGATCCTTCCTTACATTGCTTGATTTGAAGCCCCGTAAAGTAATTGAGCTCTCCCATCATGCTCATCTCAAATTCCTGGACATAGTCTCGTAAAAGCTAGAAACAAGAGCATGAGAAGAACCACCAAAGATAATATCATCAACGTAAACTGAGCAAGTAAGAAATCATTGCCACGCCTAAGAATGAACAAGGTCTTGTCTACCTTACCCATCTCAAAATCATTCTTAAGCAAGAAGGTCTTAAGTCTATCATACTGTGCTCTAGGGGCTTGTTTAAGACCATACAAGGCTTTGGATAGCTTGAAGACATGATGTGGGTTCTGGGATTCTCAAAGCCCGGGGTTGCCTAACATAAACCTCCTCCTCTATAAAACCATTCGTAAAGGCACTCTTAACATCCATCCGATATAATCTAAAGCCCTTAGAGGCAAAGAAATGCAAGAAGAATGCGAATAGCTTCTAGTCTAGCAACAGAGCAAAGGTCTCATCAAAATCTAACCCTCAACTGGCTAAAACCCCGAGCTACTAACCTAGCCTTGTTTCTAACCACGTAACCATCCTCATTTTGTTTGTTTTTGAAGACCCAATGGTTCCTATAACATTATGACCACTAGGAGGTTCTACTAGGTTCCAAACCTTATTCCTCTCAAAATTCTCTAACTCCTCATGCATGGCATTGACCCAACTCGAATCGATAAAGCATGTGATATATCGCGGGTTCAAAAGAAGCTACAAAAGCGTAATGAGAATAGAGGTTTGGATCATGATACCGGAGCGAGTGACTGCTCATGGATATTACCTATCATCCGATCCGGTGGATGTCGCTTTTGAATGTGAAGTGGCGCACCGAGAAGAAAGTACCTCTTCGACCTCCGCAGTATCACGATGATGAAGATGCAGCAGTGCCTCAACCAAGGCGAAGTAGTCACGGCGGGTTCTTGTGCAGAATAGGAATGTCAACAAAGAAGCAGTGGAAGAGTATCATCGAGTCCATCATCATCTTCCTCTACAAATATACTCTCACACCGTATCACCGAAATATCCGATCTAGCTCGTGGCTAGTCTCATCAAAAGTGACATTGCATGTCTCCGAACCAAAGTTAGTTTCAAAGATTAAAAACTCGAAAACCCTTGAATGAGCAGGATAACCCAAAATAAACCATCAAAAGTTCTTGACTCAAATTTATCTAGATTTCTGCCTTGAGAATAAAACACTTGGATCCAAAGACTCGAAAGTGCGAGACAGAGGTTTTCTACAAAAACGAAGCTCATAAGGAGTCTTGCCCAAAGACGGTCTCAAAAAGACACGATTTGCAATATGGCAAGCAGAGAAATAGCTTCGCCCAAAACCTCCTGAGTGCTATACTCATCTAGCATTGTCCTAGCCATCTCAACTAGAGTCCTGTTCTTCCTTTCCACAACGCCATTTTGTTGAGGGACGTGTGGGAGGAGAGGCGATGCTCAATTCCACGCCAAAGACAAAAGGAAGCAAAAGATGCATTCTTGAACTCCGTGCCATTGTCATCGCGGATCGCTCTCAAGGCACTTGGAAGTTCGAAGCCAAACGAAGAACAAGATCATGATAATGATCAAAAGCTTCATCCTTCAAGTGAGAAAGAACACCCAAGTGTATCTAGAAAATCATCGACTATGACAAGAATGTACCATTTTCCACCAATCGACCGAACCTAGCGGGACCAACAAGATCCATATGAAGCAATCGTCCCGGTCCGTCTACCATGACCATAGTCACCGATGGGTGAGGCGGCAACTTGCTTGCCATGCCTACAGGCGCACATACAAAGATCCTTGACGGCTTTGAGTTTAGGCAAACCTCTCATGAGCTCAAGGTTGCTAACTCGCGTCGATGATCAAAACCAATGTGCCCCAAACGACGGTGCCAAAGCCGTAACTCGTAAGAAGAAGATGAAATTAAGCACTTGAGAGAACCAAAGAAGAGATTCGGAAAAATCACCCAAAGATCCTAGCAACTCTAGTAATCCCAAAACAAGCTCACCAAATTAATCAAGCACCGACAAGCATTTTTCTTAAATCTAGTCTCATAGCCATCATCAAGAAGTTGAGAGACGTAAAGCAAATTAAACCTTAGCTTGTCCACAAGGGCGACGCCCTTGAGGATGAACTTGTCGCTCACCCCGATCGATCCTGTTCCTTCAATCCGCCCTTGCCTATCATCTCCAAAGGTGATGAATTCATCACCCGTCGATCGCGTGAAGGAGGTGAACCATCTTGAGTCTCCGGTCATGTGGCGTGAACAATGAGTCGACGAACCACGTGTCCTTCCTCTTCCGCGGTAATCCCGAAAATCAAGGCACAGAAGAACAATGTGTCTCAACATCAAGTTAGTTAAACAAGACTTGGGAACCCAAAGATCGAGACACATGTCCGCGAGTAGTATGCAAAGCGTATGCTATCCTTGATTAAGTTTGAAGTTCATTATGAGCAATGGTTACTTTAACATAAGAGTTATCCTGTCTAGGAACATGATGATGAGCATGTGACACAAATCCTAAACCAAGTTTCCTCTTTTCTACATTACCATGTCTCATAAAAGCTCTAGGTTGATTGAGTGAAATTCTAGCAAAATTTTTCTTATCATTTTTCAACCTACGCCAATGTAACTCAACCAAATGTCCATTCTTCTTGCAATAGGTGCAATGGTACTTGATACCACCGGGAGAAGCACCCTTTGACTTAATGTAAGTTTGGGCAAAACCCGCAGATTTAAAAGTAGTTTTTGCAGTTGGGTTTTAAATTCAACTAACCCATTTTCCAAGACTTGAGTTACTTGGGGCTTAGAATTATCTTGGACAGAGTTGTATCCTAATCCTTGCTTCTTATAAGGAGTCTTAGATTTGTCCGTAATCATGTTTAATTGTTTCTTACCTTTAGAAAATTTTTCTAAGGTATCCTTAAGATAAGCATTTTCTTTTCAAGATTAACACATGACTCACAAGTTTTGCCTTTAATAGCTCTAGCATATTTTTCCTTATATAAAGCAATTTCAAGTTTAAGAGCGGGACATGAAGCACATGTAGAAGACTCAATACTGTTCTTAAGCTTGGCATATTTAGCTCTAACGCTTCTAAGATATCTTTAACTTCATGTTCGCTCAATGCAAAAAGAGCAAAGGCTAGGATCAATAAAGACCAGAGCAACCAACTTGCTGGAATCTAAGCATTTTTCACAAGGAGCAGATTTAACCTCAACTAACTCATCCTAGCATTTTCAAGTTGTTGCAAAGCAATATCATGAGCAGATTGCGCTTAGCAAATTCGAGTGTAGAGCATGGCAGAAGAACATTCATCGATTCAAGAGTCTTAGTATTTGCAAGTTCTAAAGTCAAATTATCTACTTGAGACTCTAAGTCCTTGTTTCTAGCCATGATATACTCTAACGCCTTATCCTCGCTCATGAGTTGCTCAAAGATAGTTTCGCATCTATCGTAAAGGACATCATAGGAGAGAGGTACTCATCGTCGCCGACGCCGTCTGAGTCGGCCATGAAGCAAACGCCGTGAAGTCCTTGGCCTTCCCTTCTTCTTGTCTTGAGGATCTCCTCCTCCTTGTCATCCTCGCTCCCGAGTCCACATCGCTAAGGATTGTTCCCAAAAGCGGCAAGAACCCGTGAGTCGCCTTTGTGAGCTTGGCAAGATCAAATCTTGATTTGTTCCATTGAGGCTTCTTCCAAGTCGGCTTTCCTTCCTTGTGGTTGTTCTTTCCTTTCAACTTGGGGCGCTTTCTTGATGTGATTAAGCTCACCACACTCATAGCAAGTCACGGACCTCCTCTCTTTTGTTTCTCATATTGTTATAGGCCCGTGTGGCTTTTCTCGACTATGAGGGCTAACTCGGCCTCGTGAAGACTCTCAAACTCCTCTTCATGGATTGCGATAAACCAAAGAAGTTTAAAATCCGTAAGAAGACTCGTAAGACCCATCGAAGCTCTCTTGAGCGGTCCGCTACCAAGGCCATATTTTCCTTCTTGGGATGATCAATCCTCTTGATCTCATGAGTCTTAAGCTTGCTATAGAGCAGCTCCAAAGTCGATCGAGAGGTTGACGTTCTCCTCAATGGCGGTAGCCTTTATCTCCCACTCCTTGGTGTTGATTGCAGCCAAGAGGTGGGTGGCATTTTCAGATCGAGAATATTCAATTCCAATGACCTTCATCCGATTAATCACTTTGTTGAAGCGATCGAAAATGTCATCGATGCTCTCTCCAGACGCATCTCGAATTTGTTATATTCACGCTTATAGACTGTCTCGCGACTTTCTTGATTTGGGACGAACCTCATGGTAGGTTTCGAGGGTGTTCCAAATCTCGCGCAGCCTCAAGATTGCAAATTCGATCATACTCGCCTACCAAGCCCACCATACAAGAGGTTCTTTGCCTTATTGTTGTTAGCCAAGAGAAATTGTTGAAGCCGGCAGAATAACTTCGTGAAGAACGAGCGGGCTCGAACAACCTCCCATATAGCTTGTCCTTCGCTCTCAAGGAAGACTCGCATGCGATTCTTCCAATAGGCATAGTCGTGCCCATCAAGATATGCGGCTTGGTGGAGTACTTATCCATCGCCAGTTCAAAGGACCTGCTAAGATCAAGATTGAACTAACCGGCTCGATACCACTTGTTGGACCGAAAAGGCGACTAGAGGGGGTGAATAGGAGCACGCCACTTTTTCAACCTCGATTAGATTCAACACAAATTTCACTCCAATAGCTATAGAAGCTATGAAGATCGATATACCAAGACAAATGGAAGACTAGGATTGAATCCAATCAAAACCCCAAGCAAAACAACCAAAAACAATCGAAACTTAATTTCCTAAGAGAAGGGCGGTCCGACCTCTACTGTGGGCGGTCCGACCTCTCCAAGGGGCGGTCCGACCTCTAGCTAGGCGGTCGACCTCCAGTTGATGAACAGTGAAATCACCAAAAACGGTTGCAAATAGGTCTAACTTTTGATCTACAACTCCAAACTTCATGAAACTTGGAACACACCTTCTCTAGGATGTCAGAACCTATTCCAATTGAAGATCATGGAGATCCATGGAAAAGTTACGACATTTTTCAGTTTGAGAGATGGATGGTTCAAAACCGAGTCAAACGAAAACGTGACCCAAAAACTTGCTCGTGGGTGATTGATGATCAAGATGATCTTAGATGTGTTCCCACATGTCACAGCAAGCTATATCATGTAAAGAAATCAATCAAAAACATGCGAATCAAAGAAAGACTCAAAATCACCAAATAGAGAGAAGAAGGGCAAAGAGACACATCTTTGATCAAAGCTTTCTTTGGATTGATTGATAGGGTTTGGGTTTCTGACCACTCCATCAATGGAGGACAAAGCTCAATCCAAGAGCACAAGATCAAATCAAAACTCTCTAGAACCCTAACCTCCACTAATCCTCTCCCTAAGCCAAAACTAGGGTTTCAATAATGATTAAAAGGTTGAAGGGGTGCAGCCACCTCCTCCTCTATTTATAGTGGAGACTTAGACCTTCTAGAAAATTAACTCAAATGGGCTCCGTTAAGGCCCAACACAAACGGGTCACACACGCACGCATTTTAAAGCGCCGCCTACAACACCTCTTAACCTAAACCGCTTCTCTTGCGCCGTCTTGCGCCGTGGGTAGGCAAAAGGTCACCAAGGTGATATTTGGTAAGATTACCAAAATACCCCTTCTCGGTCCTTCTCCGAAGACCGAGTCCATCTTCGCGAAGCACTTCGCATGCTCCGCCACGTGTAGGTTGATCACCGCCTCTCCATGTCGGCAAGTCTCTCCCATCCGGCCCCACCGAAACCACCATGGCACTTGCACCGACTCCGCGCCGCTTGATCAAACCGGCCGACCGAATCGTCTGTTCGGTCATCCTTGTCCATTCTCGCACCATACTTGATTTCATTGACTCACCCGCATCGCCGATCGCTCGACCTAAGCTCTCCAAGCCTCGTCCGATCATCCTCGCCGCTGACCGTCGTTGACCACCAAGCAACCCGCACAACAATAGACAAGCAAATCGAAACCGGAACAAGTTCTTCGCAACTTGACCCACGTTAGTCAAAACATGCATCATGCAACACATATGCATCAAACTCATGACTTTGACCTAACTAACGAACAACGCCGCCACGACAGCGACGTTCAAGTAACAACCGGTCGATCCCTCGTGGCCGGCTCGATCGCTGCCTTGCCGGCCGGACCACGGCCAAAGGCTTCGGCCCGACCACCAGAAGGACTTAGCCAATTTTCAACCCCAAAATCCAAACCCATCGGAAACTTTAAACCAATAGAACTTTTATCGAGACTCCAAAAATTATGGGAGCAAGAACAATGGGATCCCTCACTTGCCTACACCTCTATTTTTGGCCCACTGCTTTGACCACTTTTTGTCACGGCCGTCCGACCGGCGCACATGGCCGATCCGACCGATTTGGGACCGGTCGGACCGCCGTGCTATGGCGGTCAGACCGCCCGCCCGTAAAGTCCGAATCTTTCAAACTTTGTCGAAAACCCGTGAAACGACAAACCATTAACGCCATTGCCAATTGTCACATCATCCTAAGATCTGGAGCATATCCCCATGATATCCACAAATTGTTTCCTCTTCTGGATGTTAGGTTTTTAGAGATACTAAGTGTTGTTTGCTGCTACCATCACAAGCCCTCTAGGTAGAGCCTGAGGGAGGAGTATTTGTTTGATATGAAGATCTCCTGGTTTTCTTTAGATTTATATCATAGGATTTGTTGTTCTATGTTTTTAGGATAGGAGCACGTTCTACAGGAACTTCAGGCTGGAATTTTAGATTACCCTTCCTCTAGATGGTTCAACACTTCCAATCGTAAAAAGCAGAGGGTGCATCGAGGTTTTTGTTGTTTGTGAAATTGTGATTACTGACATGTTTCCTGCCAGCATCAAACATGTTACTTCAGGGGCGCTACTATCTTCGCAAACATATACATGCAAATGAACTTCATTCTTGAATCTTTTGTAGAGACCCGCTAAGCTATTTCTAAAGGGAACTCATGTAGCATAAATGAGGAGTTTATCATTGGCATGCCTACAACGTGAGTTTGCTCCACCATGTTTTGTCCTACATGTGTTTTCTCAATGAGCTATTTACATGCATGGTGGGGAAGCGCAGGGGAACTCACCGGGTGGTCGGCAGGGGCGGGGGCGGCACCGAGGGAAACCCTCGGCTCTCACGGCAGAGAAGGGGGCGACACGGGGAAACTCACCGGGTGGTCGGCAGGGCGGGGCGTGATTGGGACGGAGGCGGTGGACGGCGGAGGCGCTGCGCCTGCCTGAGGCGGGACGAAGGAGGCGCGCTGGCCTGAGGCAGGACGAAAGGAGGCGGCCGGTCCGTGGAAAAGACTAAGGCATAAGAGTGCACAACCGTTCGAGTCGGGCACTTATATAGCTCCAATCACAGACGGTTCCATAAACAAACCGTCTGTGATGTTAACTATCACAGACGGTTCTGTTATGAAACCGTCCGTGATGACTTAACAGAGAAACCCTAATTTTAATATCACAGACGGTTATGTAACTGAACCGTCTGTGATATGTTGATATCACAGACGGTTCATTACTAGAATATTTCTGACCGTTGGATGTATAATCGACAGCTCTGATTTAGTGAGCCGTTCGGACCGTCCGAAACGCGCCGCGAATCTTAGCCCTGCGATGCCAAATGAACGGTCGAGATTCGATAGGCCGTTCGGACCGTCCGAAATGCGCACGTGGCTGTGAACCATTGGATCTTGATCCAACAGCTCACAATCGCCGCCTTTCAATCGGTGAGAAAAGTATTAATCGCTTTATAAAATCTGAGAAAGTATTAATTTGCACACTGTTAAATATGTTAACTTCGAAAAATCATAACTAATTCATTTCAACTCCAAAATGGATGAAACCACTTCTGATACTTTTCATTTTTGATAAACTTAATATTAAAATTGGTTTCAAGCACGTTCCGCAAGAACTTCAAAACTTTTGCACACCGGTAGTTCCGTTTATCAACGGCGGAACTACCGCACAGAGAATCATTTCAAAGGGAAATCGGTCGGACCGCCCAACACATGGCAGTCTGACCGATTTAGCATTGGTCCATAACACGTGACGCGTTTCCATGTTAACATCAAATTACAATGGGATACATGCTTAATTGAAATATAATCCTTCATGATGATCAACACGCATATATCTAGCTTCCTCACTGGGTTCTTCCTCCAGTCTGATGTCGTCTCCGAAAGGAGGCAACTCGTCAAATTGATTGTACTCTTCCTCATCCACGATATTCTCAACTCCGACAATCCTTCTTTTCCCATGAAGAACTACGTGGCGGTTCTTATTTGCTGGGTCCGTTACATAAAAAACTTGAACAACTTGTTTAGCGAGTACGAATGGTTCGTCCTTGTATCCGACACGTTTAAGGTCCACAGTAGTGACGCCGTACTTGTCGACCTTCATGCCCTGCGGAAGTTTAACCCAATGACATCGAAACAGGGGGATCTTGAAAAGTACATAGTTGAGCTCCCAAATCTCCTCTACGAACCCATAGTACGAGTTCAACCCGCGTGCCCCCGCGGTATCGAACCCCTCGTGAAATGCATCTATGCGTACACCGCTGTTCTGGACTGTGCTCTTCCTATCCTGAGCTGTCGTATAAAACGTGTACCCATTTATGTCGTATCCTTGCCATGTCACAATTGTAAATTTTGGTCATTTGGCCAACCATAGCAGCGTTTCATCACTTAATGACCTCCAAGTGAATCACATCTTTTACCATTCGTTGAACCGACGGTTGTGCTATCTCGTTATCCAAACCTCCGACCGGTCTGGATTCTGTTGGCGTACCATGTCTTTGTGCTCGTCGATGTACGGGGACACTTGGGACATGTGTTGCAAGACCGTGAAATGGGCCTGCGCGTATGTATCTAGATCGGGAAAATCATTGATTGTGCAGAATAACATGACGCGTAAAGTGAAGTTCTCTCGCTCAGACAAGATCCCATACTTGTACCCCTTCGCTCCAAAGTGTCACAAGATCTTCCAAAGAATGGTGCTAGGTACACATCAATATCGCTCCTGTGTTACTTCGCCCTTGGATAAGTAGTGACATCAAAATGTATTTCCGCTTCATACACGACCAAGGAGGAAGGTTGTACATACATAGATTCACGGCCAGTGCTATGTCACGCTCATGTTACCGAAAGGATTCATTCCGTCCGTACTCAACCCTAACCTTATGCTCCTCGGTTCTGCGACTGAACTCTTCGAAGCTCCGATCGAAGTTTCTCCACTGGGCAGAATCAGCAGGGTGTCTGAGCTTCCCATCTTTTTTACACTCCTCCGAGTGCCAACGCATCAATCTTGCCTCCTTTCGGTTCGCAAATAAACGCTTCAAACGTGGGATCACAGTGAGATACCACAACATCTTAGCAGAGGTCCTTGCTTCGCTTTAGCAAGATTCTTACGCTTGTATCGGGATGCTTTGCACACGGGACATACATGCATGTCTGCATACTCTTTACGGTAGAGGATACAATCGTTCGGACATGCATGTATTCTTTTTACTTCCATTCCCAATGGACAAATAACCTTCTTAGCTTGGTAGGTCGTGCTGGGCAACACGTTTTCTCCTAAGGATGTCAGCTAAGAGACCTAACAACGCCGTTGTCGGTGTATTAGAACCGATCTTACTTAAAGATTGTTTGATTCGGGGTCTCCTAGAGATGAGATCACGCAGAGTGGATTGACACGGATGTTTAGACAGTTCAGCCTTCTCCAAGAGAATAATAACCCTAATCCTGTGTGTATGGTATTCTTGATGATCCAAAGAAGGACTAAGACTATTACAGAGAATAGTACTTGTGTTTCTACTTGACTAGCTCTTGTTCGTCCCCTCATCTCTCGATTGATGCCCTTATATAGTCGTGAAGAAGTAGCCGTTTTGTCTGCGGAGATGCGCCTAATTAATCCAAAGAAGGCGCATGATGGCAAGAATTACCGACGCCTTGGCTTCTTCACGCCGTCCGCAATTATCTTCCGAGATAATGGGGTAGTTACACACCATTAATAAGCGGAATAATAGTGCGTGTAGACCGCTCGATTCCTTAATCAATTGGACCCACTACCGTAGGTTTGATTATAAGGTGGTCGAAGTTTACCCGGTCGTAGAAGAACTTACGACTGTGTAGCAAATCGTAAAAGGACTTACGACCGGTACAAATGTAGAAGGACTTACGACTATGTAGTGGTCGCAGAAGGACTTACGACCATGATATAGTCGTAGCAAGACTCACGACTATGGGGGTGATTGTAGAAGAACTTACAATCACTTGTTGGGCTTCTCCCTTATAGATAAGGGGTACCTCTGGGGACTATGTGACATCATATTTACCCATAATAAGAATTATAGATAAAAGATAAAATGAGGATTATTATATCCTCGCCATCTAGCCCCCACTTCAAGTGAAAGTAACTTACTTGATAAAGGTTTCAGAATGGACTTACGACCATGAGAATGTCGAGAATGATAGTCAAGGAAAAACTCTTCGACATTTGAGTGTTGCTTTGACCAGAATTTGCTTGGTCAGAAGGTTGCTTACGACTATCAAAAGTCATAAAAAACCCCTACGACCGTCTGGTGGTCGTGGTAGGGGAATCGGAGAAAAAGCTCTTCCGATTGATACTTCCTTCGACTAGAAAGACTTGGTCAAGAATGTAATTTTGCTTGGAGGTGACAATACGTACCTACTTTTTTCTCGAACGGACCATCTGGGGAATTGCAACCGGCTCTCATAGACTTGTCCGATGAAGCGGTTCCCGAAGCGGTACAACCATCTATCATAGACCTATAGCCGAGACGGTTTCCGAAGCGGCGGAGATCGTGCGGTTATAAAAACTTACCAGGAGGTAGACTTGGATTTTTACTTTTCCCCCAAATCACTCCGCTGTTCTTCGAGCTCTTGCTTTCTCCATCCTCGACTAGGTTTCATCTTCTCCGCCGCCAACCCAATTAAAAAACTTCTTGCTTAACAAGCTGGTCGAAGACTCGAGTTTTAATTCTTGTACCCAAGCCCCCGAGCGCTTAACAAGCTGGTCGAAGACCCCCGAGCGCCCATAATATGGAGGGTAATTCTTGTACCCAAGCCCCCGAGCGCTTAACAAGTCGGGTCAAGACTCGAGTTTTAATTCCTCGCATTATTTGACCGCTTGCACGTTCGACCGCCCGCTGCTTTGGGGATGCGCAAAGCATAGCATAGCTTGGTACCAACTCGCCGCAAAATTCTCAAATTTTGCACTTGCGTAATTGTTTACCATTGTCCGTAATTATCCGACTTTAACTCCAAATCGACTAATTACGCTTCTCATCATGAACCTTTTGTCGCCTTAGCTGTTATCGATTCATGAGTTCAGCTTCGATCCATTTTGTGAACGTGTCAATAGCCACAAAAGGAATTCAAACCTCCCGGAGCTTTGGGAAATGGTCCTAGGATATCAAGCCCTGTGTCGCAAAAGGCCAAGAAAGAGGTATCGTCTGTAATGCTTGAGCCGGTTGGTGTATCTCGTCTACCATGGAATTGGCATCGACACACTTTTAACCACCTCCTTAGCATCGCATGGTCAGAGGCCAAGAAAAACCTTGTCGAAAGGCTTTACCAACTAATGTTCAGAGGAAGCATGCGCCCCACAGATGCCTTGTGTATATCGTGAAGGAGTGTTATTCCTTCGCTTTATGGAATGCATCGCATGAGTATCCCTTGGGTTCCTCGCTTATAGAGGACTCCTTCAACCAAAGTATACATTTTGACTTTTCGACAATCGATCCGCCTCAAGATCATCTTGGCTGGAACCCTTGTAAAGATACTCGTAGATGGGAATCATCCGTATCCTCGTAATCTAATGAGGCCATCTCAAGAGGAGGTGTCTCTCGGTTCTTCGACCAGAGACGGTTTTTGAGTTGCTCCAAAAAACTCCTTTGGTGCTCGTGGATCGGGAAGAAGCCATCCGAGCAAGTTGGTCTCATGAGGAAATTATCCTTTCGAGGGATAAATTGTACCTCAAACCTAAAAATGTTTTTCTAGCTTACGATTCGATAAGTACCGAGCCATTGTTGAGTTAGAGCACGGTACTCTTTCCCAATTTGATTCACGACTAGTTGAGAGTCTCCTCTCACGAGTAGTCGATTTAATTGAGAGTGCTTTCGCACTCGTATGCCACCTAGCAAACCTTCGACTCGCCACATTGTTAGTGGCCGAAAGTTTAATTGTATCGCATACTTTAAGGTTTCTCCAGAGGAGATACCAGACCACTCACTTCGAGCCACTTAAAGTAAGTGACCCGTCAAAGTACATCATCCATCGATCGTGGGAATCGATCGGGATCCTGAACAGTTCAGATTTGTCCATTCGCGACAAAGTCCGCCAAGATCTGGGATTTTATGGCCGTCGACACGAATGGAGGTCGAACTCCCAAGTTCGACCGACCATTTTGCCATGCGCCCCATTGCTTCCTTATTATGGAGGATTGCTTCCAAAGGAAACTCGGACGACAACTATTTTGTGCGCCAAAATAATGCCGCAGCTTCTCAAGACATGAGGAGGGCATATAGAAGTTTTTGGACCTGAGGGTAACGCTCCTTAGGCCCGTGTAAAACTTCGCTAACGTAGTAAACCGGTCGTTGTACGTTTTCACGTTCTACGACTAGTACTGCGCTTGCTGCCTGTGGCGTGGCAACTAGGTAAATTAGAGCGCCTCTTCCGCTTTGGAGAAACCGTAACAGAGCACTCGAAAGATACCTCTTGACATCCTCAAAGGCGTTGTTTGCCTCGCTCGACCACTCAAAACCTTCGTGTCTCCCGAGAAGTTTAAAGAAAGGTAGTCCTTTTCTCCTAGTCGTGCAATGAAACGACTTAAAGCCGCCATGCACCCAAAGTGAGTTTCGAACTTCCTTTTTGTGTTTGGAGGACGATCCGAGGATGGCTTTTTTTTTCAGATTTGCTTCGATTCCTCGTTCAGATACTAGGAATCCAAGCAATTTTCCTGAAGAAATTCCAAACACACACTTCTCTGGATTGAGTTTTAAGCGGTGCTTTCTGAGGTTGTCGAATGTTTCTTGTAGGTCGCTGATATGATTAAGTCTCTTAATGCTTTTACGACTAGATCATCAACATAGGCTTCCAAATTCGACCTAATTGAGATGAAAAAGTCGATTGCATTAGGCGTTGAAAAGAAGCACCAAGATTCTTTAGACCAAATGGCATTTTGACATAGCAAAAGGTACAAAATGGAGTAATGAATGCGGTCTTTTCTTCATCGCTTAAACACATATTGATCTGGTGGTATCCAGAATATGCATCTAAAAAACTTAATATCTCACAACCTGCAGTTGAATCAACCAGCTGATCGATACGAGGTAAAGGGAAATCATCTTTTGGACAAGCTTTATTAAGATCAGTAAAGTCCACGCACATACGCCATTTGCCGCTTGACTTTTTGACCATTACAGGTTAGCCAACCACTCTGGGTGGTTGACTTCTCTTATAAAGCCTGCTTTAAGTAGCTTATCCAACTCTGATTTAATAGCATCTCGTCGATCAGGGGCAAATCTCCGTAATTTTTGTTTTACAGGTACTTTATCAGGCCGTAAAGCTAGCCACGTGCTCGATCACCTCCACGGGACTCGGGCATGTCGGATGCTTGCCACGCAAAGACATCTGCGTTAGCTCGGAGGAAGGTAATGAGGGCGCCTTCCTATTTGGGGTCGGAAGTCTCCCGATGCGAGCAGTCTTCGAGGGTTCTTCTCGCCCGGAGGAACCTCTTTGACTTGGTCGTTCGGCTTTGGTGCGACTTTAGGCTTCGACTTGCTAGTCGGTCGACTTTCATCTCGAGTTGGTATTTGACCAACCATCTCGAGGATCGACGGTCGCACTATACGCCATCTTTTGTCACACTGAATGGTGATCACTCCTTTGGGACCTGGCATCTTAAGACATTGATACCCGTAATGAGTAGCCATTAAGAATTTTGCCAAAGTTGGTCGTCCGAGTATGGCGTTATATGCCGATCGAAATCGACCACATCAAAGGAGACTTTCCGTCACGAAATTACTTGGTGAGCCAAATGTTAAAGGAAGAGAAACTTGGCCAATAGGTTTGGTGAAGACCCGTGACGATTCCATGAAAGGAGTATCGATCGCCTTACCTTGTCCCGGTACTTGCATCTCGCCCGGGGCATTAGTAAATAATATGTTCAAAGAATCGCCACCATCAACCAACACTCGATTGACCCGACGATTGTTGATGGTGGGTTCACCACAATCGGATATCGACTGATCGACTCAGTAGTGATTGGGCGATCATCCTTCTCAAAAGAGATGGTAACTTCCGACCACTTGGTAATTTATTGACGAGAGGAGTATGTATAGAATTTACCTCTCGTCCGTGACTTTAAGTTGTCGCTTGGAGTCGATGCCGATGATCCTCCGTAGATGTGCTCAACGGTATGTTGCGGATCTTGGAACGGCATCTCCTCATCATCCGACGACTTTTGGCCACTCGTATGTCCTACCCGCCGAGAGTAGGGAGTGGTGCTTCTTGTTGTAGTAGTCCTCGAGCTTTCTTTGGAAAACTTCTAGCTATGAGGTCATATCCTTCCTTTTATGAAAAGGACACCACCTTGGTTTGTCGTTCCTACGATCAGGGCGCTTACCTTTGCCTTGATCAGGGTACGACTTAGTGGTTTGGGGCTCTCCATCTTTCACGGCCAGAACCTCCTTGGAACCACTGGTTTGTGGTTTTGACTTTTATTTTCTTCTTGGACTTTTTGCTTTTTATCCTTACCAACTTCACGGCTCTCGAGGAGTATATATTTTCGATCGATAGTGTTGTTCCACGATCGCCTCGAAGCGATTGCATATCGATCGCCATCTCAAGAGTTCGACAACAGTGTTGGGAGGATTTAGAGCAATGTCCTCCGTTATTCTTCTACTGCGGACTCCTTGCTTAAAAGCCCTGATCACAGAGGAATCAGAAATTTCCGGAATTGAGTTACGAACCTGACTAAAGCGTTTGATGAATTGACGCAAAGTCTCGTTGTTGTTCTGCTTTATCCGGCAAGTCGCCTTCTTTTCCAGGGCGGTTGTATGTGCCTTGGAAATTCGCCTGTAGAAGATCACAGAGGTGTTGCCAAGAGTAGATCGACTCGAGTGGTTGGTTTAATAACCACGATCGAGCGGATCCTTCGAGCACAGTCGGAAGGTAATTCGCCATCACATGCTCTCCTCCTCCTGCTGCTCGGACAAATTAGATAGATCTCAAGAAATTCGATGGGATTTTGAGATCCATCAAATTTCTCCATGTTCACTTTGGTCGAAAATGAGGTGGCAAATAATCGCTCAAGGTCGGCGAAAATGCCCGCATCCGTAATCACTTCTTGACGCCTTCTTTGCAGGAAAGAAGGGTTAATGTCACCAGGTGATCGTATACGACGATACCCGGTAACAGGCTGCCCTGTTCTGTAGTAGGCCTCAGTTCTACGAGGAGAATACTCCTCGTATTCCACTCGTTAGAATTTCTTTGTCGAAGTGGTGAATGATCACCTCTCAGGGGCTTCTTGATCTTGGTGATCGAAAGGTATTTCTCGAATAGGAGATCGATTCGCCTTATGGCCGTGTCGATTCCTCGTGAGAAATATTCGATTGATCGTAGCCGAGGAAGTCGTATTCTGCGACTACCGAATTTTGTCGATGAGGTACCTCGGTCTCGTCATCACAGTTCAAGTCTTTGCGTAATCTCTTCAAAGAAAGAGATCGTACCTGGCGCTCGAGCAAGCTCTTGATCGATTCTCGAGCAAGTCGTTGATGTCCCGGAGTTCTTGTACCTCCTCCGATCGATGTTGAATGCGCCAGCAGTTCTTACGGATCGCAATTTTCTTTCTTTTGACGACATCAAAATCCTCCTCCTCGTGTCTTTGAGGCCTTCTTAGTGGAGTGCGAGAATGTCGAGGATTTCTCGCTCATCAGTGTTGGTTCTCTCGCCAACGGTGGTGCCCTTGCCATTACCACGAGGGGCGCAGGTGTGATCTTCGGGAGTGTTCTTATCTCGGCCTCCATGAGGTGACCTCGATTTGGGGAAGGACGAAGACCTCCGCTGATGATTCTCACTTGCGCCGAGGCCTCCCGCTTGAGGAGTGCTCGAGGGACACCATCTGGCGACTTGGAGTAATCCTCCGTAGGGGAACTCCGGTTATAATCGTCTCCGCTCGCAAATGGGATCTGCGGGGAGACGGCCGAATTTGAGGAAAAGCATGCTTGATCCCACCCTCTCGGAGTTACCCCGAGAGAGGATCACTAGATTTGGTGGAGTCCGGAATGGTGGCTTCGAACTTGACTTACCAAGTCGGACCGCCTTAAGGGACTTGAACACTTGGAGAAAGAACTCGTTGTGTTGTGAGTCCTCCGGGAGCGGTCCTGGTCGGATTGACCCTTGTCCTTTGAGGGAATTGGCTCCTCTGTCGGACGTATTGTTGTGGGGGATAAAGATCCTCCTCAACTCCATTAATGGGATGGTTTCTGGAGAATAATCTCGGAGGCAACATCACCATCGGCGGATGCATCACTCGGCTCGTAGTCGAAACCGCATCCATGTCGACGTCACAGAATCCGCCAAGTCAAACCAGTTCTCCTCGCTCCATTCTCCCGCCATAATTGCATGAGATTGGAAAAAGAGAGTATGTTGACAAGAGATTACGGAAGATCCCCACGGACGGCGCCAACCGCCGGTGTATTAGAACCGATCTTACTTAAAGATTGTTTGATTCGGGGTCTCCTAGAGATGAGATCACGCAGAGTGGATTGACACGGATGTTTAGACAGTTCAGCCTTCTCCAAGAGAATAATAACCCTAATCCCGTGTGTATGGTATTCTTGATGATCCAAGAAAGGACTAAGACTATTACGAGAGAATAGTACTTGTGTTTCTACTTGACTAGCTCTTGTTCGTCCCCTCATCTCTCCGATTGATGCCCTTATATAGTCGTGAAGAAGTAGCCGTTTTGTCTCGCGGAGATGCGCCTAATTAATCCAAAGAACGGCGCATGATGGCGTGAATTACCGACGCCTTGGCTTCTTCACGCCGTCCGCAATTATCTTCCGAGATAATGGGGTAGTTACACACCATTAATAAGCGGAATAATAGTGCGTGTAGACCGCTCGATTCCTTAATCAATTGGACCCACTACTTTGTAGGTTTGATTATAAGGTGGTGAAGTTTACCCGGTCGTAGAAGAACTTACGACTGTGTAGCGATCGTAAAAGGACTTACGACCGGTGCGATCGTAGAAGGACTTACGACTATGTAGTGGTCATGAAGGACTTACGACCATGATATAGTCGTAGCAAGACTCACGACTATGGGGTGATTGTAGAAGAACTTACAATCACTTGTTGGGCTTCTCCCTTATAGATAAGGGGTACCTCTGGGGACTATGTGACATCATATTTACCCATAATAAGAATTATAGATAAAAGATAAAATGAGGATTATTAGATCCTCGTCAGCCGTAAAACTCTTGTCGGACCAACCATTGCTTGCCTTCAATTTCAGCACTTCAAGTACGGTTGACAACCTTGTGTATTCCGGCTTGCAGCCAGGGAACAAAGGTTTTCCCGAGTCCTCCATTAAGCCCTCGAATTTACAAAACTCTCTCTCACCGTAGTTCCCTTCTGCATCGCGCAAAGACATCGATCCAGATTGTCATCATGCGACCTATCCTCATCAAAAGCACATTCCATACCCTGCATATCGTTGACTTCCTCGGCGATGTCATCATTCTTGACTTCCGGTATAATCGCTCTTCACCGCGGATCGCTCCAACATGTATATCCTTTTTGAAACCCCTTCGTATTAAGTGGGCTTCGATCTGCGCCGGGTTGTTAAACATTTTCATATTACCGCAATCAATGCATGAACAGTACATAAATTTTATCCCCTTCTTCAACATATCCTGCTCGGCGGCTCTTCTAAAAGCAAACACGACATTAATATACTCTTCACTCACATGGTTATCAATGTACATCCAGTTTCGGTCCATCTACACGTATACGCACGTAACAAATTAATTAGTGCTAAATTATATTAATAAACCGCAAGTATCCTTCATAATGACCAAACATTAGTGATTAGTCTAGAGTAAAACTAAAGGGTTACAGATCGTTACCCTTCTCTCCAAGGTGGTGTAATGTGGGAGGAGGCAGCAGAGGTGCCGCAATGGGGGAGGAGGAGGCAGGGGTAACAGCTCAAAACAGGGGAGGAGGCAGTAGCAGCAGCAGGGTGCCCAATGGGGAGGAGGCAGCATCAGCAACAGGGTGGCGGAGCCTCAAATGGAATGGAAAGGGGGCCTGTCGGGAGCATCTACTTATAGTGCTTGTATATCACAAACAGTTCTTTACAAGAACCGTCTGTGATAGACATATATCACAGACGGTACGGTTCTTTATACAAACCTTTCTGTGATACTTTACAGACAGTTCGTATAAAGAACCGTCTGTGATACTTATTTATCATAGACGGTTAACAAAGAACAATATGTGATAATTTTATCATAGATGATTTCATGCATATGCAGTCTTTTATTTTCTTGATTTACTCAAATAAGGCCACATGTCCTCTCCTTACGTACTACTGTGTACAGCTACCAATCACATAGATGAAGGAACAGATTGTTAGACGGGATTTGCTGGATACGCAGAGATTGCTATACGAGCAATGTATCTAGTCAATTAGGCAAGTGAAAAAAGATGTGCATATTTACTTGATGTGTTCTGTATTCAGGGCATAGCCTAATTAAATTTTCAGGCTGTCAGTTGGCAAAACATGCAATTTGGGACTATCTTAAACGTGCACTTCACATGCATCTCGCTGCACACCTACTATCTTTAACACATGCACAACTTTTTACAATTAGCAGGACAGCCAATATGATCGATGCAGTATATTCCTATATGGCAGACATTCACACAAGAGTCCAACTCCAGCCGGCGCCGTCGACTAAAACGAAAGAAACTCCCAAAAACCAACGCGTCATTACCTCTCTCTATTAGGATTTAACTAGGACATAACTGTGCTTACTGCTTAGTATTATGCAGCGTCATACAACCTAGAGCCGATATAGGATAGGCTACAACCGCGTATGCATTGTCTCTTCCATCGTCGAAGATGTCGGAACACAACGGCTGTCTGCAGCCAGTAGCGGCCGACCGGCGATCCCGGCAGCAACGTCTGCTCTCCGTCTCCGTCTCCGTCCCGATCATCCCGGTCGTCCTCTTCCTCGTCGCGCCGTGCGCGCTCTTCTTCTTCACCTCCGACTTGGCGCTCCCCCGCATCCGCATCGAGTACGCCCGCCGCGACGCTCCCGCCAGCGCGCCCGCGAACGTGCCTCCATCGCCGCCTCAGCCTCCGCCTCCAGCTGTGCGTGTTTACAGTGACGAGCAACGGCTCCCGCCGCTGCGCCAGCTGACCGACCGGCCGTACTCGCTCGGCGCGGCCGTGTCCGACTACGACGCCTGCAGAGCGTCATGGCTCGGCGCGAACCCGCAGTTCCCGGCCTTCGTCACGCCGGGGCGGCCCCGGGTGCTCGTCGTCACCGGGTCGTCGCCGCGCCGGTGCAAGGACCCGGACGGCGACCACGTCCTCCTGCGCGCGTTCAAGAACAAGGTGGACTACTGCCGTGTCCACGACTTCGACATCTTCTACAGCAACGCGGTGCTCGACGCCGAGATGTCGGGCTTCTGGACGAAGCTGCCGCTGCTGCGCGCGCTGATGGTCGCGCACCCGGAGGCGGAGCTCCTCTGGTGGGTGGACTCCGACGTGGTGTTCACCGACATGCTGTTCGAGCCGCCGTGGGGCAAGTACGCGCGCCACAACCTCGTGCTCCACGGCTGGGACGCCGCGGTGTACGCCTTCAAGAACTGGCTCGGCATAAACGCCGGCAGCTTCGTGATCCGCAACTGCCAGTGGTCGCTCGACCTCCTCGACGCGTGGGCGCGCATGGGGCCGCGCGGGCCGGTGCGCGACAAGTACGGGAAGATCTTCGGCGAGGCGCTCTCCAACCGGGGATCCTACGAGGCCGACGACCAGTCGGCGCTCGTGTACCTGCTGGTCACGCAGCGTGGCAGGTGGGGGGACAAGGTGTTCCTCGAGAGCTCCTACAACCTGCACGGGTTCTGGAAGGGGATCGTGGACAGGTACGAGGAGTTGCGGCGGAATGGGCGGCCGGGGCTCGGCGACGACCGGTGGCCGCTCGTGACGCACTTCGTCGGGTGCAAGCCTTGCGGGGAACAAGGCGCGAGCTACGAGGCTGCGCAATGCCGGCGCGGCATGGAGCGCGCGTTCAACTTTGCCGACGACCAGATACTGGGGCTGTACGGGTTCGCGCACGAGTCGCTCAACACCACGGTCGTGCGGCGCGTCAGGAACGAGACCGGCCGGCCGCTGGACACGGACGACAAGGAGCTCGGCCGGCTCTTGCACCCAACATTCAGGGCCGCCAAACCCATGTGATTAAGTAGGATTTATTGGTTTGAGTTTTGTTTCGGGAAAAAATACTGTTATCTGTATACTCATTAACAAGTTTCGATGTGAACGTAACATGTGATTTTATTTCACAGACAAAATTTCTTTCTCTATGCAGGCGCCAATTTGTGCTTACTTCTGTTATGAAATCTACGGCCATGTTAGTACCATGCCATCCGAACGCTGTTTGTTGTGCAAGCTTCGTTCTTGATTGTTACTAATGGCAAAGCATCCAAAAATGTTATTCACCGTCTTAGCGCATATTCTGCATCCATGCAGGAGGAAAAATACTGCACCTTATCTCAGGCTTACGCTGACTAATCAAAATTTGTTTGAGGTCAGATCACTGGCAGTACCTTCTTGCATTATGAATACAAAATTTGCAGGAAAAATAATTGTACTATATGACAATGAAATGAGAAAATGAACAATTATAGATTAACTGGCTCAATCTAGCAGGTTGTTATTACAACAAAGAAGTGTTGTGTTGGATTGATTAGAGATGACTATATCTATCACAAGAGCAATGCAAAAAAGAAACTATAGACTGACAATGAAACAAAATTTCATTATATTGCCTTCTCTAACTACAAAGCTAGACTACAACATTGGTCCTGAGCAACTAGCTCTGATTTTTGACAACTGCTCCGCACCTCAGTCTTTCACCGTTTGAGATCGGTGTTGCATTTGCCAGTGTAGTAAAGAATCGAGCAGCTCTTGCTATTACTTGGATACTGTCTCCTCTTGCTATTACTTGGATACTGTCTCGGTACTCCGTAGGTTGATTCTAACGATAAATGGTAAGCACAGTTTGTGTTCAAGCACTTCCATCAGCTTCATCCAATGATGATGACAAAAAGTTCAAGATGAAATAATCTAGATCGCCATTCAGAACTGAATCAGGGTCAGGTACTTCGCAGTTTGTCCTGAGATCCTTGACCATACGGTATGGCTGCACAAAGGCAAAAAATATCAGTCATATGTCTTAAGTACTACTACTATACAAGTCCAGTGGTAGAGTTTTGATGTCTACATTCAGTAACACCTATCTACATTCGATATTCTAGCTCATTTCACTATTTGGATAGCCAAAGTGCCAAACACACTAGAAGTTCCTTCTCTTGTACCAAAACTTCACTATAAAGCTTTATGGCAGATAATATAAATAAAAACACGTAATGAATGATGTAGCTGCGGAACCTAGTAGTGTGCAGCTTCTTTCTTGATTTTCAAACAACAGCAAGTGAGGAAGCACACAAAACAGTAATAGGCCGATGAATGACATGGACTAGCTCAGAGGAAACACTGAGACAATAGATAATGCAATCATAAAGTCATAATGTTATCCTTGCCAGAGTAACTAGCTTAATCTTATAATCTTGCAAAATGGAAGACTTACATGGAGTACATATGATCTTATTTGGTTGCCCCAGCTTATATCAGAGAGTGATTGTGTGTGCTCTGCATTCATCTGTGCTTGGCGGGCAATCTCAAGCTGGTCCAATCGAGATTGGAGCACTGCCATCGCTGACGCTTTGTTCATATGTTGTGATCTGCATTTTTTGAGCAAGAATTAGGATATATGTTCTATTCATGCAGACATAGAAATAGCCAAAATGCCATTTCTATTTGATCAAGATTCAAGAATCTGGGTTCAGGAGATATCACTTGGTAGTTGGTTCATAAAATTCCAAATTGCCTATCAATTAAGAGGTAACTAAAAACGCTGCTAAGTTATGCTCAGCAGATTAATACATTATTTTCATCTTTAGAAATGATTAAGAATATGGATTATAAAGGAAAAGGCATCAAATTTACCTTTCATTTTGACAAGTTGCACTTATACCAGTTGGAATGTGCACAATTCTAACAGCACTTTCTGTGGTGTTAACATGCTGGCCACCAGCTCCACCAGCACGAAAACGTTCTATCCGAAGATCTGAATCTTTTATTTGGAATCGGGTAGAGACATCACCAAGAATAGGTATTACAGCGACTGCAGCAAAGGAAGTGTGCCGCCTCTTTCCACTGTCAAATGGAGAAATCCGCACTAATCTATGAACTCCTACTTCAGCTTTGGCATATCCAAACGCATATTCACCGTCAACTTTGATAGTAGCCCTCTGGAAATAGAAGGTATTCAGTATAAGACCAATATTTTTGCTAAAAATAATCCTCAAATTAAAAAGTTTATGTGAGTTGATGAGAAAACATTTAAACCTTGATTCCTGCTACTTCACCAGGCATTTCTTCTACCACAGTGATAGCATATCCCCGTCGTTGAGCCCATGATCTATACATGTTCATAACCATGGCAGCCCAATCCATGCTCTCAGTGCCTCCAGCCCCTGCTTGAACCTGGTTATGACATCATCATGAGGAATCATACATTAATAACCTCACTAGAAAAGCGTAAAAGGACTACTACTGTTTCAACTTTCAACTACAGCTTTACAAGAACTCTACATCGAGCACTGCACTGAAAATTCTTAAGATGATACAACAAATATACCTCAATGAAGCAAGAGAAAGAGTCATTATCTCCAGAAAGCAATGCATTCAGTTCTTTCTCCTTTGCACTTCTTCTCATATCCGCTAATGCTCTCATGGTTTCCTGCACAGGACAGTTAAACATCGGATAATACAAGCAGCTGGTTTGCACGATGAAGGGTTCCAACAAAGATCAATATAATTGTGTTTAGATATTTGTATCATGTAATTGTGTAAAGTAAGCAATGTATTCACCGTCTCAAGTTCATTATCATCCTCTTCACGTGCAAGCCTCAACATGTCAATGTGCTCAATCAATTCCTGCTCGAATTGGTTCACTGACTTAATCTTGCCCATGAGCTCACCATGCTCACGGCTAACCCTCCCAGCAAAAACCGGATCATCCCAGAGGTCTGACCTCTCCAACACCACGGTCAATTGCTTTGATCTCTCCAGTATCCATCCCCACTGCACAATTCAAAACAACGCCCAGTTTAAACAGAACGAAGCTTACAGCTAAGTGCACACATACACACGACATTCTACGCGCAACTGTGCAAACATGCGCTTGAACAGGCATCTTAGCACGTGAGCGCGCGCGCACATAAGGGCGCACCTGCGTACGCACATCAGGTGTTTGTGGATATGCCTGAGAGAAATGAGCACCTGAGATGCACATCTCAACCCAACAAATCAACAACGCTCGACACTTGACCGATTTCGCGTACGGAAGACACAAAGTATCAAGCATCGTACAAAGATTGGACCTTAAGACGCTTCTTGATGAGCTTGACGGACTGCGCGACGGCGGCGGCATGGCTGCGCCAGTCGCTCTCGGCCTCGGGGAGGATCGTCCACCCCTTGCCGGCGATCGATTCCACCGTCAGGCCGTCCGCCGTCATCGGCGCCTCCGCCACCGCCGCCGGGGAAGAGAACCACCGGGTCGGCTCGCGAAGGGGACATGATTTGGCGGTGGCAGGAAGGCCACGAGTGGGTCCCAGAAGGAAGGCGAAGGCTGGGCCATGGGCGAGGAGGTGATGGGTAGGGTTCAGGGTCCTGGAGCGGAGGTGCGAGAGGACGATCGCTGCCGTCGATCGGGCTAGGAGGCGGGAAGCCATTCCCGTCGGCTCCGAGGATGTCTAGTCGAAACTCGGAACACAGAAGAAGGTTTTGCTGTGCGCCAGTCTGGAAGGCGCCTCTGATTTGGGAGTAATAAGGGTATACTAGGCTAATAACTGTCTTCCAAAGCAGCAAGTTAGTTTGTTCTGTGTGCCTACATACTGCAAAAAGATTGCTTTTAATAAACAACTTGGGGATAATTTTCACTGTGAAATAATATATAACTTCGCTGCTACCTACAGGTGTGCAGAGGGAGCTGCCAACCTTATTGAAGGTTCCTGCCTGATGATTCATTCCTCAAGTTCTTTGACGTCAATGCAGAATCAAATGTTTAAGGTGAAGGGTAACGCGGTAAGGTTACTATAGCACAAACAAAATTTTACCGCGCAACCAAAGAACCACCGCAAATAATAGATCACGAGATTACCGCTAGACGCGTTGACTCGTAGCGGAAGTAGAGTCGTTGTAGCGAGTTGATGCAGTCGTAGTCGTACTCACGACGCGTCTCCTCCTTCGAGTGGTTGTACTCGAAGCGCGTCTGCTCCTCCGAGTGGTCGTACTCGTCGCGAGACTTCTCCTCCGACTCCGGTGAACGTCAGAAGTTGCGGATCGTCCCAGTGCTGATGCTTCGCAACAACACCTCCGAGGTATCCACACGTACGGGGCAGGATCACCATACGGTGGAGTGCTAGCACCGGCAGCGTGGTTGAGAAGGCGTGGCTATTAGAGTTTCGGGAGTTCTTCCAAAGATCATCCTCTCACTTTCACCCCATGCCACCGCCCCTCTTTATGTAGGCATCCATGATGGGTCTCGACCTGGAGGCCCATTAGGAACTCGTGACCTATACGAATTCGGATCACCATCCAAAATAGATCCTTGCCCTTTAAGTGTGCGACCCCATAGGTTCATGTATAATCGGTTATGACTCGAAAACTCTTTTCCGACCACTAGTCGTCAGCGGTACCTAGCAGCACATAACGATTCCCAAAGACACATAGAATATATCGGACGAACCTTGATGTAATATGATCTATGATCAGATCCTCATCACTTACGACCAGTTCGTATCTCTATACGACCAGGTTGCAATTGGTCACGACTAGTTCGTAACTCCTTACGACCAAGTTCTTACCATTCTGTGATTACGTTCGACCAATCTACGACCAGCTTGTATCTCCATACGACTAGTCCGTAATTGATTGAACTAAGCAACCTACTCATGCATTCTCCCTTTGCCTCACGATGCCTGGTTGAACTCCAGGTGAGATGTTGTGTCATCCATGGACTGTTCAATACTTTCTCGATCGAGTGTCGGATAACATCATGTGGTCGACACTTCGATCACTAGTGGTATGGCCATGCACTTTCTTTATTCGATCACCACGAGGGGCTCAGAGACATCTCTCCTGTTATGATAGGATGGGCAAATTCCATCTCGACCAGTCACATCCCTCCGCATGTTTCATAGTATACCCGAAAGCTACCTTTATAACTACCCAGTTATGAATAGCGTTTGGCAACCCCTAAGAGTGCTATTACACATGTATGGAACCATGCTGATCTCAGGTCTAAGGATTATACATCATCATTACTTGAGACCAACTAATGACACAACGATTCATAACAATCTTAATAGTGTCTCAATGATGGGTCTATCCAACACCATGTTCTCTAACATGTGCTCACATTATTGATTCGATATCTCCATATCTATGATCGGTGAAACTAGGTCATCAATCAATACATGTGCTAGTCATAGAGTCACTGGTGTTCCGACCAGTGACCTCCGACCAGGGATACTTTTATAATGACATCATATAAGTTAAAGAGTTCTACCAACAAGTCACATACTTATTGATCTATAACAAATGATTCATTCAAGGAACATGATAACATATTATCAAAAACATGAACATAATGAAATATCATCATCTCTATGATTGCCTCTAGGGCATATTTCCAACACAAGGTTAGTAATCAACAATTCCAAGACAGATAGGGAAAAAAAACTTTTAATTCCCTATATTGTTAACTTGTTTTTTAATCAGTGCCCGAGTGCCATGCAACAGTGGTAAAGAAAGCAATTGGAGACTACTGCATGGTATGCATACGCTGCTTATTAACAGTGGCACACTAGATGTACAGAAATTGACTGACATTTGAATTTCTTGAAGGCTATGGAAGGAGGCTCTCTGCTGAAACACTCCCATTCACCATGATATTTGAATACTTTCAGGTCTTGTAACTTCGATTTATAGCTACAATCACATGAATTTCAAACCAAAATTTGAAAAGCACGACACAACATTTGGTTACAGATACTAAGGATGGTGGCTACATCTATGAGCTCTGTCAGACACTGCTCGTGGGTGTTCTATCTTGCATGTCCTTCGCAATTGTCTCTCGACTTTTATGTTCCTTGGGATAGCATGGTATGATTTAAGCGCATGAATTCATGAGATGTGTTTCTGATTGTGTTATACGATGGACAAAGAAATCTAACATTACAATAGAGAAGCTTTACTTTAGGTAGAACTTTTTTATTATTAATTAACTCTTTTTAAAATTTTATTTTAAAGTTAACCTCCGTGAACTTTATTTCTAATTCTGATCTCTTTGGTCACGTTAGTGTAATACCCGTGGCGTGACAAAACAACATTGTCTGTGGTGCCACTGGAAGGTGCTTGCGGTGGTGCTTGTGCTCATCTTGGCTTTGAGGTGAGGTGTGAATGGGGAGATGCACCGGTTGGGGAGATGTATTTAGCGCCCTTCTTTGTGATCCATGAATTTCTCCTTTGCCCTTGTGCTCATCTGAATGGCCCATAAGATATTTTTGGGCTTGGGGTATTTTGGTCCATTGACTTGCAATTCACTATGTGAGGGATTTTCTGTAGTCGAGGCAATATGATATTCGTAGGTGTTGGATTCGAAAATGCGAATGATGAAACCTACGGAAATAAGGCGGCCGATTATCTTAGGTTGGTCTAGGTATCGTGAGTATCCAAGTGCCGACTGATTTGGGTTTGCCTAGGTGACTTGAAAAACAGGATGCCGGTTAACCTAAGTTGTTTTGCGTAGTCTTGATACTCAGGGTGCCAACTAACCTAGGTTGATCTGGGAACCGCGATGATTCCTACTGTACTCTGACGGCAAACTACTTTATTCTAATTCTATTCTATAGTTTTGAGCGCTAATGGTCTTATGGTTGATTGGCGGACAATGGGTAGGAATGGTATTTGGATTGGGTCGAGGAAGGCGGTTTGGTTGGACGGCGATGGACGAACAATGCTTCAAGGAAGACTTCAGCGATATGCAATGCAAGATTTTAATTTAATCTTTTTGTAATGTACTCAAAGTTGTAAAACATGATATGTTCTGATGTAATTAATTCTTGTATTACTTGAGTTGAGAAAATTTTTATTCTTGCTAACCGACTATTAATGTTAATTAGATTAGTGCGATTTTAGGGTTCTCACAGATACTAAGGATGGTGGCTACATCTATGAGCTCTGTCAGACTCACGCGGGTGTTCTATCTTCTTTGTTTGTCTCTCGACTTTTATGTTCCTTGGGATAGCATGGTATGTAAAATCCATGCTATAGTAAAATCAAAAAGTAAGAAAAATTTCAAGTCATGGTAAAATCACAGATAGTTCATGATACGAACCGTCTGTGATATGTCATCACAGACGGTTTTTGTATGAAACCGTCTGTGATTCGCAGCGCAGGAGTTCGAAAAATTTTGAACACGTGCGCGGGAGGCAAAAATATTATGCATTGTCCTTATAAATAATAGCCGGTCGAGGTAGGATGTGCTGGGGAGGGTGTCGAACCTGCGGGATGCCGACGTGCTGCTGGACTTCGTCTCCGTCGACGTGCTCCGATCCAAGTTCGCCACCGCAGGCCTCGGCGACAAGGACATCGTCCTGCTCAACTATAATCAAACAAACTTCTTCTTCCTCGATGACTCAATCGATCATGGTAGCTAACTTATAGGTGCACGTACGTAAATGGTAAATGGGTGCATCGGCTCACATCCACAATGGTTTCACCGTCATCGCCTCCGACGTCGTACTCTACAACGACACCTCCACCGTCAACGTCGTTGACTCCTACTCGGGCCTCCTCAGCATCCTCTTCGCCGACGCTATAGTCAAGATGGGCAACATCGGGGTACTCACAGGCCGCAAGGGGGAGGTCAGTAAGGTTTTTGTATAGGAGTGATGCCTTTTTCATGTATTTTCAAGATCTCTGAAGATGGAAAGCTCACATAAACTGTGATGGTACCAACTACCAACTATGAAACACTCAAAATCCGATTTTTTTTTGCAATAGAAAAAATTATCACAAACGGTTCTGAACAAGAACCGTCTATGATAATTACTATCACAGACGGTTCTTGTTCAGAACCATTTGTGAAAATAGACTATCACAGGCGGTTCTGAACGAAAATCATCTGTGATAGTAACTATCACAGAAGGTTCTAAGTAACATAGACCACATTGGGTCAAGTTTTACAAAAAGGGCCGAACATGCCAAATTGAATACATTACATAAAAGCAGCGCATGCTACAGCGGAAGCAAAAGGGGGTAGAGCTCATCTCTCCACAGGCAAGCGACTGGGGTAGCCTGTGTACGACGGATATTAACTAAGAGTTTGGAAAATATAGGTTGTACACAAGTACCGAACGAATCCTCAACACCACTGAGCTCGACAGCCTAGGAAAAATCCAATCTCAGGGCTAGGTGAGCCCGACCTGATTTTCATACCACCCACAAAGGTTTTTGAAATAGAACTAACTCTAGTAAGTTCTCATGTTCGCCTTTGACCGTAGATACGGTTGTTTAAACAGTTTAGACTCTGCAGAGGTTGTGCACTGTACCCACAAGAGATAATCATACTCGTTACCCTGCATGATTCCTTAGTCATGCAGTTGAGCGATCATCACAATGACCTTTCAAAATATTTCACCCCTTCCGTCATCTCACTCATATGGGCCTCGCGAATAAGTTGTCCGAGATGTTCACCTCAGCAACTAGCGTAGCTGGATTACCCACAACGCCTAGCGCGACTGGTAACTTCAACTTGCATTGGTGTCTCATTCAAGCCGGACCGTGTCCAGGGCTCGCACGATCCCGCTATCCCTCCAGTGAGATAACATTTGGAGTTTAATAATTTTACTAAGCCAAATTGTACTTTACAGACTTGTAGTCAGGACAAGATTAAGTCCTTGATCCATCCGGGCAGTTCATGCCACCTACCAACCACTTTCGCGCACAACGGCACCCACCATCCTTTCCATCTGCTTAGATGTGGCAATAGCAAGTTGTTTAGGGTTTTGGGGAGAAAAACTAATTATCTCAACACGCCAGTGATTTACCCACAATGACTACCCAAAACCACTTTTATGTTTAAAAGATGATAATTAGGACATTTAATGTCTCAGTACTTAAGCAAGACTAGCATGCCGCTTAAGTACAACCTATACTAGTATTTACCACATAGTTACTGGGGTGACATGGAATAATGGGTTCAATTATCAAAGGATGACTTAATAATTAATTAATCATCAAATGGCTATTTAACTACCTTAAGCTTTAATATACATTTGATTAAAGAATTAAAACATGCAATTTTGGTAATTTAAATAAATATAATTTACATAAAATTTAGGCTCAAAATGATCAAAGTGTCGACTCGCCTTAGTTATAGGCAATAGAGTCTTGATAGTCTTGTGCTTGATCAAGTTGGAGATCTCTCGCTTCTTCGAACCCTAATCGGACGAATGTACCGGAAAAGGAAACAACAAGAAAAAAGAGTAAATAAATACAAAATGACATAATAAATAAACTCCAAATTAAACAAGAGCAGTGTCATTAGTAAGATCTTGAATTTAGACAAATTTAAAGACAAATTTTATAATTTTTGGAGTTAAAATGGAGGAAAACGGAGCTTCCGAAGTTTGAATTAGAAATAAATCAGAAAAATAAAAAGAGGAGAGAGAACATAGTAGCCGACTGACACGTGGGGCCCATGAACAGTGCTCGGTCCATGTGAACAGTGCGTAAACCGGGTTCATGCGCACCGGTCCACGGGGGGAGGGGTGTTACTGCAACCGGGCCCACCTGTCAGTCACTGCGCGGGGGGAGGGGTGGTTTAATGGGAGGCGACGCGTGGGCGCGGAGTTCGCCTCGTCTCCTCCTCCTGCAGAGAGAGGGGGGCAGAGGGAGCGCTCGGGCAATTCGAGAGCGAGGGCGGCGGCGGCGAGCGGGTGCTCGAGCGATGCCGGGAGGTGGAGAAGCTGAAGGCGGAGCCGGGGCGGCTGAATCGGTGGGGTGGCAGCGACCGAGGCGGAGGAGAAGGAGGGTGCCGGAGGCGGGGAAGGGGAGGGGAGGAGAAGGATGAAGTCCGCGACTCCTGTGGCACCTCGCGACGGGGGCGGCGGCGCGGTCGAGGCGGGAGCGGGGGGGCCTCAGCTTTGACTCGTTGAAGAAGAAGAAGGTCGTGGTGGGAGGAGAACAAGGGGAGGCGGCCGGGGCTCTTATAGCCGGAGGGGGAAGGCGAGGAGCCGTCGAGCTCGCGTGATCCCGAGGCGTGGCGCGGCATGGGCCAAACGAGCGGAAGTGGCGGGCGCGGGGATGGGCAGCTCTGCGCAGCGACTTAGGGGCCGGGCGGTGGCGAGGTGACCAGCGAGGCGAGGCAAAGCAGCGGGGAGTGGGGTGGCAGGGAGCGACGTCATGGCAGAGCAAGAGCAGGTGGCGCTTCAGGCGCGGGCACAAGACGCTGTGATCCGCATAGGCGAGTGAGTGCTGGTGGCTGCTGCCGTCGCCGACGACTTCAAGCCCCGAAGTGGTGCGTGCCGCAAGCGGAGCCGGAGGAGCGGCGATCCGGGCCGGCCATTGACGCGGCGCGTGGCGGCAACGACGGAGCCGGTCGGTGGCGTCAGCGGAGGCGGCGACGACCGATCATGGCGCGCGGTCCCGAGGCGACGGGGCAGCAAAGCAGCTTGAGCGGCAACGACTGGGAAGAAGCGGGGGGGGGAGGCGGTGGGCGGCGGGGGAGGTGGGCTGGGCCGGCCTAATTGAAGTAGAAGATGACTTCAAAACAAATTTGAATCCGAGGATTCGCAAACAGTTTGAATCACAAACCCGAGATTAGATAGAAGCTAGAATATTTGAAATACAATGCTTATTTGAAATATGGTTTGAAATTCGAAAATAATTTGGTAAGTACTATTTGTCGTTCTGAAAATGAGAATGTTACATCAGGTCGTTCTTTAAACTCTCGCTTAGTTGTGTGCTTCATATTCCCAAGGTGAAAACATCTCTATATAACATTCAACCCACTTCTATCTTAACTTTAGATACTACCAAACCATGTTTGTTTTTGTACCTTACCTCTCATGGTGTCAAAAGCTTCTTCAAATGTTGCCTTATCCTCGTAGTCATATATGTAAGCACTGAAGTCTGCGAGAAGATTTGATGCACTGTTCCTATGACTAGATAAATGTTTGATGGCATTTTGCATTGTGGAAAGTGCATAATCCATGCCAAGCTTCTAGAAATACATGCTCAATCGCCTTTCCCATTGCAATGTCTTGATCTGTATTTGGTTCTAGGTTGCTTTTGAATATGTGTTGACAGAAAAGTATCGAAAAGCCATTTGAAAGAGTCAAAAGTTTTATCATACAGAAGACAAGCACCAAAAATAATTGTTTCTCAGAAATGGTTTAATCCAATGAATACACCAAATGGCCTATGTTCCCTATTTGTTCCAAAAGTAGTGTCAAAAGTTACATCACCAAAATGTGCATAGTCAATGATCATTTTAGCATCAACCCAAAATATATTTGTGACTTGTTCTTCACACTCCAATTGTAAGGCATATTGGAGTGACGGGTTCTCGGCGTTTCTATCTTGAAAATACTTCAGCATACCACCTGCTTCGCCATACATTAGCTCTCTTTGGCGCCTAGTACGCAAGTGGTTTTTGTGATCCCGACGAGTGTAGCCAAGACTAGATGATCCACCGACTCACCGACTAGCCAACTCATGCGCAGCTTTTGGTTCAATACCTGAATCATCACCTATTTCAATTTCAAAAACTTGTAGTTCATAGATCTTTCTTTGTGATGGCATTAGGTAGCTTGTTTCTGGCAAATGAAGCCTGTGATTGTGCTCAAGAACAAGATCAAATACTTCATAATTTCCTACTTCTCGATCTATTGTAAGGCCCATACGGACTTGGCAATCAGTCATAGTTTCAGCTCGAGGCTGTTTGCTTTGGTGATCTCTTTTGTCTGCTGCCAGATGACGCTCTTTGCAACAAACATATCTGCATGAAGTGATTTTTCCATCAAAACTTACATGGGTTTGAGTACCTCTTTCTCACACTAAACCCAATCCGACCTCCATAGTACTCCCAAAAATCCCACGCCTCATCTAAAGTGCTAAATTTTATGCTAATTTGAGGCATCCAACTAGGTTTTACATTTGTTCTAAAAAAAGCACAAACACAAATCAATTTTTGTTAGTGCACATAATAGAATTTTCAAAGATTTGCAGAAAGGTAGACTACCATACAAGACTATTGATTCCTGCCTTTAGAAATCGTACAAGGAATAGTATATATATATGTGCCAAGTTCATAATTTCTGTCCTTTGTCCTGTCATCTACCACTTCACCCTGCTCTTTGTTGTAAGTGCAGTAAACACAAAAATATAATCTAGATTATTGTGAAAGCATAATCGTACTAATCACCTCCTCATTTGTTTTCCTCCAAATCATTGACTGAAGATGATCAATGGGTTGCTCTTGCTGTCGGGCGTCCGCACGACGCACTCGCCTCCCTCCTCTCTCGAAATTCTGTTTTTTTTCTTCTGGTATACTAGCATATATTTTGTTCAAAATAGATAACAGAAGGGCAGGCGATCCCTTATTTTGGTGCCAAAACCGATTCACTTTGGGTTTTCCCTCCAAATCATTTATTAATTAAGAGAAAGAAGTAAGATTAATACAGAAAAAACACCTAAAGATATAATGATGTAAGGAGGTGCATTGGATTGGATTGAACGGTAGATAGCCTTGGCAACGTTATGCCGTGATGTGTCTCCACACGTCCCAAATCATTGATTAATTAAGCGGAAGAAACCAGATTAATACAGAAAATAAAAACATAATACAGAAGAAAAAAACACCTGAAGATATAAAGATGGAAGGAAGTGCATTGGATTGGACGGTAGATAGCCATTGGCAACGGTGTGCCTTGACGTGCCTCTACAATGTCACAGCAGTCAGCGTTAAGAAATAATTAGCTAGAAGTGGATAGAGTTTTGTATTAAAAGACATAGAAGCTACAAAGAAGCATTAAAAAATAATTAGAGAAGTTGATAGAGCGTTGCATTAAAAGATGGGGCTCGATAGAAGCTGTGCGCCTGCGGTTAAGTTTTGACACCCACCCCACTCTTTTTCCTCGTTCTCTCACTGTGCACACTTATCAATTGAGCCATGCGCGTACTTATCAATTGAGCCATCGGGCCCAACACATCCGATTACCTTCTGCTTCTGTTCTTACAACTTTGCTTTCCCATTTACTCCTAGAAGTATAAGAGATAAGACTTTTCTAAATCACATCGATGGCTCATCTCCTCCCGCTTACTCTTCCCTCTGGTGGCTCACGGCGACCCGAACTCGCCGCCAGAGCATCCTGATGACTACACCTCTGCTGCGACAATCGGGCTCCGCCACCTGTGCCTCTGCTTCGTCGGGCCACACGCCTTCACTGCAGAGGCCACTTCCGCTATAACCACCTCTCCGGCGATGGCGGACCCTACCGTTGCTTCTTTTTTTTTCTTATATTATGATTTATTCTGTTGTTGCGATCCGTTGAAATTTTTTTACATATATAGAGAAAAATTATTATCTGTCCATTGAAAAAAATACATGTATAGAGAAAAATATTATATCTGTAGAAGAAAAAAAATACATACCGATGATATTTCAATATTTTTCAACGCTTTTTTTCATATGCTTTGTTTTAATTCTGATATTCTTTGAGATGATGTTCACAGTGATATTAACGGTGCTAACGTCTTTCCAGTGAGATTGATATTAACACGCCTTATCACAGTGATGTTCTTCGAAAGAATGCATATGAATATTTAGTATGTTACAAACATTCTGAATTTTGTTACGTGTATACATCCGACTGAGAATGGATTGATAAAATCGATTATAAAATCAGAGGAAAAACGACAAATAAAAATATTAAAAACGACAAATAACAATATTGAATATTTGAACGGGCACCCTGCTAGTTTTGCTAGTTTCAGTTATTACAGAAACTTCTTCACTTAAGATTGTAACAATGCAACACGGATACCACGGCCTATACAAGACGACTAGCAGTTTACAAGACGAAATACTCCAGTCAAGAGCGACCGCCTCCCGCCGGGCGGATACGCTTCGGCCGGGCCTTCCGGTGGCTCAAAATATGCCCGAGAGCACGTTGGCGGCCGCGGACAGCGCGGCGCCGGTGATGGCGTACTGCACGATCTGCTCGTGCGAGGGGCGCTCCGAGGTCAGCACGACGGCGGCGCCGGTGAGCGCGCCGGCCACCACGCTGTTTTTCCAGTCGTGAGTCCCGCGCACCTCCGTGAGGCCATAGGTCAGGCCGGAGTGCATCCCAGCCGCCAGCCCTGCAACAAAACAAATCAAGCCACGTGCATGGACAGCGAACTGTCATAATTAATCTAACTACGATTCTAGGATCACATACCCCACTGGAATGACTCTTTGCTCACGCTTTTCACCTGACAAAAAAAGTTAGAAATAAAAAGATCAGGAACAGGCACGACAGCACGGTATGGTGGGGTAAAAGATGTCGATTAAATTCGCAGCTGGCTTACCATTGCCTCCGCTGACTTGCTGCTACTGTTCGTCCCTGCTCAATTTGCCATCGCCAAATTAATACTCTCGTATACACGAGGTATATATTCTAATGGCTGTACTATTGTACTAATACAAAAATCAGTAATCTTCGTACCACAGTTCTTACCATTGAGGTCCGGGAACGTCCGTTTCCTTGTGCCTGTGGTGTCAGACACCACTCCTGTGCCCCCAGCCTCGCCTGCAGTCAGCAACGCAAGGACAAAAGATTTGTTAAGCGAAGCGAAGAGCTTGTCTTAGTGTAACGAGCAGCAGCAGCAGCAGCAGCCACGGTTTGCTACATACTTACCTTCAATGGACATGAAGTAAGATTCCCGGGCGACCGCCTGGATTGCGCCGATCTACACGGGAGAACAAGCAGCAGATCGAAGCGATCGAGTTAACATCTCCACCACTCAAAACACCGGATACTAGTATATATAACTACAGTCGAGAGGTTTGAGAAGAAACAGATACTGAAGTAGACTTGGAATTTGGAAAAATAGTAGTAGGAGCTAGGTAATTCGTTATCGCGTACGTACGTACCCCGGCAGCCTTGACGAAGCTCTCGGCGACGCGGTTGAGGAGAGGGTGGCCGAGGTCGAGCATCCAGTTCTTCTCCAGGCTGCGCACCTCGTCCGCGAACGTGCGCGTCGCCGGGCTGCTGTTGCTGCTCATCTTTCTTGCTCTCTTCCTCTCCTTCCTCTGCTAGCTAGTAGCAGCTCGTGCCTAGTGCCCAAGTAGTACCTTTGCAACGCAGTGCGCCAGATATAGCAGTCTGTCTGTGGATACTTAAAACGATAAGCACTGCACAGATCAAACAAGGAGACGACCAGAACGTGCTGCTGATCCTACTGGTCCTGGGGGCGAGCTAGGCATGACACGTGCACCAGCGGCCCCCTACACGTGCCGGCCCAGTGCTACTCGTGGCACCCTTCCGGAACGTGCACGAGTGTGCTCGTGCCTCGTGATTCGCGAGATCTTTGAAACCTGTGTGCTGGCATGTTTTACGGCACTCGAAACCCAAAAAAAATATTATTGTACAGGGGCACTACTTTGTCGCTTTGAAGAAAATGCGATGCCAGAACTTCCACACGGCCCATCAGGACTAGGGATGGTAATTGTGCTCGATTACCTGTGTATCTATGGGTGAATACTTTAATAGAGGTGGATATATGCATCTTTCTTTGTCCACGGGTATGAAAACATGCACAATTCCTTGCCCATCGGGTAAACGGGTATAGACATGGGTAAGCTCCACCCGTACCCGCTTCGCCCGATTACCCGTAATCTACCCACATATGTAATGAACTATGTCAATTTGTATTTGTATTTTATTTTGTTGAACTTATGATGTGTGAATTATGATGAACTTGATGTATGCATTGATCGCGAGTAACGAGCATGTCCTCGGGCGATGGGTATCCACAGGCGGCGATGAATTATTTGCGGGTAAACAGGCATGCCCGCGGGCGACTGGTATGGACGAGATTTTTCGCCTGTCGTCCTTCGCGGGTATACCCGTAGGGGAAATTAGGGATCGCGGGTATGAGTATGGGCGAGCACTACCCGTACCCGCCGCGCCCGATTGCCATCCCTAATCAGGATTGTCCGTTATACAGTAATACTCAGTTTCTTTTTATAAGCTGTATTTTGTCTATTCAGATGGATTAAGAATTTTTTTTATTAATTAACTTTTTTAATTTTATTTTAAAATTGACATATTTTGACCCTTTGTCACACCACCACCAGTGGTATGACAAAACAACACTATCATGTCAGCCCATATCCGAGTAAACTCTTATCACGCCACCACTCGTGGTGTAACAGTGTTATTTGGTCACAACATCACCAGTGAAGTGGCAAAAAATGTTATTTTAGCATACTTATCCTATGACGTGACAATATTGTTTTGTCATGTTACGGGTGGTGGCATGACCAAAGAGGTCAGAATTGAAAATAAAATTCGCGAAGGATTAACTTTAAAATAAAATTAAAAAAGGTTAATTAATAAAAAAAATTCAAGGATTAAAGAGGTTCTAAAATAAGACAGAGACTAGCGAAATAATCATGTTATCAGTCTAAAAAATATATCATATTATCTATACTATAAATATATTTAGAACGTGAGAGAAAATAGTTTAGGAGAGAGAACACTAATAAATATAGGAGACAGAAGATACGATAAATAAGAGCAAATAAGATAAAACATCAATTCGTATGTACGACTTATATTTTAAAACAAAACTGTAAAAACTATATACTTTATATTTTGAAACGGCGGGAGTATGTTTCTGCCTAATCCAACCGATATGTATGCTATACACCGCATCTTTCTACAACAATTCTAAAATATGCAGCAAATTTTTCCAATCCAAGTTAGCAAGACACAAGTTTTTAGCTCATTTAGCATATTTTTTAAATGAAATAGAAAAATAGCCTACCCATAAATAAAAAAGAAAAAATAGCACCCCTAACATACAAAAAAACGGTGACTGGACATGTAACGACCACTCAACCGACAGTCTGGCATGCACTCAGGCCGCTGTAGGACACGTAACGACCTCCCAGCCAGCAGCATGTCCCTACCGCGGCGTTTTCGCAAGGATAGAAATGTCATTTTTGTCATTTTATTTTATTTATTTTTTTGTGTGTGAAAGGTTATTTTTGCTATTTTATTTCAAAACGAGTCTAACTTGCCCAACACTGAACAAGACACAGACTATGAGACTAGTTTCGTGATCACATGATGGAGCAGGCCATCACACCATTTTTGTGCAAAATGGCGTCATGGTTTTCAAACACAGCTTATTCGGTTGATGAGTATATGAAACTGTGCATAGAACAAACTCATGGTTCTCGATACAATTGCATGGATCATTCTAGTTCTCAAAGTGAAGCAGCGGCTAACTATTATCTAGAAAAGTACATAACATTTCGATCCACGTCAAAAATTGGAAACCACACTGAATTTCTGAGCTTACTCTCGGTCGAGGTCGACCCTTATGAACTGATCCCAAGCTGAACGCGCCAATCTTCAAGTTGCTTTTTTACTTGTTCTGAACCTGTGGAGCCATACGATATAAACTTGTTGATAGCGTTTTCAACACCCAAATATTCGTAGACGTCGGCCTCAAAGACAGGATGAACTGCTTTCAGGTCATCAAGTTCAAGTTCGGCCAGCTGACAGTTCTTCGTCTCGCATAGAGCTACAGACCTTCCAACAATCTCGTGAGAAGTTCTGAATGGAACACCCTGCAAAGCAAAATAAATAAACATCAGGCCAGACTAATCCCATCAACTAAAGTAAACAACACAGCGCCGATAATATCAAAAGAGCATGTTAGTTTGTATGTTCTTGTGTTATTACCTTGTTCCAATGTTGAGCGCAAATTGCTATGTACTATCTTTCCAGTTTCCTTCCAAACCTATGTTATTAATGTATAAAGCTATGGCTAATTCGGTCACAAGAGGGAGGGATTACCTTTTTCACGAGATAATCTGCTAGTGTTGTTGCATCCAGGTAACCAGCAGGCAGCGAACTTTGTATTCTTGTCGAATTAAAAGAGATATTTTGAGCAAACTCAGTACATACTTCAATCATTCCCAATATGGCCTTGTGAAGGACCGAAATGGCAACAGAGGGGGGGTGAATGGTGCCTTAAAATTAATACTCCCCTTTACTGTATTTAAACAAGCCTACAAAGATCTCTGGAGATCTAAAGAAAGTAAATGAAGCAAGATCAAATAACAAAAACAAGCCTCGGGCTGTTCTTCTGGAAATCGGAAGCTCCGGCCAGTAAGGTGCGGAAGTTCCGCTTGCGGTAGTTCCGTAGTGTATGGCGCGGAAGTTCCGCTAGCGGTACTTCCGCTGTATAAAATCGAAAGATCCGATTATCCTGACCGAAGAACAGAACGCTCGGGTTTTTGCTCAAAAATCCAAACAACTTTTGATCTGTTGTTCTTCTCTGGTCAAGTTTCACAGGATATCATCCTAAACAACATCTTGACCATATTGAGAAGAAGTTGCTAGCAAAGGTTCAACAAACAAAGCAAAATCGGGTTTCTTGAGAAATACGAAAGAAAGACCAAAACCCGTGAATCGAGAGATTCTTAGATTCTTAGCTCATGAAACATTGAGGATATATTAGCAATATCAAAACGACTCTATCTCTCAAGTTTCATGCACTCTCATAAGATAAATCAAAAGATACACCGAACCCTAGATATTCAACGTAAAAACAGTGAGAGGAAGAGTTGCAAAATCAAATAATCAAAACCTCAGATTTCATTGGATTGAAACAAGGATTACAGAGGTAAAGCAAAGAGGAATGATTACAATAGATTTCAGTTCGTACATTCCATCTCAAACACTCTTCAAAAACAAAACAAACTCTCCAAAGCAAACCCTAATTTTTTCTACAGAAGTGCAAACCCTAACTCCAGGGTTCTCCCCTATTTATAGCCTTTGCTAATGGGCCTCCAACCCATTAAGCCCGCTACCCGAACGGAACCGCCTCCACTTTTGCCGCTGCGAAAAGACCCTTTCGCCCTTGCGCACCTTCCGAAGCCTCCGTACACCTTGCCGTCCTGACATGCAACCACCTCAAGATTCACGCCGTCTTCGACACATCCGACCGCTCGACCTCAACGCCGCTCGCGCCTAGTCCGATCACCTCGTGTCTCGCCACGACTTCGCCTCGATGTCCCGCATCAATACGACATAAAACACATCACATAGCATTGCACAATATCATAGCATCAACATTTGTATAAGACTCAAACTCATACGTAATCGAATCATAAAATATCCTTCTTCTCGCGATAGCTCGACACAATCGGAAGTTCCGCACTTTACCTTGCGGAAGTTCCGATTTCCGTAACGTCCGCACTTGTCAGGATTATCGGAAGTTCCGCGCTTAACACTGCGGAACTTCCGATCTTCGTAACATCCGCCTTTCCAGATTTTCAAACCGATTACCATCTCGAAGAACACACAATGTCGAGATATCGGACACTCCGCTACTCCTTGTGCGGAAGTTCCGATTTACTTCACCAACTCAAAACCTGTAAAACGGAAGTTCCTATTTCCAACGCCGGTAGTTCCGATTATCGGAACTTCCGCTCCATACACAGCGGTAGTTCCGATTTCCCTGATTCAGCACAGAAACAGTCCATACCGAAAAACTCAACTCTCAACCTATTCAACCACGATGTCAAATACTCATCACTCAGAGTGGAGGACCTCTCACATGGTCTCTCAATCTCCCCCTTGATGAGTATATTGACAAACACCGAAAAAGCATAAGATGAGTTTGAGTTTAAAATCAACCAAGGTCTAAACAAGAGTAGATAATCTCACGACCAAGTTGACAAAAGAGAAAGACTTGAGATGAGATGAAGGAGCAATATGAAAGAGCAATTTTCGCATAAATCGCATAAAACTCAAGGCTTTTCTCCAGAAGGCTTTTTCTCTCCAAAATTCCCCCCCTTTGGCAATAAAATCATCAAGATGGAGAAAAGGGAGGAAAAGGCTATATGATGTTCATTTTAAGCATTAGGAGCCATGTAGATTATCCAAAATGATTATTAGAGAATTACACCAAGCCATAACACAGAAGAATGCTATCAAGATCATGACAATTGATGTATAGAAAAGCTAAGTCAGAAAGTCCATAATTCTGATTAATGATCCAATTCTTTAGCAAGTCAAATAAACCAAGATTGAAGTCTAGCTAAAGATATCCAAGGATGATACAAGCCATATCAAATAATCTAAGTTGAACCAAGAAGACTCATATCGAACAGTTTAGAGTGCTACCAGTTGAAGAAAGACTCATTTTATCCGAACTTGGTCCTTTTAATGATAAGCAATTTTAGCACATTTTTCTTTTTCGAAGCTCTTTATGGTTTTATCTTAGTAAAGCAAGCTCGACTAGGTGCCATCCACAACCGCCTCCTAAGCTTCAACCAATTTCTCAAATCTTAGCCATGTGCTAGATCCCAAGTCTTATGTGATCACCCAAGCAAAGACTTAAGGAGGTGATCTTAGGTCATCCAAGGCTCCCCGAGTTCATGCCTAGTGCAATGGCAAGCGGCCTCATGAGAAAGATTTGGTGAGATCGGTTTTTCGCACAAAGGGATCATTTTTCTTTTGAAGTTTTTAGACCAATGATTTAAAGAGAAGTCAAATTTCTTAACAAACTGACATAGCTTACTCAAAAGTTCAAAGGAGATACAAGACTCAACTCAGCCTACTTGACATGGCGAATATCATAAAAGGATAGCTTCAACCAGACTAGTCTCAAGAGCTATCATGACAAGATTTTAATTCAAGTTTAGCATTTTTAATCACCTTAGCATGACAAAGACTAAGCTACACATAAAAAGTCATGATAGATCTAGCAGTTTAGCATAAATCATGGCAAGATGTAAAACAGTGAAAACAGATCATTAGGGATAATAAACAAGGCTCCATTTGATTATAATGCAATGCATGATGAAATGCAGGAAAAAAAAACCAGATTCCCTTCAGAATAAGATGCATCTTTTAATTCAGGTTGAGTTATGACAAATTTAAGAACTGAAAAAACCAAGATGAACTCCCCCTGAACCAAAGGAGCAAAAACGAGAATCTGATAAGAGAAAGTAAAAGGCAAATCCTTTAGAGCATAGAAAGATATAGAGACAACTATCGCCAGATGTGTTCTTATCTACCCCATATGATTCTAGGACTATCAGCTAATCAACTCATACACTAAGGAGCAAACACTGTCCCTGTCTACCCAAGGGTGGCCCGACCCCTGCTAGAACCTATAAGAAGTGAGTAAGCTCTACTTAGAGAAGGAAGAAACAGCTAATAAGCAGCAATCTAGAAGCACAAGACAAGAAGTAGCAGTCAAAGCAATTTGGCAAGAGAACCACTCTAACCTATGCTGGAAGGACTTCGACCCGAAATATTAAAAGAAATATAACGAAAGGAGTAATAGTATAATATAATATAATATAATACAAGAGTAGCACAAAGCTCCTCACAACAGTCCGTAAGGACAAACCACCCCAAGCTCTCCCGCAGAGTCAAAACCGAGAGTCGCCCAGAGGCTTAGTGAAGATATCACCAATCGGTGCTCACTCTCCACAAACCGAGCACAATGTCACCCTTCTCTACATGGTCTCAAGAAAGTGATATCGATATCAATATGCTTGGTCCGAGAATGTTGCACTGGGTTCTTGGCAATGCAAATCGCAGACGTGTTATCACAAAAGAGTGGAACGCAATGATAGATAACCCAAAATCTCGCAGGTCGAGACCATCCAAAGCACTTGGCTACAACAACCGGCCGCGAGAACGTGCTCGGCCGCAGCGGTGGGTGCGCAACACCGGATTGCTTCCTTGACGACGAGGAGACAAGAGAAGTGCCAATGAATTGGCAAGTGCGGAAGTGCTCTTCCTATCTATCCTACAACCAAAGAAAGTCTCGTGACGGAGAAGGCTCTAAGAGATAGACAAGAAGAGGAAGAGTACCGATGCCATAGTCAATGGTAGCTCGAAGGTACCGAAGATGCGTTCACCGCTCGACGATGAGATACGCGAGGAGAAGCTCAAACCGAGCACAAAGACACACGAGAAAAATGTATGTCCGGTCTCGAGGTTTGTGAGGTACAAGAGAGAGCCAATCATGCTCTGAACTCCTTTTGGTCAACAGTTCGCTGTCTTCATCCGGATCCAGAGCATTTGTAGATGCCATCGGAGTTGATCTCGACTTTCCATCATTCATGTCGAAACGCTCAGAGATCTCGAGTGTATTTGCCTTGATGAAGAAAGGTACCTCCCGAGTCTGTTTGATTTGGAAGCCAAGGAAGAAGCTCAACTCGCCCATCATGCTCATTTCAAACTCCGAGCTCATGACATCGGAAAAGCGGGAAGCGAGCATGCGAGGAGCCGCCAAAGATAATGTCATCCACATAGATCCGGACGAAGCGGAAGATCGGTGCCAAGACGGCGGATGAACAAGGTCTTGTCAATTTTACCCATCTCAAAACCATGGCTCGTGAGATAGGACTTAAGCCTTTCATACCAAGCTCGGGAGCTGCTTGAGTCCATACAAAGCTTTGGAAAGCTCTGAGACATGGTTAGGGTATTTGGGGTTCTCGAAACTGGGAGGTCAGTCGACATAGACTTCTTCCTCAATAAGGCCATTGAGGAAGGCACTCTTGACATCCATCTGTAAAGCTTGAAACCCTTAGAAGTCGCAAAGGAAAGCAGATTCTAATGGCTTCAAGTCTAGCTCTGAGGGCAAAGGTCTCTTCAAATCTAGACCTCAACTTGAGAGTACCCCTGAGCTACCAGCCTAGCCTTGTTTCGAATGACTAACCCATCTTCACTTTGCTTGTTCTTGAACACCCATTTGGTCCCAATGATATTGTGACCTTGAGGGGGCTCAACAAGGGACCAGACCTTGTTTCTTTCAAAGTTTTCCAACTCCTCATGCATAGCGTTTGTCCAAGACTCGTCAGATAGAGCATGACAAACGTCTTTGGGCTCAAAAGAGGCGACGAAGGCAGAATGGAGACAGAAGAGAGACAAGCCAGCTTTGGAACGTGTGACACGCTCGAAGAGGTCTCCAATTATCTGCTCTGAAGGATGGTCCTTTTGAATGTGTCTTGGAGGTCCAGGGTGAGATGAAGAAGTGGCCTCTACCTCATTAGCAGATGAGATAGGAACAGAGCCACTAGCTTCAGAAGATGCAGAAGGTAAGGGCTGATCTCCTCGAGATGCAGTGGAAGAAGGCACCTCAAGAGGAGGAGGAAGAACTTGATCAGGTAGACAACCTTCATCTCCGTCTTCCTCTTCGTCCACAAAGATGGACTCAGACTGCTTTAAAGAACCTGAGATATCGGGCCTAGTCCCCGGACTGGCCTCATCGAAGGTCACTTCACAGGTTTCTACCATTTTACTAGATTCGCAGTTCCAGACTCTATAGGCACGAGAAGAAGTCGAGTAACCCAGAAAGATCCCATCACAAGATCGTGACTCGAACTTATCTAGGTTCCTGCACTTGAGAATAAAACACTTGCATCCAAACACACGAAAATGCGAGGCGGGTTTTCGCCCATATCTCAACTCATAAGAAGTGCGATGCAAAAGTGCCCAAGAAAACTCATAGAAACATGACAAGCAGTAGCAATTGCCTCAGCCCAAAACTTCCTAGGTGTAGAGTACTCATCGAGAATCGTCCTGGCCATCTCGACCAAGGTACGGTTCTTCCTTTCCACAACGCCATTTTGTTGGGGGACGTATGGAGACGAGAACTGGTGCTCTACACCTGTCTCACCACAGAAACTCTCAAAATAGGAATTCTTGAACTCGGTGCCATTATCACTGCGAATTGCTCGTAATGCACCGGAGCTCAACAGAAAGCCTACTAAAAGACCGCGAAAAGAGTAAACGCCTCATCCTTCGAGGCTAAGAAAAACACCCAAGAGTACCTCGAGAAGTCATCGACCACAACAAGAATATACCACTTCCCTCCTGCCGATCACTCATTTGGACCAATCAGTATCCATATGGAGCGATTGTCACGTGCATCGATCATTGTCACTGTGACTGGAGAGTGAGGAGCAGCAACCATCTTGCCTTGCCGGCATGGAGAGCAAACTAGATCCTTGACCATCTTGAGTTTTGGCAACCCACGAATGAGATCGTGGCCGCTGACTCGTGTCAAATGATCAAAGCCTATATGACCTAGTCTCCTATGCCGAAAGTCAAATCACGGATTGAAGCAATTAAACACCGGAGAGGATCACCAGAAGACTCAGAAAAATCAGCACGAAAGATCCTCCCATATCGAGAAATCCCGCATACTAGACTACCCGAAGAATCAAGAATTTTACAATTGTTTTTCTTAAAGCTCACCTCGAAACCGTCATCGGTAAGCTGAGAGACTGAAAGCAGATTATACTGCAGCTTACTTACTAAGGCAACATCTTTTAAAATAAAGGAATCATTAATGCTCACAAGACCTTTAGCGATGACGCGCCCAAATGAAGCATCTCCAAAGTGATTGTCTCATCACCGGAGCACGGGCTAGGGAAGAAAACCAACGAGAATCTCCGGTCATATGGCGAGAACAACCGAGTCTACAATCCGGACCTTTCCTTCCCGGCCCGTGACCACGAGTCAAACAAAGAGTGAAGTCTCGAGATCGGGTGAATCAACGATGATTTGGGCACCCAATACCGAGTAACACGGTGAAGCAGATGAAGTAGTCAAGCAAGACCGACCTCTATCTACCCTACGCTCTCGTCACTCAACAAGTCAAAGATCTCACTGTTCTTTGGATCCGATCGCTATGGGAGAGCGAGTCGAAGTGCGAAGAATAAGTCGATCTCGCCGGGTAGCTATCTCGAAAGGAAAACGAGATCTACCCTCGGGACTCGCGGAGATTACGACCAAAGGGAGCATGAGGATGAAAATCGAAAACTCGGAAAAACCAAGTCCTCGATGTCGCCCAAAATCATCGATGAAACAAACCTAAACCTCGTGTTGGTCTTAGGTGCACTCAAGATCCGGGTGACCTCGAATGTGCCTAAGAAACTCAACACGGTCTCTACGCACGATCTTGGCGCACCAAGCAATGATCAACTAAATGTCCATCTTTACGATGAAGGTGCAATGATACTTCGCCTTCTGAGGGGCCGAAGCTGCAGATGGAATCACATTGCTGTCAGAAATCCTTTGAACAAAGCCCGCTGACTCAAAATTGACTTTCTCGATCCCGGCTTAGTTTTGATCATACACGTGCTATGGTTTTGAGCACGACAGGTGGATGCTTCCTCATATCCTCATGGATATCATATCCTAGACCCTGATTAAATCTGTAAATTTTAGATTTGTCTAGAATGAGATTGAGCTTCTTCTTGCCTCCTACAAACCTCTCGAAAGTGTTCATAAGATACTGACACTCCCGAAAGAGAGAGGTGCAAGAAGAGCAGGGGGAAGAAGGGACAGCAGAAGGTAAGGGAGCAGAAGAAGAACCAACAACAGAGGAAAGATTTGCTTGTGCACGCACAGCCGACTTTGGGGAAGCAAATCCCTCATCGCTATGATTGGTTCACGTTGCTAGGCGTCTCTACCAAACCCTTAGACTTCTTCCCAGCACACACAATACAAGCAGATGATTGTGTCTCTAGAAGGTCCTTAGTTAGCTTCACACATTTTTCATCCAAAGCAATCAAATCACATTTTAGTTTATTACATTGCTTGCATGGTGAGCTAACAAGATCCTTAGAAGCATACTGAGCCAATTTGTTACTGTGATCAATCATTTCTTGAAACTGCTTAGATACAGATTCTAGTTCAGCAGTTAACTTAGGACAGTTTAAACAAGAAACAATAGGCTCTAGTAGCGCAGCTTGAATTCAGCAATTTTGTGATCTGCCCGTTTTAGGTTCATCTTGAGATTATTACAATTTTCACAAGTTTCAGGCAGATCAAGCAACATGGTATAAAGACCTCTAAACGAATTGTCCTTAACCTCACATGAGGTGCAAGCAGTAGCCTCAATAGTAGTGGATGAAGGAGGTGCTACCCTACTCATCTCTAATTCAGCAAGAAGGCTAATGTTCTCTACCTTAATCATGTCAAGTTCAGAGGACACACTATCATGCAAGGTCCTTAGTTTTTCCATATCATTAATCAAAGCACAAAGATGTGTCACATTCATCACGGGAGGGAGCAGATGTAAGTAAAGTAAGCTCCGTGATAATCTAACTACTTCCTTCTCCAACTCCAAGACACTTAGCCCTAGACTTAGCATGAAATCTACCTAGCTTAAGAAAAGCATCATTAAGCTGGTCATAAGTGGGACTAACCTCATCGAGTCGGAGTACACTCATTGTCGCTCGATTCGCCCGAGGGCCATGAAGCACATGCCGAGAAGTTGCCGTCGTCCTTGGGATTATGATCGCCCTTCCCATCATCGTTACTCCACCCCTCCACCTCGCCGGTGTCCGGTTCGTCGAGGGCGGTGAGGACGCGATGGAATGCCTTCTTTGCCTTCCCAAAGTTGCGAACTTCTTCTTGCCTTGATCAGTCTTGAGGGCTTCGTGTTGCGGTTCTTGTCGATGTAGTCGTTCTTGCTTGGACCGCCATAGTCACCTTTGCCCTTCCCAAGCTTGGGACGGTTTGCTCGGATGTGGTTGGGGCCACCACACTCAAACAAATCACAGGACCTCCTCTTTTACCATCCCTCCTCCTCTTGTAAGCATGAGAAAACTTCCGAGCTAGGAGGGCTAGTCGTTCATCATCAAGTCGCTCTAAGCGATCATCGTTATGTCACAGAGAGCGCTAGGAGAACCCACGATCGACTCGTAAGAAGATCCGAAGTGGGATCGGTGACTAAAGCCATCGATCGTGACTTCGACCTTCGAGAGACAATGTCAATCTCGTGAGTCTTGAGACGCGAGTAAAGCGCATCAAGAGTCGGTCGAGAGGTCCGTGCTATCTTTGATGGTAGTCACTTTCATCTCCCAAACACGAAGATCAAGTGCGAAAGCATCTGTCGGCGTTATCCGAGTCGGGTATGTAAGACCGACCGCTCGGAGGTTGCTCAAAATCTTGTGAAAACGCGAAAAGCACTCGTCAAGAGATTCACCAACAAGCATCTCAAATTTCATCAGATTCACGCTTGAACCGGTCTTGTCGAACCGTCTTAACTGGGTGGTGCCTCATGGTATGCATCGAGGGTCACCCGGATGTCGTAAGCGTAAATCAAATGAGAAATGCGATCAAACTCATTCGCTCAAACCTCGAATGATAATGTTCCTTGCCTTAGCATTTGCCTCAACATCGGGCATGTTTCCACATTGATGTTTTCATCGGCAGGAACAACAAATCTAACCTTCACCTTTCTCCAGATGGCATACCCCTGAGCCTGGATGTAAGTTTCCATTCGGCTCTTCCAGAAGGGGTAATCCAGGCCATCAAAGACTGGAGGCTTGGTGGAATACTTGTCCGTTGCCATGGCTCAACCGACCGGTTAAGATCTATAAAGAAGAGCTAACCGGCTCTGATACCAATTGAAGGACCGAAATGGCAACAGAGGGGGGGTGAATGGTGCCTTAAAATTAATACTCCCCTTTACTGTATTTAAACAAGCCTACAAAGATCTCTGGAGATCTAAAGAAAGTAAATGAAGCAAGATCAAATAACAAAAACAAGCCTCGGGCTGTTCTTCTGGAAATCGGAAGCTCCGGCCAGTAAGGTGCGGAAGTTCCGCTTGCGGTAGTTCCGCAGTGTATGGCGCGGAAGTTCCGCTAGCGGTACTTCCGCTGTATAAAATCGGAAGCTCCGATTATCCTGACCGAAGAACAGAACGCTCGGGTTTTTGCTCAAAAATCCAAACAACTTTTGATCTGTTGTTCTTCTCTGGTCAAGTTTCACAGGATATCATCCTAAACAACATCTTGACCATATTGAGAAGAAGTTGCTAGCAAAGGTTCAACAAACAAAGCAAAATCGGGTTTCTTGAGGAATACGAAAGAAAGACCAAAACCCGTGAATCGAGAGATTCTTAGATTCTTAGCTCATGAAACATTGAGGATATATTAGCAATATCAAAACGACTCTATCTCTCAAGTTTCATGCACTCTCATAAGATAAATCAAAAGATACACCGAACCCTAGATATTCAACGTAAAAACAGTGAGAGGAAGAGTTGCAAAATCAAATAATCAAAACCTCAGATTTCATTGGATTGAAACAAGGATTACAGAGGTAAAGCAAAGAGGAATGATTACAATAGATTTCAGTTCGTACATTCCATCTCAAACACTCTCCAAAAACAAAACAAACTCTCCAAAGCAAACCCTAATTTTTTCTGTATGCAAACCCTAACTCGTGGTTCTCCCTATTTATAGCCTTTGCTAATGGGCCTCCAACCCATTAAGCCCGCTACCCAACGGAACCGCCTCCACTTTTGCCGCTTTGCGAAAAACCCTTTCGCCCGTCGCGCACCTTTCTCGAAGCCTCCCGTACACCTTGCTGTCCTTGACATGCAACAACCTCAAGATTCACGCCGTCTTCGACACATCCGACCGTTCTGACCTCAACGCTGCCTGCGCCTAGTCCGATCACCTCGTGTCTCGCCACGACTTCGTCTCGATGTCCTGCATCAACACAGACAAAAACACATCACATAGCATTGCACAATATCATAGCATCAACATTTGTATAAGACCCAAACTCATACAGAATCAGAATCATAAAATATCCTTCTCTACACAGTTCTGGACACAATCGGAAGTTCCGCACTTTACCTTGCGGAAGTTCCGATTTCCGGAACGTCCGCACTTGTCAAGATTATCGGAAGTTCCGCGCTTAACACTGCGGAACTTCCGATCTTCGGAACATCCGCCTTTCCAGATTTTCAAATCCGATTACCATCTCAGAAGAACACTCAATGTCAGTATTATCGGACACTCCGCTACTCCTTGTGCGGAAGTTCCGATTTACTTCAGCCGAACTCAAAACCCAGGTAAAACGGAAGTTCCTATTTCCAACGCCGGTAGTTCCGATTATCGGAACTTCCGCTCCATACACAGCGGTAGTTCCGATTTCCGATTCAAAGACGTAAACAGTCCATACCGAAAAACTCAACTCTCAACCTATTCAACCACGATGTCAAATACTCATCACTCAGAGTGGAGGACCTCTCACATGGTCTCTCACCTTGACACTGTCAAACAAAGGTTCCTTGTCTTCCTGCTCAAAATGAAATTTAGATAATAGACAGATATAAGCATGGCATAAACTATGAGGAGGCGCACCTGTAGATCACGGTTGTAGGCCTGTGGAAGGCCTTTACAGAGGGTCAGGACAGTCATGAGATCTCCAACAACTCTAGCTGATTTCCCACGAACAAGTTCCATTGGAACTGGATTTTTCTTCTGTGGCATAATGCTGCTTCCAGTTGAAACAGAGTCACTTGGTGTCAGGAACCCAAACTCCGATGCCCACAAAACCCATTCTTCTCCAATGCGTGAAAGATGAACAGCAGCAATTGAATTGGCAAAGCTCCAATACAAAGTCACGGTCTGATACTGCATCAATACTGTAGAATGAAAACATTCCAGCTTACGTGAGGAACAATTGATAGAAATGTCAAAAGTGGGATTAACCGAACATAAAGGTAAACCATAATTGTTTCACCATTTGTTTCACAAAATCTAAAAGTAAAGCATTGAGACAATGAACATCACAGGGAGTTAAACACAGGATTTCACTCGCAAATTGATATTCCAGCACAAATCTGGAAATGGTAGCTGTAGTCACAATCTCTCAGAATGTCAATCGAGAAATACTACACCCTCAATCTCAAAGGGGTACCACGTCTAAAGCTTTAATTCCAGAGCAAGTGAAAATGAATACTTTGGCCTGTACTGTGATTTTAGCCTAACTAGTGAGTAGTCACACTAGCACAAGTGCAAGACTGATAATTCTAGCATAGTGGCTATACCAGTGTAGGTGTAGGTTAGCCTAACTAGTGAGTAGGTCACACTAGCAGGCAACCGCAAGATTATACCCACTATACAAACAAAACAAAAAAGTAGGTTTGGGTGTTTCGGGTGTTTTATAACCAAAAAATAAGACCAGGTAATTAGGCCTGGCATTTTACCCCAAGCTTTACTTCTGTGGGGCCAAAGTCCTACAAAACACAAATTTAACAGAGCCCATGTGCGCTTGTATATGTTAAGACATGGACTGATTAAAGCAGTTGCAAAGTATCGAGAGTTTTATATATGCATTTTAACAAACTAACCCTAGCTTAGCTATAGTTCAAGCAAGTAACATAGCAGAGACAGCAAGCTAACGTTGGCTGGTTGCAACTTGAACTTTGGAAGTTGAGACTACTAAAAGAAATCGACGAAGTTAGTTACCTGTTCTTCATCGGAGCTGTAAACTTCAAATCTTTAGCGGTTTTGAACCTATCAATGGGAAGTCCAGTTCCAGCCAAAGCACAAGCACCAAGAGGGCAGAAATTCAATTGTTCCCTGCAGTTGACCAGGCGACCAGCATCACGCTCCAACTGTGCAAAGTACATATCAAAATAATGTCAAGTTTGTTGCAAGTTCCATGGCTCATTCTAAAGAAATGTGAGTAATATTTTATCAGATTATCGGTAGTGTCAGGAGAACTGTTTCACCCTTGTGCAGGGAATACAGCAAGTGCTTGGCTATAGGCTGTAAGCCTGTAAGGTTGTAACTTGTAACCATAATGCTTCATTGCATTTCATACTGACAACCTGCTCGCTAAGTGGGTGAATGCAGCTAGTGGTGCAGCAGTTCATACACTGAAGGGCAGATTGTAGAAAAATAAGAAGTGCTGATATAAGGTGTTTACATATATCTGGACTGCATCCAAAAAAGGACTTAAATCATGTGAAACACCGTATGCCAACAATTCAACTTTTGGTACTGTATTGTCCAGTGGGATATGTCTAAAGAATAGCCAAAAAGAATGAACTAAATGTTTCAATACAAAAGTTTTTTGGGTCCACACAACAAGTCCCAATTCCACTTTCACAGATCGCAGGGAAAACAGAGTTAATCTACCAGGCAAATAGTCCTCACTTTCACAATTAAATTGGTTTGATAGAGTGGATTGATTTGATTACTATACAGAGAAGAGGGGGATCCTGGATTCGTTTACACAATAACAGCAAAATGCAACGTTAGGGAACAAACCATCAACATCTACACATGGCACTCATTTGAAAATCCTGGTCTTCTCAAAACAAGAAAAGTACATGAAATAAACAACCTTGCATGATGTCAAAAAAGGGGAGATATGAGAAATCACCTGTTCAACATATGATAAGAGAAGATGTGGCAGCAAAACAGGTTGTGCCCTTTGAAGATGAGTATAACCAGGGACTATTAAGTCAACATATTTTGAAGCTAACAAAACTAGAGACACCTGAAACAATAGTTATGCTGATATCAGAAAGGTGAAAAACATCCACCTTGCAATAGAGTTGTCAGAAAAAGGACAAAGTATTTGTTTGTGTTAGTATTTACAAAGTGGAACGCATCGTGCAATTATCAGAATAAATGAATACATGGCAAAATAGTTGAGCAGAAGAACCAAAGTTCAAGTTATACATAAAAAAGGGATCATTCCTGCACAAGTGAGAACTGCTTAAGCAACCTTCTCACTTCTAGAAGAGATTAAGCAGTAGAGGACAGATACCAGAAGTGTGACATCAGATACTTTCTACATGCAGTATGAGTAAGTCGATCAGATTCTTTTTTAAACTTTTATTTAGGATATGTCAAGTTAGCCTTTTGCTTCAGCTTTCAAACGGAGAAACAGGAGAACTCAGCAGGAGAAGTTCTCTTCGAAAGATATTGTACTAAGTTGAGCATTTCTGGAGATTGGTTTAACGTTGATCATCACACTGTAGTAAGAATCCATAATTTTTCATTGTGTGTTAATAGAGAAGAAAGTTCGTGTGTTGCATTGCACCAGTGAGCAGTAACACATATACAAGAAATGTGGACATAAGTATAAGCAGCAGTATGAGCACCACAAAGTAAATATAGCAACAAACCTGAAAGTGTTTGATGCGAGTAAAATCCTGTCAATAGCATCACGGCACCACAGCCTGAGGTCCGTCACGATTTGGTCATTGCGGCTCCTGGCAGTATGCAGCTTCTTAGCTGGCTCACCAACCTTCTCAATCAGAGCTGCTTCAATGTTCATATGCACATCCTCCCGATCCTTTCTCCATTCAAACTTCCCATCTTGAATCAGCCTCCCAATTTGATCAAGGCCCTCCAAGATAATATCCCTATCAACAGTCGTTATCAAACCCTGCATTGCAAATATGGTGATTATTAGTTTAGGTAGCATCATGCGAAAACCTAAAGGCAGGTACTTTCATTAAGCATTTGACCAAAACATGATGAACAACCCTAAACCCCTAACAGCCGCAAGATTAAACAATTCGATGCCACGCTCCAAATCAAGCTAGCAGCTTTGAACACCTGCGTTGCGGGTCACGCCACAAGCAGAACAACCAAGCTAGCAGCCTCGTCCAAAGGCAGGCAACTAATTGGTTGAAGAACACGTAAGCGCACACTACCGTCACGAGCAAGGAGGAAGCGGGTGATTTGGGAGCGCGCGCATATGATACCTGGGCGGCGAGTGTTGGAACTGGAACGAATGCTCGGAGTGTACTCGGCTAAATTGAAAAAACAGAATGGAGAGAGAACACACACAAGAGTTTGTGACGTGCTACTTCTCACGTCTTTTCCTTGTTGCTGTTGTCTCTTTATATAAGCAAAAAACAAATCGGTTACATGCAGAAAGCATTAAGTGTTGCATGTCCTCCCGTTGGACTGCATGCATGCACATGTATAACTGCCACTCCATTAACACACGCACACACACTTACTCTGCATGCATGCAAATTAGAAAACTGTCACTCCTACAGAATTCCAGGCAACGCTTGTACATGTATTGCCTTCCTGCATGTACGCTCAGCTTGACCGCTTCCTACTCCGGACGGGCATGATGACTTGGCTGAATACCTGGCCACAAATACATGTATGACTAATTCCATGTAACACATACGTGCACTCAACTCCTGGCTGACGATCTGCTCACTACACACTCCAGATCCTGCCACTACGCCATGCTATACGTTTCAACTAACTTGGACTTTAGCCACTATACATGTAACACTCAAGCATAAATAAACAAAAAAATACATAAACAACAAGATTAGTTCCAACAATCACCCCTCTAATCTTGTTGTCGTTATTTATTTATTAAAAAAAATTTTAGCACCTCTTCGTCGGTCTTCAGAGTAGCGTTGGCTCATCGTCGGCGTCCGCCACAGCAAGCAGCACGTCCTTCTCCTTTGAATCGGCACACTTCTTCTCCCAAGAATAGTGCCCATATTGTCGGGGCGATTGTAGCAAAGGCACCTTTGCCTTGTCGAAGGTCTTTGCTCTTCTTGCCGCGGTCGCCACCAATGCTCGATGCACTAGAGGCGGCAAAGATATCCTCTGGTTTGTCCCATCACGCTTGCGTATCCTTTCCTCGTACGCTTTGAGACGACCAATTGCCTCATCGAAAGGCATCTCGTCCAGGTCGGAGAATTGCTCGATCGCTGCAATCACCTGCAAGAACTTGTTAGGCACGGAGTCGAGTAGCTTCTTGACGAGTTCAGCATCCTCCATGGCTGCACCGAGATCACTCAACTTGTTCGCTAGGCCACTGATTTTGCCCGCGAACTCGTCAATTGACTCGGTTTCCTTCATGTGCAGATCCTTGAAGTCACTCTTAAAGGTCTGCACCCGCGCCTTCTTCACTCGATCAACTCCAAGGCACCTCGTCTTCAAACTCTCCCACATCTCCTTAGCTGTCTTCTTCTTGGCGATCTGATGCAGCACGTCTTCGGGGACGGCCCCGAAAAGACATGCACGCGCCAGCTTGTCCTTCTTGGTTTCCACAACCTCCCCATCCGCGGGCTTGATGGCATCCCAAATGCCTTGCGCCTCCAGGTTGGCCTCCATCCTGATCGCCCAGGTGGAGTAGTTGGTTGCCGTCAGCATCGGGTACACCAAGGAGACGCCATTCTCCTTGATCGATTGCGCCGGGATGATCGACATCTCCTTGAACCGCAGGTACTTGGGCATACAACTTCAATGGCTCTGATACCAAATGTTGGAACTGGAACGAATGCTCGGAGTGTACTCGGCTAAATTGAAAAAACAGAATGGAGAGAGAACACACACAAGAGTTTGTGACGTGCTACTTCTCACGTCTTTTCCTTGTTGCTGTTGTCTCTTTATATAAAGCAAAAACAAATCGGTTACATGCAGAAAGCATTAAGTGTTGCATGTCCTCCGTTGGATCGCATGCATGCACATGTATAATCGCCACTCCATTAACACACGCACACACACTTACTCTGCATGCATGCAAATTAGAAAAGCTATCACTCCTCCGAATTCTGCAACGCTTGTACATGTATTGCCTTCCTGCATGTACGCTCAGCTTGACCGCTTCCTACTCCGGACGGGCATGACGACTTGGCTGAATACCTGGCCACAAATACATGTATGACTAATTCCAAGTAACACATACGTGCACTCAACTCCTGGCTGGCGATCTGCTCACTACACACTCCAGATCTTGCCACTACGCCATGCTATACGTTTCAACTAACTTGGACTTTAGCCACTATACATGTAACACTCAAGCATAAATAAACAAAAAAATACATAAACAACAAGATTAGTTCCAACAGCGAGCATGGAGGCGTGGGCCTTGCTGCCCATGATGTCGTACTTGTAGAGCTGCCAGTCGTAGGAGATGGACTCGGTGAAGCGCTCCACGGCGTCGGTGACGCCCTCCTCGAAGCGCCCGCCCCAGAGCTTCGCCTCCTTCTCCTCGCTCTCCGAGGATGCCGTCGAGATGGGGGCCGCTGCGAAGGCCGGGAAGGCGGGACGGCGGCGGAGGGCGACGACGCGGGGGCGGGAAGGCGAGGCGGGAGCGGGGGAGGGAGGTGGGTGCCGGGGAGAAGAGGGATTGGAAGATGGCGGCCATAAGCGTCGCGCAAATGGTCACCGCGGCAGCGCGGTGACGGAGCAGGGCTTTTTTTTTTAAGAAAGGCGCCGGACTAGGTGGGTGGCCGCAGGGTTTAGGATGGTTTTTTTTTTTTTCAAACTCGCAATAGCAAATGAAACCGCACCGTGCGTCAAAGAGCTGGAGTCACCGGTGGAACGATATGTCACCGTTTTCGTGCATCCGAGACACGGTGCCGCCTAGCCCGTGCTCCCAAGGCATGGAGGCAGTGAGTCCGTGCGCCAGGAACATGATGCCGACGAGTCCGTGAGCCCCGGAGCCACCTCACGGCTGTACCCCAGTAACTACCAGTGCATTACACCTCAATATGCACATTCATACAGACATTAGCTTCTATGCATGCAGCTCACACTAGTCAAATACAATTGACTTTGTCCTTAAGAAAATTAATTAATTAATTTCCAACAAACTCTTCTTTAATTTATTTTCTTGAGAAATCTCTCCGTTGCACTGAACTTCACTAAACATATTCCTTGTAGAAATTTCTTCTCGTTGAAATTTTATCACCAACAATTTCAACGAGATAATCTATTCTGCACATCTCGACACAACTGCTTTCATGTAACTTCCTCCCGTGGACGTATCTTTTCCCTTTTTCTTCTTTCTAATTTCTCTCAACCAGAATATTCTTTCTACCCTCTAATTTATTTATTGGCTTCCAAACTTTTTTCTTCTCAACCTTTGTGTAACAAGACAAGTGTTGAAACTCAGGTTTGATTGAAAAACGCTTTCTACCGAGCACCTTTCACTTGTAGATTCCTCTCTTCATGTTATTCCAGCGAACTCATTAACTGTTGCACTACGAGGGTCGTGACTCCTCAATTGTAGCAACGATATACTCACCTTCGATTGCAAGCCGAAGTGCAAACAAGCTGATTAGCTCTGGGTTAAAGTACCTTTATGCATAATCAAAAGTCTACAGCAAGAGTCGATGGAAATATGTTTTTGTTTTCCTACATCAAAATATACTCCACCCTCCTTTTTTACTTGATATTTTTTATTTTTTACTATCTCCAAGATGCAACTTCAATTGTTATATTTTATAATTTTAAATTAAGATGTACTAATAAGATTATAATAATATGAAAGTAATTTTAACAACTAATTTATATATAACCAATCTATATAGATTTAAACTTACTGATGGTCAAATTTAAGAAAGTTCGACAACGCGGATTCTAAATCGTGAAGTAAAAAAAAGAACGGAAGTACATAACTTGAGTCCTGACTTGTTATCAAGTTGTCTACACTACTCATCATGGTATTTCAACAAGTTTTATATTGCACTATGCGTTTATAGCCTGCAGGTCATAACAGGCTAACATAATTTGCACGCAAGTGCAACTCTTAGGCCCAGAGGGCTGATCAAGCTCCAAATCAAGTCCTAGGTTTTGAGGCTTTTTGATTCATTATTTTTCACATTGAGCTCGCTTGCAAAAACTCTATCAGCTTCTCCCTCCAGCCACGTAAAGAATGTCGTTTTGGATATCAATACGGACTCTAAAACGTAACTTTGATCACTAATTTCTGTTACAATAGATTTATAAAAAATACATTTATAATATTTTGAAAATTATTTTCAAGGCATATATATATATATATATATCATTTTCATGTTTTGAATCTAAAATATTAAAAAGGATATCGGTAACCAAAGTTTGACTATACATACCCAAAAACGCAGTGTTCCCCAAGGCGTCCGCTCAGGCCACCTAAGCGCTAGGTGCAGCCCTCCCACCTAACTTGCATAGCCGATTTATCCCGCCTAGGCGACGATTAGGTGCTACACGCCAGCCTGTCGTCCGACTAGCGCCTAACGCCTAAGGGAACACTGCCAAAATGATATTCTTTTGTGACTGGAATGGATATTTGACAACAAATTATAAAGCTCAAGCTAACACTAATTTGAAATCATAATTTATAGACAATCTTAGAGAAACTACTCTATTTCCTATAAATTCCAGCATTTTCAAATATCCTGAGGCGACAGATATACGAAGAGGGCAAAATTGGATATATGCCGCTCTAAAATATGTCACTGTGAAAAAACCACCTAAAATATGAAATTGAAAATTTGCCACTACAAAACTTGAATCTTTGGATATTTGCCCTCTTGGACATTTTTTCTCTCCATTCTTCCTCTCGGTCGGCTGTCACCACCGCTTTCTCCAACGAGGTCCAGCTACACCACGAGTTGCGTCGTCTCCTTCGCTGTCACAGTGAGCCACACCACCTCGTCGTCATCGTCGTGAGCCAATCACCGCTGTGAGCCGCAAGCTGTGCGACCTTCTTCCTCGACACTGCCCAGCCCCGTCGCGCGTTGGATCCAAGGTCGTCGTTGTGGATCCTGCTCATTGTCGTCAGTCTCAGGCTCCGCCGCCACGAGTCACCATCACCAGAACTGGCTCGTGCAGCTGCAACCCTTCTTCCCCGGTGACGACGAGCAAACTAGCTGACGGATTCGAGGCCGCTGTCGCCAGTCCCGGGTTCACCTCGCCGCGAGTCGCCATCGTTGGATCCGGCTAGCGCAGCTGCGATCCTTCTTCCCGGGCGACGACGAGCAACCCGTTGCGGATCCGACTCATCTTACCGCGAGGTCGGGAGGAAGAATGGGGAAGAAGAAAAGATGACAAAAGTGTTCAAAAGTAGCAAAAATCCAAAGGACTAAGTTTTAAAATGGTAAATTTTCTATTTTCTATTTTGGGTATTATTTTTCAAAGTATCATCTTTCGGAGTGGCATGTACGTACACAATTTTGCCTACTTAGAGACTGGTCATCCAGCGCCAGCTCAAAAAAGCTTACCGTCTCGGCGAGCATGGCAGCGTGGACACGGCTGCACGCGATGTCGTGTGCCCATAGCTCATCAGCCTCCGCCACCACAAGAGGCTGGGCAAACCGCTCGCCGGTCCCGGTCTTCGCAGCATTGCCATTGAGCTGCAGCCTCGGCGTCTCCCTGGCCTTCACTGCCGCCGGCTCCCTCTCCACCACCGTCCGTTTTGCCGTCTGCGGCGGCGGGGGCGGCGGCTCGTTGACATGTTCTAGCAACGACTTCACTGATGATTCCGCGGAGTCGTCGGTTGAGCTGCTAACCATCTCGATAAGCCCAACGTCGTGTGCCGACAGCCCTTGGCCCGTCGCCGCCTCTACCGCTTCTTGCGCCTCTGCGGGCGTAACGGTGGATCGCGCCGAGTCCGTCGATCGCTTGTTCGCCTTGGTGTCGCGGTCTCCCGAAGCGGCGCCGGCGAATTAATGCTACCGTTCTCAGTAACCGCAGGTGAAGGCGGCTGCGTAACTGTTAGACCATGTGTGTAGGTCTAATATAATTTAGCTGATAAATAATTGACAATGTTATTTACTTATGTTATTTGAGGCGTGTGGTGTGTGTGGACTTATGTTGGTCAAGTTGGGAAGAACTTGTGCTGGAAAATATGTTGCTTTGGTCTTTGCATGTGCAGGGTAACTCGGAGACGATCGTGGTCTACGGCGGTGACCGGGAGATGGCTAGGTGCGAAGTCATGATCCAGAGGGTCGAGGATGCCGGAGGAGGCGATCGAGCTCGAGTTGGAACGCACGGAGATTAAAGATGGATAATGCATGTTGGAGCTACGAAGTTGCGGTTCGGAGACTACGACACGTGTTTTTGTGTGTGTGTGTGTGTGTGTGTGTGTGTGTGTGTGTGTGTATGGCTTTGCGGGTTGGAGTTGGAGTTGTACACGAGATGGTTAATCCCAGGAGGAGTTTTCGGAAGGGTTAGTGGCAGTTGGTTTTGGAAAGCATTAAGTTATTGTTTCGGTGGTGAGTCCTATTAGGATATGTGAGTGCATGCCGTATGGGATTAGGAAAGGTAATTAAGGGCTCTGCAGTTTTGCCGTGCGACAGAATAAAAAGGAGCTAGGGCGGTCTTTGAGTTGTAGTCTCATGGCGCGGCTTTGAAAAACGGTGCTGAGAGGGCTGAGACTATATAGATCAATTAAGAAAAGAGGGTCTTGGTTTTGATTATTGCAAGGGAATCTCGTGATCAATGTCTTGTTGATTGCTTGTGTGAAGAATCAGTTGTTGCTTGCATGGTCTGCATGCATACGAGCAAATTGAAATTGAATGCTGGCTGCGACATTCAGATTCATTAGCCGTGAGGTGATTAGATCGGTAATTGGGTAAGACTAATTAAAATTTATTTCTCTTCTGTTTTTCGTATTAAGTTCTATAAGCCTGTGATTCGTGCCAGTATAAAAAATAGTTAGGGCATTAAGTTTGTGATCTGGAAAGTTTGGTTGATTAATTCCTTACGGATTTTGCTTAGTTGCATAATTAGGGCTTAATTTATTCTCGTCACTATCTGGATCAGCGATATTGTTTGTTTTATATCTCAAGTTCTAGACCTCCGATTGACGTAATTCCAGTTGGGTTAGTTCAATAACTTTCTCTAGTTTATTCTGACAAAGTTTGAGATTGATCGGAGTTACGGATTTTTATCGAGATCAGTTTTACTAAGGATACAGTGTTCTGTCCAGAACTTTAAACAAGGCTTAAATAGGTTTTGTGTTAAAAGGGGAGTATTAAAATTTGTTTTTAGCTTCCGCAATCATTCACCCCCCTCTGATTGCCTATCTTAGTGTGAATCGATCCTACAAGTGGTATCAGAGCGGGTTTATTTTTCTAATTGATCTTAACCGGTGATTAGAAAATATGTCGACGGATAGGTATTCCACAAATCCTTGTGTTTTCGATGGTGTTGATTTTCAGTATTGGAAAGCAAAGATGGAGGCATATATTCAAGCTCAAGGCTTTGCAATATGGGAGAAGGTCTACAAGACTTATCAAGTGCTCCGAAACGATCTTCGTGTCGTGACAAATATAGCACAAGTGGAGGCAAATAGCAAGGCAAGGAACCTGATAATTCAAGGACTAGGAAGGAGTGATTTTGATCGTGTTGTGCATCTTAAATCCGCATATGAGGTATGGAAAGCATTATGTTATTATCATGAGGGTTCATCTACTATTAAAGAGGTACGTCAAGATATGTACAGAAAGGATTACATGCGTTTTGAGATGAAACCTGGTGAATTAATAGATGATTTCTTTGCTCGCTTTAATAAAATTCTTAGTAACCTACGTGTTGTTAATGTTAATTATATTGATGCTGAAAATGCACGTCAATTACTTGGAGCATTAGATATGTCTATATGGGAGATGAAGGTTACATCCATTAGAGAATCTACTGTCATGAGTACACTTACATTAGATGTACTTTATTCTAAGTTGAAAACTCATGAATTAGATGTTTTTGCTAGAAAAAATAAAGGTGATAAATCAATTACTTTAGCTTCACAATCTAGCAAGTCTAATGGTGATAATTCTTCTACTAGCTATGCTTTGTCTTCACTAACTGATGAACAGCTAGAGCAACTCCCGAAAGATGATTTGGCACTCCTCTCTACACGCTTCACAAGAGCTTTGCAGAATGTGAGATCAAGAAAGAGAGGAAATTTTGGTCCTCAAAGGTGCTATGAGTGTGGTGATCTCAATCATATTCGTCCCAAATGTCCAAAGTTTCTAGCAAGATTTGCAAGGGAAGAGAATGAGAAGGAAGAAGAGATGGAGAAAGGAAAAAAGAAAGAATAAAAAGAAGGGCTATATGAATCGCAAGGTGGTGCATCGTGTTTTTTCGGCTCTTAAGCAAATTAATTTAAGTGATGTGGACACGGACAGCGAGGATGATGTTCCCAAAGGCAAGAAAGAGTTAATTGTGTTGTGTTTAATGGCAAGTAGCAAAAGCTCCACCGACAATGATGATCTTGACAGCGACAACTACAATGAGGTAGAACCTTCTTATGATGATTTAGCTAACGATGTTGCTAAACTTGGTACTGTGCTAGAAAAGAAAGATTAAAAGATTAAGAAGTACATACTTTGATTGAATCTCTAAATTCTGAAATTGAAAGACTTAGAGTTTTAATTCCTGATGATGAATCTTGTGAGTCTTGTCAAATTTTACGTTCTGAGTTAGAGAATGCTAGGTCACTTAATGCCTTAAGCATGGATCAACTTAGAGATGTAACTGCTAAATTGATGAATTAAGATTAGCACATGACTCTTGTAATGAAAAATTGAAATGTGCTAATGATGAAATTGAAAAGCTCAAGTTTAGTTCTTCTTCATGTTTAGAGTTAAGTACTTCAAATGCTAAATCTAAAACTTGCTCTAATTGTGAATTGCTAAAAGCTAGACTTAACTCATCTCAAGAAACAATTCAACAGATGCTTTATCATGAGATATCCTCTTGCTCTAATTGTGCTAAGCTTAACACTGAAATAGAAGCTTTGACTAGACAACTTAATAATTTTACTCAAAAAGACAGATTGGCTCAGTCTAGTGCTTCTAAGAATCTTGTGAATGAACTTGTTAAATGCACAATTTGTTCCACTATGGCTAATGTGGATATCGTGAGGATATGTGCACGATCTCAGGATGATGAGTCAATTGGCAATGACGTTATTGGTTTGCAAAATCTCGCGTTTTCGGGTTTGCTCCAAGGCTGTCAGACCACAGGCGGTCTGACCGGTGGTGTCGGGCGGTCAGACCGCCCGTGGAGGAGTCCGACCGGCCTTGGTGGCCGGTCCGACCGCCAAAATGAAAATGGGTTTTTGGAGCTGAGCCAAAAATAGGTTGTGTAGGCAAGTGAGGGGAGTCTCCTGGATGTGATCCCATCATTTTTGGAGCTCCCAGTCAAAAGTTCTATTCGTTTGAAAATTCCAGAAGGTTTCGGAATTTTGAGTTGAAAATTTGGCTAAGTCCTTTGGACCGGTCCGACCGCCGTTGTGGGAGCGGTCCGGCCAAGCATGAATCGGTCGGGACCGCCTCGTGAGGCGTGATCGAGCCAAGCAATGGCTTGAAGGTTAGCCAAGTGTTGCATTGAGTTGGTTTTTATTGTGTTATTATATGAACTTCAATGCTTTATTGTTGTATATTGCATTGTGGAACTGACGTGGGTCAAGTTGTGAAGAACTTGTTCCCGGAATCGATTTGTTTGTCTATTCTTTGTGCGGTGGCTTGCGTGTCATCGGCGTCAGCGGTGAGTGGATCGGGACTACGCTGAAGAGCCGAGGTCCGTAACGATCGGGATACGGGTGAGGTCGTGTGACACAAGCATGGTGCGAGATGGACAAGATGGATCGAACGGGTGGTTGATATTTGGTTGGATCAAAGTGGTGCGGATATCGATGCGAGTCTCTGGGAGGTTCCGATGGGATTCGGACAAGAGAGGCTTGGCGACACGATGAGAACCGCTGATCAACCTACACGTGGTGAAGCAGGCGATTGCTTCAAGAGTTATTTGTGTGTGGGTCCCATGTGTAAGTGACCCCAAAAAGGAAACCCTAGCTCTCTAGTATAAATAGGAAGGGGGGAGATGGAAAACTAAGCCAAGCATTCATTTTAGCCCCTTCTTCCTTTTCTAGGGTTTGGAGGAGAGGAGAGGAGAACTAGGGTTTGGAGTGTGCTCCTTGTTGAGCTCTTGCCCTCCTTGTTGGAGAGGCTTTGTAAGCATCTTGTGTAATCGAACAATCTTGTGATGCTCAATTGAAAGATCGTTTGCTCCCTTTTTGTGTTCTTCTCCCTTTTGAATGATTTTGGTGCTTCCTTGATTCAAAGGTTCATGCTTGGTCTCTTGACCTACTTTATCTTGCTTTGATGTGTGGGATTACTCCTAGAGTCATCTAGATCATCAACCCCCCACAAGCAAGTCTTGAATCAAGATTTTCATATTTCTAGGGTTTGTGCACTTCTTTGGTAAAATCTCGAGAGATCGATTCTGCAAGTGGATCGACGGATTGTCGCTAGAAATAGGTCTCTAATATCATTAGGAGGTGTGCTCGAAATTTGGTCAAGTTTTATTGGTTGAAACAAAAGTTGGATCAAATTTCGTTTTGGTTTTGGGTGGAGTTTTTCGATTCGGACTCTACCGGTCCGCCGGACTTTCAACGGCGATCGACCGCGTGTATTCAGACGCTGGCTTGCGGATCGAACCGCCGAATCCACCGGTCGACCGCTAGTTAGTTGTCGGTCGGATTTGGTTGACCGTCGGTCCGACCGCCTGTGGTAGCTTGGTCGGACCGCGATCCCGAAGGAACAGTGAGTTCTTTTCTCGGTTGTGTCGTGTGGTTGAGGGGTTTATCAAATCCAACACAAGGCTTCCGTTGTGTGCTTACTGATCTTCTTAGCTTTCATAGCTAAAGGAGTAAAGTTCGTGTTGGTTTTTGATTTAGGCGAGAAAGTTTTGAAAGCGCCTATTCACCCCCCTTAGTCGCCTTCCGGTCCTACAAGTGGTATCGAGCGGTTAGCCCTTCTCATAGATCTCAACCGGTCTTTGGAGCCATGGCGATCGACAAGTACTCAACCAAGCCACACATTTTGAAGGAGTTGACTTTGCATCTTTGGAAGGCTCGTATGCAAGCATATATTGAGGCTCAAGGGCACGCTATTTGGCTAAAGGTGAAAAATCCTTATGTCGTGCCAGCCGATGACGATACGATCACTCCAGATGTGGAGGCCAACAGCAAGGCTCAGAATTATTTGATCCAAGGCCTTAGTCGATCCGAGTTTGGCGTGTTGCTCACTTGCGGTCCGCTCACGAGATCTGGCGGACTCTTTGTGACTATCATGAAGGGTCCATCTGCGATCAAGGAAGTGAGACAGAACCACTCAAGAAAGTATACTCAAAGATCGAACAAAGGCCCGTGAGTCTTTGGATGAGCTGTGGGAAGATTTTCTAAGATTCTTCATGATCTTCGTCTTTGTTGATCCGGTATTTCCGAGTCCGAGAATGCGCCGACCACGGGTACTCTTGATGTGAAGGTGCGGGAATGAAGATCACTTCCATCAATGACAACATCTGTCATGAGTGAGCTTACCATGGATAAGCTTTACTCAAGGTTGAAGACGCATGAGATTGACTTTATCTCGCGTCTCCCAAGACACAGTCGATGGCATTAGTGGTCGACAAATCCAAGGGTTGTTCTTTGAGTCTCTTGATTGTAGCTCATCCGGTTTTTATTATCCGCTTTACATTCTTTAAGTGATGAGCAACTAGAAATCGCCGAGGATGACTTAGCCCTACTTTCCACCAAATTCACAAGAGCGTATAACAAGGTGAGGAATAGGAGGAGAAGTGGACCTATCACATGCTTGAATGTGGTGAGCCAAACCACATTCGCTCCGGATGCCCCAAGCTAAAGGGCAAGGAGGAGAAGGAGACACGAAGACATCCCGAGAGAGGATGCTAAACCCAAGAAGACAAACTATCGAAGTTTGTCGGTAGGGTCCTTGCCGCTCTTGAGAATGTAAATATGAGCGATGTGGACTCGGAAGCGGAGGACGACGAGAGTGACTCGTGGCAAGAAGAAGGCGCATGACTTCACCGGTATGTGTTTCATGGCCAAGAACACCACGGCGACTCCTCCAACAATGAGGATCCTTTTAGTGATCGATGAGGTATGCCCTTCTATTGTCGACATGAAAGGGCGTTGGTGCTTCTTGAATGAAATTGCATAAGCAAGTAAAAATGATTAAGAAGCGAGGACATTATGATTGATAATTTGAACCTAGAAGTTGTTAGGCTAAAATCTATTAATCACGATGATTTTGTGAATCTGCACTAGCTTGCTTAATGACTTGACAAGCTTGAAATCTGCTCATTTCTCTGTCACTAATCAACTTAAGGATGCTCTCGATGAACTAGAATCTCTTAAGTCTAGTTCTGCTTGCTTAGATGCCATTTCACTTGATGTGACTGCCATGGAAGCTATCCCTTTAACTTGCTCAAATTGTGCTTTGCTTGAATTAAAACTGGATAGCTCCTTAAAAGAATTGCAAAAGTTTGATGCTAGTCACACATGCTCTCATTGTAAGAATAATAAGATTAAGATGCAAGAGATGAAAGAAATGCTAGTTTACTCTAGAGTTGCATCTTGTGAAAATTGTCCCAAGCTTACAATTGAGATTGAAGCCTTAAACAAGATCCTTGAAGAAAAGGCTAAAATTGAAAGATCCATGTCTTTTACTGCTTCTAAGAAAGTTATTGATTCTAACTCTTGTGCTTTAAATGTTGAAGTTGAAACCATGATTAATCAGATTCAAGAGGCATTTAGAGTCAAATTTAAGGAGCAGTTGAATAGGATTAGAGAATACTATTGTGTGTCTTGTGAGGCCTTCAAGGTGGAAGTGGCCCTTCTTAAGAGTAAGAACAATGAGGTAATCAAGTCTAGCAAGTGCACTAGATGTGAGGGTTTAATGAAAGAAAATGATTACCTCAAGGTGACTCTTGAGAAGTTCTCAAGTGGGAAAAAGAAACTCAACATGATTCTTGATCAATCCAAGGTGAGCGTGAAAATAGTGGTCTAGGTTTCAATCCCTAGAGCATTCCAAGAAAAACCCACCTAGGATTGCTAGAGTTGTGAAGAATGGTTTGTTTGAGCTAGGACCTCCTAAGCCATCAGGGTTGTTTTCAAATCCATTGGTTTTGCTCAAACTCTTTACGGCAAGAAAGGTGCTTTCACTCATCTTTGTCTGAGCCTCTCAAAGGTTCATGACCATTGCACCTTACGCAAGAAAGAAGGCCATCTTGTTGAGTTCTTAGGAGAGCAAAACTTGAGAGAAAAGAGAGGATGAGCGTCCTAAGATCCATTAGAGGAGTCCCTTCTCCAGCTGTAGTCTCTAGAGCTAGGCAGCCTGTTTATCGCACCACACATAGGCCTAGATTTGTAGAGAACTTTGTAGACTCTTTTGGTGGGTCTAGGCAGCATGTTGGATTAGGACATCGTGAGGAGAGACCACGGGTAGCACCTAGACAGGGGGAGTATCGATCTTTTGGTAGATCGTTTCGGAGAGGTCTAGGTGGTTCTCATGTGTATTCTTGTGATTTCATTCCTGATCATGTTTCTGCTATTTCTACTACTGCTCCTAGACATCGTGCTTCTCAGTACTGGATCCCTCGATCATTTATCACTAACCCCAAGATCTTGAGGCACGGATGTTTTCTGATTATGCTTTTTAGGTCCGTCGTGCGAGGAAGGAGGACATATGGCTTGTTGACTCCGGGTGTTCTCGACATATGACTGGAGATTCTAGATGGTTCTCCTCCCTCACACGTGCATCCGGAAATGAATTGATTACATTTGGGGATGCTTCTACCGGGACCGTGACTGCAAAGGGCACTGTGCGCGTCAACGACAAGTTCATGCTAAAAGACGTCGCTTTGGTAAGTAAGCTGAGGTATAATCTTCTATCTGCTTCTCACCGCTTGATGAGGGTCTAGAAGTGAGGTTTAAGAGAGGTGAGTGTAGAGTTCGGATTCCTCGGGTGAGCTTGTTTTTGAGATCTCCATTTGAGAAGATCTTCGTGCAAATTTCAAGTATGTCTTGATTTCAGATCCTAGGTGTCTTGTAGCCTCTGATTCTCATGACCTTGTTTTGTGGCATCGTAGACTTGGGCATATAGGTTTTGATCATTTGTCTAGAGTCGGTTGCAAGGACTTGATTAGAGGTTTGCCTAGGTGAAGGTCATTAGAGATCTTGTATGCTCACCTCAGACATGGTAAGATGGTGTCCGCTTCCCACCCACCTCTTACTTTGGTAATGGTGATGGACAGATGACTTCTTCACTTAGATCTGATTGGTCCTTCTAGAGTTCATCATTTGGTGGGAAATGGTATGTCTTGGTAGTTGTGGATGATTACTCCGGTATTCATGGGTTTATTTTCTTGCTTCTAAGGACGAAGCATTTGGATTCTTTAGAGATTTGGTCCTTAGAATTCTTTGTTGATATACTGGAGCTTTGAGAGCCATTAGGAGTGACAATGGGACAGAGTTCAAGAATTCTTCTTTTCTACCTTCGTGACCGATAGGGAATTGAGCATCGTTTTCTTCTCCTAGAGTTCCTCACAGAATGGTGTTGTAGAAAGGAAGAACAGAACCCTTGTAGAGATGGCTCGGACCATGCTAGATGAGCATTCTACTCCTAGGAGATTTTAATGAGGCGATCTCTACGCTTGTTATATTTCCAACGGGGTTTTCTTGAGATCTGTGGTTGGTAAGACTTCTTATGAGCTTAGATTTGGTCATTCTCCCAAAGTCTCTCATTTCAAGATTTTTGGTTGCAAGTGCTTCATTCTTAAACATAGCAATCTTGATAAATTTGAGTCTAGATGCTTTGATGGCATATTTCTTGGTTATCCTGCTCATTCTCGTGGCTATCGTGTTTTTAATGTTGACACTAACAAAATTGTTGAGACTTGCGAAGTCACTTTTGATGAGGCTAGTCACAGTACTAGACCCGATGCTTGGTACACAGTTCCGAAATTCAAGGAAGCATTTTAAATCGATGATGATTTCGAGGATGAAGAACCAAATCATCCTCCACCGCTCTCGAGAGGGGTGGAGAGCACGCTACTACTACGTCGGTTTGGTGAGCGACCTCCTCCTATCCCCACCGACGATCCGAGTGGCTCTGTTCCTACCTCCACAACTCATGAGGTAGAGGCCACGTCTCGCACTGAAGCACCACTTCAGATACGACAACATCCACCGAGCAGATGATTGGGGATCTTCAAGAGCGAGTCACTCGCTCGTGTTTATTCTCCGATTCTCATGCACATTACGCTTTTGTCGCGTCTTTCGAACCCCGAGATATCACCCATGCTTTATCCGATGCCTCTTGGGTCAATGCCATGCATGAAGAGCTTGAAAATTTGAAAGAAACAAAGTCCTGTTTTTAGTTAAGCGACCTTCCGATTCTCATGTTATTGGAACAAAATGGGTTTTAAAAATAAGCAAAGTGAGGATGGATTGGTTGTTCGCAATAAGGCTAGACTTGTAGCTCAAGGTTATTCCTGTAGAGGGCTTAGACTTTGAGGAGACCTTTGCTCGAAGAGCTAGATTGGAGGCCATTCGCATTCTTTTAGCATTTGCAACATCCAAAGGTTTCAAGCTTTTTCAAATGGATGTTAAAAGTGCTTTCTTGAATGGCTTCATAGAAGAAGAGGTCTTTGTCAAGCAACCTCCCGGTTTTGAAAATCAAAAATTCCCAAATCACGTTTTTAAACTCTCTAAAGCCTGTATGGATTGAAACAAGCTCCTAGAGCTTGGTATGACAGCTTAAGAGTTTCTGCTTGAAAATAATTTCAAAATGGGAATGGTTGATAAAACCTTGTTCACTCTCGTGCATGGCGTTGATTTCTTGTTGGTTCGATTTATGTGGATGATATTATTTTGGTGGTTCTTCTCATGCTTTGGTGTCTAGATTTTGATTCGATGAGCGGTGAGTTTGAGATGAGCATGATGGGAGAGTCGACATTCTTCCTTGGCCTACAAATCAAGCAAGCGAAAGAAGGCACCTTCGTTCACGAGTAAGTATACAAAGGACCTTCTTGGCGCTTCAATATGGGAAGCGATGAGGCCAATGTCTACTCCCATTGCTACAACCACCGTCTTTGGACCACGATGAGGATGGAGAGTCCGTGGACCAAAAGGAGTACCGCAGATATGATTGGCTCCTCCTCTATCTTACAAATACGAGGCCGGATATACAATTCGCCGTATGTACGTGCGCTCGATTTCGAGCTTCCTCGTGCTTCTCATCGTCAAGCGAGACGCGCATCTTGGTATCTTCAAGATACGCTTGACTTTGGACTCGGTATTCTTCTTCTTGGCTCTTTCAATTCGAGCATTTTCGATCTTGATTTCACGGTGTAGAGTTGATAGGAAGAGTACTTGGCACTTGTCATTTCTTGGGCACATCTCTTGTTTCTTGGTCTTCTAGAAAGCAGTCTTACATTGCCTGATCATACCGAGGCCGAGTATGTAGCCGCCGCGATGGTCGCTCTCGTGTTCTCTGGATTTCATCCACGCTGCGAGACTATGGGTTATCTTTGAGAAGTGTTCCTCTTTTCTGTGACAACACTTCTGCAATTAATATTGCCAAAAACCCAGTGCAACATTCCAGGACTAAACACATTGACATTCGATTTCATTTTCTGAGAGACCATGTTGAGAAAGGTGATGTTATGCTTCACTTTGTAGAGTCCGAGCAACGACTTGCGGATATTTTCACTAAGGCTCTTGACTCTTCGCGTTTCGCTTGCTGCGGGGAGAGTTAGGGTTATTAGTCCTATTGGGCTGTTTTGAGGGGAAGTTGCTCTTTTTGCACTCATTGTATCATAATGCATGTTTCAATTCATTTGTCTTGTATTGTATAATAAAATTAGTGGAGCTTTGATTATTATCCTTGTATGACTTAATTTCATCTTCTATACCTTGTCATATCAAGTGATAGTCGCTAGACTTCTTTTATGGCTCTTCGTGTTTGGCTTAGCCTTTGCCTTGCTAGCTTTGTATCTGTGAGAAATTTGAATCAAATCATGTCTTGTTGGATCTTGTGACTAGTTTTGCTCTAGTGATCCTCTTATGATTCTCGCCATGTCTTACAGTGTTGAATTGAGTCTTGAATTTATTCGAGTTGAAAATGAGCTTTTATCTTATTAAGTCAAGCAAATGAAAAATGAGATTTTCATGCGAAAAAATCGATCTCACCAATCCTTTCTCATGAGACGGCTTGCCATTGCACTAGGCATGAACTCGGGGAGTTTTGGATGACCTAGATCATTCTTTTAAGCTTATCGCTTGAGATGGTCGCGCAAGGCTTGAGATCTAGCACAAAAAAAAAATGAATTGCCCAAAAGGGGCTAAGTGCTTGAGCTTTGCTTCAAAATAATTCTCTTAATGCTCAAAATGCCTCAATTCTTGTTTTGAGTCTCTTTTACTTATAGACATGGCTTGACTCATTTTTGGTTGCTTGGAGTGAATCTATGATATTGAGCAACCTTTCATGATTTTAATTCGTAAATCTCCAGTTGGTGCTATCTTGGTTTTAGCTTTGCAAATAAATTGTTTTGCCATGATTGAATATAGCGTCTACTTTTTTTTGGCTTGGTTAAAAACTTTGACTGTCTCCATGTATAATGGTCATGGCTCCTTTTTACTAAAGTTCAAAAATAAAGTCATTCCTTCATGCTCTTTCTTTTTCATGCATCTTGATGAATTCATTGTCAAAGGGGGAGAAAGATTGTGAAGAATGTGAAGAAAATGATCTTGGAGCTTTTGGTTTCATACTCAAGGTTTAATATAAAAGAAATATAAAAGAACTTCATAAAATAAAAATTTTGAACCTTTTGAAAATTTGTGATCATAGTGAGTTAAGTCTTGTGGTTCTATTGCCTTTTCCTGATTTCATTTGCAATTGAAATATACTCAAAATGATCAAAGGTCAAATAGAAAAATTGCCTTTCATTTGGACCTAAGTGAGATTTTTGGCCACTTTCTGGAAATTGAATCCTTTAGTGCTTTCATTGCCTTATCTCACTTGCCTATACTATTCTGAAGCCAGCTTGGTCGGTTCCTAAGCTTTTTCTTGCTTATGGACCAAGTTGTGTCTTTATGCGAAAACGGTGAATTTTTACTTTTCATTTCGAAAAACCACATTTTCTTGAAAATTGCCAATGTGTACATCAAGGGGGAGATTGTGGATATCGTGAGGATATGTGCACGATCTCAGGATGATGAGTCAATTGGCAATGGCGTTGTTGGTTTGCAAAATCTCGCGTTTTGGGTTTGCTCAAAATTTGTCGGACCACGGCGATCGGCCGGTGGTGTCGGCGGTCGACCGCCCCGTGGAGGAGTCCGACCGGCCTTGGTGGCGGTCCGACCATAAAATGAAAATGGGTTTTTGAGCCGAGCCAAAAATAGGTTGTGTAGGCAAGTGAGGGAGTCTCTGGATGTGATCCCATCATTTTGGAGCTCCAGTCAAAAGTTCTATTCGTTTGAAAATTCCGAAGGTTTGAATTTTGAGTTGAAAATTTGGCTAAGTCCTTTGGACCGGTCCGACCGCCGTTGTGGGAGCGGTCCGGCCAAGATGAATCGGTCGGACCCGTACGTGAAGGCTGACCGGCAATGGCTTGAAGGTTAGCCAAGTGTTGCATTGAGTTGGTTTTATTGTGTTATTATATGAACTTCAATGCTTTATTGTTGTATATTGCATTGTGGAACCGGCGTGGGTCAAGTTGTGAAGAACTTGTTCCGGAATCGATTTGTTTGTCTATTCTTCATGCGGTGGCTTGCGGTCATCGGCGTCAACGGTGAGTGGATCGGGACTACGCTTGGAGAGCCGAGGTCGAACGATCGAGGATATCGGGTGAGGTCGTGTGACACAAGCATGGTGCGAGATGGACAAGATGGATCGAACAGGTGCTTGATCTGTTGGTTGGATCGGCGGTGCGGATATCGATGCGAGTCTCTCAGGAGGTTCCGATGGAATTCGGACAAGAGAGGCTTGGCGACGCGATGAGAACGATCAACCTACACGTGGTGAAGCGGCGATTGCCTCAAGAGTTATTGTGTGTGGGTCCCATGTGTAAGTGACCCAAAAAGGAAACCCTAGCTCTCTAGTATAAATAGGAAGGGAGATGGAAAACTAAGCCAAGCATTCATTTTAGCCCCTTCTTCCTTTTCTAGGGTTTGGAGGAGAGGAGAGGAGAACTAGGGTTTGGAATGTGCTCCTTGTTGAGCTCTTGCCCTCCTTGTTGGAGAGGCTTTGTAAGCATCTTGTGTAATCGAACAATCTTGTGATGCTCAATTGAAAGATCGTTTGCTCCTTTTGTGTTCTTCTCCTTTTGAATGATTTTGGTGCTTCCTTGATTCAAAGGTTCATGCTTGGTCTCTTGACCTACTTTATCTTGCTTTGATGTGTGGGATTACTCCTAGAGTCATCTAGATCATCAACCCCACAAGCAAGTCTTGAATCAAGATTTTCATATTTCTAGGGTTTGTGCACTTCTTTGGTAAAATCTCGAGAGATCGATTCTGAAGTGGATCGACGGATCGTCGCTAGAAATAGGTCTCTAATATCATTAGGGAGGTGTGCTCGAAATTTGGTCAAGTTTTATTGGTTGAAACAAAAGTTGGATCAAATTTCGTTTTGGTTTTGGGTGGAGTTTTTCAGTTCTGGACTCTACCGGTCCGACCGGACTTTCAACGGCGGTCTGACCGCCCGTGTATTCAGACCGCTGGCTTGCCGGGTCGAACCGCCGTCCACCGGTCCGACCGCTAGTTAGTTGTCGGTCGATCATTGGTTGACCGTCGGTCCGACCGCCCGTGGTAGCGGTCGGACCTTGATCCCGATGAAGGAACAGTGAGTTCTTTTCTCCGGTTGTGTCGTGTGGTTGAGGGGTTTATCAAATCCAACACAAGCCTTCCGTTGTGTGCTTACTGATCTTCTTAGCTTTCATAGCTAAAGGAGTAAAGTTCGTGTTGGTTTTTTGATTTAGGCGAGAAAGTTTTGAAAGCGCCTATTCACCCCCCCTTTAGTCGCCTTTCTGGTCCTACAGCTAAAGAAAATGAGTACCTTAAGGACACTTTGGAGAGATTTTCTTTTGGCAAGAAAATTTTGATATGATTCTAGACAAGTCAAAAACAAGTGTGAAAAATCATGGTTTAGGATTTAATTCTGTTGAGCATGCTAAGAATAATCCTCCTAAAATTGTTAAGCTTCCTGAACCTGGAAAAATTGAAGTAACATCTGAACCAAAATAAATTGCTTTTAAGTCTGCTGGTATTATGTCTTCTACTAATCAAGTGAATGCAAATGTTGCTTCTACTTCTCAGGTTAAACATAAAGTTAAGTACATTTGTAGTCATTGTGGTAAAGATGGACATCTGGTGCAATTTTGCTTTAGACTAGCCAAACAACAGATGAAAGAAAAGGCTAAGGCTTGGTTTAATTTGAGGAATGCACATTCTTTTGTGACTAGAAACACGAGTAATGCTAAATCTGAATTTTTACATAAGAATACTCGTGTTAAGCCTACTTGTCGTGTGTCTCAGTACTGGATTCCTAAATGTTTTATTTCTAACCTTGATCTTGAGGCCTCGACATCTTCTATCTCTATGTAGGCTTCTCATGAGGAAGGAGAACATATGGTTAGTGGACTCCGGATGCTCACGCCACATGTCCGGTGATAAAAGTTGGTTCTCCTCCCTTTCGCATACATCTCGAGCTGAAAGTGTTACTTTTGGAGATGCTACTTCTACATCTGTTTTGGCAAAAGGTACAGTGAAGGTAAATAAAAAGTTTATATTTAAAGATGTGGCACTTGTTGAGAACTTGAAATTCAACTTGCTTCGGTCTCACAAATGATTGATGAAGATCTTGAAGTATGTTTTAAGAAAGGTGAATGTAAAGTGTTAGATGCTTCAGGTGATCTAGTTTTTAAAATTTCAAGATTTGGAAGAGTTTTTAAAGCTGATTTTGATGTTTCACATGATGCTAAGTTTAGGTGTCTAGTTGCAAATGTTTCTAAAGATTTATTCTTTTGGCATCGTAGACTTGGACATGTTGGTTTTGATCATCTCATGCGTGTTAGTGGTATGGATCTTATACGTGGTTTATCTAAACTTAAGAATGAAAGCGATATAGTATGTTCTTCTCGTAGACATGGTAAGATGTGTGCAGGTTCACATCCTCCGCTTACTATGGTCATGACAAATGCACCGGGACAGCTCCTACACCTTGACACATTGGACCATCGAGAGTTCAGTCGTTTGGTGGTAAGTGGTATGTACTAGTGATTGTTGATGATTTCTCTAGATATTCTTCGGTTTACTTTATGGCATCTAAAGATGAGGTTTTTAGTCATTTTAGAAGTCTTGTTCTTAGATTATCTATCGATCTCCCATGATCTCTTAGAGCTATTAGAAGTGATAATGGAACTAAATTTAGAAATTCTTCTTTTGATTATTTTTGTGCTGAAAAAGGAATTAATCATCAATTTGAAAGGAAAAATAGAACTTTGGTTGAGATGGCTAGAACAATGCTAGATGAATATAAAACTCCAAGGAAATTTTGGGCTGAAGCTATATCTACTGCATGCTATATTTCAAACCGTGTGTTCTTGAGATCTAAACTTGGTAAAACTTCATATGAGCTTCGGTTTGGGCATAGGCCTAGTGTATCTCATTTCAGAGTTTTTGGGTGCAAATGCTTTGTGTTAAAATCTGGAATCTTAGATAAATTTGAAGCTAGATCAACTGATGATATTTTTCTTGGATAGCCTGCTCATTCACGTGGCTTTCGTGTGCTTGTTTTGGAGACTAACAAAATAATAGAAACCTGTGAAGTTTCTTTTGATGAGGCTAGTCCAGGCACTAGTCTAAGTGATGCAGGTACAAGTGCATATGTTCAGGGGGAGAGCATATTTGTTGATAACGATGAGGATGATGAAGATGAGGTTATGGTTCCTACTATTTCTCCACCTATAGTTTCTTCTATACCTTCTACTACTGCGGATACATTTGGACATCCTCAAGCTACTACTTCATCTACATATATAGAAAATGAACAAGAAGGTGCTTCAGAAATTTCTGCTCCTCGTCACATTCAAAGGAGACATCCACCTGAACAAATGATTGGAGATTTAAACGAAAGAGTAACAAGGTCCAGGTTTATTGATTCTGACTCCCATACTCATTCTACTTTTGTAGCTTCTTTTGAGCCCAAAGATGTATCTCATGCATTAACTGACGAATCTTAGATCAATTCTATGCATGAAGAATTAGAGAATTTTGAACGTAATAAAGTTTGGAAGCTTGTTTCACCTCCTTCTGATCACTCTATAATAGGAACTAAATGAGTGTTTAAAAACAAACAAAGTGAGGATGGTGTTGTTGTTAGAAACAAAGCTAGGTTGGTTGCTCAAGGTTTTTCACAAATAGAAGGTTTAGATTTTGATGAAACCTTTGCTTCTGTTGCTAGATTTGAAGCCATTAGAATTTTGTTAGCCTTTGCTGCATCTAAAGGTTTTAGATTATTTCAAATGGATGTAAAAAATGCTTTTCTTAATGGCTATATAAATGAGGAGGTTTATGTTAAGCAACCACCTGGTTTTGAAAATTCACAGTTTCCTAATCATGTTTTCAAATTGTCAAAAGCTTTGTATGGGTTAAAGCAAGCTCCTAGAGCATGGTATGATAGATTGAAAAACTTTTTATTAGTAAAGGGTTTTTCCATGGGAAAGGTTGATAAAACTCTCTTTGTACTTAAGAAAGGCAATGATCAATTATTCGTTCAGATTTATGTTGATGATATCATCTTTGGGAGTGCATCTCATGCTTTGGTGGTGAGTTTTCAGCAACGATGAGTAAAGAATTTGAGATGAGTACGATGGGAGAGTTGACTTACTTTTTGGGACTGCAAATAAAACAAACAAATGAGGGAACTTTTGTGCATCAAAGTAAGTATACAAAGGATCTTCTAGGTCGTTTTGGGATGGAAAATTGCAAGCCTATTATGACACCTGTGGGAGCTGCCTCAACACTTGATCCTGATGAAGATGGTGAAGCTGTTGATCAAAAAGAGTATAGGAGCATGATTGACTCACTTTTATATCTTACTACTTCGAGGCCAGACATACAATTCTCTGTATGTTTATGTGCTCGCTTTCAAGCTTCCCCACGTGTTTCTCATCTACAAGCTATCAAACGTATTTTCAGGTATCTACATGGTACTCAAAATTTTGGCATATAGCTTTCTGCTTCTTCCTGTATTAGTTTAAGATCTTTTTCTGATGCTGATTTTGGAGGTTGTAGAATTGATAGAAAAAATACATCTGGCTCATGTCACTTTTTGGGTAATTCACTTATTTCATGGTCATCTAGAAAACAATCTTCTGTTGTTCAATCTACTGCTGAATCTGAATATGTAGCTGCTGCTAGTTGTTGTTCACAAATACTTTGGATAGTAGTCACACTTGAAGATTATGGGATAATTTTGGATAATGTTCCACTTTTCTGTGATAATACTAGTGCTATTTGTATTGCTAAGAACCCAGTGCAACATTCAAGAACTAAGCATATTGATATAAGATTTCATTTTCTTCGAGATCATGTGGACAAAGGGAATGTTGTGCTTCATCATATAGATACTGAACATCAGTTGGCAGACATTTTCACGAAACCTTTGGATTCTTCTCGGTTTGTTCGTTTACAAAGTGAGTTGGGTGTGTTGCACCCGATGGGCTTATTCTGAGGGGGAGCTTGTAGTTTAAAATATCAGAAGCTTTGTTTATTATACTTGTCAATTAAATAATCAAGTCCAAGCCATTGAAATCAACTGAGATATAGAGATCTCTTTATCATATTTACTCATGTGTTGTGTAGCGATTGCTCATGACTAGTTATAATTAATTAGCCACATTTGAACTAAAACATGACATGGCGGTATACTTTGACTAGATTGATTATAGTTAGTACCTTGCGATGTTCATTGAAAAAGATTAGCTTGATTGTGAATCTTATTTTAAATCTTGACTATGAAGCTCGTATGTTTCTGATTGCAGTCTTTTTATGTTCACTCAATTTGGCATGTTATCAAAAAAAAATGAGAAAGAGAAAATTGAAAAGATGTATGTCTCAAGCATGCCATACATATCTATGTATACAAAAAAGGAGCATAAAATGTGCTCAAATGACAAGATGTATGCTTCAAGCATGCCATACATATCTATGTATAAAAAACACAAAGGAGCATAAAATATGCTCAATTAACAAGAAGTATGCTACAAGCATGCCACCATTGAAAAGAAGTATGCTACAAGCATGCCACATGCTTAAGAATTGAGTGTGGAGCAATAAGCTGTTATAAGAGACTGCTAGCTCGTCTAAATTTAAAGTTTGCTTCACTTTTAGGTTTTAACTTTTCAATGTGATATTTCATTATGCTCTTTATAATCGTCTTTGTCATTGTTGAGATGGCTGTCATTAATTTAACTTGCTTAATCATTTTAAAGACTTATTTTGACATTGCTATATGGTATATGACTTTATATGATCCAGATAGCTCTACTAAAAAGGATGGCTTGGTTAATTTAATAAATCAATACGAAATGACTTGGATAATCTACAAACATTCTTGATGTTTACTCTCCTTGCTCCTTTGTTTTGTAATTATTCTTTGAAGTTCTTGATGATTACATTGTCAAAGGGGGAGAAAAATGGGAGAAATTTACTTTCCTTGTGTTTCCTTGTGTTGAGGGGGAGTTTTCAGCTGTGGTTTTGAACTGTTTGCTTTGCAGCTTCTAAACTTTATTTTAAAAAAATCTTTCAAGATTTCATCTCTCGATTTTGAAGTATTGTCAATGTATTCATCAAAGGGGAGATTGTTAGACCATGTGGGTAGGTCTAATATAATTTAGCTGATGAATAATTGACAATGTTATTTACTGATGTTATTTGAGGCGTGTGGTGTGTGTTGGAAAGAACTTGTGCCGGAGAATATGTTGCTTTGGTCATTGCATGTGCAGGGTAACTCGGAGACGATCGTGGTCTACGGCGGTGACCGGGAGATGGCTAGGTGCGAAGTCATGATCCAGAGGGTCGAGGATGCCGGAGGAGACGATCGAGCTCGAGTTGGAACGCACGGAGATTAAAGATGGATAATGCATGTTGGAGCTACGAAGTTGCGGTTCGGAAATTACGACACGTATTTTTGTGTGTGTGTGTGTGTGTGTGTGTCTATATATATATATGGCTTTGCGGGTTGGAGTTGGAGTTGTACACGAGATGGTTAATCCCCGGAGGAGTTTTCGGAAGGGTTAGTGGCAGTTGGTTTTGGAAAGCATTAAGTTATTGTTTCGGTGGTGAGTCCTATTAGGAGACGTGAGTGCATGCCGTATGGGATTAGGAAAGGTAATTAAGGGCTCTGCAGTTTTGCCGTGCGACAGAATAAAAAGGAGCTAGGGCGGCTGTGCTGAGTTGTAGTCCTGCGGGTGCGGCTTTGAAAAACGGTGCTGAGAGGGCTGAGACTATATAGATCAATTAAGAAAAGAGGGTCTTGGTTTTGATGATTGCAAGGGAATCTCGTGATCAATGTCTTGTTGATTGCTTGTGTGAAGAATCAGTTGTTGCTCGCATGGTCTGCATGCATACGAGCAAATTGAAATTGAATGCTGGCTGCGACATTCAGATTCATTAGCCGTGAGGTGATTAGATCGGTAATTGGGTAAGACTAATTAAAATTTATTTCTCTTCTGTTTTTCGTATTAAGTTCTATAAGCCTGTGATTCGTGCCAGTATCAAAAATAGTTAGGGCATTAAGTTTGTGATCTGAAAAGTTTGGTTGATTAATTCCTTACGGATTTTGCTTAGTTGCATAATTAGGGTTTAATTTATTCTCGTCACTATCTAGATCAGCGATATTGTTTATTTTATATCTCAAGTTCTAGACCTCCGATTGACGTAATTCCAGTTGGGTTAGTTCAATAACTTTCTCTAGTTTATTCTGACAAAGTTTGAGATTGATCGGAGTTACGGATTTTTATCGAGATCAGTTTTACTAAGGATACAGTGTTCTGTCCAGAACCTTAAACAAGGCTTAAATAGGTTTTGTGTTAAAAGGGAGTATTAAAATTTGTTTTTAGCTTCCACAATCATTCACCCCCTCTGATTGCCTATCTTAGTGTGAATCGATCCTACAGGTAACGGAGTGCGCCACGGCTTGTGTCTTCTCCGGCGACGGGGAGCGTGGTGGATTCGTCAGCAATGACGGTGCCGGTGTGAGCGCTTGGCGCCGGGCGCTCACCGCGATCGCGGCGCAAGCCTTCCGCTCCTTCTTCTTTTTGCGGAAGCACGAGTGGATGGACGGGAGGCGCGGCTTCCTGTGCTTCTTCTTCTTGTGGTCAGCGGCGCCGCCCTGGTTCGGCATGGCGTAGACGAAGAAGGACGGCTCTTGGCTACGCTGCTTGGTGCTGATGGCCGCCGACGCGTCACGGACCCTGGACGGCGTCCGGTGCCGGCTGAGACTGCGTCCACGGCGGCGTGGGGACCGAAATAGGGACCTGATCGGGTTGAAGCGGCACGGCGGGCGCGGTCGCCGCCGCCAGCCCACTTGCACCGTGTGCGGCGGTGGGACGACCGGCCGCGAGGAGTCGTCGACATGGCCGATCGGGTGTTAGGAATCGGAGTTGTGCGCTGCCGTGTGTTCGTGGCGTTGTAGGTGGGAGCCGGATTTTGTTACGCGTGCATGGTTTACGTGCAGTGCACTACCACGGCAGCCATGATCATGTGTAGTGTATGCTGTGTGGCGAGCTCGTTCGGGAACGTGGCGCCTAATTGGGCTCACGATGGTGATGATTAATTCCGTTGATTACTCTTGGGGCCATCCAATTAAGATCTGGTGGGCAGAGTAGGGACTAATGGATTTTCCCATAATAAGCCAGCTGACGAAATTCGATAGTAACGTGTGTTGGTCAAATCAAATGCACATGGATGCGAAAAGCTTTTGAACCGAAGCAGCTGCCTTTCAAAATATTTGCTAGAGCGTGGGCTGCTTCGTCGGGTGAACAATCTTCGCGTGGGCCATCAACCACCGCTATTCTGCAAACTGGATGTACTGTCGCTTGTGCTAGACAAGTTCGCACCAGGCATGAAGCTGTTGTTGTGGTTGCGGATGCAGATGGCATTTGCAATCTTCGCGTGTGCATATGCCGTCAGGCGTCAGCCCGTCATACCGGGCAGGCAGAGTTACCCGGTGAGCCGATGAGAGAACAAAAGAAAAAGTCGACAAACTTCAGTTACCCTGTGAGCCCACGCCGAGTCTTCCTTCTGAAGCAAACTTCGGGCACCTAAATTACCTGATGAGAGAGAGAGAGAGAGAGAGAGAGAGAGAGAAGGGGATTACTATTTTTCTACTATTTAAAAGAAGGAGTTAATGGTGGTCTGTCCTCCTTTGTATGATGTGAGCCATTAAATCTATCTTTCTCTATGAGATGTGAGCCGTTGGATTTCATTATTTTTTATTCCTTTCGTGCGTACGGTTGACTACCCATAACCTCCTCTCCACCCACCTCCTACACCCCAACTGCCCAAGCTGGTGCACAAGAAGTCCAAAGATTTTATCGATATTTTCAAAAACGGGTTGCCGACGGATCACTTGCATTGTAGACTGAACATGACAATGATTGATGAAATATAATTTTTTAAATCCGTAACAAACTACGGGCATTGGACTAATTTTATATCATCTTTGATAGTATTAACTGCTTAATTTCTATCATTGACTCAGTTTCATCTGTGTACCTGTTTTGTCCTTCTTCCTTCGTGTAACATTGTCGTTTGGAGTCCTTGTGTTCGGCCCATTCGTAACTGTAGTTTTTGGGCCGTGTATCTATAGTCGAGCTGTCCATATGGGCTTTTCTCGTGGTTGTATCAAATCGAACTAGGCTTCTTTCGTGGGCTTAATGTTCCATTCTGCTCGGACTGCAATGTTGACTCGTGGCATTTTAGCTGGGTGGAAATGTCCGCGTATCGCTTCCATCACGTCTGACTTTGTATTCGGCGACTAACAAATCCTAGCAGTAGGATAATTAGACCAGAGCAAAGAATTTTGGCGTTTCGACGTGCCATCTGTTGGTGCAACTTGTGGGCAAAACCGTCAAGGATGGCGTGCGTTAATTACATGGATTACCATTTGGAGTACGTGCTTCAAAGTACAATCAATGGTACTACTCTGCAGAAAAGTCATTTACTTGGAGCCACACCGGAGTACGTGCTTCAAAGTACAATCAACGGTACTACTCTGCAGAAAAGTCATTTACACACCGGACGTGGTCTTAACCAATAAAAAAAAGTTTACTCTGCGTAGCTGAATGATGATCCTATTATACGTACCAAAAAAAAAAAAAAACGAACCTCCGCTGCTCTGCACCGTCCTGTTCCACCCTTACTGCATATGCACACCTCCACACCTCTACCACCGCATCTGCTTCTCATGCACAAACGGAGCCGAGGCAAGTGAACCTCGTTGTCGCGTCGGTCTGCATCGGCGTGGCTCGAGCCTAGACCTCGCTTCTGCTCCATCATCGGTTGGCCGCCACCGTCGCCATCGACGTGTGGAGGCACTAGAGGGAGGAGGCGATGGGTCTGGTGGAGAGGGCGACAGGGGTGGGAGGGGGACAGGAGGCGGAGACAGCGTGCGAACGAAGCCGACGAGATGGAGGCAAGTGACCTCGTCGTCGCACCAGTCCACATCGACGGTGGCTCGAGCCCCGACCTCGCTTCCGCTCTACATCTCGACTCGGCCACCACCGTCGCCATTGACGCATGGAGGCATCAGAGGGGAAGGGAGATGGAGGCGGCAATGAGTCTGGTCGAGAGGGCGGCAGGGGAGAGAGGCGAGGGGGATGGGAGTGGAGAGGGCAGCGACGGTGGGAGGGGGATGGGGACGTGGACGGAAGGTGGAGGCTCGTCATGCCGATCCACATCGGCGGTGGCTCTAGTCTTGACCTTGCTTCCGCTCCACATCTCCGGTCAGCCGCCACCATCGCCATTGACGCACGAAGGCACCAACAGGGATGGGAGATGGAGGCAGCGACAGGTTTGGTGGAGAGGGTGGCGATGCAGGGAGGCGAGGGAAACATGAGTGGAGAGGATCATGACAGAGGGAGGGAGGGTGGAGGCGGACATGATATGTTCCGCGGCAACGCACCGGTACTTTAGTAGTAACGCTGAAATCTGAATTTTCCTGTGGCTTGAAGTTTGAAATAAGTACCATTTACTGCTACTTTTGAGCGTCTTTGATGTGAACATCTGCAGTGTCGATGATTGTTCCGATCGAAGTGTCGGCGATTGTTCCGCGAATGCAAACTTCCCGGTCAATCCTCATGGTGATGTTACGAGTTGAATGGGTTTTCTTTTCTTTCTGGATGCTGAATTTCGCAGTTTGTATACGTGTGTATTTATCAGGCTCAGATATATATTTCTCTGAGACCTAAAGGTGAGGCTGACATTCTGTTTGGGAAGACTTGTTTCGTTTAGAAAGTAGCCTCTCTGATAAGTTGGTAGAGAAGAAATTTACTTTCTCTCTGCAAAATGGGACTTACTTTCTAAGTACAAAATGCGAGAAGCCTGAGAAAAGGTACCTCTATCTAGGGTAACTTAAGTTTACAGTAGCTTTAAGCTGATACTAGAGCCCACCAAAGCAGGCTTAAATAGTTCAAGTAATGATTGTATAGCTCAAAAGACATGGATCAAACTACAATATTACATTACCACACTACTCCGAGATGGTGAGCTCAATCCTCTACTACGTAGCCACAAAGTAGTACTACTAAAGCCAGACTCCCGTGTCGCTCCAGTGGGCGACCCGGGAGGCCACAGTGACAACCTCGAGAGCCCCTAGCCTCCCTACTCCTTCTCCCTCCCCTCCTCTTTTTTAGATCTGAGTTTTTTCTTGGTGCCACCTGCACAGGCGGAGCTGGGCCTCGGGCCATTACTACGTAGCCACAAAGTAGTACTACTAAAGCCAGACTCCCGTGTCGCTCCAGTGGGCGACCCGGGAGGCCACAGTGACAACCTCGAGAGCCCCTAGCCTCCCTACTCCTTCTCCCTCCCCTCCTCTTTTTTAGATCTGAGTTTTTTCTTGGTGCCACCTGCAGGGGCGGAGCTGGGCCTCGGGCCTCCCGGATAATGGCCCGAGGCCCAACAAAAAAACACCAGCTAAAAATAAAAAATTCAACGTATAAAACAAGCTAAAATTTGATTATAAAACAAGCTAAAATTTGATTTTAGGCCGAAATGCTCTGGCCGCCCGAGCCGTTTGCTCCACGCTGGCTCCGCCCCTGGCCACCCGCATCCTTGTTCTTCACCTCCGGTCACAACCGACCTCAGATCCTGGCGGATTCGGAGCCTCCCCGTTGTCCTCGACCTTCTCCCTATCTGGGTCTGCCGCCGCTCCTGTCACCGTCCTCCCGGACATCGCCGGAGCTTGCCAAATCTGTTAGTCCGCAGGTTGTTGATGCTGCTGCTTGGCCATCCTCCAGCCACATGTGGCCCCGTCGCCTCCTTAGCGTGGCTAGTCAGGTCTAGTCGTGACCACATGTGGGTGTGCGCATGGCTGGCCGAGCCTGGCCTCATCTGCCCGGGGTGAGAAGGGCTGGCACACATGGTCCTCCTCCTCCTCGGCGTGGCTGGCCGGGTCGGGTCACGGGGCTGGTGTAAGATCAAGGAGGCCGACTAGAAGGGGGTGAATAGAGGATTTTAAAAATCACTTTGCCTAAAAACTAATTTCTAATGCGGAAGCTAATAACAATTTGGTTTTGCACAATTAAAAACTAAATCAACCAAGCTTGACTAAGTGCACCAACAATATGAATACAATTGAATGAGAGCACTCATATAAAGATATATAAGCAATTAAAGCAAGTAATGTAAATTGCTCAAAGTAAAGCACCATAACAAACCACAATAGACACAATGATGTTTTACCGTGGTGTTCGGAGACTTGTCGATCTCCAATAGTCCACGTTGAGGTAAGTCCAAATGAATTGGACCGGCTCCATGAATTAGGCCAACACCTCGATCCACTCGAGTTGCTCTTCCTCCACTCCGGAGATGGTGAGCACCAAACCACTCACAACCACACCGGATCTTCTCACAAGCTTCTTGAGAAGATCACCGGACACAACGCCTCCACACCGTCTAGGTGTCGGCAAACACCAAGAGTAACAAGCTAAGCCCCTTGCTTGATTTTCACCACGTGCAATAAATGCACAAGCTCAAGTGGATACAAAATCCACCTCTAGATGCAACACATGCAACTAGAGACCTCTCTCCTTGCTCACAAGGTGCAACACATGCACAATTGAGAGGAGAACCTCACACTAGCTCAAGTGAGTGAAATGAGATGCCAAAGAATGTCTCTCAATCGGCCAAGATGAGTATTTATAGCCCACATATAAAAACTAGCCGTTGGGAGCAGAAATCCTTAAAAATCAGGATTTGCGGTAGTACCGCAGTGCAACGGGCGGTACTACCGTTTTCTACTGTTCATCGGTCGTACGGGTGCATTAATGACTCAAAAACTAGCCGTTAAAGTTTTTTTGCGGTAGTACCGCAGTGCAATAGGTGGTACTACCGTTCTGCGGTAGTACCTCTCTTCTCGGGCGGTACTACCGCAGTTCATATTCAGCACAAACGACACTCGGTAAAAAGGTCATAACTCTTAACTCCGATGTCGGAATTAAGTGATCTTGGACTCTATGAAAAGCTTATTAAGAGGGATACACAATCCACTTATTTGATTGATCTAAAACACATTTGATCAAATCAAAAGCACAACTCCAAAGAGCCACTACCATGGTCTAAGTCCAAAGAAATAGCAACAAGCAATCTTAGACCGTGCTAAGGGAAAATGCATGAACCCCAACACTTTTCAAAACACATTTACAAACTTAGATCATGCCACAAGGAGTAGGTACATGGACTTCAATCATTTGCGAAACATATTTGCAAAGTATAGTCACATGCTACAAGGATTAAATGCACGAGCCTCGGCTATTTGTAAAACACATTCGTAAATAATAACATCATGCCACGAAGAGCTAGAGCAAGCAAGATTGAACTATCAGCACATGATGAGACTCAAGCTACTAGACAAGACCCCTCTTAATAGTACGTCAAACCTATACTAGCAATCGGTTTTCCAAACAAACACCAAGACTGGTAAAAGACTAGGAACACATCCTTAGCCTAACTAGTCATACCTTTGCCTTGAGCATCTTCTTGAAGCTTGATGAGACATATCCTCACTTCAAGTCCGGGTCATCGTCTTGATATGCATCAACCCCATGATGCATCTTTTACTTGACCTTCATCAACACATGATGGGTCTTCTCTTGACTTGATGATCAACTCATGATTATCTCCTCTTCGAGATCTTGATATGCATCAACACATGATGCATCCTCTTTTTGAACCTTGACTTGATGACGATCAACTCATGATGCAGTCCAAAGTCTTCATCACCCTGAAACATAACCTATCCATCTAACTCATGGAAAATGTTAGTTCCACAATATGATTAGCATTAATTACCACACCATATCATTAACTCATAATGGTGGGATAAGATACTTCAATCTTTCCCTTTTTGGTAATTGATGATAACCACTTCAATTGCACATAAATTGAATGTAACACAACATGAGTATACATGAACTACACAAGTTTTATATACTCAAAAGGATATGTTTCAAAGTAAAGATCCTTAATATATGTGGAGAACGGAATATGTATCAATACTAATGAAACCACAAAATATAGAGTGAACTCCCCTTAAATGTGTGCATACACAAATGTGTAATAAAAACATATGCATATATTCAAGTTATACTTATGGTGGAGTTTAGGGGTGGATAACGAGCTGGCTCGGCTCGGCTTGGCTCGTTTAGGCTCGTTAAGAAAACGAGCTCGGCTCGGCTCGTTAAGTTAATGAGCAAAATATCAGGCTCGTCTCGGCTCGTTAAAAACTCAAACTTGACTCGTTAGGCTCGTTATCAATAAAAATACATACAGCCCATCTTTGTTAATCAACGATTATGCTACCATCACCTTGCACCATATCTGTTATGCAATTAACCCGCTTATAGCATGTGAAAATGCTTGATTCATTCTGAAGCCTCTAACAGGATGCTTGATTCATTCTGAAGCCATTAAACATATGCCACTATGTATTACAGGCAAATCTACCATTCATTCTGAAGCCACTAACAGGACGGGCGGGTGGTGGTCTGCGGGGGTGGGTGAAATAGGGAAGGAACTAGAAGGCCAAGCGCACGAGCCCCGGGCTACCGAGCATTAGGGATGAGGGACTTAGGGAGTTAGGGTGCTTAGGGAGTTAGGGTTGCGCTGAGCCCAGTGGCCAGTGGACTGATTTAGAAACTAGCCAGTGGGCTGCCTGGTGGTCAACCGAGATGGCTTGGAACTCTGGACGTCTGGTGAGTGAACGAGCTAAACTAGTTAACGGGCAACTCGCGAGCCAGCTCGGTTCGGCTCATTAAGAAAACAAGCTAAATTGCTGGCTCGGCTCGGCTCGTTAAGGGACCGAGTTCGAGCCGAGTTGAGCCGAGCTGGCTCGCGAGTTTCGAGCTTTTTTTTCAACCCCTAGTGGAGTTCAACCTATATTTTGGATCCGAGAAATGTAACAATATAAAAGAATATAAAGTCAAATGCATACCTCCATGGTTTTCATATTTCTATATCTAAATGAGACTACACAAAATTATACTGGACAAGAGAGTTAGTCTCACAAATAGATTTGTTATTAATCAATGAAAGTTGTCAGTCTCATATTTAGATTTGTCATTAATCACCAAAATACCCCATTAATACATAATGGCAGGTCTAGATTCTTCAGTTGGCTAGGTGTCACGTCTGCACGAGGGTGAGTGGATGGGCAGGCGTTGCGTCATGGCATGAACGTCCTCCTCGGCGTGGCTAGCTAGACCCGGTCTCAACCGCTCGTGGGTGTGCACATGGCTAGTTGGGCCTAGCCTCGGCCGTGCAAGGTGAGCGGCTCGACAGGCGACATGTTGGTGGTTGCGATGGCACGGTCGTCCTCCTCCTCAGTGTGGCTAGTTGGGCTTGGCCTCAGTCGCACGTGGGTGTGCACGTAGCTAGTTGGGCTTGGTCGTGGCCACACGGGGGATGAGAGGTTGGGCTGTATGCGTCACTTTGGTCACTTCGGTGATGCGTGTCGCAAGTTGGACCAAGAAGGCGACTAGAAAGGGGGTTGAATAGGCACAACACAATCGATGACCTTCTTGAATTCTTTTGTCTGAAAGAGTTCAATGTTCCTTCACCCCAATAGCTATGTGGAGCTATGAAGATTAGAGAGTATCGTTCAAACAAGAACAAGGCAACAAAAAATTCAAAACTCATAAAATCCTCTCTGAACTAGTCAAATCGATGAACAGTAACAATCGTACTAATGAATAGTAGAATCAGCACAGAAACCGAATTTAAGCACGATTTCAAGATCACAAATTGATCCAACTTTTGATCCACAACTCGAAACTTTATGAAACTTGAAATACACCTTCTCTAGGATGTCAGGGACCTATTCCAATAAAAATGTCAGGGACCTATTCCAATAAAAAATATTGAAGTTCATTGCCAAAGTTCTTATATTTTTCCTTTTGAGTGAATGTTGCACCAAAACTGGGCTAAATACGAAAACAATGATTGAGAGGAGCTTGTGGTAGGTATCAATTCAAGATGGGTAAGAATGGTTTTCAACACGTCCTAGCACCCTCAATTATAGGAAGAATCAAACCAAAAGCCTTCAAGAGCAAAACCCCCAAAACCACCCTTTCTTCTACCAAAACCAAACAAACTAAAGAACATGCAATAGAAAGTACCTAGATGATGGGATCTGGTCTACAAGAGATATATTCATCACTTACATGTCCTGGGTACAAAGAAAGATCAAGATGGTAGGAAGTAGCACAAAAAACCAAGCCAAATAAAGAAATCAATACTTGAGCATACAAGAGGAAGACTTTGATGAATTTAGATATTTGATTTCTTCTTGGAGATGAATGATTACAACCACTCCTTTGGGAGGACAAATCAACTAGGTTATCACACACACAATTGCTCTCATCTTTCTCAATACATCTCTCAAACAATAGCCTCCTCTTGTCTACACTTTCCCCGAATTCCACATTAGGGTTCCTTAGCTTAGGTGGGTGTGCAAATCCTGCACCACCCCCTTATATAGTGGAGTCTAGGTCTAGAGAGAAAATCCTAATGGACACCCATTAAGCCCACACATAAACAAGTCTTACTCACACATGCTTCTCAAAGTGTCGTCTTCATCTTTAACTCCATTAGGCCAAATCCATCATGCTTTGCCTTCCATAGAGTATCTTTGACCTAATCCACTTAGGTCATCACCATGGTTTCGCACACCACCACCTTTTCCGGTATTTGGGTAATTTACCAAAATGCCCCTCTACTAACCTTTCGTGATTCCTTCACATCGAAGCATCGCCCATGCTTCGTCATCATCCATGTGGCCTTAGTGACTTCCCGCCAAGTCTCTCACGCATCCTGATACCACCGAACCGTCATCACTTACAACTGGGTCCAAGTCACTTGACGCACCACATATCTCACCTTTCACCACGACTGCACCTAGATTCCTTGATCGTTTTGAACCTCAACTCATCCTTGAGCTTAGTCCCGGTCCACCTTGCCATTGCTCGTCTTGTCCATCACCTGTAGCTCCCGCTCTGGTTCTTTGTCTTCTTGGCTTGTAACCACCCTGCTAACATCGGTCATCTTTCGATGACACCTTGATCATTCTGGACCTAAGCTCTTCTAGCTTAGGCTCGATCTCGTCTTCCTCATCATGACATAGCTCCAGAGTTCTACAACCATCACCGACAACCAAACCATCACGTAGCACTGCACGGCACACAAAATCATCAATTGACACAATTGATGAGTTAAGAACACATACCTTCAAAGATTCGCCCTCGGAAGCATCACTTTACCTCAGAAGGTCTTTGCTCAAACATTTTCTTCCATGATTCTTGTCCATCTTGCATCTTGCTTGAGTCCAACCATCTCATCCTACATCCATGACCATTCGGGATCTTGATTCTACTAATCAAGTCCCGGTGCTCCTCGTCGTTGACTATAGTTGACTCCAAACCACATGCACAACAATAGACCAAGTAATCATTTTCGGGCACAAGTTGTTCACAACTTGACCCACATTAATCCATAAGAGTATAATACAAACATATGTACCAATCCTAAGCTCCTAGGACCAACTGGACAAAGTTCACCGCCTTCTCGGCGCTTGAACCTCTTCTCGTCGGTCTGATCACCAGCCAGCCGATCTAACTGCCGCTTGGCCGGTCAGATCGACCCACTGGTCCGATCGCTAGGTCAGACCGCTCTGGGAAATTTCCCAAGTCCAAGACTGCACTCTCTCTAGAAATTTCAAACTCTATATAGTTTCACCCGAAACTTCATTTTCTATTAGACCTAGTGCAAACATATCACGCCACCTTCATACACAAGTGACTTTTGGCTGGTTCCCAAAATTGCAACTTTTCAACTTGGTCGGTCTGACCGCAAGTCCTACCCGGTCTAGCCACCACTCGAGTGTCGATCAAACCACCTCTTGCCTGACAGTCAGCAGAACTCTGTGAAAACCGAGAGTTTGAACCACTAAATACCTCGACACCATTGTCAATAGTTCAACACTAAGATTAGGATCATCTACATGATATCCTCAAGTTGGAGTTGCCACGTTGCGGTTTGTGACGGGCGGTGGAGGCGACGACACACGATAGGCATCGCGGTGGGGTGTCGGGGCACGTAGGTGGTGGTGGCTTTGATGGTTCGGTGGTCTTGGGCTAGCTTAGGCCCATCCCACGCTTGGACGTCGGCGGTGGCTTAGCTGAAGCATCGCTTCAGGCGTTGGTTTGGACGCTTCGGCGATGCTTGTCGCGGCGAAGTTGGAGTTGTCGTGTTGTGGTTGTGTGACGGGCAACAACGATGCCATGCGATGAGCATCCTGGTAGGGCATCGGGCGCGCAGGTAGTGGTGGCTTCGTTGGTATTGGGTGAGCTTAGGATCGGGCATAGGCTTGGGCATCGTCGTTTGCTCAGTTGAGGCATTGCTTCAGGCATCGCTTTTGTAACATCTCAATTTTCTCACCTTTTTGAAAATTTCAAAATAAAAATCACCATTTGATTTTTCTTAAATTGTTAAAGTTTAATTTGAAATTTTCATAAATTAAAAACAATTTAATGTGAGTAAATCCAACTCCAATTAAATAAAAAAAATTATTTGATTTTTTGGCTTTTTCTTGGAATTCTTTTTTCCAAGACCTGGTTGTTATTATCGTTGAGTTCTTGTTATTTCTTTGCAGTGTTCCCGAATTTCAGAGTCTTTTTAAAGCTTTAAAATTAAAACGAACCATTTGCATCTCATTGAATAAATGTAAAGCTTAAATTGAAACTTCAAAATGAAAAACATTTAAATTATTAAATCAAACTTCAATTAAATTCTAAATCTAGTTTATTTGATTTTTTGGATTTCTCAGATTTATTCAAGCTCTTTGTTGTTTCTTGCATACCGATTTGTTTAAATTCTTTTATGTGTTTCCCAAAAGTGATTTTATGTGTTGAAAAAGTTATTTAAATTATTAAATATAAATTGGGGATTTATTTTGAAGCTTTAAAAATAAAAATAATCATTTAGATTTTACCAGTTTAATTGAAAGCTTAAATTGAATTTTTGAAGGCAAAACATTTTAAATTATTAAAATAAACTTCAAATAAATCTAGAAGTATTTTATTTGATATCTTCAGGTTGCAAGGAATTATATATATATATATATATATGGAATTTCTAATTTTTTTCCTTTTCTTTTCTCCCTCCTCCTTGTCGTGGTCATCTTCCTGTGTTGTCTCTTTCTTCTCTTTCCTCTCGTGGTTACGTCTCTCTGCAGCCCCACATCGCACCACGTTACCTCTACCACCTCCATGCCCCGACTCCATGGTAGCCCATCCCCTGCCCCTACACACGTCCATGCCCTGGCTCAACCTCTCCCTCCCCCATGACGGTCGCACGTTCGCCCACACCTCCCCGTGCTGCTCCCTCATCTCCTTCTACAAAAGCCCCAGCAGCTCCCTCTCCTCCCCCTTCCTCCTGTAGCTCCCTCCTCTTCTCTCTCGGCTTCTTTTTCCTATCCCCGAGTTCGCCCCTCTCTCTCGCTCTCTCCACTCCGCAATCGCGATTCTCCCGTCGCCGGCAGAACTACATTACACCATTGTACCCGGTGCCATCGACCATCCCCCGCTGCCTTCGACACCACCGTTGGATTCGCCTCGTGATGTTCTACGTCGTGCTCTCTTCCTTTTCTATGAAGAACCACCGATTGGCCGAAGCCCTATGTGCGACCGGCGCGTACGCCTCTGCGAATCCCGCTTTTGTTCCTCGTCGAACCATGTGCAGCCTTCGCCTATATAAGTGAGCAATGCATGCTCCCAGCCTCTCTCTTCAAATCGCCACCAACCCCACTCTCTAACCCCTCCCCGTTTGCTCGGATTTCATTGGCGATTCGTGCACTGACGAAGCCCCTTCTCCACCATACTGCGTCGCCATCGAAGGTCCTCTGTCTGAGCCACCACCACTGTTGGATTCGTCGCTTCGCGCTCTACGCAATGCTCCCTCTATCTCCCTCAATGCATTGCCAGTTCACCGGAAGAATCTAGACCCGTCATTATGAGTTAATGGAGTATCTTCACTACTACATAAAAGCTCATCACAGACGGTTCGTAACAGTCATCACAGACGGTTTTTGATTTGTCTGAAATTTTATGTCTGTGATAACAGGCGGTTCTTATCACAGACGGTTCCAACCACGAACCGTCTGTGATTCTATAGTATCACAGACTGTTCGTGGTTGGAACCGTCTGTGATAAGTCTTTAGACCTAATTAATTTTTATTGTATTTTCAGCTAGCCTCAGGAATTGCTAGCCATGCCCTCTAAAAACTAGCAAGCAGAAACATATCACAGATAATTGTTGACAACTCAAAGTGATCATTTAACTCAAAATCAATTACAAAAGAATGTTTCAAGTATATATTGTCGCTAGAGTTACAAATTGAATTACAACCCGTCAAAGTGAATTACAATATTGAATCAATTGTTTCGAGGTCGTTCATCGGTGTTGACGGCGTGAAACTCTCCGGTGGTGTTAACTATGTCTGCCTTGATGAAGACGCAGAGCTCCCCTCGAACGTGCGTGACCTGGTCCATCTCGAGTGCATTTAACTCTATGTTCAAGCCCTGTCGCTAGCAGGAGTAAAGTAGCAAGCATATATATTTAAATTTATAATTAGGAAATAATTATTATGAGATTGACAAACATGGGGATCGTGCGTCCTAGAAGCAATCAATAGCTGCATATCATGGCATACGTAGAATGCGCATAGGTGATCTCGTTTTTGCTGGCGACACTGCAAAAATAGAATTACATATATGTGTACAGTCAGTTCGAGACGCAATATTACGGAGTATGATATATGATTATTGTGTTGTAGCGCGTATCGAAAATCGCATCCTGTGAGTCAGTGTGGCGCTCGTTCCCTTGTATAAACCTCCCTCGGTAACATAGCCGATGAACGCCCTACATGATTGAAAAAAGTTATCATTGTCCATTTCAAACGAAGGAAGATTACAATAGAGTTATGTGCAGAGGAAATGAACATACCTGTCGAGTATTCCTTTAAGAAGGGTGAAGTTGTGATTTTTATTGAGTAGAGAATCAAGGTACAATACCATGTTCCTCTTTGGCACAAGAATCAGAAGAATCCAGTGGAACCTACTCATGTATGTCGCTATAGTCATAAATCTATGTTGAAACATAATTTGTATAGCAAATATTGAAGCACTTACTTCTGGTGCCTCTGCCATCTATATAAGTTATGTACGCAATGATTACATAATCAAATAGAAGTTAACCATTGACGGCGGCGAAGACGGTGCACCAGAGCGGGCCGACGACGAGGGAGATTGTGGGTTCGAGTCCCATCGTGGTCGTTGTTTTTTTAGCCGACCTCTCTCTCTCTTTTTTGTTGGGTTCCTTCTTATATGGACGACAAGAAAATCTCATTAGCCTCAAATCTCTGTAATTTTATCACTGATTTTAGCTACCGTGGTCCAATCTTATCATCAACGACTATGAGCAGTGGTTTGGAGAAGGTACACTGCACCAACTGCCATAGTAATTCATCTCTGTTTCAGCTTTCACCCTAAGTCAAATTCAAACCTAGGCATGTGGGAGTTGGAATTTAAATTCGTTGTCCCATAACTTATTTTTACACCAATGGATTGTTCTAAATGAATGGCTATAGTCTAAAAACACACGGTTACATTACCTTTTAGTACAACACATTAGGACACATGCATGCATGGCTTAACAATAGGTCAAGGTTGGTTATGGGATCAAATCCCGAACAATCAACAAATAAAGTCATCTAATGCGCAATAGTACGACACAAACCATTACCTTTAGTGACATGATCAAAAGGCACCACGTTGGTTAGTAGCATAACACACACTTGGAAATTAAAAGAAGATGAAATTGGGTTATGTACGGCCGTCTGGCAACAATTGGGAAGGGTAATGGAAGTTTAGAGGATGGAGTTGATAGTGGGATGAGACATACGATCTTAATTTTTAGTTCTAATCCCCTGTTTGGCAATAGAGATGAGACATTATAAGGAATTACTTTATAACTTTCAAGATATCGTAGCTTAAGTCACGACAAATGACTTAGATCTGTTGCTCTTTTTCTAAACAACAATTTCATCTTAATTCTTACCCTCACCTTGTTTAAAATGATAGAAGTTGGACTCTCCCCATCCCAAATAAATTCTCATGTCCAACAACCAAACAAAAGATTTAATATCCATTCACCCCAGTGCGCAAGGGCATGAGGGAGGAGAGGGAATGCTCACCAAGCCTTCGGTGGAGGCGGGGGTGCACCGGAGCAGGCCGGCGACGGGAGCCGAGGCGGTCGGAGGGGAGGCGCACGGCCGGCTTGCGGGGATGGCCGAGGGCGGTAGGGCGAAGCTTCCGGCGGCATCGAATCGGCCAGAGGAGCACCGATGGCCGGAACGGGGGAGGCGGCGTTGGGTGGCGCCGGATCGGGGGAGGCGGCGTTGGGCGATTCTGGGAAGTGTTAAGAACTAGGGCAACAATTCGAGCGGAGCACTTATATAGACTAACATCACATATGGTTCTTTAATAGAACCGTCTGTGATAAATAAGCACAGACGGTTCTCTTAAACAACCGTCTGTGATAACCCTAAACATCACAGATGGTTCTTTAATGGAGCTGTCTGTGATGTGAGTAATCAATCCAGGTCGTTGATATCCAAATCAGACAGTTCAAGTGAATGGGGCGATCGGTCGGTCCGATCGACCACTCAATCCAGGCCGTTGATATCCAAATCGGACAGTTCAAGTGAAAGGGGTGATCGGCCGGTCCGATCGGCCACTCAATCCAGGCCGTGATCTCCAAATCGGACGGCTCGGATCCAGGAGCGGGAAGGCCCGAGTGGTCCGAACGGGTACGAGATCTGGACTAGAGGATCTCCATCGGACGACTCACACACGACGCGGTTAGGCGGGAGCTGAACCGCGAGACTCGGGTCGGAGTCTGACTCGGGTTCGAGCACGAGCGATGATTTATCACGAGCGGTTCTATTAAAGAACCGTCGTGATAACTATAACATCACAGACGGTTCTTTAATAGAACCGTCTGTGATAACCCTAAACATCACAGACGGTTCTTTAATGTAGCCGTCTGTGATGTGAGTAATCAATCCAGGCCGTTGATATCCAAATCGGACAGTTCAAGTGAACAGGCGATCGGCCGGTCCGATCGGCCACTCAATCCAGGCCGTTGATATCCAAATCGGACAGTTCAAGTGAAAGGGGCGATCGGCCGGTCCGATCGGCCACTCAATCCAGGCTTTGGGATTTTGAATTGAAAGGTTGAGATGATTTGGGAATTTCCAGAGGTAGCTCCACAACTCCAAAAATTCTGAAATTTTTACTGAGTGATCCTGACTTCAAGATCAATCGTGTATGGATTTTCCAGAATTTCTCATGCAGTTCATTGCCCGCTAGAAAATTCACAAGCTGCTAGACAGGGGGTTTGACCAGGGAGACAACAGGTTTGACCAGCACTTAAGAAATAGCAAATAATTTCTAAAAATTCTGAAATTTCTCAGGGAGGTTACCCAGAATATCGAGAATTTAGGAAAAATATTTCCCGAGGATGATCATGAGGTTTGACTAGAAGACCTTGAACTGCAACACTTCGAGTCAATAACCTTAATTGAATTTGAAGTCCACATTTCAAGGAGATAAATTCTAGAGAATTCAAATGACAACAAGGATGCATCTAGAAGTTTTAATTTATCCTCATTTTCATACATTTGAAACACAACTAATTCTTTGGTCCGATTGCGCAAATCGGTCGATCGTTAAGGGTGGCCGGTCCGACCGCCCGACACATGGCAGTCTTACCGATTTAGCACCGGTCAGACCGCTAGGCCACAGAAGCAATGCACTTTTAACTTTGCTTAAATGACAAAACACATTTGCTTATTTGTGTGCATTTTCAACAAGGTTTCAAAGATGATATTCTGAACAAGGTTATAACTCTAACAAGTCCGTATTAACAAAACTCTTTCTCACCGTAGTTCCCTTCTGCATCGCGTAGCATCTGATCCAGGTTGTCATCATGCGACCTATCCTCATCAAAAGCACATTCCATACCCTGCATATCATTGACTTCCTCGGTGATGTCGTCATTACTGACTTCCGGTATAATCTGCTCTTCACCGTGACTGCTCCAACATGTATATCCTTTTTTGAAACCCCTTCGTATTAAGTGAGCTTCGATCTGCGCCGGGTTGTTAAACATTTTCATATTATCGCAATCAATGTATGGACAGTACATAAATTTTATCGCCTTCTTCAACATATCCTGCTCGGCGGCTCTTCTAAAAGCAAACACGCCATTAATATACTCTTCACTCACATGGTTCTCAATGTACATCCAGTTTCGGTCCATCTATACGTATACACACGTAACAAATTAATTAGTGTTAAATTATATTAATAAACCGCAAGTACCCTTCATAATGACCAAACACATTAGTGATTAGTCTAGAGCAAATATAAAGGGTTACAGATCGTTACACATTAGTGATTAGTCTAGAGTAAAAATAAAGGGTTACAGATCGTTACCCTTCTCTCCAAGGTGGCGCAATGTGGGAGGGGCAGCAGAGGTGCCGCAATGGGGGAGGAGGAGGCAGGGGTAACAGCTCAAGACGGAATAGGCAGCAATGTGCATGGAAGGAGGCAGCAGCAGTAGGGTGGCGCAATGGGGAGGAGGCAGCAGCAGCAGCAGGATGGCCAATGGGAGGAGGCAGCAGCAGTAGTAGGGTGGTGGCGCCTCAAATGGAATGGAAAGGGGGCCTGTCGGAGCATCTATTTATAGTGTTTGTATACCACAGACGGTTCTTTAGAAGAACCGTATGTGATAGGCATATGAACCGTCTGTGAAGTATGACAGACGGTTCGTATAAAGAATCGTCTATGATACTTATTTATCACAGACGGTTAACGAAGAACCATCTGTGATAATTTTATCACAGACGGTTGTGATGGGGTATCTAGTATAGCATGTTTTGTAGTAGTGCTTGATGATTAATGACAAATCCATATGTGAGACTAACACTTGTATTGATATACCTATTTTGCAGTCTTATTTGGATGAAAAGATAAAAATCAAAGAGGTATGCATTTGTCATCAAATTCTTATATCTTGTTCCATTCCTCGGATAAACAATATAGGTTAAACTCCACCAAAAGTTTAACTTGAATATGTGCATATGTTCTTTTTACACATTAATGTATGTATACATTTAGGGAGAGTTCACTCTATGTTTTATGGTTTCATTCGTATTGATCCATATTTATTTATCCACATATGCTTAGAATCTTTACTTTGAAACATATCAATTGAGTATATAAAACTTCTGTAGTTTATTTATACTCATATTGTCTTAATTCAATTATTTGTAATTGTGATGGTTGTCATCAATTCCCAAAGAGGGAAAGCTTGAAGTATCTTGACCCATCATTATGAGTTAATGGTATGGTGTGGTAATTAATGATAATCACATTGTGGAACTAATATTTTCATGTGTTGGTGAAACAGGTTGAGTTCCATGATAATGATGACTTGGGATGACATCAAGAGTTGATCGTCATCAAGTCAAGGTTCAAGAAGATGATGCATGATGTGTTGATGCATATTCAAGTCAAGAACTTGGTGTAAAAAAAACCATCATATATTGATGGAAGTCAAGTGAAGGATGCATCATGAGTTGATGCATATCAAGTCAAGAACCAGACTTGAAGTAAAGATGTGCGTCATCAACCTTCAAGAGAATGTGCAAGGCAAATGTATGACTAGCTAGGGCTAAGTATGTGTTCCTAGTCTTTTACCAGTCCCGGTGTTTGGTTGGGAGACCAGATTACTAGTATAGGTTATCGTACTATTAAGAGGGGTCTTGTCTAGTAGCTTAAGTCTCATCACGTGTTGATAGCTCAATCTCACTTGCTCTAGCTCATCATGACATGATGCTATTATTTGTGAATGTATTTTGCAAATAGTCGAGGCTCATGCGTTTAATACATGTTGCATGTGATTATACTTTGCAAATGTATTTTGCAAATGGTTGAAGTCCATGTACTTACTCCTTGTGGCATGATCTAAGTTTGCAAATATGTTTTGTAAATTGTTAGAGTTCATGCAATGTCTTGTTTTGAGCTTCTGGAAAACTATTTTGAAAATCGGTATGACCACTGTTGATAAGCGGTACTACCGACTTGCGGTAGTACCGATATATATATGGTGGTACATATTTGCAGAGAGCGTGTTTTCGAGTAGTTTGATACTCTCTGGAAATCGGAACGGCCGCACTTGAACAGCGGTACTACCGTAGGTAGCTAGTATTGAAAATTATATGGTGATACAATTTTTCTAGAGAATGTGTTTTTGAGAAATCTTGAGCTCTGGAAAATGGTAGCTCTATTCTAGCCGAGCGGTACGACCGCGATTTGGTAGTACCAATTTCTAGTTAGCGGTAGTACCACAACTTTATGTGTACCGGCTAGTTCAGAGCATTAAATGCTACTATTTCGACCGTTGAGCCGAAAATCGTAGTTTCGGGTTTTAACCGCGGTACTACCGCAAATCCTAATTTTTCAGGATTGTGGTCGTAACGACTAGTTTTGTAGTTGAGAGCTATAAATACACCCCACCTGAACCAAGCCCAGAACTTTTGGCACTCCATTTAATTGTGCATGTGTTGCATCTTGTGAGAAAGGAGAGAGGTCTCTAGTTGCATGTGTTGCGTCTAGAGTTGGATTTCGTATTCACTTGAGCTTGTGAATTTGTTGGACGTGGTGATAGTCAAGCAAGGGGCTTGAATTATTACTCTTGGAGTTTGCCGACTCCTAGGCGGCGTTGGAGGCGTCGTGTCCGGTGATCTCTTCAAAGAAGATTGTGAAGATGTCTGATGTGGTGTGAAGGTTGGAGCTCACCTACCCGGAGAGGGAAAGAGCTACCACTGGTGGATTTGAGGTGTTTGGCTTAATTCGTAGAGCCGGTCCAATTAGTTTGGGCTTACCTCAACGTGGATTAGGGGAGGCCGGCAAGTCTCCGAACACCACTTTAAAAAGTTATTGTATCATTGTGGTTTGTTATCTAGTGATTTACTTTGTGCAATTTACATTTTTGAATTAAATTGCTTACATGTCTTTGTATATTTGCTATCATTGACATAGTCTTATATTGTTTGTACACTTAGTGAGACTAGTTGTTTTGGACCTTAATTGTGTAAAATCGATTTGACTTACTCTTCCGCATTAGAAATCAGTTTTACCCAAAAGAAATTTAAATCCGTCTATTAACCACCCTCTAGTTGGCCTCCTCGATCTTACATCACCGGTGCCACTATTCCCTGTGCACCATTTTGCGCACCGCTGCCGCACCGGACCTCCTCTGGCGACACCGCCACCACCCTTGGGTTCACCACATATGTGGAGTTCCATTTTTCCGGTTCCTAGCCATCGCCTCCCTTTCCCTCACTGGCACCGATGACAAGCACGAGCCCCTGTTCTTCTTCCCCATTGTTTGTTTCTGTGTTTTGCTCTGTTGGTTGGCTTGACTCAATGGCATAGACCCTTTGCGTTTCCTCCACTCCGCAACCTTCTCCCACTTGCATGTGGACCCTAGTTGTCATCCTCTCCATTTCCTTGTTCTGTGAATAAAACCAAAACAAACAAGCATTTCAATTGATTTTCTCACTCCACTGATTTCTATCATTTTATGTGAGCGCTAACTTCCAGATATTCGTTCTTCCTCGTACGAACTTTGATACCGTCGATTCTCATTTGTAAATTCAGACCCTTTCTTTTGCTTGTAATTTTGTAATTTTTTGGATTTTATTTGCATTTGTTGTATTTATTTGGTCCTTTTTGCGTGTGTAGATTCGGTGTTTCCAAAAAATTCATGGAACCATTTGGCGAAGCATCTCAAACCTTCAACGAAGGTAAGTCATAGACTTTGATCATTTCGTACCTATTTTATAAAATTATATTATTTTTATATCAACATGCATTGCTAGTTTTATAATAACGGCTTTTGGGAATAGTTAAATACCTAATTGTTAATATGCCTCATTGAATAATTGTAAATGACATGTACCCTTGGACACCACATGTTAGGTTGATTTTAGTTGAGCATATTTTAGTACCAACGTGGGTATCGTATATGCTTAGCCATGCTTTAGCCATACGATGGGATTCCTAATCACATGCTCATATGATTAAATTTGACTTAATAAAATATAGAATTGTGACGCGGCCACTGTCATTTAAAGTTATTGTGCCATGGCACGGGTTGTCATTTGGTCGGGATTGAACCATAAATGATTTATACTCGGGTGAGTGATCGTGCAGTAAAGGGGATGATTTTGGGATGTGGTTGCCTCGCCTGAGTAGTCACTAAGAATTTAACTTTATGTGTTATTGATCTGGGCCTTACCGTACAACCACAAGCCTATTTATGATGTTGACCTAGTCAACTAATTAGCAATATTTTGTGTCGGTTCTGTTTGGGTTGATAAGTGGGGCAAGAGGGGTAGGTGTGGCAAAATATTAGCGAGCAGAATTGAGTCAAAACGGAGCTTTGTAAAAAGCCTTGTGATAATTCTTTAGTCACACACCTTCATAAATATGTCAGACGGACATTATAAACTGATTATCTCTTGTGGGTCAAGCTGTACAACCTCTGCAGAGTGTTAAAAACTATTCGAATAAGCGGTGTCCCCGGTCATGGACAATCCTGGTGATTTCACACGAGGGTTAGATTTTCTCAAAAATATTGGAATGGTGGATTGGTTTGGATTCGATGAGTTAGAGCAGGTTGATGGTTGGGAAAGTGAACATTGTTGTTCACTAGTTATTTTTAAAGAACTTGTTTATTTATGTACTTAATATTTTAAATTATGCTCTTCAATCTATTTACTGTATTTACTGTCAATACTGTTTTATGCAAAATAGCCATAAAGCTATCCTTGTTCAAGCTATGCAAAAATAATATTTGCATACATTTCCCTACAACTTGCTGAGTACTTTATGTACTAATGGCTATACGTCATTTGTTGATCAGTCCCCGCAGAAAACCAGGGAACACAGAGTTCTACGAGGAGGAATATTTTGAAGACTATGTGAACTCGGATGCGTTCTCCACTCGATTGCCTGTGGGCTTGTTGGATGGCTACCACGAGTTGTTCTATTCCACTGCAAGTTTACTCTTTTGTCTAAAGCCATGTGTGGCTGTAACATCCCAAACAATGGTGTGTGTTTCAAATGTAATAAAATGAGGATAAATTAAAACTTTTGAAGCCTCATGATGTCATTTGAAATTTTCTAGAGAATTCCCTTAGTGTTTCCTATTTTCTAAGGTCAATGTTTCATTTGGGGAAAGCTTAATCCTTGAAAACTTTCGAATCTAATCTTTTGATCATCCTCTGGAAATATTTTCCCTATCATTTAGGCCATCCCAGGAACATCTTTGAAAAATCACTTAATTTTTAGATTTTATTTGCTATTTCCAAAGAGCAAGTCAAACCTGTTTGAATTCTGGTCAAACCCTAGGACAACCTCTTGTGAATTTTCTGGAGAACAATTAATTACATTAAAATTCCTAGAAAAATTACTCAAGGTTGTACTATAAATCATAAAGCTTCCATAAAAATTTCAGAATTTTTGCAGCTTCGGGGCTACCTCCAAAAATTCCATATCTTCTCAGCCTTTTAAAACAAAACCTGAAATCACTATTCCACATACTCGGACCCAAGCCCGACTCAAACCCGACCGCACCACCTGGCTCGGTATAACCCCCTCGCTGTGCATCGCATGCAGCCGTTCGATGGAAAATATGCGGCTCTGATCGCATACCGCTTCGGCCTGGGTTAAAAACTCTCACCAAACGTCGACCATTGGATCTCGATCCAACGGCCCACATCAACCCCTTCCGCGTGATCTCACGCTCGCAGCTGTGTCGCTGACGCCGCGGCCCCACTGGTCAGGCCCGTCTCCTTCCTCGCGTTGGCGGGCGGGTAGATACCGGGCGCCACGCGGCCGCGCCATTCTGCAGCTTCTCCGTCAGCGCCTAGCAACGCAGTGAGTCCACCAGCCTTCTCGGCCAATCCCTAGCTCAGTCCGTTGACACCGCTCCCATCTCCGTCGTCGCCTGGGGATAATACCCCCTCTCTTGCCCGTTGGAAGCCATTCCTCCTCTCGGTGGCTGAGGAGGGAGGCGCTTGTGCGAGCTGCTCCCGAGGGTGAGTGTCTTCCTTGCTTGAGTTCGTCACCATACGCCTCTTAGCCTAAGGAAGATATCCCCTCAGCAAATTTTGTATTCGATCACAAGAATCGTCGGAATCAACTTTTCCCCATTTTCGGCCGCATGAGCCCTTCTCTTCTCAGGACGACGGCACGGTGAGCCATTCTCTAACTCCTCGCTCGTGCACCATCTCGAGGCACCTCTGATGCATCCTCCATCACCCATTCTCCCCCTCTGTCCTCAGGTTGAGCTCCCCTCGGTAGCACCACCGCCGCCGCCGTTGTTCTCGTCGCCGGCTCTACTCCGATAGCCTCCCCACCTCTGGGTCATTGTGGTGAGTTTCTGGAACCTCCCATTTGCCGGTGCGCGTGCTATTTTGCCGCGGGAGTCTCTGTTCTGCGTGTGCCACTTTGGCCGTAGCACCTCCTCCGCCTCGCCTCGCCGCACCGCCACTGTGGTTCACCGGAGCTACCACCGTCGGTACCTATGGCTGCGCATTAGTGCCAGGGTCCCATTTTGGTACTTCTCTGGCACCACCGTAGCCTCCTTCGCCGGCAACACGCCGGCTAAGCCACGGCCGAAGCGCCCCTGTTGTCGGACGAGCCGGCAAGCACTGTAGCTTTTCAATTAAGAGTTAATGTCGGTCATTAGAAGTTAAGTGTTGGTTACTGTTGGCAAATGATGGTTTAACTGTGCTAATAACTCAGGTTTATTAGTACTGTGTCACTGACGTGTGGACCCCTCGCCTTAAGTGTATAGTAATCCGGCCCGTGGACCCATGGACCGAGTGCATGGATTCTAGTCCACGCACTATGCTGTGAACCTAGTGTATGACTGGTAGGTCCCACTTGTCAGCACGTTTTAAATCAAAATTGAAATTGTAAAATGGCACTGTTCATGAGGCCCGCTAGTCAGTGTCTATGGCTAGGAGAGTGTCGGTGTAAAAAGTATAAATAGTTTTATAAATCTCGAATTGATTTATTTGTGAACTAAAAAATTTGTTAAACTTCAAAATTGCATAAGTAATTCATTTTGGCTCCAAAATTGATGATTCAAATTTTGTTAGTTTCCTTTTTAAATGTACTTTAATATAAGAATGAGTTGAATCATGTTAATGTTCCAGAAATTACTCTTGACAAAAATTACTTTAGGTTTAGTATTATTGTTGCACTAAAAATTGCTTTAACTTCAAAAATGCATAAGTATTTCTCTGTAACTCAAAAAGAGTAAACTCAATTTTGTTAGAATCCTCTAATAGTGTAGTTTATTTTAAAATAGGTTGTGAGAATGATACTATTACTGAAAACCTTATTTTACACGTAACTTGTGCACTACTTTCTTGGTTTGAAAAATCATAGAAAATTCATCTTAGCTCCGATCGAGGTGAATCATTTTTGTTGATCATCTCATGTGATGCTCTGTCTACAATAAAAATTTCATATGTATCACCTCTCTGGAAATTTTCATCAAAACTTTTAAAGTCGGATGAATAGTATGAGCTAGCAATTTATTGGATTTCTAGAAATCTGACTTTCAAATTGCCATAAATTTTGCAGAGAGCATCCAAATCAATTGATTCTTATTGATAAATTCATATAAAATCTTGCTCTACCTTCTGTGAATTTTTCATGATTTTTGGATGAATTTGAATTTTTGGATCTTCTCGGTATTATTCGTTCTTATTGTGCTCTCGATTTCTTTCGGGAGGTTCCAACGATCCTATTGTATTCGAGAGTGATCCTCTGCAGCAAGATAGCAATCCTCAGCAAGGTAAGCAGTTTGATCATAAATGTCCCCTTATTTTCAAGTCTAATACTTAGTTTACAAATCGTATGTATGCATGCTTTTGTGTCAAATTAATTTTCCCGATTAGAGGTAGCTATTCCTATTGCATGGTTGCCCTTAAATTGTTATCCCCTGCCACAAAACATAAGCTATTAATATCGCTGGTGAATTAGAGCCCGGTGATTTATTTATACTCTTTTATTGTCTTTTCGGGTCATGCTTAGAATTGCTTAGCTATCGGTAGTATTGGCTTAGTCGATGATCTTGATCACCCAAATCTTATTATTACTCCATTATGTCCAGCACCTTGTGCTTTGTTAATTTGTAAATCTAAAACTGAAAATAAAATTATTTTAGACTTGGGCATAATTGTATGTTGGTGTGATTGTTGGTGTGTCATGGAATGGTGCCCAAGTCAATCAAGGACCGAGTTACTTGCGCCACCGTACCGAGCAATTTGCATACTAACCACATGAGAAGGATATGTTGTGTGCGTTGTGTTGAAAAAAGAAAACTTGTGTGTTTGAGTGAGCAGTAGTGGGGGTTACCCACTGCGAGGAGCATCATCCTTTATAAGAAGGTGAACACCTTTGATGACTCCGCATCAACGTATGGGGTTTCCTCCCATATGGGCGACTCGTAGTTAATGCACAATATTGGAAACGTCTCGTAGGACTTAGCCTTGCCGGCATACCTAAGGAAGTGTGCTCTATTGCATGGCAAAAAGGCGGTCTGGCATGTGGGTACATTGGTACACCTCTGCAGGGTATAATCTATTCAAATAGCCTCGTCCTAGGTTATGGACACGCTTGGATACGCCCCGTGAGAACTAGACTACAACTTTTAACTAAAACTTGATGTGGGTGGTATGAATGGGGAATTCATGCTATTGTTGTGGTGGCTATTGGGTTAGCCACTTCCAGGATGTCTTATTGTTATTGTTATTGTTACTTATGTATCGCTGTTTTTGTCAAATAAAATCAGATTGTAAAATTGCTTTCCACCTATTACATTATTGTAAATGAAAACTTGCTTTATGCTGAAAATAAGTCTAGAGCCTGCTCCACTTAAATAAGCTTGCATGTAGCTATTGATATAGGTCTGTTACTCTACACGTAAGTCTTGCGGAGTACAATTTTTGTACTCATTTGTTTTACTTAACTATTTGTTGTAGAGGAGGAAGGTGAGCCCCAAGGGCCTCACTTTTGTGAGATGTGTTGCGGGTTTGACGACTAGTTTGGCGGTCCGGTTGGTTGCCTTGTGGGTAAAAGGCACGTTCATTGGCTCTTTTGTTATCGTCATCTTATTGTTGTTCGCTTCCGCTACTTATTTATCTCTTTAGTTGTATTTGGCCGGTCGGCCCCTTTTGTAATAACTCTACTATGTATGTCTTTTGAATTGTTAAGTGTTGCTTTGGTTCGATGTCTTGAATGGAATTGATGCACGAATTTTGTAAAAGGGTGTGTATACTGTATTTCTAGGAAGTATACATGTCTCGAAGACACGGGTTATTTTGTTTGTGATGCTAGGGTCAGTTGGTGACTAAGCATTGCAAGCTTAATAAACCGGGGTCCTCACAGTGGCAAACTCTATAAACCTTGACCATAAGGTCCTTTTGCTACTAAGAAATATTAGTTTGTCTGCTTCTTAGATATTCTGTTGTATGGATATGATTTCATCGATGTTGCAAAATGTGTGGACTAGCTACTGATCGTGTGACTACTACAGAATACACATAGGGCTCGGGTCCAGCGACTCGGGGTCCCGACAACTTTGGACGCTTCGGTGACCTTCTCGCGGCGAAGTCGGAGTTGTCACGTCGTGGGTGAGCATCGAGTGTTGTGGCGGGGCGTCGGGACATGCAAGTGGTGACGGCTTAGGTGGCTGGGGGTTGTGCATCGGCAAGGTGGGTCACGACGGAGTCGAAGCTGATGCGTCGCGGGCATGACGCAACAGCGACAATGATTCATGACGTGACACATCGATGGGTGGTGCGCTTGTGCGGTGCATGGTAGTGCTTGGCGCAGTGGTGGTCGCTGACAATGTGAGTGTAGGAGTCGCCCCCTCCCTTTTTCTTAAGGGGGTCGTTGTTGTTGCTCTATAAGGTGCTTGCCTTCTGGATGCAGTAAGTGCTTGGTACGAACTCTAGTTTGGGACTACTTCCCTGGTGTTAGCGTCCTCCTCTCCTGGGACCGCTGGTGTTGGTGTCTTGGTGTTCTCCCTTCGAGGGTCGGTGTATTTCTTTTCTCCTTAAAATGAATGATAGAGCTCCTGTCCTTGTTTAAAAAATGTTCTACTACGTACTATGCTTAATCAAACATAGATCTTCACCTTTGCAAATGAATAAGATATACACCTAAACACTAACAAACCATTTCGCTGTAAGGTTACAACTAACGCATGAATCTTAGTTATCGTGTTGCTCTAAGATAAGGTTTGTAAACTTTCTTTAGATCTTTGGACTATGTATGCGAGACTTCTCAACTAATGCATGCAACACAACAGAATTGCTTGAGCAATAAGCAAACTGTCCTTTTCAAATAGAAGAGCGCACAGAAAGACAAACTTTAATTGGCTCCAGACCAACCCAGAGGTTGGTTCAACTGGCAATGCGTAACATCCTGTTTTCAGTCAGTAAATAGTAATTTTTGATGCTTTTTTAGAGTTCATTTGCTATTTTTGTGTATTTATTTGTTCTTTTTGCCTATTTTTTTCAGTGCGTTCGTCCGAATAGAATTCGAAGATACGGGTGATCTCTAGTTTGATCAAGCTCAAGACTTTCAAGACTCTTTCTTCTTCACTCTAAGCGAGTCAATACTTTGATCATTTTGAACCTACATTTTACGTAAATTATATTCCTAGGTTTAATTAGATTAGAAGTGCCGGCTGGTCCAAGAAGACAAGTATGGAGGGTCTCGGCAAATCGAAGCTTCGTACTTGGTTGGTACACATCCCTCTCCGATCAACCGAAGCTATCATTCCGTCGACCATCCGCTACGGCAGCAATTTGGCCAGGCTCAACTCCTACGCAATTCTGTCTTTCTTTGTCCTGATTGGAGCATGCAAAGGCAGGAGATTCTGGAAGAAACATTGTCAATTTTGGTGGCCTTTTTCTTTTAGGCAGGTGATGGTGATGGACAGTTACAGTGTCTCCTTCCCATTTTTGGACAAGGGGATATGGTTAACATGACCATTTAGAACGAAGAAGGTTCGTAGGAATTCTGTAAGAAACATATCAGTTCCTCTAGGATTTACGCTGGAATCCTTCGTTCTAAATCTCTACCTTTTTTAGTTCTTCGAGAAGGCAGATTGTTTTTTAGGGGCAGAAAAAAATATTGGTTGAGACTGGTGCTAGCAACTAAACAATTACTATACCATTCTAAGAGGTTAAAACTATTATAAATTGCTGAACTGCATAATAGGGAGCATGATCATCGATAAATAGGCAAGCTAGTTTCTCACAAACAAAGGTTACTACTCGTTTAGGTGTATGCAAGACTTAGATGTACTCCTTTTACATGATTTCCATCGAATTGCAAGTAGTATTCAAAGACTGTACTTTGCAAGTAGTATTCAAAGACTTAGGTGTATGTAGGGCTTACATAAAGTAAGGTTGGCATAGACTGTACTTTGCAGCAATGATGTTTGCAAGTAGAAGCATGACAATTTCGTATCAATGTCACTGGATGAAAATGTCACGAATAGCGTTTATATTCATCGTGAGGTTAATAGGTGAATATATATACAAGTATAGATATAACATATATGCAGGTAATCCTTTATACAACAGAAAAAATACACATGTAACAATATACATCTAACATCCCTCCCTCAAACTTATGCTGAATCAATAACACGAAGAACTCTGGTCCATGTCTTTGTGAAGAACTCTGTCAACTGAAGTGTTGAAGGCACATACTGAAGAGTAACAACCTGGTCCTACACCTGTTCCCGCGTGTAGGAAGCATCCACACCAATATGCTTTGTAAGCTCATACTTCACCGAATCTTTAGCAATGCTAATAGCACCTGTACTGTCAGACAAAAGAGGAGTGTGTGCTAAAATAGAAACATTAAAATCCTCAAGTAACTACTATAGCCAAGTAACCTTCGCAGTCAATAAAGCCATAGCTCGCAACCCAGACTCAGCACTCGAACGAGAAACTGTTGTCTGCTTCTTAGTCTTCGAAACAATGAAAGAACCACCAAGAAAAACACAATAGGTAGAGAAAGACCGATGATCAGAGTGATCACTAGCATGAGTTAATCAAACTTCAATTAAATTAAAGTTGGTTTGATTGAGTTTTCTAGAATTTAAAATCAAAATTATTATTTTAAGAATTTTCTTGGATTTATTGGATTTTAGAAATCTATTTTCCTTTTATCCGAAATTAAAAATTAATTTAATTGCAAAAGAAAAAGAAAATTTAAAGTTAAAAGTATTTTTATTAAGTCTAGAATAATTCAAGGAATTTCTGTGAATTTTTCTAGAATTTTTGGAGTCTATTTGCTATTTTCTAAATTGCCTTTCGATTTATTTGAATTTCTAAAATCGAAAATGGATTTTAAATCTTTTCTCTGTGCGTGGGCCGAATCCCTAGCCGGCCCATCGCTGTTCCTCGCCTCCGGCCCACTCCCGCGGCCCGCTCCGCGCGCGCCCGCGCCTCCCCTCGCTTCTCGCCGTTGGATCTCCATCCAGCGTCCCTCGCGCGTCCACGTCGCCGGCTCCCTCGCCGTTCTGGCCGTTGGATCACGATCCAACGCCATCGCGTCGCCCGCGTCTCTTCCGCTCCCCACCGTCCGATCGAAATCGGACGGCGCCCGATTCATCTTCCTCCCGCGCTCCTCCGTCTTCTCAATCGTCCGATCAGAATCGGACGGCTCTCCTCCGCCGCGCCCTTTCCTCTTCCAGCGTCCGTCGAATCGGACGGCGCCGCTTCGCATCCGTTCGCCGCGCCGTTGACTTCCCACCGTCCGTCGAATCGGACGGCTCTCGTTCACCCGCGTCTCCCTCGCTCCCCCCCGTCCGTCGCAATCGGACGGCTCTGTTCATCGTCTCGCCGCGTCGTTTCTCTCTCCCACGTCGCGCGAATCGCGCTGAATCGCGCCCGTTCGTCGCGTCGCCGCGCCTCCGTCGCGTCATGGCCGTTGCTCGTCCGCCTCGCCCGCGCCGCCACGGCACGCGCCGCTGTCCTGTCCTCTCGTGGGTCGCCGCTATAAAGCCGTCGGATTTTCCTCCGTCTTCTCTCTCTCCTTCTCTCCCTCTCTCATTTGCTTCGCGCAGCCCCTCCTTCTTCTTCTCCTCGGCGCCGCCGTCGCCCTGCGTTCAGCACCGCCGTCGCCGTCTTCCCGAGCTCGGCCGCCGTCTTCTTCAGCCCGGCCGCGCGCCCCTTCCCGTCTCTCTCTCTCTCTCTCTCTCTCTCTCTTCGCGCGGGCGAAAAGCCGACGCGGCGGCAGCGTCGGCATACGTCGGCGCCAGCGTCGGCGTTTATACACGTGGCTCGCTGCGTCGGCGATTGCGTGCGTTGACGTCAAAATCCGGTTTTTCAATAGAAAATTAAATCCGAAAATCCGAAAACCCTAATTTCATCATTTTATGTGATTTTCAACTTCTTTTGGCTATAACTTTCACATCCGAACTCCGATTTGGGTGATTCAAATTTCTAAATTCATATAAATTCACCTCTTTCATTTGGTACTAGTTTTGTAATTTTTGGAGTTCATTTGGTGCTGTTTTATTTATTTGTTGCTATTCTCGCGTGTAGATTCCTGCGTTTGGAAGATTTCTTCGACCGACGACAGAAGACCCTCTCCTCAAATCAGCGAAGGCAAGTCGTAGGCCTTTGACCATGTTGAACCCATTTTACAAATGTATATTGTATTAAATTATCATGCATGGCTAGTTTTATTAAAAATGGTTTTGGGAGTAGATAATTACCAAATTGCCATTATGCCTCCTTGATAAATTGAAAATGAAATGTCTCCTTGAGTGACATATATCCTTGAACACCTTAGGATGGTTAATACTAGTTGGACATAGTTGTATTACCAACTTGGGGCGTAATATTGCTTAGACATGCTCTAGTTACCCATTGATACTTTCGATCACATGTTCAATGATTATTGAAATTTGACTAATGGAACTATGGAATTGTGGTGTGAGGCCACTTTTATTAAAGATGTTGTGCCATGGCGAGGATTGCCATTTGGTTGGGAATGAACAAAATGATTTATGCTCGGGCTTGAGGTAGGGAGCTAGAGTGGGTGCGTAATGCACATTGGGTTGTGGTAGACTTGTGCGAGCGACCAACTAAGGACTTAACTTTGCAAGTCATTGATCAGGGTCACCTCGTGCAACCATAAGTCGGTATGGGACGGACTGGCCAATTAATTAGGAAAGTTTTGAGTCGGTTCATTGTGGTACATTTATTGGCGCAAGAGGGTCGTGATGGCGAAACCTTAGCGAGCGAACCAGAGGCAAAATGGAACTTTGTAAAAGCCTTGTCACGTGCTCTAGACTACTCACCAAAGGAAGTGGCGGTGGTATCGACGGATGCCAAACAAACTAGAGAATTAGTGTCTTGTGGGTAAAAATTTGTACAACCTCTGCAGAGTGTCAAAATCTATTCGAATAGCCGTGTCCCGATTACGGACATGCACGGTGATTTCGCGCAAGGGTAGTATTTTCAAAAATGTGGTTTGGTTCGTTGGAAGCGTTTGGTTGGAATGGTTGGGAAGTGAGCGGGATGTTCCTTGTTTGATTCAAAAGAACTTGGTTATCTATGTAGTATTCTTTTACAATCTGCTTTGCCATCTAATTATTGTATTCTTTGTTAAACTTGCTTTACGCAAATTAACCATAAAGCCATCCTTGTTTAAGCTGGCATGAATACTATGTGCATACATTTCTCGACTTCTTTGAGTACTTTATGTACTCACGGCTTTATGCCCTTTGTTGATCAGTCCAGCCAGAAGAATCAGAAATGTTGAGTTCTATGAAAGCTACTTTGAAGACTTCGCGATCTAGGTCACGTCCTCCACTCGATTGCACTGTGGGCATGTCGATTGGGCTCCACGTATTTTGAGACTTCATTGTCGGATACTGTTGTGGTTAATACGTGTGGCAACTTTTGTAGAACCTCGACCATAAGGTCTTTCTTTGTTTTAATTAATATTACTTTATGCGCTTCATTAGTTCGTCGTTGAATGGTTATGAATGCATCATTGTTTATGCTTGTGCAAGCTAGCTACCGATCATGGGACTAGCTTGGTATGCACAGAGGGTCTCGGGGTTGTGTGACACCCGGGGTCCCGACAAGAGATGGTATCAGAGCCATATCGACTGTAGGACGTAGCCTTTAGTTAGATTGGTCGTCTTAGTCAAAAATTCAAAAGATATTTTCTAAATCAAATCAAGCAATTAACTTGACTAGATATTCTTTTCTCATCTTATTCTGTTCTTTCTTACCTTGCTCTATTCTTTTCTTATCATCTTACCCTCTTATATCATTCTTGAGTTCTTTTATCTTATCTTTTCTGGAACTTGGTTTTCAAATTTAAATTTGACTCCCTCATCTCTGGATTATCCCTAGGATCGAGCCCTTCAAGATCTAGTAAGGGAAGTTTTGGAAGTTCAAGATTCGCAGTCTGTTTCCAGTTGACCCTCCATAAAGATTAGAATGGTAGCTGCCCTCCCTAGTTTTAGATTCGTTTAGTCTGCGTAATAGTGCTTTTGTGCTTAAGTGTCTCTTTTGGTTTGCTTCTTGATAGCTTTCCGGCTATCTGTTCGTTGGGTAAAACCAATTTTGTCCGCATTAGGTTGATCCATCTATCCCCCTTGTTCCTCGCTCATCTCCGTGCTTTCCCTCGCATCTAAATTGCTTTCTTCTTCTCGTCTATTAAACCGGTGAAGCTTTGTCGCAGATGGTTCGGACCGCAACTCCATAAGCGGATGAGACTCAAGCGCGATGCCCGTCTTCCCAGCCGCCGGTGCGAATCCGGGTTTGAGTCGGTTCATGGCGGCCAGAGCGCGGTGATGAGCTCTTTGATGCGAATATGACTCGAGATGATGAATCGTGAGAACCAGACAGCTGCGCCCTCCTCGCAATGATGAATCGAGCAGTCAAGCGGTTGCCACGCCCGCTGCTCCACCCCGCTTTTCCTCACCCGAGTTGGCGAGTTTCTAAGGACCCATCCGCCCACTTTCTCTAGCTCCTCGGAGCCATTGGGCCTTGAATATTTGGTTGCGTTCCATGGAAAAAGCTCGCTATCACCGTTGTGATGATCGCGAGAAGGTTACGTATGCCACCCACCGGCTTGAAGGTACCGCTGCGAGAATGGTGGGAGAACTATTGTGCCGCTCATGGAAACCCGAGAGTATCACTTGGGCGAGTTTTGGGAGCTTTCGCCACTCCCATATCCACGATGGAAAGGTGGAAATGAAGAAGAATGAGTTCCGTGGTGCGGCAAGGCAACACGTCGGTGAGTGAATACCTCAACAGATTCACTCAGCTATCCCGTTATGCCCCAGAGGACGTTGCCACAGACGATGCCCGCCAGAAGCGCTTCAAGAGAGGACTCAACCCCAGTTTGAAGGTGCAAGTCATTGGGAATGACTATTCATATTTCCAGCACTTGGTGAACAAGGCCATGCTCATCGAGGAATCCCGCCGTGAGCTTGAAGAATCCCGCAAGAGAAAGATGATGCAGCACAGTGCCCATCAGTCTCACTCCCAGAGAGTCAGAATGAATGTGCCGCCTCCTGCCCGTGTTGCTCCACCTGTCACATTGAGCCCTGTGCGGCACCTCGCCCAGCCAGTTCGGTGACCCGCGGCTCCGGACAACAAAGCAACCAAGGAATGGCAACCCTGCAGCTGGGATCACTTGCTTTAAGTGTCATCAGCTGGGGCACTTCGCTAATAGCTGCCCGCAGAGGCAAGGCCCTTCTCCTGTTCGTTTCAACATGGGAGCCACTCCGACCAGGACCCCCACTCCAGGAGTCGCACGTGGAGCCCCTCAGACTCCATCTGCACCGGTCAAGTCTCCTCAGCCTTTTGGAAGAGGTCGTGTGAACCACACCAGCGTGGAGGAAGCCTGGAACGGCCGGACGTCGTCTTTGGGTAAGTTCCTTGTCAATTCGGCACACCGCCTTTGTTTTGTTTGATTCGAGCTTCGCATTCGTTTGTTTCGGAGTTTCTTTGAAAGGCACCGGTTGGAAGTTTTGCCTCTTAAAAGTGTTTTGTTGGTTCGATCTCGGTTCGAATTGAGTACGAACCAAGGTTGCCCTAAGGTTAAAGTGACCATAGAAGGGGTAGAATTCCTTGCTAATCTCATCATCATAGACACCAAGTCTCTTGATGTGATTTTGGGAATGGATTGGCTTGCCAATCACCAAGCCCTCTTGGATTGTGGTGGTAGAAGCATCACTTTGGTCAGTCCGGATGGAACCAAGGTAAAGTTTGAAGCCTCCCAGAGAAGCTAAATTTGGATCTTTAGTCTGCAGATGCAGTGTTGTGTCTTTGGAAGAAGTGCCGATGGTCGAGAGTTTTGGATGTCTTTCGATGACCTACGGAATGCCACGGCATAGAGACTTGGAGTTTGTCATCCATCTTGTTCGAGCTGCACCTATTTTCAAGAGACCCTCTGATTGCTGTCAATGATTTGGTTGAGCGAAGAAGCAAATTGAAGAAATGCAAGAGAAAGGTTTTGTCCGGCCAAGTTCTTCACCTTGGGAGCCCCAGTGATCTTTGTTGCAAGAAGGATGGCACCCAACGGATGTGTGTGGATTAATGAGCCCTCAATGAGGTCACCATCAAGAACAAGTACCCTCTGCCCGGGATCGATGATTTGTTTGATCGATTGAAAGGAGCGGTGTGTTCTCCAAAATAGACTTGAGGTCGAGGATACCACCGATTGAAGATTCGTCGAAGACATCCCCAAGACGACTTTCTCAACCGGTATGGGTGTATGAGTTCACGGTCATGTCTTTTGGATTGACCAATGCCTGCTTACTTTATGAACTTGATGAATAAAGTATTCATGGAATATTTGGATAAGTTCGTCATTGTCTTCATTGCGATATTTTGGTGTATTCAAGAGTGAAGAAGAGCATGAAGAGCACCTCCGTTTGGTCTGAATAAGCTTAGAGATCATCAACTCTATGCTAAATTCAGCAAGTGTGAGTTTTGGATGAAAGAAGTTACTTTCTTGGGTCATGTCATGTCTGCGGAAGGAGTATCATTAACCCTAGCAAGGTTAAGAATGTGCTTAATTAGAGTCACCCAAGTCGGTGCCTCAGTCGAGAAGTTTTCTTGGAATGGCGAGGATACTATCGTCGATTCATAGAAGGATTCTCCAAGATAGCAAGACCCTCACTCATTTGTTAAAGAAAGAAAAGAAATTTGCTTGGACAATGATTGTGAGCAAAGTTTTCAAGAGTTGAAGAAGCGGTTGACCAGCTCGGTGTTGATTTTGCGGATGTCAGGAAGGATTTTGAGATTTTCGTGATGCATCCGGCAAGGACTTGGTTGTGTCTGATGCAAGAAAGGAAGGTAGTAGCTACGCTTCCGTCGATTGAGGCCTCATGAAGTGAATTACCCACTCATGACTTGGAGTTAGCTGCCGTAGTGCATGCTCTAAAGATATGGCGTCATTACCTTATTGGTAATCATTGTGAAGTCTACGGACCATAAGAGCTTGAAGTACATTTTCACTCGGTGATCTTAATATGAGGCAAAGAAGGTGGTTAGAGTTAATAAAGGATTATGATATTGGAATCCATTACCACCGAGCAAAGCTAATGTTGTGGCGGATGCCTTGAGCGAGAAAAGTCTCTTGCAATACCACAGTCGATCAAGGAAAATTAGCCAGCCCTTCATGAAGAGTTCGAAGCTCAAGTTAGAGTTGGTTGAAGAAGGTTATCTAGGCGCCTTAGAAGTTCAACCCACTTTGCGGAATCGGATCAAAGAAGCTCAAGTTGAAGATGCCAATATCAAGGAAATTAAGAGCAACATGAAGAAGGGTAAAGCCACGAGATTTTCGAGAAGATGAGCAAGGCACCATTTGGTTTGACAAGCGAATCGTGTTCCAGATCGGAAAGAGCTTAGCGGTGATACTCAAGGAAGCCCATGAAACTTTGTATTCCATTCACCTGGAAGCACCAAATGTACCAAGATCTTAAGGAAATGTATTGGTGGCCTAGCATGAAGCGTGAGATTGCCGAGTTTGTAGCTCGATTATGATGTCTGTCGGTGAGTTAAAGCCGAGCATCAAAGACCTCTTTGGACTCCTGCAACCCTTGAAAGTGCTGAATGGAAGTGGGAAGAAATTGGCATGGATTTTATCCTTTGGTTTGCCAAGGACAAGGTCGAGGATATGATTCTATCAGGTAATTGTGGATCGTCTAACCAAAGTTGCTCACTTTCTCCGATCAAGACTACTTACTGCGGTGATAGATCGCGTAATTGTACATGGCAAAGATAGTGTGCCGGCATGGAGTCTTAGAGAAGAAGATCGTGTCGGATCGAGGATCGATTCACCTCAAGATTTTGGCAAAAGTTGCCTGATGTTTTGGGTACTAATCTAAATTTGATCTGACTTATCATCCCAGACGGATGGTCGAGACGGAAAGAGTAAATCAAATCCTAGAAGATATGTTAAGGGCTTGTGCCTTAGCAAATCGAGACCGATTGGGATCAAATGCTACCTTATCGAGTTTTCCTATAACAATGATTACAGTCAAGCCTCGAGATGTCTCCATTTGAAGCCTTTACGGAAGAAAATGCGAACACCGTTGTATTGGAATGAGGTGGGACCGGATTTGATGGAGGTGAGGTTGATCCACACCTCCACCTCCCTACTAAGCTCAAAGTGGCCTCATCGCCCCACCATGGAGCTCGGGAGGCCCTCGACGCCATCACGCTGGTTGGAGCTTCGATTAGATCTTACCGGAGCAGAGAGAGAGGGGGGGGGGGGTGGGGAGCAGGATGGCTCTGACGTTTCGCTCCCGGACGACGAACTCTCGCAACTAGCAATCCACCGGATGGGGGAGGTGAAGGAGGAGCTACGAATGTGATTGGAGAAAAGGGTGGTAGAGACAGGGAATAGATAAGGTTGGAACCGTGTGCTAGTTAATTTTGTGGTTGGGGAACAAGTGAGTGGAGTGGGCGCCCAAGCGTCCGATGCGTCCGGAACTTCGGACGACCGAGCCATATCATTATCCGGTCTTTGGTGGGGCAATTGTACATTTGTACCACCAACACCCTCGAGATAGAAGAAAAATCCACCTTTAACTGGATAAAATACATCTTGTGATTTTATATGGTTCATAGGCTGCTTTGGGGAGTACAGTTGCTTTCTAAAATATTCGGATTAAATCGCAATTAATTGGTTCTTTTGGCTTCTTAGGTTGCTGTCATAGCTCCAAATGTCCCGGCAATGTATGAAGCTCACTTCGGCGTTCCAATGTCTGGAGCTGTGGTGAACTGTGTCAACATCCGGTTAAATGCAGAGGCAACTGCGTTCCTCCTTGATCACTCCGTGGCAGAAGTTTTGATGGTGGACCAAGAATTCTTCACCCTAGCTGAAGAATCCCTAAAGATAATGGCAGAGAAGAAGAAATGGGCTTTTAGGCCTCCAATCCTAATAATTATCGGCGATCCGACTTGCGATCCAAAGTCTCTACAGTATGCTATAGGAAAAGGAGCCATTGAGTATGAGGAGTTCTTGAAAACTGGTGACCCAGAGTTCAATTGGAAGCCACCGAAGGATGAATGGCAGAGCATCGCCTTAGGATACACTTCCGGGACTACTTCCAGCCCAAAAGGTGTCGTGCTGCACCACCGCGGTGCCTACCTCATGGCGCTCAGTGTTGCTATGGTGTGGGGAATGCCGGAAGGGGCTGTTTACCTGTGGACTTTGCCCATGTTCCATTGTAATGGTTGGTGTTACACTTGGGCATTGGCTGCCCTGTGCGGAACCAGCATATGTCTTCGCCAGGTATGTTAAGGCTCTAGTCTTTCAGCTGAAATAATTGGCAATGTCTGCAAAATCAGCTAATCTTGATGATGATGACAAATTCCATGCTAAAACTGGCTGAGCTAACCATACGAGTCCTGTTTTGGCATGCTAGAACTGCTAAATTGTACAGGCACAAATTTGCATATAATCTATCTTCCTAAAAATTTATAGGTAGTAAAACTTCCTATGTTTTTGGACTATTGGTGTTGCCCCCCCACACCAACGGTAGTACAGTGTATCTCTCATCCTGTGATATTGTCGAACTGTTCTGGAATACATCTTTGGTACCAAATGTGTTATCCAATTAGACAAGGTTTATTTTAGACTTACAGTAATAACATGGAGTATCACTTAGTTGGTCAGAAACAAGATAAACGACCGTGCAATATTCCTTTGACATAGTTATTCTTAATTCTCAATGACCATATTGCACTTGTGTGCAATATTCCTTTGACATAGTTATTCTTAATTCTCAATGACCATATTGCACTTGTGTTTTGCAGGTGAGTACAAAGGCTATATACTATGGCATTGCAAACCAAGGAGTGACACACTTCTGCGCTGCACCCGTCGTCTTCAACAACCTCGTAAACGCTCCGGCGAGCGAAACCTTTCTACCACTCCCTCGTGTCGTCAATGTCATGGTGGCGGGAGCTGCGCCCACGCCGTCCCTCCTCGCCGCCCTGTCCATCCGCGGTTTCCGTGTCACGCACACTTACGGTCTGTCGGAGACCTATGGCCCGTCGACTGTCTCCGCGTGGAAGCCCGAGTGGGACAATCTGCCACTGGAGGAGCGTTCCCGCCTGCACTGCCGGCAAGGCATCAGGTACATTGCACTGGAAGGCCTCGACGTGGTTGATCCGAAAACGATGGCCCCTGCCCCGGCCGACGGCAAGTCCTACGGGGAGATCGTCATGAGGGGCAACGCCGTCATGAAGGGCTACCTGAAGAACCCCAAGGCCAACGCCGAGGCGTTCGTGCACGGCTGGTACCACTCCGGCGACCTCGGCGTGAAGCACCCTGTGATGAATAAGTCCCTGTACTATGGTCTTTGTGGGGTAGGCTTGTACAATGACTTTAAGGAACGACATCTTGATCATCGACTTTAGGGCGACATCTTGATCGTCATAGGACGACATCTTATTTGTCGACTTTAAGGGCAACATCTTGGTGTCATAGACAATGACATCTTATTTATCGGCTTTAGGAATGACATCTTGGTCGTCCTTGTGCAAAGATCTTAGACAAAGATCTTAGCATATGCTTGGTCGGTTGGCGACCTATAAATATGTATCCCCAACCCTCGAGTTGGCATGGCATTGTGTTAGAAATAAACAAAGAAAAATTGCCTCATCTCCAAGTGTCATCCTCTCCATGAGAGTAAGGATCTTGCTAACACCAACAAAGAAGAGTCCAAATGAGTAACAAGTGGTATCGAGCCTTACTATCCTCAGAGCTTGAGCATCTCTTGCTCATCTCGGTCTCGACCTCGCGAAATTTCCGGCCGTGCTTGGCGGCGACTCCATTTGTCCCCTGGCCACTCCTCTCCGGAGACGGCGGCGGCTCGTCGAAGCAACCCTCTCCACGCAATGCCCCCGAGAGCGCGCCATGTCGCGAGGCGATCTCGGCCTTCGGTCGCCTCGAGCACTCGGCGTCGTGACGGCCGAGGCTTCGCCTAGCGAAGCAAGAAGGAAGGGCGGCAGCCAGCGGCCAAGAAAGGGCGTCAAGGTTTGCAAATGGCGGAGGCGGGCAGCAACCAGAGCGGAGGTGGAAGCGGCGGCGGCGGCAGATGCACGCGCTGCGTCTGGCGGCTAATGAGGTCAAGGTTTTTTGCGGCAAAGCGGCGGCTCCATCTCTGCGATGATACGACGCGGACTTGAGCGGAAGGAAGGCAAGAAGGCGAAGGCGGCAGCGCGATGGGCGATTCGACGCCCATGAGCGCATGGCGGCGGCCAGTGCAGCGCGCGGACGCAGCGGTGGCGCTCTGGAGGCGCGCGCGGCGGCGGTACAGACGGGTCGACGGAGAGCACGGCCTTCACAGAAAGCGCGCTCTCTCCCGCATGCGATACCGTGGTCACCACGGGTACCGTGTCGTCGTCGAGGGCGTCGGCCCCGGCGGCGGTGGCCTACCTCGCCAAGACCAACTATGTCGAGTGGTCTGCGGTGATGAGGGTAAAACTCCAGTGCGGCATATGTGGGATGCGGTCCGGTGCGGCGGCGTCGACTACGACCGGGATCGACGGGCGTGGATGCTCTCATCGCTGCGATCCCGCCGAGATGCGATTCGCTTACCAACAAGCGGTGCCAAGAGGCTTGGGGCGCCATCGCCGCGAAGACGCATCGGCATGACCGCGCATGAAGTCTACATTGCGAGGGCACTTCGCGGGTGGGAGCACTTGGCCTTCAAGCGGTGAGGGCGTGGATGACTTTGTTCTCCGTCTCAACACTCATTGCGGTAGCCAGTGCGATTCGGCGACGACACCTATGGCGAGGAGAGAGGCGTGGAAAAGCTCTTCCGCTGCGCCCCGAGAAGTACAAGCGACGGCCGCTCGATCGAGTCTCGCTGGACCTCTCCACGATGACGATCGAGGCGTTGGGTCGCCTCAAGGTTGTTGGATAGCCGATGAGCCACGGCGCCTCTCGGGACCGTCTCCATTGGCGGGAAGCTCCTCCTCGCTCGGGAGCAGTGGGTCGCGGCCAAGGTGACGGGAAGAAGGAGCCTTCTTCCACGACATGACATAAGCAGCATGGCAAGCGCGCAAGCAGCGCAAAGACGCCAAGCATGGGCGCGAGGGCGTCTTAGAGGGTAATGATCGTGGGCGCCAGGCGGCGCTATTTGGCAAGCAAAAGCCAAGACGAGGCGACTCTTGCCACTGGCTGCGGCAAGCTTGGTCATTGGGCAGGATTGTCGATAGCCACGACGCGGCCAAGCCCCGTCGTCGCGCAGAGAGGAGGAGGAGCAGCCGGCTCTGTTCATTGCTCATACGAGCATCGAACTACCTCCAGCGGCACCGGCCGCAGTGGCTCTCCTCCACCTTGACGAGTTAAAAGCACATGCCCTCCTCGGCTACGGCTCCGGGAACGACAAGACTGACGGGTGGTGCCTCGACACCGGCGCCACCCATCACATGACCGGTCGACGGGAGTTCTTCGCCGAGTTTGACTCTAGCGTCCGAGGCTCCGTCAAGTTTGGGGACGCCTCCGGCGTGGAAATCAAGGGCGTCGGCTCCGTCATCTTCACCACCGTGTCTGGTGAGCACAGGTTGCTCACCGGCGTCTACTACATCCCCGATCTGCGCAACTCCATCATCAGCTTGGGACAGCTGGATGAGAACGGCTCGCGTGTCGAGATCGAGCACGGGGTGCTGCGGATTTGGGATCTTCGCCGCCGCCTTCTTGCCAAGGTAACCAGAGGCGCAAACCGACTCTACATTCTTCACGTCTTGCGGTGGCACAACCTGTCTCATTGCTCGTCGGGACGACGAGCGTGCGATAACGCAGCGCTTTGGGCACCTTTCGCCCGAGGCCCAGGCGGCTCAGTGCCATGGAAATGGTGCGAGGCCTGCCGTGCCTTGACCATGTGGAGCAGTTCTGCGACGTCTGCGTGTTGACGAAGCAGAGGCGACTCCCCTTCCAAGCGGCGAGTTTAGAGCCAAGGAGAACTCGAGCTTCGTGCGGGACTTGTGTGGCGGTGGACGGCCACACCGGGAGGACGACGCTACTTCTGTTGCTTGTCGGCGATCTCTCCCGCTACATGTGGGTGATGGTCCTCGGCGGCAAAGGAGAGGCTGCGGGACGCCATCAGCGCACGCAGTCGCTGCGAGGCGAGCGCGGCGGCAAGGCTGCGCGTCTTCGCGCCGACAGACAACGCGCGCGAATTCACGGCGGTGAATTCCACGTCGTCTTGCGGCGATGAGGGCATTCAGCGCCACTACTCCGCTACCGTCTGACCGCAGCAGAGCGGTGTCGTCGGCCAGCGCAACGCAGGCGGTTGTGGGGATGGCTCGGGCCCTCCTCAGCGAGGGGATGCGGTTGTCTTACGGGAGAGGCGGTGGCGGCCGTCTACATCCTCAACCGCTCGCCTACCAAGGCGCTCGATGGCGAGGACGCCGCACGAGGCAGCATGGACGCAAGCCGGCGGTCTCCACTTGCGGGTCTTCGGCTCCCTCGCGTTCGCCAAGGAGCTTGGTTACATCGGTAAGCTCGGCGGCAGAGCACTCGGGAGTGTTCATCGGCCACGCGGAGGCTCGAAGGCCTACCGCATCCTCGACCTGTCACCGCACGCGTCGCATCTCGCGTGGCGTTGTGTTCGGACGGCGGCGAGGCGGGCGTGGGACAAGGCGGTGGGCGGCGGTTCGACTTCGACTCGGGGACTTTGTTGTCGACTACGTCCATTTCGAGAGAGCCGGGGGAGCTAGCAGCTCGTCTTCATCGAGCTCGTCCACCTCGACACCTTGCTCGCCACCAGCTCCGGCGAGAGCTCCACCACCGCCGGCACCGGCTCGCCACGCTCTCCGCACCGGCTCACCACTCTCTCCGCACGGAGGCCACACCACCGGATCGGCCCCAATAACCGGTCCACGACGAGCAGCGCATGGTGGAGTTCGCTACTCCGCTGTCTCACGACGAGGACCGCGTCGACGCCTACCACGACGACGAGCCTCTACGCTATCGTACCATGGACAACATCCTCGGCGAGCAGCCCATCCACAGGCACGGCGCAAAGACGACTTCGGCGGGCGCACTTGGCGTCGCGACGACGGCGAGCCTCGTTCTTCGCCAGAAGCGAGGAGACGCGGCATGGCGTGTCGCGATGAAGCAGGAGATGGACGCCGTCGAGCGGAACCGGACGTGGGAGCTGGCGGATCTTCCTGCCGGTCACCGAGCGATCACCCTTAAGTGGGTGTTCAAGCTGAAGCGGGATGAAGCCGGCGCCATCATCAAGCACAAGGCTCGCTTGGTGGCACGAGGTTTCATGCAGCAGGAGGGGGTCGACCCGATGGCGCCGCGCCCGTCGCGCGCATGGAGTCCGTTCGTCTTCTCCTCGCACTTGCAGCCCAGGAGGATTGGCGCGTCCATCACATGGACGTCAAGTCCGCCTTCCTCAACGGCGACTTGAAGGAGGAGGCCTACGTCCGTCAGCCGCCGGGATTCGTCATCCCCGGCAAGGAGGGCAAGGTTCTCCGCCTGCGCAAGGCCCTCTATGGCTTGCGGCAGGCACCACGAGCATGGAACGCTAAGCTGGACTCCACCCTCAAGCAAATGGGGTTCCAGCAGAGCGCACACGAGGCTGCGGTCTACCGGCGGGGCAAAGGCGGCAACACCCTGCTGGTGGGCGTCTACGTCGACGACCTGTTGATCACCGGCTCCAAGGAGGCCGAGGTCGAGGAGTTCAAGGCGGAGATGAAGACCGCCTTCCAGATGAGCGACTTGGGGCTCCTCTCCTTCTACACGGGATCGAGGTCCACGGGGCGACTCCGATATCTCTCTGAGACCGCCACGCCAAGCGCTTGCCGTCAGTGGCGGGCTCACCGCCGCAACCTGGCCCACACTCCTATGGAGGAGAGGTGGCCGAGTCGTGAGAGCACGGCGGAGGAGGTGGACGCTTGACGATCTGCGGCGCATCGTGGGGCGACCTTCGCTACCTCGCCCCACGCAGCGTCATTTGGCGTTCGCCGTCGGCTACGTCAGTCGGTTCATGCAGCGACCGACGACGGAGCATCAGCAGGCCGTGAAGAGGATCCTCCGCTACGTTGCGGGCACCTCCGACTACGGCTTGCACTACCCGAGGTGTCCGCCGGCGCCTTCATCATCTGCATACCGACAGCGACCACGCAGGCGACATCGACACCAGCAAGAGCACAAGCGGGATTCTCTTCTTCCTCGGCAAGTGCCTCGTTAGCGGATCGATCAGCGGCGGTGGTGGCCCTGTCGGTGTGAGGCCAGTACATAGCGGCTTCCACCGCTCGACTCAGCGCCTGGCTCGCTCGGCCTTGGTGATCTCCTCGGCAGGAGACAAGCGAGCGGTGGCTCTCGGGGTGGACGACAAGTCCGCCTGCTCGCCAAGAACCTCGTTTTCCTGACGAGACAAGCATATCCGGGTGAAGTACCACTTCATCAGAAGGTCATTTGGATGAAGGCGACATCAAGGCGAGCTACATCAACACCATCGATCGACTGCGGACGCCACCAAGCCTCTTGGGAGGTAAAATTCCTCGAGCTCTGTTCTAGGATCGGGATGGTTCAACTCTCCCACAAGGCGACGCACAAGACTTAGGGGAGAATGATGAATAAGTCCTCAGTACTATGGTCTTTGTGGGGTAGGCATGCAATGACTTTAGGGCGACATCTTGATTATCGGACTTTAAGGATGACATCTTGATTGTCATGGGACTGACATCTTATTTGTCGACTTTAAGGGACATCTTAGACGACATCTTAGCATATGCTTGGTGGTTGGCGACCTATAAATATGTATCCCCAACCCCTCGAGTTGGCATGGCATTGTGTTAGAAATAAACAAAGAAAAATTGCCTCATCTCCAAGTGTCATCCTCTCCATGAGAGTAAGGATCTTGCTAACACCAACAGCAAGAGTCCAGCGAGTAACACCCTGACGGGTACATCGAGGTCAAGGACCGGATGAAGGATATCATCATCTCCGGCGGGGAGAACATCAGCAGTCTGGAGGTGGAGAAGGTGCTGTACTTGCACCCGGCGGTCCTCGAGGCCTCGGTCGTTGCCAGGGCCGATGAGCAGTGGGGGGAGTCGCCTTGTGCGTTTGTTACGCTGAAAGAAGGGGCTGACAGCTCCGACGAGGCGGCGCTAGCGAACGACATCATGAGGTTCTGCCGGGAGAGGATGCCGGGTTACTGGGTGCCGAAGTCGGTGATCTTCGGGCCGCTGCCAAAGACGGCGACGGGGAAGATCAAGAAGCATGAGCTGAGGGCCAAGGCCAAGGAGCTTGGCCCATTGAAGAAGAGCAGGATGTGAGAGCTCTGATGCTGAGGATACATTTGCACAGTGGTTCCTGGCGCCACCATGAATAAGGCTTGCGTCCACAAGTTGCCCCCATCAGAAACAGGAGACTCTTTTCCCTTGAAAAGAAAGACAAGGACTGCTTCGATGTTTTGCTTTGTGAGTTGTGTTGTTCAGATAAGATTGCATGCTATGTAACCTCTTATCTGAGAAGAACACCTGTGTCCAATATCGCTGCATTTGCGGTAACTGGGAGCAAGAATAATGTGCCGAGACTGAGCAAATTATGGGGCTGTTTGGTTCTAAGCCAATGTATGCCAAAATTTAGGCGCTCATTTGGTTTGTTATTGGTTTGTTACCAGTGTGTTATAAAACTTTGGTAATATTCCTTTTTTATTGGATCTCTAGTTTATTTTGTTGTCAAAGTTTGGTCGAAATTTGGCCCAAGAATTTCTTGATCGGTAGTCCCAGAATTCGGCGCACATTGATAAAGTTTAGATAGGTAAAACTTGGGCGCATACTGATAAAGTTTGGATAGGTAATGATCCAAACAGCCCCGATATGAGGCGGGTATCGTGGACTTTGTGGTCGCTTGCACGTGCAGGTGCATTCTAGACTTAAGGCAGGGATTCCCATGTAAAGATTTATTTTTATTGCCACGTAGGATAGGTAAGGTGTTTATTTTATAATATCGATGCTTGATTAGACACTGATATTTAAGAGGTGTTTATGTATATAATTATATATAATTAATAGATAATAAAATTATCTAAGCATATACAAAAGAGTTGTTTACATTGGAGAAAATAACTTTTACATATGCGCTTAATGACACATCTATATTCTCTTTCTTTTAAGCACTCGTATATATATATGAGTACATATCGTATGCACATACATCATTTCATGGATATATGTACATGAGATATCTGAACCGTCTATGTAAGCGATCCACGGCTTTCTCGCACCTACCTTCCACTTACGCTACATTTATGAAAACCCCCTCTTGAGAACATATGCACCTGAGGGGGTTTTAGCAAATGTGGTGTAAGTGGAAGGTGGGTACGAGGACGGGCGTGGATCGCTGCATAGACAGCTCAGTTGTCTTATGTGCATATGTCTACGAAATGATGTATGTGCACACGATATATCGCCTGTATATAAGCATCTCATATTGTACGTACCCTTGTGCTCGCTCATTTTGCTTTCATTTGGGAAAGTGAAGGATCCCTTTTAGAATTTTCGTTTGCATCGTGGGGTGACAAATCGACAACAAAAGTTGACATTACGGCCAGTTGCAACGTGATTGTGTGGAAACTGCGATTTGTTTAACGTGTTTGCTATTTCTCAGGTGACTTGAGAATTTTTTTCAATCTCAGTCGATTTTTTATGGGTGGGATTAGTCGGAGATTCATGCGCTTAGGCTGGTGGAATTGAACGGGTCCGACAGGTCGATATTTTTACCGTTATGATGTCCTGCCCCAGATTTTATTTGAATCTGTCTCATCTTCTCGAAAGGGGCACCAGGGGCGCCGGTTATTGTGTCGCTTGTTGGGTGAGTTCGAAGCGGAGGTCTCATTGCGGTGGAGTCGAGGCGATTTCGCCAACGTCAGTGTTTCGCGGCTAGCAGCGACGAGGTTTCGCGACGGCAGGCAGCCTGCGTGGTATTTTGCTCGTCGCCCTTTCTCCTCTCCCTATTGACTCTTTGGTGTTGTTTTTCCCCGGTGATTTTTTTTTGATTTGTTGGGTGGTTATATGTTGATTTTGGTGCTGTTTGTTTGTATTTTGCGGTAAACCTGAGTTGATTATTCCTTGATCTGTTGTCATTTCATGCTAATTTGTAAGTAGACCATGTGGGTTTTGGGTATAGGTTTAGTTTACTGTTAGTTTGTTTTGGGGAATTTTTAGGTTGTGATTTACTGTTTCATTTTTGGATTGATTTGGTTGACTCATTGTTGGTGGAGGTAGAGAATCTACTGCTATGACATCTCTATCTTAAATAGGCCAATCCTGGTAGCGTACCTTGGTTGAAATCAAATGGCCAGTCGGGGTACAATTAGGTACTTCGATTTTGATGATTTGTATGTTTCAAAGTAGCTTTGTGGTTTAATATGGGGGTGTAGGTTTTTTTTTGTGTTAGTAGGTTTCGATACTTCATTTGGGTTGTAGGGAGTTGCAGGTGTGGCATGTTGCTCCGTAGGAAGGATTGATTAGCATTTTTTGTGCACGATTAGAATTTTTGTGTGTAGTTTGCATATTTTGGGCGGTTGCTCGAACGTGCGGTGGTGGTGGAGAGGTTATTGGGAGGTAGAGGTTGTAGTGGGAAGGTATAACTTGTTCTATAAATTCTGGTGTTATGCTCTTATGCTTTTTTGTTCCCTCGTTTTAATTACATTTTGATATTGTTATTGTTATTGATATTAATTTTAATTCTATAGAGATGTTTGTGTCATTTATGTAATAAAATTCTCAGAATTATGGAACCCCCGTGTTGAACTCAAGGATAATTTTTCTCATTTTGATATTCCAAATGTAACACCACAACCCAACATTGAGCCTGGAATACCACTAAGCTACTCTAACCATCTAATTTACAGCAACTTACTATAAAATTATACAAGCATATTAATGACAGAACCCATCCACGGGTCACAACAACACAAGCATGATACTATAACAATCGTAGATAAATTAGTCCTAGGAACATAGCAAGAGACTAAACCAAGATTAACGTAAACCAAGTGTCTAAGGTTATTCAATACCATCATGTCCTGAATATAAGTCATCATGCTAAAATAAAAGTTTCTCATGTCTCATGTCCAATGAATCAAATAAATGAGTGTAGGTTGTGATTCCAAGTGTGCCACCCCTTCCCGAATGAAACGTCATCAACAGTCACCTAAAAAAATAGCAATAGAGCAAGAATGAGCCCACGACTCAGCAAGTACAATAGAATAGTATGAAAATTAATGAATAAGAACATGACAGTCACAATATGTAGAATAAGAACATGGAATGACATAAATCATATGAATAAATGAAATGCATGATCTCCTCTTCTGCTGATACCGATATAGCTAGTAAACACCCGTCGGTGTTCACTTATGCCCGCATTATCCTAAATGCGGGGATCCAATGCCCGTTTGAAGAATATTTCAAAATGGGGATCCAAATTGCCCACATTGGAATGGTGGATCTGTGGATATCATGGGGATATGCTCAGATCTTAGGATGATGTGACAATTGGCAATGGCATTTATGGTTTGCCGTTTCACAGGGTTTTCAACAAAGTTCAGGCATTCTGGACAGGGGCGGTCCGACCGGCCATAGCATGGCGGTCCTACCGGTCCCAAATCGGTCGGACCGACCATGTGCGACGGTCGGACCGGCGGTGACCACAAATGGTCAGAACAGGCTGGGCCAAAAATAGAGGGTGTAGGCAAGTGAGGGGATCCCAATGCACTTGGTCTCATAATTTTTGGAGTTCCCAAGCAAAAGTTCTATTTGTTTTAAGTTTCCAGAAGGTTTCGGAATTTCAGGGCTTGAAATTCGGCTAAGTCCTTTGTGGCGGTCCGACCGGCTCACAGGGAGCGGTCCAACCGGCCAGAGGGCAGTCCGACCGCTCAGTGAGCGGTCGGACCGATTTCCACTTATGAACGTCAGCCAACTTCGTGGTGATGTTGTTTGCTTAGGTCAAGTTCATTGGTATCATGGCATATGTATTGTATGATGCATGTTTTGACTAACATGGGTCAAGTTGTGAAGAACTTATTCCCGAATTCGTGTTTGCTTGTCTATGGTTGTGCATGTTGCTTGGTGGTCAACGACGGTCAACGGCGAGGAGGATCGGGACTAGACTTGGAGAGTTGAGGTCCAGAACGATCGACGAGGCCGGGTGAGGTCAATGGACTCAAGCGTGACACAAGATGGACAAGGGTGACCTATTGGCGAATCCATGGCGCATGGTGAAGCGGTTTAGGTCAAAAGGTTAAAGACGACGCTTTGCGAAGCGTGCGTGTGTGACCCGTTTGTTAGTGGGCCTTAACGGGAGCCCAATAGAGTCAAACCCTAAGAGTTCTAGGCCTCCACTATAAATAGGAGGACGTGGTGGTTGCACCGTATCGCTCGCCTCTTTTATGTTTCAAAACTCTAATTGGCTTAGGGGAGTTGAGGTGGAGGCTAGGGCTCTTGATGGTTTGAGGTGATTTTGTGATCTTAGATTGACCACTGGTCCTTGATGGAGTGGGTGTAATCCAGCATCAATCACGAATTTAATCTACGCAAGGTTTGCTTGAGATAATTCTCTTTTCGTTCTTGCTTTCAATTTCGTGATTTTAGGGCTTTCTTTGATCCACGAGTTTTTGATTGATTCTTTCACATGAATTAGCTTGCTGTGATACGTGTGAACCTATCTAGGATCATCTTGATCATCAATCACTCACGAACAAGCATTAGGATCAAGTTTTCGTTCTTACCCGGTTTTAGACCCTCTGTTACTCAATTGACAACTGTTCAGGATCTATCCAAGAATTATCATAATATTCAATTGGAATAGGTCCTTAATAGCATAGAGAAGGTGTGTATAAAGTTTCGTGAAGTTTGGAGTTGAGAATCAAAAGTTAGACCTAATTGCAACCGTCATCGGATCGTTTTTCTTGTTTGAGATCTGTTGCAGAGTGCGCGGTCGGATGCCCATCATCACCGATCGACCGATTTGGCGTGGTCCGGCCGGCTGGTATAACAGCGGTCCGACCGCCAGGAAATCGGTCCGATCGCTCCAGGCCAGAGGTCAGACCGCCAGTACATTGTATTGCTTTGATCTTTGATATTTTTGTCATATTGCTTAGGGGATTAAATTGAATTCAATACTAGTCTTCCGCTGTACTGGTATATTGATCTCCATAGCTTCATCATAGCTATTGGAGTGAAATAGTGTTGAATTCATAATTTATGAAAAAGTGAGCGTGCTCCTATTCACCCCCCTCTAGTCGCCTTTTCGGTCCAACGGGGTCTTGCCCATGTTGGAATGATGAGACTTCACTACCCACTCTCGTGGGTGTAACAAGAACAATACTTGCATGCATGAATGAATTCGATGAACAAAGACATATCATTAACAGAACCATGTAACCAGTTATGGACAGGAATAAGTACGCATCAAACATTGTTCACCATACATTCATCATACAAGGAAAAGCTCATATCAACACAACCATACAAATGTACTTGCCTTTTTCGCTACGACGTGCGGTGAGGTAAGGACGATGTCCCTAACTTCGGAACCACTTCTCCTACACAAGAGAATTACTAACATAAGAACACTGTAAAAAGTAGACTCTACTCACACCACCTAACCCGTCATTCCAAAACACAAGATTCGAATATTGGTTCTACTCAATTTACCCGATAGTCTAGCGGAAGGTCGCACTGGACAACAATACTAAAATTATCATATCTTTTACTACGAAGCTCGGAAAGGAGTGATCTTGGACTCTCTAAAAATATGACGAAATCATCTACGATAACGTAGTTGTCAATGTTTTATGATTCGGTCATCTAATATATCTAAGGATCAGATGAAGTTTCTGCACCTACAATCTGTCAATCAGAACTACTGCAGTAGAAGAAAATTCGTATCTTTTGATTGGCTTAACCAAAAATCCAGTTCTCTACCAATCTGGAAAGCTTAAAGGATTTCCTACAACTTTCATGTTGGGTGAACTATCTGATTCGATCTCTAACTAAATCATATTGGCTACACAAAGTAACTGCTAATCCTCGTTAGCCCTTCTGGACAATCACAAAGAAACCATCATAACTTCTAGACCGTAACTCTAAATTGAGTGATATTTACGCCTATAGAAAGCTAAGACCGATAACTACAACTCTATAGGAGACGACCAGTCCATAAAATGCACGTAATTAACCCAAAAATGACCACCAACGTCGCTGTTCCAAACTGATCTACTACTGGCAGCACCAAAATAAATCGATTAATCTTCCAAACGACCGGGATCAAGTTTACCCTTGTCGAACAGCTGGAGATCGACATATCGCTGCGTGAACGCGCCCTTCCTCTCCTCTTCCTTCCTCCCGTTTCTTCCTTCTCCCTTCTCTTCCTCTTCCTTTCTTCTTCCTTCCTCTCCTTCCTTTCTCCTCATCTTGGTAGAGCAACATGGAGGGGGCTGCTACAGTACCGTGCTACAGTGGCGGTACACACTATCGCTACTAGGGTTTCCCCCCTCTTTTTATACGTAGCCGGCCCCTTATGGGCCTCCTAGGCCAATGCCTGATGCCCAGGTTGTCAAAAAACTGCAAACCCCCCTTTTCTTATGTCTAATTTCTCTTTTGAGAGCTTTCTTTCTTATAATAAATCAAAGTATTACACTAAATATTCATGCGCATTATGCAAATCAGGTGTTATTTAGTTCTCACAGTATCTGTTCAAACTCTAGGAGACTTGTTAGAGATTTTGATCCTAGGGTAATCTCTTCAACTTGAGCTTTATGTGTTTTTGAGTCGATTTGAATGTGCTAACTGTGTTCCTTCTAATTTCTTCTTATTTGCAGCTACATGGAAAATATGCTGGGCAACTGTGACTTGATCATGCCTATATAGTCTACATTGAATCATAGTGATTGGAATGATTGTGCTATTAGTGTTTCAAGTTGTTCAGACTTTCTATGTTTGTGTAGTTTTTGTTTGGACTACGTATGTTTCAAGTTGTTTAGACTTTCTATGTTGTGTAGATTGTTGAGTTGCCAGTAGTTTGTTTGGACTATCAATTTGTAAATGTTTGTCAATTGTCAGTTGTGATGGATGTAATAGTTTTTGCTATTATGTGGTGTACTTTGAATTTAATAGCATATGTACAATACTATGCAATTTTGTTTCTTGTTTTTTCATGCTTTTGAATTTTTTGCTCTTTTTCTCGATAGAAAAAAGTCCATATAACACCCTGAACTTTGCTTGAAAGTCTGTCCAACACGCTGAACTATGAAACCTGACATTTGACCCCGTGAACTTTGCAATCCAGTTCAAATAACACCCTGGTCTGGTTCACATGGTGATATTGCCTGTGTGACACAATGAGTGATCGGTTTAGCCACGAGGGTGACACGATGGGAAAATTTAGGTGAATGACAGGTAGGACCCACAAAGGGCATCTTCCCCAAATCGAAACACAGAGGGAAGGAGCTACAGGGGCGGCAGGCATGGAAGCGCGGCTGGTAGCTCCGTGGGGGAGAAACTCCTATAGGCCCCACTTGTCACTGACCCAACTTGACCAGCTTGTCATCCTATGTGGCAAAATCGCTCATTCATCATGTCACGCGGGCAATACCACCCTACGAAACCAAGTCATGGTGTTATTTAAATCAGATTGCAAAGTTGGGTGGGGGTGTCAAATGTTTGGTAATTATTATCCATCCTTTGATAATTGAATCCATTATTTCCATATCACCCTAATAGCTATGTGGTAAATACTAGTATAGTTTGTACTTAAGCGACATGCTAGTTTTCCTTAAATACCAGGACAATAAATGTCCTAATCATCATCTTTTAATCATGAAAGTGGTTTTGGGCAGTCATTGTGGGTAAATCACTGGTGTGTTCTGATAATTGTCTTTTCCTCCCCAAAACACTAAACAACTTGCTAGTACCACATCTGGGCGGATGGAAAGAGTGGTGGGTGTCGTCGTGCACGAGAGTAGTTGGTAGGTGGTATGAACCGCCTGGATGGATTAAGGACTTAATCTTGTCATGACCTCCCGTGTAAAACAACTACAACCGCAAGTCTGCAAAGTGCAACTTGGCTTAGTAAAGTTATTAAACCCTGAATGTCATCCCACTGGTCGGTTAGCAGGAACGTGCAAGCCCGTTTTGCGACCGGCTTGAAAGGGGCACCGAGGAAAGGTGAAGTTGCCAGTCGCTGAGGGGTGGTTCAACTACTCCAGTCGCTGAGGTGATCATCCCGTACAACTTATGGGCATAACCCATATGGGTGAGATGATGGGAGGGGTGAGGTAGTTTGAAAAGTTACTGTGACGATCGCTCAACTACATGACTACAGAATTATGTGGGGTAACGAGTATGATTATCTCCTGTGGGTACAGTGTACAACCTCTGCAGAGTCTAAACTGTTTAAACAGTTGTGCCTACAGTCAAAGGCGGACATGGGAACTTACTAGAGTTAGTTCTATTTCAAAAACCTTTGTGGGTGGAGATGAAAACCAGGTCAACTCATCTAGCCTGCGATTTGGTTTTTCCCTGGATCGTCGTATCCAGTGTTGTTAATGTATGGAGGTAACTCCAATCAAATGAAGCATTTGCAGAGTTTTCGATGGAAGAAACCTCCACTGTTATTTAATATTGCAATTACTCTCTTTAATAAAATACAATTTGTTTAAAATGCTAAGTCTTAGGAATTTGTATTATGATAATTGAAAATTTTGCTTTAGTAAATAAAAGAACCCGAGCCACCCTTGTTAAGCCTTGCATGTATAAACACATATTGCATCTTGTGTGTTGGCTCGCGAGCACGGAAGTTGTGCTTATCCTCGCTCTTCCCCCAAACCCTCAGAAGCAGGAAATCCTGAAGTTTTCGACTACTACGAGGAATCAGACGTCTGAAAGCCCAGGAGTTTTAAGCGTAGTTTAGTCTTTAACTATTCTAGTCTCACCTCAGTCTAGCTGACCCCGCCAGTACTTGCGTGCATCCTATATTAACTGAGTTTTTTTTTGGGTAATATCGGATGTACACATGTTTCCCCAATCGCTTGCCTGTAGAGAGATGTGCTCTCACCCTTTTTGCTTCCGTTGTCGTTTCCGCTACTTTTGTGATGTAATTTTGTGGTCTGTTCGGCGCTTATTGTAAAACTTGGCCCAAAGCGGTCTATGTAAACTCTGATATGTTAAATTAATGAATGATATAGTTTTACGTCATGTATAAATTGATTTAGCAATGTGTCTGTGAGTGCTATCTACTGATTCAGGGAATAGCACAGTGTTTTCATAGAGGATTCGGGATTAGAAAATCCGGATCCGACATTTGGTGATGCATACACTGCATGTAGCATTTTTTCTTTCTATTTTCTTCTATTGCTTCACCTCTTCTTACATTGCTTCTCAACTTCACTCGGTTTACGAGACTCAAGGTGCCTTATAACGGCTGAAAATACTACTTCTAGGTTTCTACTACGAACCGGACTCGGATACGTCAAGCAAAAAGAAACTAATACAAAAATTACTTCCAACATTTCTCTCTAATCTTTGTGCACTTACTTATTAAGTGTACTCGGCTGCTAGTTGAACTCGACTTCAACTTAGCTCACACAATCACTCGGAGACGGTGGCACAACTCGAACACGTTTTGAACTCTTACTCATTGAGGCAGTCGGTCTCAGCTACGACTTGTCCAACTTGTACTCAACACAGGATGACGAATACATCTCCTCAATATACCGGACTCGACTAAGGACGACGAATACATCTTCTCAACGTCCCAGACTTAGGACAGCGAACATACTCAATATTCCAGACTCAACTTCACGTGCTCACACACACTGACGGCATCTACTCAATATTCCAGACTCAACTTCACGTGCTCACACACAGATACGAGACCGCAATCGACTAGTTCAAAGATCACTTCCAACACTCATCAGCAACTGATCGATTATTATTCTCTTCTGTTGACCCGTATGGCCGTGGCCATATTCTCGGCCATAGCTATCCAAGGTCTGACTCACTTCTGTGGGGCTCCAGTTGTCCTCAACGCTCCTCCGGCCGACACCATTCCCCCCTGCCGCGTGTTGTGAACGTCATGACAGCTGGCGCAGCCCCGCCACCCTCGGTCCTCGCGTCAATGTCAAAGCTCGGTTTCCGCATCACTCATACCTACGGGCTACGGCCTGTCAGAGACGTACGGACCATCCACGGTGTGTGCATGGAAGCCGGAGTGGGACAGCCTGCCAGGCGACGAGCGTGCCCGCCTCCATGCGCGGCAGGGCATTCGCTACGTAGGCCTGGAGGGCCTCGACGTTGTCCACCCGAAGACGATGGCGCCAGTCCCACCTGACGGTTCCACCCTCGGAGCGACCTGAAGAACCTGAAGGCCAACGCCGAGGCATTCGAGAACGGCTGGTTCCATTCTGGTGACCTCGGCGTCAAGCACCCCGACGGCTACATCGAGGTGAAGGACCGAGCCAAGGACATCTCAGCATCTCCGGTGGGGAGAACATCAGCAGCCTGGAGGTGGAGAAGGCGGTCTACCTGCACCCGGCGGTGCTCGAGGCACCGGTCGTCGCGCGAGCTGACGAGCAGTGGGGGGAGTCGCCGTGCGCCTTCGTCACGCTGAAGAACGGCATGGGCCGACCCAACGAGGCAACGTTGGCGGGTAACATAATGAGGCTCTGCCGCGAGAGGCTGCCCGGGTACTGGGTCCCCAAGTCCGTGGTGTTCGGGCCGCTGCCGAAGACGGCGACAGGTAAGATCAAGAAGCATGAGCTGAGGGCAAAGGCCAAGGAATTGGGTCCAGTCCGGAAGAGCAGGATGTAGAGTTACGGAGGTAAGTATTACCTCTGAACTTGTTGTACGTTTCTCCCTGTTTGAACTGTCATTTGGCGTCGCCTCATCGGTGTATTCTGTATTCTTGGGATGGAGTTGTATACCACAAACTGTATTTCTGTTGTATAATTTACCTTTCTACGACCAACACACCTGGTGAATAGATACTTATTGGCTTCTATCTTCGTGTATATGACGTATACATAGGAACTGAATTTTCACCTTTTCAGGGTGGTGTTGTCCGACTGGTGGACACTCCTCTCTTGCTGGTTGGTAGTAGTATGTATACCATGGGCGTTTTGGCAAGGCGATTTCCATAACAGAGCAAGTTGAACATATATTTGACATGGAAATATCTCAGTTGTCTACCTGTCTTACACTATACAACTATAGTACATCCCCTACTCTAATATCCTCGCAAAAAGCAAAACTGTGTCAGACTACAGAACACACATGAAAAATAAACATCAAAACAAACGTGAAGGTATCCCAAAATCTTCTTTTTTTAAAAAAAAAAGAAGACTGATTGACCATTAGTATCTTTTTCAACTTTTTTTGCTTTCCGGTCTAGGATCTAAAGCTAAAGCTACAGTAGCTAGCCCGAAATGAACAGCCAGTTCGGTCACCAACATCCACCGAGACAATGAGGTGTGCCGATTTTTAGCAGAAAGGCAAAAAAAAAAACAGCATCCATCAACCTTGCGGCACATCCTAGGAAAGTTGCAAAAGCGAGTTTTCTTTTTTGCAGAGCTGCAGTGCCTCGTACCCGAAATGCATGCAAGATTCTCTGAGGTAGATTCCAAGTTTGTCACCGCGGAATAGTGCCCTCGTGGACTGCATGCCTGGCCGACAGCGCAGCTGGAACGTGCAGATGCAGCAATCATTAAAGAAAAAGACCTGTCCATTTCAGATCATACGTGACACAGTGACAGCCTGCACTGCAGTCAAGTAAAAAACCTGGAAAAGGAAGTGCTGTACTTACACGAGCCCCCCGGTTTTTCACCGAGTCTTGAGGTAAGTAGTACCCGGAGAATTCAGTATGCTGGTATGAACAAGAACACACTTTTTTTTTTTCAGAAGTGCAGTTCATTGCACACAGAGTGCGAACTCTTTATCTACATCTACACCGTAAATGAATTGCCTAGTTCTTTCTGAAAGAGGACGGTTTTCTTACTCTACTTGATCCAGGTTTTAACTTTTAAGATTAGGCCAAGTACCTGTACATGGGACTCGTAACACTACTACACAAAATGTTATCACGGACGGTTTGGAACCGTCATTACAGACGGTTTTGGAATCGTCTGAGTTTATTTGTCTGTGATGATATGAGGTCATCACAGACGGTTCTAAGGTCTGTTGGTTCCATTCTTTTGATCTTTTGCTTTGGATCTGGGGTTCTTGTTTCGGGTTTGAGAGAACCGAGAGAGAGAGAAAGAGATACCGTCCGATGTAGACGATGACGAGTTGGCCATTGCGGATCGTCCTTGAGATCTGCGCTAAGCGCGACGGTCGGTGGAGAGAGGCGGCTTGGCGGCGGTGTCGTGTCCCGAGCGGAGGCGTGGCCGTCGGTGGTCGACTGCGTCGGTGGAGGCGGCGGTGGACTTCCCGTCGCTACAGCGCCCCTTTACGATCAGACTAGGGTTTGTGTGTGGAGTTTAGGCGGCGGCACGGTGAACCTTGGTCTCCGTGCGCCCGGCCCCACCTCCTTTATTTGTGGCGGCGGCGACAGGGCCCGCGACCTAATGGTGGCGCCCGATCGGCGCGATCTAAAGGTTTGGGCATTTGGTAGTTGGGCCAAATGCCCGAGAGATCAATTCCAACATTCTCCCTTGATCTCAATCATGTTTTATCTTTAATTACTTTTGACTTTACTCATTCCATTACAAATTGGTGCATAGAACATGTCTCATCGTCACGGTCAATTGTCGATAGATTCAATGACTACAATACACCTCATTATTCAAATAGTTGCTTTAATCTTTTGGGCCATCTTTTAGTCCAGGAATCATAGGCTTTCCCTTAAACCCATGCCGCTATATGTTCTCTGAACACGTTGGGTGGTAAGCCTTTAGTAAGCGGATCCGCTAACATCTTTGCTTGTACTTATATGCTCAAGACTTATAATTTGATCCCGAACTTTATCTTTCACAACATAGTACTTTATGTCAATGTGTTTGGCACCACTTGACTTATTGTTGTGGGCATACATTCTGCGGGTTCATTATCGCAGATACAACTTAAGTGGTCTATTGATGTCGTCAACCACTTTTAAACCGGGTATGAACTTAAGCAGTTCACCGCCAGTAGCCTCATAACATGCTACAAACTCGGCATACATTGTGGGCGATGTAGTGACGGTTTGCTTTGAGCTTTTCCACGATATAGCTCCTCCAATGAGAGTGAAGACATATCCGGATGTCGACTTTCTATCATCTCCCATAAAATCAGTCATATACCCCACTATATGGAGTAAATCGATCTTACGTATGTCATCATGAGGCCTTTTGTTCCTTGCAAATAACGCAAGACTTTCTTTATCAATTTCAATGTTCTATTCGAGATTGCTCTGGAATCGCCAAATAACCCAGTAACAAAAGCTAAGTCGTATGTGTGCACACTTGAGCATCTTGTAAGCTTAAGCGATTGAAGCATATGGAACCGCTTTCATTTGATCGATCTCATCTTGGTTCTGGGGCATTGAAAATCCCCATATCTATCGCCCTTGACTATAGGTGCAGGTGAAGGACTACATTTATGCATCCCAAATTTCTTTAAGACTTTTTCTATGTATGTCTTTTGTGATAGTCCCAATATCCCTTTGTTTCTATCCCGGTGAATTTCGATCCCTAGAACGAACGAAGCTTCACCAAGATCTTTCATATCAAAGTTTGAGGACAAAAATCTCTTCGTCTCCAGTAGCAGACTGACATCACTACTAGCTAGTAGGATATCATCCACATACAGGATTAGGAAGATAAATTTTCCGTCTTTAAACTTTGTATAGACACAGTTGTCTTCTACATTCTCTTTAAAACCAAATTTTCTTATTGTACTGTCAAACTTCAAGTACCACTGCCTTGAAGCTTGCTTTAACCCATAAATTGATTTCTTTAGGCGGCATCCCATTCTTTCATTTCCTTCCACAACAAAACCTTTCGGTTGTGCCATGTAAACATTTTCCTCCAAATCCCCATTAAGAAAAGCCGTCTTTACATCCATCTGATGTAACTCTAAATCATAATGTGCTACTAATGCCATTATGATTCTGAAGGAATCTTTACATGAGACTGGAGAAAATGTCTCATTGTAATCAATCCCTTCTCTTTGCGTAAAACCTTTTGCCACAAGTCGCGCTTTGTATCTTTCTACATTCCCTTGGGAGTCGAGCTTTGTTTTGTAGACCCATTTACAGCCTACTGTTTTGGCTCCTTTAGGAACAATTTCCAAGTCCCAGACTTTATTAGTCTTCATGGATCTCATTTCCTCTTCCATGGCCTCAAGCTATTTTGAAGAATTTTCGCTTCTCATGGCTTCTTCAAATGAGGTGGGGTCATCCTCCATTTGAAATTCTTCTGTATGATAAATCTGATAATCATCAGAAATAGCTGATCTTCTTCCTCTTTGAGACCTCCTCGGGGCCTCCATATTTGGTACATCTTACATTTGAGGTCTTTGTTGCTCCCCTCATTTGTGGCAATGGGTTCTATAGGATCCTGAAGAACAGGTTCCTCATTTTCATTCATTGTTGCCACAGGAGGAACAATAACAGGTGCTGGCACCACAGTATCTTGTACCGTCGGTGCAGCGACAGCAGGTAGTGAGAAGAGTGGCTCTTGAATCATCGGAGTGGGCACATATACCCGCTTCTCTTCAAGATCAATCTCTCGAGCTACCATGCTCCCCTCATCATTTCATCCTCTAAGAAGGCAGCGTGTCTCGTTTCTACAAACTTTGTATATCATGCAGACGGTAGAAGCGAAAACCTTTTGACTTTTCGGGGTAGCCAATGAAATGGCAACTCACATTTTGGGATCTAGCTTCCCAAGGTTTGGGTTAAATACTTTAGCCTCGTGAGGACTCCCCACACACGTAAGTGGTTTAGTGAGGAACTCTTCACATCCACAACTCGTGCGGTGTTTTGGGCACCGACTTACTAGGCACTCTATTGAGAATATGAATGGCGGTTTTAACGCCTCCATCCATAAACTCAATGGGAGTGTGGAGTAGCTCATCATACTTCGCACCATATCCATCGAGTGCGGTTGCGTCTTTCACCTACTCCATTTTTGAGGTTCGCCGGTGTAGAATCTTGGGCTACTATGCCATTTTCTGTAAGAACCTCGCAAAGGTCCGGGAACTTGTCCATATGGGGTATGTCGACCGTAGTACTCCCCACGATCGGATCGAACTATCTTAATCTTTAAATCATGTTGGTTTTCAACTTGACCTTAAATATCTTGAATTTATCCAAGGCTTCATTTCTTTCTTTGATTGGATAAATATATCCATAGCGGAGTAGTCATCTGTGAATGTTATGAGCGAATCATAACCATCCACACTTTTCACAGAAAAGGACCACAAATGTCTGTGTGAACAATTTGTAGAACTCTGTGCTTCTTTTTGCGCCTTTCTTTATTTTCTTTACATATTTTCCTTTAATGCATTCTCGCATTGTTCTAAGTCTGAGAACTCTAATAGAGGAAGAATTTCATTCTTAACTAGTCTTTCTATTCTCCCCTCGAAATATGGCCTAAGCGCGATTGCCATAATTTCGACGATTCATTATGAGTTCTCTTTCGTTTTACTTTACGTTCGTGAGCGAGGATTCAATCACTTTCTACGACGTGACGTTCTCATTATCGCATCGACATTCACATCATCACACAATGATAACAAATAAAGCTCATTTTGTAATATGGCAAGACCAACACATTCTTTATTAAATATTATTTCGCACTTGCCATTTCCAAAATTACAATCATAACCATCTTTGTCCAAATTGGAAACACTAATCAAATTCCTCTGTAAAGAGGAACAAAAGAACATCTCTAAGTAAAGATTGGAGCCATTAGCTAACTCTAATGAAAGATCGCCAATGACTTCAACTTCGCTTGGACTCCATTTGCGACTTTAATGCATCTTTCGTTTCTTTGCGTAGTCCTCGTCGAACGGAATCCCTGTAAGGAATTAGCAACATGAACAGTTGCTCCTGAATCAATCCACCAAGTGGATTTCGAATATTGTACATACAAGCATTCATTTATGAATGTAATAATGTTCTCACCTTTCTTTGCCATGATCATCTTTAAGTAATCAGGACAGTTCTTCTTGTAGTGTCCTGTCTTCTTGCAGTGAAGACACTGATCTTTGTCTACAGCAAATTTGTTCTGTTGAGGTTGATGGACAGATGCTTTTCCCTTGTTTCTTGAGAAGGAGGTACTGTGGAAGTTCTTTTTCTTGTTATCCTTCACATAGTTGATAGATCCACCATGTGAGGATTTAAATCTTTCCTCCTCTTGAACACACATAGCTATGCATTTTCTAAGTCCCATTTATCAGTGCATATTGTAATTGACAACAAAAGTGTCAAAGCTTTTACGCAATGAAGCAAAAATCAAGTGAATAAGGAACTCATCCTTGAGTGCCAAATCCATTAGTTTGAGCTTGGATGCCAAGTTGCTCATCCTCAATATGTGTTCTCTTATCCCACCACCAGAATACCTCTCTGTCACAAGCTGTTTAATCAGTTGTGTTGCATATGTCTTTGAAGAGCGAAGAACCGACTCTTTATTTTATCAAGGTATACGTGACGGTGTCACGATCTGCGATTGAGCCCACAATTGTGGGCTCAATCGTGTTTTTATCACTGACCATACATTTCTTGTTGGTCGTGGTCCATTCTTATGCTCTAGGTCATAAGACATGCGTAAGGAGCATGATCTCTCTGTCTTTTACGCCAAGCGTATCATCCTCATTTTGACCCCTCACTTTGTGCAGTAGGCTCGGTGGGTCGTCTTTGTAGTGAGGACCCAGTCCACCTCGGCTAAGATAAACGCTAAGTCTATCTTTTCTTCCACTCTCCATAATTATCTCCTTTGAGAGTGGGTATTTCTCGATACAACTCATCAAGTTGTATCCTCACGAAAATGTAGATCAAATAAAGTGAGAGCGTAACATTAAAATTATATGCCTTATTTCCAACGTTGGTCAAAAATACGACATACAATTAAATCATTTTTATCTATACATTAAAACTATATCACCGTTGGCGAAATAGAAACAATGCATAAAAACATCAATTAAAATTATAATCTTCGTTATTATCAACTTTGGTCAGAAAATAACAATATCATAATTCACAATTAAATTCTTAAAAATTAAATTCTCTCGTTGGTTGAATTTAATTAAAAGAATTATCAATATTTAACTTTTGCGTGAAGCGTAATTATTCTAAAATAATCAATTATTGAAGCATTATACTGTACACAATTAATCTCTAAATAATAATAACACGTTGGTGCAAAATTTACAGAGATTTTAATTCAATTTTCTATTGAAATTCATTCAAAATTGCTTCTGAAAACAATTAAATTCAATTTTTACGTATTCTTGTTCATAACCGTGGAAAAAGCATGCAAAAGCCGGGTTTCTTGTTCAAACCGCCAAAAGCTATTTAACCGCCATTTGGCCCGTTCATCGTTTCGGCCCATTCTTGTTGACCCACGGCGCTAGTTAGGGTTATCCGACAGCGTTTTCGGTAGTCGGATTCTCATCCGACGGTTGGATTTCATCGCGCCGCCGATCCGTTCGCCTCAAGACAATCTCGGCCGTCGATTCGCATCGGACGGTGGCGTTGTTCTTGGTGAACAAAAACGCGCGGCGCGGAACCCCCGGAAACCCTAGCCCATTCATTCCTCTTCTCCGTCTCTCTCGCTTCTCTCCCGAGCGGCGCAACAAAGCGGAGAAGAAACCGAGCGAGGCCTTGTGGGAGAGGAACGAGAGAAACCGCCGCCGCCGCGGGCCCTCGCCGCCGGCGTCGCGCGCTCCCGAGAGGGCGCGCGCCATCAGCGGCTCCGTGTCGGCTCGGCTTCCATTGACGCGGGTTGTCTTCCGACGCCGGCGAGCCCACGGCTCGCCCAAACCTCTCTTACTCGGGTAACATCCGATATCTCTTAGATCCGGAGTTCTAGGGTTAGGTTTTGCTTTTCTTTTCGGTTTGTTTTTCTTTTGCCGTCCGGATCTGAGCCATTCATGGCTCTGATACCATTGTTGGTTCCATTCTTTTGATCTTTTGCTTTGGATCGGGGTTCTTGTTTGGGTTTGAGAGGCAGAGAGAGAGAAAGAGATACCGTCCGATGTAGCGATGACGAGTTGGCCATTGCGGATCGTCCTTGAGATCTGCGCTAGAAGCAGCGACGGTCGGTGGAGAGAGGCGGCTTGGCGGCGGTGTCGTGTCCCGAGCGAGGCGTGGCCGTCGGTGGTCGACTGCGTCGGTGGAGGCGGCGGTGGACTTCCCGTCGCTACAGCGCCCCTTTACGATCAGACTAGGGTTTGTGTGTGGAGTTTAGGCGGCGGCACGGTGAACCTTGGTCTCCGTGCCGGCCCGGCTCCCACCTCCTTTATTGTGGCGCTGGCGGCAGGGCCCGACCTAATGGTGGCGCCCCGATCGAGCGCGATTTCAACAAGGTCATCACGGACGGTTCTTGTTGAGAACAAATGCAGTGATAGTTTTCCTGACGGTTCTAAACAAGAACCGTCTGTGATAACCTTTTCTATTGAAAAAAAATAAAAATGGGTTCTAAAACTTGGAGACTGTTTTGAGACCCTAAACGACCTTTTTTGGGGGGGTTTTCACTTCGTCTGGAGCCTCCCGAATAAATTTGATATGATCTTATAGATTTTCGGATTAAACTTTTTGTTAGCTTTCCAACGAGCCAAAGAACATCGCAATCCGAGTTCGTATGCAAAAGTTATGACGCTTTTACTGGACAGTGCGCGTTCTGTCATCTATATTTTTGCCGAAACCAAATAACTCAGCATGAACTACACATGCATAGAGAGCTTCCCACAGCATCACCCACATCACAATAGCATCAACTCAATCCATTCACAGAGCACTAACACTAGCTCTTAGTAATCCACATCACAGAGTAAAAGAGGGAGTAGAGAGAGTGAGGTCGTGGGAGGCCGGCGACGACAAGGCCGGGGCAAGGTGGAGGAGGCCGCGGGCGATGAGCTTGGGGAGGACGGGGGCGACGAAGTGGAGGATGCCGGGGGCGACGAGGCTGGGGCGAGGTGGAGGAGGCCGCGGGCGACAAGCTCGGGGGAGGCCGGTGCGCAAGGTCAGGGCGAAACGGTGACACTCGGTTAGAGGAGAAATGGCAGAGGGGGAGATGGAGGTGTGAGGAGACTCTGTTAATATAAAGCGAGTTTCGGCAGCCCGCTGATTAAGTCCAAATTTTCGTTTTCCCGTCCAACAAAACAAAAGTATCATAGACGATTTTATCTACAAAATCGTCTGTGATATGATTATAACCACAGACGGTTCGTGAATAGAACCTTATGTGATAACGTCTGTGATAGTTACGTAGTTACGTATCACAAATGGGTCCAAAGGAATCGTTTGGGATGGGACGTCTAGTATAGCATGTTTTGTAGTGGTGTAAGTTCCTAGCACCAAAAACACATTCTTGTGGTTAACACATGGGACTCCTAAGTTCCTAGCACCAAAAACACATTCTTGTGGTTATCTCGCGTTGATCGTTGTCAGACAGATCTAAATCAACCTTAGTTTGCACACTTTATCTACAACTTTTGACATAAAAGTAGCGCTATCTATGAAACATGGGAGCGAGACCAACAAATCTGCTCAAAGTGTGCGCTGCCTGAGGAAGAAACTAACTATTGATGTTTTTTAAGAAAAATCATATGTATAGATTTGTCTCAAAAGTACTTTCAAAATATTATAGTTTTATTAAATTTTATAAATATATTACGATATAAATTAGTTGTCAAAGTTGTATTTAACGACCGAGGGTACCATTGCTCATTAATCACCCTGGCCATCTTAATAGCAAAAAGAATTAAAACAGCGGCTAGCTAACTAGTACTCCTGGTACACCATTAGCTAAGTACTCGTAGTAAGTACTCAAGCCGTGCAGGCGAATTATCATCAAGGAATGCTCGCAATGCGAGGCAAACCTCGTACGGTTTGATGATCTGATGGATTCGTCGCTGGGGAAAATCTTGAATCAAATGTGGGCTCGTTTTCGTCCACCGGAAATTCAGAACATATTCCGGTCAATTTCTTTTCGGGGTCAATTCATGGATCGGTACGGCGAGGTATGAATGAACCGGGACAGAGAAATACATGCGTCGTGGAGGAGGAGGAGGAGATCGAAGAGACGGAAATATTCCTCGCTTTGGTGAATAGTGCTCCTCGGAGATGCAGCAGATAGAGAGGTGGAGGATAATAGCAAGTGTCAGGAATGATGGCCCGCTCCATTTGGAACGGTGAGACATTCCAAATCGATTTCTCGAGGGATATCCTTAATTTGTTCCAAATGGGGTCTAGCTATTTTCGACGTGGTAGTATAACGTTATTAGTGGATCAGTAATCACTGACATGTGCATCAGATGTCTGCAGCCAAATTGTTGTGATTACCTTTTTAATTGCATCCTAGTTTGACCCCCAACAACAAAATCTGCAATCCTTGCGTGCAACTCGCTGGGTCCATAGAGGATACTACACGGGAACCTGTCATGCTCTAATCATGTGATTTTGTCCACCCAAATCACATGGCGCCACACGTTGCTCGAGAGAGATTGGCAGCTTTGGATCTATCGATCGACGTCCCGATAAAACCACGATTTTGCGTACTTTGATTGGCATGCATGCTGTGCCGACAAGCAATCGGTCTAGCTAGCTGCTTAGTGACATCCAATTAAAGTAGTAGTACTCGAGTTGGTGACGTAGCTCCATTCATTTAAGCATAAAGACCTGCCTAGCTAGAGCACCTGTCTTAAACGCGACAGTTGAACCTTCACGAATTAAGTCTGCGTCTTGAAAATCTATACATGGAGGAAAAAAAATCTTATGTAGACGCCTTATCGACCGTGACTACAGCTGGTAGACTCGACCTAATGCTATTAGTACAATTTCCCCTAAAGTTAGGGCATAGTACATATCAAAACATAGCGCGCGCATTCCTTCGTCCGTGCTGCATGTCAGGATGTTGAATCAATGAGCTAGGGTTTGTTTAAATACATTGTGATCCGACTCAATCATTTTGAATTGACTTAGAATTTGAACTAAAATCTGTTTCAATTTAAAGGGATTAGTTTTGATTCATCGCTATCCAAACAAGCTCTTAATGAGATCTCACAGGATGGCTTACGGACTTGTCATGATCTTAGCACAATCCACCTACCTGTTGAGATATATAGATAGATCTTCCTTCGTTGGTGCTTCGCGTGTGTAACTCAATTTGGAGCAAATGGTTCTTGTTAATGGCATTAGAGCCTGATTGATAGGGTTAGACTAACAAGCCACAAAACAAAAATGTACCGTCACAAGATTTGCCCCAAGACATACATCTTCACCGGTTTAGTTGAAAGGCCAGCATCTTCGTTGCAAAGCAGGCTGAAAAGGTTTCTAGAACAGATGTCACATGCAACCGTTCACTTAATTTGTTAATTGGTATACTTAGATATTTTGTTAAAGTTGAGAAGATCAGTTCCAAGAGCCAGTTTATAGTTCATGTACTGCTGTGCTGTGGAATCTTTACCGCAACGGAAATCTGTAGCTATTCCACTATGATGTTGCTATTACACCTCCGAAAAAAATGCTTTCGAGGAATTAATGTATTAAAAGGATGGTGAAATATAACTGAGGATTACAAGCCACTCGCAATGCCAAATTAAGTCCAGACGTCTAACTGATCACTACTTTAGATGGGTCATCTATTTTTCTCATTATCATTCTGGCATCTTCCCACTGGTTTCCTTGCTTTTTGTTGTCTTCACGAATAAATGGAGCACAGGGATTACTTTTGATAACCACACTTTAATATAGGCAAGATTTGCAAGATGATAAAGTTACTACACACCAAGATCACCAGAATTTTGACCGGGAGGCCAACAGCATGATTGGTCCGCGAACCAAGCAAAAGCTGGAGCAGCCAACCATCCAAGGACACAGCGCCATACATGGAGCATGGATAGGCGGAACAAAGCACGCAAGCGTTAGATATGGGGGAATATATGTAAGCAGCGGCGACTAGAATCCAAGGGGATGTAGGCAAGCAAAGGTATAGGGAGCCATTGAACTGAATTTTAAAAGAAAACGGAAAGCAAGAGAATTTGGAGAAGAGGGATCAAACCATATGTCCACTACAATCCAAGGGAAGAATAAAGTGCAAAGTGCAAACAAAAGAAGGGGAAATTGCTACTGGAACTGAAATCCAAGACCAATAATAAAAGGAAGAAAAGGCAAGGGAGAGATAAGCCTAAAATGCTGGAGAATTTGCAAGAAATACCAGTCAGTAAATATGTACAATTTGCTGTCTTTTCCTCTTTTTTAAAAAAGAGGATAAATTCCCTACATACCACTGAAATTGATCCCGATCCCGGATATACCACTGAAAAAAATATGGTTCCTTCCATGCCACTGAGTTTTTACTTTATGCCCCTAATTGCCACTACTGTCATTTCCGTTAGGTCCAATAGCCGTTAACCCCCAAAAGGTTACAAGATTCTTCTCAATATGCCCAAATTACCCCTGGTCCCACATGTCAGCATATTACCCCTCTTTGTCCTCCTCTAGCCCAACCATGGCGACCACACCCCACCACATCTGCAAGTCACTGTTCTCCTCCGCAATGGCCTCCTCAAACCCCAGCAACCACGCCTGATGCAGCTTGCAGGTTCCTCCTTCACCGACAGCGATGACCACATTGTGCCCCGGCCAGTTCAGATCTGCCCTTCCCCACCTCCTTCTACTACCCCTTGACCGTCGCTAGCTTGGTCTCACTGGTGGCGCTGGTGGGAGGAGGGGAGGAGGCCGTCGGGAGGTGGGGATGCGGCGACCCAGGTTGAGGTGCATGTCAGCGGTGAGGACGAGATGCAAGTTGACGGTGAGGATGATGCGTAGGCCTAGTCGACGGGATAATGATGTGGAGACATGGCTGCCTAAGACAAAAATGAAGGGGTCCCTGATGGATCTGGTGGTCCCTGAATGGATCCAATCATCCCACGTCGCGCCGATGCCGGATCCGGCTACCCCCAGCAGTGTCGCCACCTGCCCCCTCTGCTCGCTTCGGCCGCCCCCTATCTCCTCCGCTTGCTTTGGCCACTCCCCTGCCTCCTCCGCGTCGATGTCAAATCTTGCCACACCGATTATGGACACAGTCGCCCCCCGGCCGTGTCACCACCTGCCACCTTCGCTCGCTCCAGCCACCTGCAACGCCGCTGAGCGAACGGCGGGAGGTGGCGGCTGAGGTGGGGCCGACAAGGGAGATGGGGCAGCCACCTCCGAGCACGAACAGTGGGAGCTAGGAGGTATGGGTGGAGGCAGAGTCAAGGCCGGTAGTGATTTGGTTTCCTCATGATTTGGTTTGCTCGGTGGATAGAGACCATTGATTCGTCCTGCTTGGTGAAGTTTGCCCAGTGGATGGAGCGGATGGCAAGGCCAGTGACGGTGGTATGCCAATGCGTATGGAGGAATAGGAACAGGGAACAGGTGGAATGGTGTAACATCCCAATTTTCTGAGCTTAAAAAAATCTTTTGACTAGTTACTTGTTGAAAAATACATTATTTGAATTTTTATTATTTTTATTTAAAGCTTAATATAGACTTGTCGGTGTATTAGAACCGATCTTACGTAAAGATTATTTGATTCGGGGGGTCTCCTAGAAATGAAATCACGCAGAGTAGTTGACACGGGATGTTTAGACAGGTTCAGGCCTTCTCCGGAGAGAATAATAACCCTAATCCTGTGTGGTGTGGTATTCTTAATGATCGAGTAAGAAGCTAAGACTATTACAGAGAATCTAACCTCCCTCTCTACTCGCCTCTGATGTCCTTATATAGTCGTGAAGGAGTAACCGTTTTGCCCTGCGGAAGAGGCGCCTTAATTGAGCCAGTAATGGGCGTGTGATGGCAGTAATTACCGGCGCATTAGCTTCTCCACGCCGTCTGGCAATTATCATTCAAAGATAATGGGGCATTTAAGCACTATTACTACGCGGGATAGTAGTGCGTGCAGACCGTTCGGATTCCTTAATCAATTGGACCCACTCGCCTGTAGGTTTGATTATAAGGTGGTCGTAGTTTACCTGGTCGTAGAAGGACTTACGACCAGGTAGCAGTCGTAGAAGGACTTGCGACTATGTAGTGGTCGTAGAAAGACTTACGACCATGTAGTTGTCGTAGAAAGACTTACGACCATGATATAGTCGTAGCAAGACTTACGACTATAGGGGTGATTGTAGAAGATCTTACAATCACTTGGTAGGCCTCTCCCTTATAGATATAAGGGGTACTTCTGGGGACTATGTGACATCATATTTACCCATAATAAGAATTATAGATAAAAGATAAAATGAGGATTATCAGATCCTCGTCATCTAGCCCCCCAGCTTCAAGTGAAAGTAACTTACTTGGTAAAGGTTTCGTAAATGGACTTACGACCATGAAAATGTCGTAGAATGATAGTCGAAGGAAAAAAAAACTCTTCGACATTTGAGTGCTGCTTTGACCAGGAATTTGCTTGGTCAGGAAGGTTGCTTACAACTATCAAAAATTCATAAAAACCCCTACAATTGTGTAGTAGGGCGACCAGAAAGATTTGGTCAAGAAAGTAATTTTGTTTGGAGGTGACAAAACGAACCTAACTTTCCTGAACAGACCGTTTGGGGAATTTACAAACAATTTCCACAGATCTGTTGATGAGACGGTTCCCGAAGCGATTGCAATCGTGAAGATTGCTTACGACTATCAAAAGGTCGTAAAAACCCCTACGACCGTCTGGTGGTCGTAGTAGGGGAATCGGAGAAAAAAAACTCTTCCGATTGATACTTCCTTCGACCAGAAAGACTTGGTCAAGAATGTAATTTCGCTTGGGGGTGACAATACGCACCTATTTTTCTCGAGCGGACCATCCGGGAATTGCAACCGCTCTCATAGACTTGTCCGATGAAGCGGTTCGAAGCGGTACAACCATCTCCCATAGACCTATAGCGAGAGCGGTTTAGAAGCGGCGGAGATCGTCTTGATTATAAAACTTACCGGGAGGTAGACTTGGGTTTTACCTTTCCCCAAATCACTCATTTGTTCTTGAGCTCTTGCTTTCTCCATCCTCGACTAGGTTTCATCTTCTCACGCTAACCCAATCAAAAACTCTTGCTTACGGCGAAATGGCCAAGAGAGTTTCGAATGGGAGGAATCGGAGATGGATGCGACTAAGATCAAGATCTTGGTCGATCTTTGGGAAGATTCCGAAAAGGCTCGGTGAAGTGGATTCGGCTATCGGCGACCTTGCGGCCATCGGGGAAAATGGGCAAATCCCGTCTTCCAAGCGTATTGTGAGTCGCCTTCGATTGCTGCCCACCCCTTTCTTCTGATGAGTACTCGAACACTTTGGGGTGGGCGGTGAACTTAGGTCCCAATTCTATTACCATGTTGAGTGTGTTCGTGTATGCATGCGGCGTGCACAGGGATTCGGCGGATCTCGGTGTTCCAATATTATTATGGGATGGCTCGTCAAACGGAATCGCCGGAAGGCTGCGATGCAAGCTCCACGACTCGAAGTCGAAGGAGTATATTGAGTTTCACCGGTCTTCGTGGCGGGTGGAGGAAGAGGTGGTTCTCTTTGGAAGGTCACCTCTGAAGACGACCTTTCTTTCGGGGAAGAGTCTGCTGAAAAGAAATCTTCATGGGACTCAACCCCTGAAGATATCAGTAGGATTAGCCCTTATATTCAAGCTATTAAGGACTTGAAGGAAGAAGGGTGGCCGGATGGCATGTGGTGAAGGATTTCATCACACGCCGAATTAGTCCTTGAAGAAAGCGAGCATCTCCTATGTGGAGATACTCGGGAAGAGAGACAACCAGAGACTATGAGGAGGGTAAGTAATTTGTCGACTTAGCTCTCGGTTTGATCTTTCTCAACCTTGTCTAATGTTCTTATCTGTTTAAACAGATCTTTCACAGGCTGAGGTTGACTCTAGAGTCAGACTCATCTGCGAGAAGTCTCCACCACTCCGATGGGCGGTTCCTCAAGTCATTGCGGCTTTGTCCGCAGATGAAAGGATAGAGCGCCTAAAGGTAATCAAAAAAGTTGATTCTTTCTTTAGGACTTTATAGTCGTAGAAGATACTTATGACTAAAGGTGATCGTAGAATATCTTACGATCAGGAAAGAGTCGTAGAAAAACTTACGACTTGGTACTTTGTCGTAGAAAAACTTACGACTAATTAGTCATTCTTCTTTTTCTGTTTTGCTTTACTGAAAGTAGGCATGGAAAATCGTCGGGACTGACGAAGAAGTCGTCTTGATGACTATTGGTATTGGGTTGTCGAAAGACAAAGGCTCGGCTCCTCCCTCTAAGAGGCGTCGACTTGTAAAATCTGCCGAGCAAGGGGGAGCAAGCTCGAGCTCGGTCTTTCGACCGGACCCTCTACAAGACTGCGGCATTTGTAGCTATATCTGAAGCCGAGGCCATGACCTTGGCCGAGGAGGTTGAGGCGGTGAATCTCTTAAGCGCAAACCTCGCAAGGCTAAGGTACCCTACGTTATGACAAAGAATCTTTCATGAGTTTACGCCACTCCTAGTTTTGTTAGGCAAGCTGGAAAAGGAGAATTGGAAAGATTTTGTGTCTTTATGAAGGACGATCTTTGCATCGGCACAACTCGCGGTGAGGCGATCTTTGCTCTTGGAATGGTCGAGACCGATCTCGGCCATCCAGAGAATCGAGAAACGAGCTCGGTTCTGTTCAAACTCTACGACGAGGCGTGGTCGTGGTGAGCCAAGTGTTGAACCTCGACCGGGCGTGGTCGTGGAGAAGAAGAGGTCCTCCGTTGGGAGGATTGCTCCAAAATTCTGGTTAAGACCGAGTGCAGAGGTATGTGAAATTTACTAAAGTATAAGAATGACATTTACCTTTTTCTTTTCACAACTGATTTGCTTTTCTTTATTTGATCGACTTCTTGGTCCCAGGGAATGCTTATTTGAAGTCCATTGCCATCCTTGACTCGAGGAGGTGGCAATGGAGGTGGTTGAAGCATCACCCTTGGCCCGGTGTGGTGATGAAGTCGAGACTCGAGTAACTCCACATCTGCTGAAGTCGTAGCTACGACCCTTGAAGTAGCGGTATTCTTGTTGAGGTGACCGCTATTTCTTGAGGTCGTAGAAACAACAAGAGCATTGTGGAAGCCTCTCGTCAAAGCGGTGACCAGCTTGTGCACCGCTCTGGGAAAGAAATTGTAGGGGCGTTCCTTCCCTACCCAAAGAGATTCTGAGAACCGAAGGAGAAAATTTCAACTTCTGTGGTGACTTCTTTGGGCCTGCCTCCGTCGTAGGGTCCTCTGCTTATAGATCTCGTGACCGAGTCCCCCATCCCAAAGATATTCCCAATACGGAGAATACTTTTGATAACGAGCGCCTCGAGAAGGTGTGGTGGGACAAAGTCGCGAGGATAGATAAGGCGAGAACCGGACCTTGTATATTCGATGTTTGCTAGGACGACTATAAATGTAAGTATCTTCAAAATACTTATATATGTGACTTTCTTTCTCTTCTCACTGTTTCTTTTTTGCAGAAAGCTCTAGAGCAAATTGCTGTTGTCGGTGAGTACCATCGACAACTTTTAGAGCTAAGACAGGAGAAAGAGCTACTCTGTGCAAGAGCAGAGATATGGTAAGTCACTTATCATTCATAATTATTTTCGACTTAAATACTCGTATAATGTTTTACGAGAATAGTCATGGAAGAAACTCATGACAAAGTACTAGTCGTAAAAAGCTTACGACTACTTACAACCAGGTAGTGGTCGTAGAAAGACTTACAACCATATCGTAGTCGTAGAAAAACTTACGACTAGGTCAGTAGTTGTAGAAGTACTTACAACCATTCGGCTGATGTTTATCTTCGTTCTGTTCTTTGTAGGTTAAGCGGTGATACGAAGACCTTAGTGACTCACTCGACTATGAAAAGAAGAGTCGAGGAGGCTAAGGAACGAAGTATTAGTCCTCTCGGATAGACTTGAGAGTCTCTGCATCTAAAAGATTGCAGGAAAAAATAAGCGATAAGTTCTAAACTTAAAGCGCTTTTGATCTTTAACCTTTACCGACTCTCTTTTCTTCTCGGATAAAGAAAAGAGATGCGAAGCTCTGCATCGAAGTTCAAGAAAAAGCTTTGGTCATTCGGGAGTTTTCCGTATTACCACGAATAAGGATCAAGAACTTGAGGTCTTAGAACTCGATTAACGGTAAGTAACTCTTTACTGTTATCCTTTTGAGTATTTTCCTTTTCTAATGCCAATTTCTTGTTGAAATTGTTGTCCAATTGAGAAGCCTCGAGGTGAAATCCAAGAAAAACCTTGATCTACAATGAGTCCATCGCATCGCTAAGATGAATCGAGAGGACATCGAGCATGGGAGAAAAACACCTGAAACCATTGCTTCCCATCGAGAAGAGGTTAAGCTGGATTCTCAATTAGTAGGTAAGAAATGCTTTTACCTATAATTATCTTTGTGCTATCTTCCTCCGAAGTTTATTTTCGTTTGACCGATTTTATTCTTTTGAACAAGTGGTGAAAACAAGAAACTTCAGCGAGGCTTCGACTTGTACCCAACAGGAGATGGAGTTGATGAAGACTAGTCTTCAAGGCAACATCACTCTCTGAACAATATGCTTAGTGAGCTACATTACGAGGAAAGACTCCTCGAGAAGATACCATAGTTGCTCACACAAGTACCATTGGGAACAAGTCGGAAAATTGCAGAAATGGTGACCACTCGAAGACTAATCAATTTGAATCAATAAGGGAGGCGATCGAAGCTGCGATGAAGTTACGCTTTGGCGAAACTTAAAGCTCAAGACCCCGCCTTAATGTTAAACCAATCGAAGCCGACTTGACATTGTCACGAATCGAGAGCGGAGGAAATGCGATCATTGGCAAAAGGTCGGAGGAAATCGAGAGGCTTGAGTAATCTTGTAACGATTGATTTGTTGAAATATATGATCCATCTTATTTCTGAAAATTATCTTGTCGAATAGTTAGTAACTCAAAAGATAATAAGCGAATGAAAGAAATGAAGTCAAATTAATAACTTTATCCTAGCCCCCCTATTTGCTTAGATTGTAATCTAAGTAACTAGTGTTTGAAATGGAGTTTACGAAAACAAAGAGAGGTTTGTTTAACTTATAGTTTTTGTTATGGTTGTCAAGCACTTGGTGAAAGAGTAGAAACGACTCGACACTAGGAAGTTCCTTCTAGTGGGCAAGACCACGTGCGAGAGAGAAAAGGCTTCGACTAGGTGATGTTACCATCTCCGACTAGTTTAATCAAACCAAGAACGACAACTTGAGTTAAGCAAGCGTCTAGAGGACTTTAATAATTCGTTAGCCCTTTTACGATGGACTCGATAAGTCTTTTCGGTAGCAAAAAGTAGGAGGCGAGCGCTAGGAAGTTCCTTCTAGTGGGCGGGACCACATGCGAGAGGAAAAACTTCGACTAGGTGTGTCTCTTCCTTGACCGATCAAAGCGAAGCGAGTACATCAAAGGTGGTCGAATAAATATATCAAGTGTACTCTACTTAGAATATTTTTGGAAATCTTGAAAAAATAAACTAAGATTGAGAGAGTTGGCTCTGAGAACATTTATTGGATAAAACCGAGCTCTTTGTATTGGTGAAAAATGAGTAAGCAGTCGATGCTAGGAAATTCCTTCTAGTGGCGAGAACCACATGCGGATAGGAGAAGTTTCGACTAGATGATGTTACTTGTTTTCGACCGGTGTAAAGAAAGCGTGTGTTTTTGTATCATAGTCGAAAGATTAAAAAGCACTACTCAAAAAATAAGGCAAGAGAGGTAGAAAGAACACGGACTTTTATTGCACGAGAAATTGGTCACACATAGAATTTGCGTGGCGGTCGATGTTCCAAGAGTTTGAGAGAACTGTCCATCTTCCATCGCTAGTCGTGCAGACCACTGTAGGGTTACTTCGACCCTTGTGTAAGGACCTTCCCATTTGGGGAAAGTTTATTCGATTAGACTTGGATTGGCGAGCCTCAATACCAAGTCACCTACAAAAGTGTGAGGTTGGACCTTACGATCATAGTATCTGCGCGAGGCTTGTTGGTAGGCCGCGAGCGGATTAAGGCTAGGTTTCTCCTTTCTTGAGTAGGTTAATGTCATCGCTCGAAGTTGTTCTGATCCGAGTTGTTGAAAGTTTCAACTCGTGTCGACCGTAATTTTAGCTCGGAGGAAGCATGGCTTGACTCGAACACTAGAAAAAATGGTGTTTCTCCTGTTGCTCATTGGTGGTCGTCTGACGCCCATAACACGGAGGGTAATTCTTGTACCCAAGCCCCGGCGCTTAACAAGTGGTCGAAGACTCGGGTTTTAATTCCTCGCATTATTTGGCCGTTTGCACGTTCGACCGCCCGTTGCTTTGGGGATGTGCAGCGAAGCATAGCATAATTTGGTACCCAACTCGTCATAAAATTCACGAAATTTTGCACTTGCGAATTGTTTACCATTATGCGTAATTATCCGACTCGGGACTCCAAATCGGCTAATTCGCATCTCATCATGAACCTTTTCTTTGCTTAGATGTTATCGATTCTGAGTTCACTTCAATCCATTTGTGAGCGTGTCAATGGCCACAAAAGGAATTGAAACCTCTGGAGCTTTGGGAAAGCGGTCCTAGGATATCGAGACCCAGTGCAAAAGGCCAAGAAAGAGGTATTATCTGTAATGCTTGAGTGGTTGGTGTATTTGTCTACCATGGAATTGTACTGGACACACTTTTTAACCACCTCCTTAGCATCATACGAGTGTCAGAGGCGGTAAAACCTTATCGAAAGGCTTTACCAACCAAGGTTACAGTAGGATGCATGTGTCCCACAGATGCCCTTTGTGTATATCGTGAAGGAGTGTTATTCCTTCGTTTTGCGGAATGCATCGCATGAGTATCCCTTGAGTTCCTCGTTTGTAGAGGACTCCTTCGACCAAAGTATACATTTTGGCTTTTTGGGATAAGCGATGCGCCTCAAGATCATCTTGCACGGAACCCTTGCGAAGATACTCGTAGATGGGAGTCATCCGGATATCCTCGTAGTCTAATGAGGCCATCTCAATAGGAGGTGTCTCGGTTCTTCGACCAGAGGCGGCTTTTGGAGTTGCTCAAGAAAACCCCTTTTGGTACCATAGATCGGAAGAAGCCATCCGAGCAAGTTGGTGCGAGAAATTATCCTTCGAGGATGAATTGTACCTCGAAACCTAAAAATGCTTTTCTAGCTTGCGAACTTCCGATAAGTATTGAGACATTGTCGAGCTAGAGCACCTTGGTACTCTTTCCGAGCTTGATTCACGACTAGTTGAGAGTCTCCTCTCACGAGTAGTCGGCGAATTGAGAGTGCTTTCGCGGCTCGTATGCCGACTAGCAAACCTTCGTACTCTGCCACATTATTAGTGGCACGAAAGTTTAATTGTATGGCATACTTTAAGGTTTCTCGGTAGGAGATACCAGACCACCCGACCCGAGCCACTTAAAGTAAGTGACCGTCAAAGTACATCATCCTTTGGTCGTGGGAATCGTCTTGGGGATCTGAGCAGTTCGAGATTTGTCCATTCGGCGACAAAGTGCGCCAAGATCGGGATTTTATGGCCGTTCGGGACTCGAAATGGAGGTCGAACTCCCAAGTTCGTGACCATTTTGCCATGCGTCCATTGTTTCCTTATTATGGAGGATTGCTCCCAAAGGAAACTCGGGCAACACGACTATTTTGTGCGCTGAAAATAATGCCGCGATTTCCTCGAAGACATGAGGAGGGCATATAGAAGTTTTGGACTTGAGGGTAACGCTCCTTAGGCGTGTAAAACTTCGCTAACGTAGTAAACCGGTTGTTATGCGTTTTCACGTTCTACGACTAATATTGCGCTTCTTTGCTCGTGGCGTGGCGGCTAGGTAAATTAAGAGCGTCTCTTACGGCTTTGGAGAAACGAGCAGGAGCACTCGAAAGATACCTCTTGACATCCTCAAAGCGCGTTTGCCTCGTTCGACCACTCAAAACCTTCATGTCTCTGAGAAGTTTAAAGAAAGGTAGTCCTTTTTCTCCTAGTCGTGCGATGAAACGACTTAAAGCCGCCATGCACCCAGTGAGTTTCTGGACTTCCTTTTTTGTGTTTGGAGGACGCATCTGGAGGATGGCCTTTATTTTTTCAGGATTTGCTTCGATTCCTCGTTCAGATACTAGGAATCCAAGCAATTTTCCTGAAGAAATTCCAAACACACACTTCTCTGAATTGAGTTTTAAGCGGTGCTTTCTGAGGTTGTCGAATGTTTCTTGTAGGTCAGTGATATGATTAAGTCTCTTAATGCTTTTTACGACTAGATCATCAACATAGGCTTCCAAATTCCGGCCTAATTGAGATGAAAAAGTCGATTGCATTAGGCGTTGAAAAGAAGCACCGGCATTCTTTAGACCAAATGGCATTTTGACATAGCAAAAGGTACCAAATGGAGTAATGAATGCGGTCTTTTCTTCATCGTTTAAACACATATTGATCTGGTGATATCCATAATATGCATCTAAAAAACTTAATATCTCACAACCTGCAGTAGAATCAACCAGCTGATCGATACGAGGTAAAGGGAAATCATCTTTTGGACAAGCTTTATTAAGATCAGTAAAGTCCACGCACATCGCCATTTGCCGTTTGACTTTTTGACCATTACTGAGGTTAGCCAACCACTTTGGGTGGTTGACTTCTCTTATAAAGCACGCTTTAAGTAGCTTATCAACTCGATTTAATAGCATCTCGTCGATCGGGGCAAATCTCGTAATTTTTGTTTCTGGTACTTTATCGGCCGTAAAGCTAGCGTGCTCGATCACCTCCACAGGGACTCGGGCATGTCGGATGTTTGCCACGCAAAGACATCTGCATTAGCTCGGAGGAAGGTAATGAGGGCGTCTTCCTATTTGGGGTCGGAATTCTCCCGATGCGAGCAGATCTTGAGGGCTCTTCAAGCGTCGGAGGAATCTCTTTGACTTGGTCGTTCGGCTTTGGTGCGACTTTGAAGCCCGACTTGCTAGTCGAAGGTGACTTTCATCTCGAGTTGGTATTTGACCAACCATCTCGAGGATCGACGATCATGACTATCGCCATCTTTTGTCACATCTGAATGGTGATCACTCCTTTGGGACTGGCATCTTAAGACATTGATACCCGTAATGAGTAGCCATTAAGAATTTTGCCAAAGTTGGTCGTCCGAGTATGGCGTTATATGTGTCGAAATCGACCACATCAAAGGAGACTTTCTACGTCTGAAATTACTTGGTGAGCCAAATGTTAAAGGAAGAGAAACTTGGCCAATAGGTTTGGTGAAGACCCGATGCGATTCCATGAAAGGAGTATCGTCATCGCCTTACCTTTGTCCCGGTACTTGCATCTCGTCCGGGGCATTAGTAAATAATATGTTCAAAGAAGCGCCACCATCAACCAACACTCGATTGACCCGACATTATTGATGGTGGGTTCGACCCAATCGGATATCGACTGATCGACTCGTAGTGATTGGGCGATCATCCTTCTCAAAAGAGATGGTAACTTCCGACCACTTGGTAATTTATTGTGAGAGGAGTATGTATGGAATTTACCTCTCGTCCGTGACTTTAAGTTGTCGTTTGGAGTCGTATGTCGATGATCCTCCGTAGATGTGCTCAACGGTATGTTGCGGATCTTGGAGCGGCATCTCCTCATCATCAAGCGACTTTTGGCCACTCGTATGTCCTACCTTTCGAGTAGGGAGTGGTGCTTTCTTGGTGTAGTAGTCCTCGAGCTTTCTTTGAAAAACTTCGGCGATTCTTGGAGGTCATGTCCTTCCTTTTTATGAAAAGGACACCACCTTGGTTTGTCGTTCCTACGATCGGGCGCTTACCTTTGCCTTGATCGAGTGCGACTTGGTGGTTTGGGGCTCTCCATCTTTACGCGAGAACCTCCTTGGAACCACCGGTTTGTGGTTTTGACTTTTATTTTCTTCTTGGACTTTTTGCTTTTTATCCTTACCAACTTCACGGCTCTTGAGGAGTATATGTTTCTCGATCGATAGTGTTGTTCCACTCATTGCCTCGAAGCGATTGCATATCGATCGGCCATCTCGAAGAGTTCAACTTGATGTTGGGAGGATTCAAAGCAATGTCCTCCGTTATCCTTCTACTACGGACTCCTTGCTTAAAAGCCACGATCACGGAGGAATCGAAATTTCCATAATTGAGTTCTGAACGACTAAAGCGTTTGATGAATTGGCGCAAAGTCTCGTTGTTGTTACATTTTATCGGTGCAAGTCGTCTTCTTTTCGGGCGGTTGTATGTGCCTTGGAAATCGCTGTAGAAGATCGCAGAGGTGTTGCCAAGAGTAGATCGACTCGAGTGGTTGGTTTAATAACCACGATCGAGCGGATCCTTCGAGCACGATCGGAAGGTAATTCGCCATTACATGCTCTCCTCCTCCTGCTTTGCTCGGACGGTGTTGTATAGATCTGAAGAAATTCGATGGGATTTTGAGATCCATCAAATTTCTCCATGTTCACCGGCGAAAATGAGGTGGCGTGAAGCGCTCGAAGGTCGGCGAAAATGCGGCATCCGGTAATCACTTCTTGCGCCTTCTTTGTAGGAAAGAAGGGTTAATGTCACCGGTGATCGTATCTGACGATACCCGTGTGGTGACTGATACGTAGTAGGTCTTAGTTCTCTGAGGGAATACTCCTCGTACTCCACCGTTGTGAATTTCTTTGTCGAAGTGGTGAATGATCACCTCTCCGAGGGGCTTCTTGATCTTCAGCCGATCGAAATGTATTTCTCCGAATAGGGGATCGATTCGACTTATGGCCGTGTCGATTCCTTCTTAGAGAAATATTCGATTGACTGGTAGCTGAGGAAGTCGTATTGCTACGACTACCTGAATGTTGTCGATGAGGTACCTCCAGTCTTGTCATCATAGTTCGAAGTCTTTGCGTAATCTCTTCAGCAAAGAGATCGTACCCTGGCGTTCGAGCAAGCTCTTGACTGGGATTCTCGAGCAAGTCGTTGATGTCCTGGAGTTCTTGTACCTCCTCCGACTGGTGTTGAATGCGCCCAGGCAGGTTCTTCTGGACTGCAATTTTCTTTCTTCTGACAACATCAAAATCCTCCTCATCAGGTCTTTAAGGCCTTCTTAGTGGAGTGCAAGAATGTCGAGGATTTCCCTCGCGTTCATCAGAGTGTTGGTTCTCTCTGCCAACGGTGGTGCCCTTGCCATTACCACGAGGGGGCGCAGTGTGTGATCTTCGGGGAGTGTTCTTATCTCGGCCTCCATGAGGTGACCACGATTTGGGGAAGGGCGAAGACCTCCGTTGATGATTCTCACTTGCGCTCGAGGCCTCCCGCTTGAGGAGTGCTCGAGAGACACCATCTGGCGACTTGGGTAATCCCCTCGGTAGGGGAACTCCGGGTTATAAGCGTCTCCGTTCGCAAATGAGATCTGCGGGAGGCGGTCGAATTTGCGAGAAAAGCATGCTTGATCCCACCCTCTGGAGTTACCACGAGAGAGGATCACTAGATCTTTGGTGGAGTCTGGAATGGTGGCTCCCGAACTTGACTTACCAAGTCGGACCGCCTTAAGGGACTTGGACACTTGGAGAAAAACTCTCGTCGTGTTGTGAGTCCTCGTGGGAGCGGTCTGGTCGGATTGACCCTTGTCCTTTGAGGGAATTGGCTCCTCTGTTGGGCGTATTGTTGTGGGGATAAGGATCCTCCTCAACTCCATTAATGGGATGGTTTCTGGAGAATAATCTCGGAGGCAACATCACCATCGGCGGATGCATCACTCGGCTCGTAGTCGGCGGCATCCATGTCGGCGTCTGCGTGTCTGCCAAGTCAAACCAGTTCTCCTCGTTCCATTCTCCCGCCATGATTGCATGAGATTGAAAAAGAGAGTATGTTGACAAGAGATTACGGAAGATCCCCACGGTCGGCGCCAGCCGCGGTGTATTAGAACCGATCTTACGTAAAGATTATTTGATTGGGGTCTCCTAGAAATGAAATCACGCTTGAGTAGTTGACACGGGATGTTTAGACAGGTTCAGGCCTTCTCCGGAGAGAATAATAACCCTAATCCTGTGTGGTGTGGTATTCTTAATGATCGAGTAAGAAGCTAAGACTATTACAGAGAATCTAACCTCCCTCTCTACTCGCCTCTGAAGTCCTTATATAGTCGTGAAGGAGTAACCGTTTTGCCCTGCGGAAGAGGCGCCTTAATTGAGCCAGTAATGGGCGTGTGATGGCAGTAATTACCGGCGCATTGGCTTCTCCACGCCGTCTGGCAATTATCATTCAAAGATAATGGGGCATTTAAGCACTATTACTACGCGGGATAGTAGTGCGTGCAGACCGTTCGGATTCCTTAATCAATTGGACCCACTCGCCTGTAGGTTTGATTATAAGGTGGTCGTAGTTTACCTTGTCGTAGAAGGACTTACGACCAGGTAGCAGTCGTAGAAGGACTTGCGACTATGTAGTGGTCGTAGAAAGACTTACGACCATGTAGTTGTCGTAGAAAGACTTACGACCATGATATAGTCGTAGCAAGACTTACGACTATAGGGGTGATTGTAGAAGATCTTACAATCACTTGGTAGGCCTCTCCCTTATAGATATAAGGGGTACTTCTGGGGACTATGTGACATCATATTTACCCATAATAAGAATTATAGATAAAAGATAAAATGAGGATTATCAGATCCTCGTCAAGACTTTCGTACCAAAATAATTTAATATGGTTAATCCCAACAGTAACAATTGTCAAAACCATTTTATTTGGATTCTATGTGCTTAGATATATTTTATAGAATTTTATAGAATTTTTCTGAGTGTATTTGCTATTTATTTAGATTTTCAGTATTTATAAAAAAGAAAAACCTAGTTTAAATTCTGTAACAGTAATTGGGCCAAAACCCAACTACTATTCCGAGTCGGCCCAACCCCATCGGCCCAATTCCCCATCCGCTCTCCCGCCGCGGCCCGGTCCAACCCCCGCTCACACGCGCCGTCACCTTCTCCCTCTGCGAGGTGGGCCCCGTACCTTCGTCTTCGTCTCCTTCGCGCGAGCGTCGCCCGACACCGTCATGGCTGGCCGAAGCTCAAGCCTATCCGACAAAAGCAATCTCCAACTGATTTGCTTCGGGAAAACACGTCAAACTCTATCCTTTTCTTTTTACCGAATCCGGCGGAATCAAGTCCCGAATCAAACTCAATCTCTAAGAACCAACCAAATCTGAAACGAGTGCGATTTGGGGTTTCCTTATCGGATCGTGATCTTGCGCTATAAATAGCCCCTAGGGCTCTTTTGGACCACCTCATCCCGAATCCCAACCCTGTTTTTTCTCCTAATGCCCTGGAGGCGGCACAATCGTGAATTAGTATTTCGGTGCCGAAGCTCAAAAACCTCAAATTCCTCCGCCGCTGGCAACACCTTGCCCCCGCGGAGCACACCGTCACCATTCACATAGCAGCCGCAACCTCAAAAACCACTTCATTGCCCCGGAGCTTCATTGGTGCTCGTCCTCGACAAAGTCCGTTGATCGTTCTCCGCCCGGCGTTGACTCCGACCACCACCGTCAACCCCTCACATCGGCAAGGGTATTACTGAGTCCGCAATAGCAATGTCTACCTGTTGCACGCACTTGTCGCCGGTGTCGCGCCGCCGCTCGTCGTTGTCGGCTGGTCCAGAAGCTCTCGCCGGTGACGCTGTCATCACCAGCCACGGGACATCACACATCATCGCCAAATCATCCGACACATCAACACTTTTGTTTATGTGTCACATACGTGTCGGTCCAGTCAGCATTGACGTAGCACGAGTTCACCTTAACATCAGACCTATTCTCCATAAACCTAGTTCATCATGAGCCTTTTCTCTATCATGTGGTCCCCACTGGGCAGAGCCACTATTCCGTGAGCCATACACCTGTAGACTCATAAACCCTTGAGTGGACTTGGTCTATAGACCAAGGGCCCACTGTCAGTCTTAGTAAGGTTTTCTGGATTTGTTTTTATTTCTGAAAATCTTAGCTGATGTCATGTTGATGTCATAAATCCCTTTTTTAGTAGAAAAATAATTTGACAATTCTGGAAATCCAATTTAGGGTATTTTATGTAATTTCAAAATTTCAAAGCCCATATCTTTTGCATCCGAACTCCGATTGAACCCATTCAATTTTTTAAAATTTATATAAATTTGAGATATATTTATTTATGATATTTATTTATTTATTGGAGTTTTTTGCCTATGTTATTTATTTATTTTTCTTTATTTATTTCGTTTGCGAGTAGACGTTAATTCTTCGGAGGCTTTTGAAGAAGGAGAAGTGCCTCAAGATCAAGACCAGTACCTAGAACTATTCCAAGGCAAGTTATACCTTTGATCATATTGAACCCAGTTTTCAAAATAGTTTATTTCAATGTATTGCATTCTATTTCAAGTATTTATTTAAATGCTTTTGGGTTTAGTTATTAATCCAAATTGTTATGCCCACCTTGTCTATTATTATGCCATGATCTTTTGTCACCCTAGATTGGTTCATTATTAGTTGGTATTATCGTAGCACCAACGTGCGTTGGTTAGATACGAGTAGATTGCTTAGCCATGCTACGAGTCATCATTTCATGTGAGTTGCAAATATAAACTTGACTAAGTGGTTATAGAACTGTGTGATGAAATTGTATGTGCTGTGTGCTATTACTCATTGATGGCATGTATTGCACTTAATCAACAGGGTGAGAAAAGATTTAGACTGAGGCAAGTGGTGGATTCTGTGTGATATGGTGGAGCTGTGAGCTGGAAATGTTAATCTGTGTAACTTAGTTAGAAATTGGAAGTCTTGCCTTGGTCAATTAAAGACTTAACTTTGTGCGTCATTGAACTGAGCCTTATTGTACAACCACATGCCTGGTATGGGACAAGCCTAACTTAGTAGGTTATGAAATCTTATCATTGACAACTCAGATTGTAGATTAAGCTGTGTGATGGGTTGGAGGTGTGTTTATCACATTGCGGGACGGTTCGCCGCATCCCTGTCCAACGGTGTGTGTCGTACCCAAACATTGTATGTATCGGTTGGACGCAGTAAAGCACATCGGGAGTGTCAATGTTGAGATGAAGTTTATAAAAAGTTTTGTTACTGTCAGTTCTAGTTACACTGATTGTATCTTGTGGGTAAAGTGTACAATCTCTGCAGAGTGTTTTAATCAATCTATTCGAATAGCCTCGTCCGTGGTCATGGACATGCTCGGGGATTTCACACAAGGGGTAGATTTTCATAAAACATTTGGGAAGGGAGCTGTGTGATCTAAGTCATATGGCTGTGTGAATAACTTGTTTAGACTGTGTGTCTTTGTGAAATCAAATGATAACTTAATAATGTTTATTTGTTTAGAATTATGTTTTCAATCTATTATTTATATTCAATTGCAAATACTGCATTTCTGCGAAAGAACCACATAAGCCATTCCTTTGGAATAATCCATTATCTATAAATTGCATTCTGTGATATGACTTGTGATTACGGTTGTGTACTCATACTTGCTATAACAAATCAACAGAAGTGGAGGAGTCATGGCCTGCTTTTGAAGAGGAGTTCTATGAAGGTGTCGATCGTTAAGGTCTTAATTCCAGTTAGTTGCCTGTGGTGAATTGATGGGTTTTCGCTGAAGTTTATTTATATTCCGCTGCTGCTATTTTATCTATTATCAGCCCTGCGTGGTTTAATAAATGTAAACTCGACAATAAGGTTAAAACCATTAGTTGCTATTCAGATTAGTCGTTTATTCTATTAATCGTCTTGTGTGGATCGATATTCATCTATGTTGACACTGTGTGCACTAGCGTGATCCTGAACTAGTGCAGAATACACAGAGGGTCCACAATTACATTTTTGGGTTCTGACAAAGGGGAGGAAGAAGAAGGGTAAAAATATTTTTCACGTGCTACTTAACAGCAAAGTGACGGAAGGGCGACGAGTGTGGCACGAAAGGGCACCAAATTGAAACTCAGTGGCATAGAAGGAATCATATTTTTTTAGTGGCATATCTGGGATCGGGAAAACTTTCAGTGGCATGTAGCGAATTTTCTTTTTTAAAAAGTATATACAATTTGGTGACGTTGTGTGTATCCAAATTTTCTTGACATGCTAGCACATCGATCTATATGGGGCTAATTCCTTAATTGCCATTAGAGGTTGGCTGGATCTCTAAAATACCATCGCGAGATTGCTCTTCTCTTTATTGCCATCAGATCTCAACTTTTGTTTCTTTTTTGCCACTCCCATTAGCCTTGTTAGATCTGACCACCGTTAAGCACAAAAAAATTATCAAAATGTCCATTTTACCCCTTCTTCACCCTTCTCTTCTTCCTCCTCATTCATCATCTTCTTCTTCACTCCCGCGACCTCCTGCCACCACCACCACCCCGGCCTCCCCACTCCTGCCGCACTAGGAGAGCGAGGGGAACCTACCGGTGCGGACCATGTGGGCGGAGGGTGGCCGAGGCGGTCGGGCGATGTGCGCCATGGGCGGCGCGACTGGTGTGTTGTGGCGGCAACACTGGGGAGAGGGGCCCGGAGTGGGTGGTGGAGGAAGGAAGAGGACGGTGAGGGGGCACGTCATGCGAGGGGAATAATAGAGATGCTCACTGAGGGTGGAATGGCATCGGTGGTGGCAGAATCGGCCAGGACGAGGGAAGATGATGGCGCTGAGGTGCTTCTGAGGATGAATGACGGAATTGAGTGAGAGGAAAACCTCCTTGGGTGTTGGAACACATTTTGACGTGAACAAAAATGGGGAAGGGCTCACCAAGGCAGTGGGAACGACAAGTAGGGCGACAACTGGGCTCAGGGTAGACAACGGCGGCACGGCCGTTACGAGCGGTCTGGGGTGCAGAAGGAGAAGCGCGTGAGATGAGGGGGTAGAGGGTGTCGGGCAATCTTCATGGACATGGTGATGCTCGTCATGGTTCACCAGGGCGACGGAAGCGATGTGGTGAGCATGGAGGCTGAACGGAGGGGCTTTGCTGTCTCTACTTGCGCGAGGAGATGAAGAAAGGCAGGGGCGGCGTGCTTGGCTTAAGTAAAAGGGAACATGTCGTGGGTTGGCGGCGAGTTCTCGCGAGTGGCTGTTGTGCGTAGTGACGTTCTGCTAGGACAGAGCATAGGAGCAGGCGGGCGACGCGACGCGGCATGGGCGGGCATGGCCGGTGATGAAGGAGGGCTCCAGTGGCGCTCCGGCCGCAGCAGTGTAGTCCTGACTGCAGCACGATGGTGGACTGACAGCAGTCCTGGCTGCGCTCTGGCAGTGAAGGCGACATGTGGGCTGATGAGAGATGAAGAAGATGGAAGAGCAGAAGGGTAAACAAATTTTTTTCACGCACAATTTGACGGTCAACTCATGGTGGACCAATGGGAGTGACAAAAAGGAATGAAAGTTGAGATCTGATAGCAACGAAGGGACGATCAATTTCGTGATAACATTTTGTGGATCCTACCAACTTCTAATGATAAATAAGAAATTAACCCATCTATATGCCTTGTTGGAACACTGAAATTCGCGGTATTCCGAAGAAAATGAAACACCCATTGGACGTGAGTGGTTGTTGGTTTCTCTGCGAAATTTTTCGGTGAGAATCCCGCGTTCCAAATTGTGTATCCTCGTCCCTGAAAGAAAATTGTGTGTCCTATGTGCTCTTACTAATATCCAGAAAGTTTAAACATATTGATGTGTGAATTCTTATCATGGGTTATTCCTGTCCTCTAATTATATCCACCTGACGGCTGACGCACGCCTAGATTTTCCACGGTGCGTCCCACTCAAATCTTCATGGCTCATTGATATTAGATTTGTAACCATCTCACGTGTCTCTCGCCAAGTCGCTCTTATTAACAAACCATAGCTAGTTACATGTCTAAAGGGCGGCCTTTATGGTTGGAAAAAAGACACACATTAGTATTTAGTAGGACTCCCGTGGGAGTCTTACAGCCATACATGAACGATACATGTCTGAAGCTCCAGTAAATTGCTGTCATGTCGTGCATCAGGCAAACAAAAAAAAATTCAAGAAATAAGCAAAGTCTACATAATTACATATCCTTTGCCTCACTAAAGCAAGGGCAGTGCTACGGTGCCGTATCTTTCTCAGATAGCCATTGGCTCAAGAAACAGTGCTTTAGATTTGCTCCTAGTGTTGAAAAGCAGAGGATCCCTTGTCTGAATTAGAGAATTGAGAGTAACATATATGCATTTTTTAACGGACAGTAGGCATGTATGTGATGTCCGTTGTGGATTTTTTTAAAATAATATTTAATTTAAAAGATAATTACAAGAAAAAAATAGTTAGAAAAAAATTACAAAAGTAGGTGTCTGACACCATTTGGAATGACGAAATTTTTCTGTCGCTATTTCAATTGGCGACAGTATCCCTGTCGTTAATTGGAACAGTACTGACATGTTCCTATTGCTAGTTCGCCAATTGAATCATGACGATTTTGACAGTTGAGCTGACGACATGGTCTTATATTTATTTTTTTAAAATTATATCTAAAGAATTCAGCCTAAAGATTTAGTGTATTTCACGAAGTTTTTTGGTGATACTTTATAGTGTCCGCGTAGTTCGGAATCCAAAATTGAGAAGATAACGAAATGTGAAGTTGTAGGACCGTAAAGGCGACTAGGGGGGTGAATAGGCGCTTTCTCAACTTTCTCGCCTAAATCAAATTCAACACGAACTTTACTCCTTTATCTATGAAAGCTAAGAAGGTCAGTAAGCGCACAGTGGAAGCCTTGTGCTGAATTCGATAACCCCGCTCAACCACACGACACAAAAATGGAGAATTGAACCTTTATTACAGGCTGAGATCTGGCGGTCGGACCGGTGAGAGGCAGTGATCGGACCGACGTTCAACGGCGGTCGGACCGGCTTCTAATCAGCGGTCGGACCAGGAGGATATCGGTTCGACCCGCGATCTTGGCCGATGCAAGCGCGGCGGTCGGACGCCGTTACACAACCGGTCGAGACCGGTTCGATCGATCTGAAAAAACCAAACCCAAAACCAAAACGAAATTTGATCCAACTTTTGATTCAACCAATGAAACTTGACCAAATTTTGAGCACACCTCCCTAACGATATTAGAGACCTATTTCTAGCGACGATCCTTCAGATCCACTTCGTAGAAACGATCTCTCAAGGTTTTACCGAAGAAGTGCACAAACCCTAGAAAATATAAAAATCTTGATTCAAGACTTGCTTGTGGGACTTGATGATCTAGATGACTCTAGGAGTATTTCCACACATCAAAGCAAGATAAAATAGGTCAAGAGACCAAGCATAAACCTTTGAATCAAGGAAGCACCAAAATCATCCAAAAGAGAGAAGAACACAAAGGGGACAATTGATCTTTCAAGTAAGCATCACAAGATTGATTGATCACACTAGATGCTTACAAAGCCACTCCAACAAGGAGGACAAGAGCTCACAAAAGAGCACACTCACAATCTCTCCAAACCCTAGCTTCTCCTCTCCTCTCCTCCAAACCCTAGAAAATGAAGAAGGGGGCCAAATGAATGCTTGGGGGTTTTACATCTCCCCCTTTCTATTTATGCTAGAGGCCTAGGGTTTCACTTTTGGGACCCACTCACACATGGGACCCACACATACATAACTATTGAAGCAATCGCCTGCTTCACCACGTGTAGGTTGATCAGCGGTTCTCATCACGTCTCCAAGCCTCTCTTGTCCGAATCCCATCGGAACCTCCCAGAGACTTGCACCGACTTTCGCACCGCCTGATCCAACCGGTATGCGAACTACCGTTCGATCCATCTTGCCCATTACGCACCATGCTTGAGTCACACGACCTCACCCGGTATCCATGATCGTTCTGGACCTCAGCTCTCCAAGCGTAGTCCCGATCCATCTCACCGTTGACGTCGTTGACCTGCAAGCAACCTGCATAGCAATAGACAAACAAATCGTTTCTAGGAACAAGTTCTTCACAACTTGACCCACGTTAGTTCCACAATGCAATATGCAACAATAAAGCATTGAAGTTTACACAATAAACACAATCAATACACAACAATGGTAACAAGGCCAAGTCTCAAGTCATCGTGGTCGGCCGCCCCACAATGCCGGCTCGGCCGATTCGGGCGGTCGGACCGATCCCACAACGGCGGTCGGACCGCCCGAAAAGACTTAGCCAAATTTTCAGCGTGAAAATCCGAAACCTTCTGGAAATTTTAACTCAATAGAACTTTTGACTGGGAGCTGCAAAAATGATGTGACCACATCCAGGAGACTCCCCTCACTTGCCTACACAACCTATTTTTGGCTCAGCTCCAAAAACCACTTTTCATTTTGGCGGTCGGACCGGCAAGCACTGCCGGTCAGACCTTCCCACTGGCCGTTCGGACCGCCGTGTCCTGACAGCCCTGGAGCAAACCCGAAAACGCGACAAATTACAAACCAACAAAGCCATTGCCAATTGACTCATCATCCTGAGATCGTGCACATATCCTCACGATATCCACAGAAGTATAGAATGCGAGATCAACGACGCAATTTGGAACGCGAGTTTAGCAGCGCAATAATACAAATAGCCCCCTTCGGAGTGAAATAATAAAAACTGGGTTTAGGGTTGCCATGCGCGTTGTTATCCCGATTGTATTATTCGTGGAACCAATTCCTTCGAAAAAAGATTACGTAATATTTAATAGTCAAAATTATTAGGAAAAGATATTTAAGTTCGAAATTCTACATAATTTAATTACGAAATACATGACGCGTTGAGTTTGGTTACGTCCATTAGAAACACCAACATACACAAATCAATAAACCGAAATACACCTACGATACATGTGCGCCTTTTTGGAATCTGGAAAAAGGTTGATTGGAATGAAACCGATCACTCCTGGCGGCCCATCGGTCCCTTCCCCTTGTATCTGGACTACCCGTGGCGGTAGCCAGTCTCGAAGTCAACCATGTTCTGCAAGATGAGCTGGACAATTGATTGATGTAAGGATAGCACAACGTAGGGCCAAATTAATAATCAGGATGCAAACTGAACATAACTTACCTCTTTGATACGGACTACGCCCGGGCGATAGGGAGCACTAGGACAGCTGTCGGTCTCACTAGCAGGAGTATTCCCCTTGTGCGCCGCGCGCTCGGCCCGATCGTACCCAGTGTCCTGTTTGGGGGTTCTCCACCACCATCCTGCTCTCCTGGGCTCCTCCGAGACCTTTTCAAAATGGTCAGGTACGTAAGCTTTCCAGCGTTTGAAGGTCTCAGCTCATATCGCATAGTTCAACATGTACTTCTGCTCGATGAACGCCCAATCGTATATGTCCGAGCCATCAACCCATTGGAAGAAGTTACATCGTATCTTTGGCTGCCATTATACGCGAATGTAGTTAGCGATTTGTGGAATAGAACGTAAGATATGAAAAATCTATGTGTGTACAATATTTGCTTACGAGGTTGTTCCCACAGTGTAGTACGCCCAGGCTACCGTCGTCGGGTGTGTGAACTAGATGATCTTAGCTGGTTCTTTGCACACACATTGCGGGGGTGGGAACTCTGGTGGTACCGGCGTATCCTTCATAGAACAATTCGGGTAGGATTTAGCCCTATCGGCACGCCGCTTGAGCTTCCGCAACATCTTCACGTGGAAGTTCACCAACAAGTCCGACATCTCCTTCCTCTCAGTTGTGTGAACCAAGCTTTGGTTATGTGTTGCGCGTGGTGGTGAAGTGTTCTCCTTTGGCTCTCTTCTCCTCCATTTCTCTTCCTCCTTTTATAATGGGTCATTTCGGTCTTAAAAGGTGGCATGACGGAGTGTGGTATTTTCAGAATGCAAGGGTAGTGTTGTAGTGTGTTGTCATTTCAGTCCATAAAAAGTGGCAGTTTGTGGCGTGCTGTGGTGCGTTCTTTTCGGTCTGAAAAGGCGGTGTGGTAGAGTGGGGCCTTTTCGGTCTGAAAAGGTAGTGTCGCAGTGTGTTGTCCTTTCGATGCGCAAAAGTAGTGACATGTGGCTGACGAGGTATTGTCTTTTCGATTACGAAAGGGGTGTGGTATAGTGTGGTCTTTTCAGTGTGAAAAGGCAGCATCAAAGTGTGTTGTCATCTTGGTCTGCAAAAGTGGCCTTGTGTGGCGTGACCAGCTGCAGTCTTTTTGGTTTGAAAAGGCGTGGCGAGTGCGGTCTTTTCGATTGTGCAAATCTGACATCGAAGTGTGTTCTAGCTACTCTTCTCCAACCCAACACACTTAGCCCTAGACTTAGCATGGAATCTACCTAGCTTAAGAAAAGCATCATTAAGCGGGTCATAATGGACTAACCTCATCGAGTCGGAGTACGCCGTCGTCAGCTCACTCGAGGGCCATGAAGCATGCCGAGAAGTTGCCGCCGCCCTGGGATCATGTCGCCCTTCCCATCATCGTTACTCCACCCCTCCACCTCCGTGTCTGGTGACGCGATGGAATGCCTTCTCCTCCATTTCTCTTCCTCCTTTTATAATGGGTCATTTCGGTCTTAAAAGGTGGCATGATGAGTGTGGTATTTTGAGAATGCAAGGGTAGTGTTGTAGTGTGTTGTCATTTCATCCATAAAAGTGGCAGTTTGTGGCGTGCTGTGGTGCGTTCTTTTCGGTCTGAAAAGGCGGTGTGGTAGAGTGGGGCCTTTTCGGTCTGAAAAGGTAGTGTCGCAGTGTGTTGTCAACTCGGTCTGCAAAAGTGACAGCATGTGGCCTGACAGGGTATTGTCTTTTCGTTCTGAAAAGGGGGTGTGGTATAGTGTGGTCTTTTCAGTGTGAAAAGGCAGCATCAAAGTGTGTTGTCATCTTGGTCTGCAAAAGTGGCCTTGTGTGGCGTGACCAGCTGCAGTCTTTTTGGTTTGAAAAGGGGCGTGGCGGCTTACTAGATCTCGATCTACAAAAGTGGCAGTGTGTGGCGTGACTAGGTGTTGTCCTTAAGGTCTGAAAAGGTAGGGTGTCGTGATGCTAACTCCCTCACATGGTTACTCTAGACACAAAAACAAATAGTATCAAAACACGAGACTAGCATAATGTAAGTTGTACATAAATTTATATTTACATGACATGATTGATATTTACAAGAACAAATATCTACTCGCGGACCCTCTTGGGGCATACCCCACGTGTGGCTCCTGGTTCCTTTCGGGGTAGCTACGAGCGCTGGTACAAGTAGGTCAAAGGCTCAAGCGGCCGAGGCACCCTACCAGCCCGAGTAGCCTAAGGTGATGTCGCGAAATCAAAGTCACCAGAGCATGACTCCTCGTGCGACAACAGCTCCCCCTTCCAAAGGGGTATCACGGTACGTAAGACAAACCACTAAGCTCTCCCATGGTGGCAGGAAGGCTGTCCGGAGGCTTAGTGAAGATATCACATGGCGGTGTCTCCTGGCTGGAGCACAATGTCACCCTTCTCTACATGAAATGCTTGGTCGAGAAGATAGGCGAAATTTATGCATGTAGACATGGCGAGACTCACCGGTCATATAGCGTGAACAGCGGAGTCTACAATCAGACCTTTCCCTTCCCGGCCGGCGAAGTCAAGCAGAGAGTAAAGTCTACGATCTTGGGGTGAATCAGCGATGATTTTGGCACCCAATCTTGAGTAACAGTGACAGATGAAGTAGTCAAGCACGGCCGACCTCTATCTACCCTCGCTCTCTGTCACTCAACAAGTCAAAAGATCTCGACTGTTCTTTGGATTCATTTGCTATGGAAGAAGCGAGTCGAAGTGCGATAACATCTTGATCTCGCCCATGGTAGCTATCTCGAAAGGAAAAGCGAGATCTACCCTCGGGGCGGCGGAGATTACGACCAGAAGGGAGCATGAGGGAAAATCGAAAACTTCGGAAAAACCAAGTCCTCGATCTTGCCCAAAATCATCGGATGGAACAAATCTAGACCTCGTGTTGGTCTTAGGTGCACTCAAGATCAGGGGTGACCAGAATGTTCCTAAGAGACTCAACCACGATCTCTTAGCGATCTTGGCGCTGAAGCAATGATCAACTAAATGTCCATCTTTACGACGGAAGATGCAATGATACCATATACGAGGGGCGAAGCTGCGGGTGGAATCACCTTCTTTGTCGAAATCCTTTGAACAAAACCATTTGAATTAAAATTTACTTTCTCGGACTGGGCTTAGTTTTGATCACACACAGTGCTATGGTTTTGAGCACGACGGTGGATGCTTCCTCATATCCTCTGGATATCATATCCTAGACCTTGATTGAATCTGCAAATTTTGATTTGTCTAGAATGAGATTGAGCTTCTTCTTGCCTCCTACAAACCTCTCGAGTGTTCATAAGATCTTGACACTCCGAAGAGAGAGTGCAAGAAGAAGCGAGGGGAAGAAAGAACGGAGAAGGTAAGGAAGCGGAAGAAGAACCAACAATGAGAGGAAAGATTGGCTTGTGCATACGGTAGACTTTGAGGGCATCCTCTTTGCTAGCATTGGTTCACGTTACTAGGCGTCTCTACCAAACCCTTAGGCTTCTTCCAGCACACACAATACAAGCGAGATGATTGTGTCTCTAGAAGGTCCTTAGTTAGTTTCACATTTTTCATCCAATGCAACCAAATCACATTTTAGTTTATTACAATGATTGCAAGGTGAGCTAACAAGGTCCTTAGAAGCATCTTGAGCCAATTTATTCTTGTGATCAATCATTTCTTGGCTGCTTGAATCTGATTCTAATTGATTAACTTAGGGCGATTTAAACAAGAAACAATAGGCTCTAGTAAGCGCTGACTTGGAATTGATAATTTTGTGATCTGCCGTTTAGGTTCATCTTGAGATTATTACAATTTTCACAAGTTTGAGGCGGATCAAGCAACATGGTATAAAGACCTCTAAGCGAATTGTCCTTAACCTCACATGAGGTGCAAGCGATAGCCTCAACAGTAGTGGATGAAGAAGGTGCTACCCTACTCATCTCTAATTGACAAGAAGGCTAATGTTCTCTACCTTAATCATGTCAAGTTCGGAGGACACACTATCATGTAAGGTCCTTAGTTTTCCATATCATCAATCAAAGCACGGCATGTGTCACATTCATCACGAGAGGGCGGATGTAAGTAAAGTAAGCTCCGTGATAGTCTAACTACTTCCTTCTCCAACCCGGCACACTTAGCCCTAGACTTAGCATGGAATCTACCTAGCTTAAGAAAAGCATCATTAAAATGGTCATAAGTGGGACTAACCTCGCCGAGTCAGATGCACTTCATTGTCGCTCGATTCGCCCGAGGGCCATGAAGCACATCTTGGAGAAGTTGCCGTCGTCCTTGGGATCATGATCGTCCTTCCCATCATCGTCCTCCACCCCTCCACCTCGGCTGGTGTCCGGTTAAATCGAGGCGGTGAGGCCGCGATGGAGCGACTTCTTGCCTTCCCAAAGTTGCGGAACTTCTTCTTGCCTTGGTCAGTCTTTGAGGGCTTCGTGTTCGGTTCTTGTCGATGTAGTCGTTCTTGCTTGGACCGCCATAGTCACCTTTGCCCTTCCCAAGCTTGGGACGGTTTGCTCGGATGTGGTTGGGGCCACCACACTCGAAACAAATCACAGGACCTCCTCTTTTACCATCCCTCCTCCTCTTGTAAGCATGGGAAAACTTAGAGCTAGGAGGGCTAGGCATTCATCCTCAAGGCTGCTCTAGCGATCATCGGTTATGTCACGAGAGAAGCGACTAGGGAGAACCAGCGTGTCGACTCGAGAAGAAGATCCGGAGGTGGGATCGGTGACTAAGGCCATCATTGTGACTTGACCTTGAGAGACAATGTCAATCTCGTGAGTCTTGAGGCGAGTAAAGCGCATCAAGAGTCGGGTCGAAGGTCCGTGCTATCCTTGATGGTAGTCACTTTCATCTCCCAAACCACGAAGATCAAGTCGCGAAAGCATCGTCGGCGTTATCCGAGTCGGGGTATGTAAGACCGAGCGCTCGGAGGTTGCTCAAAATCTTATGAAAGCGAAAAGCACTCGTCAAGAGATTCACCGACAAGCATCTCAAATTTACTATATTCTCGCTTGGCTGGTCTTGTCGAGCCGTCTTAATCTGAGTGGTGCCCTCATGGTATGCATCGAGGTCACCCGGATGTCATAGCGAAATCAAATGAAATCGATCAAACTCATACGCTCAAACCACGAATGATAATGTTCCTTGCCTTAGCTTTTGCCTCAACATACCATATTTCCCAAATGTGAGCAACAAACTGACTTTCACCTTTCTCGGATGGCATGCACGGATATCGTTTCCATTCGGCTCTTCGGAAGGGTAATCGGACCATCTAGGCTTGGTGGAATACTTGTGCCATGGCTCACGAAGGCGGTTAAGATCTATAAAGAAGAGCTAAGGCTCGATACCAATTGAAGGACCGAAATGGCAGCGGAGGGGGTGAATGGTGCAATAAAAATTAAGTTGTATTTAAAGGCCCTCTGGTCTTAAGAAGAGTGAAGCAAAATTAGAGAATCAAAATAAACTTGATGAAATCTCAGATTCTACCGTGATAGTTCCGCACTCCTCGGGACGGAATGGTCATAGTGGACAATCGGAAGTTCTAGAGTGCTCAGAATTTATGCATGTAGACATGGCGAAAATGATGAAATAGTACGATGTGCATGCAAACAAGATAGACATACCTCATCGCACGAAGGTAGCGGACCGCTCTGCGTACTCGTGCTGCGTGTACGAGTGGAACTCACGACCTGTTAGAGAAAATTATCGTTAGTAACTAGTGGAGTTCATAATAAACAACAAGCGTGAGTGTTTCATGCTGACCTGCGAACTGTACCGAGGTACTCCCAGCACGCTGCCACGAGGACCCGCCTGCCACGTCTGAATGAGGAGCCGTGGGGCATGAGGCACCGTGGCTCACCCCCCATCCACGCATAGGTGGGTCCACCACCTCGATCGGCCTACGACAAGATGCCAGCTAGATGCCTCGCCTCGTCTTCTCGATGAACTGGTCCATAGCCTCTCTGATCTCCTGCGCCATCATGCCGAAGCGCTCCCTGAGCATAATACGACGCACAGAGGTCGCCGACTCATGCATCTCCCGAAGTAGATCGACTTGTACACATAATTAACAAGTTAGAAACCAAAACATTGTGAAGCAAATAATATGTATGGACCGTTCAATATGTACCACGAGATGGAATGTGGAGTCCGGCTATGTGGGGTACGTGTCGGACGTTGCGACCTCGTGTCGTGGTTGGTCGTCCACGACCCTAACGTAGTGAACCCTCGTCCAACTGGAGTACCACTCGATGTAATCCTCTTACGCCCTGGGGTCGTAGGGAGCATCCTTCTAGAAGACATCCTCCAAGGCACGAAGCCAGCCCTAAACCCAAGGGAACATCCTATCCGTCTAGAAAGTCATGGCAGGGACTCCCTTCCTAGTGTACCTGTAGAAGGCGAAACGATTGTTTCGTAGGTACGTAAGGCAAATGGTACGACAGAAGTAAAATGTGAACTTACATATGGACATTCGGCGCCACCCCGCTACCCCCAAGTGGATGGGATCTCGTGTCGTAGACCGAACTAGCGCATCACCCGATGCACGTGGTACTCCTCCATGAAGACATCGTGCACCAAGCACCTCCGCATGTACTAGTATGCATGGTCTTGCGTGCACAGGCCCGACATGCCTCGGGGTGTGCGCGCATACACCCTGTCGGGAGTGTACGGTGTCCAGATGACGAGGTCATCCATCAATTGATCGAACATTGCAACGTAGTCTGAGTAGGACGCATGCGTAGTGATTGGAGTGAACGTGACCTGTCGAATAGAACAACGGAAATTTAGCACAAGAAATTGAATTACATTATGAAAAAAAAAATTAGAAAACTTACCCATCGAAGACACCACACCGTACCTATGGTCGGCCGGTCGACGTTGGCGGCAGTGGCGTACGTGGCAACTGTGTAGGCTCCCAAGTGCAGCTGCGGCCGTCCGATCTGGAAACACTCGGCAACAGTGTAGGCTCCCAGGTGCAGCTGCGGCCGTCCGATCTGGAAACACTCGAATGACCATGGCTGAAGAAGTAGGGGGCATCTGGAGAGGATGGAGTTGTCCCAAACCCGGTAGGATGCGTCGCACAGCACAGTACGTCGCGCACAGCATCGTTGGGCCCTAGGTGTAGGACAGGATCTCCTCCACCTCCCAGTCCGCCAGCTGGCGTGCGTATCGGATCATGTGCTTGTCGATGCTGTCGCCGTGGGACCCTAGAAACATCACCAACCCGAATAGCCACAGCAAGTAGACCTCGAAGTGCCTCCTCACCGTGTACTCGGGACCGCCCTCTACCATACGCTCCGGCTGCAAGAAGACAGATACACATCGGTAAGTTGTACAAAGCAATTGAGGCGGAAGGACGAGAGTTACAAAAACTTATGTAGAACTAGCAGATCGACTTCAACGACGGCCCGTGGGTGCTGCTGAACTCCCTGTAGCCGTTGTTGGGCGGCAGCACCCTCTGGAACCTGCACCACATGGCCGAGACACCGTGTGCCACTAGCAGGAAGCCCGCGCATGGCAACTGTGGATATCATGGGAATATACTCCAGATCTTAGGATGATGTGACAATTGGCAATGGTGTTTACGGTTTGTCGTTTCACAGGTTTTCGACAAAGCTACAGGCATTCTGGACAGGGGCGGTCCGACCGGTCCTTGCACGGCGGTCCGACCGGTCCCAAATCGGTCGGACCGGCCATGTGGGACGGTCGGACCGGCCGTGACCTAAAAATGGTCAAAACGAGCTGGGCCAAAAATAGGTGTTGTAGGCAAGTGAGGGGATCCCAATGCACTTGGTCTCATAATTTTTGGAGTCTCCAGTAAGAAGTTCTATTCGTTTTAATTTCCGAAGGTTTGAATTTGGGGCTTGAATTTGGCTAAGTCCCTAGGCGGTCCGGCCGCTCACGAGGAGCGGTCCGAGCCGCCAAGGCGGTCCGACCGGCTCACCTGGAGCGGTCAGACCGGTATTGACTTGAACGTCGGCCAACTTCGTGGCAATGTTGTTTTGTTAGGTCAAAGTCATTGGTATCGTGGCATATGGTTTGCATGATGCATATTTTGACTAACATGGGTCAAGTTGTGAAGAACTTGTTCCCGAATTCGTGTTTGCTTGTCTATGGTTGTGCAGGTAGCTTGGTGGTCAACGACGGTCAACGGCGAGGAGGATCGGGACTAGACTTGGAGAGTTGAGGTCCAGAACGATCGACGATGCCGAGTGAGGTCAATGACTCAAGCGTGACGCAAGATGGACAAGGGTGATCTATTGGCAAATCCATGACGCATGGTGAAGCGGTTTAGGTCAAAAGGTTAAAGACGGCGCTTTGTGAAGCGTGCGTGTGTGACCCGTTTGTTAGTGGGCCTTAACGGGAGTCCAATTGAGTCAAACCCTAGAGAGTTATAGGCCTCCACTATAAATAGGAGGAGGTGGGGGCTGCTCCCTCTCTCTCGCTGTTTTTCACCTCTTTTGTTGCTTTCAAACCCTAATTGGCTTAGGGGGAGTTGAGGTGGAGGTTAGGGCTTTTCATGGTTTGAGGAGAATTTCGTGATCTTGGATTGACCACTGATCCATGATGGTGTGGGTGTAATCCTGCAACGATCACATTTTTTAATCTATGCAAGGTTTGCTTGAGATAAGTCTCTTTTCGTTCTTGCTTTCAATTTCGTGATTTTAGGGCTTTCTTTGATCCGCGAGTTTGTGATTGATTCTTTCACGTGAATTAGCTTGCTGTGATAAGTGTGAATCTATCTAGCATCATCTTGATCATCAATCTCTCACGAACAAGCATTAGGATCAAGTTTTCGTTCTTGCCCGGTTTTAGACCCTCTGTTATTCAATTGGTAATTGCTCAGGATCTATCCAAGAATTATCATAATATTCGATTGGAATAGGTCCTCAATAGCATATAGAAGGTGTGTGCAAAGTTTCATAAAGATTGGAGTTGAGAATCAGAAGTTTCACCTAATTGCAACTTCGTCATCTGGTGATTTTCTTGTTTGGATCATTGCGAGTCGGCCGGTCCGACCGCCCGTCATCACCGGTCAGACCGATTTTGGAGCGGTCCGACCGCCAGCACAACAGCGGTCAGACCGCCCGGCAATCGGTCCAACCGGTTGGGTCCAGAGGTCAGACCGCCCGTGCTTTGAGCTTTTGCAATCTTAGTTGATTTTGCTATTTTGTTTAGGGGATTTAATTAGATTCAATACTAGTCTTCCGCTGTACTGGTATATCGATCTTCATAGCTTCATAATAGCTATTGGAGTGAAATTATTTTGAATTCATTATTTGGGAAAAAGTGAGCGTGCTCCTATTCACCCCCTCTAGTCGCCTTTTCGGTCCAACAGCAACTCGATCAGGAAGGTCATATCTTGAAACATCGGAGCCATCTCCCCGCACGGGAGGTGAAACATATGCGTCTCCGGCCTCCACCGGTCAACTAGTGCCATCAGGAGGCACTAGTCGTATGGAAAGCGCCTCGACATACGACCACCACCCACGCGGACCTGGTCGTCCTCCCGCATCGCCTCCACCATCCTCGCTAGTGGAAGGAGGCCTGCTGCCCTCAAACTGCGTCAAAAAGATTAAGAACAAATGCAAGTCCACCCAAAGTAGTCAGACTTCAATTGAGTACACGAAGGTCACAACTACACATACCTCGAAACCAAATGTGGGTCCACCCTCCATGTCCTCATGAGCGTGCATAGCCGCAACGCACCAGGCTCAATCGCCGTCTCGCCCTCCTAGGGGAGGATGGTATTGAGGCAGCTACCGTGATACACGGTAATGGCCGGGTCAAGCGACTCGTACGGCGACTGCGTAGCGTCTCCTAGGTTTGCTATACCTGAAAATTCAATGCATGCATTGTAAATACTACGAAACATATACAAAAAGTAATAACAAGCAACATAGCTAATTAATTCAATTATTGCACGATTAGTGACACACAGGAAATTGATATGCGCACAATTGTATCGACATATAAATTTTTAAAGGTATTGTGTCGTGTACAAATGGAAAGTAAAATTAAGTTCACAATGTTTTAATTAACATCTACATTCCCTATTTAGCTACTCTAAAATTTTCATAGAATTTTTATAGCTACCTTGCTATTTTTCTTATTTGCAAATTATTTAGCGTACATGAATGGAACCCAATATTAAGTTGGGATACATACCCTATTTAGCTACTCTGTAATTTTTATATATTTTTAATAGGTATCTTGCTACTTTCCTTGTTTAAAAAGTGTATCCACCATTTATGAAATATTTACCGTGTACGAATGGAAACCAAAATTAAGTGCACAATATTTTAATTCAGCTTTACAAACCCTATGCGACTACTCTAGATTTCTTAGAGGATATTTAGAGGTGTCTTGCTATTTTTCTAGTTTAAAAAGTATTTTTAGCATTAACATAATATTTACCGTGTATAAATAGAAACCAAAATTAAGTTAGGATTATTTTGATTAAGCTCTACATACCCTATTAGCTACTCTGCAATTTTTATAGATTTTTAATATGTATCTTGCTACTTTTCTTGTTTTAAAAGTGTTTTCAATATTTATAAAATATTTACCGTGTATAAATGGAAAAGAAAATTAAATTCACAATATTTTAATTCAGTTCTGCATACCCTATGTATCTACTTTGGATTTCTTATATAATTTTTAGAGGTGTCTTGCTATTTTTCTAGTTTAATTTTTTTCCCTCATTAACATAATATTTACCGTGCACAAACGGAAACCAAAATTAAGTTAAGATTATTTTGATTAAGCTCTACATACCCTATTTAGCTATCCTGCAATTTATTCAGATTTTTAATAGGTATCTTGTTGTTTTTAGAGGTGTCTTCGTATTTTTCTGGTTTTAAAAGTATTTTCCGCATTAAAAAATATTTACTGTGTCAAAATGAAAACCTAAAAAGTTTTCTTAGTATTTTTGCGGATTTATTCTAAATCGTTCGAGTACTGCAACATAAATAATATATATACGATGAACTAAACAATACACAGATAAAAGAATGTACTACATCAAACATCAATACAACTAAAATTATCTAATCTATTGAATTTTATGTCGCTATTTTTATTTACTAACCTAAAAGGTTTCGAATTTATGTACAGAGTTGTAAGAATATTTACATACAAAATAGACGACTAGATCTGCTGCTTCTCTCTCTCTCCTACGCTAGGAACCGACATAACTTCGCTACGTTTCTCTCTCTCTCCTCTTTTTTCCGGAATTAAAATGACTTTGTCACCAAATTTTAGGGATATATATAGCCAGGCGCGACAAGACGATTTGCACACTCTTTAATGCAAATCGCCAGTTGAAATAACGATATGCAGTTGAAATGACGATTGGCAGTAAATAGGTACCTGTCGCCGTTCCAAACGACGATATGTAATTTTATTAAAAATGGTATTTTTTATAATTATCTTTTAAATTAACATTATTTTTAAAAAATCATCAGTTGTGCAGCACCAGATCTTTATGGTTCTCTCCCGTACAAGCTCTGCTATATATGTCGGTTTACCTCTCTGCTCACACTTCACTTCTCCTTGCCTTCCATCTCCTCTCCATCTCCCCCACACAGGCTGCACAAGGTTCTGTCTCTCTCAACTACCCAACGCTTGCAGATTTAATTTCACAGCATTTGTGTCTCTCTGCACAAGTTTTCGCACCTGTTGTCTCCTTCTTTTCATGCCAAATGTTTCACCATCTTGCTGTTTATTTGCTTTTAGTCGGATGCTTAAACTTGCAGTGTTGTTTCTTGCAGAGGGGAGAGAGAGAGAGAGAGAGGAGGAGGAGGAGGAGGACAAGAGATGGCAGGGCGTGATGAACCTAAGTCATCGGCTTCTAAGGAGGAAGAGGTAATTTGCCATAACATCCGTGAATTGACTACTGGCAAAACGATCAAGAACGATGATTATAATTCACAAGTCTTTTCCCTACCTTGGATGCAATGGTTTCTTGCTTGAACCTTCTGAATAATGGGGGGTCTCTAGTTGGAACTCGATAGAGATATCGACAGGGAGCTAACACTTTCTTGAAGCAATGCTTGACTTGAGCATGACATGAATTCAGATATACATGAAGTCCATCGATGCATGTCAAAGAAAAACCGAATTTGTTAAGGCTGTTGTTTTTAATAGAGTTCTTTTAAGGTGCACCACTTACTCCTCAAGAGGTAAGAGTTTGGGTGGATTCTAGCCTTCCATTGTCTAAGGGTAGTTTAGGGGAAAATGTTAACCCGTTGTAGCAGGTTAGTGGGTCAAAGCTTAAAAAAGCAACACCATAAATGATTCCACTAATGATGCTCAAGGAGTGCTGGATGCTACGCATGCAACCATAAAATTAAGTACTATAAAACACTAGTATTCAAGATTAAGTATTTGAATCTGAAATATGTTGTTGGCAGGATTTAAGTTTTATTGATTATGAATTTAAATGCATAGTGAGGATGTAGAAAAAGCATGTAATACACTATCCCAACATTACTAAATATTTTCATCTAAAAAGACATTACTAAATATTTTTTATATCGTTTCGAATTTAAGTTTTTTTGTATCTGTTTTTTTAAATAGTTTGTAAATTATTTGATGATATTCGAACTTCCAAATTTGTGTTCTTATACTTTCAGTTTTCTTAAATACTGTTTCATACTTAATAATTTTAATTTCGAGTTTTGATAAATTTTATGCTTACCTTTTATCATTGTTCAGAAAAATAGTATGTGGTATGAGACACACTTATAGCTTTCCTAATTGAGGCTAAACGTTCAAAGGTAATGCCAATTTAATATTTGTTTACTTATATAATATGCAGTTGAAAGTCTTTATTACCATTGAATGGTAAGTGTTGACCTATTTCCCCCTACATGGTAATAGAAATATCAACCATTGAATCTTCCAAAATGGATGGTTTAAAATAAGCTGGGTGTACCTTAAAAAATTCCAGGATAAATATTACCCTGTACTCCTGTAGTCCTATCACTCAAGTTTCCAAGATAATTATTCAGGAACATCTCTCAAATTCTCTTTTCCTTGTGCAAACGTGTGACGAGTAGCAATCTTAAGAACCAGGGGATAAACAAGAGGAATTCTGAGTTTGTAGTGTTTGCCTACTTCATCTGTCTTTTGTTTGGTAAAAAAGAATTATCTCGCCTTAGTGCTAACTGCCGAAGTGACGAGACTGGTTAATTTCTCAGTGAAGAAGGAAATCTTCATTTTGAGAATATTCCTTTGATGCATCTTAATTTGATCTTAATTGGGCACTTAACTACTTAGGTAGTTTTAATCTGGAACCTGCAGTTTTAACCATTCAAGGGAAGTTACTACAGAACATTACCTAACGTGTTCCTAAATTAACAAACCTGCCGTGTCCGCAATTAAGATTCTGCACTATATGTTACTACTAGTACTACTATGGATTATGTGCATCCATAGGAGACTGCTTTTGTTGACCACGCACAGCAACACTATTTAATTACGAAGAAGGAATGAAGGATCAAAAGCAAGCTAAACTTCACGCAACATGCTCTGTTTAGCCCATGAATCTATTGACTGAAACTTCTGAGGTTCTGAACAAAGATGAGGTGTGTGCCTTGTACTATTCATTATAAGCTAGCCTAGTACCTGCCTTTAGCCACTGGCCCACTGCTCTCTCGGACATTCACTGCGCATACTGCCTAAGAATCTCACCTTTGCAGCTGCATCTGCATGGATTATGCATCAGCTATGAACAGCACTCCAAGTACTAACAAGCTTGTGTTGGGGGGTCAATTCAGACGAACGAAAGCAACGCGCCGAGACTCAACAGTTTCTGGAGTCCCGTCATTTTGATGGCCTTGTTAAGGGATCGCCGTCGCTAGATCGCTCACATGCTTTTAGTGGATAAAAAGTAGCCACATAGTGCAGCTAGAGGCGGCATCGCTGCGATGATTTATTGGCTATTGTGACCCCTGATGAGGCGATCGAAAGGGGTGGCGTCTTCTTGTGGGTGCCAACATGATTCGTGAATGCTGCTTGCTTTTGGCCAGTCTTCTTTCGGTCGTGGATCATGATTAATTTGGGTCAAAAGGGAGAGGGCAGATGCAGAAACATGGCTTAGTGTGTCTATCATGCCGTCATGTCAGTCCACTAGGGAAGTGTCTGTATGTATCTGTACCGGCAGATTGTCCTGACCCCTGAACAAACGGATAAGCCTCCCTATTCCCCCGGAAGAAGTTTAATGTCTCGCACAGCTTCAGAACCAGATGATTTGGATTTTTATTACATGTTAGGTAGAGGATTTTCTCAGACATTTCTGAAAGAGTATCTTGATTTGCAGGCATACATTGAGAAGAAGTATGGAGGAATTGCACCCAAGAAGCCTTTGATATCGAAGGTATGCGATTTCCGAAGAAGTAGGCACTATTCCAGCGATCAGAAATTATATTTCTTGGCCATCTTGAATCTACTTTAGTTTTGTTTTACTTACTAGCAAAAGGCCATACCTGAAATATTTATCTGCTCCAACTCCAGTTACTAAAAATCTTATTAAAAGAACCATTTCTGCTGCATAGCTGCATGCTACCAAGTAACCATTAGTCTTCTATGTGGGAACAAGCTACCTAGCAGCTGCTAGTTCACAAAACATGCACTTTCTAGTTTCTAATACTATGAAATATCTCTGAAAGAGAATACGATCATCTCCTTAATTTGGAGCTAATGCAGGACCACGAGCGCGCGTACTTCGATTCCGCAGACTGGGTCCTCGGCAAGGTGAGAAAAAAAAAAGAACAAATCCTTGATCCAATGTTCAGGCATGACATATCTTCAGAACTGCATCTAACCCTGCTTCTTGCTGTTTCTTCAGCAAGCTGCAAACAGCAGCTCAAGGGCTGCAGTTGAATCTCTGAAGCCCAAGCTAAAGGTCGGTAGAGCAGTGGCAAGCTTAAATTCAACTGAATGACTTTGTCAGATTCCTTCAGTGCAGAAAAAAAAACTTACTGATTGTTTGATTCCTTTTGTTTTCAGAGAACGCCTCATCACCAGCTTCCCCCTCGCAAGCCGACCTGCGCATCTAGCTGAGACATAAGGTAAGCTCACACCTCCAAAATCGCCAGCTCTTGCAGCTTACATGGTCGCATAGTCACATCATCACATGACCATTCTTGCTTCTTGCTGTTGCAGGCCTTGCATTGCAGCAGCTGAAGAAGAGCTCGAAGGAAGGAGACAAGTGAACGCGGATTAGTCTTTTTAGCTGGTCCTAAATCGTAGGAAACAAGTCATAAACTCTGCATGCAATTGGCTTCTTGGCAGTTGCAGCCGCTATGTATATCAGAACGGATTAATGATCATTATGACGCTTTCATGCTTAAGTCAGAAGGCACTTGGTATTTAGAAACTTGCTAGATTCACACACACAAAAAAAGGACGAGCACCCATTCGGCTCAGTGTCGTTAAACCTTACCTGGGCCTCAGAATCGGTTATTATCGTCAAGCCAAGCTCATATGAGGCCTGTTAGTACTACACTGACCATCAGCTTTCAGCCCAGTACCTGACTTCATTTTTGCTGTGCCTGTGCCTGTGCCTGAGTGTGTTTCACTTGCATCATTGCACGCACATCCCATTTCTCTACAGGCAGCACCAGCAGTATACTTTCCTATTTTCTAGACTAGTACACAGGACGGCGACGGTATATATACCGCAAAAAAACACCTCCCGTGAACGTACCCTGCAAATGATGCAAAACTTTGACCTGGCCTGCACAGAATGGTACAGACAAAGGGGGAGCTCTGCGCTGTCGAGGTTAAGCTTAGTTGGCCAGTGTACAGCAAGTACAAAGTACAGGCCACTCTACACTACATTTGCCGAGTTTGCAAGTTGCAACTCACACTCACAAGTCCTAGTCATCCTTTTACACCTGTCTAGTTGTCTACCTGGCCACTTATATACTACTCATTAGTCATTACAGTTCAGCCTCTCTTTTCTTTCTTTTCCTTACTTTCTTTAGTTTTTTTTTTCTTCCTTTCAACGCTGTCCTGCTAAGTTGGAATCTATCTACCTTTCAATTTTGTCAATACCATTGCAGTACCAATCTAGATCTGGACACAGCTGCACAGGAGTCCTTGGACCAGTAATACCATCATTAATTTCTAACGCATACATTTATACTCCCTTCAGCTTTGGATCCTGTGGCTTTACTCTGATCCATGCCCTCCAAAAGATCTTCTTTTCTTATTATTGTATCATCAGTTCAGCTATAAGCCTCTTTTAGCCGGCTGTTACCTACTACACACCATTTAAAACTCACCCATGTTCAACACATGAATGATTTGATAATCTAAGTGAAATCGGTAATTTTCTTTCTTCAAAGTAGGGAAAAGGTACAGGTTTGATGCGACTATCTGCTTTATTTACAGGCTTCGATATGTTCTTGATAGGAACCATGAAGTCATATGATCATGTCATGTGTTCTGCCTAATTGGCTTCTAAAACAGCAATATCATTCATTGATTGACCTGGTTGATTAAGATCACCCTTCTTTTTGCCTTTAGTGGGAATACTGATTAGGTTATTGGATAGCATGATCTTTATAAAGCTGCAATGATGTTGTTAAGGATAAGATCTTGGTTTCAACCTCTTTTTTTCTCATATTTTTTCCTTTGTAAGCATGCTGCATTGGTGGATCGATCCAGATGCAAAAGTTAATGTATGTATGGTTGGGAAAGCTGGAATTAATAGAACCAATTAAAGCAGTGAGACCTGGCCAGCATCAGGGAAACAACTTTCCAGTTGAAAGCAAGGATGACGGATGCGAAGGCAACCGAAAAAGAGTACAAGATCAGTAATCGATCTCTTGTTAAACTTATCGAGATCAAATAGTTTGGTGCCCACGTCCACCTGTCGTGAGCCGATTGAGGGCAGGGAGAGGCTGCATGGGGGGAGCTGGGGCCCGGATGTCAGTGAGTACGGTTGGAAGGAAGACGAGTTCGAACAGCAGTAACAAATCTTCAGTCGCCCGAATACCTGATTGACTATAGCTTCTCTTTTCTTCCCCCAAAAAACGAGAACAAAAGCCATGAACCAAAAGTCCAAAACACCCTTTTGCATGCGCCTGTGCAAGTTGCGAGCAGGGCGTATGAAGATCGATGCATGAGGAGGCGGAGGCCCTGACACTAGTCACACACCACCGAATTTTTTTATTAATTATTTTTTTTAAATTTTATTTTAAAATTAACCTCCGCAAACTTTATTTCCAATTCTAAGCAACATTATCACGTCATAGTATAAATCCGCTAAAATAACACTTTTTGTCACGTCTCTGATGGTAACGTGACCAAACAACAATATCACACTACGGATAGCGTGACAAGATTTTGTCAAGATACGGATTGATGTGACAGTGTTATTTTGTCACGCTACGGGTGGTGGTGTGATCAAAGAGATCAGAATTGAAAATAAAGGTCGCGGAGGTTGATCTTAAAATAAAATTAATAAAAGAGTTAATTAATAATAAAAATTCCACACCACAGCAGTGTGGACAAAAAAAAAACGCAGGAACTGCAGCTGTTACACGCTGCATGCAGCTAGGAGGCTAGCTGGTAAGATGGACTTCGGGAGCTTTGCAAAAATTTCAAACTTTGGCGATCGACCTAATATACGTGCGTGCGTCCATCCAAAACCTTCCAGCCGCTGCACTACGCTGCATGTCACGCGTGCAGATGGATCAGGCAGACTACCGACCCGTTTGGGGAGCTGTAGCTTCTGTTATAAGTTGCTTTTCGGCTTTTAAGCTAAAAAACAGTTGTAGCTTTTTCTAAAACATCGTTTGACAGTCGAGCTTTTTGTTGGGTGATTAATTGTTCTGAGTTATAAAATATCCCTAAAACGGATGGCGGCGACCGGGACTAGCGGAGGGACGAAGGCGAGGCATAGGGACGGACAACGACGTTGACAGGAGGGAAGCGACGACGATCAGAACCGGTGACGGGTGCGTGAAGGATGTAGGAGGGTCCGATGGGTGGTGAAGGCCTCCGATGGCAGGGCCGGCCAGATTCGAGGAAGAAGGGCGGCGGGCTGACCGGAGCTAAGGGGGAAAGGCAGTAGGTGGTAAAGTGTAACATCCCGTTTTCGGACGGTGAATAGTATTATACCTTTTTGTCATTTGGAGTTTCAACCTTATTTCAAATTAGCAAATATTTTCTAAAATATGTAACCTCGACGTTAAATTCAAAATTCGGTCTTGAACCTTAATTCAAAATTCCCGGATTCAAATCTGAATTTGAATTCTCTTTTGCTCCTTTCTCTTTTGGGCCTAGCCCAATTACTCCCCTTGGGCCACCCAGCCCATCTCCCTTCCTTTTGGCCCGGCTCCCTCTCTCTCTACCCTTTTCTTCTCCACTTGAGCCGCCCAACGCCCAAGGTGCGTCCTTGTCGCTCCGGTCGCAAGCGGCCACGCCAGCGCCCACGTCACCTGCGCGCCCGCATCACGCACGCCTGCTACCACCTCCTCGCCTCGTCGTCGCATCCCGTCTCTAAGCAGCGCGCCCCATGCGCTCTAACAGTGCCCATGCCTCCGTCAGCACGCTGCGCCGCGCACGCGCGCCATGCGCATCCACTCCTGGAGTCCTGTCACCCACCTACCCTTGACCACTAGCGCCCAACTCCCGCCCAGTCCCGTCTCTGCCAGCGTCACGCCCCGCTCCCGCTCTACCGCCCGTGACGCCAGCGCCGTGCACGCCCATGCTCGCGTTGCATCACCTGCGTCGCCATGTCACCTCCGGCCGCTACGCCACCGCGCCTCGCCCCCAAAGTCGCCGCTCGACGCCGACCCTCCAAAGATCGTCCTGTCGCTAGCCCCGCTTCACCTGCCCTAGGCCTCCAAGGTCGCTATCGTGATGGCGGTGCCTCGCCCACCCATGCCGCTCTTCGGGACCGTGTGTCGCCTTTGGCCCCAATGGCCCCTTGCCCTCCCCCTCTGGGTATAAAGAAGCCCCGACGCCTCCCCTTGCCCCCTCCCCACCGGTGCCCTTGCCCCCTTCTCCCACCGCGCACACAAGCCGCCGCTCCCACCTTTGGCCAAGTTGTCGTTCGGCCGCTCCGGTGAGCCCTTGCCCTAGGCGCCCCCGTCACGAGGTGCCCCAAGGCCCGAGGAAGCCTTCCCCCACCTCCACTCTCCTTCCCCGTAGCCGAGACGCGCCGCCGCTGTGGCCCCTTCTCCCCCGTTGCCGGCCGCCGCTACGCCGCCACCACGATCGCTCCCAGGCTTCCCCGACTCCACCTCTGGCTTCCCCACCTCCAGGCGCCGCCCTTGCGTGCGCCCCCTTCATCTTCGCGCCACCCCATCTCCGGAGCCGCTGCACATTGCACCATAGTTGACTGAAAGGTAAAGAGACTTTTCTCGATCTTCTACTCATTTGTGATTACCTTACCACAGAGTTGAAGACTTGTACAAATTTTGTGCAATGCAAAATTGTACTCCTCCACGGTCTTATAGTCAGCAAAACGTAGTCGGTTCCATTCTTGCTCTGCCCGAGGAAGAATGGTGTACTTCAGCTTCTCGAACCGCTTCTAAAGTGTGATCCATAAAGCTAGTGCGTTCTTTTCTGCCATATACTCATTTTTTAGCGTTAGGCAGAGATGGTGTCTGAGGATTGCACCATGTTTGAGTGAAAGATAGAGAGACTTTTCTCGATCTTCTACTCATTTGTGATTACCTTACCACAGAGTTGAAAACTTGAATAAATTTTGTGCAATGCATAATTGTACTCCTCCACGGTCTTGTAGTCAGCAAAACGTAGTCGGTTCCATTCTTGCTCTGCCCGAGGAAGAATGGTGTACTTCAGCTTCTCGAACCGCTTCTAAAGTGTGATCCATAAAGCTAGTGCATTCTTTTATGCCATATACTCATTTTTGAGCGTTAGGCAGAGATGGTGTCTGAGGAAATGCAGTGGTTGATCATTCTCCTCAGCAGTTGGAGTGGTATCCTTCAAGGTGCCATGTCCAATAGCAGTACGAAGATTCTTAGTTCCAAGTACGATTTCAACATCTGATGCCCAAGTCAGGTAATTGTGATCGTGCTGGGCCAGCTCTTCGAACTCGGTTCGTAATATCAGTCATCTACATATTCATTTAAAGATTTTATAAGATTACTGCTAGTAATTTACAAAAAAAAAATAGTTGCAAAAATTCTCATAGTGTTCCTGTATTTTTCTATGCATTTATCATGATTTACTACTATTTTTAGCAATTAAAAATAATATAAACAATCACAAATAATCAAAAAAAAGTAAATACAGTACATAAATTGCATAGAAATAATAATAACAAGTTAAACATGCTTTAAATGCAAAAAAACGGATTCAAAATTTGAATTCCTAAGGCCTTTTTCTATTGGAATATGAATTTTCAACGAATTTTGCAATTTCTAGGGGTTAAAACATGAAATTTTAGTTTCGAGAAAATTTCAAAACTCGAGGCCCTTTTTGCAAAATTTCCTTGCCCGCGTAATTATCCTCGTAATTTTCAAAATCACGAGGGTCCCTTTTGCAAAAATGATATTTTCTTTTCCCATTTTTTTATCCACCGCCCGGCCCTTTCCTTTCTTTCCTTTGGGCCTCCTTTCATTAGCCCTTTGGGCCCGATCTACTGCTCAAAGGAAACCGACGGGTAGAAACCCCGCTTCGCTACCCCCATTTAATGTAGTGGCGGCGGCGGCCGTTTTTAGCATAGGATCCGGCGGCCGACAGCAGCGACCAGGAGCCCGTGCGGTGGCTCTGTGGCGAGCTTGCGGCCTGGCTCCGACGAGCGTGCGATGCGGCTCGGTGGCCCCGCAAACATGGCGCTCGGCTCTGTGGCGACTTCATGCGGGCGACGGTGGCGCCGGCGGCTAAGCGGGCGGCAACTTTGAGCGGCTGGCGGCGGCGCCGGGCTACTCGAGGCGCATGTCGACAGACGACGGGCTGCGACGATGGCGCCTGCTTAAGCGGCGGTCGAGGTGGCGTCGTGCGTTGCGTGTGCGAAGGGCGGCCGGTGTCAGCCTCAAGCATGACGGCCGTGCGGTCGTAAGGGGCCAGCGCCTGTTTTTTATTTACAGTTCACGATCATGTGGGTGTAGATCGGTTCTTGGTAGCACGTTCTGGCACACATACCAAAACGACGGTGTATGGCGCCGACGTAGCTGAGAAGTGTGTGCATACGAGCACCACAGATCGATGATACGCGTGGCGCTTCTTGGCCGGCTCACCCTTTTATTTCTTTTAGTTTCTTGTTCATGCAATAATCTATTGTTCATCCGATGTAATTATCGTTTATGCAATTACCGATCAGCTTGGCCGACGACTTCAATTCAGCTCACGGTAGATTAGAACGTATTTGCAATTTCCAATCTACGGTACAATCGACATCCACTTTTTCATGCAATCTACTGATTGGCATTGTGCCAGCAACTTCAAGTCGGCTCGCGGTAGATTAGAGCGGATTTGCATCATAGAAAACCCAATCTAGAAAGCCAAATTTGTTGAATTGAAAGCGATCTAGAAAAAATGATTCATCTACAAGAGTCGTTCTTCGACGGTTACCTTTCGATCCGAGGAGAGTCGATCGTGCTGATAACGTGTTGAGGAACCGTCGCTAGTGAGCCCAGTCCTAGTGATTACCTCATAGACAAACTCAGAATCGTAAGAACGATGCAAGAATACAAGAACAAAATAGTAGATTGAACACAGAGATGTAGAGGACTTCTTGCTTCTCTTTATTGCTCTTCGGAAAACCATAGTACAATTGTTGAGCCCCCCTCCTTTATATAGGCTACTAGAAGGATGAGGAACCAACCTTGGGCTAGGACTCCCGACCTGGGCCTGATTTCTTAACAAAAACTACCCGGTCGCACAGCACTTGATGCCAGACGGATGGCCATCTATGTTGGGACTAGTATGGTGTTCCCAAATCAATACCCGTTGATGTGCTTTGAGATTTGCAAAGTTTGACATGGGTATCTTCACATACCCATAAAAAGTGTATTTAAGATGTCAAATTCCAAAAAAAAAAAATCATCTTCACTTTAACTAGTTTGAGCTAGTTTCATGGTTTATAATCACTCTAGTTGCACTAAATTCAAAAGTACTTCAAAGTAGTTTGAACTGAGTTCAAAACTCATTTGCCATAAATATATCAGGGGTTTAAAACATTTTCATACCCAAACTCTAAAATTTGCATCGATCATACACATGTATCGTATGGTTCATGTTGTGGGTGCCTAGACACACATGTGCCTTATGTAATTTCTCGTGCCCCACGCAACTGACCGTAAAACCACGTACGCCCTACGCAAGCTTTTACTACACAACTATAAGAGATTTACTATGATCTCATTGTTCCTTTTACTACAACATCCTTGTGCTTTTACTGCAGCACTAAAAGATATTTACTGTGATCTCATTTTGCCTTTTACTGCATCATTAAAAGATATTTACTACAACACTACAAGAGATTTACTACGATTTCATTGTATCTTTTACTGCAGCACTACAAGAGATTTTACTATGACTTTGTTGTGTCTTTTACTACAGCACTACAAGAAATTTATTGTCACACTACTATTCTACACCTGAGTGCTAAATAAGTTATTATACGGTTCACCACCTTTCGTGTGTCAAAACCTACATCCCACCTTAGTTAAAGACTGGTCAAAGAAAACCCACCACCCCTACCTCCATCAACCCCTATGTCGATCTCCACTCACTTTTCTCGTGCTCAAACGATGTAGTAATTGACTGTCTTAGTATAGTAAATACAAATCTTTAGTGTAGTAATCACTTTTTTAAATTAAAACATATTGTAGTAATCACTTTTTACAGCGTTAAAACATATTCATCATGTATATCTTTTTGTTAAGTATAATTTTTCCAGCAAAACGCTTCAAACGAATTGTAAATAGGATAAATGATCTAAGAGATATTGTTGTTCAAAATTTGCAATCAACTCACGCTTCTCTCTCCACCCGCCCCTCCGCGCTCAGCGTGGTAGTAAATCTCCGATAAAGACGTAGTAAAGGCATAAGGAGTGTAGTAATACTAAGCGTGATAGTGTCTGTCTTATAAAGGTGCAATAAATGAACATGAAGATCACAGTAATTTCTAGGGGAAAAAAAAGAAGAAGATCGTAGTAAATCTCTTATAGTGTTGCAGTAACAGCACGAGGAGGTCGCAGCAAATCTATTGTACGAGTTTATTAAAGGCGCATTGAGGTCATAGTAAATCTCTTGTAACGATGCAGTAAATGCATAAGGATGTCACAGTAAATATGTTGAACAGGTTTATTAAAGGCACAATTATGATGTAGTAAATCTCTTCTAACGGTGCAGTAAACGCAGAAGGATGCTGCAGCAAATCTCTTGTAACGGTGCAGTAAACACAGAAGGAGGTTATGGTATAATACGGTAAACGAACAAAGAGGTTTTGCTGCATCTTCCTTCAATTTTTTTTTACGGTGCATATGTATTTATCGTTTATTGATGAGATTTATATAATTATATTGCTCTTGTTGTCACTAAAATATGGATAAAAATCGTTCGTAAATTGGACCAGACAACCAAAAGTTATGACTAAAATAAAAAGAAGAAAAATATTATGGTACTAGGAAGGGACACATATTTATTAATTGGTTGACTACTTATCACTGGTTTGCTGGGTCCCCTCACGAGCTGGGCGCGCTCCTGTGGCCGAAGCGTAGACTTCGTGCTAGCTCTCTCTCCTCTGAGAGGGAGAGGGAGTCTGGGGCACATGCCTGGGACCAGTGGCGGAGCGTGACAAGATATTAAGAAGGGGCCACTAGTATGGATGAATCATCATAATCTAGAGTCCATACTCTAAATTTGAAAAATTAGTGATTTGGATTGAACTAAACTAGTGAATCTTGAGTCCAATATGTAATATAAATATTTGGCTTCCTATTCATGTACATAGAGTTAGCAAAATGGGAGGGACGGCCAGGGCCCAATTTGGCCGCCCCTGCCTAGGACATTGCGGCATGCATGATCCTGTGACGCGCGAGCGATGGCGCCAAAGAATTGAGAAAAGCGGCCGGGGAGCTCAGCTCATCGTGCCGCCGCTGCTGCTGCATGGCCACCGGGACAGTACTACATCCCCAGACCCCCACCGCATGCAAGTCAGCTCGACCAGGTCCCCTCTTGTTTAATCTCTCTCAGTCCATCCCTATCATCCATCTATCTAGCATTGCTGTTCGGGGAGAGAGAGACTCATAGACTCGTACGGTGAAGGTGAACTCCAGTGAGAAAGGGACCAGGGCCCAAAACAACTGCCGAACAAGCAGCAGTAACACCCTTCACCGACATACACGGCCCACCATACCAGGGCCCATCTGTCGGGGAGGGATAGCTAGCACCGGTGCTCGGGGCTGGAGACGGTGCAAAAGATGGATCGACGCGCCATTATTGGGTGGGACTTGGGCCGGGCTGTTAGTGTCCGTGGGCCCTGCGGACCCGCCCCGAGCAGTGGTAGGCTTTGCAGGATGGGTGTTAAACGCGTCAGCCGAGCTAGGTCCAGGTCACATGCTCCCCTCCACGTGGGCCCAGCCCGGCCGGGCACGGGGAGATGGGCTTGCCTCCCTTGTCCGCTTGCCTGCCACCCCCTCAGCCATGGAGCTCCGCCTCCGTGCTTCGCATCCATAGCATGCACCGACACATGATACGTGGCTGCACGCATTAGCCTGCGTCTGTGTCTCAAAACTGGAAGGATCGGTTCATGCCGAGAAGTGTAGCTGCCACTGATCGAGTGCAAACTCCATTGGCACGTATCAGGTTGGTGTCGACGGGCTGTTGCAGGAAACCTATTGGTCTGCGGAGTGGCATTTGGCGTGCCGCCGGATCGAGCTGATGCCATCCATACGGTTGCGAGGGGCATATCAGGCCGTGCGCATGCGTGTGCAAGGAGCGGACACCCAGTGATGGATGGGACGTGGTGTGTGCGCCCACAGTGGAACCCAGAGAGAGAGAGAGAGAGAGCAGCTAGCCATGCTGGAACTCGAGGCTTGCTTCGTAATGTGCCCACAACCACAATGGACAGGTGCTGATTGGGAATCCTATGCCACGCTGGGGAGCAGGGAATCCTGGGCTGCAACTTCCCTTTCACATCTCCAGACAAAGAATTAGCTGACAAAACAGAAACAAAATATGGCAAAACAATCTCACTCACATCACATTAAGTTGACAAATATTACTGGCATACTTCCGAGCTAGACGCTCCAAATCACATTTCTGTATTAGACCAATCGCCACGTGTGGACACTATAAGGGTATGCTCATAATACTAGGAGAATGATACAATTAACAATGGTATTAAGGGTTTGTCGAAATACTCGTTTTTAACGAAATTCAAGTTCTGTCAGACAGTAGGCGGTCAGACCGGCCTTTGTGACGGTCAAACCAGTTTTGCCCTGTTCGCTAGCCAGCTTAGCCACGATTTTTGTAGGTTAGGTCAATTTCATAGGTTTCAATGTATATGTGTTGCATGATGCATGTTTTGACTAACGTGTGTCAAGTTGCGAAAAACTTGTTTCGGAATCGATTTTTTCGTTTATTGTTGTGCAGGGGGCTTGGAGATCAACGACGGTCAACAGCGATGATGATCGGGACTACGCTTAGAGAGCTGAGATCCAGAACAATCGAGGATGTTGGGTGAAGTCAGTGGACTCAAGCATGGCGTAAAATGGATAAGGATGACCGAACAGGAAGTTCAGTGCGACGGGTTATATCAAGCTGCGTGGAGGTCGTTACAAGTGTCATGGTGGTTTCGGTGGAAGCCGGATGGGAGAGACATGACGATATGAAGAGTGCCGTTGATCAACCTACACGTGGTGACGCATGTGATTGCTTCATGAAGATTGGACTCAGTCTTTGGAAAAGGATCGAGAATGGGTATTTTAGTAATTTCACCAAAATATCACCTCGATGACCTTTGGCTAAACCGCAACGCAAGATGGCGCAAAGAGATGTAGTTTAGGTCAAATGAAGTTAAAGAGCACAAAGAAACGGATTCAAAAAACCCGATTCATTATCTACTTTGAGAAGTGTGTGTGAGTGTAGACTTGTTTGTGTGTGGGCTTAATAGGTACCCATTATGGTTTTCTCTCATAGCCTAGCCTCCACTATATAAGGGGTGTCTAGATGTGGATCTCCTAAGTCCTTCCTTGTGAGAAACTCTAATTTGTGTTTTAGTGATTTTGGAGTAGTTGAGGCTGCGGTTTGTGAGAGATTGATTTGTGCTCAAGTGTTGAGTTTTTGTCCTCCATGGTGGAGTGACTGTAAACCAACTTCAATCCAAACAAAATTCTTCAAGATGAGTCTCTTCTTGTTCTTACTCTCACTTTGGTGATTTTTTTTGTATTTGGTGATCATTTGGTTTTCCTTTGGTTTCTTACTGAGATCTCACTTGCTGTGATACGTGGGAATGCATTTAGGATCATCTTGATCATCTCTTACCCATGAGCAAGGTCTAGAATGAAAGTTTGATTTTCCAAGGTTCTTGTGCTCTCCTTCCCTCATCTATGAAGTTCATGGAACCTTGGCTCTGATCTTTCCGGTCGTCGATTGGAATAGTTTTCTGACCTTCTTGATAAGCTATGATTGAAATTTGAGGGGATTTGGATCACCAGATCAAAAGTTGAGCCGATTTTGGTTTTTTTATTTCATGCTGATTTTACTGTTCACCAGTAGCACCATCACTGTTCACCTGTATGACCGCTACTGTTCACCGTTATGACCGCCTGACTCATTTTAATTTGAGTTTTTGGTGTTTTTTAGTTGTACTTCGGGGTTTTAATTGGATTCAATACAAGACATCTGTTGTGCTTGTTCGTTGATCTTCATAGCTTTGATAGCTAGTGGGGAGAAAATTGAGTTGAATCCAATCAAGATGAAAAATAAGCAGAGCTCCTATCCCCCCTCGCCCTCCTCTAGTAGCCGTTTCATTGAGTAAAATTATTCACTTTAGGACCTTTTATCTCTAGAATGATTTTTTTAGCTTCTTGATCTCACATTGACAATTTGGAATTACTATTATCACTTTAGGATATCTTTTGATGAACTTACTAATTTGGGAGCTTTGCTTGAATTGTTAAAATTCATCATTTTATCTTGAGCTTTTCTAGATTAGCTTTGATATATATGTCTTAATATGATCTAGCTAGCACTTTCATACTTGATGTGTATTGAGTAATAGTAGAAATGTTAGCTTGTTCTTTTATGTAATCTCCAAAGCTTCTTGTATTAAAAATTGAAAAAAAATACAAAAACTGAAGCCACTTCATTGCATTTCATTTATGCTCTTTCTTTGGCTTTTTTCTTTTTTCTGTATTTGTCATCTCTGGATGAGTGGAAGGCATGATTCCTTGATGACTCCACTGTGAAACGGGGAGAAGATATAACAAAAATGTTAAAAGGGAGAGCTATTTGAAGAAAAAGGGAATAAATAAATTTTTTTTGAAACAATGATGATCATAGTGAGGGGGAATATCTCATTTGAATTCTTGTGATTTTATTGCCTTTTGTGAACTTGAATCGCAATTCTTGGAACCTCACAATGATCAAAGGTCAAATTGAGCAATTGTTCTTTCATATGGACCTTAAGTGAGATTTTTTTTTACTATTATATGGAAATTGAAGCTTTCTTACTCTCTTTTGTCTTATCTGACTTGCCTATGCTAATCTGAAGCCAACTTGGTCATTTCGAGTTTTTGAACCAAGTTGTGCATTGCGCGAAAACATTGAGTTTTTTCGTTTTCAGACCTCAAACTTACATTTTTTAAAATTACTAATGTGTTCATGGGGGGGGGGGGTTGTCGAAACACTCGTTTTCAGAGAAATTATGGTTATGTCAAGTAGTAGGCGGTCAGACCAACCTTTGTGGCGGTCATACCGGTTTTGCCTTGTTCGCTGGCCAACTTAGCGGCGATGTTTGTAGGTTATGTCAATTTCATGGGTTTCAGTGTATATGTGTTGCATCATAAATGTTTGACTAACGTGGGTCAGGTTGCGAAAAACTTGTTCTCATAATTGATTTCTTGGTCTATTATTGTGTAGGAGGCTCATAGGTCAATGACTGTCAACGGCGAGGATGATCGGGACTAAGCTTAGAGCGCTAAGGTCCAGAACAATCGAGGATGCTGGGTTAAGTCAGTGGACTCAAGCATGACACAAAATGGACAAGGATGATCGAACGAGAAATTTGGTGCGACGGGTTGCATCAAGCGACGCGGGGTCGGTGCAAGTGTCATGGTGGTTTCGGTGTGAGTCATATAGGAGAGACTTGCTGACATGAGGAGAGCCATTGATCAACCTACACGTGGTGAAGCATGGGATTGATTCATGAAGAGAGGACTAAGTCTTCGGAGAAGGATAGGGAAGGAGTATTTTGGTAATTTCACTAAAATACTACCTTGATGACATTTGGCTAAACCGCGGTGCCAGATGGCGCAAGGAGAGGTGGTTTAGGTTAAATGAAGTTAAAGATCACGAAGAAACAGATTTGGGAAGCCCGGTTCGTCATCCGCTTTGAGAAGCATGCGTGAGTTATCGACGATCAAGTCACCGATCTTACAAAATAAAGCATAGGAAAATGGCAAATAATTCTTGGGAGGGAATGGAGTTGCTTTTTATTACTATGAACTGGATCCTTTACAGGGGTGCCCTCAACAAGGCGGTGGGCTAATCCTAATTACACCGAGCGTAATGCTTGTTATACTATTGAATAAGAGTTGAAACATGAATCTAGTGCTGATTGAGATACCTCAATCCGATGCCCTTGTCCCTCCATTCTTCGTCTTTAAATAATCAACGAAGAGGTGGCAGTTACTCCTGGAGAAGACGCCTGTTAGAAGTGACACGTCTGGTCGGAGGGACAGTTTCTGTTAGTGAAATAGCAACTAGTCGTTGGTTAGCGTCTGTGAGATACTCAACCGCATGGTAGTTGTTGTCAGTGCCTTAGGATCATAAACCATCACGTGGTGTGGAGCAAATATGATATGTGTTCCATTCGTCACACGGTAAGAATATACATGGAGTCAAGGCTTCTACGAGTAGTCACCTGGTCGGGGATCGGGGTACCTATAAGTAATTTCTGGAATCCTTACAACCACGTGGATCGTTAGCCTTAGGGGTTACGACCATGAAGCCATATGGTCTTTTAATTATGTATTAAAGTAATACATAGATATTTTAATACTCGTCAACTAGCCTCTAAACTTTAAAATGAATTATTCGTGTGAACCTCTGATGAGAAGTTGTATCAGGCAGGCCCTCATTTAATGTCGTGACAAACGAGGTAGTCTGTATTAACTTTAAAGTTGAGAAACTACCTTGGGAATCGAAGAAGAGTTGGACATTGGTTTGTGTCCATTGGACTTTTTGGTAACTCCTTTTTACAATTAAGGAGTTGCACCTACAAAATCCCTTCGGCACACCGCCTAAAGGATTTTATGCTCTTATATTTTCTTAAACTCCCTCTTCATCTTCCTACAAAGGATTTATTCCGACCTCCTTTGTCCTCTTCGTCCAAAATTTTTCTCTTTCACAGGTTCTTGCGTACCACAACATCGAACTGATCAACCTAGCCCCCAACTCAATCGCCAACCTCAGCATCTTTGTCTACCTCTACGAGGCGTACTTGGGGAAGCGACCAGATCTGAGGGTCCTCTGGTATTTTTACATGATGGAAAGGTCGAGGAAGACAACGTGAACCCCTGGGGAATTCTCTCTAAACGTTCACGGCTGGAATGCTAGCGCCGGTGGCGTGGCTATTAGGGTTTTGAGAATTCTTCAAAAGGATTACTGCACCCCTTGCCACCGCACCTCTATTTATAGCCATCCATAATGGGTCTCGAACTTGAGGCCCATTAGGAAATCGTGGCTTACAAGAATTCAAATCACCATCCAAATCAAATCCTTACCCTTTAAGTGTGTGACCTTATAGGTTCATGTGTAATCGGTTGTGACTTGGAAACTCTTTTTCGACCACAAATCGTCAGCGATACCTAGTAGCACATAACGATTCCCGAACACACATAGAATGTATCGGACGAACCTTAATGCAATATGATCTAAGACCATATTCTTATTACTTACAACCAGCTCGCACTTAGTCACGACCAGTCCATACTTAGTTACGACCAGTTTGTAACTCCTTACGACCAGTTGGTGATTACGTTTGGCCAGTCTACGACCAGCTTCGACCAGTCTACAACCAGCTTGTATCTCTATACGACCAGTTTACAACAAGTTGTGAGACCATGTTTGACCAGTCTATATCTCTATAAGACTAGCTCGTATCTGGTCAAATCGAACGACCTGCTTGTGTATTCTCCCTTTGCCTCACGATATCTGGTTGAACTCCAGGTGAGATAATTTATCATCCATGGACTGTTCAATACTTTCTCGATCAAGTGTCGAATAACTTCGTGTGGTCGACACTTCGACCAGTAGTAGAATGGCCATGCACTTTCTTTATCCGACCACAACAAGGGGCCTAGAGACATTTTTTCTGTTATGTTAGGAGGGGCAAATCCCATATCCGACCAGTCGCATTCCTCTGTATGTTTCATAGCATACTCGAAAGCTACCTTTATAACTACTCAGTTACGAGTAGCATTTGACAACCCCTAAGAGTGCTATTACACATGTAGAAAATCATGTTGATCTCAGGTCTAAGGATTATACATCATTATTGCTTCAGACCAACTAACGACACATAGAATCATAACAATATCAATAGTGTCTCAAGGTGGGTCTTATCCAACACTATGTTCTCTAACATGTGTCCATATTATTGGTCTGATATCTCCATATCTATGACCTGTGAAACAGAGTCATCAACCAATACATATGCTAGTCTATTCATATGTGTCCTCATATGTTTCGACTAGGGAACGTTTAAGAATAATCATCGTAGAAATACAGAGTTTCACAATCAAGTCACATACTTGATAATAAATATTAACGATATTATTCCAGGAACAAGATAACATATTATCCAATGCTACGAACATAACAAAATATAATCATCTCTAAGATTGCCTCTAGGGCATATTTCCAACACATGACACTTGTCTCCTTAGAAGAGAATGTGAAGAGACTCAAGGTAAATAATAGCTCATTCTTCATCGTTTATATATTCTCCGATCAATATATAATTCTGCTTTGATTATGTAGACGGTCAGGCTAAGGATTAAAGAACTTGATGAGGAGCCTCCGTCATCACTTGTTCCGGCTGACTCTACCTTAGAGATCAGCGAAGATGATGATCTCCCAAAGGTAATAGAGCTTTTGACAAGGAGTATATATTTTAGACGGAAAAAATTCATCACCTAATTGAAATTAGCCTTTAAATTAGATGGGAGAAAAAGAGGACCTGCAAGTCGAGATGGCAGAGGTCGTGGGCCCCAAAGTGGTTGTTCACGACCAGACAGTTACTTCTAAAGCAACTGTCACAGTAGCCAACGAAGACACTGTCTACGACTAGCTGGTTAGGGATCTCGATCATCTGGTCGAGCCTGTCACTTCCGACCAGAGGTCGGAGGACGCGAGGGGTTTAACCAACCCTATTGGTTCAGATATTGTAAAATCGGTGGGGGAAGAAGAAGAAGGCAAGTGCCACCGAATATGTTCCTGAACGTTTCAATATTATAGGGGAGAGGAGTTCTTCACCAGTCGTAAGGTCTCCTCGTTTCAGTTTTTTCTCTGGACACCGTCGAATTCCTGATAACCAGTTGTTCGAGGAGGCCCGGAAGAGGGTGTCAGGTCGTTAGTTGGAGACTGATCCCACCCTTATCTACTTCCAATATGCTGACATAGCGGTCGAGGTAAGCGTCTGCGGCTACTCTTTTTGTCTCTTCTTTAAAATGTATTATTTTTTAAAGAAATCTGCTATCTTTGACAGAACATGATTGGGAATATTGCCGTGGTTGAAGGACTGACCAAGCGAATTATAGACTTGGAGAAAGAAAATTCCAAATTAAAAAGTAAGCACTTCTTTCTCATTCTCTTCTTTTCTTCTTTCTACCTCTTTATTATTTCTGAACTATCCTCTTATCATGATTGACAGAATTGGAGGCAAATAAGAAAGAGATTATGGCTAAAGATGCCAAAATAACAAAGCTTGAAGAAGAAGGCCAAGCTAAGGACCGGTCGATCGAATACTTGACGACCAGGCAGAAAGAAGTTCTTGAAATTTGTGAGAAGAAAATTCAAGGTAACTGGTCGTAAAGTCTAACTAGTTTACTATGTATTTTAAGTTTTTTTAAACTTGATATGTTCGAGCAGAGCAAAATTAGAACCTAAAAAGAGTGGAAAAAGTTATTGAATTTGAGCATAACAAGGAGGCATCTCTTGGGCAAAGTCTTGATGGACAAGTCAATGCTTTCAACAAGATAATTTTCAATATGGGGTCGGGATCAAGTCTGCCTACCTTGAGAGATCTAGCGGAGAAGAACAACTATCTTGGACGACTCCTTGAAGTTCTCAAAGGTTTGCTTTCATCTACTCGGGAAAACCATACCCAGACTATGAAAGACACCTTTGCCAACGGAGTCAGCCTTGCTTTGGCAAAGCTGAAGGCTTCCAACCCCTCCGTTCATCTCCAAGCTGTTGAACAAGACTTCAACTATTCAGAGCATGAAGTAGCCAAGTTAATAGAGGAGATTTTACATCTTGGAAACAAGGTTGTTGAGGATATGAAGGTCGGATCTCCGTCACATAGCGACCAGTCTAACAACCCCGAAAAGTAGATGATTGTAATTGTTTGAATTGTGAATGTAAAAAAACTTACCTTTTTATCATCAGTAATGTCTTAGTTTTATCTTTTTTGCTACTCATATATTTCCTAACCCCCGACTGTTTGTATTAGTAGAAGAACTTACTAAAGAAGTAGTGGACCAAAAAAGACAGCAAAAACTAAGACCATAATACAAAGTATGTACTGATTATGTTTTAGAAAAGATCTAATTAACACTAGAAAATCGACTTGGTCGGAACCAGTGTGTGGCTTTGACTAGCTATAGATCAATTTCCATAATCGAAAATATTGTATAGTACATTTCATGGTTGAAAGATGTTGCAAGACTTATCTTAATGATAAAGAACCATGCAAAAAGGTATGCATAAATGATAAGTGGTCTTATTTATACACATTATCCAAAACTAGTTGTAAAGATTGCTAAGATTTAAAGGCGTAAAGGCACTTCGTAAAACGTGCTCATGCTCAAGCCCGACTGGCAACGAGGATGGTAATAAAAATGTCGTCGCTAGGAAACTCTTTCTAGTGGGCAGTACCATATGCAGAGAGGACAGATTTCGACTAGCAGGTTTTTCGTGTCTCGACTAGTAGCCAAACAAGAGTAGAACATAATATTAAAATAGAGAAAGATAGTCTTAAAATTCTTAAGCATGTAAAAAATCATACCATGTTGTCTATGTTACGCTCTGTTACTTATTTGTTTTAAGAAAAGATTTTATGGTCACGTGTGAGAACCAAAACTGAGATGGTCACGACTAGGACCCTTATGGTTTGTGACAATCATGTCATGGCCAAAAAGTAAAAAGAGATCCTTTTGAAAGGATATCGGAAGGAAATATATCTTTTCGACCAGTTAGACAACAATAGTATGCGACCAGATAATAGATGACAGATATATAAACAATATCACTCATCGGAGGAAATATATGAATATGCATTTAAATTGAACTAATATAAAAAATATACAAAGAACTTACGTAATTGATCAATGTTCCAAGAATTTGACAAAACACGCTCGTTTGACATTGCTAATAGTACTGAGCTAGGTTGAGCGACTTCGACCACTATGTAAGGACCTTCCCAATTGGGAGAAAGTTTATTGCGATTGGCATGACTCTGAATTTTTTGTTAGAACCATATCACCTAAGGTTTGAATTTGTGGCTTGAATTTGGCTAAGTCCCAAGGCGGTCCGGCCGCTCATGTGGAAGCGTCCGACCGCCAAGGGCGGTCCGACCGTGTTTGCTTGTCTATGGTTGTGCAGTTGCTTGGTGGTCAACGACGGTCAGCGGCGAGGAAGATCGGGACTAGACTTGGAGAGTTGAGGTCCGAACGATTGACGATGCGGGTGAGGTCAACGACTCAAGCGTGACACAAGATGGACAAGGGTGACCTATTGGCAAATCCATGACGCATGGTGAAGCGGTTTAGGTCAAAAGGTTAAAGACGGCGCTTTGCGAAGCGTGCGTGTGTGACCCGTTTGTTAGTGGGCCTTAACGGGAGCCCAATGGAGTCAAACCATAGGAGTCTAGGCCTCCACTATAAATAGGGGAGGTGGTGGTCGCACCACTAAGCTCTCTCTCTCTCGCCTCTTTTGTTGCAAAACCCTAATTGGCTTAGGGAGTTGAGGTGGAGGCTAGGGCTCTTTATGGTTTGAGGAGAATTTCGTGATCTTGGATTGACCACTGATCCATGATGGCGTGGGTGTAATCCAGCGACGATCACGTTCTTAATCAATGCAAGGTTTGCTTGAGATAAGTCTCTTTTCGTTCTTGCTTTCAATTTGGTGATTTTAGGGCTTTCTTTGATCCACGAGTTCGTGATTGATTCTTTCACGTGAATTAGCTTGCTGTGATATGTGTGAATCTATCTAGCATCATCTTGATCATCAATCTCTCACGAACAAGCATTAGGATCAAGTTTCGTTCTTGCGGTTTTAGACCTTCGTTAATCAATTGACAATTGCTCAAGATCGTTCCAAGAATTATCATAATATTCGATTGGAATATGTCCTCAATAGCATATAGAAGGTGTGTGCAAAGTTTCATAAAGATTGGAGTTGAGAATCAAAAGTTTCACCTAATTGCAACTTCGTCATCGGCCGATTTTATTGTTGTAGATCGGTTACGAGTCGGCCGGTCCGATCGCCGTCATCACCGGTCGACCGATTTTGGAGCGGTCCGACCGCCAAAGACAACGCCGGTCGATCGCCGCAATCGGTCCGACCGGTTGAGTATAACGGTCGATCACTTTGTCTTTGTGAGTCTTGGTAATATTAGTTGATTTTGTTATATTGCTTAGGGTTTAATTGATTCAATACTAGTCTTCCATTGTCATCGTATATTGATCTTCATAGCTTCCTAATAGCTACTGGAGTTAATTTGTATTGAGTTCATAATTTGTGAAAAAGTGAGCGTGCTCCTATTCACCCCCCCCCTCTAGTCGCCTTTACGGTCCAACAAGTGGTATCAGAGCCCGGTTAGTTCAATCTTGATCTTAACCGGTCACTGAACTTTGGCGATGGATAGATTCACTACAAAACCGCATATGTTCAATGGACAAGACTATGCCTATTGGAAGAATCGATGCGAGTATTCCTTGAGAGTGAGGACAAGCTTTGTGGGACGTTGTTCGATCCCCGCTCATTATTCCCGGTTGAAACTCCCGCTACGTGGTTCTTTTGGCTAACAACAACAAGGCCAAGAATCTTTTATATGGTGCGCTTGGTAGACAAGAATATGACAGGATTTGCAATTTTGCGACTGCGCACGAGATTTGGAACACTCTCGAAACATATCATGAGGGTTCGTCTCAAATTAAGAAAGTGCGCCAAACAATCTATAAGCGTGATTATAACAAATTTGAGATGCGTCCTGGAGAGAGCATCGATGACATTTTCAATGCTTTAATAAAGTGATTAATCAAATGAAAGTCGTTGATATTGAATATTCTCAATCGAAAATGCCACCCACCTCTTGGTCGCAATCAACACCAAGGAGTGGGAGATGAAGGCTCTTGCTATAGAAGAGAATGTTGATCTTTCAAGTCTTACTTTAGAATTGCTTTATAGTAAACTCAAGACTCATGAAATTAAAAGAGTTGATCATCCCAAGAAAGATAATTTAGCTTTGGTAGCGATCCTCTCAAAAGGCTTTTGATGACTCTTTTGAATCTTCTTCCGGATTTTCATTTACTTGTTTATCGCTATTCATGAAGAGGAGCTTGAGAATATCCTCGAGGTTGAGTTAGCCCTTTTAGCTAAAAAATTCACACGGGCTTACAATAATGTGAGAAATAAAAGAGAGGTGGTCTGTTATTTGCTATGAGTGTGGAGAGCTTTACCACATCCGCCAATTGCCCCAAGCTAAAAGGTAAGGGTAAGCACAGGAGGAGAAGACACTTGGAAGAAGCCTCATGAGAACAACTCGAGTATGATGTCAGTCAAGCTCATAAAGGCCGCCACCGGTCCTTGCCGCTTTTGGAGAGCAATCCGTTAGTGATGTGGACTCCGGAGCGAAGAGGAAAAGAAAGGGAAGGCCAAGGACTTTCTTGGCATGTGCTTCATGGTCGACATCGACGACATTGATAATGATGAGGTATCTTTTTCTTATGATGAGCTTTCGCTAAATATAATTCTATAGTTGAGCAAGTGCTTAGTCAAGATGAAGCGCTAGAATTTGTCATGACTAAAAATAAGAAACTAGAGTCAAAAATTGGTAAACCAAACTAGAACTTGCAAATGTTAAGACTCTTGAACTCGATGAATGTTTATCTTGCCATGCTATGCATTCGTAAATTACCAATTTACAATCTGCTCATAATATTGCTTTACAACAACTTGAAAATGCTAGAACCGAGCTAATTGAAATTAAATCTGCTCCTTGTGAAAAATGCTTAGAGTCTAGCAAGTTGATTGCTTCTGATGTGATTGATTCTAGCCCTTGCACTTCATGCTTAGAAAAAGAACGTGAAATCAAGATATCTTAGAAGTCGCTAGAGTCAAATATGCTAAGCTTAAGGACAATATTGAAAATACTACTTGTGCTTCTTGTTTCGCTCTTAAGCTTGAAATTGCTTTATATAAGGAGAAATCTATGGATAAAACTTGTGATGTTTGTGTTAACTTGAGAAAAGAAAATGCTTACCTTCATGATACATTAGAGAAATTTTCTAAAGGTAAGAAACAATTAAACATGATTCTTGACAAGTCTAAAACTCCTTATAAGAAGCAAGGTTTAGGATTCAATTCTTTTCAAGACAATTCAAACCCAAAAGTCATTCAAGTCTTGGAAAAAGGTTTAATTGAATTCAAAACCCAACCCTGCAAAAACATCTTTTAAATCAGAGGTTTTGCCCAACCTTGTATTAATTCAAATGGTGCTTCTTCTAGTGGTACCAAGTACCATTGCACTTATTGCAAGAAAGGTGGGCATTTGATTGAATTCTGTTGGCGTGAGGTTGAAAAATGATAGAAACAATCTTGATAGAATTTCATTCAAGCAACCTAGAGCTATTATGAGACATGGTAACACCGAAAGGAATAAACCGATTAGGATTTTTCTCACATGCTAATCATTATGTTTCTACATATTCTAATTCTCATGTTCTTCAAGTCACGGCCCGATCTACTGGTGGTCACCGGTTTGACGATTTAGTCGCCGGCTCGACCGCCAAGACAACGCCGATCGAGCCACCGATGCTTTAATTCCCATGTTAACTTAAACATTGCTCATAATGAATTTTAGATGAAATCAAGGATAACACTTCGCTTTGCATACTACTCGCAGACGTGTGTCTCAAGATCGGTTCCCAAGTCTTGTTTAACTAACCCCAAGATGTCGAGACACATCGTTCTTCCGTGCCTTGATTTTTCGTGATTGCCGCGGAAAGAGGAAGGACACGTGCTTTGTCAACTCCGATCGCTCACGTCATATTGCCGGAGACTCAAGATGGTTCACCTCCTTCACGCGGCCGACGGGTTTCAAGCATCTCCGAGAACTTCCCATCGCCAGCCGTTAAGCTCTTATTCGTACTTACACTCTACTCTCTTTGTATGGCATTTGATATTCTGTTCTTTATCCTTGTCCATTCGGGGTTTTTCTTATCCTAATTGTGCGAGTCGTCGGCTAGATAGGAAGAGTACCTCAGCGCTTGTCACCCACTAGATTCTCCTCTTGTATCTTGTTTTTATCCTCACCAAATCTTTAGACCCAACTAGGTTTGCCACCTTGAGAAGCGAGTTAGGGTTATTTATCCTTATGGGTTGGTTTGAGGGGAGTTTGATCTTTCTGATCTTTCCTTGTTCTTTTGATCTTTTATTGTTCTTTTCCGAACTTAGTGATCTTTTGAACTCTTTAGGTTTTTAGGCTTTTTAAATGCATCTCATTGTGTCATATTGCATTCATATGAAAAATCCAACAAGTGGTTACAACAAGTGGTATGAAAATCCAAAAGATGCATTGTAATATAAGTCTTTCGCTTATCTTTTAAAATTGATGAAGCTTTGCCTATTACCCTTTAGAGCTTTAGTATTTCAATTCTTGCTCAATGTCATGTCTAGTTCTTTGACTTGCTAGAACTATCATGCTTTTACATGTGTAGCTAAGTCTTTGCTATATGAGCTAGAATCTTTAAACAACTCAAACTAAGAAATTGCAATTTGTGGATGTTTTAGCGAGTTGCGCAATTAGTGCTCCTCTTGTGACATTGGCCTGCTGTAATTGCTTTGTTAGCTCTTTGATCTAAAATTGACCATTACTTGAGCTTTTGTGTTCTTGAGATTCTAAAATGCTCTTGTGAAAAATGAAAATCAAGATTGTCTTATGCTTAAACTGTGCCAAACTATTCTTACGAGACTGCTTGTCAAATGACATGAACTTGGAGATAGTTTGATGAACTGCACGATCTCATGGGGACCGCTTGTCGAAATGACATGAACCTCAAGATTTGTCGCCTGTAGAAGCTTAGAAAGAGTTTGTGGATGGCTCCTAGTCCAGGATCTTCTTTACTAAGATATACCTTTAATCAACTTTTGGTCGAAGCTTAGGATGAGTTTGTGGATGGCTCCTAGTCCAGGATCTTGTCACTAAGTTAGATCATTAGTCAACTTCAATATTCAATGCAAATGAGAAAAATGTTGACAAATAGGCGTTTACAAAATATTGAGCAAAATGATTCAATACGGGACTTGATTGACTCTTACTGTGGTCTTTGTTAGATTTTTGATCTCACTTTGACAGTTTGACATGGCCAATTTCACTTTAGGATCCCTGTTGATGAACTTGCTGAATTTGAAGCGTTGCTTAAATTGATAAAATCTAATGCTTTACTTTTGAGCCTTTGTGCTTAGCTTTGATATATATGTCTTACCATGATCTTGCTAGCGTTGTCAGGCTTGATATGCTGTTTGTGCAATATTAGAGAAACTACATTGTTCTTTTGGGTAATCTCCAAAGCTTCTTATCAAAAAATTGAAAAATACAAAAATTGAAGCCACTCCATTGCACTTCATGCATATTCCTCTTTATGTTTCTTTTGTTTCTGCTTCTTTCTTTATTCTCTATTTGTTATTCCTGGATGAGAGGAAGGCGTGATTCCTTGATGAATCCATTGTCAAAGGGGGAGAAGATGTGTTAATTAATGAGAAGATATTTCTTTGGGAGAAGATGTGTTATATTTCTTTGCTATGTTTATTTGGAGAAGATGTGTTAATGAGAAGATATTTCTTTGTTGGGGGAGAAGATTAAACAAAGGGGGAGTAACTGAAAAGTTAAAAGTTTTTGAAAATCGAGGATCATAGTGAGGGGGAGTTCTTGAGTTGCATTCTTATTGTTTTATTGAATATTCTGAACTTGAATTGCATTCTTTTATCCTCACAATGATCATAGGTCAATTGAAAAATTGTTCTTTCATATGGACCTCATGTGAGAATTTTGACCCTTTCTCGAAATCAAAGTTTTTATGCTTTCTTTTGTCTTGTCTCACATGCCTATACTATTTCGATGCCGCCTTGGTCATTTTCATTGCTTTTTCTTGCTTATGGACCAAGTTGTGCCTTTGTGCGAAAACCGCGAGTAAACTCGCTTTCAAACCTCTTACTTACATTTTTCGGATAATTGCCAATGTGTTCATCAAGGGGAGATTGTGGATTTCATGGGGATATGTTCCGATCTTAGGATGATGTGACAATTGGCAATGGCGTTTACGGTTTGTCGTTTCACGCGTTTTCGACAAAGTGTCGCTTATCGATAAAGTGCGGTCCGACCGGTCCTTGCAACGGCGGTCCGATCGGTCCTAAATCGGTCGGACCGGCCATATGGGGCGGTCGGACCGCGGTGACCAAAGTGGTCAAAATGAGTCGGGCCAAAAATAGGTGTTGTAGGCAAGTGAGGGGATCCCAATGCACTTGGTCTCATAATTTTGGAGACTCAAGAAGAAGTTCTATTCGCTTGTATTTTCCGAAGGTTTCGAATTTCGTGGCTTGAATTTCGCTTGTCCCATATGGTCCGACCGCTCACGTGGAGCGGTCCGACCGCCAAAGGGCGGTCCGACCGGCCACCTGGAGCGGCCGACCGTTTTACTTGAACGTCGGCCAACTTCGTGGCGATGTTGTTTTGTTAGGTCAAAGTCATTGGTTTCATGGCATATGATTTGCATGATGCATGTTTTGACTAACATGGGTCAAGTTGTGAAGAACTTGTTCCCGAATACGTGTTTGCTTGTCTATGGTTGTGCAGTTGCTTGGTGGTCAACGACGGTCAACGGCGAGGAAGATCGGGACTAGACTTGGAGAGTTGAGGTCCAGAACGATTGACGATGCCGGGTGAGGTCAACGACTCAAGCGTGACACAAGATGGACAAGGGTGACCTATTGGCAAATCCATGACGCATGGTGAAGCGGTTTAGGTCAAAAGGTTAAAGACGGCGCTTGGCGAGCGTGCGTGTGTGACCCGCTTGTTAGTGGGCCTTAACGGAGCCCAATGGAGTCAAACCCTAGGAGTCTAGGCCTCCACTATAAATAGGGGAGGTGGTGGTCGCACCACTAAGCTCTCTCTCTCTCGCCTCTTTTGTTGCAAAACCCTAATTGGCTTAGGGAGTTGAGGTGGAGGCTAGGGCTCTTTATGGTTTGAGGAGAATTTCGTGATCTTGGATTGACCATCGATCCATGATGGCGTGGTGTAATCCAAATGACGATCACGTTCTTAATCAATGCAAGGTTTGCTTGAGATAAGTCTCTTTTCGCTCTTGCTTTCAATTTGGTGATTTTAGGGCTTTCTTTGATCCACGAGTTCGTGATTGATTCTTTCACGTGAATTAGCTTGTCGTGATATGTGTGAATCTATCTAGCATCATCTTGATCATCAATCTCTCACGAACAAGCATTAGGATCAAGTTTTCGTTCTTGCCCTGTTTTAGACCTTCGTTAATCAATTGACAATTGCTCAAGATCGCTCCAAGAATTATCATAATATTCGATTGAATAGGTCCTCAATAGCATATAGAAGGTGTGTGCAAAGTTTCATAAAGATTGGAGTTGAGAATCAAAAGTTTCACCTAATTGCAACTTCACATCGGCCGATTTATTGTTGTAGATCGGTTCGAGTCGGCCGGTCGGATCGCCCGTCATCACCAATGACCGATTTTGGAGCGGTCCGACCGCCAAAGACAACGCCGGCCGATCGCAAGCAATCGGTCCGACCGGTTGAGTATAACATCGATCACGCTCGTCTTTGTGAGTCTTGGTAATATTAGTTGATTTTGTTATATTGCTTAGGCTCTAGTCGCCTTTACGGTCCAACACAACTCACGACTGTGGTACATTCGCAAGGCTTGTTCGTAAACCGCCGATCGTATGAGGGCTTGGTTTCGTTGTTCTTCAAGAAAATTGATGTCATCGAATCTTCGTTGTTCTTGATCGTTTGTGTTAAAAAAATCGGTTCAAGCGGAGCCAATTTTCAGTTTCGGAGGAAGCATGGCTGTAGCATCGTAAACTAGAAAGAATGGCGTTTCACCGGTCGCATGATTGATCGTAGTTTAAACGGTCCATAATACAGAAGGAAGTTCTTGAACCCAAACCCTTGACCATTTTGTTAACTGGTCGAAAACTCAACGTTTAACTCCTTCCATTATTATACCATTAGCTCGCTCGACTGCTCCGTTGCTCTGCGGATAAGCGACAGAAGAGAAATGTATTTTGATACCTAGATCCTCACAGAATTCCTAAAAATTTTCGCTGGAGAACTAGGTACCATTATCCGTGATTATACGACTGGGTATACCAAATCATGTGATCACATTTTTTGTGAGGAACCTCTTAGCAGCCTTAGTTGTCGTTTTAACAACCGGTTCGGCTTCTATCTATTTTGTAAACGTATCAATCATGATGAAAAGAAATTCGAAGCCCCCGGGTGCCTTTGGGAAAGGTCCCAGAATGTCTAGTCCCCTGGTCGCAAAAGACCAAGATTGAGGAATTGATTGCAAAATTTGTGGCAGTTGATGTACTTGTCGACTATGAAATTAATATTGTACGCACTTCACACGCTCTTTTGCATCATGAAGGACAGTTGGCCAATAGTATCCTTGCCTGAAGGCTTTACCGACCAGTGTTCTGTAGGAATGATGTACTCCACAGACTCCTCCATGAATGTCGGATAACAACTTAATGTCATCCGTTTGAGGTATGCATCTCATCAACACTTCGTGAGATCCTCGTTTGTACAAGGTACTTGCGATCAGAGGAATGAATTCGACTTTCGAGTTATACGATCGGCCTCTACATCATCTTTAGGAATAATGTCACGCTGAAGATAATTATAGATTGACATCATCCGATTTCTACCATGGTCGAGCTGTACGACATGTGGAGTATCCATGTTCGCATGATCGATTTGTACAACCTCTAATGGAACACCTATGTCCTCGGAATGCTCGACCACCGAGTGTGAGTCGGGTTGCTCGAGAAAAACTCCGGGCGGGACAGGTGACCTTGTGGAGGCCACTGTGCCAACTGGTCTGCTAGAAAGTTTTCCTTTCTAGGAATATATTGGATCTAAAAATCAAAGAAGTGCTTTTCGAGTTTCCGTACTTCCACCAAATAAGAGGACATCTTGGTACTTGAGCATTGATACTCTTTCCTGACTTGATTCGCTACTAATTGAGAATCGTCTTTCACTAGTAATTTGCAAATCCCGAGTGCTCTAGCTACTCGGAGTCCTGCCAATAAACCTTCATGCTCCGTCATATTGTTTGTTGTAGAAAAGTTTAAATGAATGGCATATTTGATGTGTTCTCCAGTAGGGGATATCAAGACAAATCCAGCCCCCGAGCCTTTTAACATCAAGAAGCCATCGAAGTACATTGTCCACTCATCGTCGTATTCATACTCGGGCCCTTGGGTGGGTTCAGGGTTTATCCATTCGGCAATGATTCTGCTATTGCCTGGGACTTAATTGATGTTCGAGAGATGAAATGGAGGTCGAACGCCCTAAGCTCGACTGCCCATTTCGCTATTCATCCTGAAAATTCCCTGTTTTTTATAACTTGACCAAGGGGATATCTGGTAGGTACAACCAATTTGTGGGCCTGAAAGTAATATCTTAATTTCCTTGAAACCATAAGGAGACCATAGAGCATTTTTGCACCTGTGGGTATCATTCCTTCGGTCCATGTAAGACTTCGCTTACATAATATACCGGTCGTTGGACGTTGTCACGTTCTATGACCAGGACACCACTGACTGATTGTGGCGCTGCAGCCACGTAAATTAGCAATGTTTCTCCTGATCTTGGAGATACTAAGATCGGGGCACTCGTATGGTACCTCTTGAGTTCTTCAAAGGCGTCGTTTGCTTCTTTAGTCCACTCGAAACTTCCGTGTTTCCGAAGAAGCTTAAAAAAGGTAACCATTTTTCACCTAACCGTGCTATGAAACGACTTAGCGCTGCCATACAGCCGGTTAGTTTTTGGACTTCCTTGTTTGTGGTCGGAGGGTGCATCTGGTCTATAGCCAATATTTTTGCTGGATTTGCTTCAATCCCACTAGCAAAAACTAGGAAAACAAGAAGCTTTCTAGAAGAAACTACGAACACACTCTTCTTTGGATTCAACTTAAGGTTATGCCTTCTTAAGTTGTTAAAAGTCTCATATAGGTCGAAAATGTGGTCGCTAGCGTTGACAATTTTCACAACCAAGTCATCAATGTAGGCTTCTAGATTCCGACCTATTTGAGGATTAAAGGTTTTTGCATTAACCTTTGAAGAGTTGCACAAGCATTCTTGAGACCAAATGACATCTTAACGTAGCCAGGGGCGGAGCTGGGCCTCGGGCCCCCCGGGCAATGGCCCGAGGCCCAGCAAAAAATATCAGCTAAAAGAATAAAAGCCCATGAAAAAATACCATGTAAAGTTTGAAGATGGGTCATGAATGCATCGGGTCTACCGAGGCCTAGGTAAAGATCGATCCGCCTGAACGTAGCAGTCAGTGCCATATGGTGTGATGAAGGATGTTTTCTCTTCATCATCTTTACTCATGTTAATCTAGTGGTACCCTGAATAAGCATCTAAAAAACTTGACAACTCACACCAAGAGGTGAGTCTACAAGTTGATCAATGTATGGAAGGGAGAAGTCATCCTTCGAACAAGCTTTATTAAGATCTGTGAAGTCGATACATATTCGTCATTTTCCATTACTTTTTCTAACCATTACAAGGTTGGCGAGTCACTCTGGGTGGTCGATCTCACGAATGAACCCAGCCTTGAGGAGCTTGTTAATCTCGGACTGGATTGCCTCCTTCCGATCAGGTGCAAAGCGCCTTAACTTTTGCTTCACCGATTTTTTGTCAGGCTGGAGAGTTAGCCTATGCTTGATCACCTTCTTGGGGTCTCTGAGCATGTCGGATACCTGCCAGGTGAATATGTCCAGGTTTTCCCGGAGGAAGGAGACGAATAACTCTTCCTATTTATGGTTGATACCTCCCCCGATCAGTACTTTTTAGGAAGATGCATCAGCATTTCCTGACACAGACGACATTTTGGTGCTTCTGGAGAAGCGTCTTTGTCGAGTGGTACCTCTTTGGTCTGGTCGAAAGGCTTTGGGGTCATCTTGGGTCTTGAGTGCTTGACCTGCACGGAAGGCATATTATTTTCTCTGGTCGGAAGCTCGTCGATCAGTTCTAAGGATTTCCTATCACATGCATAAGCCAATTTTCTATCTTCTCGAACCGTAATGACTTCTTTTGGTCCTGACATCTTTAAATTCTGATAGCCATAATACGTAGCTATCAGGAATTTAGCCAATACTGGACGACTAAGGATCTCATTGTATGCGATTTCAAAATCCGCCACATCAAAGGGGATATTTTCTTTTTGAAAATTGGCAGGTTTTCCGAACGTGACCAGTAGGGACAGTTGCCCTATCAGTTTTGTAGTAGAACCAGGAACTATATCGTGGAAAGCATATTCCACAAGTTTTACTTTCAACTAAGGAATTTGGAAGAAAGAATTTGCATTTCTTCCCATGCTCCCGTAAACATAATATTTAAAGAACTACCTCTATCTATCAGGACTCAATTAACTTTACAATTGTTAATTGTAGGTTCAACTATGATAGGGAACCTACCTGGTGAAGTCGACGGGATGGGGCAGTCTTCTTTGCTGAAGGAGATAGCTGTCTCCGACCACCTGGATGGCTTGATGTCGATCGAAGACTCAGCACAGTTCACTTCATGCTCCACGGCCTTCAGATGGCACCTTGGGTCATACGAAGAGGATCCTCTGAAGATCATATCCACTGTGTGTTGCGGCTCCTGGCACTCCATTTCTTCGTCACTGTCTTCGTCCTTCCTGGAGTTTGGTTCTCTGAGTTCATGTATAGAGGGGAAGGGACTTTTACTTTAGTAGAATCCTCCTGTTTCTTTTGCCAGGCTCGGCAGGTGCGCAGATCATGCCCTGCTGCCTGGTGAAGTGGACACCACTTCTTGTTTTTCTTGTAGTCGTCGGTTGAAGCCTTTACCTTGTTCTGACCGAAAAAGTCTTTCTTGCCCTTGGAAAAAAATTTAGGGATCGTAAGGACTTCTTTATTGTCGAGCTTGTGGTTCTTCTTACCATTGAGAGACTTCTTTCATTTCTTCTCCTGTTTTTCTAAGCCAGGTTGAGGTATTTTATCCTTTAGCGGCTGCATATTTGTCCACCATGTCAAAAAGTTCGACGGTCGTTCTTGGAGGATTCATGGCAATATCCTCCGTAAACCGTCGATTCCTCAGCCCTCCTTTAAAAGCCGAAGATTCTGCGATCTCTGGGATAGAGTTACGAACCTGACTGAACCTCTTGATATATTGTTGAATAGTTTCATTGGTCTTTTGCATGATCCGATAGAGATCGTATGCCCCCTGGAAGTTAGCGATCAACAAATCACATAGTTGCTCCTTAGTATAGATAGATCCGACCGGCAGGTCCAACAACCACGATCGGGTAGACCCTTCAAGGACCATAGGCAAGTAATTTGCTATCATGTTGTCATTACCACCACCAGCATTGATGGCGGTAGTATAGATCTGAAGAAATTCTAATGGGTTCTGAGTCCCATTGAACTTCTCAATGTTGGCTGGTCGGAACCTGTCCAGCTAGCGTACATCTTAGAGTCCTATCGAGAAGGCTCGACAACCTGTTATGGAGCCATGGTGCCTTCTTTGAAAAGGAGTCGGAATGTAATCGGTTGGGGACCGGTTCCTTAGATTAGCATATCTAGTATCCGGTGTTCCTACTTGGTCGTGGACGCTAGCGTAACGCCTCTGACCACCTGCTTGGTTGAGATGGTGACTTAGGTCACCAACACCAAGAGGTCGTTCCTCTTGACAAGGAGGAGGAGTGGTTGCTGAGAAGAGTCGTCTTCCCTCGTGATTCCTTGGTTGAATCCTACGAGGGGGTCTTAGTACCGTCTGGTCCTCCGTCCGACCATGTTGTCCTCTGCTGAGGGAGGAGCACTGGGACAAAGTCATCATGTGACTTTGCGATCCTCTTTGTCCCCAGTATATTTCTGTTCGCTGCATAGTTTGTTGGAGGATCTCTGACACCTGTCTTGCAAGTTGCACGTAACTTAGAGTATATACTAAAGCAGGATCTGGGTTACTCAGAATGTCATGAACTCGTTGCAGGTTTTGAAGCGTTACCGAAGGTCTTGAAGAATTCTGACTAGCATTGGGTGTTAGATGAGTCGAATGTCCTTCCGTCCTCCTGTCTTGCTTTGTCCGACTTATCACATGCTATGAGGTAGGAACAGACGAATTAACTGATGGACGTCCATCAGTTCACTTGCCTCCGGCAGGTGGTGTTTGAGCACCCGTACCATCTCCATCAGGATGTGATGGCGGGTTAGGCTGTGGAGGATTGTGCACAGGAACCTGATTGGTATCTCCGATTGTATTAACTTCATGCCTCCATTAGTGATCTTTCGACGAGCTCCTGTCGTAGCTAAGGGAGAGCCTTTTAGAGGTTCGGCAAGGAGCCTCCACGACAGAGAGCGGTCGGAGATTACCACCTCTAGCGGGCTTTTTGGTGGATTTAGCCTGATCCGGCGGATTGCTGATCGTATGCTGAGTTTTATTATTCCTACTTGGCCTTCGATCAATGGCAATGGTAATTTCATTGACACGCTCACCAAGTGTCGGTTCCCTCTTGGAATACATAGGAGCCTTTGGTGAATACCAGTCGCCTATGACAACATCGAGAATACATTGACTCTCTGATATGCTGGGCTACCGTCACCGTTCTTGCCGGTCGGATTGACTTGGCTTGTAGAGGCATTGGGATGTTCCAATGTGGTCGGAACGACTAGTTCCTCGGAAAGCACCACGGATGGCGGTGGTGAATCTTCATCCATCCAACCGATCTCACTGGTCTCAACAAGTGGCGACCCAGCGGAGGAGGATGATAAGTGTAACATCCCAAATACGGATTTGTGTTTCAAATGTAAGAAAATGCAAAGAAATTAAAACTTTTCTTGCATCTTGAAACCCCTGATCATTTTTGTAATTCTTTTAAAAGAATTATGGAAGATCAAATTCGAATCCTCATTTGACTCTAATAAAAAACCTCCTTGTCATAGATCTTGTGCCAAACCCTTGGAGATATTTCTCCTGAGTTCTAGGGAGGCTTGGCAACCCCTCTGAATTATCTCACGATTTTTAGAAGTTATTTGATAATTTTTGGAGGCGAGTCAAAGCTTGGTCAAACCATAGCTCGCACCTTCTAGAATTTATGGAGGAAAATTTAGTACATTAAAGTCTCTGGAAATTTTATGTGAGGTCCCTCCTGCTATCAGCAAGCTCCAGTTAAAATTTCATAGATTTTGGAGTTTGTTTGCTACCTCAAATAATTCCTCAAAAATCAGATGTTAGGATTCAAACCCTAACTGGTGTGCACTATTCCGTAGGTTCGAATCGGACTCGAGCTCGAGCCACTTGACTCGGTCCAGTCCACTAACTGTGCCAACTCGGTCGTTCGGGCGCTAGGGTCGTGAGCCGTTGGATCGGTATCGAACGGTCTTCGACCAGCCGAACGAATGGAGTCGTTGTAAACCACCCGATCTGACTCAGCCGTTGGATCGGCATCGAACGGTCTTCGACCAGTCGAACGATGGGATCGTTTCAATCCGCTCGATTTAGCCCAGCCGTTCGATTTCAATCCGACGACCAACGAGTCGTCTCCTTCCTCTGTCCGCGCGCGCGTGAGCCCTGCCATGGCGTGCGCAGAGGAGAAAAGCAGCGGCGTGCAGTCCACTCTATGGTCACCTTTAAACGGCTAGCTCTGCGCGTATTAAATGCCTGTCGTGCTCCTCCCTCAGAAGGTCACGATCCAACTGCTCCCATCGCTCTCAAGTGCTCTCATGGCAGTATTGACCCGATTGGAAAACCCAGCCGTTGCTCTCTGCCATTGCCCTATTTAAACTCCATTGCTTCACCCTTAGCTTCCTTTAGCACTTCCGCATCTCCAGCTAGCACCCACCAGCTTGCTTGGGCTGCAGTTCCTCGCAATTTCCTCGACCGCCATTGTTGAGTTGGGAGTTTCGGTGGAGGCGGTGCGGCAGGGGTTTTCTTCTTCAAGTCTTCGCCCCCTCTGCTCCCCCTTTACTCTCTGGAGCTTAACCCTCACCCGGTTTGGTTCTCCCTTTGCTCAGGTCGTTGTGGCCTAGAGAGGACCTTACCGCCGCCGTTCGGACACTCGTCGCCGGAGCCACTCCGTGGGTCTCTCGGTCGCTTCTTCACTCTGTAATTTCACCTTACCCTATAGGAGCTTAGGTGTGTTTTCGTTGTTCTTTTGGTATTGTTCGTTCGGGAGTCCTCCTGAGCCATACCTACTCGGCCGCACTCCGTGGTCGTACCGCCGTCGCAGCCATACTCCGACCAGTATTGACCGCCGGTAGAACCATTGAACTTTTGGACACTCATCCCCGCCCTTGGCTGGCGCCGCTGTGGTCGGAGACGCCACCGAGCCACTAGCAAAGCGTGCGGGAGGCGCTGCCTCGTGGTCGGATTTCCGACCAGCCACCGTAGCTTAGTCGTAAGTTCTACTACGACTTGTAACTGGTCGTAAGTCTTACTACGACTATGTCGGGGTCATAAGTTTTTCTACGACTTATACCTAGTCGTAAGTCCGTCTACGACTAGTGCCCGGTCGTAAGTCTTCTACGACTAGTAGCCAGTCGTAAGTCCTTCTACGACTATGTCATAGTCGTAGGTTCGGCTACGACCACTACCTGGTCGTAAGACCTTCTCTCGGTCGTATATTTGGCATTAAGAATCCAAATCAACTGGTTCTTGTTGCTAAATTCTTTATAAATCAGTACCTTGCTACTGTAAAATTTTTAGAATTTTTGGGAGAAGGTTTGTTGTTGAGTCTTTGCATTTTATTCGTTCTTATTGGTTGCTTTTCGCCTTCTCGTTAGGATCCGAAGAGCACATCGACAATATTATTGATCCCCAGCAACATCTTGACCCACAGCAAGCAGGCAAGCAATTTGATCATGTTCATCCTATTATTTTTCAAGTCTACTATATCGATTTCAACTCTTATGTATGCATTGCTATTTTGTTGTTAAATTATGGTTAGTATCCTATAGTTGTATGATCTGTAGGACTTGTTGATCCTCTACTACCATGAGCTTAGGTTATTTGCTGTGGTCGGAGTTCGATGGATGGACTCCGATCACTTAGTAGCTTCCGACTTGAAATTGCTTAGAGATGCATAGTTTCGGTAGTACTGGGCGATCATCGATTGTAGTCGATGATCTTGATCACATTACTTATTATGCCATTACGACCAGCACTTGTGCTTTGTTATTTTATAAAGTCAAAATCTGAAAATGGAAAACTGATTTGGACTTGGGCAAGTTGTCGGATGGTGGGTTATTGGGTTTGTGGTTGCCTTGCCTAAGTCAACAAGGACCGAACATCTTGTGTCACACTCTCCAAGCATTTTTGCGTGCTAACCACGCGAGAGGGATATGTGACCTCTCTTGACTTAATACTTCGGCGTGGGTTATCTCCGAGTCGCAGGAGGGGGTGGTGTGTGTTGTGTGAAACATGATATGTGGTCGTGTTCTTGTGTTGGGTGTGCGGTGGTGGAGATTCCGGGTAGGCTCTCCACCTCGAGGAGCGTCGTAGTTGTCCAAGGCTTTACCCGGGAAGGGTAGTTGACCAAGGCTTTACGATGACTCCGACACAACGTATGGGTTTCTATCCATACGGGCGGCTCGTGAATATTCACAATATTAGAAACGTCTCATAAGACTTAGTCGTGCCGGCATACCTTCGGAAGTGTGCTTAATAGCTTGACAAAAAGGCGGTCTGGCGTGTGGGTACATTGGTACACCCCTGCAGGGATAAAACTATTCGAATAGCCTCGTCCTAGGTTATGGACACGCTTGGTTTGGTTTTGCAAGAGTTAGACTTCAACCCTTTAAAATTAAAAATTGACATGGGTGGCATGAATGGGTAATTCATGCTATTGTTGTAGTGACTAAGGGTTTAGTCACTTCCAGGATTGTTGTTGTTCTTTGTCTACTGTTACATTGTTGTCTTTTGCGATTATTTGAACATTAAAAACTGATTTGTTACCTTGCTTTTAAATGTACTACATTATTGCAAATAAAGATGGCTTTGTGCTGAAAATGAAACATACAGCCTCCATTCGAAAAGCTTGCATATAGTTATGTACAGGTCTGTTACTCTACACGTAAGTCTTGCAAGTACATTCAAAGTACTCACCCGGCTTTGATGGGCTCTTTGTTGCAGGGGAGGAAGGTGAGCCCCAAGGGGCTCACTTCTGTGAAATGTGCTGTGGATTCGACGACTAGCTTGGCGGTCCGGTCGGTTGCCTTGTGGGTTAAGGGCACACTGGTCGACTCTTTTGTTTATAGCCATCTTATGGCACTTTTGCTTCCGCTGTTAAATTTCCTTATGTATATGTCTTTTGGCCGATCGGCCTCTCTTTTGTAATAACTATCTTCTATTTATGTTATCTTCTGGATTGTTGTTTTTACTTCGGTTCTATGTGAATGAATGGAATTGATGCATGAACTTTGTAAAGAGGTGTGTATACTGCATTTCTGGGAAGTATACATGTCTCGAGTCTCGGATTATCTGATTTGTGACGCTAGGGCCGAATGGATGGTTAAGCATTACAAGCCCGATAAACTGGGGTCTCACAATAAGGACATCATGTTTTCTTCCATGGCGCGCATGCATGCGTCCATGTCGAGGTCGGAGTAGTCTGCCAAGTCGAACAAGTTTTCTTCATCCCAAGTCCATGCCATGTTCGCATGAGCGATGACAGAGCGAGAAGAGTGAATGAAGAATGCTTGAGCATAGTGATCTTCAAGAACCCAACGCCTTCTTCCCCACGGACGGCGCCACCTGTCGACGATCGAGTCGCCGATCTTACGAAATAAAACATAGGAAAATGGCAAATAGTTCTTGGGAGAGAATGATGCTGCTCTTTATTGTTATGAACTGGATCCTTTATAGGTTGTGTCTTCAACAAGGCGGTGGACTAATGCTAATTACACCGAGTGTAATGACTGCTATGCTATTGAATCATAGTTGAAACATAAATCTAGTGTCGATTGCGATAACTTGATCCGATGTCCTCATCCCTCCATTCTCCGTCTTTAAATAATCAACGAAGAGGTGACAGTTACGCCTAGAGAAGACACATATTAGAAGTGACACATCTAGTCGGAGGGACAATTGCTATTAGTGAAACAGTAACTGGTCGTCGGTTAGCGTCTGTGAGACACTCAGCCGTATGGTAGTTGTTGTCAGTGTCTTATGACCATGAACCGTCGTGTGGTATGGAGAAAATATGACATGTGTTCCATTTGTTACACAGTAAGAATATACTTGGAGTCAGATCCAGATACCAATTTAAAGTTTCTACGAGTAGTTATCTGGTCGGGGACCGGGTACAGGACCTCGTCCGATCAGGGTACACATAAGTAACTTATGGAATCCTTACGACCACGGGGTCGTTAGTCTTAGGGGTTACGATTATGAAGACATGTGGTCTTTTAATTATGTATTAAAGTATTGTATAGAGATTTTAATCCTTGTCATGAGTGTAGACCTGTTTTTGGGTGAGCTTAACGGGTGCCCATTTGTATTTTTTTTTTCATAGCCTAGCCTCCACTATATCAGGGGATGTCCAAATGTGGAGTTCCTAAGTCCTTCCATGTGAGAAACCCTAATTTGTGTTTTGGGGATTTTGGAGTAGTTGAGACTATGGTTTGTGAGAGATGGGTTGATTGTGTGCTCTAGTGTTGAGCTTTTGTCCTCTATGGTGGAATGGCTGTAAACCAACTTCAATCTCAAATCAATGCAAGCAAAATTCTTCAAGATGAGTCTCTTCTTGTTCTTGCTCACTCTTTGGTGATTTTAGGGTATTTAGTGCTCATTTAGTTTTCCTTTGGTTTCTTGCTAATATCGATCTTCCTTGCTGTGATATGTGGGAATGTATCTAGGATCATCTTGATCATCTCTTACCCACGAGCAAGTTTTAGTATCAAAGTTTAATTTTCCATGGTTCTTATGCCCTCCTTCCCTCAACTATTAAATTCATGGAACCTTGGCTCTGATCTTACCAGTCATCTATTGGAATAGGTTTATGACCTTCTTGATAAGATATGGTTGAAATTTATGGGTATTTGGACCACCGGATCAAAATTTGAGCTGATTTTGGTTTTTTTTTTGTTTCTGATTTTACTGTTCACTGGTTATGCCGCCACTGTTCACCGGTATGACCTCCCGACTCATTTTAATTTGAGTTTTTGGTGTTTTTTAGTTGTTGTACTTCGGAGTTTCGATTGGATTCAATACAAGACATCTGTTGTGCTTATTCGTTGATCTTAATAGCTTTCATATCTAGTGAAAAGGAAATTGAATTGAATCCGATCAAAATAAAAAATAGACATAGCTCCTATTCCCCTTTCTCTGATCGTCGTTTCGGTTCAACACCATTCGAGAATACCAATTAGCTGACAAAACAGAATCAAAATCTGGCAAAGCAACCTCACTCACATAGTCACATCACATTAAGTTGACAAATATTAATGGCATACTTCCAAGCTAGTCGCTCCAAATCACATTTCCATGTTAGACTGATCACCATTCGAGAACTGTGCATTTGCACCAGCGCCAAACACGCACGCTGGATCGACAGAAGCTAGCTCTAGCTACCCGTGCGTCAGTGCGTGTAACTTTCTCGTTTCTTCAAGAAATTAAGGACTTGTTTGGAAGCAAGAGGGTAAAAATATTAGGGAACAAAATCCCCTATAAGGATTTTGAGGGTACATGAAATCTCCTTCAACCCTAAAGGAAATCTTCCCACCGGGAATAAAATCACTGTTGCCATTTGGGAACAATAGGGATAAAAATCACGGCCATAAAAAAATACAAAAATTTAAAAAAATGTAAAATTCAGAAACAATAGATATAGTGTACTTGAGTTGTAAGCAACTAGCAAGAGAAGACTATATAATTCAAGAAAAGGGGGCACAAGGCATGTCAATTGTCAAGAAATGAACCTAACATCCAACAAGTAAGCAAATATGTCTTTTCCTTCTGCAAATCAAGCAGACACAACATAAAAAAACCAACTAAAAGACTCAACATAGCAGCTTCTTTCTGACTATATATATAGACACACACACACACACACACAGAAAGCTAAGCATTCAAATTCAAAGAACCTACTCATACAAACATAAGAATATAAAGAACAATATATGGCAATTGGTGGAAGATTGTTTATTTTAACTAAAACTCGCCAATCCACCATCCACTTGTCAACCAAGTTGGAACAAAGACTTGCACCTTACGCTCAATTTGTAGGTTGGGTAAGTTATTTAGTTAGGTTCATGAGGAGTTACAGACGGACATGGGAACATGCAGTATATGTAAGTCACAAATCTGTTTTGGAGGCTCCTGCAGAGCACACAACATATTAAGAAACTAAAGTAGTTCTTTTCCACATAAATCTAAAGCAAAAAAGGGCAAATGCTTCCTTTTGAGATAGACTAAGCAAATAAACAAATTGGAATACCTCTCATTGCAAGCATTAAGGAAAGATTGCTCCCATTCCAACCAAATTGATGGAACAAACACAGAACTCCTGATACCTTTCACAACAAGCAGATAACTTATCATTTTTTTTAAGAAAAAGAAAACATGAAACAAGTGAAATAACCCCTTATAATGAATCAAATGCTTTTGTAACAACAATTAGTATTTTTTAGGGATGTAACAACAGTTAATCTTGCCCTCCGACAGTAGGATTCGGCATTGCAACCTTGCAAAAACATCAAGAATGAAATAACACACCTTATACATCAGTAAGCAGCATCTCAGCAGCTCAATACACTAGATAAACCTTTCAGAACTGCTAATTTATGATGTAATTTAACTATTCCATATACGCAAGCAAGATATCTTGTTATCGTAATTGAAGCTATTTGTCGCTGACTGAAGCTCCCTCAACGAGAATACCCACCTCAGTGATCCACTCCCTTCGTCGATCCTGACAAACCAAAGCCATGAAATACATGATGAGCTACTACCAATGAACCTTTCAACTTTCCATGTATAGAAACAGAAAATCGCTTCCGTTCCTAAAACAATTTTTCCTAATCCAATAATAGAAAATAAACCAGGCATGCTAGGATGATGCATCAAAACCAAACCAACACGCCACTTCACACTATGTCTACATCTAAGCATAATACACTTCCCTTCAGTCATGTGGCACCATTTTTGAAAAGATTAACAACACAAAGAGAGAAGAAAACTTAGAAAAGACAGATGCATCCTCCAATAGCAAACTAACGTAACACAATTAGACATTCCCCAACAGGAGATTATCACCCAAAATTGTAAATTGTAGCACCCAAATCCCCACTAATTGTGTCGCTAATGCCATCGCTTGTACAAACCGGTTCCCAAATCGAACCAAGATGCCCCCCTTTTTCCATCAAATTGAGCACCAAGCAGAGACCTTTTGGAACCATCCTCTCAGTATCTAACAAAATTACTTGACTCGTAGCATCCTAGATGGCATGTTGTACCATCTAATCAAAACAACCCAAGAACCGGGCAAGCGAGCATGGCGAAATTGCCACCCTAGCTAAGAGCGAACATCAAACTCGCACACCAATCTCGCGGCTCACCTCACGCGCCGAATTCGACGCACCCGCACTGACGAAGCAAGCCCAAGAAAGCAAAAGGGGGAGAATAGAAGCAACTCATAACAAATCGTTCCCAAATCGCACCAACAGCCGATGCAGAGGGAGGGAAGCGAGAGGCGGCGCAGATGCGGAGGGAGGGGGGGTGCGCGGTGGCACCGATAATGAGGGAGGGAGGCGGTCAGGGAGGAGGTTGGGTGGGAGGAGGAAGAACTCGAGAGCGAGACAGACGACGACGAGGACAAATTCCCGACTAGCGTCGTTGAGGATATATATCTTCCCCGCGAAAATGGTGCGGATCAGGGCTGGAGATCTCTATCGTGTGGGCTTACAACCGCGCACGCCAATCTCGCGGCTCACCTCACGCGCCGAATTCGACGCACCCGCACTGACGAAGCAAGCCCAAGAAAGCAAAAGGGGGAGAATAGAAGCAACTCATAACAAATCGTTCCCAAATCGCACCAACAGCCGATGCAGAGGGAGGGAGGTGAGCGGCGGCGCCGATGCGGAGGGAGGGGGGTGCACGGCGGCACCGATAATGAGGGAGGGAGGCGGTCACGGAGGAGGTTGGGTGGGAGGAGGAAGAACTCGCGAGCGAGACAGACGATGACGATGACAAATTCCCGACTAGCGTCGCTGGGGATATCTTCCCCGTGAAAATGGTGCGGATCAGGGCTGGAGATCTCTATCGTGTGGGCTTACAACCGCGCATTCGAGTTGGGCCTCGGAAGATCGCCCTATGGATTTCCACCCCTGAAAATGGATCGGGATCCCGACCAGAATTAGGACATCCCACCGAGCCCTAACCAGGACCGCCACCTTCACAAGGGAGCCATAACCTACATGCACATGTGTATACGCGTGCATGACCCCTGTGAAGAAGAAATAAAGGGAATAGAAGGCTCGCATTAATGCGATGCAACATGGCGCTAGCTCCTTGTCTCGACTCACACTCACAAGAAAGATCAACGGAGGACATTTGTCCATGACCCAAGAATGCATGCATCTACGACAGGTGGTAATTAAATTAAGACGCTGGTGGTGCGTCGTCTTAAATCGCGGCCTTCCACGTTAGCTTACAGGGATATGTAGGGCCTGAAATAACTGCAGGGTCTGCGAGTTTCATGACAGGAATGATGATCATTTCCACTGAGCACATCTGTAGCATCCAATGAGCCGAGTCTAATTAACGCATTCTGGTACGCACGACACAGGGTTCTATGCCATTCCTGCAGGAGAGAATGCCCATGTACTGCTTGTGACTTGTGTTACGTTACTATTCTGATGATCAGAAGGCGCCCGCGTTCGGTAAGGAAACAAACGCTTGACAAATATGATAAGAAGGGAGATTTGAATTTCCTAACTTTATTTTTTTCCAGCTTTAATTATTTTTTGTCCTCTCGTCCTGTCATGCGAAAGAGCTAGCCCGGTGGCAAGGATAGCGAGGTCGACAAAGATCGACGCACTGCTACCAATTTTCCGCATGGTTTCAAAAGAGTCAGTTAGCTAGCTAGCACGACACAGAAAGCACTTCATGTGGCAGACCACCAATTAATTAGGAGAATAGATAACAATTCATGCTAGCCATGTATGCATGAAGAATAAATAAAGAAGCGATCTAGCTCTCTGAGTTTCTGGATCGATCAATAGCTAGCTCATGAGCTGGAGGAGATCGATTGAGGAGGCGTGCATTTGATCCACAAGAGCATGGGTATGCACGCACACATCAAGCAGTCCTTACTCCGCAGCAAACCAACCATCCCAGCCAATGAGCAAGCAAGGAAAAGCACACACTGCGACACATAGTACTGCCCCTGCACTGCGACATATAGTACTGCACTACACTGCGCTGCGCGTGCTGTGTTCTCTTGCTCCAGGGGCAGATGGATCGTGCACCGTTAATTCCACGTCGCACTGCTGGTGGACAGTGAGATCTGAGATGGCAGGGTCGCTTGCTCCTGTGCCTTTGTGGTTATCGCCTGTGCCTGCGCTGCATTTATGCCCGCCCCCGGCTCATGAAAACGACCGCATCGCATCGCATCGCAACGCAAACAATGGGTCACTCGCGCGGCTAGCTAGCTATACTCTCCAGGAGAGCATGGCCAAGCATCCTGCCTCGTCATCAGATCATGCATGCATGCATGCATAGGCTCTGGCATGTACTACTACACACACATTACACCTCGATCCATGTGTGTGTGTGTGTGTCTCTCTCTCTCTCTCTCTCTCGGGGCCTCCGCCTTCCTTTTTGATGCCTATATGGAATTTCCTTTCTCTCTCTCACTCACTGTTCAGACATACAGTGAAGATGTGTTTACTCTTTACTGGGCTGTGTTTGTTTGGTAGCGCTTGTTGTTGCATGGCGAGCTACGTGCTCTGTGTTTGTTTAGTAGAAATTCTTAAGGCACGGAAATCAATTAAAGTGAACTGAACAGGAGCAAGCGATCGAGTAGCTAGCTAGCTAGTGCGGCAAGGCGATGCTATGAACAATACATGCATCTGCAGAGGCATAGTACGTACTCCGTATCTATATAGCAGTACTAGTAGCTTATGCAGTAATAGTGTAGTACTAACCAAAGAGGTCAGGGTCGTAGTAGGCAGTAATTAATTGAAGGACAAGAGAGCTCGCGCGATTGTATCTGTAGGCAGGGTATTAAGACTAGCACAGCAAACTGTGTCCAAAACAAAGCCAGCATAAAGATTTCCCGTAGCATTGGGTATTTGGGTTACTGTGCAGCAACGCTGCCGCTTGTGTCCAAAACAAGCCAACATTAAGACAGCTCGAGAGCATTCTGAGAATCTGCTGAGATGCAACCAAGCTTGATTTATTTACTTCTAAGCTGTCGAGCACCACTGCCGCTGCTACCACAGTACAGAGGTGATGGATGGGCCGTGGGCGGATGGATCTGCCAAGCTGGTGATGGCACACATCGTCCCTGATGTTGGCACCAAACTACCTGCATGCATGTCCGAGCCAGACAAGTCGTACGTACCACTGTTTTGTGTGCGATATGAAATACAAACATATATATACCCCCGAGGATTGGCACGCTCGGATCCGTCGTTTCGTGCGTAGTGCAGGTGCATACGTGTAGCAGCTGCGACGGCACAAACACCGTAGCAGCTGCTCACGCTGCGGTCGATCGATGGCGAGGAAAAAGACGACCGAGATCGGAAAGATACAGCAGAGAAAGACGGAAAAGTGGTGGAGGCGATCACAAGAAAGCTGCCTCGCTTTAATCAAGACAAGTTGTAACTGCGCTTAAACATGATCAGTGCATATTCAGTCGTGGTTGGCTATAGTATTTTTTTATATTATTTATAGATAGTACTAAAATAGCTTATACAATAAGTTACGAAGATATAGTCGATTACAGAATTATAAATAATATATAATTTTTTAATATTTTTATTGATTCTAGTGATAGCATATTTTTTTATTCTCACTCATGTCAATTTAAATTCAATATGACAAAAATTATAAACAATATATAGACCCACCCATTGTATACCACCTTAAGAGTGTCAAAGGCTACGAGCCGCAGGTCCCAGAAGGCGAGGCAGATTGTTCTCGCTCAACTTTCCAATCGTTTTGACTTTTGACCCTCCGGCCTGGCTGCATGGCTACCAGCTGCCCAGAGGGACAAGATTCCCCCTAGCTTTGTCAAATGTTGCGTCTATTCCTTACAGTTTTTTTAGAGTCTTTTTTTTTTAATCACTGGACTCAGACGTACACATATGGTTCACCGCGGTGGAACTCCCATAAGGCCATAGCTAAATGGCCATTCGTCTGCAAGCTCATACTAATTTTAGGACCGTTTCAAACGTATCAATTTTTCTTGTCCTGCGAAAATTAAATTATTTCGTGTGAAATTAATTCCTGAATTTCAAAATAGACTGTTACAATAAGCTTATATTGCGCAATCTGCCACTAACTACTGTAGCGCAGCCGGGCATGGTTTGTACTAGTACTACTAGTCGATCTGGTCCACATATGGACTACCTCTGCTGTTGACAATTATTAATTTGGTATACGCCGATTATTTAGTTTACACTACGCGTGATACGTTTGGTACATCCATTACGCATTAGGGTTTAGACTAGTTGTTAGCCATAAATCATGCATATATTGTGCAATCTTCAACAGTGTACTTGAGGATTTTCTGGTCACGGAGAAGAAGAAAAAAAAGATGCGAATGTGCAAAAGGAGAGGAGAAGAAGTAGCTAGCACATGAGAATCAACGATTTAATGCGTTACATGCCAGATCATTTCATCGAATCGTCAACTAACAGTGGATGATGCAACAATAAACGGACCGAATAGTCTATGTCGCGTGATCGTACAGTTTACCTGTCCAAAATAGAATTTTATGGAATGCGACACCAATTTTATTACGGGATTTGCTGCAACTGTACCTGTTTTTGATTCAAGGAATGGCATGGGTTAAATCCAACGGTCCAAAAGGTCCTTGATTCAGTGGTAAGTGTAGACCCAAAATCTGCTCAAACCACAGCTCCACGTATGCGCATTATAATTTGCTTCGGTTTTCCTTCTGGCTTCATTCAAAACTCAAAAGGGTCAACACAAAAGTGTTATATTTTGGACCAATGTGCATTGTATACCTGTGTAACTCACTGTAAACTGTTAATATAGGCCAGACTAACGGATGGTTTGTTACAGTAGAAATCGCGTACGTTCGCCAGATAATGCCTTTTGTGGTTGAGGCTGGAAAAATGGATGGTTGAAACGATTCTCGCACTGTAAACTGCTAATATAGGCCAGACAATTAGAGACAGTAATGACGGATCACTTGCTACGCGAATAGCTACGGACAGCTAGCTAGCTCTAAGAGCGACCTTAATTAGCTAGCTAGGTGCTTAACAGCTCAAATTAATCAATGGCTGAGAATGATGGCCTATTGCATGCCCTATTGTCTAGTAGTTGCTTGAGCTTCAAGTCTTGATGGCTAGCTCGATTGATGCTTCTGTTTAAACAAACAACAACCGCGTTCGAATTCGAACCGACGTAATCGATCAGCATCACCGGTGTGCATTAGGGAGATACTCCCTACATGATTACGGCCTGGCTCCTCAATGACCAGTGGAACACACATCAACCGTTGCAATTATAAAGGAACAACTAATTGATACCGGAAAGGGGATCGTCTACGTTGTAGTAGTCAATGTAAAGAATCTATAGTGTGCAAGCATTATGAGCGATCTTCACCGTTGAATCAAAAATCAAAGTTCTGCTACGGTACTTTCACGACAGCACAGGACACACTGCTGCTACAGTGTTTCCACTAAGGTACTGACGTGCATTCCGCCGAAGGCGTAGAGAGGCGCGTGCGGCTACGGTGCCGACTGACGCGTGTCGTGCCGTTATGGCGAAGCCGTGCAGGCCTGCGAGGCTTTTGGGCCCACTGCACATGCGAGCGAAGCTCATTCCCACAAAGCGCACCAGCTGAAATCGTGCGAGCGCGAGCCGGGCGCGTAGCGATCGGACGGCGAGCGATCTCTGGGCGACGTGGTACGCACGATCTCCCACGCGATATCAGGCGTTTAGAGAAGATCCTACGGGCCTTTTTTTTGGGGTGACGTTTAGCGGCCAGGAGCGGCGGAGTGGTAGATAAAAAAATTAAAATGATCTTTATTCCCAGCAGATTGACCAATGGTTAAAGAGCTCATTAGGAGTACACTTTCAGCCCATGACAATACACACGAAAAACCGAGAAAGTCAGGATGTATATGCCCTGTTTGTTTAGGTTTAGATTTTTTGGTTTAATCATCTTATAAATCTTTTAGCTTTTAAGCTAAATTTTAGTATTTGATAATCTGATTTTTTATAAGATGTTGGTTTATTGAGTTGTGTATGAAGAAGATGATGGATGAGCAAAAAAAATAAAACGAATTGTATTTATATGCAATGACATTTTGTGGGTAATTTAAGCGAACTTTAGTGGCAGTCGGTTATTCTATTCCGCAAAAGCCAAAAAAACACATCTTCCTTGGTTTATGACTTTTAAGCTTTAAATAGCTTAAACTTTTTATAAGCCAGATAAAAAACCACTTTTGTTTTGTTTAGATTTAGTGTTTTTTTTGCTTTTAAGCCAGACAAAAAGCCGAAACAAACAGGGTCATAATACCATAGCTTGTAGCCCTACTTGTCAGGGCAAGAAGTGACAAGGTGTTGCCATGGCGTCCAGCACGAGATGGTACGCATGGACGAATGGCTTTCAGTAGGTCTCAAGTGCAAGGGAATGTATAATGATATAAACAATTACTATATATAGCAAGTCTCTATATTACTTGTAGATAACACTATATATAATTTATTCGATGTGTTGTATTTTTATTTATCTGTATAGATGATATAATTTTTTAATATTTTTATAGATCTAAAATATTTTTTTTTATTTATTTTTTTATCATCCACGACAGTTTAAATTTTATGCGGCAGAAATTATAGGTAACCGACCTAAGCCCACGACCTAACTGAGTTAGCAACTGTGTGATGGCGTAGGCTTACCTGTCTTGAAGCACTGACCTATGGGGGCACTCGTAGTGCGACAGCTGTTGCCAACGAGCTTGGACATCATGGCTGGCACGTAGGCAAGGCGGGGTACGACCCAATTCCGGGGCCCTGTAGGGATTTGATGTGGCTGGGTGCCACAGCACTCCGCGGATTCTGAGGTCATGTGGCTCGGTGCGAATAACCCTCCCTTGTGCTCACCCGAGCACGGCGGACTGGAGCCACGCCAATCGTTTTAAATCCAAGGCTCGTGAAACATGCAGTGGTTATATATCCTCGGCATTGAAGACAAACTAGCCAAAATACGATGTGTAGATAAGTTTTGTGGTAGATAAGTTTTGTGGTCTTTTGGGTACATGCTCGGACTAACTTTCATTGTACTCTAGGGAAAATAGTACTTTTAAAGATAACTCTACACTGCTATACAAAGGGTGATTCACAGACAATTCGAAATTGTTATCATAGATAATTTTTGAACCGTCTGAGAGTTTAGAACCGTCTGTGAAAAAAGCTTTTTCTATTGAAAAAATAGGTGCTAAAACTTCGGAGGCTGTTTTGAGGCCCTAAACAACCTTTTTTGAGGGTGGGTTTCACTTCGTCTGGAGTCTCGCGAATGAATCTAATATAGACTTTTTCATATTGAACTTTTCGTTAGCTTTCCAACGAGCCAAAGAACGTCGCGATCCGAGTTCATATGCAAAAGTTATGACGATTTTATTGGACAGTGCGCGATCTGCCATCTATATTTTTGCCGAAACTAAATAACTCAGCATGAACTACACATACATAGAGAGCTTCCCACAATAACCATAGCATCACCCACATCAAAGTAGCATCAACTCAATCCATTCACAGAGCACTAACACTAGCTCTTACTAATTCACATCACAGAGCAAAAGGGGGGGTAGAGAGAGTGAAGTAGTGGGAGGCTGGGGTGACGAGGTTGCGGGAGGCCGACGACGATGAACTCGCGGGGGACGGGGCGACGAAGTGGAGGAGGTGGGGCGACGAGGCTGGGGCGAGGTGGAGGAGGCCGCGGGCGACGAGCTCGGGGGAGGCCGGGCGCAAGGTCAGGGTGAGATAGCGGCACTCAGCTAGAGGAGAGATGACAGAGAAAGAGATAGAGGTGTGAGGAGATTCTGTTAATATAAAGCAAGTTTCGGCAGCCCGCCTCTTAAACTCAAATTTTCGTTTTCCTGTCCAACGAAACAAAAGTATCATAGACGATTTTATCTATAAACCATCTATGATATGATTATAATCACGGACAGACGATTCTATTTACGAACCGTCTGTGATAGAGCGTTTAATATAGCATGTTTTATAGTAGTGTTATGAGATTCACGGTAAGTGATCGCTAAAGTAGAAATGGTCTAGTATATAGCTAAAGCAGAGTTAGTTGCACAATGCATATGCTTGAGAGACTATAAATTTGCATACTAATCATATTCGGCACAGTAAGAAGATGATCTTTCAAAAAATATACCGCTACTATGAACTAATAGTACTTGTTGGTCTTTTTTCCCAGTAACAGAATACTAACTCATTTCTTGACGCCTCTTAAGAAATCCGGATTCGTTTGTGCCCACGTTTCAAAGTGAAAGTATGCGAGCCCGGGCCTATACGATCGATTAGTTTGTACACCGTGAATTTTCTAAAGAAAATCAAGCAACTTGAAGACTTATCCTACACTACGTTACAATGGTGCTATCCATAGTGGTGCAGTGGAGTGGAGTTGAGATCTCACAAATCACGCACCAGTTGACTTTCTCTCCAATCCAAAAGTCCTAGTCCTACGATCGAGTTGAGAATAAAGACCGGTGCAATGCAACGAGGGATGCAATTGCATAGAAGATATTGGATTCTATCCGGCCGGAGACAGGCGCCGGGGTCGCTGCCGCGGAGCATCCGATGGTCGCGCCCGTGCCGATGGCCACGGGGACACGCCCCCGGAGCCACGATACACGCCAACCTCACTGTTCCCCACCCCACAGCAAACAAAACCAATCCGACGACCCCCTACCCCTACCCTATATATGAAGGCTAGCTACCAAGTAGTACGTAGTATACTGCAGGGGGCAATTCTTTTGTTGTTGGTGTCCAGCTTCTGTTTTGTTTCTTGGAACGACCCAACTGTAGTGAGTGGCCTTTGTGTGCTTCTGCTTGGCCCGTCCATTGGAGTGTGCAGTTGGTGAAACTTCGCTGGTTCATCTTTTTATGACTAGTAACTGCTTAGAAGAGGTGGTATAATTTTGGTTCGTCGTTAGGTTTCTTGAGCAGTAATCTCTGCCATTAATTCTTTGTTAAGATTTCATTCTACCCCCTCCTGCTAAAAAATTGGAGTGCTATAGTTACTGTCCATAGTTTGAAAAGGTTGATTGGAGTTTCTAACTAATAGCCGGCCGGAGTTTTAAAAAAAGAGTTTGACCGGGCTTTAGTAAAAGATCTTACCCGACTTTCTTCCTCCCTCTTGATCAATACTCTACATCGGAGGGGAATCCTCACGAGATAAGATCCTCTTAGCCACTAAGCTATTGCACAATGCACACCACTCAAAAACACACTCTGATCTAACTAAAACCTGAAAACAACCAAGCATGCTTTCCGAGCAAGTTACCTTATCAAAGAACACAGGGACAGATAAATAACCCAATTAATTAGCTCGAACATGCACACATGATTAGCAAGAGATGCTCACGCCCAGTTTCTTCTTCTCCAATGATGGGATCGATAACTTTTGCGCAGAGAAGATATATTCTCCCCGTAGAGTACCATCGACGCAAACACGATCACGTACGTACTGGTACGGTCCGTATCCGTATATATGGATCTACTACGTATCAGTACTTGGTACCTGACGTCGCATTAGCGATTTAGCGTGTCACTATACGATAGGCGCGAATGGGAAAAGGTTGAGGCGAGAGCGATCGAACATCGGAACATGGGTTAGACCGGATAAAGTTGGTGCATGCCGTGGCTGTAAAGCGGGCGACGCTGACATTTCCTCGACATGTGAGTATGTGTCTCATTTAATGGCGATAGGTAAAGCCGGTAGGGTTTTTTTTCTTTCTTTCTCTTTTTCCTTTTTCTTTTAAGGTTAGCCGGTAGGGGTTAAAAATGGAAAGTATTTAACGGCGGCCTCGTCGTCGTAGCGAGGGGCGGTGCTGTTGCTTCCGCAGCACTCCACACGTTCCGACTCGTAAATTGCCCCCCTAGCTCCGGCGGTGTATGACGAGCGGAAACTATGCAGCTGGAACGTCTTCCAGACACCTCCACAGCAGTAGTATCAGTACATCAGTAGTAAAGATGGATGTAAAAAGAGTTCGTCGTCTTGTTGGTAAACAGGGCCTATCCAGCAAAAAGCGAAGCTTGCCAGCATTCAGAAGCATGCGTCTCGATGTGGATAAGACGCATGTGATGCAAGCGATGGATGGATCCCAGCACGCAGCCCAAAGCTGCGATCGGCCGAACACTTTTTTTCACCACAATGATCGACCACATGCATGGCGCACGCACCTCTCCGATCGATCGATCTCAGTCAGATCACCGGCGGCCTGCAAGGAAGGAGCAACGATAATCCTTTCAAGGTGTTGCACTTACATCTACTGATGCACATACGTAGAATCACGCTCGAGATAGGGGCTTGCACGGTTGGATGGCAATCACAGGTCGACGCTGGTGGTTGTGTTAATTGACAAATGCGCTTGGAGGAGCTGAGGTACGGCCAGAGCTTGTACTAGCTCAAAGTGTCTTATCCCCGATCCAAGGACGTGTTTGTTAAACTCACCAATCGAGCAATTGCAACGCTAGCTCGGCACTGCGCTTATATCAGTCGCTGTGTCTGCGTTCTCACGTACTACTACTATGCCATGTCCGTATCTCTGTAGCGATGCACGGATCAACCCCCAGCCTGTTGTTCGATCCATGTACTAACCAATCGTGTCCATCGAAAAGCCAGACCACGCCATCGCGCCAAGGTTCACGAAATCCCTAGTACATTTCTCTCCTCCCCCTTTAGCCCCCCACCCCCCAATTAATCATCCCCCAGCCTGTTAGATTCGATTGTTTTTTTAACCCAAAATAATTAAATTTTACTTCATTTACAACTTCATTATATATAAATTATAGTAATTTATGTATGTAATTTTTGTTCTAGGTTCACTGTAATTATTATCGAAAGTCTTAATAACTCATATTTCTATCACATGATTTAAAATCTAATATATACTTTGAGATATTGAGTAAAAATAAAAACAAAAAATAAAATAAAATTATAAACCAACAAAATACGATAATGTGGTCAACCCGTTATGTTTTAAAAAAATTTATAATAAATTTGGACTTGATTTATTATACAAGAAGAAGTGTAAATTTTAAAATATATCGAATAAATAAAAATTCAACTATTTTAATAAAAAAAACGGTCGAAAGCTGTTTAAGAAATCTCATTAACTAAACACGGACCAAAAGCCTCGTGAAGGTGGGTGAGGGCGGTAAACTTTTCCGTGACGTCACAGGCCGCTCGCCGGCCCGGCCTCGCGGTGAGGAGCCTCTGGCTGACTACTCGAACCCACCGGGTGGGCCCGGAGGTTCAGCCAGTGGCACAGGGCGTATTTAAGTACAGCTTTTCCGGGTACCCTCGGTTGCTGCCCTTGCCCGTGATGTGGGGACCATATTTACCATTATACCCCCGGCAAGCGTTAAGTAGACTACTATTTGTACGTGTACAGGCGCGCGCAGGATGTACACTGCACTGTGCGTAACTGTATATGAACCGTACAAAAGCTTCCCCGGTTCCGTATATTTGCAGAAAGCATAGCCATATTTACTCGGATGTGAATATGTGATACACACGGTGTGGAAGGCAGGAGGCAGTACCGTATATTTTACGTGGGCAGTGGCTTCATATTTGGCATGGTAGAGGTACCGAGTAGTATTGTAAATATCTGCAGGTTTTGTTTGGGCAAAACTACTTAGTAGAATCACGATGAAGTGTATAACACGAGTAGCTTGGCTAAGTATTCGATATTCGGGTTAAGACCCTGTTTAGAATGCAGTATTTTAACAAGAAAACACCAATTTCCATAATAAACATGAAAAATTTCTCGTATTCCATTTCCAAACCGGGTGGTGTTATCGATTAGTTATTGGCATGTGCAGACAATGATACACGAAACAGACTAATATAAGTGATCTTCCCCACTTTTCTTTTTGTTGAATTTATGTTCAGTTTAAAGAGTCTACCACTTTAAAATTGATAACCTAAAATAAGGGCCAGAATAAACGAATCATAAAAAGGAAAAAAAAAGAAGAGCAAGAGAAAGAAAAGAAAAGAGGGGGAGAATCAGAAAGTGTAGTTGGGTAGAAATGGAAGGAGTAGTGGGGGTAGCAACACTATTCTTTCTCTCTCTACTCTTTTAAAAGCTCACCAGTCACCACCCTAGACGAGACCTTTTTTTTAACTGGGCCTGTGTGAGTGTGGGGGGAGAGGGGGATAGGTGTTGGCTTGGCTAGGCATCTTGGCCAGCTAGGATGTGAGCGATCGAAGGTTTCTTCGAAAGGGAAAGAGAGAGAGAGAGAGAGAGAGAGAGAGAGAGAGAGGGTGGTGCAGTACTGCTGTGCAGTCAAAGCTGGCATTTCGCTCTCATTTTCCATCATATTCCCCCACCCATCCCATTTCAACCCCACTCATTCAGACCGAGAAAAGCTTATAAAATACGCGAGGCGATAGATTTGGGAGAGGTAGAACAGGATCCGTATATATAACCTCCTCTCTCCTCTTGCTTCTTGCCTAGCCCTTCCTCCCCTTCTACCTCTCTCTCTCTCTCTCTCTTCCGGTGTGGCTGTGTGCGGTATCCCCTTTGGGGATCGCTTCGACCTTCAGTCGGATCTGGCCGATTGATGCGCGGGAGGCAATGGCGGTGTCCTCGCCTTCTTCTGCTCCGGAGAAGAAGAGGAAGTGGCTGCTCAGCAACAGGAAGGTCAGTGCTGGTGCTTGCGCTGTGCTCTGTCTCCATTGTTGGGTTGGGTTCCACCGGCCGGTTCTCCAATGGTTCATCTGTTGAAGAACTATTTGGTCTTTTGGTACAGCACAAATGCCAAGAACTTTTGGTTCTTTGACTTGACGAGAAGTTGTTTGGTCGTCGCGTCCAAATGCCAGAACAGCTTCTTTGAGTCAAGAACCATTTGTTTCTTTCGAGCTTGCTGTGCGTTTGGTTTATTCGTTCAAGAACTGCTAGATTTGAGCGTATTATGTCTGCTCGTCCTGTTTTGGTTGCTTTGTCAGGGAAAATTTTGATCTTTTTCTCAGAATGGTCGGTCTTTATATGTTCGTGCGAAAATCCTACTTCGGTGCGGTGAATCTGATGTTTGTGTGGACGTTTTGTGGGGGTGGGCAGGTGATCGACAAGTACCTTCGGGAGGCGCGGGCGATTCTTGCGGCGGCGCCGGAATCTGGCGGCGGGGACGCGGTGGCGGCGCTCGGTCTGGTGGACGCGGCGCTGGAGCTGTCGCCGCGGATGGAGGCCGCCCTGGAGCTGCGGGCGCGCGCGCTCCTCGCGCTGCGGCGCTACCGCGAGGTCGCGGACATGCTCCGTGACTACATCCCCAGCTGCGGAAAGTCCTGCGCCGGTGAGGACATCTCGTCCTCCTCGTCCTCCTTGTCATCCTCCGGCTCGGGTGACCTCGGCAAAATCTCCCGTGCCAAACTCCTCTCGCCCGACCGCCACCGTTCCGACGCGGCCGAGCCTGGCGCCGTGTCCGCCCGCTCTTTCCGATGCTTCGACGTCTCCGAGCTCAAGCGCCGCGTCCTCGCCGGCCTCTCCAAGAACCCCAACACGGACACACAATGGAGGTATATAACCTTCATCATTATTACCTCTTATAAGTGCAGAGTGCTCTCTCCTCGCTTCCCTCCTAATGGCTAATGGTTAATGCCGACGTACAGGTACTTGGTTCTGGGCCAAGCTTGCTTCCACCTGGGCCTCATCGAGGACGCCATGGTGTTGCTCCAGACGGGCCGCCGTCTCGCCTCGGCGGCGTTCCGCCGCGAGAGTGTTTGCTGGTCGGAGGACAGCTTCTCATCCTCTGCCGCGGCAGCAGCTGTTGCCTCGGTGCCATCGGGAAACGCTTCCAAGTCCGGTTGGGTGTTCACCATACCGGCCATGGAGTCGGAAGCCGTGTCCCAGCTTCTCGCACACGTGAAGCTCCTTCTCCGCCGCCGCACGGCCGCCATGGCGGCGCTCGACGCAGGCCTCCCAGCGGAGGCTGTCCGTCATTTCTCCAAGATCCTGGAGGCACGCCGCGGCGTCCTTCCGCACCCATTCGCCGCCGCGTGCCTCGTCGGCCGTGCCGCTGCGTTCCAGGCCGGCGGCCGCCCAGCCGATGCTATCGCGGACTGCAACCGTGCGCTCGCGCTCGACCCCGCGTACATCCCGGCGATCCGCTCCCGTGCCGACCTTCTCCAGTCCGTGGGTGCACTCGCCGATTGTCTCCGTGACCTTGACCACCTGAAGCTTCTTTACGACGCCGCGCTCCGGGATGGCAAGCTTCCGGGACCCAGATGGCGACCACAGGGTGGTGTGCGTTACCGCGAGATCGCCGGTGCCCACCGCAAGCTGATCGCCCGCATCCAAGGACTCCGCAGCCGTGTCGCCGCCGGCGAGGCTTGTAACATCGACTACTACGCGCTGTTAGGCGTGCGGCGCGGATGCACGCGCTCTGAGCTGGAGCGCGCGCACTTGCTCCTCTCCCTCAATCTCAAGCCCGACCGTGCCGTTGTGTTCGGCGAACGGCTGGAGCTCATCGACGAGCACCGCGACCTCGAGGCTGTGCGCGACCAGGCTCGCATGTCGGCGCTGCTGCTGTACAGGATGCTGCAGAAGGGGTACTCATTCATTATGTCAGCCGTGATGGACGAGGGGGCCGCCGAGAGGCAGAGGGCGAAGGACGCTGCAGCAGCGGCCACAACTGCCGCCGCTGCAGCGACGGCGTCCAAGCAAGAACCGGCAGCACCGATGCCGGAGAAGCTCAAGCAGACGGAGAGCGCTTCTAGCACAAACAGCTCCACCGCGGGGAAGGCGAAACCACAGGCGAAGGCTGCTGCGACAGCGGCGGCGTCCAAGCAAGAAGCCGCTAAGCAAGAACCGGCAGCACCGATGCCGGAGAAGCTCAAGCAGACGGAGAGCGCTTCTAGCACAAACAGCTCCAGCGCGGGGAAGGCGAAACCAAAGGCGAAGGCTGCTGCGACCATGCCAAACATGTCCAAGGCCACGGTGTACCAAGGGGTGTTCTGCCGCGACCTGGCGGTGGTGGGGACCCTGCTGTCCCGCGGCGGATTCGACCGCGCCCTCCCGGTGAAGTGCGAGGCGATGAGCTGCTGATGGGTGCCAGCCATGACGCACAGGTGCGATCTGATGCGAGGTGTACGGACCAGGGAGACGGAAGGAACAGAAGATCCAGGAATGTGGCGGGAAAAAGGAGAGCCGTTTGAATTGTTCGATAGAACTCGCTATTGTACAGACTGGGAATGGGGGTTGGGAGAGAGAAAAAAATACTAGAAAAGTAAGAGAGAGAGATTGTTGGTGGGGAGGATGTGGAAGTGGATGGTAAATTTTGGTTGCATCTTCCTTAATGTGAGTTATTAATGTGCAGTTTGTTTTCCTCTAGTTCCCGCTGCCTGCTGTTAGCCCCTGCTGTTGCTGCTCAACTTATTATTACTGCCTACTCCTTATGTCATGCACAGCCCTTTTCATTTCTTTCTTTTGTGTTCGCCTCAAGATTCTGGTTTCTGCAACCTGCACTCCACCCCATGGATAATCATAGTGTGTGTAAGATCTGCTATTTCGCACTTTGTTCTGTATGCTCCATCTATCAACGTATCAACTCATGGTAGTACTAGTAGGCATCTTTGCGTCGCATCCGGCCTATGCGTTCAGTGGGAGAGAGGGGGGACGGCTAGGTCTTAAAGCTGCTTGTAAATGATGCACAGTGACCGATTGCCTGGGGCTCTCTGGTGCTACTGGTGGTGGTGTGTCCACCCGGCTGGCCCCTGCCCTGCCCTCGTTTGTGAGTCGTGGCTGGACGATGCGATCTAGTGGTGTACATCATCTCGTCTCTTTGCCTTGGTGCCTAGCTAGCTGCTGCGCTGCGTCTCTTGTACTAGCCGTGCTGTATCACACACACACACACTGCCCACTTTTGCAAGCAAGTAAATGCCACTCCTCGCTGCGCCGCCGTGTCTCTTGCACCAGAGCAGACACCCCCACAACCTCCTCCCCCTTTGCAGTTAGTACAGGGTTACAGAGTGTTTGTAAGCTTTTCCCCTTCCGTGTGGTCACTGAAAGTGAAGGATGATGCATCCATCAGTGGCGTCACAGAATATATCTTTGTAGATCGTGATCTGATCCGCACCGTAGATAAACTAATCCTGACATGACGACTTTGCCGTTCATTGCATCAGGATTACGCAAAAAAAAAAAAAGCTGTCGCGGTTTAGTGGCAACGGCAGGTGGTTATTAGTTTAAGTAAGCGAGCGTCATCTGATCGCATCTCACGGCATTATCTCCCCCATCCGATTCGTTGTCGCAGGAAGCGACGGGCTGATTGATCGATTGATGGGGACGTTGAGGCGAGGCGACGCATGACCTCGCGTGTCGCGACACGGGGTTCGTGATTTTGTTTTAGTGGCTAATGTAATTAGACGCAACGGCAAGTTGGAGCTAAACAAACGTTCTGATTGTACCACTGATAAGCGAGCAGGAAGCGATAAGACTGACGGTCGTGAACATACATGACTGTACATGCATGGCTTTGGCCTAGCTTCCGGTCGAACCTACCATGTGCCATCCACGTGATCTGATCTATGTATGGCCTTTGCTCGCATCGGGAGGAGCGTTTTGAATGATTGGGTGATGGATGGATATACCCCATGTAGACCTTGGGCACTGGATCGGCCGTGCCGCCAGCACAGGTATTAATTAGCACATCAGGTCACTTCCGTGTCATACCAGCCCAGGTCCGATCCTATTGCACTGTGCTACAGATGAGCGGTGCCCTTCATAGCCATTGCTGCCATGGTTCGTGGTCGCCATGGAGGGCCACCGCCGATCCAACGACGACAACATGCGACTATAGTCCGTCGTGCCAACGACAGAGGAATGAAGGTGGGGCACGGCCGTGTGGAGGCGGGCCACGGTGGAAGAGGGAGTAGGGGTGGGGGCGGTGACAACGAGGTGTGGGGGTTGGGGTGGGGAGACGGTGAGGAGGAGGTTGGGGGACATGCGAGGGTGGCTACCGTGTGGAGAGCAGAGGTGAGGGTGTGTGGCGAAGGAGGTGACGGGGAGACGGGGAGGTGGACGGCGACAGGGAGGAGATAGAAACGAGAAAGAAGAGGGAAAAAAAGGAAGAAGAATAGGAAGAAGAAGAGGTAACTCGGGGAAGGAGTGAAAAAGTAGAGGGAAAGTGAAAATAATAGGAGGGAATGGAAAAAAAAGAGGAGGGATAAAAGAAAAGAGGAGCGGAAAACGTGGGGGAAATAAATATTACGATGTAAAATGAAAAACAAAAAAATGCACATAATGTAGCAACACAACAATATTCAGGGGAAAAATGAAAATTTATTATTTCATCGTTGGGTACAAATACTGTAACACCCCGACTTACCCAAAGCCCAAGATATCACTTACACCTATCAACCTTTCTAGATCTTAAATAATATCCAAGCATTGAAAACGTCCAAAAATCATGAGTAACTTTTAACCATAACGTAATCATAAATTTCAGCAAGCTTCCCAATCATAATTCAAAACAAATATAGTTCTAAAACCTCATATTTGAACTTCAATATAAGCAAATCAGCAACTAGTAATATTACCCATCAATAATTACTAAAGGAACCACAATTTAACTAATTATTACAAGTTCGAAGTGGATAATTCATGAAATAGAGTGATGTGCTACACAAAAGTGATAACACCATGATCTACTCCCATCCCAATGTTTGCCACCGTCAACGATCACCTAAAACATCAAAGCAAATAAGAGTGAGTCCAAGACTCATCAAGTACAAGGGAAAGTACATAACAACGAATCCACATATCAACACAAATCATTAACATCATTTCATAACACAAGCTCAACTTTCATGAATGCCATGCAAATGTATGCTCAATGCTTTATTCACTTCTGCTTATACCAGTATAGTGGAGTGATGGTGTTCACTCATGCCTGCATTTTTTTAAATGCGGGAACCTAAAGCCCGTTCTTTTTCAGACAGGCACATCATTGCCCATATCGTACATATGGGGACCTCAACCCACTCCCGTGGGTTATATTATTCCAACATGAATGCTTGAAATGAAATGAATATTTGACATTATCTCATAAATATCATCAATATAATTATCGAGAAACATAAAAATATATCGAATACACATAATTCACATGAATATTCATAATAAGAGCTCACATAACCAAGTGATTTTGTCAACCGTTCAATATCACGTTAATAAGTACTTACCTGTCAGTTGCGATGACCGGAATTGATCGAGGGTGATTCCAATCCCTTGGCCACTCCGCCTACATTAAACATCCAAGTCAATACTAGACAAGGTAAGCAAAACAACGATAAACATACAACGCTCTTACCCACACTCAAAAACCCACAATTCTGTCCCATCACTAAAACTAACATAACTTTTGATTAACCCAACAAAAATTCATGTTCTTGGATCCTCTGAATTCCTTAAACAATTATATACATATTTTCTAGATATCAAGAACCCCAATTAATCCATTTAGTAATTTTAATATGCATTTTACTGAACTGCTGCCAACAGATGACACCTCTTTGGACAGCAACCTTACAAACATCATAACTCTTAATCTACCTGACCAAAAATTACATTTTTGGTCTATCTGGAAACCTTAAGAAATTATGTAAAATAATCACGTTGGTCAAATTCCCTAATTAGTTCATTATGTATTTTAAATCCACATATTACTACAATTGCCTGAAACCTGACAGAAACTCTAGACATCAGAATTGCAATAGCCATAACTTTCTAACGGTTTATCCAAGAATTGCATACTTGGTATGCCTGGAAACTTTAAGGAATTTTCTACATTAATCATGTTGGTCAAACTCTCTAATTAGATCGTTAACTATTTTTAATCAACCAATTGCTACAACTATCAGGACCTGATAGAACTTTGGACAGCAAGATTGAAATAGCCATAACTCAAAATATATTCATCCAAATAATGTGAACAACGACTCTACAGAAAGCTATTTAAATTATCCACAATTCACTAGAAGATGAAAAATCCAAATTTTGCCATTACAAAACCCAAAACTACAATGCAATACGATCAGTGAAAAATCGATCTGCTACCCGATATCGCCCGAAAAGCAAAAGTAATAAACAAGCAAAGTAGATCTGAAGGTCACCCTTGAAGAACATGAAGATGACCACTGAAAAAAAATCACAAGATCCCCTTTCCTATTCCGCTCTTCTCGCCGAAGCACCTTGGACCTCTTCTTCCCTTGCTTCTGCCGGCAGTTGCACAAGGGAGGAGATGGCAACAAGGGCTAAGGGTGGCGATACTGTTGGGCCGAAAAGGCGACTAGAGGGGGGGGTGAATAGGAGTACACTCACTTTTTCATAAATTATGAATTCAACCCAATTTCACTCTAATAGCTATGAGGAAGCTATGAAGATCAATATACCAGTATAGCGAAAGACTAGTATTGAATCCAATTTACCCCCTAAATAATACGATAAAAATCAACACAAGCTAAATCATAAATCAGTACTGGCGGTCTGACCGTTGTGTTAGTGGCGGTCGGACCGCTGACCAAATCGGTCGGACCGGTGCCCTCGGGCGGTCTGACCGCCAGGCTCCAGAACAGCAAGAACAGCCCCGATGACGAAGTTGCAAATATATCTAACTTTTGATTCTCAACTCCAAACTTCACGAAACTTGGTATACACCTTATCTATGATATTAAGGACCTATTCCAGTCAACAATTATGATAATTCTTGGACAAACAAAGATCATTTACGATCTGATTGGAGAAAGGTCTAAAACCGAGCAAAAGTAAAAACTAGATCCAATCGCATGCTCGTGGGTGATTGATGATCACGAAGATCCTAGATGAGTTCCCACACAACACAAGAAGCTAATCCACGTGACGATATCAAGTAAAAACTCGTGGATCAATGAAAGCCCTAAAATCACGAAATTGAGAGTAAGAACGAAAAGAGACTTATCTCAAGCAAACCTTGCATAGATTAAAACGTGATTGATGCTGGATTACACCCACTTCATCAAGGATCAGTGGTCAATCCAAGAGCACGAAAATCCAATCAAACCTTCAAGAACCCTAGCCTCCACGCCTAGCTCTGCCTAAACAAAATTATGGTTTTCCAATATAAAGAGAGGGTCAAAGGGTGGTGCAGCCACCACCCTCTCCTATTTATAGTGGAGGCTTAGACCTTCTAGAAGTTTGTTCCTATTGGGCTCCCGTTAAGGCCCAAAACAAACGGGTCACACACGCACGCTTTGCAAAGCGCCGCCTTTAACCTTTTGACCTAAACAGCTTCACCTAGCGCCATCTTGCGCCTCGGATTTGCTAATAGGTCACCCTTGTCCATCTTGCGTCACGCTTGAGTCATTGACCTCACCCGGCATCGTCGATCGTTCTGGACCTCAGCTCTCCAAGCCTAGTCCCGATCTTCCTCGCCGTTGATCGTCGTTGACCACCAAGCAACCTGCACAACCATAGACAAGTAAGCCAAAATTGGGAACAAGTTCTTCACAACTTGACCCATGTTAGTCAAAATATGCATCATGCAATACATATGCCCTGAAACTCATGACTTTGACCTAACCAATGAACAACGCCGCCACGAAGGCCGGTGTTCAAGTGACAACCGGTCCGACCTCCCCTTAGGGCCGGTCGGACCGCCAGCCTTGCCGGTCGGACCACCAGCTATAGGCCGGTCCGACCGCCCAAAAGGACTTAGCCGATTTTCAACCCTGAAAATCCGAAACCTACTGAAAATTTCAAACCAATAGAACTTTTGACTGGAGACTCCAAAAATAATAGGACCAAGTGCAATAGAATCTCCTCTCTTGCCTACACCCTCTATTTTTGGCCCAGCTCATTTTGACACTTTTTGATCACGGCCGGTCCGACCGCCGCTCATGGCCGGTCCGACTGATTTGGGACCGGTCGGACCGCCATGCTCTGGCCGGTCAGACCGCCCTTGTCCTGACAGTTCTGAACTTTGTCGAAAACACATAAAACAACAAACCATAAACGCCATTGCCAATTGTCACACCATCCTAAGATCTGGAGCATATCCCCATGATATCCACAGATACTGTAGCAGAGCTAGGGTTCCCCCTCTCGTTCTTTTGTTGGTGGTAGGCCCACTATTTCCCTCCTTTCCCCCCTAAATTCATATTATTAATCTTTTTCTAATTCATTAATTACTTATTTAGTAAAATGGGATATTACAAATACAAAGTTACCGCCTCGTTAACAAAATTACACTAGGGTACCCCTGGTAAGGAAAAGAGTATAACAGCTACATGCACATACATAGACTAGTTGACGTCGAGATTCTCCAGGTCGGCTATCAGCTCCGTGATCTTTGGATCCTCGAGATGATTTTGCGTCCATTCATCTGTGCTCTCCTAGTCTTTGAGGCATGTGAGTGCCTCAACCATCTTAGGTGTGAGAGACAACCTCCTTGACCCGAGGATTCTCACAAGTTGAAGGTTTGGATTTTGGTAAAACTTTCGCTCCTATAGCTAGACTTGAGTCCTTTCGGATATTACTTGCTTTTGCACCATGTTTTGATATTAAATTATTTTAAATGGATGTTAAAAGTGATTTTATAAATTGTAAGATATTCAAACATGTATTTGTTGAACAACCACCCGGTTTTAAAGATCCAAAGAATCCAAATCATGTGTAAAAACTCTCCAATGCACTTTACGGTCTCAAACAAACTCCTAGAACTTGGTATAAATGCCTTCAAGATTTTATACTTTCAAAATGATTCAAACTAACTTTGTTTACAAAAGTTTTAGATGATGAATTCTTTGTATGTCAAATATATGTTGATGATGCTATCTTCGGGTCTACTAACCAAGAATTTTGTAAATAATTTGGTGATATGATGTCTAGGAAATTTGAAATACCATGATTTGAGAACTTATCTATTTCCTTGGACTTTAAATCAAGCAACTTAAAGATGAGACTTTCGTGGGCCAAAGAAAGTACGTGAAGGACTTGATCGAAAGGATTGGCATGGAGGACACAAAGCATATCAAGACTCCCATGGCTACCAACGGACACCATGACCTTAATGAGAAAGGTAAATTGGTAGATTCAAAGCTTTATAGATCAATGATTGGTAGCTTACTTTATCTTACCGCATCCAGGTCCGATATTATATTTAGTGTTTGCATTTGTGCAAGATTTCAAGCATGACCAAAAGAGTGTCATTTAGTGACCGTGAAAAGAATTCTTAGATATTTAAAGTATTGCTCTAGCATTGGCTTATGCTATCCCAACGGTGCAAAAATTGATTTAACTGGATAGTCGAATTCCGATTATACGGGTTGCAAAGTGGATAGAAAAAACACCTTGGATAGTTGTCAATTCTTAGGAAGATCTTTAGTTTCATGGTCATCCAAGAAACAAAATTCCATAGCTCTATCCATCGCCGAAGCCGAATATGTTTTCGTGGGCAGATGTTGTGCTCAATTGATTTGGATGAGGCAAACCTTGATGGATTATGGAATTAAATTCGACGACATGACACTTTTATGTGATAATGATAGTTCTGTGAAGATAGCAAATAATCCGATCAAACACTCAAGAATCAAGCATATAGATATTCGCCACCATTTCTTGAGAGATCATGTGAGCAAGGGAGATATAGTCATTAGCCACATATGGACCGAGGATCAATTAGTCGATATCTTCACCAAACCATTAGATGAGAGCCAGTTCTGCAAATTGAGGAGTGAGTTACATGTTATGGATCTTTCTAAAGTTGCTTGAAATGCATGTCTCATGTTATTTTCTCTCACATGGAGGTCTTGAAAGTTCTTGTGAAAATTATTTAAAAATCTTTCTCAAAATTCTTGAATTTTATATATAAAAAACTATGTCAATTGGGGCTTTTATTGTCTATCTCATGTATAATGATCCTGAAAAGTATTCATTTGAGTGTTATATTCAGGATCATCTGCATCCCTATCCAACCCCTGATTTTTCAGGAAAAACGGTAATACCACGGTCTACCGTCGACACTACAGTAGTCCGGTATTACCGCTCCTTAAGTGCGGTACAACTGCTTTCGACTAGTGGTCCCAAAAATGGTTGAGACCGACTCCTTATCCTTTGATCTCCTTATTCCTCTCCGTCCAATCGGCCAAAACCCCAGAAAACCACCAAGTCTCAAACTTCTATCTTTTCTCTTCTTCCTCAAAGTTCCAATTTCAAATCTGCAAGGGAATCAAAGGAGATTTCATATCCCTGCCATTTTCAAGTTCTTGGCAGTCCTTCTCCTCCATTCCCGTAGGTAATCTTCATTGGAACCCTTTTTTTCCTATTAGTTTGCTAGCTTTTTCATTTCTAGGGCTAAAAGCAAAATATGCATAATTTAATCAATTTATTTTGTGCAAAATAATGGAAACTTGTATTTGGTGACATATTATGTCTATGCCATGACTTTTCTCACGAGAAATACCAGCAAAATTGCAAGATTGATCAAATGCCAGAAGAACTCCCTACGGGTGCGGTACTACCACCCAAGTCCGTCGGTACTACCGCTCGCTGGTAATACCGGAGTGCCAACAATGGTACTACCGCTCCAGCATAGAAGAATTAAATCTATCTTGTCATTTTACTTAAGACATGTCCTACCTTTTCCTAATTTTGCTTTGTCTTATCTTAGCAAAAAAGCCTCTCAACCCTACTCTTCTTTCCTCGTCAAAAGGAAAAGAAAAAGTTGAATATATACCTGAGGATAAGTTTGAAGAAGAATCAACTAACAATGACACAAGTGATGAGGACTACTTGCCAAATCAAAACCCTTTCTTTGTTGCAGATAAAATGAATATAAAAGGTGAAAGATACACAATCTTGAGGCATACAAATCTGTTTCTTCTACCCAAAAATGCAGCTGATGCATTCTTCACCACAAAATTCCAAGAGGATGTCTTCTATCAAGTGTATGCCAGAAATAACTTTGCAAACCATCAATATGTTGCATGGAGTCATCTCAATCAGAATCCTTTCTTCAATGGACTCCATTATACATTTCACCGTGTGAAATTGGACAATTTTGTGACTTTCAAGTGCGATTATGACGCTAGAACCATCAAGCAATTCTATACCACAGCTCATGTCTCTCCAGAATTTGATTCTCTCACTCGGGTGACTGCCTCACAACAACTTAGTGCTTCAAAGGCATATTGTCACGAGTCATGGCTTATCCCTGCTGAAAGATCTAGACCCGCCATTATGAGTTAATGGAGTGTTTTGGTGATTAATGACAAATCCAATTGTGAGACTAACAATTCTATTGTTATATCTAGTGTATAGTCTCATTTGGATATAAAGGTAAAAATCAACGAGGTATGCTTTCAACTTGTACTTTTATATAATGTTGCATTCCTCGGATCCAAAATATAGGATTGAACTCAACCATAAGTTGAACTTGAATATGTGCATATGATCTTATTACACATTTGTGTATGCACACATTTAGGGGGAGTTTTATTCTATATTTTATGGTTTCATTAGTATTGATCCATATTCCATTTTCCACATATATTTGGGATCTTTACTTTAAAACAAATCCTTTGAGTATACAAAACTTGTGTAGTTCTTATATACTCATGTTAGAGTATATATATAACTTGTATAGTTGATATATACTCAATTTGTTCTCTCATTTATCAACTTTCAATTTATGAAACAAATCCTTTGAGTATACAAAACTTGTGTAGTTCTTGTATACTCATGTTAGAGTATATATAACTTGTGTAGTTCATATATACTCACGTTGTGTTACTTTTGTCTAAATCAAATTTATGTGATTGAAGTGGTTATCATCAATTACCAAAGAGGGAAAGATTGAGTATCCTGTCCCACCATTATGAGTTAATGGTATGGTGTGGTAATTAATGATAATCATATTGTGGAACTAACATTTTTCCATGAGTTGGATGTATAGGTTGTGTTCCAGGATGATAAAGACTTGGGATGATCATGAGTTGATCATCAAGTCAAAAGCTTGGTGTAAAGGATGCATCATGAGTTGATGCTTGTCAAGAAGAGATGATCATGAGTTGATCGTCAAGACAAGAGAAGGATCATCATGTGTTGATGATTGTCAAGTTAATGACCCGGACTTGAAGTGATGATGTGCGTCATCAAGCTTCAAGAAGACGCAAGGCAAATGTATGACTAGCTAGTGCTAAGGATGTGTTCCTAGTCTTTTACCGGTCTTGGTGTTTGGTTGAAAGACCGGATTGCTAGTATAGGTTGCCGTACTATTAAGAGGGGTCTTAACTAGTAGTTTGAGTTAGTCATGTGTTGATAGCTCATTGTGTTTGCTCTAGCTCATCTAGGCATGATGCTATTTATTTGCGAATGTATTTTGCAAATAATCAAGGCTCATGCATAACCCTTGTAGCATGTGACTTAAGTTTGCAAATGTGTTTTGTAAATGGTGTAAGTCCATGTACCTTATTCCTTGTTATGAGTATTCTAAGGGTTAGCAAATGTGTTTTCTAACCTACTGAGGATATCATCTTTGAAATCTTATCGAAAATTGCATTCAAATGAGCGAATGTGTTTTGCCATTTGAAGTGGAGCAATTGGGTTGATTCGTAGATCACGGTCGGCCGGCAGTGGTCATCGGTCGGACCGGTCGCAAATCGGTCCAACCGGTGTGCTACTGGCGGTCCGACCAATTTCTATCTGTCTGGTTTCTCTGTGCGGAAGTTCCGCCGTTGTAAAAACGGAACTTCCGATGTGAGGAAGTTCCGGAGATCGAGCGGAACGTTTTTCGAGAGCTCCTTTGAGGACTTAGCCAAATTTACAGCGGCGGTCGGACCGCCAAGATCAAGCGGTCGGACCGTTTTGGAGGCGGTCCGACCGGACATTGCATGGTGGTCCGACCGGCCGAAGGTCCAACGGCTATTTTTCTAGCCGTTGGCGCATGGGGCGGTCGACCGGCCATTGGTTGGCGGTCAGACCGTCCCTGGGCTGATTTGAGGGAATCTTCTCCCAACGGCTAGTTTTTGTGTGTGGGATATAAATATGAGCCTTGGCCGGTTGGGAGAGGGTGCTGATGTTGCTGGCTGTGTGCTAGAGTCATTGTTGAGTTTATTGAGCTAAGACTAAGCCTCTATTCTCTTTTGTGCATGTGTTGCACTTGGTGAGATTAGAGCAAACCCTAAGTGCATGTGTTGCCTTAGGTAGTGGATTGTGTATCCACGTGAGCGTTGACACTTGATTAGCTCAAGTGAAAGTTTGGATTTGTTACTCTTGGTGTTTGCCGACACCTAGACGCGTGGAGGCGTCGTGCCCGGTGACTTCTCAAGAAGCTTGTGAGAAGGCCCGGCGTGTTATGAGTGGTTTGGTGCTCGCCATCTCTGGAGTGGAGGAAGAGCAACCTTAGTGGAGCGAGGTGTTGGTTCGGTTTGGAACCGGTCCAAGTGTTGGACTTACCTCGGAGGTGTTGGCTTAATTAGTGGAGCCGGTCCAACGTGGTTGGGCTTACCTCAACGTGGATTAGGGGAGACCGGCAAGTCTCCCACCACCACGGTAAAACATAATTGTGTCCATCTTGTTTTACTTGCGCTTTACTTTGAGCAATTTACATTACATGCTTTAATTGCTTATATATCATTGTTTGATTGCTCTCTTGTATTGTTGGTGCACTTAGTTGAGCTTAGTTGTTTTAGGTTTTAATTGTGCAAAACCAATTCGCTATTAGCTTCCGCATTTATATATTGGTTTAGCCTGAAAGAATTTTTAAAACCGTCTATTCACCCCCTCTAGTCGGCCACCTCGACCTTACACCTGCAACTAGGAGTATGAAGGTACATCTTAAGGAACCTTGTGATTTGACTCAAATCGACGAACTGTATGATGCCTCTCAACCCTTTGTGCGTATGCCCAGCATCATAGATAAGATTTTGGGAGCAACACTCTTTCCCAAAGGTGGCAACAATGATGAGGTTCATCGTAAGGCTTGGAAAATTATCTATCACATTTTGAAGGGCACCAAGTTTGATATCGCCGACTTTATCATTCTTGATATTGCGTTTTCAAAAAGGGATACAGAGGACACTATTTTCTATGCTCCCTACATTATGAAGCTAATTCGAGATAAATTTGATTTTTTATCTTGCTAGTGACACAACTCACAAGGAATACAGACCAAGCATCATCCCCCCTTCTTCCTAAAGGCCGTATAGAGTTACTCTTTTTGGTACTTGATGCCAAAGGGGGAGAGATCAAAGGAAAAGATCAAGTGGGAGCCTAAAAGTGAAATAAAAAAATGAAGAAATGAAGCTCATAAAGACTCTTGTTATCTTATTTATATATTATATATTTGGACTTGTTGCGTGTAATAGTCTAGTCTATTTGAACTTATGACGCTTTGTGACTCTAGTATTATGCTACATTATGATCATTGCTTATGCTATGAAAGTTTATGCTAAGTATATTTGTCATGAGTTTGTTATCTCTTTATGCTTCTTATGGTTAATCTTAACATGCATCCACAAATTAAATAAATAAAAGAAGCTCTACCAAAATTTCCAAAAATCCATACATGTGCATGGAAATCACTTCATGAGCCATATGCACATATTTAGGGAGAGTTTTTTTTTATTTGTTTGATTGACTTTGAAAACATCTAATTCTTTATCTTCTTTGGACACATCTCAAGAATTACTTGCAAGTCAAAAGTAAAAACAAGAATATGCAATTTGTTTCAAACTTGATGTATATTCAAAACCTTTCAAATCATTTGTATTACTTAGGTTGTCATCATTTACCAAAAAGGGAGAGATTGAAAACATCTAAGCCCCTAAAAATGATTTAGGTAATTAATAACAACAAAGTGCTTAGGGACTAATGTGTTGTAAGATGTATTCAAGGTTTAGTCTCGAAGTTTGAACGATTACATGGAAATGACAAAGCAAAGACAATAAAGGATTGACATGGCTCAAGGTAAAGATATTATGTAGCCTAAGGACACTTTTATAGTTTTTACGAGACTCAGTGATTGGTGAAAAGACTAGAATGTAGGCTAGATGCTATTCTGTAAAGAGGGATCATGTCTAGTAGCTTGAGGATATATTTTGTGTCATCTTGATCAACTAAGAGTCATGCATAGCATTTAGAAAAGCATTTGAAAAATCTTCAGTAAAAATGGTATGACCACAGTTGATCAGTGGTACTACACAAAGCGGTAGTACCGAATTCAAATTGGTGGTACGTACGTAAATTCCAGAGAGCATGTTTTTGAGAGTTTTCCTCCCTTAAAAATTGTTGTACCATTTCAGAGCCGAGCGGTACTACCGCCGTGCAGTGGTACCGGATATTATGAGTGCGGTAGTATCGACCGATCAACAGGGATAGTACCACATCTATTGAATTTTCAGGGGATCTTCTTCAAATGGTCGAATTTGTAGTTAGGGCTATAAATACCCCCTCACCAGCACCAAGCTCAGAAACTTGGACCTCATCGAATACACATGAGCCTTTGGTGCACTCTCCTCATCTCATTTGCTCATATTTCAAATTTTGAGGTAGTTTAGAGCATTCAAGTACATATGCATCATTAGTTGGTCTCTTTGGCACTTGATAACCTTCAAGCAAGCGCTGTGATTTGTTACTCTTGGTTCTTGTTGGAACCTAGACGGCTTAGAGGAAGTTTGTGCAGTGATCACTTCAAGAAGGTGTGAAGAGACCCGGTAATGGTTGTAAGTGGTTCGATACTCACCGTCTCCGGAGTGAAGGAATAGCAACCTAAGTAAATCGAGGTGTTGGTTCAAGTTGTGAATCGGTCCAATTCATGTGTACTTACCTCAACGTGGACTAGTGAAGACCGGCAAGTCTTTGATACCACGGAAAACATCGATCATATTCTTTGTGGTTTTCTCTCTTGGCTTTGCTTTTTTTCGCATTTACATTTCTAGCTCTTACTTGTGTAAAATTGCTTAACTAGAATTGTTTTTAGTATTATCGTAGTCTTGGTTTGTCTTAGTGAAAGTTTAGAATATATCCAATGAATTGTGCTAGAATTCTTTATTTAAACTATACTTTTAAAAATTGATAATTAGAGCACAAGTTTTTCAAAAACCTCATATTCACCCCCTCTAGTCAGTCATCCTTGATCCTACACACTACCACAGTGCCAATGGAGGAGGGGACAAGGAGCTATCAATGGTGGACCAGATGGTGATGGTGTTGATGGCAGTGGGGAGCCTCACGTAGATATGCACCACCCGAGGCTGTTGGTGATGGCACTAATGGCAGCAATCAGGAGGCTCCGTGAGACCACTAGGCTACTTCGCGAGGAAGATCGTGCGGTGGCCGTGGAGGGTGATGCCCAAGCTTCTTAGTCTGTAACTTCTAACGCCATGGCCATTACCTTTGCGGCTGTCGCATCCTCCTTTCTTCTGCTTCTTCTCCTCACCGCCACAACCGTCGTCCCCTTCCTTGACTCCCCTGCCATCCATATCTCAGCTCGCAACCCATGTGGCCTAGAAGCCAAGCTCGTCGAGCTCGCGGGCGCTGTCGATCAGCATGGCGGCGTAGCCTGGTGTAGTCACACAAGCAGGATGGGAGAGAAGTGATGTCCGGGCTGGAGGAAACTGAGCGGAGCCATGCCAGCACACACAAGCAGAGGCTCCCCCAAGTTTCAACGAGTTTTGGTTGAATTATCAAAATATGAGATTTGAGTTTCCAATGTGAAACTTCAAGTTTAAACAAGTTTCAAATCTAATATTGACGTTTAAGTGAGTTTTAAGTCCAAAATTTGAAGTTTCGCTGGAAGATTCAAAATATGAGTTCTGAATTTCAAAACTAAAACTTGAAGTTTCAAATACTAAAACTTTAAGTTCCATACCCGAAACTTTAAATTTCAATAAGTGTCGAATCAGAAAACTCTAAGTTCCATGAAGTTTCATTCGTGTTTCAATAAGTTTCAAAAAAGTTTCACAACATTCTAAAAAGTCCCACCATTTCATGCAATGTTTCAACAAATTTCCGTGAAAAAAACCAACAAAATTGGAACAAGTTTAAAACAACTCTCTCCCTTCTCCCTGAAGGGATATAAGTAGGCTACACTAGCTAGCGATTCAAAAATTCTACCATATAAACCAGGAAGTCATACTAGCAAGAGATTATAGATCATTACCATTAAACACACAGTGCAGCGGAAGAAGAGTTGGAGCAACCCGGTCCAATATCGAGCGCGTCGATGAAGTGGTCGTAGTCGATCGTCCAACATCCTCGGTATCGATCGTCTCCTCCAGAACATATAACGTTCCTTGCATAGCTCGTGGATCATCCTTGATCAGCGTAGCAGCAACCGCAGCAATGCCTCTATGGTATCCACACGTCTAGGGGTGGAACGCCATACATCGGTATGCTAGCACCGACACGCACAGTAAGGCCTTCAAGAATATGAAGACTAGGGCATTGATTGAGCAATTCTTGTGCATCCCAACAGCCCCCATGCATCCCCCTATAAAGAGTCCATAACGGATCCTATCCAAACTCGTTTTTTTCTAACACGTTTAGTGTGCGACCCCGCAGGTTCATGTGTAATCGGTTGTGACTCAGAAACTCCTTTCCAACCACGAGTTGTTAGCGGTTCCTAGCAGGATATAACGATCTTCGAATACACATAAATATTATATCGGACGGATCTTATGCAATATGATCTGCGACTAGATCCTTATCACTTACGACTAGCTCGTATTTTCATGGGCTAAAAATAGGTGTTGTACGACTAATCTCATAATTTTCGAGGAGGATCGGGACTAGACTTGGAGAGTTGAGGTCGAGCGATTGGCGATGCGGGTGAGTCAACGACTCAAGCGTGACACAAGATGGACAAGGTGACCTATTGGCACATCCATGAACATGGTGAAGCGGTTTAGGTCAAAGGTTAAAGACGGCGCTTTGCGAAGCGTGCGTGTGTGACTCGTTTGTTAGTGGGGCTTAAGGGAGCCCAATTAAGTCAAACCCTAGAGAGTTCTAGGCCTCCACTATAAATAGGAGGAGGTGGGGTATTTCCCTCTCTCTCTCGCTATTTTTCACCTCTTTGTTTTCTTCAAACCCTAATTGGCTTAGGGAGTTGAGGTGGAGGCTAGGGCTTTTCATGGTTTGAGGAGAATTTCGTGATCTTGGATTGACCAGCGATCCATGATGGCGTGGGTGTAATCGACAGAACGATCTCGTTATCAATCTATGCAAGGTTTGCTTGAGATAAGTCTCTTTTCGTTCTTACTTTCAATTTGGTGTCATATTTAGGTCCTTACGAAGGTGTGTGCAAAGTTTCGTGAAGTTTGGAGTTGAGAATCCGTGCGTTGTAACTCCTTATAACCTGTTAGTTTGATTCTTCTCGATTTTTGTCGCATTGCTTAGGGGTTTTAGTGATCGTATATTGATCTTCATAGCTTCATCATAGCTATTGGAGTGAAATTGTGTTGAATTCGACACATATTTAGTTACGACCAGTTTGTAACTCCTTATAACCAGTTAGTGATCGTGTCTGACCAGTTTACGACCAGTTTGTACCTGGTCAGAATGAACAACCTACATGTGTATTCTCTCTTTGCCTCAAGATATCTGATTGAACTCAAGGTGAGATATTTTGCAATCCATGGATTGTTCAATACTTCCTCGATCAATTGACGAATAACTTCATGTGGTCGACTCTTCGACTACTAGTGGCACAGCCATGCACTTTCTTTATCCGACCACATCGAGGGGCCCAGAGATATCTCTCAGGTTATGTTAGGAGGGGCAAATCTGATATCTAACTAGTCACATCCCTCCGCATATTTTATAGTATATCCGAAAGCTACCTTTATAACTACCAAGTTATGGAGTAGCATTTGGCAATCCCTAATTGTACTATTACATATATAGAAAATCATGCTGATCTCAGGTGATACAATCATCTCTATTATTGCCTCTAGGGCATAGCACCAATACTCTCCCCCACCCTTCTCTTCACCGCCGGCTCTTCCCTGGATCTGGCCCAGCGACTCTTCTCCAATGTAGGATCAAGGATGACTGACTAGAAGGGGTGAATAGGAGGTTTATAAAAAACTTGTGCTCTAATTGACAATTTTAGCAAGTATGGTCTAATTAAAAATTCTAGCACACTTCAAGAGATATATTCTAAGATTTCACTAAGACACCTCAAAGTTATGTCAATACTAAATACAATTCTAGCTAAGAAATTTTACACAAATAAATTGCTAGAAATGTAAATGCATAAATAGTAAAGATAAGAGAGAAAACCATAATGAAGACAAACGATGTTTATCCCGTGGTATCGAAGATTTACCGGTCTTCACTAGTTCACGTTGAGTTAAGTCCAAACGGATTGGACCGACTTCACGAATTAAACCTCAAATACCTCAATCCCACTAGGATTGCTCTTCCTCCACTCCGGAGATGGTGAGCATCAAACCAATCACAACCGTTGTCGGGCCTATTCACAATCTTCTTAAAGAGATCACCACACAAACTTTCTCCAAGCCGTCTAGGTGGTGGCAAGCACCAAGAGTAACAAATCAAAGCTTTTGCTTGAAGATTGTCAAGTGCTATGGAGATCAACTAATGATACACATGCACTTGAATGCTCTCAAGTACCTCAAAATGAGAAATATGAGTAAATGGGTAGAAGAGAGTACTCAAATGCTCAAGTGTATTCAATGAATTCCAAGGTTCTGAGCTTGGTGCGGACGAGGGGGTATTTATAGGACCCAACCAAAAATCGATCGTTACAAGCAATTCCTTTAAAAATTCAGTAGGTGCGATACTATCGGCATTAATCGTCCGATACTACTGCACCCACTGTTCAACAGTAACAAGGGGTGCATTTAATGCTTCTAAACTAGTAGTTACAATGAGGTGCGGTACTACCGCACTCACAAGGTCCGATCCTACCGATTTTTCAGGGGAGAAAAACTCCCAAAAACATACTCTCTGGAATTTACATGACACCAACTAGAATCCGGTACTACCGATCTACGGTAATACCGCTCCTCACGGGCGGTTATACCATTTTTGCTAAAAGACTTTTTCCATAAGCTATTCTAAATGCAACACATGATTTCTAGTTAATCAATTTGGCACAAAATAGATTATGAAGCTACTAGACATTATCTCTCTTTATAGTATGACATCTAGCTTATAAATTTGGTCTTTTCACCAATCACTGAGACCAGTAAAAACTGTAAAAAAGTTTCTTAGGCTATATAATACCTTTGTTTTGAGTCAGGTTGTTCTTTTATCATCTTTGCATTACCATTTCCATGTCGTTATTCAAAACCTTGGGACTAAACCTTGAAGACATCTTAGCACACATATTAGTCCCACAACACATTGTTGTCATTAATTACTAAAATTATTTTTAGAGGCCTAGATGCTTTCATCCGACTCTGGCCGGACACCACCACCACCAAGGAGTTGACCGCTCTGCTTTGAGATACCGCCACACCCAAGCTCGAGTTTCGCTTTCTTGTCCCGAGCGAGCTATGCATCATTGGTCAGAAACCTTGCACACCGCCATCAAATCCTGTGGTCCCGGTGGGTCGCGATAGGATGTAAGGTCAAGGAGGCCAACTAGAAGGGGTGAATATATGGTTTTTAAATTCTCTTTGGCCAAAACCGTGTTTATATACATAAGCGTAAATTAAAACGGTTTTGGACAATTAAAGCCTAAATCAACTAGTCTCAACCAAGTACAACAACAACCTAAATATGTCAAGGTTTGTAATCCTAGGGTAACAAGCAAGCAATTCTATTCTATAAATATAAATTGCAAGAATATAAAGCACAAGAGAGCAAACGACAATGACACACAATATTTTTACCATGGTGTTAGGAGGCTTGCTAGTCTCACCTAATCCACGTTGATGTAAGCCCGGATGAATTGGACCGGCTTCACGAATTAAGCTAACACCTTGAATCCACTAGGGTTGCTCTTTCACAACTCTAGAGATGGTATGCACCGAATCACTCACAACACCTAGGCCTTTTCACAACCTTCTTTGTGAAGATCTCCGACACAACTCCTCCAAACCATCTAAGACGCGACAACCTCCAAGAGTAACAAGTTGGAAACGCTGAATTGAAAGAATCAAGTATTGAAGCTTGATGGATAAAAATCCACCACCAAGTGCAACACATGCACAAGGATTTGCCTCTTCAAGCTCATTAAGTGCAACACATGCACATAAGAGGTGAGCGGGCTTGCTCTTGGCTCAAGGAAGAAGAATGGGGGCACCAACACCCTTGCCCAACAGGTCACAAGGGGGTATTTATACCCCACACCGAGAAAACTTGTCGTTACCATCTTGGCAGGTCAAACCACCTATGCAGGGACCGGTCAGATCACGCCTCTAGTCTGACCGGCCAATACATGAAGGTCTGACCATTCCACGCGGGAGTTCAAAAATGTGGCTAAAACACTAATGGAAAATATTAAGCACGGCGGTCAGACTGGGATACGGCATGTCCGTACGAACAACTGAGGTCAGTCTGAAATGCAAATTAACATAAGCGGCCTCCAGAAAAACGGTTCTGAAAAAGATTGACTGGTGTGGTTTGACTGCACTCTCGACCAGTTGGTTGAAAGTATTACATCTGATCGTTCATTGAAGGATGTAGAGGGTACAACCAACCCTACTAGTTCAAGACTGAAAAAATTGGTTGAAAAGAAAATAAAAGCTGGCGCTACAGACTTTAAGCCAGCGCGCTTCAGAGTCAAGATAAAAAAGATAATCGGGTATGTTGTAAATGAAATTATCATATGAACGCATACCTTTTATATTCTTGGAGATCTTGAACTCTGAACTTCCTTTCCTTTGCATAGACCTGTTGGAGTTCTAGTCGTTCCCGATCAGGTTATTCCAGTAGGTCAGGTGATCGAGGGCACCTCCGACCAGGGCCTTCCTCAGGCAAGAGATCCTGAGGAGGAAGTTGTTAGGGAAGCCCCCGAGCCTGCTTCAGTGTTGGAATCCGATTTGAATACTGTGGTTATTGTCACTCCGCCAGCGGAGGTAGGCATCTCTGCAGATCCACAGCATATTTTAACTTCTGAAAGAAACTCCTACCAGACCAACAAGTTCCCTTTCTCTCCTCGATTTATCGAGGATAAGGAGCTTGATGATTCTTGGAGGAGAGTATCAGATCGCCTTAAGATCCTTTTGCTACTAAGTAATATTAATTTGTCTGCTTCTTAGATATTTTGTTGTATGAATATGATTTCTTCGATGTTGCAATTGTGTGAGCTAACCATTGATCATAGAACTAGTTCAGAATATATATTGTGTGAACTGTTGGAAATATGTCTTAGAGGCAATCATAGAGATGATGATATTTCATTATTTTCATGATTTTGATAATATGTTATCGTGTTCCATGAATGAATCATTTGTTATAGATCAATAAGTATGTGACTTGTTGGTGAAACTCTTTAACTTATATGATGTCATTCTAAATGTATCCACAGTCGGAGGTCCTTTGGTGGAACAACAGTGACTCTATGACTAGCACATGTATTGATTGATGACCTGGTTTCACCGGTCATAGATATGGAGATATCGAATCAATAATGTGAACACATGTTAGAGAACATGGTGTTGGATAGAACCATCATTGAGACACTATTGAGATTATTATGGATCTTTGTGTCATTAGTTGGTCTCAAGTAATGATGATGTATAATCCTTAGACCTGAGATCAGTATGGTTTCCTACATGCGTAATAGCACTCTTAGGGGTTGTCAAACGCTACTCCGTAAGTGGGTAGTTATAAAGGTAGCTTTCGGGTATGCTATGAAACATGCGGAGGAATGTGACTGGTCGAGATGGGATTTGCCCCTCCTAACATAACAGGAGAGATGTCTCTGGGCCCCTCGTGGTGATCGGATAAAGAAAGTGCATGGTTATGCCACTAGTGGTCGAAGTGTCGACCACATGATGTTATCCGACACTCGATCGAGAAAGTATTGAACAGTCCATGGATGACACATCATCTCACCTAGAGTTCAACCAGACATCGTGAGGCAAAGGGAGAATGCATGAGTAGGTCGCTTAGTTTGATCAGTTATGGACTAGTCGTATGGAGATACGTCTTTGGTCGTAGGCCGTCAAACGTAATCCTGAATGGTAAGAACACAGTCGTAAGGAGTTCGAATCGTCGTGACCAATTACAACCTGGTCGTATAGAGATACGAACTGGTCGTAAGTGATGAGGACCTGATCATAGATTATATTACATCAAGGTTCGTCCGATTTATTCTATGCGTCTTTGGGAATCGTTATGTGCTGCTAGGTACCGCTAACGACTAGTGGTTGGAAAAGAGTTTTCGAGTCATAACCGATTACACATGAACCTGTGGGATCGCACACTTAAAGGGCAAGGATCTGTTTTGGATGGTGATCCAAATTTGTATAGGCCACGAGTTCCTAATGGGCCTCAGGTACGAGACCCATCATGGATGCCTATATAAAGAGGGGCGGTGGCATGGGGTGATAGAGGGAGAGGATGATCTTTGGAAGAACTCTTGAAACCCTAATAGCCACACCTTCTTTACCACGCAGCCGGAGCTAGCACTCCAGTGCGTGGTGATTCTGCCCCGTACGTGTGGATACCTCGGAGGTGTTGTTGCGAAGCATCAGTACTAGGACGATCCGCGACTTGTGTTGATCACCGGAGTCGGGGAAGAAGTCGCGTGGTGGGTACGACCACTCGAAGAAGCAGACGTGCATCGAGTACGACTACTCGAAGGAGGAGACGCGTCGTGAGTATGACTACGACTGCATCAACTCACTACAACGACTCTATTTCCGCTACGAGTCGGCGTGTCTAGCGGTAATCTCGTGATCTATTACTTACGGTGGTTCCTTGGTTGCGCGAAAATTTTTGTTTGTGCTATCGTAGCATTAGTGTATCCCAACATGAACTACTATGCTATACAAGTCATGCATAGTGCAAGTAGATAGATGAGATCACTGCTTCTATTGGCCTTTTTTATAGCCTCAACATGGAACACAAGTGTGTGGTTTGGTAGCCCGAATTGTTGAAGAAAGAATTGGTTAGTACAAAAGAAAAAAATCTAGACCAATAGCAAGAGATGAAGTGCTTGTTTGGTTGGTGCCTGGAGGTAACCTGGAAAATAGATTATTTTTATTTGATTGGGCAAGTTTGGGATGTGATGTTTGTTTGGAGACCTGGGCTTTAGGAATGTGTAAAAAAAAATACGCTTTGAGAAGGAGTAAGTATAGAATGCATGAAATATGCTTTCATAAACACCCCCTAAAATCCAGGCGAGGAGGCGGCGGCGAAATCCAGGCATGGTGGCGACTAGGGGGGTATCGAGCCAGGTAGTCGTCTTACCGAGCTTTTCACAAAATTTACATAGTTTGATTTAATATTATTTTATTTGTAGTTAGGATGTATTTTTAGAAACAAACTAACGAGCCAAGCCGAGTTAGAGTGAAATCCAATATCATTTGAAATTAACTTATTTCAATATTTAACCAAATAACAAGGTCGATTGAATCAATTTTGAAATGAGTCAACAAGCCCTGCTAACGAGCTTTTTTCCATCCTAGTGATGACGGTGGGCTGCGAGCTGCGATCGCAACACCTCGGGATCTGGGCAAAAGAGGCGGCGGGATCTGGGCATGGGGGCTGCGGCGACAGGTCTGGGCGAGGAGGCGGCGACGGCGGGATGCGGGCGTGCGACCGCGGCGGCGGCTCAATTTCGTGCGTCTGTGCCTGGTGCTGTTGCATGTACCAGGGAGCCGACCAGGGTTGCTAGGTTTGCAACCAAACACACCCTGGGCAGACTCGGTAGCGTCCCGGCAGAGTAACGCGAACCAAACAGGCCCAGGCCCATTCCGGACTACGGTACACAAAGTTAATTCCTTATATTAATTGGACTTAATTAACTGTCAGAGTCCAGCCCTAGGATACCCTATACTATGTATGGTGTTCTTAATAACCAGATAATAATTATAACAGTATTAAAGTCAGTGGGCAGAAAGTTGTGGTCACCCCAGCGCCAGCACCAGCCACACTGAACTCGAAAGTAGACTTTATTTTTGAGTTCTTATAAAAGTATTGTAGTATGTAATTTTGAGGTAGGCTGCTGGATACATTAATTCGTTTTCAGAAAATCCCTTGACCCTAACTGTTTCTGAAACTAAAATTTGTGTTTTTTCACATGAAAATAAGTAGTCTTAAAAGTATATTATGGTTGATTCCTCTGGAAATAAAGGCTGCTCAACAACAATAACCGCCGCATAAAAAGCACGGTATAAATTCTGCAAGGACCGCACTGTCCTTGAATCGAAGGACAAGGTAACCCATGGTTAATTTTCCATCCATATGTAGTGTACCCCCAAAAAAAAAAACAGTATATGTGAGGCAGCAACATGTGACAGGAAAACCACTGTGAAATTGAGTGCAAAGAAAGAAGTAAACCCTACTATCTTTTAGTAGAACACAGCTTCATATATAGTACAACAATCCAAGTTATAGCAGTAGATGCGAGAGAGAGAGAGAGAGAGAGAGAGAGAGAGAGAGAGAGTGTGTGTGTGTGTGTGTGTTACTTACTACAGTGGTACCTTGTTGTTTTGGGGCAGCAAAGTTTGGCAAGAATCTATGGCGCACGCATTGATGGAAAGCGTGAGCACAAGAGGGGAATATGAGAGATCGTAGATATATGGATATTGTAGCTAGAGGGACAGGCATGAAGGGTTGTGAGTACGGGATCAGTGAAACTTTCGTGAATGAAGTTCAAATATGTGGTTGAGTAGATAATCCGGACACCTTACCAGTTGAACTAGCCACGATCGGTCGAAATGAAGAGTTCCTGTGTTCTTATTGTTCTAATCATTTACTAGTCGAAGGAGAGCACGGCTAAAAATTTTACAGGTGAAATGATGGTCCAAATCAGCTGTCTTGCACAATCTAGTACTAGGATGCAACGCATAGAAACAGAATCTTGGGCAATATCAAGACCACAGCCGTACGATTTGAAGAGTAGTAAGTAGATCATGAGCATCCAGTAGATATTTACACATAACCAGCATAACTAATGCTCATAATTAGGCCATACTCCGTGCGCGCGCTGCCACATGAAATCTGGACAAAAACAATAATGAGTTGCTTAATTGTGCCTAAGCATCTTTCTGGCTGGCGATTCCTGCCCCTTTTCGCATGCTTTTGTTTCTTCCACTTCATTTTTGGGTAGGTTTTTAGACGCAAAGCGCAGCATCACGCTGATATTTACGCCTTGGATTCCACCGGAGCACGTGCGACTGAATCGAGCCGCACATGGAGCCTCTGAGTCTCGACTTAGGCGATGAGCCCTTTTCACACCTACGGAAGCAAAGGATTTGTAGCCTTGTACTTGGCCGCACAGTCCGCCTCGGTGATGCATGTGGCGAGACGTTTATTTTTGTTGTCACACGCGAGCGATGTGTCTGTTCGGAACACATGAACTCACACAAGAAATGTTAACGAGGGTGTTTGGTTTGCGGCCACATGCACTTTGGCACACTTAAGGCAGCTGGTTAGATCAACTCTGGCAAGCGTTTGGTTTGCAATCGCACAGTGAGCGTTCTGTGAATAAACGAGAAACTAGTATGTTCCGAATACATAAGTTTTACGGAAGGAATGCAAATCTTCCTGAATCAATATAGCATTTTTGCTTCCTCGTAATAAGAAGAGGAAGAAGCATTCTGCTTTCTAAACAGGATCACGGTTTATCTTAAGGGGATTTGATCATTTGCCCTTGTTACTCGTGGTTTTGATGATTTAGAACTAAGTTCTATGTAATTGATCTTTTGATTCATCTTTCGTACGCTCTTTGTTTTTTACCCTTTTGAAAAAATAAATAGCAATTATGTCCTCATCTTATTCCTCTTCTTCTCTTCCTTTCTTTCATGCTCCCTTGCTCCAGCCATGGCCGACCCGCGATCTCCCTAGTGGCTCGCCGGCGTCCCCTCCTCACCCTATCTCGCCGCCCAGTCGTGCCGCACCCCTCTCTCTCTTCCCCGGTCGAAGCCGTGCCGCCCCCTTCTCCCTTGAGCCGCACCACCGATGCCGAGAAGAAGCCATGGCGGGGGACGACAGATCCGACGACAACGAGCACGAGACGTGCAGATCCGGCGATTGTAAGCTCATTGGTGTGAATTCGGTCGTCTCCAATCATCGACAACCGCCTCTTGTCGCTTGTCGGCCGTGGTGGAGAGAGAGACGAGAGCGCGGGCTCTTGGCTAGCTACGAGGCGGTGGCGACGCGGCTCGAGGAAGGATGGATGGTGCGGCTTCGGAGTGTGGACAATGGCTGGGGCGGATCTGCCATTGCCAAAGCAAAGAAGATGAGGAAGAGAAGAGGTGGAAGAAGAAGAGGGAATAAGACATGGGTAAAAATGTCCAAAGTGATTTATATGCTATTAACTTTTCAACTATGTGGCAAATAGTCTATTACAACGAACATAATGACAAATAATTGAAATCACACTTGAGGTGGGGCAAATGATTATTTTTCTCTGTTCTCATTGTTAGCTTTGTAGTTTGGGGATCTTTTTCTTTCTTTCCTTGTTCACTTGTAACTAGGGGTGGAAAAAAACCTCGTTAGTGGGGCTCGTTGGTTCGGTTCAAAATTGCTTCCATTAGATTCGCTATTTGGTTAAACATTGAAATGGGTTAATTTCGAATGAAATTGGATTTCACTCTGGCTCGGCTAGGCTAGGCTCGTTAGCTCGGTTCTAAAAATACTTTCAAACTATAAATAAAATGATATTAAATCAAATTATATCGATTCCATAAAAAGCTCCATAAAACAGTTACCTGGCTCGCGTAACACAATAAATGTGTAAGGTAGGTATCAGCATAGCGAGTAAACTGCGTAACCGTTAACCATAAGAGTCAAAAGTAATGGCCCTGATTTGCTACATGGCAGAAGAAAGCCACACAAGTTTGGTTAAGGTTGGTGCAGTTGTTCTCGAGGTAGTAGGCAAGCAAGAGTGATGCATAGGAACGGGCCAGCCGAGAAGAGAAGAGATCGGTGAGATCCCATTCCAGGCCCTGCCTGCCTTCGGCTGCAAACAAGTTGCGTGAAAATTATGACCTGCCCTTTTTCCAGTAGGGGAGAGAGCACAATGCTTCTGATCCTTTACTGCCTTCACTTCTGCCTCCTCTTTAAATGTGTGGATAGAATGCTTCTGATCCTTTACTGCCTTCTTTTCTGCCTCCTCTTTAAATGTGTGGATAGAAAGGAGCCAGTGTGTGACAGTATGAGTGAGTGAGTGAGTGAGTACATGTGTGGAAGGAAGCGGCGGCGGATCTATGTGCAAGCTGGGGGTTAATTGACCCCACGGACTTTTGCATATAAGCCCAAAACCTTCGTAAATTTATATACAAGTCCAAAAATCCATCAAGACTTTAATGGAATTGGCCCTACAGGTAACTGGAACTCTGGAAGGAAGGAAAGTATCGCGTCACATGGCCAGGGAGGGAGAGCGTGATGGCTGCACTGGCTTTTCTTGACAGTTTTAAGGGGAATCCAAAAGAAGGCACGCTTTGAGTGCAGCAGAGGACCAGCTGATCGCTGCGCCGGAAAGTCTCGGGCCTAATTGCCCAACTGGCGCATGGAAAATATGAGCAGCGTAGTGTGAGTTTTATATATATATATATATATATATATATATATATATATATATATATATATATATATATAGACGTCGTTCATCTCTGAGACATCATCTCATTTCGAATATACCATTTAAATAAATATATTATACTTCTTTATCATTTTCAAGATATCTTAAATATCAATTATAAGATACTCCAATGCGATTTGATTGAAAATTTTTCATTGGAGTCCTTTATTTTTGCTATATACCTTTTTTCATACATAAAGGAAGTATATACACAAATTTAGCTATAAAAATGGACTTTAATGATTTTTTTCATAGAACTCACTTTGGAGTATCTTATAATCATCATTGGAGTATACTCAAATAGATAAAGAGGTATTATCATACGATTTAAGTGGTATATGAGAGGCGGGAGTACATACTCCCAGGAGTACCAAACTATTTTCCTATATATATATATATATGGGCTTGCTCTGTGGCTAAATCACCTGCCTGCTTTTTGGGGCTTCACTGCTGCTCTTATTATGCAAAATTTGATCTTATTATTACTTCCGAGCCAAGTCATTCTGTGTGCCTGGATGGGATGGGATGGACGCATGGCCTGGCTCTCTCAAGTTTCAGGAGTTTAATTAAAGAGCGGCGTGCTCTTATCCTTGTATGGTCTCATGATAGCATCCCCTGCTGGACATGGAACTCAAGGTATTGCTCGCAATCATGACAACAGCATCAAGTTCTCTCTGACGGAGCGGAGCGTCCCCGTGCTCGGCGCGTAGCACGAACGTCTCGTGTCCGTCATGGTGTTACTCTGATTCTCTGAATTTTAAAAAATGTCTGCTCTAAGTGGCCCTGGCCCAGGCCCAGAAGCCCTAGTTATCCTGACACTTTTCTTGGGCCTACACCATATTGGGCCGTTCGTAAGCGCTCGGCCTAACTGACACGGCCGGTTGATGAATGAAGTTGCAGAAAAAACGTTGTAGCATAAAACTATAGCTATATTGGCATAACTATCAAAGAGCTACAAATTTAAGAACATATGTTAAGAAGGTACAGATTTCACACAACTTTGCATCAAAGAACTACATGATTTAATCTTCCCGTTCTTTGCAACAGGTTCTAACAGCTATGGCCCACGTGAAGACTCACAATAGCCACGGCCCATTCTAAGGAGAAGCCACACTGCACAGACATGATAAAACGGATATTACATCAGCATTTCTTTTGTAATAATTGGGTCCACTATAAAAGTTTTAACTACAAAAGAATGAAACACGATGGAACCTCCAAATATACAGGTAATAGATGGGTAGCCTACAATGTGGCATTGCTTCTTTTTTTTTATATAGAAATACTGTAGCATCGTAATGCTGTTGTCAGGTGGTTGATTGAACAAACAAATCTTACCAGTGACGGAGACACTACACCTGCCGTTGAATGACTTACGACCTAGATCTTCTCCTTCATCTTCCGAGTCCTTGGCTTGCACCTCCATTATCTCCAGTTCCCAACTACTGAATGAAATAAATAGCCAGAATTAGTTTTTGAGACATTCAATAACAGATTGCCTGACTGCAACAGCAAATTCCCTACCACGAGTTGTAGTGGGATGAGAAATTAGAACGGAACACAGCACAAGTTAAAAAGAAAGCGTCGAATAAGCAAACACTGTATTTTTTTACTTACATTTTGCAATAATCATCTACTGGAAGAATTTCACATGACTTTAAGCTGCAGAATTTAAAAAAAAAAAGGACAAAACAATATTATAACGATATGGTTAACATGTTAGCTTTCTAGTTAAGTGCTAAAGAAAAGAGGATGTGCAATACCAGTCTTCCAACCACCGGAGATTAACAAGCTTGATGCCCGCCCTTTTAGCAAGCTCATACTTCTCACCTAGTTCATTTGGAAAACTGAGATGTTGCATTCAAAGAGCACATAACAAAACTTCTGGCATCATGGTATATGCATATACAAAGAAATGGCCCAAAATAGACATTTGACAGACATGTTGTGATTTGTTTTAAATTACTGATAAGCGTATTTTTCTTCAAAGCTTTTTAATGTACATATAGAGTAAGTTTGATCATATGTTCGAAAAATCTTGCAACTTTTCATTCTGTTCGTCACTCTACCATGCACATACAAGATACCATTCATGACCATGAGATTAGTTTTTGCATGGTTCACATAAAGACAAAAGAAGAGCAAAGGCCCAAAATGATATACCATCTATGCATTCAACCACCAAATGCCCAAAACAACTGCCATAAATGCACAATACTATGAGAGAACCTGAGGAATGAAGCTCTCATTTACATCAAGATGCCAAACCTGAATCAGATATAAGATTCTCAACTAATCTTTAGAATTATTTCTTAAGAACAATACTATATTTATCGCATCTAAAACGGAGAGCTACCAATAACAATAACTCAATAAGCAATATAGTTGTAATGTCAGCTCACAAATACATGGTCACAACTCTAGACTCTAGAGCAACGGTGATGAAGTTCCATGAAGCAGCACAATATTCTACTTGTTGTAATGCAAGTTCAATATGGATTATGCATATTTATATCTATGTAACTGATCGACCGTTAAGAAAGCAACAAAGCTTCAAATTTTTATTCGTGGTTTTCTCGGTCTGAAAAGTTAACGAGATGGAGTGTTATCATATCGATCTAAAAGGCTGAAGAGGTAGAGTGTTGTATTTTTGGTCTAAAAAACTAGCTAGGTGGGGTGTTGTCATGTCGATATAAAAAGCTGGCGGCACAGTATAGTTATTTTCATGTGAGTAGCATGTGCGAGCAGAGTATGGTCTTGTTCGTCCAATGAGCTGGCAAGGGAGTGTTTTGGTTTGTTCTTGGGCGGGTCATGACATGTGGAGTAACTCCTGGCATGATAGTACCAATTTGTCACACCAAGGGAGCTGGTGTGACTGAACCATGCTGTCATACCAATGCGTGGGCAACTCCAGAGGCTACGCAAGCCATCTCCTCACTTCTGGTACTAAGTCCTGTCACGCTAGGACTCTTGGCGTGATAGTACCAGTCTATCACGCCAAGGGCATTGGCATGACTGAACTATGCTGTCATGCCAATGCGTGGGCAACTCTAGAGGCTATGCAAGCGAGCTCCCTGCTTCTGGTGTTAAATCCTGTCATGCCAGAACTCCTGGCGTCATAGTACTAGTCTGTCAACTGGCGTGACAATACCTGTAAACAGAAAACAACAACATCTATGTATGTATCCATTCAATCATTTTATTCAAACAGTGACATGTATGCATATACCCATTCAAGTATTTCATTCAACAAAAATTATCCATTCAATCATTTCATTTCATTTCATTCATTTTATTCTTCTTAGTCATTCGTACATGCATATACACATTAATTACATCACTTGCGCTTTCGGCGCGCACCTATTTCCGGTGTAAACCTAGTAGCTGGATGCTTGCCACGCGTGCCCTCGACGACATTGACTAAACTAATGTCTGCGCGATCACGACGTCTACGGAGCGGAGGCAAGGCCTGAGTAGGCTGCATTGGGGTAGGTGCACCGACAAGGTTCGAGAGCACTATCTCGTCGGACAACCTGGCATCCACATCGTCATCATCATCCTCCTCCTCTTCGTCATGTCGTGCAGCCGAAGTAGATGTTGTCTCCCGTGATGATGTAACACGCGATGAGCCACTCCGAGCCGGGGCTGGTTGAACAACATGCCCCACCGCCGTGGTGCAGTTCATTCTAGTCGCCATTCGCCGACATCGGCAGCGAACTATCTACGAGGGGAAAAAAATTGAGTTAAATTTCTGTAAGATATATTGAAGCGAACTACTATTACTGTTGAAGCAAGAGCACAGAACCAAAGCACCAGTAGATTCTAACTAGTATTGTACACCACTCTACTTAATTCAAACTTCATGTGGTACTAATAATCACTCTCAATCGTCACTCCCGTCCCTACTATTTAGAACAGAGTCAAAAGCTAAAATCATGGTAGCTACCAATGATCGTTTGAGCATCAAAGACAACGAACAGAACTTGTTTCTCAAAAACAACAAACAGAACAAGAGAATAGCCCCAGTACATTCAGCAGCATAGCATTTCCCTTGATACCGCAGATCCGTCGTACAAATACCATCGAACGAAAGATTTGCAAACAAGCCATGGGCAACAGCCTGAGACTATTATATGCATCAGAAAACCTGAGCAAGCTCAACTCATAATGCAGGCAATTTTACTCAGGCTATGACCTCTTGAGCACACTGCTTTCAGTCATATATACCTTCAAGGCTTCTACCAGGAAATTATGAGTGCCTAAAATGGTAACGTTTTGATGCAAGCCTTACCTACCGACTGTTGATAACAAGGAAATCTTGCGAAAAAGGAACAAAAGAAAAGGGAAAGATGATAACAAGGAGATTTTGCCTATTGACCAAGGAATCTGCAGTGATGCACTCAGGTAAAGGATATTCAAATTCAATTATCAACTGGTACCAGAAATAACCCATTTTACCACTGTAGACTCTAGTTCTCTTGTCTTGAAACCATAGACAGATCTCCTATGATGCAATTTTAACCATGTAAAAACAGTGCCACTGCATTATTTCCTTTTGCCTTTCCCTAATTGCAAAATCGTCTGTAGCAGTAGTTATATAGATTCGAATTGGTTATCATGCAGTGGCCTATGAAAATGTGTCCTTTTTCAAGAAATGGTTATCATGGTAATCTGAATCTAGGGATATAAATCAAGAGAATACATCACAAAATTATATCTGACTTACTATCCTTAATAGGTTAATACAACCAACTACTATAGTTTTCGAGGTATGTCAATCAAATACACATAAAAAACTAAGAATTTGACCTAGCACTGTGGAAGACAAATTCATCAAGAACACCTCGACTAGTGGCAATCTCGACCGTAAAAGACTCGTTGGAGAATAGTGACTCGACCGATCTTCGACGAAATACGCAACACAAGGTCTTTGCGTCACCGCTTTGAAAACTAATAAGACTTTGTAACGAGTGAGCTATATAGTATCGCGTGTTATGCGATTTTATTTTATTATACTTGTACGCTTATTTTGGTTGTTACGTGTATATTTCAGCGCCATATTAAATATCGACATCTCTTATGGAGTTGGAATGCATCTTTTTTTAATACATTCCAAGTCACATGAAATCACGAAACCCTAATTTTCAAAACCTAAAATCGAAATTTTTGTGATCTAAATCCTAAATTTTCAAGATAATACCAGAACACATATAAAATTGCTGAAATATTACACAATTAAGTCCACTACGTGAGGAGCCTTCAAAATAAAATTCATAATTTTTGGAGCTTATTTTCTATATTTATTGATTCGTACGAACATGGTATTTATACGAAATAGCGATAAAAATTCTGAACGAATAAAATTATAAAAAATTTAAACAAGCAAGTACACGGTGTCAAGAGAGTCCACAAAAAATTTCATAATTTTTCAAACTCATGCGCTATATTTTAAAATTCATCTAAATTTCAGACCCTAACTAATTACGTAACTAACATAACCACTAATTACCTAGCTAATTGGCTGGCGCCAGCGCTTGAGGTGGCAGGGCCGAGCAGGGTCGGTGGCTGAGGTGGTGGGGATGGCGTGCACGCGTCGGCGGGGCCGACGTTGGCGCACGATCACCATGCGCCAACGCCACATGTCGTGATCTCGGACGTTGGCGTACGGTGGCCGTGCGCCAACGGTGTTGTTTTTGTTAATACGTTTTGTATACGAACATATCTGCAAATACGTTATCAAAACGTGCTAGATTAGCCAAAAATGCACTGGTTACGAAGTTTTTCGGTTTTTACTAAAAAAACCGAGCCCAGAAAACCTAATTTTTGTAAACTGTACCGAATATCGGTAGAATCGAGTTAAACGATACGGTTCGTGATTTTCGGTACGGTACGAAAACGAACAGCCTAATGGCGCCGGCGGTGCGCTTTGTTTGAGTGGTTTATGGAGCTGGTAGTTGGGAGAGAAGGTGACACATGGACCTGGGGAATTTAGATGTAGTGGGTGGGTTGGGCTCTGTGGTGTTACTTATTTCGTGTAGTCTCTTTGCGTTCTTTACTTTAGGCCCATGAGTTGTGTGTTTTTTCCTTTTTCTTTTTGGGTTTTTACAATTTGGAGATGATATACCACAGCATCTTCACGCTTCATCGTCCCTGCAAAAAAATTCCCCTCTTTTGAGATCTGTACAGTTGTTACTTGCTAGTGTTTGTACTTCCCTTTAGTATTATCTATGATAGTACATCGAAATTTCTTCCGGGAAACATTAATCCGAAATACATACTTGGCCAGAACAGCAGCCTAACCTAACGTAGAACTTGCACGAATAATTTCTTTAAAAACGGGGATGTAGCTCAGATGGTAGAGCGCTCGCTTAGCATGCGAGAGGTACGGGGATCGATACCCCGCATCTCCACTCTTCAATTTTTGCCCCCTGCCTTGGCTCCTTTTGGGTAATGCTGCATACATCTAGGACTTAACAGCTTATTATTATGATGCCTTGTTGCCTCACGCTTTTGTTTGCAACTGAATCGTGGTCTTCAAAGCATGAAACTGCGGAACAATGAATCATCCATTCGTCGAGGGGAAAACGCGGTTGTGTACGTAGCAGCAAAGCAAATTGAAGTGATGGGTTGGTTCTGTAAGTGGCTCTATAATCTCACCCAGATTAAGTTTCTTACTGTCTTCCTTGCTTCACATTCACCGCCATGCAAGCTCAAGTGTAAAATTCAGGCGCCTTCGTCGCCATCCATGCTGACGATCAATGAGACATGCGCCTGAAAATGATTCGCCATCGATCGTCTACAAGTTCGGGTGATCTACTCGGCCGACCTTTGCCATGTCGAAAATCGAAAGACGAATAATAGCGTGAGGACCGTGCATTGCGCGCGTCTCGAGTTTCTTTATTTCAGTATTACTACTTCCCTTCGACTCGCATTCGCAGATCGAGCCTCCACTCCTGGTCACGCAGAGCGATATGAGTAGAGAAGCGTACTAGTTAGATACCAACTACCACTTATGAATTAACCAGTACGGTGGTCCGTATATCTCCATGCCTAGATTTATTTTAAAATTTATATAAATATTTTAGAATATATTGATGTATCTTGTAGTCTATTTAGATTTTTAAAAATTCTAAACATTGAAAATGACAAGAAAAAATACAACATAAGGAACGTAATTGAAGTATGAGCTTCGATGGAAGGAAATCATTGAGTTTAATAAGTTGTTAAGGTTCTTAAAAGCATAATCACTCTATCATACATAGATCGTATAGCTGCATACCCTTATTCTTACTCTATTAGTTACTTTTTTCAAAATTGTATGTGACGAGGATATAACGATGCTCATTTAATGTAATTCTTGTTACGGATAGTGATACGTTATACTGATCTTGGGTATACCCTTTAATATTTATAAGGGAGAAACCTAGCTATATGGTTGTGGACCTTTTCACGACCACCCCATGGTCGTAAATCCTTCTACGATCATGATATAGTTGTAAGTCATTCTATGACTACTATGTGGTCGTAGAATCTTTTACGACTAGCTTGGCTTCAACCAGCCTGGCTACGATAACCTGCTAATTGATAAGACATGTCAACTTGTGGGCCTAGTCGATTAGGGGAGTTTTATACGTCGTGTTCAATATGCACGACAGTTATTACATGCAGTTGTTCTTGGGAATAATTGCACGTTATATCTCTGTCTCTGACGATAACTACCCATCAATGTGGGGATTGTTATTCCTCTAACAATAACCTCGATCAACAGTTCATCATTTGGAACGTTGGGACGTCTCTTGGACTGGAGCAACTGCCATCTCCTCGTACGCTATATAAAGATTGAGGTCAGAAGACAGAAGGGATAAGTACAATATGGAGCGCAAGCATTAGTCTCTCTTGATTGTAATTAGCATACTAAATATAGTCACATAGGATTATGGTTGTTATTATCTCCGGAAAAGGTCTGAACCTATATAAAATTCATGTGTCATTCTCTGTGTAATTCTAATCTTGGAGACCCTTCCGATTCAAACAATCATACGTAAGATCGGTTCTAGATCACCAACAGTATGCATGCACACGTATCTCTATTTAATCTCAAACAATATGTTAATTATGTGTGAGACAAATTATCTTATTAGTTACATGGTATTAGATTACCTTACTCATACATACACTGATGCACCATGGGTGACATACCTTGAACTTATCCCTCACACACCAACTGTTTCACCGAACTGTGTGTCTTCTATTTCTAATAATTGTCACAACTTTTTTGCTTCAACCTCCAACAGCAAGGCCAAATCTTGATCGATCCATCTCAGCTGCTACCTCTTCTAATGCAATACTTTATCACATAGTTATCTTCTACTTCTCCTTAATTTTTGCTTAATGTTAATCGTTGTAATATCAACACGCATACACATGCAACCATCGTTGACCCCTATCGGGGACACCTGCCACTCTCTCTCTCTCTCTCTCTCTCTCTCTGGTGGCCCCAAGCCTATTCCTTATGGCCGCGCCATCTCTACTCCAAACTTTTTGCTCCTCTACCTCTATACACCCATGCTTCTATTCGTACATATGCATGCATGATATTATACATGCTCAATGTTCTATTCTCTCGTGTCAGTCGCTCCTCTTCTTCGACGTAGGCCAACTCAAACACTGTGGCTTCCTCCCTAACCGCCGTGACCTCCCATCTTCACTGATGTCGGCATGCCTGCTTAGTCGTTGTTTAACGATATAGAGAATCATCTCGCTATCATCGGTGATGTCGTGCCTCTCACCAATGATGGCACACTTCTAGCTACCTGATGGCTCTATATCGTCCATAGCTCGCCTTCAATGCAAAACTTCATCTCCTCTCTGCCAAGGCTTCTCTATCATCAAGCTTCTTTGGTCACTAACTTCTACAACAACACTGACGCTCACCACTTATTATCGCGGTCCTTGGCTTCTTCAACTCTAGACTTTCTATTCAATAGCTCCGGCGAGCAACACGATATTGTCCTCATTTAATGACTAATGTGAGCAGCACGACATTGTCCTCATCTCCGTCATCGCTGCCTCGGCTCTTCACTTTCTCTGTGGGTCAATGTCTTCTTATATGATAGATTGATATCATTGCACTCTTTCGTGGTCTCCTCCGATACCACTTGTGCTATTCTTGTTAAAAAACTTATTTTTATTCAAATTTTTAGTTATTTTTAATTGGAATTCGTATAGAAATCAAATTGCTTATTTATTTTATTTATTTTGAATTTTAGTTATTTAGGGATTTTACTTTGGAATTCCTATGGAAACCAAAATGCATATTTTATTTTATTTTATTTTCCAATTTTTATTTATTTTTTCTTGGAATTCACAAACATACCTGATTACTAATTTTTCTTTAGTTTTTATTACGAATTACAATTATTTAGATATTTAACTTGAAATTTGTATCGAAATAAATTTGCTAATTTTATTTAATATTTTATTCTAAATTTCAGTTATTTTTGTTGGATTTCGTATACAAATCTAATTGCCATTTTTGTTTAAATTTTATTCCAAAATATAATTTTTAGATATTTTACTTAGGAAGTGGTATGAAAATCAAATTTCTTATTTTATTTTATTTTTTATTCCAAAATTTAATTTTATTGTACTTGACACAAACTACTTTTAATCTAGAAAAATATCCATTTGACACTCTAAAGTGTCGTTGCCCGGACACTTAGCCCCTCACCTAAAAAACCGACTGTTTGCCCCCCTCGTTGTAAAACCAGTGCACTTAACCTTCTGAGGCTATTTCAGAGGCGATTTTGCCACTGTGGCTACTAATGTAGCTACTGAGGTCTCACTGAGATGATGTGGCTACTGAGGTGTCTCTCTCTCTCTCACACACACACACACACACTTCTCTCCCCTCCGATAGCAAAATAAAAGGACCCCCTCTCTCTCATGTCCCTCTCACCTCTCCATCTCTTCCTCTCTCTCCACCAACGATGGCACGACTGATCAACAACGCGTGTAGCCTGGCGAGCGGCGAAGGCCTACGTGGCTACGTCGAGGCGATGCGGCGTGGAGAGCGACGTCCGGAGTGTGCATGCTCAGGTCCACCGCCACCGTCGTGCACTCCTCCAAATCTATTACCATCATGTACTCCACCAGCGACGCCTGATCTACTTCGCATCAATTCCCTCCACACCGTCGATGTCTAGATCAAGCCGGATTCGAGCTTCCTCCTCGCCTCCGTCATCACTTGGGCATCCTCCTCCTCAGTCTCATCGTCCTCTGCTCCGGCGCCGCCAGATCTGGCACCCAGATGGGAGGAAACCACCAAACACGTCCGCCGGGGTGGACGAAGAAGATAGATCTGGTGTCCCCTTCAGCTCCGGGTGTACCCATGTCCACATCTCCCACCTCAGCTGCCTCGATCTCCATCCACCTTCTTTCGCAAGTTGGATCCAATTTTGTGTTGCCCTTCTTGATCTTTTGTCTTCTTAATCTTTTTGTATTTGTTCATCTTGATTTTCCGTTAGTACGATCTAAATTTGTGCAGCAAAAATGAAAAATGCAGTTTTGCAATTTGCTGAAGATAAAGAATAAAAAACAATTGATTTCCTTTAATTTCTTACAAGAAAAATGGATGGGATTTCTTGTTTGTTCAAATAGACAGATCTATGCAAAATGATTGAAATGAGAGAGAGAGAGAGATGGAATCATGCCGATAGAGTCAGAGGGAGTCTGTGGTGTTCCATTTTTTTCTCTCGCTGGCCACTGTCCTCACCTCTTTCACCGGCGCCTCGCTCGCCATCGTGCCCCGGCTCCCTCCCCCGTTCCCTCTACTCTGCCCCCTTCTCTACTCCTCCGTGTTGCTGTCTCCCGCTCTCTTTGTGTAAATGATTGGTGGACCCCATATAATTAAGTGATTGATGTCCGGCCACACAGTCACATTGCTACCACATAGCCACCACGGTGGCAAAACAGGTCAAACCCACTGCCACATAAACAAAACCACCTAGCAAAACAGCCTTTAGTCAAATGGACATTTTTCTTTAACCTATACTGTTATAATCTGAACCCACCACGATCAACAGTGTTGATCTTTCTCGTTTTTTACTGATTTACGTGGGAATTTCTAACCCCGAGAGCGAAAGTGGTGACTTCTTTTGTGTCTCCGATACTATTCGTATTTGTAGGACCGTAAAGACGACTAGAGGGGTGAATAGGCGCTTTCTCAAATTTTCGCCTTAATCAAATTCAACACGACTTTACTCCTTTAGCTAAGAAAGCTAAGAAGGTCGATGACACGCAGAGGAAGCCTTGTCTTCAATTCAATTACCCTTAAACCACAAAACACAAATGTGGAGGATTAAACTCACTGGGCAGTGCGGACATTTGGCGTATCGGACCGTAGACAAAGGGCGTCCAACCACTGTAATCGGTTCGACCGCCTTTAACGGTGGTCCAAGGTGGCGGCTGACTGATCGTTGCTAAACCTTCTCGACTGATTTAGTCGAATCGAACCACAAAGCCCAAATTCAAAACGAAATTTGGTCCAACTTTTGATTCAACCAATGAAACTTGACCAAATTTTGAGCACACCTCCTAAGGATATATGAGACCTATTTCTAGCGACGATCGTTCGGATCCACTTCAAAGAATCGATCTCTAAGGATTTACCAAAGAGGTGTTCCAAAACCTAGAACTATGAAAATCTTGATTCAAGACTTGCTTGTGGGGGTTGATGATCTAGATGATTGTAGGAGTATTCCCACACGTCAAAGCAAGATAAAATCGGTCAAGATACCAAGCATTAACACTTGAATCAAGGAAGCACCAAAATCAACAAAAGAGAGAAGAACACAAAGGGGACAATCGATCTCTTTAGCAAGCATCACAAGATTGATTGATCCAACAAGATGCTTACAAAGCCACTCCCTCAAGGAGGACAAGAGCTCAAACCAAAGAGCACACACAATCTCTCCAAACCCTAGCTTCTCCTCTCCTCTCCTCTCCAAACCCTAGAAAAAGGTGGAGGAGTCCAAATGAGTGCTTGGGGGTTTTTCCTCTCCCCCCTTTCTATTTATAGAAGAGGCCTAAGGTTTCCACTAATGGGCTCCTATGAAGGCCCACACACACATGGGACCCACTCACACATATCTGTTGAAGCAATCGTCTGCTTCACCACGTGTAGGTTGATCAGTGGCTCTCATCATGTCGGCAAGTCTCTCCCGTCCGAATCCCATCGGAACCTCCCAGAGACTTGCACCGACTTCCGCACCGCCTGATCCAACCAGCTGCCACGAACTGCCCGTTCGATCCATCTTGCCCATTCTGCACCCTGCTTGAGTCACACGACCTCACCCAAGATCCATGATCGTTTCGGACCTCGGCTCTCAAGCGTAGTCTCGATCCACCTCACCCGCCGCGTCGTTGACTGCAAGCCACCGCGCGACAATAGATAAATAAATCGTCTCCGGGAACAAGTTCTTCACAACTTGACCCACGTTAGTTCAACAATGCAATATGCAACAATAAAGCATTGAAGTTCATACATTAAACACAATCCTTACACAACAATGCCAACAAGGCCAAGCTCCAAGTGATCGGCGGTCTGACCGCTCCACACGGCCGGTCCGGCCGATTTCAGGTCGGTCGGACCGATTCCATAACGGCGGTCGGACCGCCCGAAATGACTTAGCCAAATTTTCATCTTGAAAATCCGAAACCTTCTGGAATTTTCAAATGAATAGAACTTTCGACTGGGAGCTCCAAAAATTATGTGACCACATCCAGGAGACTCCCCTCACTTGCCTACACAACTTATTTTTGGCTCGGCTCCAAAATCCACTTTGAACCAAACCCGGTCGGACCTCTCCACGGGCGGTCTAACCGCCATGCCACGGCCGACGCTCGTGGTCCGGCTGAATCAAGCAACCCCGAAAACGCAAGATTTTGCAAACCAACAATGCCATTGCCAATTGACTCATCATCCTAAGATCATACACATATCCTCACGATATCCACAGTATTATCCTCGTTATAACTTTTATTTTTATTAAATATTCCAGTTGTTTTTTATTGGAGTTCGTATACAAATCAAAATGCTAAATTTATTTAATTTATTCTGAATTTTAGTTATTTAAGGATTTAACTTTGGAATTCGTATGGAAATCAAATTGCAATGTTCCTTTAGAAGATAGATCTGGTGTCCCCTTGACTCGGGTGTACCCATGTCCACATCTCCCACCTCAGTGCCTCGATCTCCATCCACCTTTTTTCGCAAGTTGGATCCAATTTTTGTGTTGTCCTTCTTGATCTTTTGTCTTCTTGATCTTTTTGTATTTGTTCATCTTGATTTTCCGCTAGTATGATCTAAATTTGTGTAGCAAAAAATGAAAAATGCAGTTTTGCAATTTGCTGAAGATAAAGAATCAAAAAACAATTGATTTCCTTTAATTTCTTACAAGAAAAATGGATGGGATTTCTTGTTTGTTCAAATAGACAGATCTATGCAAAATGATTGAAATGAGAGAGAGAGAGATGGAATCATGCCGATGGAGTCAGAGGAAGTCTGTGGTGTTCCATTTTTTTCTCTCGCTGGGCACTGTCCTCACCTCTTTCACTGGCGCCTCGCTCGCCATCGTGCCCCGGCTCCCTCCCTCGTTCCCTCTACTCTGCCCCCTTCTCTACTCCTCCGTGTTGCTGTCTCCCACTCTCTTTGTGTAAATGATAGGTGGACCCCATATAATTAAGTGATTGATGTCCGGACACACAGTCACATTGCTACCACATAGCCACTACGGTGGCAAAACAGGTCAAACCCACTGCCACATAAACAAAACCACCTAGCAAAACAGCCCTTAGTCAAATGGATATTTTTCTTTAACCTATACTGTTATAATCTGAACCCACAACGATCAACAGTGTAGATCTTTCTCGTTTTTTACTGATTAACGTGGGAATTTCTAACCCCGAGAGCCAAAGTGGTGACTTCTTTTGTGTCTCCGACACTATTCGTATTTGTAGGACCGTAAAGACGACTAGAGGGGGGTGAATAGGCGCTTTCTCAAATTTTTCGCCTTAATCAAATTCAACACGCACTTTACTCCTTTAGCTAAGAAAGCTAAGAAGGTCAGTACACGCACAGAGGAAGCCTTGTACTGAATTCAATTACCCCCTTAAACCACAAAACACAAATGTGGAGGATTAAACTCTTCAGGTGGTGCGGACATCGGTCGGCCGAAGTGAGACAAAGGCGGTCCAATGCGTGTAATCGATTCGACCAGGCCTTTAGCGGTGGTCAGAAGGTGGACTGACCATGATTGCTAAACCGGTCTGACCGATTTAGTCCAGAACCGAACCACAAAGCCCAAATTCAAAACGAAATTTGGTCCAACTTTTGATTCAACCAATGAAACTTGACCAAATTTTGAGCACACCTCCCTAAGGATATATGAGACCTATTTCTAGCGACGATCGTTCAGATCCACTTCAAAGAATCGATCTCTTAAGGATTTACCAAAGAGGTGTTCCAAAACCTAGAACTATGAAAATCTTGATTCAAGACTTGCTTGTGGGGGTTGATGATCTAGATGATTGTAGGAGTATTCCCACACGTCAAAGCAAGATAAAATCGGTCAAGATACCAAGCATTAACACTTGAATCAAGGAAGCACCAAAATCAACAAAAGAGAGAAGAACACAAAGGGGACAATCGATCTCTTTAGCAAGCATCACAAGATTGATTGATCCAACAAGATGCTTACAAAGCCACTCCCTCAAGGAGGACAAGAGCTCAAACCAAAGAGCACACACAATCTCTCCAAACCCTAGCTTCTCCTCTCCTCTCTCTCCAAACCCTAGAAAAGGTGGAGAGTCCAAATGAGTGCTTGGGGGTTTTTCCTCTCCCCCCTTTCTATTTATAGAAGAGGCCTAAGGTTTCCACTAATGGGCTCCTATGAAGGCCCACACACACATGGGACCCACTCACACATATCTGTTGAAGCAATCGTCTGCTTCACCACGTGTAGGTTGATCAGCGGCTCTCATCATGTCGGCAAGTCTCTCCCGTCCGAATCCCATCGGAACCTCCGAGAGACTTGCACCGACTCCGCACCGCTGATCCAACCGGTCGCCTGAACCGCCTGTTCGATCCATCTTGCCCATTCTGCACCCTGCTTGAGTCACACGACCTCACCCAGCATCCATGATCGTTCTGGACCTCAGCTCTCCAAGCGTAGTCTCGATCCACCTCACCGTTGGCGTCGTTGACCTGCAAGCCACCTGCACAGCAATAGATAAATAAATCGTCTCCGGGAACAAGTTCTTCACAACTTGACCCACGTTAGTTCAACAATGCAATATGCAACAATAAAGCATTGAAGTTCATACATTAAACACAATCCTTACACAACAATGCCAACAAGGCCAAGCTCCAAGTGATCGTGATCGACCGCTCCACGGCCCGTCCTGGCCGATTTCAGTCGGTCGGACCGATTCCATAACAACGGTCGGACCGCCAAATGACTTAGCCAAATTTTCATCTTGAAAATCGAAACCTTCGAATTTTCAAATGAATAGAACTTTTTTGGGAGCTCCAAAATTATGTGACCACATCCGGGAGACTCCTCACTTGCCTACACAACTTATTTTTGGCTCGGCTCCAAAATCCACTTTGAACCAAACCCGGTCGGACCTCTCCACGGGCGGTCTAACGCCATGCCACGGTCGGACACTTTGTGGTCCTGACAGAATCAAGCAACCCCGAAAACGCAAGATTTTGCAAACCAACAATGCCATTGCCAATTGACTCATCATCCTAAGATCATACACATATCCTCACGATATCCACAGTATTATCCTCGTTATAACTTTTATTTTTATTAAATATTCGATTGTTTTTATTGGAGTTCGTATACAAATCAAAATGCTAAATTTATTTAATTTATTCTGAATTTTAGTTATTTAAGGATTTAACTTTGGAATTCGTATGGAAATCAAATTGCAATGTTCCTTTATTTCTTATTCCGAATTTAAGTTATTTTTCCTATACAAATCCAATTGATAAAAATTTATTTAGGTATTTTACTTTGGAATTCTTATTGAAATCAAATTGCTTATTTTATTTTTATTTCAAATTTTAGTTATTTTTTGGTTGGATTTCGTATGCAAATATAATTGTCTGTTGTTGTTTAATTTTTTTATTCCAAATTATAATTATTGGAATTAGTATCAAAATCAAATTTCTAATTTTATTTTATTTTTGCTCAATTTCAGCCAAAATTTTATTGAATTTCGTATAGAAATCTAACTGTCGTTTTTGTTTATTTTTATTTCGAATTTAAATTATTTAGAGATTTTACTTAGGAATTCGTATAAAAATAAAAATTAAATTAAATTTATTTTAGTTTTATTCTGAATTTTAGTTGTATTACACTTGACATTGACATGGACGAGCGAATGGATGCATAAACGAGTGGCAGCATAACTCAGGAAGCAAGAAGTGTGCTAATTCCTTAGGGGTTCTTAGCACACTTTTATAAACGTTTAGCCCATATAAACAGTGAGGTTAGTTTATACTACAACTGAACGGAACACGAATCTAACTACCAATATCAGTATCACCAAATCCGGCGAAAGCGAGAGTATCACGTCGAGTCTAGTAAAACACGCCAGCCTCCTGCCTGTTTTCCCCCCTCCAAACGGCGCCACAGGAACATCAGGTCTGGCCCAACCACCACGAAACAACGGCTCACTTTTGGGCATTTTTACCTGCTAGCCAAGCAGACATCCCCAAGTGGCCCAATTCCCCTTTTAAATCGTCAATCTCTGCGAACTTTTGGGCATTTCACCCTCTCCATCCACAAACAGGAGGGAAGAAGGAGCAGGTAGGTCTGAATTTGCCGTTTCTTCTGCCCGGCCGATCGACTCGCTCCCATCACAAATCACCCACCATGGGGTTAAAGAGAGCTCGATAGACACCTGCTCGCCGATGGGCGCCTCTCCGCTCGCCTCAGCCGCCGCTGGTGCGGTTTCGCGGCCGTCCTTCACCTGTGTGCGTCCTTCTGCAAGCCAGGTGCGCATGCATCAGTCCATGCACCCAGTGCGTACCTCGCGCTGCAGCGTGGCATGGCGATGCTAACGCCTCAAAGTTCACGCGAATTCTCTGCAGGACAGATGATGCACCGATTGACCCTTTGCCGGACGTGCCCACGAGGTCACTGCAATGCTTCGAAGGACGGCCAAGTAAGTACGTGCGTACGGTGTGTGAGGCTGTCTCGAGGCGTCTCTTACCTGAAATCGCGCGTCGTGACTTTGTATTTACATGCACTGGTTACCTGCTGTTCTGGTTGTTTCGTTCTGGCGCGCAGGTGTACAGTGTTGCGAGGGCGCGCGTACAGGCTGAACCCCTCGGGGATCATCGGCGTGCCGCTAGGGATGTTGGACTACTACTGCGGCGGGGCGTGCGTGGTGGAGACGGAGGACGTGCTCAACTGAGTGGCCCAGCGCGCTGGACGGCTTCAGGTTCTACAACGGCGCCTCTGTCGAGGACGTGCGCGACGCCCTCGGGAGGGGATGAAGCCACACCATCAAAAGAGGTTCGCGAATCGGCTTTGTTTCTTGGCGCTCAGCTAAGAGCAGTTGGTTTAATTTTACCGTACATCGTTCGTGCCTACGTGCGTGCGGTGCAGGGAACTTCAATGATTTGGAGGCACAGGTGGGCTACTACCCGGACATCTACCGCGACTACGCCGGCGACGGCAACATGGTTGCTGTTCCTCTCAATGTGCTCGCGTTTATCGGGGGCTCATGGCTGCTGCCGGATGGTCCTTGAACGCTGAAGATAGTAGTAGTATTTTAATACTACCTTAGTTTTGGGGAAACTTTTTCTTGTCCCATCTAAATTCACTGCCCTACCGAACTAGTAGCATATGCAGTCGACTGGTCTACAACGATCAAACCCTAACAATTAATTACGCCGTTGAACTTACGAAACAATTATAATTACCGACACCAGCGCAGCAACCAGGTGTACAAAATTATTTCTCCGGTGCATATATCAATCTGAGAAGTTTCTCCCGGTAAACATACACATATGACAGCGTTGCTTGCTAGTTCCAAGTTTATGTTCAGACCATCCCATACAAATGAAAATTATTCATTCATTCGAAAAGCAAATGAAAATAAACTCCTTGGTAACGAAATGCAAATGAATACTCATGGTCGACTTCGCACAAAACATCTTCAAGGCTTCAAGGAGATTCTTCGATGAATAAGTCTAACTTCACTTGCAGTTAACGCGATCAGGCAGACATCCTGACAACTACAAACGGACCAGATCAGAGGTCAACTATCTTCACAAGCTTTGTATAAACAACGCGATTATCCCTTGCAGAATTGCTCTCAGCAAGGGCGGCTTGAACCAAGTCCTGCAGAGAGCAAACATAACAGCGTTAGGCACTAACGAAAAGCAGAATATAACTGATCATATCATCCCATATCAAACAGAAATGGCCAAAAATATTTCTGAAGAGGGAGAAAACATGCTGCCAAGGGTACAACAATATGTTTGCTGTAAACTTCTTGATCGACGCTCAATGCTTCCAAAATAATAATAATAAAGAATCCTCTATGTTACGCTGACAGTTCGAAACAGTGAGCATGGTGTAGACTAATCCCAGAAAAAAAATTACAACCAAAGTTTAATCATTATTTATATGCCTAAAGAATCAAGCGTGAGCACATATAATATCAACCTCGAACGTGTTTACCTCCACTGGCGGATAGGCCAAAACTAAAACACAATTATATTGAGCACACAAAGGAATCACTTAGTTTGCAACCTCACACAGAATTAAAAAACCAGAATGGAAAAGGATAAAAAGAACAAATTCCAAACGAGTAATCCTAGAGAATTTCAATAAATAATGATTATGGAAGCCAAATAAGATATTCAAGCATCTGACCTTAACATCCCTATTAGACAAAAATTTCCCCAAGTTGTGGACAATGCACCTTAAATCTTCCACCTGAACATGTAAAATAAGGACAATGCAACTATGTGCAAGTAATAATAGATGAACTGCTTAAGGAACAAGCTATCATTTGTATGTTACCTTGATATAACCCACTCTGTTTTGGTCAAAGTAACGAAAAGCCTACAAGATAGAAAAAAATATGCACATGTTACGATATTTTAACTTGTTATGGTAACTCTTAATCTCTTACATACAGCAGCAAAAATTACCTGCAACAGGTCCTTATGAATCACTTCATCTTTTGCTGGATCTCCTTTCTGTGGTACAGCTGTCTTCCCCTCCTTACTGACTGCCTTTTCTCCAACTCCTACCAAACCTCCTTTCTCTGCTATAGACTGCTTGTCCTCCCCTGAAACAGAGTTTTCATGGATGATAGCAATGTTTTCTAATTCAAGCTTCTTCCCTGTTTTCTTGTTTCCGTTATCTTCTGCTGTTACTTCTTGCTTGGCCTCTGTATTGTTCAAATTACCCTCATTCTGCAGCATGAAAAAATGAAGTACCACAAGTAGACACAGATTAAACATAATTAATTTCTTGGTAGAGCAGCCTTGGAACAGAAAAATAATCAGGTACACCATAAAACATGAGTAGGTGACAGCAGGATGCCATCACTGTGCATTCAAGATTTTGAATCACAAATCACAAAACAGTTCTCTTTTACATAAAATTAAAACTATGCATACAATGAAAATGGAATCCCGTCAGCTGTAAAAGCCACTATACACTATTTTATAAGCTCTCAGACAAAACACAAATGTAGAAATTAAGTATACTAGTCTTGAAAGGTTAGCTCGAGCACAGGAGAGACCACCAAGTTCCTGCACTAGTCCAGGATGAACTTGACAAAACTTAAGCAAAGGACCTGATTTCGTTGGAAACTATCCACTTTGCCACTTGGGTATGCTCCATATATACATTGCTATAATTCCATATTTTGGAAATAATTAATTAAAAGCAAGTGAAAAGGCTATACAGCAGTGCAGAACTGCTGACAGTGGTCTGGTTTCTAAAAAGAAATGCAAGCTAATAAATGGCACGTCAGACTAACAGTTCACAATAATGAATATCTAGCGTGTTGCAAAAATGTGTACAGAAAAAGAATATTTTACCTGTTCTTCAGCAGTAGCATCATCCATGTCCTCATCGCCTTCTTCATATATTTCTACTTCTTCAGGGTCTTCTTCATATTCAGGTTCTTCATCCTCCATTTTCACTTCCACTTCAAGTTTTTCACAAGCAGCTGCTGACTGATCTATGCTCGTCTTTTTCTCACCCTCTCTTATTATTTCATCATTTTTTACTGGATTGTCATTATTAGGGGTACTTTCAGTACGAGTCTCATTGGTTGTCTTGGATCGCTTTTCTGACAATTTCTCGTCTTTCTTCTTCAGATCTTCCTCTCTTGGGCGCTTACGTTGATTCTTCTTTATAACATAATGCTTGTGTAGTTTCTGTGAAGCAAACATCAAGCCACATGTGAACACAGATCAATGTGTCAAAAGTTCAAAACCTCATGAACATAACTGCTTTCCTTTTTTGTTGAGGACAAGATGAAACAGATATGTGTTCTTCCCACTGCTCAAGAACCCATAAAAACAGGCCAAAGAGGAATGTTTGTGGATAGGGAAATTAAATCAACAGCAGAGACTATACTTGAGAATACAAACATGATATCTCGACTGCTAAGCAGACCACATCCTCACAAGTTACAACCTTAATGTCATAGTTTGGACCATTACCAGGAAAATATGATTATCATAATTTAATAGATAGTAACAGCATGAGTTTGTTGAATAGTGAATTATGGTAAACATATATAAGGCACCGATTGCAGATTTCGCTCATTTTTTAATTTAAAAAATGCATTAGATTTCAATAAAAATGGCTGGTGAAATCTAACAGAAGAGATGTCAAAATATCAATGAAAAAGATGGAAATAAAAACACTTGATAAAGATCGACTGTTATTATGCTTAAGCTAACAAAGTATCAGCAGAGCTCAAAGGAATTTACCTCAAGAAAAGACAAGATAATACAGCCCATTCTGTATTGAAGCATTTCACTTAACGACTCAGCAAACAAAGAAAGCTGAAAAAGAAATGGAAGGAGCGTTTCAATGTCAAGCTACATGTACACACCACATGAGCTACAGAAATTTCTTCCAAGTGCAACACAATCACAGTTGAGGTAACAGTCATATAAAAGTGCAAAGATATTCATTTGTTATAATGGGAAAAAAAATACATCGGCCAAAATAGAATATAGACCTCAAATACTGACTCCTCTGCGTCATTGGCTGTATAGTCTAGTAGGCCATCCAATGAAAGGGATATTGAACGGAGCTGCAAAATAGAACTGGTTCAGTAAAATCTCTCGTACAACTTTTCAAGAACTCCTATAAATCATAACATTATGTGAAACAAAGAGGAAATTAAAGAACACATTAGGTGTACTTTAGATTCTTTACTCCTTTTGGTCTGCAGAATGAATCCTGGATGTTTAGGAGGTTCATCAGCTTTCTTCTTTTCTTTGGTGTCATTAAGTGACTTTTGCTTTGGATCCTTCTTCAGGTCTCTATTCTTTTTCTCTTTATAATCCTTTGTCTTATCTTTCTTTCCATTTCCCCTCTCTTTTTTGTATTTTTTTGTTTCACAGCTTCCTGCTCACTAAGCTTATCTCCATTTGATTTTTGGTTCTCGGTCGATGTGTGCCCGTTCTTCTCTGCCTTTTCTTCTTTCTTCTGATTTGATACCTCTTCAGCAGGAGTTTTTGACCCTTCTGCCAGCTTAGTCTGTGAATTCCCAGCATCAGTCAAGCTTTCACCATTCTTTTCCAGTTGGTCTTCCTCTTCTTGTTTACTTGTTTCAGCAGGTACAGCAGGGGCACTCAACTTGGATCCTGAAGCAGAAACTTTTCTTTTAACAATCCTTCGAATTACTTTCTTCTGCCCGGATTTCTTGGTCTCAGGCGGCTGATTGATGCCAGCTCCATCCTTTTCTTTTCCAACATCCTCAGTTGTTTGTTGAGCCTGTTCTTCCACAGTTTTGCCCGCAGTTTCTGCTACAACAGTCTTGTCCACATGAGATGATTTGTCAGCTGAAGCTTCAGCAGTTGGCTTATCGCAAACAACTTTTTTCACAACCTTTTTTATTACTTTCCTTCTAGTCGGCTTTTTATCCTTGACAGCATGGCCAACAGAGGTGTCACCTGAGGTATTTCCTTGAACATCCCCACCCTTCTCAACATGTTCCTCAACTTTACCAAGCTCTTTCCCATCGTTCTCAGCAAGGTTCACCTTTCCATCTTTGCCCTGCTGATCCATATCAGTATCAACTTCCTCGATTTTGTAGCATCATGGGCACCCTCCCTTAAATGTCCATCATCTGTCCCTTTGTTCTGTTCCTTTGCATCACTGGGGCTCTAAAATATGACAGTCAGGAAAAAAGAGCTGTTAGTACTGAATACCGATTCAAAATAAAACAAAGTATGTTACTACAAAATTGACAACCATCATACAACAAACTAACCTTTTCCTTCTTTTTAGTCAGTTGCTCCCTTGCTACTTTTGATTTTCTGTATGCAATCCAGTTATTCTTCCATAAATCCACCGAAGGTAGGCATTCTGACAGGTTTGGCACAAACAATACAGTAATCTCTTTATGACTAAAGAGTCCATCTTTGCCAATTCTGTTGTAATGGACCTGCCAATAGTTAAATGTGTTGCATTAATCATGAAGATTTCATAAGAGGTTTTTCATAAATGTGCATAGACAAATATGTGAAAATAAAACTGAATAAACTTCATCATGGGGACAAATGCTCACATCACATCCTCTAGCACTTATATCAAACAGAAGTTTACCATACTAAAGCGGTGGAACATCCATTTAGTACCTTATTCTTAATATTATTTCAATCTGATAGAAGTACATTGTTTTCCTTAAGAAAAGAATGTATATAAGTTCATCAAAAGTGCTAAGAAATAAATTCACAAGTACCTCGAGGAAATGATTCCAGTGTGTGCAATTAGATAGATCAACTTGAACCAGTTCTTTAACATATCTGTCCAACCAGGGTGAATTTCAGGACAATTGCAAGTCCAAGAAATAAAATGAATTTCAATACAACCGCAGATCATCCATCATGCATTATTTGAGAATTATATACCTTATAGCGGTTCGAATCAAGCAAGAACAGTCAAGCAATGGATCACCACCATCTATTGCTGCATTCCAAGGACCTCCAATTGCAAAAAGTGCACGATCCTTCTTAAATACAGCAAATTTTAAGATATTATTCAAGTGCACTATTCGCTCCTCGGCACTTCTCAATGAACATATATCAGCAAAGGCACCGCTGCTCATGCCGCTCATCAAGAGTACCTGCACAGCATCATAGGCATAAGCAATGACAAATGTCAACTTGGCAATATTTTGAACCACTTCAAAGATACATAAATAGTGCATCCTAACCATCTCGCCATCCAACAAGGATCTTGTGCTCTTTGCCAAATGTCAGATACGCATAATAACCAAATTATGTCAATGAATTACTCAAGTGAGAATTCAAACCAAAAATAGGAAAGCCATTTTAGTGCCTTTGGATAATGCATATATTTGCAAGCTAAAAGGGGATGGTCCTCGGTGTCCAAAAAGTAAAAACATGGGTATTAATTCCAACAGCCAATATGTCACATGATTCCTGCAGATATTGATATACCATGTGCAATTGTAAAGTAATATGAGTCACTCCAAACAAGCAACTTCTATACTTATTCAAGAGTTACTTCTCGAAACAAGTACAATTTAATCTAGTTCATACTTCAAAATACACACAAAAAATTGTAGACACAAACCTTTGCATTCCAAACAGTGTCCGAAGTATTGGTGCTATACAATTTCTCTGAAGACAAAACTGCTCTTTCGTCAAACTTATCATCCACTTCATGGATGTCATGCTCCAAACTGTTTTACGGCAGTAGCAATAACATGGTATAAATAATGGTCTTAAAAGGAAGAATGAGCACTTCGAGCAACCAATCATATTGTGTATTTTCAATTAAAAAAAGCATACCTCACTGGTGTATGCAGTGAAAGATTAAGGTTTTCTTTAGGCCAATTCAAAACAACCTACAAAACAATAAATCACAAATAAAGAAGGTCTAGAATGCTATGATTCCACATAGATAAAAAGAAGGTCAACGATACAATGTCCAACCTTACAAAAATCTGGAGAGATCGCTAGTCTAGGATATCTTTTTGTCAAAGATAAATAGTCCCTCTCAGCATCCACCAAGTGAAACGGAAAAACCTGCACAGAAGAACCTAATTAGCATTAAATTCATAATAGGCAGCAAACCAAAACTACTACATAACCATGCGCAAAGAGAAGTTATGATGAGACTTGCATACAAAGGGGAGGCAAATGGAGAAAAGGAGAAATTCATTCATGATTGCACAATCATGTCCGCTGGAGTGCAATCTACGATTAAGGTGTGAATGGTCTTTGAATTTGAGTGAGACAACATCTCATGTTTTTTCATATCACAAAGGAGACAAGGGATCTTTTGGTATCAGAAAAAGGGAAATGGATGCTAGAAGTGCTAAAACAAGGATCAGTGAAGATGGATGAATAGCTGGGACTCCAGAAATAATCAGAACTAAATAGTTCCCAAATGTGTGTGTAGAGACAAAGGTGCAACAAAGAACTGGCTTTGGAAGGACAAGAATCAGGGGGCTTGAAGACTGGGAGTACATCAAGGAGGGTAGTAAGGCACTAAAACTATCAATTGATTTGATCAACAACAATGTGACCAACACAACTATTCGTTTACCTTGCAAATATATTCTCTCTTTATTTGTTTAACAGGTGAACGATGCCTTCAGGATAACAAACGAAAGAGTTAGTTAAAAAGCTGCACCAAAGACGAAGCAGCAACCTGTTGCATCCACAAAGCTACAGAAAAAAAAAATGGAGGTCCACCTATGCACAACATCGCGTCGCAGTGAAAGTCGCTGCAAAGGCTTCTCGGATCTAACAGAAGAAGAACATCGTCGTTCAACAGGTGTTCTACGTGGAGCGCGCTCCTGCCTTGGATCAGCACCGTGCTTCCTATCTCGCTCCCTCTCCTTCTCCCGGCGCTCACGAAGACGTTCTCTTTCGCATTCACGCTCCCTTTCCCTGTCACGCTCTCTATCCCTTTCACGGTCTCGTAGATCTTGTTCCCGTTCCCATTCTCGTTCCTTTTCTCTTTCCCACAAAAGGTCCCTTCGACGATCGTCATCTCTTAGATCCAGTTCGCGGTGATAACCGACCCGATCTCCTGTTCGCTCATCAACCATGGAGATGCCTGGATGTACACGGGATAAGATGCTGTCTCGGTAATCAGACTCTGAAGAAGTATGTAGCAGACCCTTCCCTTGTCCGTAGACAAGGCTGTCAATGTTTGTCCTATGAGCTCCCCCCAACAACGAAGCTGGCTGTTGTCCTCCACATGGAGCAGATCCAAGAAGGGACAAGTTGTGATGACCAGCTTCGACTCTTCCATATGCACCAACTTCCTGAGATCCTTGATGGATTGGACCGGTCCTTCCTGCAAAGTAATCTGCTTGTCTGCCAGAAATACATACTTTACTCAGTGCATGTGCTATGTTTTGTTGTGGTGATAGACACAAAGGGTCGCTAGTAGGCTACTAATTTAGTTTTCCACAAATATCAAGAGAAATTTCACTACAACTAACGGAAAGTTGGTCATAGGGCCGAGATGTTTGGAACAAGCAAATTTTTATTCATTTGAGGCGCAATTTTTAGTGATTATTACTAGACATAATAATAATAGTAATAGTAATAATTGTAGTAGTAATAGTAATAATAGTAGTAGTAGTAGTAGTAATAGTAATAATATGAAGCAAAAACCTGCTGCACCTGACTATGAGCTAACATACCGTATATCAGAACAAGGCAGCAGTTGAGTTTTCACGAGCTGCTGATGGCGCATTGATGAAACCTAAAAAATTTAACAGCATCTCAATAACGACAATCCCAAAAGAGCATTCAAACGAGAAAAGAACAAAGTTTTGCATGGAAAAAACAAAAAATTACCTGATCCACACGGTCATGAATCTGATATTACACGAAAACAATGAGTTATAAGAATCATTGTTAAAGTCTAAGGGAAAAAGATCAAAATAAAAACAATTAAGCATGTGTGTGTGAGAGAGAGAAACCTGATGGCTTCCAGGAATATGATCAGGATATCTTCTATCCAAATCAGTGAGGCCATCTCTCCTACCAATACTAGCTGACTGTTCACCGTACATCCTTCTCTCTAATGCATAATTGGCACTGTACTGGTCTAGCTTTGGCGCATATCCACGTGCAGCTAGATAGTCATCATTTGATCTTCCCAGGCTGGACCCTACAGCTCCAGATGATAACTTTGATGACTCCGAGAGTGTTGTCTGATGACTTTGCAGGCTGGGAAGACCAGAAGAACCTGGACCTTTGCCAGCAAGTCCACCAACCTGTAAAACATATAAGCGGAATATTAAGTTGAGATATTCTGCAACAAGATCATGTACGGGTAGTAGGATACTAGGTAGGATCTATTCTCTCTTGTTCAATTCTAATTTGGGGGCCAAAAAAAACTTTATCTATAGATTGAAAACCTTGATCAAAGCATGAAATCAAGTTATGGAAAAGGAAATACTTCTTCAAAAGATCTGGTAATTTTGTGATGCAAAACATAGAACACTAATACGAATGATGAAATAGAGCCAACCTTCAAGAAAAACCTGGATTGTCAAATAGAGCCGTTGTAAATTTCTAGATTGTATGCGCAAGTTCTCTATCTAATTCTAACAGAAACACCAACCTTTAGACCTTGTTTCCAAAAAAAAAGACATGGATTCCTCATGTTTCTCACGATTCGAGTTGTTCTGTGGATGAGACAGAGTATATAAGGAATATAAAAGGACAGTTTCCGGTTCAGGGGCCAGGTGGATTCTTGAGTTTTTCTGGGAGTTCAGAAGCCCATATTTTTTAATGTTTGATCCAGAACCATAATCCCATCCACTTTCTTCAACACTGGTCAAACCTAGGGCTCACGCATCCCAGATGTCCACGTGTATCCATTGAATTCACAAGAGCATGTAGCTCATATTCAGATCGCATTGGTGTGGCAACTAATAACCTTGATTATTTGCCTTTATTTCAAGATAGCACTTTGGCATATACCACACAAACGACAACTCACACAGCGACTTACACACATGTAAAATCAATGAGCATGAAACAACATTAGGAAACAAAATTAATTGCATATATAATTCAAACTGAAAAGGAACATAAATGAGGGCTAGAGTTCACCACCTGTTGCGTGCCATAAACCAAAGCGTAAGGCCCTCCATACTGCCCCACAGCCCCCTGTGCAGGGTTGCTGCCAAACCGAGCACCACCAGCACCGCCAGCAGCTGCAGCAGAGGCCGCATATCCACCACTACCAGGCTGCAAAAACCCAACCAGAAGGGCACAAGTTTTTGCACCCACAGATAAGAACCTCGCAACATCTGCGTAGAGTTACCAATCAAAGAGCAGAGACAGATTTTTTCAGAGAGCCTTACGATTTGGCCGTACGGCTGCTGCGCCCCGTACTGCGGCGGCTGCCCGTAGGGATTGGACCCTTTCTTCGGAAACATCGTGGATGCGCCCGCCTAGGGGCCTGTGGGATCACGGGACCCGACCGAAACACCGCGCAGGAGCGCGCGCGAGAGCACACACACCAGCAGTCACACACAAGCGTCTGCCGGGAAAAAACCCTAGAAATTACATCGGCAGCATCAAATGTACCAGCAACCAATCCAATCCAACCATGCACGCGAGCAAGAGTCGGATGGATTCAAACGATTTGATTGATCGCAACACAGAACAAGTGAAACCGGTCAATTCTAGGGCTTACCTGCGGGGGGTGGATGATGAGGCTACGCGTCCGGAAGCTGAGCTCTCGTCCGGTGGCTTCGGAAGAGACCGAGCTCGGCAGGCGACGACGAGGGCGAGTCGGTGGATGAACGGCGGGGCGGCGGCGGCGGGGCTGGGAGTTTGCCGAATTGGGGTTTCAGGCTTTTTGGCTTGTGCGATGCAATGTAATTAATTGTATCGGTCCGGGCGGACGGAGCAATGCGTGAGGTCGTGAGGAGACCTCCACACGCGATTCTTGCACGGGGTCAGTTTGTTGGGCCACGCCCCTTGCCGAGGATGGTTTGGCCTGGACTTGGGACTGCGTGTATTCATCCGTTCCCTTCTCTGTTGGAGCAGCCCAACTAGCAAAATGGCCTACTAATCGGTGTAGTAGTTGAGTTTCAGATGACACGATTTACACAAGGCCACCGCATCGTTTTTGCGGGCCGAGTTCACAAACAAACGAGTTTGGGTGTGCAATGCCAATCTGCTTGCGCGGTATGATCGGCGGTGTGAAAATCAATACCAGAGTACGTTGTAGTTGGATCTCGCACGGCACAAATGATGCCGTGACTGTTTATATAGCCGGCCTTGGTCTTGCCGAACGGTGTACAGGAGGATCCGAAAATACATCTGAGAAGGAAAGGGAGAGATAATTACAATACGATTGCTTATAGATAGAATCTAGAGATAGACCTGTACAAACACAATACTATGCTGAATACATATAGCCGAGATTGTATACAATTAGGTCTTATCTCTTAACAGCCCCTCTCAATCTAAACTCATCTAGTTAAGATTGCATCGAAAATTCTCCAATTGTCGCACTGTCAACGGTTTTGTGAACCCGTCAGCGACCTAGTCTCCCGATGGAATAAATCTGATGTCAAGAATCTTTCTTGCTACTAATTCTCTAACAAAGTGAAAATCTACTTCATATGCTTTGTTCTTGCATGAAAAACAGGATTAGCCAAGAGATAAGTAGCACCTAAATTATCACACCATAAGCATGCTGCTTGCGATTGAAATACTCGAAGTTCACCTAGCAATGACTGAACCCACATAATTTTTGTTGTTGCATTCGTCGAGGTTTTATACTCAGCTTACGTGCTTGAACGAGAAATAATAGCTTGTTTGCGTGCACTCCAAGAGACAAGATTTGATCCAAAGAACACTGCAAACCCACTCCAAAGAGACAAGATTTGATCCAAAGAACACTGCAAACCCTCCTTTAGATCTTCGATCATCTGGACAACCTGCCCAATCAGCATATGAAAAGGCACTAACCAATGTTGACGAGGATTTCTGAATTGATGATCCAATTGTCAAAGTACCACTGAGATACCACAATATCCTCTTTACTGCAGACCAATGATCATGAGTAGGCGCATAAAGAAAGTGGCACACTTTATTAACCGAATATGCAATATCCGGTCTAGTCACAGTTAAATACTATAATGCGCCAACTATACTCATGTGCCTTGTTGTATCTATTGGCCGAATAGATTCACCATGCGACACCTTTAATTTTTCTGATATTGACATAGGTGTAGTGACCGGTTTGCAATCTTGCATCACTGACCTTTGAATAAATCTGCAATTTATTTGGATTGTAATAGTAGCAAACCATCCTTTGTCTTGCGTACCTCAATACCCAGAAAATAGCGTAGCTATACGAGATCTTTTATTGCAAATTCTGCATGCAAGCTTGAAGAAGCTTATCAATTGCTGAGTTTGAAGAGCTTGTCACAATAATATCATCCACATAGATTAAGATGTATATCACAGTGCCATTACTCTCATATATGAATAATGATGTGTATCCTCGAGAAGAAACAAAACCAAGTTCTTGAAGTTTTGAGCTTAATCTAGAGTACCATGCATGAGTGCATGTTTGAGTCCATACAAAGCCTTATCAAGCATACAAACATAGTGTGGGTATTTGTTTTTCTTCATACCCTGGTGGTTGTCTCATGAACAACTCCTCATCTAGAACACCATACAAGAAAGCATTCTGAACATCAAGTTGACGAAGACTCCATCCCTTAGAAACTGCAATGGACAAGATAAGTCGTGCTATAGCATGTTTGACAACTGGACTAAATGTGTCCTCGTAATCAATTCCATATCTCTGTTTAAATCTTTTTGCTACAATACATGCTTTGTATCGATCAATAGTGCCATCAACCTTCTTCACTTTATATACCCATTTGCAATCTATATTATTCTATCCATGACAAGATGGTACCCATGATAAGAAGGTACAAGATGCAAAGTCTGATTCTCGATCAATGCAATGAACTCAGTGTCCATGGCAGTCTTCCAATTTGGATCAACAAATGCTTCCTCAAGTGTTTCAGGCTCCTTAATGACATAACAATTGTATGCATGGCGTATAGTTCCATCAATGCGAATTTTTGGCTTCCTAATATTATTTTGAAGTCTTGTACGTGGGCGCATTTGAACCTGCTCCTGCATCAATCCCCCTAACATACGAATACCCTGATAATTTAGAAGCGTCCTCTGCCATGACAGCAAAATTACTTGCCGCGATAGCCAAATCGTCTGCCATGGCAGCAGAATCTCCTACCGTGTCACCCGCCTTAGACCAATCCTGGTTGTAAAAGATCATCAGGCTGGACCAAAATATTAGCAACATCAGCATGTTCATTTATCACATGATCATCATGATTACTCCCAATAGGTAAACTAGGCAAGATGACTGGATTTGGAAGATGTCGAGGACGAGAACCAGGCGCAAGGCGAGAAAACGGGAAGACACTTTCAGCAAAAACTACATCTCGTGAAATATACACTCACCCAGTAGGAAGAAAAAGACATTTGTAACCTTTGTGAAGATTGCTATAGCCAAGAAACGCGCACTACTTAGAGCGAAATTGAAGCTTACATCCATTATATGGACGCAAGTTTGGCCAACAAGGATAACCAAATGTTTTAAGAAATGAATAATCGGGTTTCTTTCTAAGTAAACATTCTATGAGAGTATAAGAATCAATAACTTTGCTTGGTAGATGATTTATGAGAAATGTTGAAGTGAGAAAGGCCTCATCCCAGAATTTGATTGGTATTGAAGAATGAGCAAGCAAAGCTAAACAAACTTCAACAATATGACGATGTTTCCTTTCAACCGAACCATTTGTTGATGATGGCATGAAACTTGGTGAGATATACCTATTTTATTAAATAAGCTATGTAATTTTTTATACTCTCCACCCCAATCAATTTGCGTACTAATAATCTTCTTATTCAATAATATTTCAAATTGAGTTTGAAATTGAACAAAGACTTTCAATGCATCAGCTTTGCTTTTAATAAGATAAATCCAAGTATATTTGCTAAAATCATCAATGAAACTAAGATAATACTTATAGCCTCCAACAGATTTGGGAGCAGGCCCATACATCATAAAATACAAGCTCCAAAGGACAAGAAAAAACACCTATTCGATCTAGGAAAAGGAAGTCGATGACTTTTGGCTTGTTAACAAGCACCACAAACTGACACATTATTAGAACTATCACTATAAGAAATATTATTATGTCTAATAATTTATTGAACAGGAGAAAAGGAGGGATGACCGAGCTGGCTATGCCACTATTCTTGGGTGATTTTGGTGGTTGCAAAGGCTTGTCTTTGTGAAAGGAGTGAAATGTGAGCGAATAGGGTAGAGACCTCACTCACATTGCCTGTGAATAAGAGTTTTCTTTATTTCCCAATCCTTTATTAAAAAATGATCAGGATGAAATTCAGCAAAAACATTGTTACCAGTGGTTAGTCGATGGATAGAAAGAAGATACTTATTTGATTTAGGAACATGGAGGATGTTTCTAAGATGCAAGTCCTTTGTTGGGGTAATAATCTTAGAATGACCAATATGACGAATGAACATACCTAAGCCGCTTGCTGTTTGAACTTGATCACACCCCGTATACTTCTCACGCATGGTAAGGCAATCTAGATCGTTTGTCATATGATCAGTGTCCCCTGTATCATTATACTAGTTGTGTCGATACCATAGGAATTAGTTGATGCCGCAGCAGCCATATGGTTATCATTTGCTTGATAAGAATGATCAAATCGGTGATAACATCTCATAGCAACGTGTCCAACCTTTCCACAAACCTGACACACTGGCATGTTTCCATTATTGCGATTGAAATCGTTGGAATTGGAGTTGTTGGAACGATATCCTTGTCCACCACTGCTGCGGTTGTCACGGCCACGACCACCACGGTTTCCTCGGTTTGCAATGTTCACCGAAGAACCTGAGAACTGAGTATTGGAATTATGTTGATCCGATCTAATCTCAAAACTGAGAAGGTGTGCAAAGAGTTCTCCAAGGCTGAACGGCTCTGACCTAGTTGTGATTGAAGCTACCAGTGGATTGTAATCCGCATCCAACCCTGCCAACACATAGGAGATAACTTCTTCTCATAGAGGTTGTCATGTAGATTCCAAATTATCTTAAAAGGACTTCATCTTGTTGAAGTATTTGGTAGTAGACATGTCGCTCTTCCTGAGATCCTCCATCTGCATACGGGTTTGTGTGATAATTATCTATTACAGATGGTTCTTATTAAAAATCGTTTGTGATAATTATATATCACAGACAATTTGTTTTTAGAGCCGTCTGTGATATGCGACCATATCACAGACGGTTTTATTTTAAAAACAATCTATGATATGTAACCATATCATAGACTGTTGTATTTTATAACGGTTGTGATACTTATCACAAACGGTTTGTTTCACTAAACCGCCTATGATAGTTCCTTCTATAGCTAAAAAAATATTTTGTTTTTAGTTAGCATTAGGAGTTAATATGTATGATTTGTTTTTCACATAAAAGAGAGTATGATAAACACGTTATTCAATAAACATGTTCAACATAGACAGTAACTTGAACTCCAAACTGGATTTTTTAAAATATTTTTTTTTGTATTTACACATGGCCAAACAGCGTGGCTAGTCGCTTCTTACAAAAGATTTTCTTTAAAAAGTAGAAATTAAAAAGATCAAATAAACAGCGTGGCTATCTCCGTCTTCAATTCTTTGTAGGCGACTTTGTCGACATCAGAGGATTCGGGGTCAACGTAGGTTTCTCGAAACACGGCCACCCATTGATGCTCTCATTCGAGAGTAGCCCAAAGACGCTCCGACTCAAGGACCAAGTCGAAATGCGCCTAGAGGCTCTCTTCCCTCGTTCGAGATGACTCAGCATGGTCCACCAGATCGGTCGCCGTCTTAGTGTGCATTCCAAGAGACGTCAATCCTCCTGGAGATGTGGAACATTTTCCTCGAGGACTAAGTCGATGGCTTGGTTAGCTCGCTGAAAGAGGGAGACCACCCGTAAGACGTGGCGGAGGAGGATGTCAAGACGGCGGAAGGTGGCTATCACATGCTCTGGCATAACCTTTGCAAAGGAGGGAGGACATTGTAGCACAGTGTCATTCGGCAGCATCGACCAGCGTATGGCCGGCGAGGTGCTCATACAAAATAGCTAAGTAGGCCATTAATATCGGTGTTAGGGGAGAAGAGTGGGGAGCCATTTTTGTAATTGCTATTTATTTGTGCTTGAGAGTAGAGCGATATGGGGAATCATCTTCGTGGCGGATGATCATTTTTATAAAACAAGGAATAAATTCGGCGTGTGAGACGAAGAGACGAGACGAAGACACGCATATCGGGGAGATGAAGCGGCAATGAGCGTTTAAGAGATATATATATCACAAACACTTCCAACCACAAACCGTTTGTAATACAACATTATCACAGACGGTTCTTCTTAAGAACGGTTTGTGAATTATCACAGACGGTTAGTATTTAAAACCGTCTGTGATTTATAGGAATATCATAGACCGTTTGTATTTAAAACCATCTGTGAATATTCACATACGGTTATTAACGAGAACCGTCTGTGATAATTATCGATTCTAACCATCGCTAGTTACATAATTATATCTGTGATGAGGCATCTAGTATAACATATTATGTAGTAGTGTATGACTGTCTGGAAAAAATTGAATCACTTTTCAAATTTTTTATGATTACTACTATAATAAAAACATACCATATTTTCATAAATGTTTACTAATTTATTATGCTAGAAATTATGACTCCCTCGGTCCTTTTTTTCATAGAACTAAGTCGTATCATGTGCACAGATCAACGAGACACCAAATCTACTCTACTCGAACTCTCTATATATTAAATAGCATGCTGCAAGCACATGACACTACTACACAAAAGCTCATCACAGACGGTTCTAAACTATCATCACAGACGGTTTTTGAACCATCTGAATTTTTGTGTCTGTGATGACACGAGGTCATCACATACGGCTTTTGAACCGTCTGTGAAAAAGGCTATCACAGACGGTTCGTCTGTGATAGTCTATTTTTACAGACGGTTCTAAACAAGAACCATCTGTGATAGCGGTTCTTGTTTAGAACTGTCTGTGATAGTTTTTTCTATGGCAAAAAAATAAAAATGGATTTTCACTTCGTTCCAAGACGAACCGTTTGTGATTATTTTATGGCGTCTTTTATAGCCTATTTTGTAGTAGTGCGAACTCTTTTACAGTAGCATTAAGCATATGTGGTGAGTGAAAATATTACAGTAATTTCAATAAACTTACGTATGGGAACGACGACAGAAATGGATCAAATTGTGGAGTACCGAGTGGTAGTCATAAGTGCCTCTTGTGGAATGTGCCTGTGATTACGGCAAAAATCTGTAAAACACAGTGATTTAATACTCCTTGATCTGCATTTAATACTCCTTGATCTGCATATACATTTTTTTGGTCTCGTCAAACTTGATGACTATTCGACATGTTTTTCTTGGCTTCATCTACGTTTTGGCATTACGGGTGACATGGAACTCGAATGCTCGATGTCTCGCCGACTAAACATGCCCTGTGAAGCCAAGGACTACTTCCGATTTCCGTTCAGCCCAGGGCTCCAGGCGCACGATCAGATTTTGCCGCCTTCTGGGTTCTGACATCACCACGGCCCTCTTGTAGCTTTCGCTCGGACCATATCATCATACGGTTCGCTCACATGTCCACGTAGCATTCAGTGCGTTTCGATTCGATTCCATGGCCAATTGGCCAGTGGTCCGATCCGGCAACAGTGTGTTAGTGTGTATCGGAATGCGATCCCGAGGGGAAAGGCGCTTGCTTTATCTTTTATGTAGTTTCTATCATTTCTCATTATTTTTATTGTATTTGATTATTTATCATAAAATTAGACAGACAATCTATTATTAAATTTTTTGGCTAATTTTATCACTATCTTCTTCCATCTTCTTTTCTCACCTCTCCTCTTCTCTCTCTTCTTCCTTGCTTGCTTCGGCCATGGAAGACTAGGTGGCTAGAGGCGGCCGTCCGTCCCGCCCCTCCTCACCCTCTCTCACTCCCCTCTCCGTCGACCAACCGTGTCGCACCACCGTGAGAGACCATCGTGAAGCCGCCAACTGTGCCCCTCTCTCTCTTCTCCGGCTGAAGTCGCACCACCCTCTCCTCCCTCGAGTTCCGACGCCGACTCCGAGGAAGAAGCACACTGACGGGTGGATCCGACGGGGAGGGCGTCTATGATCCTCGACAACCGCCTATTGCCTTTCGCCGCTCGTCGGCCGAGGTGGAGTGAGAGACACGGCGATGCAGGCTCAAAGCTAGCAGTGAGGGGGCGGTGATGTGTCTCAAGGGAGGAGGGTAGCAGCTCTGCTTCGGAGAGCGCTGAATGGCTGGGGCGGAGTGGCGGGCGGTCTGCCATAGCAGAAGCAAAGAAGATGAGGAAGATGGGATGAAGAAGAAAACATGAGCAAAATTGTGTAGAAGGTCAAATAATCGATTGCCTCTCCAACCGTATGGCGAATAATCAAGTGTAACGAAAATAGTAGTAAATGATAGAAGCCACATCAAAGATGAGGCAAATAATCAAGTTTCCGGGGGAAAAAAATGTAAAGTTCGATTCAACCAATGACTCTGATTCATACTCGTGCTAGTATTGTGACACAATCGTACCGTACATCCAATAATTATACCGTCTCTATTATTGTTGATTTATTCAGAAAGGGAGGGCATAAAAGCACCATGCAAAGATTCTAGTAGTTTTTTTTTTTTTGCGAATGACTATTAGAGTACCTACTTATTACCGAAGGTGCAAAGATTTTGTTTGGTCTTTTATTGTTTCTGAATTAGTATAAACGATTTAGAACAGGAAAGTGTACGTGTAGAAGCAGCACTTGCCTTTTTTTTCAGGTGTGTGTTGCACAGTTGATAGAACCGCACAAATTATACAAGGCAGATGTTGGCTATTCAGGGCTTGTTTGGAAATCATATTTTCGGTCGGATTTACATGGGTGGATCGAAAATTTAAACTAAAATTTTGATCTATTCATGTTGATAAGATTTTGACCCAACTAAGCAAGGCTCGTAGAGATTTTCCATTCATGTGGATAAGTAAGGATTTTGACCCAACTAAGCAAGGTTCGCAGATATTTTGATGCAATCAAACAAGATCTACAGGAAATGATTTTTCTCTTTGTGTACAACGTTGCAATTCGCAAGTAAGGTAGTGTACGTCATCTTAAAAAAGCTGCAACACAAACGTCGATGAAGCATATATGAACAGAAAAGGGCACGTACTGTGTAAATATATGTAAATTAACCTTACTGGTAGGTGTGTATATGTGGGATTTTGCCGTTCATGCAGATTTACGCCTGGAGTTGACGCAGGTGAGAAATTCAGCTTTTTCGTAAGAAGATTTTGTACTAGTCCGAATTAATCCTTCCCTGTATCGACCATCTTGTCGTGGCCTTGTGGAATACACCTTTTCGGTTTTTCTTCCCTGCTACTCTTCGTAACATCATGAAAATGGTTATGGAAAACTCCGACAGAAATGATTGGCGAAGAAAAATGACAACACGTGCGTAAGAAAACAACGACTGTCACATAAGCAACGGAATCTTCGCATTCCATCCCAGTTCCAGAAGCTGGGAATATAAGAGCATTTCCAGTATCTTGTTACTCAAACTTGTTATTTAGGAAGAGAATAGTTTGGTGGGATTTTATATACAATCACTCTAATAACCGGTTGCTAAAGCTTGTTTCTAAAGAGTGTCACAATTAATTAATTGCTGCATGAATCTTCTCTCCAATTTCTTAGTAGGAGAGAGATGGAGACACACATAGCATTAAGCATAGGTGGTGAGTGAAAATATTACAGTAATTTCACTCTTGATTTCATCAATAAACTTACGTATGGGAACGACGACAGAAATGGATCAAATTGTGGAGTACCGAGTGGTAGTCATAAGTGCCTCTTGTGGAATGTGCCTGTGATTACGGCAAACATTTTTTTGGTCTCGTCAAACTTGATGACTATTCGACATGTTTTTCTTGGCTTCATCTACGTTTTGGCATTACGGGTGACATGGAACTCGAATGCTCGATGTCTCGCCGACTAAACATGCCCTGTGAAGCCAAGGACTACTTCCGATTTCCGTTCAGCCCAGGGGCTCCAGGCGCACGATCAGATTTTGCCGCCTTCTGGGTTCTGACATCACCACGGCCCTCTTGTAGCTTTCGCTCGGACCATATCATCATACGGTTCGCTCACATGTCCACGTAGCATTCAGTGCGTTTCGATTCGATTCCATGGCCAATTGGCCAGTGGTCCGATCCGGCAACAGTGTGTTAGTGTGTATCGGAATGCGATCCAGAGGGGAAAGGCGCTTGCTTTATTTTCTATGTAGCTCCTATCATTTATCATTATTTTTATTGTATTTGATTATTTATCATAAAATTAGACAGACAATCTATTATTAACTTTTTTGGCTAATTTTATCACTATCTTCTTCCATCTTCTTTTCTCACCTCTCCTCTTCTCTCTCTTCTTCCTTACTTGCTTCGGCCATGGAAGACTAGGTGGCTAGAGGCGGCCGTCCGTCCCGCCCCTCCTCACCCTCTCTCACTCCCCTCTCCGTAGACCAACCGTGTCGCACCACCGTGAGAGACCATCGTGAAGTCGCCAACCGTGCCCCTCTCTCTCTTCTCCGGCTGAAGTCGCACCACCCTCTCCTCCCTCGAGTTCCGACACTGACTCCGAGGAAGAAGCACACTGACGGGTAGATCCGACGGGGAGGCCGTCTATGATCCTCGACATCCGCCTATTGCCTTTCGCCGCTCGTCGGTCGAGGTGGAGTGAGAGACACGGCGATGCAGGCTCAAAGCTAGCAGTGAGGCGGCGGTGATGTGTCTCAATGGAGGAGGGTAGCAGCGCTGCTTCGGAGAGCGCTGAATGGCTGGGGCGGAGTGGCGGGCGGTCTGCCATAACTGAAGCAAAGAAGATGAGGAAGATGGGACGAAGAAGAAAACATGAGCAAAATTGTGTAGAAGGTCAAATAATCGATTGCCTCTCCAACCGTATGGCGAATAATCAAGTGTAACGAAAATAGTAGTAGATGATAGAAGCCACATCAAAGACGAGGCAAATGATCGAGTTTCCGGGAAAAAAATGTAAAGTTCGATTCAACCAATGACTCTGATTCATACTCGTGCTAGTATTGTGACACAATCGTACCGTACATCCAATAATTATACCGTCTCTATTATTGTTGATTTATTCAGAAAGGGAGGGCATAAAAGCACCATGCAAAGATTCTAGTGGTTTTTTTTTTTTGCGAATAAAGATTCTAGTAATTTATTTGACTATTAGAGCACCTACTTATTACCGAAGGTGCAAAGATTTTGTTTGGTCTTTTATTGTTTCTGAATTAGTATAAACGATTTAGAACAGGCAAGTGTACGTGTAGAAGCAGCACTTGCCTTTTTTTCAGGTGTGTGTTTCACAGTTGATAGAACCGCACAAATTATACCAGGCAGATGTTGGCTATTCAGGGCTTGTTTGGAAATCATATTTTCGGTCGGATCTACATGGGTAGATCAAAAATTTAAACTAAAATTCTGATCTATTCATATTGATAAGATTTTGACCCAACTAAGCAAGGCTCGTAGAGATTTTCCATTCATGTGGATAAGTAAGGATTTTGACCCAACTAAACAAGGTTCGCAGATATTTTGATCCAACCAAACAAGATCTACAGGAAATGAATTTTCTCTTTGTGTGAACGTTGCAATTCGCAAGTTAGGTAGTGTACGTCATCTTAAAAAAGCTGCAACACAAACGTCGATGAAGCATATATGAACAGAAAAGGGCACGTACTGTGTAAATATAATCCTTCCCTGTATCGACCATCTTGTCGTGGCCTTGTGGAATACACCTTTTCGGTTTTTCTTCCCTGCTACTCTTCGTAACATCATGAAAATGGTTATGGAAAACTCCGACAAAAATGATTGGCGAAGAAAAATGACAACACGAGCGTAAGAAAACAACGACACAGTCGCACATAAGCAACGGAATCTTCGCATTCCATCCCAGTTCCAGAAGCTGGGAATATAATAGCATTTCCAGTATCTTGTTACTCAAACTTGTTATTTAGGAAGAGAATAGTTTGGTGGGATTTTATATACAATCACTCTAATAACCGGTTGCTAAAGCTTGTTTCTAAAGAGTGTCACAATTAATTAATTGCTGCATGAATCTTCTCTCCAATTTCTTAGTAGGAGAGAGATGGAGACACACAAAATAGTAACAATATCTCCCAATGAAATATTTCTAATTTCGTGGTTTTTAAAAGGCTTGTTAGCATCTTATCTCTCCCTCTTTCAGCTCAGCAAAAAACTAATGTGGCGTGAGCTTAGCAACAAGTTAGATGGACAACTGGGAGTGCGCTAAACTGAAATGGAGCGAATCATCTTTTGGTGGGGTGGTGGAGTTGTAGGTATATAACCCCATCTTACAAGGTTCAAATACCAATATTCACCTTTACGCACATACGAGTAGATCTGTTCGTGGGTGCCCCGCCCAGCCCAGGTCCGATCCGAAAGCCCCAAAAAACCCATTGAATGCAATAAAATAATAAAAACTATTTTTTTTCCTTGAAATGAATTAAATACTACCTTTTATTCCAAAAAAGAATTGAAATAATTATTTTTGACACGAAAAATCATTTTTCGAGCTAGACTTTTCAGCCCTACCCAGCTCAACGATTGAACAGGTCTACATGCAAGTGTGTTTCAGTATGATTTTTGTGAGGTCACGAATTTATTCATGACCTCCATCTTTATAGGCATGTGCTAAAGGAAGCGCAGTCATGTGAGGTGTGTCTGCTTGCATCTTTCCTGTGATCATAGAAAAAACAAACTAGCAGTGATTGCTAGTCGTGGCCAAATAGGCAGCATGGCCTGGCCGCACGAGCACGAACGGACACGGCTCATTCCGGCTTTCGTGTTGTGTCAAGCCGGCCCATATGCCTGGATGGTGGCCCAAGCACGTCCCATTCTGGCATGTGAAAGTTTCGTGTTGTCGGGCAGGCCTACGTGCCTGGATAGCGGCCCAAGCACGGCCTGAAGAGCCTTTGTGTCATACTGTGCCCGCACGAACTATTTGACATGTTGGGTCATTTCTGGCCTACTTAGCCCGAAAATGCAAAAAGAAGAAGAAAAAAAAGAAAAATTCAAAAAAAAAATCAAAAAATGTGTAGGATTCATAAATACATATGAAAGTTGTAAAAATGAGATAAACATATTAAAAATGTAATAAAGAGCTTCATTAATATTAAAATGTTGTCTCGTTAAAATATTTTCTAAGTAAAAAAAGTCAATATGAGAAAACATTGGCAAAAGAAAATGAGTACAACCTATAACTCATACATATATCTTTGTTCTAAGTGTCATTATCGATGTACAGATTTTCGAACACGTCCGATAACTTTGTATTTTCCACAGAGTGTTGTGTTCGCGAATCAGCTTGTTCCCAGTCTTTCACGGTTTAAAGTATCACTACCATCTCACTCGTGAGACGTATTCTTCTCTCCTCCAATATTCTTCTAAAAAGACTAAAAGCAGACTCAGAGGAAACCGTCGAGACAAGGACAGTTAACACATCACGTGTAAGAACGACTAACACGGGATATGATAACTTATGGCATGCCACCATTGCAAAATTTTGAAGCCTTCTGAGTTGGAATCCACCGTATTGTTGTCTAGATAGGTGGATAGTTCCCCACTCCTTATGTTTGTTCTTGATTGAGCAGGCGGCGCTGTAGAAAAAGAAGATCTGGACATAGAGGAAGAGTCATCAAAGATCTTGCTCCACATATTTATCTTGCAACTTGAGTAGGAGGCTACTGGAGGTCGTTGCAAGCGGACTCCCCTAAACTTATTTTCATATATTCGGTAAACTTCGTGCAATCGAGAACGAACTTATGCAAAATAATTAGAATAGTCTAGCCTTGTAGCATCACTAAGAAGATTAAGAACATTAGCGAATGCTTCAATTTTACCTTTAGGATCTAAAATAAATGCAAATGCATATAGGAAAGTTATTTCTCCATAATATTTGAGGTATTTAGTTTTCATAGCAACAATAGCCTCACGTAGAACTAAGTCATTTTCATACATTTTCAATTGAGTAACAATCTCTAAATACTATGCACAATAATAGGAGATGTTGGATAGTAGACAGCGGATAAAACAACAGTTGTCTCATAAAAAATTTCTAAAAACTACAATATATTCTCAGCAACGAACTAATATTGCTCAGTTAATAGTACAGTACCGTCAAGTGCTCTGTAGTACATTTGAATAAAAACAAAAAAAAATACTACCATATGATAAATAAAAAACTCTTAAATATTAGACAAGTAGAGTACGTACCATCTATTACCCACCAAAGTGTCACGGTGCCGGCGGCAGCATCAGGCCTTTAAATGAGTAGATTAAAAGCCCTCCCAATCAGTGAAGACATGGTGCCCGCCTCAAAAGGGCAGGGAGCGCTTTCCGGCGAAACCGACCCGTTTCACCGTCGGAGGCTCGGCTCAACTCCTAGACCTTTCCGCGATTAGTAGGATGCGATGCAACGCCGTTCGGGATCACTCGTTGCGCCGAGGAATCTTGGGGCGATCCTTGGCAACACATAGCGGGGAGGTGCGAGAGCTCATCACTAGGGGTGGCAAAAAAGCTCGCGGCTCGCGAGCCGGCTCGAGCTTGTTGCGAGCCGAGCCGGCTCGCTCGAGCTCGAGTTTTTTTCGAGCCGAGCCGAGCCGGGCTTCGAGCTCGGTGAAGTTTCGAGCCGAGCTCGAGCTCGCTCGAGCTCGAGCCAGCTCGCGAGCCAAACGAGCCGAGTGCAACCCCATATAATCAAGATGATTGGATTTTGAATTGATGATAAATGACCATATAATCATTTTATTCTACCGCTCGGCGAAGCTTTTTCGAGCCGGCTCGACGAGCTTTTTTCGAGCCGAGCCGAGCCTTCATTCGAGCTCGTTTTCCAAACGAGCCGAGCCGAGCCAGAGTTTAAACCGAGCCACAACGAGCCGAGCCTGGCTCGTTTCCAGCCCTACTCATCACCACCCACAGGCTTTTTTTTTTCTGCTAACACTGTACAAACACGTACTGCCTGGCGATTGTGATTCGCGTTTGTGCTGATGCTGCAGTCTGGAGATTAAATTGGTCTGTCTGGTCCTTTTCCGGGTGCGGAGATATTTCGAGAAACGCCTTAATATAAGTACACGTAGTGTGATAATGCACAGAGCTACCGAGCAAAAGTGCCTGTTAGGAGTGTGGGAATTCAATCAGTAGAAAATTGACACCCGCGGTGAGATTTCTCTTCGTTATCTTCCAAAATCACGGGAAATTCCACTGGTGTTCGGAATACACACACTTTTATAATTATTATAATTTTTTAAATAATAATTGAATCAACAACATTATATATATACTAGAAATGTTTGAAACTATGAACAATAACATGATCATCAACTCAAATATGTTATACTCATATATATATATATATATATATATATATATATATACACACACACACACGCTAACAAGGTAAAAACCTAAAACAAAAGTACTACTAAGAGAAATAGGCATCAATATCATCATATAACAAATATTTAAGAAGCAAAACTTAGTCGCGGTAGATTTTTCTATAATTTAATTAAAATATTGAATAGATTAAACCCAAAAAAAACTCCAACGAATAGTACGACACCCGCTGCTTGATGACGGGGCCGGTTTCCCTGCTCGCCCGTCGCGCGCGTGCGCATGCACGTACGGTACGGTGCATCAGCAATAGCACGCACGTATTTTTGTTTCTTTCTCGATCGGGTCGATCGGATCTTGCCTGGCTCTTGGTCCCCCGCCCCGATCGTGGCTACAACTTCGTCTCGATCTCCTGTTAAACTTCCATGCCGCCGTGTCCCTCGCTTGTCATCACGCAACACTTACATGCATAATCCAAGCGTGCATGGACTCGGTGGTGCTCCATGCATGCAAGCTCTCGTGCTAGTACTCTCGCATGTAGTCGATGAGCTTAAAAGTTAAAACACTAATAATCTTCTGTGTCGCATTATCAGATCGATCACCGGGCGCTGATCAATAATACTTTTGCTTTCCTGCTGATACCACTCTGATGCTCATCTGTAGCCATTCGCTTGGGAACTAATTAACCAGGCTTGGCATGACCGATCGACACCTGCACACGTAACTTATCGTCGTGTGGTTAAAAACGAACCAAGTAAACCCTGTGCCCATCAGAACCTAGCAGGGCCCCTCCCTAGCTAGCTAGCTCTTCGTACGTGCGCGCGTTTGGACCAAACGATAGAGGTACATCGTGTCGCCGTATCACGCTCGGAGAAGTCTGAAAAGGTTGCGTTCGTGCCACTCTTTTCAGCGCTTTCTTCTTCTACTACCACATTCGTCGATGCGATGAGGTTGATTTCACTAGTTCCGCGACAAAATTAAATTAAATCCCGCAGTGCTCATCTTGGCGTGTGAGGTACGGGTATTCGTGTTCCTTTGTCCATAAGTGAGTCGGTGAGAGGAGAAGTAGGAGTACTACTTATGGTTTCGTTGACGAAACGTACGTTGTCAACATGAGGCACAAATTAAAATTCTCCGTTTCATTTCACCGTGGGTCGATGCTTTTTTTTTAAAAAAAGAAAACATTTCTTTTTTGTAAATTAATGAGTATCTGGATGGTTTCTAGACGTGCTGCCGTGCTGGTAAGACCACCATTAATTTTTAGAAAGAGGTGGACAACGCTAGCGACGCTTGGACCTTTAAATGCCCATCTAAGAAAAGGAGAGGCGCGGTCAGGCAGACTAGTCTATGCGTTAAATCATTAGTTAGTGTGTGATTTGATGGGGTAACATTTTTTAGAGATCCTCACGAGAGTTCAATTCTTCACTACAATTAGACTATCACTGAGCACGATTTATTAAGAATGTATAGACTACCGTTTTTTCCCCTCAATTACTAAATATTAGCTAATGTGTGGGCAAAATACCATTCTTCTACCAGCACGCTCCTTTTTCCATGTTCAATTATATGATTCTTATAGGAAATTAGCTGAACGTCTCACCAGTCACTACTACCAAGTTGAACGCTGTTAATGGAGTGTTGCCTTTCGAAAGATCATCACGATACAACGTTTGGAGTTGGACCATACGTGAGTCCCATCATAGCCTCATACATACGCCTTGTGCATTCAATTGAGCCAGCAAAATCGGAAAATGCCAACTAGAGTAAGGCATATACAGATACCCATCACCGTCCAATTACCACTAAATAAATGTCTTTCCTTATCATTGTTTAGTGGTAATTGGCTTGTTGCCTCCAAATTTTCCAAAGAAGCTTATATTAAACCTCCGTATGAGAGAAAAGAAAAAGCTCTTTTCTCCGAGCGCGCGCACGCGAGAGAAGGCTCAGTAGATTCTCTGCGTGCAGCACATGTTTTTTTTGCTACGCTGTTCTGACCAAGGATCGAAATACCGTTATCAGACTGAATCCCGGCAGGGGACCGGGAACGGTAACCGACCGGTTACCGGTTTTTTCGGAAAAAATCTAGTTGAATTTCGTTTAAATTTACTTAAAAATCAACATAAATTCAAAATTTAAAATTTAAATTTACAAACTTCGAAAAAACCGACAGAGATTTTGTTTCCCGCTACCCACCGATAAGACCGATTACCGATCGAGATTTCTATCACGGTTCTGACTGCTGCAAGTCTGTAACCATAGTACTAGTACTACCATGGTTCCAGGCTTCCAGCGCACGAGGCGATGATCGACAAGTTTGCTCGTTGAGTCATTGCGTCGTCCGTAAGACTGTCAGCCTAGAAATAGATAACCGTGGCGTTTGGATAGTAAAACTGGAGTAAATACTACATGCACAGACAGCTTCACACCTTTTGGCCGGGACGAATATCGTCTGCGGGAGCTACTGCATGTGCTACAGTGTATATATGACGTAGCTCCAATAGCCATCGGATGAGGAACGAGAGACCAAGATTGTTTGTATACCGCAGCAAATCAGTACGGTATCAACTCGGGCCGCTATAGCAAATTGGTACTGTTGATTTCTAATTGCACGGTCTAGGATGGTGCAAACGGCATCAACCGTTGGTAATGCAGAGGATATGTGTCCTTTTGTCTAGGGGCGAATTTAGCAGGTGAGCTTCATCAGGTTTTAGTCTATCCTTCGACGCTGGAAGCCCACCCTACCCCAACCTCCGGCGGCCAAGGCCATGGTTGCCTCAACCGGCTTACAAGAAGGAGCCAAGGGAGCAATATTGAACAAACGAATTTATGGGGCGATCCTTGGCAGTTTATAAGAACAAAAAGAATAATACTGGATGTCTCATTACAGATAGTTTTTCAAAACCGACAGTGTTAATGGTAATTACAAACGGTTTTTAATACGAACTGTATGTGATGTTAGCTCATCACAGACGGTTTATGTTTGAAACCTGTCGGTGTATTAGAACCGATCTTACGTAAAGATTATTTGATTCGGGGGGTCTCCTAAGGATGAGATCACGCAGAGTGGATTGACACGGGATGTTTAGACAGGTTCAGGCCTTCTTCGGAGAGAATAATAACCCTAATCCTGTGTGTATGGTATTCTTGATAATCCAGTAAAGGACTAAAACTATTACAGAGAATAGTGCTTGTGTTTCTACTTGACTAGCCCTTGTTTGCTGTCGTTTTTTGTCCGCCTGTTTGATGCCCTTATATAGTCGTGAAGAAGTAGCCGTTTTGTCCTGCGGGAGATGTGCCTAATTAATGTAGTAACGGGCGCATGATGGCAGTAATTACCGGCGCCTTGACTTCTTCACGCCCGCAATTATCTTCCGAGATAATGGGGTATTTACACACCATTAATACGCGGAATAATGGTGCGTGTAGACCGTTCGGATTCCTTAATCAATTGGACCTACTCGTCTGTAGGTTTGATTATAAGGTGGTCGTAGTTTTCCTGGTCGTAGAAGGACTTACGATCAGGTAGCAGTCGTAGAAGAACCTACGACTGTGTAGTGGTCGTAGAAGGATTTACGACCATGATGTAGTCGTAGAAGAACTTACGACTATGGGGGTGATTGTAGAAGAACTTACAATCAATGGTTAGGCCTCTCCTTATAGAAATAAGGGGTACTACAGGGACTATGTGACATCATATTTACCCATAATAAGAATTATAGATAAAAGATAAAATGAGGATTATTAGATCCTCGTCATCTAGCCCCCCAGCTTCAAGTGAAAGTAACTTACTTGGTGAAGGTTTCGTAAATGGTCTTACGACTATGAAAATGTCGTAGAACAATAGTCGAAGGAAGAACTCTTCGATATTTGAGTGCTACTTTGACCAGGAATTTGCTTGGTCAAGAAGGTTGCTTACAACTATCAAAAAGTCATAAGAACCCCTACAACTGTGTAGTAGTCGTAGTAGGGCGATCGGAGAAAAACCCTTCCGATTGATACTTCCTTTGACCAGAAAGACTTGGTCAGGAAAGTAACTTTACTTGGAGGTGATAAAACAAACATATCTTTCCCGAACAAACCATCTGGGGAATTGCAAACGATCTCTACAGATCTGTTGATGAGACGGTTCCCGAAGTGATCGCACCCGTGAAGATTGCTTACTACTAAAAAGTCGTAAAAACTCCTACGACCGTCTGGTGGTCGTAGTAGGGGAATCGGAGAAAAAAAAGCCCTTCCGATTGATACTTCCTTCGACCAGCAATACTTGGTCAAGAATGTAATTTCGCTTGGGGGTGACAATACGCACCTAATTTTTCTCGATCGGACCATCTGGGAATTGCAACCGCTCTCTCGGACTTGTCCGATGAAGCGGTTCCGGCGGTACAACCAACTCCTCTGCACCTATAGGCGAGGCGGTTTTGAGCGGCGGAGATCGTATGATTATAAAACTTACCGGGAGGTAGACTTGGGTTTTACTTTTCCCCAAATCACTCCATTGTTCTTGAGTTCTTGCTTTCTCTTTCCTCGACTAGGTTTCATCTTCTCCGCCGCCAACCCAATCAAAAAACTTCTTGCTTCTGAGCGAAATGGCCAAGAGAGTTTCTGAATGGGAGGAATCGGAGATGGATGCGGCTAAGATCAAGATCTTGGTTGATGCCGGGAAGATTCCAGAAAAGGCTCTGGTGAAGTGGATTCCGGCTATCGGGCAGCACTGGCCATCGGGGGAAAATGGGCAAATCCCCGTCTTCCAAGCGTATTGTGAGTGCGGCCTTCGATTACCTGCCCACCCCTTTCTTACAGTAGTACTCGAACACTTTGGGGTGGAACTGGTGAACTTAGGTCCCAATTCCATTACCATGTTGAGTGTGTTCGTATCTGCATGCGAGGCGCACTGGGATTCGGCGGATCTCGAGCTGTTCCAATATTATTATGGGATGGCTCGACAAACCGGAATCGCCGGAAGCTGTGGTCTGAAGCTCCACGACTCGAAGTCGAAGGAGTACATTCAGAGCTTTACCCGGTCTTCGTGGCCGGGCTGGAGGAAGAGGTGGTTCTACTGGAAGGTCACCTCTGAAGACAGCCTTTCTTTCGTGGGGAAGGCTGCTGAAAAGAAATCTTCATGGGATTCAACCCCTGAAGATATCAGCCGGATTAGCCCTTATATTCAAGCCATTAAGGACTTGAAGGAAGAAGGGCTGACCGGATGGCATGTGGTGAAGGATTTCATCACACGCCGAATCAGTCCTCTGAAATTTCATCACACGCCGAATCAGTCCTCTGAAGAAACGAGCATCTCCTATGTGGAGGTACTCGGGGAGAGGAGACCCCACCAGAGACTACGAGGAGGGTAAGCAATTGTCGACTTAGTTCTCCGTTTGGTTTTTCCCAACCTTGTCTAATATTTTTATCTGTTTACACAGATCTTTCACAGGCTGAGGTTGACTCCAGAGTCAGACTCATCTGTGAGAAGTCCCCGCCACTTCGAGGGGCGGTTCCTCAAGTCATTGCGGCTTTGTCCGCAGATGAAAGGATAGAGCGCCTAAAGGTAATCAAAAATCTGATTCTTTCTTTAGGACTTTATAGTCGTAGAAGATACTTACGACTAATGGTGATCGTAGAATATCTTACGATCAATAAAAAGTCGTAGAAATACTTACGACTTAGTTCTAGTCGTAGAAATAACTTACGACTAATTAGTGATTCTTCTTTTTCTGTTTTGCTTTACAGAAAGTAGGCATGGAAAATCGTCAGGACGACGAAGAAGTCGTTCTGATGACTATTGGCGCTGGGTTGTCGAAAGACAAAGGCTCGACTCCTCCTACGAAGAGGCGTCGACTTGTAAAATCTGCAGAGCAAGGGGAGCAAGCTCGAGCTCGGTCTTTCGACCGGACTCTCTACAAGGCTGCGGCAATGTAGTTGTATCTGGCCGAGGTCGCGCGTAGGCCGAGGAGGTTGAAGCAGCTGAACCTCTTAAGCGTAAACCTCGCAAGGCTAAGGTACCCTTCTATTATGACACGGAATCTTTCGCAGTTGGTGTCACTCCTAGTTTTATTAAGCAACTAGAAAGGGAGAACTGGAAAGATTTTATGTCTTTATGAAGGAGGTGCGGCATCGGACAACCTCGCGGTGAGGGCGATTGTCGCTCGGAATGGTCGAGACCGATCTCGCCCATCCAGAGGATCGAGGAACTAGAGCCCGGTCCTGTTCCAACTCTACGAGCACGTGGTCGTGGTGAGCTAATTGTTGAACCTCGACCGCACGTGGTCGTGGAGAAGAAGAGGTCCTCCGTTGGGAGGATTGCTCCAAAATTCTGGTTAAGACCAGTGCGAGGTATGTGAAATGTACTAAAGTGTAAGAACGACATTTACCTTTTTCTTTTCACAACTTTGATTTGCTTTTCTTTATTTGGTCCGACTCCTTCAAACCCAGGAATGCTTCTTGAGAAGTCCATTGCCATCCCTTCTCATCGGGAGGTAGCAATGGAGGTGGTCAAGCATCACCCTTGGCCAGTGGCGATGAAGTCGAGACTCCAGAGTGACTCTCACACCTGCTGAAATTGTAGCTACGACTCTTGAGGTAGCGGCCATTACTGTTGAGGTGGCCGCTACGACCGCTGAGGTCGTAGAAACAACAGAGGCAGCTGTGGAAGCCTCTGGTCAAGGTGGTGACCACTGCGACCGCCTGGGAAGGAAATCGTAGGAGGCGTTCCTTCCCCTACCCCAAGAGAAATCACAGAACCAGGAGGAGAAAATTTCAACTTCTGTGGTGACTTCTTTGGGACTGCCTCCGTCGCAGGGTCTTCTGCTTACAGATCTCGTGACCAAGTCCCCCATCCCAAAGATATTCCCAATACGGAGAATACCTTTGATAACGAGCGCCTCGAGAAGGTGTGGTGGGACAAGGTCGCGAGGATAGATAAGCTGCAGAACCCGGACCTTGTATATTCAATGTTTGCTAGGACGACTATGAATGTAAGTATCTTCAGAATACTTATATATGTGGCTTTCTTCCCTTCTCACTGTTCTCTTTTTGCAGAAAGCTCTGGAGCAAATTGCTGTTGTCGGTGAGTATCATCGACAACTTTTAGAGCTAAGACAGAGAAAGAACTACTCTGCAGAGGCAGAGAGGTGGTAAGTCACTTATCATTCATAGTTGTTTTCGACTTAAATACTCGTATAATGTTTTACGAGAATAGTCATGGAAGAAACTCATGACAAAGTATTAGTCGTAAAAAGCTTACGACTACTTACGACCAGATAGTGGTCGCAGAAAGACTTACAACCATTCGTAGTCGCAGAAAAACTTACGACTAGGTCAGTGGTTGTAGAAGTATTTATAACCATTCGGCTGATTTTTATCTCCATCTCTGTCCTTTGTAGGTTAAGCGGTGACTCAAAGACCTTAGCCGACTCGCTCGACTATGAAAAAGAGGAGTCGAGGAGGCTAAGGAATGAAGTATTAACCTCTCGGAAAGACTTCGAGAGGTTGTCTCACATCTAAGAAATTGCAGAAAAAATAAGCGATAAGTCTTGAACTTAAGACTGCTTTTGAGTTTTAACCTTTACCTAACTCTCATTTCTTCTTCGATAAAGAAAATGAGATGAAGAAGCTCGGATGAAGTTGAGACAAATCTTTGGTCATTCAGAGTTTTCCGCATTACCAAGAATAAGGATCAAGAACTTGAGGTTCGAGAACTCAAGTAATGTAAGTAACTCTTTACTGTTGTCCTTTTGAGTGTTTTCCTTTTTAATGTCAATTCCTTGTTCGTAATTTGTCGCCCAATTGAGAATCCTTGAGGTCAAATCCAAGCAAAGACCTTGATCGCAATGAGTCCGTCGCATTGCTAAGATGAATGCAGAGGACATCGAGCATGGGAGCAAAAGCATGTTGAAACCGTTGCTTTCCATCGCGAAGAGGTCAAGAAATTGGATTCTCAATTAGTAGGTAAGAAATGCTTTTACCTACAAATATCTTTGTGTTATGTTCCTCTAGAAGTATTTTTGTTTGACCGGTATTATTCTTTTCAGAACAAGTGGTCGAGAACAAAAAGCTTCGCGAGGCTTCGACTTGTACCCAACAGGAGATGGAGTCGATGAAGACTAGTCTTCAAGGCAACATCACTCTCCTGAACAATGTGCTTAGTGAGCTACATTCTGAGGGAAAAACTCCTCGAGAAGATACTATAGCTGCTCACACAAGTACTATTGGAGAACAAGTCGGAAAATTGCAAGAAATGGTGACCACTCTGAAGGCTAATCAAGCTGAATCAATAAGGGAGGCGATCGAAGGTCTGTGAAGTTACGCTTTGGCGAAACTTAAAGCTCAAGATCCCCGCCTTAATGTTAAACCAATCGAAGCCGACTTCGATTGTCCTGAATCAGAGGCAAGTCGTCTGATTGTGGAAATGCAGTCAGTTGGCAAAAAGGTGGCGGAGGAAATGCAGCTAGGCTCTCCCCCTTCAGAGTAATCTTGTAACTACCTTGTAAGGCAGACAAATTTGTTGATGAGTAATATATGATCCGCCTCATTTCCTGAAAATCATCTTGTCGAGTAGTTAGTAACTCAAAAGATAATAAACGAATGAAAGACTAAGAATTGAAGTCAAATTAATAACTTTATCCTAGCCCCCGACTATTTGTTTAGATTGTTTAGACAATCTAAATAAATAGTGTTTGAAACGGGTTTCTGAAAACAAAGAGAGGTTTATTTAACTTATAGCTTTTGTTACGGTTGTCAAGCACTGGTCGAAAGAGTAAAAACGACTCGACACTAGGAAGTTCCTTCTAGTGGGCGGGACCACGTCGTAAAGGAAAGGCTTCGACTAGGTGATGTTTTCATTTCCGACTAGTTTAATCGAACCAAGAACAGCAACTTGAGTTAAACAGACGTCTTAGAGGACTTTAGTAATTCGTTCGTCCTTTTTTGGTGGACTTCGATAAGTCTTTTCCAGTAGCAAAAGTAGGAGACTGAGCAGCGCTAGGAAGTTTCCTTCTAGTGGGCAGGACCACATGCAGATAGGAAAGACTTCGACTAGGTGTGTCTCTTCCTTCGACCAGTTAAAACAAATCGAGTACATCAAAGGTGGTCGAACAAATGTAAGAAAGTGCACTCTACTTAGAATATTTTTTGAATTGACTGAAAAAATAGACTAAGATTGAGAGAGTTGGCTTTGAGAACATTTCGACTGGATAGAACCCGGGCTCTTTGTACTGGCAGCAAAAATGAGTAACGAGTCAATGCTTGGAAATTCCTTCTAGTGGGCAGAACCACATGCGAGAGGAGAAGTTTCGTCGGATGACGTTTCTCGCCGGCCGGTGTAAAGAAAAGCGAGTGTTTTCATATCATAGTCGAAAGATTAAAAAGCACTACTCAAAATAAGGCAAAAAGAGGTAGAAAGAACCTGGACTTTTATTGCCTGAGAAACTGGTCACACATAGAATTTGCGTAACTGGTCGATGTTCCAAGAGTTTGAGAGAACCTGTCCATCTTCCATTGCTAGTCGTACCGACCCTGGCCGAGTTACTTCGACCACTGTGTAAGGACCTTCCCATTTAGGGAAAGTTTATTAGGTTAGACTTGGATTGGCGAGCCTCAATACCAAGTCACCTACTGACAAGGTGCGAGGTTGGACCTTACGATCATAGTATCTGCGCAGGCTTGTTGGTAGACCGCCGAACAATTAAGGCTAGGTTTCTCCTCTCTTGAGTAGGTTAATGTCATCTGCTCGAAGTTGTTCTGGTCCGAGTTGTTGAAGGTTTCAACTCGTGTCGACGCAATTTTAGCTCCGGAGGAAGCATGGCTTCGACTCCAACACTAGAAAAATGGTGTTTCTCCTGTTGCTCATTGGTGGTTGTCTGAACCGCCCATAATATGGAAGGTAATTCTTGTACCCAAGCCCCGAGCGCTTAACAAGTCGGGTCGAAGACTCGAGTTTTAATTCCTCGCATTATTTGGCCGTTTGCACGCTCGATAGCCCCATTACTTTGGGGATGTGCAATGCGAAGCATAGCATAACTTGGTACCCAACTCGCCGCAAAATTCACGAAATTTTGCACTTGCGAATTGTTTACCATTGTGCGTAATTATCCGACTTCGGTACTCCAAATCGACTAATTACGCTTCTCATCATGAACCTTTTGTCGCTTAGTTGTTATCCCGATTCTGAGTTCACCGATCCATTTTGTGAACGTGTCAATAGCCACAAAAGGAATTCAAACCTCCGGAGCTTTGGGAAAAGGTCCTAGGATATCAAGCCCCAGTGCAAAAGGCCAAGAAAGAGGTATTGTTTGTAATGCTTGAGTGGTTGGTGTATCTCATCTACCATGGAATTGGCACTGGACACACTTTTTAACCACCTCCTTAGCATCGTGACAGGTCAGAGGCCAAGAAAACCTTGTCGAAAGGCTTTACCAACCAATGTTCAGAGGAAGCATCGTCCCACAGATGCCACTGTATATCGTGAAGGAGTGTTATTCCTTCGTTTTGCGGAATGCATCGCATGAGTATCCCTTGGGTTCCTCGTTTATAGAGGACTCCTTCAACCAAAGTATACATTTTGGCTTTTCGGGATAATCGATCTGCCTCAAGATCATCTTCGGGTATGGAACCCTTGCAAAGATACTCGTAGATGGGAGTCATCCAGGTATCCTCGTAATCTAATGAGGCCATCTCAAGAGGAGGTGTCTCGGTTCTTCGACTGAGACGGTTTTGGAGTTGCTCCAAGAAAACTCCTTTTGGTATTATGGATCGGGAAGAAGCCATCCGAGCAAGTTGGTCTCATGAGGAAATTATCCTTCGAGGATAAATTGTACCTCGAAACCTAAAAAATGTTTTTCTAGCTTACGTACTTCTGATAAGTACCGAGCCATTGTTGAGTTAGAGCATTGGTACTCTTTCCCAATTTGATTCACGACTAGTTGAGAGTCTCCTCTCACGAGTAGTCGATTTAATCGAGAGTGCTTCGCACTCGTATGCCGCCTAGCAAACCTTCGATTTCGCCACATTGTTAGTGGCACGAAAGTTTAATTGTATGGCATACTTTAAGGTTTCTCCAGAGGAGATACCAGACCACCCGATTTCGAGCCACTTAAAGTAAGTGACCGTCAAAGTACATCATCCACCGGTCGTGGGAATCGATCGGGATCCTGAACAGTTCAGATTTGTCCATTCGGCGACAAAGTCCGCCAAGATCCGGGATTTTATGGCCGTTCGGGACACGAAATGGAGGTCGAACTCCCAAGTTCGACCGACCATTTTGCCATGCGCCCCATTGTTTCCTTATTATGGAGGATTGCTCCCAAAGGAAACTCGGGCAGACTGACTATTTTGTGCGCTGAAAATAATGCCGCATTTCCTCGAAGACATGAGGAGGGCATATAGAAGTTTTGGACCGAGGGTAACGCTCCTTAGGCCCGTAAAACTTCGCTAACGAGTAAACCGGTCGTGTATGCGTTTTCACGCTCTACGACCAAGATCTGCGCTTGTTTGCGTGGCGTGGCGGCTAGGTAAATTAAAAGCGTCTCTTCCGCTTTGGAGAAACCGAGCAGAGCACTCGAAAGATACCTCTTGACATCCTCAAAGGCAATGTTTGCCTCGTTCGACCACTCAAAACCTTCATGTCTCCGAGAAGTTTAAAGAAAGGTAATCCTTTTCCCTAGTCGTGCGATGAAACGACTTAAAGCCGCCATGCACCCAAAGTGAGTTTACGACTTCCTTTTTGTGTTTGGAGGTCGATCCGAGGATGGCCTTTATTTTTTCAGATTTGCTTGATTCCTCGCTCGGATACTAGGAATCCAAGCAATTTTCCCAAGAAATTCCAAACACACACTTCTCGGATTAAGTTTTAAATGGTGCTTTTCGAGGTTGTCGAATGTTTCTTGTAGGTCGATGATATGATTAAGTCTCTTAATGCTTTTTACGACTAGGTCATCAACATAGGCTTCCAAATTCGGCCTAATTGAGATGAAAAGTCGATTGCATTAAACGTTGAAAAGAAGCAGGCATTCTTTAGACCAAATGGCATTTTGATATAACAAAAGGTACCAAATGGAGTAATGAATGCGGTCTTTTCTTCATCGCTTAGACACATATTGATCCGTGATAACCGAATATGCATCTAAAAACTTAATATTTCACAACCCGCAGTAGAATCAACCGGTGATCAATACGAGGTAAAGGAAATCATCTTTTGGACAAGCTTTATTAAGATCAGTAAAGTCTACGCACATACGCCATTTGCCGTTTGACTTTTTGACCATTACAGGGTTAGCCAACCACTCTGGGTGATTGACTTCTCTTATAAAGCCTGCCTTAAGTAGCTTATCCAATTCTGATTTAATAGCATCTCGTCGATCAGGCAAATCTCCGTAAGTTTTGTTTTACGGGTACTTTATCAGGCCGTAAAGCTAGCCTGTGCTCGATCACCTCCCTGGGGACTCCGGGCATGTCGGATGCTTGCCACGCGAAGACATCTGCGTTAGCTCGGAGGAAGGTAATGAGGGCGTCTTCCTATTTGGGATCGGAAGTCTCCCCAATGCGAGCAGTCTTGAGGGTTTCTCGCGCCCGGAGGAACCTCTTTGACTTGGTCGTTCGGCTTTGGTGCGCTTTAGGCTTCGACTTGCTAGTCGAAGGTCGACTTTCATCTCGAGTTGGTATTTGACCAACCATCTCGAGGATCGTGGTCGTGACTATACGCCATCTTTTGTCACATTGAATTGTGATCACTCCTTTGGGACCTGGCATCTTAAGACATTGATACCCATAATGAGTAGCCATTAAGAATTTTGCCAAAGTTGGTCGTCCGAGTATGGCGTTATATGCCGTATCGAAATCGACCACATCAAAGGAGACTTTCTCCGTCCTGAAATTACTTGGTGAGCCAAATGTTAAAGGAAGAGAAACTTGGCCAATGGGTTTGGCTGAAGACCACCGGTACGATTCCATGAAAGGAATATCGCATCGGCCTTACCTTTGTCCCGGTACTTGCATCTCGTCCAGGGCTTTAGTAAATAATATGTTTAAAGAACTACCACCATCAACTAACACTCGATTGACCCGACAGTTGTTGATGGTGGGTTCGACCACAATCGGAAATCGACCTGATCGACTCATAGTGATCGGGCAGTCGTCCTTCTCAAAAGAGATGGTAACTTCCGACCACTTTGGTAATTTATTGACAAGAGGAGTATGTATGGAATTTACCTCTCGTCCGGCAGCTTTAAGTTGTCGTTTGGAGTCGATATCGATGATCCTCCATAGATATGCTCAACGGTATGGTGCGGATCTTGGAATGGCATCTCCTCATCATCTGACGACTTTTGGCCACTCGTATGTCCTACCTGCTCGAGAGTAGGGAGCGGTGCTTTGCCGTTGTAGTAGTCCTCGAGCTTTCTTTGGAAAACTCGGCAGTTGCGGAGGTCATGTCCTTCCTTTTTATGAAAAGGACACCACCTTGGTTTGTCGTTCCTTCGATCGCGCTTACCTTTGCCTTGATCGTGGTTCGACTTGGTGGTTTGGGGCTCTCTATCTTTCACGGCCAAGACCTCCTTGAAACCACTAGTTTGTGGTTTTGACTTTTATTTTCTTCTTGGACTTTTTGCTTTTTGTCCTTACCAACCTCACCGCTCTCTAAGAGCGTGTGTTTCTCGATCGATAGTGTTATTCCACTCGACCGCCTCGAAGCGATTGCATATCGATCGCCATCTCAAAGAGCCTCAAGAGCGGTGTTGGGAGGATTTAAAGCAATATCCTCTGTTATTCTTCTACTACGGACTCCTTGCTTAAAAGCCCTGATCACAGAGGAGTCAGAAATTTCCGGAATTGAGTTACGAACCTGACTAAAGCGTTTGATGAATTGACGCAAAGTCTCGTTGTTGTTCGCTTGATCCGTGCAAGTCGCCTTCCTTTCGAGGCGGTTGTATGTGCCTTGGAAATTTGCTCGTAGAAGATCACGAGGTGTTGCCAAGAGTAGATCGACTCGAGTGGTTGGTTTAATAACCACGATCGAGCGGATCCTTCGAGCACAGTTGGAAGGTAATTCGCCATTACGTGCTCTCCTCCTCCTGCTGCTCGGACAGCTGTTGTATAGATCTGAAGAAACTCGATGGGATTTTGAGATCCATCAAATTTCTCCATGTTCACTGGTCGAAAATGAGGTGGCAAATGAATCTTTCAAGGTCGCGAAAATGCGGCATCCGTAATTACTTCTTGACGCCTTCTTTGTAGGAAAGAAGGGTTAATGTCGCCAGTGATCGATACGACGATACCCGACAACAGTCGACTGCTACATTGTAGGTCTCGGTTCCGAGGAGAATACTCTTCGTAATCCACCGTTAGAATTTCTTTGCCGAGTAGTGATTGATCACCTCCTGAGGGCTACTTGATCATCAGCCGATCGAAAAGTATTTCTTCGAATAGGAGATCGATGTGACTTATGGCCGTGTCGATTCCTACGTAGAGAAATATTCGATTGACTGGTAGCTGAGGAAGTCGCATTGCTACGACTACCTGAATGTTGTTGACGAGGTACTTTCAGTCTTGTCATCACAGTTCGAAGCCTTTGCGCAATCTCCTCAGCAAAGAGATCGTATCCTGGCGTTCGAGCAAGTTCTTGATTGGGATTCTCAAGCAAGTCGTTGATGTCCTGGAGTTCTTGTACCTCCTGTGACTGATATCGAATGCGCCAGCGGAGTTCTTACGGGCCGCAATTTTCTTTCTTCGGATGACCTCAAAATCCTCCCCGTCAGATCTTTGAGGCCTTCTTAGTGGAGTGCGAGAATGTCGAGGATTTCTTTCGCGTTCATCAGAGTGTTGGTTCTCTCTGTCGCTGGTGGTTCCCTTGCTATTACTACGAGGAGGCGCAGTGCGTGATCTTGGGAGGGTTCTCATTTCGTTCTCCATGAGGTTGACTCGATTTGAGGAAGGACGAAGACCTCCGCTGATGATTCTCACTTGCGCTTGAGGCCTCCCGCTTGAGGAGTGCTCGAGAGACACCATCTGGCGACTTGGAGTAATCCCCTCCGGTAGGGGAACTCGGGTTATAATCGTCTCCGTCCGCAAATGAGATCTGCGGAGAGACGGTCGTGTTGTAGGAAAAGCATGCTTGATCCCACTATCTGGAGTTACCCCGAGAGATAGGATCACAAGATCTTGGTGGAGTCTGGAATGGTGGCTTCGGGACTTGTCTCACTGTGTCGGACCGCCTTAAGGGAACTTGGACACTTAGAGGAAAAACTCTCATTGTGTCGTGAGTCCTCCCGGTGCGGTTCGGTCGGATTGACCCTTGTCCTTGGAGGAATTGGCTCCTCTGTTGGGACGTATCGTTGTGGGGATAAGGATCCTCCTCAACTCCATTGATGGGATGGTTTCTGGAGAATAATCTCGGAGGAACATCACCATCGCGGATGCATCACTCGGCTCGTAGTCGAAACCGCATCCATGTCGACGTCTCACAGACCGCCAAGTCGAACCAGTTCTCCTCGCTCCATCCTCCCGCCATGCTTGCATGAGATTGGAAAAGAGAGTATGTTGACAAGAGATTACCGGAAGATCCCCACGGTCGGCGCCAACCGCCGGTGTATTAGAACCGATCTTACGTAAAGATTATTTGATTCGGGGTCTCCTAAGGATGAGATCACGCAGAGTGGATTGACACGGATGTTTAGACGAGTTCGGGCCTTCTCCGAGAGAATAATAACCCTAATCTGTGTGTATGGTATTCTTGATAATCCAAAGAAAGGACTAAAACTATTACAGAGAATAGTGCTTGTGTTTCTACTTGACTAGCCCTTGTTTCTTCGTCGTTTTTGTCCGCTTTGCTTGATGCCCTTATATAGTCGTGAAGAAGTAGCCGCTTTGTCTGCGGAGATGTGCCTAATTAATGTAATAACGGCGCATGATGGCGATAATTACGGCGCCTTGACTTCTTCACGCCGTCCGCAATTATCTTCCGGAGATAATGGTATTTACACACCATTAATACGCGGAATAATGGTGCGTGTAGACCGCTCGGATTCCTTAATCAATTGGACCTACTAAATGTAGGTTTGATTATAAGGTGGTCGTAGTTTTCCTGGTCGTAGAAGGACTTACGATCAGGTAGCAGTCGTAGAAGAACCTACGACTGTGTAGTGGTCGTAGAAGGATTTACGACCATGATGTAGTCGTAGAAGAACTTACGACTATGGGGGTGATTGTAGAAGAACTTACAATCAATGGTTAGGCCTCTCCCTTATAGAAATAAGGGGTACTTCTGGGGACTATGTGACATCATATTTACCCATAATAAGAATTATAGATAAAAGATAAAATGAGGATTATTAGATCCTCGTCAAAACCGTATGTGATCCGCGGAAATTTTTGAACGCTTGTATGGGAGGCGAAATATTTTGGCTTTGTCCTTATATATTATACCCACCCCCCGTCTTGTCTTCCATCAGTTTCTCCCTCTCTCCCCCACACCGAGCACCGGTGACTAACCTCAATTCCCCGGCGTGGTTCAATGAGGAGATGCGACCGATGGCAATGAGGAGGAGGAGGGATGCGCGGGAGCTCTATGTTTACCGCAAGAGGCCGACACGCAAATCAGTAGCCCGCTTGTTTCTGGCGCCTCGATGAACAAGGTCTTTGCGGCTCGACCCGATCCGCCAGATCCGCCGCCCCATCTTGGTCTCAGGTGAGCACAAAGTTTTGCCTCCAAATTCCCATCTAGGTTTCATTCTCACTCTGATTTTGTCCCTTCCATCTGTCAGATTTCGTTCTCAGTGAGAACCTCCATCTGTGGTCGACAAGATAGGCCGATTCGGTTCGAGATAGACGTCTCTACACGACCTTGTCCTCATCAGAGAGCGAGCCATTGATTGAGAGAGAGAGAGAGTATCTTTTAAATTACCTTCTTGCAAACTATTGAAAGAACGTACGAAAACTACTGTTCAACAATTGATTTGTTTGACTTTAAATTCAATTTTTTTTGCAATAGAAAAACTATCACAAACGGTTTTTACTAAAAAATCGTCTGTGATATTATATTTTCACAGACGGTTCTGAACAAGAACCGTCTATGATAATTGACTATCATAGACAGTTATTATTCAGAACCGTCTGTGATAGCTTTTTTCACAGATTGTTCAAAAACCATTTGTGATGACCTCATGTCATTACTGACCCATAAACATAGATGGCTCATGAAATCGTCTATGATAACATTTTTGAACAGCCTTTGAAGACATTTTCTGTAGTAGTATTTACAGTTTTCAGGTTTCTCTACCATGTGTAATTGTTTACATACATAACTATCTACGTAATTACATATCCTTTATAGTTTACCTATATACTCCAAATGTGTAATAGCACAACACACAATCTATTAACTGTCTTATCAGCTTTTTTTTTTTGCTTCCATATACTTAACAATTCAAACATCACTCTTCAGTATTAAACAATAACAAATATCTAGCGTTATTGTTCACAACACGTTAGTATCTTATCGTTATGTAATGTACTATAACCTGCATACCTTATTCCTCACATGAATATTCCAGTTTATACTGATAGTACACTTTTCTAATACCACACCAACATATCACATCATATAGAAATCTTCTTATACAACTTCAATATCTACAATAACTTTCATTTCCCCTTTATTACAAATATAAACTTTGTGTTGTTGATACGGACGAAACAGCTGAGGCTAAATTCATCTTATTTCGAGATGTTGGCCAGCGTGTCATTAGTAAACAAGTCGGTGCGACACTACGATCAAACGTAGGTGGTGATGAAATACCTGTGGACATCGCTCAAGTTGTATGCACAAAATTTACATGGCATTTCAGCATAACAGAAAGAAGTTTCCGTGGACCGAACAAGACTTACCAAGTAAATTGTATCATAGCTAGCTGCACTAGGAAGACAAACCTCCATTCCAAGAATCTCCAGTCCGTTAAGTACCGCATCATGCTCAACTGAAGCTGCTACTTCCTCTGCAGACGTTATTACAATTCCTCTTAACTCATCAGGTAATTCTATCATGATTTCATCTTCAGCCCACTTCACTTTTCACAATAGTAATCACTATATGTACTTGTGTTAGTATATTCATTCCTTATATTTGTACAAAACTAGCCATACTTACTGGTTGATACACTACAGGTTTGCTATTCTTTTTCTTGCTATAACAAAGCATACCATCTACGTTCCATACTATGCTACAAGTTAGACAATACATGTATAGAGTAGTAAAACAGATAGCTACTCTCCTTATTCCCAATGCTTCCCATTGCTATGCCTGAATATTTGTTCCTCAAAAAAATTAGACGTGCTGTTTTCAGCAACTATTTATTCGTTACGTGTATCGGCGCATACACCGCCTTCCCCACAGCGCCTACTTCTTACCGAGAAAGCAACACATCTGTTGTACATTTCTATCATTTTGCCGTCACTCTTACACCCTACAAACTAACATGTATACAAACCTATGCTCCATACACAGTCCATACACTCCTCACACCCACTTCAAAACTTTACCAGTTTATTCAACTATCCTATAAGATACCCGACGAGAATTAAAACCTATATGTATTACTTTAATACATAAAAAGAGACCATATATTTTCGTGGTCGTAACCCCTAAGGCTAACGACCTCACTGGTCGTGAGGATTACAGATGTTACATAATGAATACCCTGGTCGGACAAGGTCCTGTACCTAGTCCCCGACCAGTTGACTGCTCGTAAGGCTATGAACTGGTATCATCTGGATCAGAATCTAAGTATATCCTTACCGTGTGATGCACACGTACTGTATATTCCATACCACGCGACGTTACATAATTCTAAGACACTAGACTACGATTGAATGTCTCACCGACATATAACTGCACAACAGTTGATACCCTGTCAACTGGCACCTCTCTCCGACCAGACGCGCCGTTTCCCAACAGACGTCTTCCCTAGGGATAACTGTCATCGCTTCATCAACTACATAAGGAGTACCGCAGAAGATGGAGAGAGAAAAAGGGGGATCGAAGGTAATTGAGAAGATTAGCAATCGGTTTGATTACAACACCATAGCAAGCATTGCGCTCCAGTGTAACTAGGATTAGCCTTTTTGTTTGATTACAGGCATTCCTTGTAATAGCCAGTTCATAGCAATAAAGGGTACCCCACTGATATGCATCATTTCCTTCTGTTTTATTTTATATTCATAAGATCGACGATTTGATCGTCGACAATTCCTCTTTTACTATTTCAACCTACATTCCTAATACTAAGCTCAGCTTCATTTTCGTGATATAACTAATTTATATACACATATATAGTGCATATTTTAAGTATATTCCAAGTAATGTACACTCAGATGTGCAAAAAAAGAAGAGGATTACTACATATATGCTATTACAACTCTACATTCCCTCCATTATGTTCCAATACAAATCTTTTAGTACTACCGCTTAACTAGAGATATTCTAATTTCAATAAATACACAAAGAGCAGATCTACGTATGCTTCTTATTCAACACATATAAATCTATATAGCTATTCACTCGCATTCTTCTTCACAGCCATATGGCAGCTATAAATAAACCTTTTGCACTTATGTCTACAATTGTTTATACAACACTCTTATTATAAAAATATTACATCGCACAGATCAGATGTTGCTTCATCTGGGGACCTCCTTGTTTCAACATCTTCTAAAAAAGAAAACTCGGCTAAAAAGGACAACTAGCTGAGGTACATTTATCGTACTGTTTTATGAAGCAGATCATTTCTGTTTTATTCTCTTCACAGTATCTTTCTACTACGTTATCCCTACTCTCAATTGAATAAATTGTATGTACCTAAAATTTCATCTATGTTACTACTTACTTACCTCTACTCTGCACTAAACATACGTTTCCAATTTTCATCCCAATCGTATTTAGCTAATCCAGCCTAATCATGTTCTTTTTACAACAAGTCCTACGAAGTCTACCGCTAAGACGCAGTTCTTTACGACTGTGAAGCCAACCTATATCGTTCTCTCCCTATCGGACTATCTTCAGTGTCTCATGTACTTTATGTTAATACAATCCGACTATATATGTATTATGTACATAGTTGTATGGTGTTGTAGAAAGTCATCTACACAGTTTCTCCCACATTGCACCTACGATGAACGCACTCTCTTTTGCGTAATTAATAACACTTATGCTGTTGGTCACCGGATACTCTGTGCTTCTAAAAGTTGCCTCTTTATAAGTGGTACTATTTTGTTCCTACTTGTTTCAGATTGTACACTACATCATGGCCGGTAGTCTATTCCAATGAATCAAACCGATATGTATTCTTACTACTATAGTCTTACTGTTGAATTGATCTCGGCTAACTGTCGAGACCGAGTCTCACGGGGCTTCAGCCCACGCGCCCTGATCGGGGGCGACTCCAACCTCCTTTTGGTTTCGGTCCCGGCCACCAAGCGCTATAAAAAAAGATGAACCCGGCAAACCTACGTGCGATCGCGCTAGGCTACCAAAGTTGAAACAAACCGATCTTGACGGGTGCTAAAAGTGGACGAAGACCGGACCGACGGCCACTGGACCATCGCCGCCACTTCGACTTCGCGCGACTCAGGCCGACGCCACGGCGCTTAGATCCGCGCCGACCCCGACCGTCAGCAACCAACCCTAAACACCTAATGGCTTCTTCCAATTCGGGTAAGAACTCAAGCTTCCGCGCTTATGTATTACGGTGTTCATATATGATCTAGGTTTATAAGTGTTTTAGGTTAAGTGATTATTCTGAGTTTAAGATCAACAATGGTATCAGAGCCTTACCCTAGATTGTTTTGAACCCAATTAAAAACCATCGGCTATTCTTGCCCGACCGGATCATCGGGCTAGGATCGTCCCGATCTATGCTCAACGGCTCGGCTTAGCACTTAGAAGGAGGGGATTTGAAACTCTTAAGCGAAAACCCTAATGTGACCCAGAAAATCCCCAAATCCGAAACCCCAAATCGGAACCCTAAGACCATCAGATCTGGAAGCAAATGGAGCGGCGGATACTCACGTTTTTCCTTGAAGATCTAGAGCCGTCGCTCTGGTTTTGGGCACCGCCGTAGCTCCATTCGACGGCAGCCGGCGACCTCGCCGCACGCGCGCGCCAAATAAGAGAGCTGCGAAGTGCTCGCGCCACCTCATGCCGCGCCGAGTCCACCCCAGCGGTCGCTCCGGCCTCCTTCTCCAGCAGCGTCGCTGACGGAGTTGCCGCTGCGGCGCTATCGCTCGTGCGCCGCGCGGAGTTTTCGGGGGAGCGGGCGAAGTGGCATTAGGGTTAGGGTTCGCCGATTCGCCGGCTTATATACCGCGCGACTTTCGCTCCCAGCCGTCCGATTCAATCCGACGGTTCTCGTTCGTTCCGATCCGGTGGATATTTTAACACGGGTTGTTTCGGCCGTCCGATTCGATCCAACGGTCACCAATGATTCGGGAATATCAGGCCGTTTTTCTTGGGCGGCGTCGCAGCGTGGGCCTAACAGCGTGGGTAAGCAAGGCCGTGGCGTCGCAATCGCTTAGTCTGCGATAGTTTTTTTGCAAATTGATTTTCTAATTAAGTTTATGATTATTATTTTAATTATTTATTGTGCACTGTTTTATTAATGATAATTGCTCAAATTTCAGTATGAATTTGTGATTAATTTTTATTTAATTTTGTGCAATGTTTTTTTATTAATGTTAATCTCTTATGTAACTGTGATAATTATCTCTAATTAAAATTGAACTAACGAGATATTTTAATTAGAGATTTTTATGTTTTATTTTTGGGCATTATGTATACACATGATTACATACTGACCAACGTTGTTTGTAGTCATGTGTCGCCACATTAATTGTTATAGTTCTTTTTATTTCTGCCCAACGGTGATATAAACTAGAACTGTAATTTTGCATGTTATTAATCAGACCAACGTAGGGTTAATTGCATGCAATACTTTTATGTTATTTCTAATTTTTCCCCTGTATTTTAATGTTCAGCAATGAATGCTTCAAATGTTGCCGCTACAATTGACAACATTGAGCAGCTTATGGGGAGCAACTTCCCCGCTTGGAAAGAAAGAATTTCAGTTGTCCTTGGAGTTTTAGACCTTGATTATGCTCTAAGGGTGTCCGCTCCCGTTTCCCCCACCGTTGGTGAGGACAATTATGATGAGAAAAAGAAAATATATGATAATAATGCTGAAAAATGGGAGCGGTCTAACCGTCTATCACTAATGATTATGAAGACCTCTATCTCAGTTGGAATCAGGGGAGCAATCCCAGATTCTGAAAATGCTAAGGAGTATCTGGCTTCAGTAGAGGAGAAATTCAAAGGCTCCACTAAGGTTTATGCCAGTACATTAATCCAGAGGCTTCTATCCACTAAGTATGACGGGTCTAGCAGTATAAGAGAGCATATCATGATGATGACTGATATGGCTGGAAAACTCAAGGGCATGGACATGGAAATATCTGATGGTTTCCTAGTCCACTTCATTATGACTTCTCTTCCTTCTGAGTACACTGCTTTTAAGATAAACTATAATACTCAGAAAGATAAATAGAGCATGAGCGATCTTATCGCCATGTGTGTCCAGAAGGAAGAAAGGATTAGGACCGAAAAGAAAGATTTTGTGAATCAAGTTGGCGGTCCTAGCAAAAGGAAGTTCTCAGGGGACTTCAAATCCAAGAAAAGGCTGCACTACTCTCCTAATTCAGATAAATCAGGGCCTAAGGTGCAAAATACACCTAAGCCCAATGTTGCTCCTGCTAAAGCACCAAGTGGCAATGCATGTCACTTCTGCAAGGAGTCAGGACATTTCCAGAAGGATTGTGTTGGTTTCCTAAAGTGGCTCGCTAAGAAGGGTAATGATTCTATAACGTTCGTTGATGAAACCCTTTATACTAATTTTTTCCTTAAATCTTGGTGGATTGACTCAGGTGCAACTATGCACGTTACCAACTCTTTACAGGGATTCCATACCGCGAGAACACTAAGAAAGGGGGAGCGAAGTCTTAGAGTCGCGGATGGAAAAGAAGCCGAAGTGGAATCAGTTGGTTCTGTTTCCTTAGTTTTAGATAGCGGCTTCACACTTCGTCTTAATAATGTAGTATTTGTTCCTTCCATTAGGAGGAATTTAATTTCAGTATCTTTATTGGACGATGATGGATTTAAATGTAATTTTGGTAACAATAAGTGTGTTATCACATTTAATTCAAATAATGTTGGTCTTGCTGTTAGACAAGACAAGCTTTATATGCTTTCCCTTAATGAATCACCGATATCTTTGAATGTGTGTGATACTATGCGTAAAAAGAATAATGAGACCTCTTCGAAACTATGGCACTGTCGTTTAGGCCACATTTCGAAGGGGAGAATGGAGCGTCTCATTAAAGAAGAGATTCTCCAACCATTAGATTTCTCGACTCGCACTAACGCATTGATTGCATTAAAGGAAAATACGTAAAGAGAATAAAGAAGGGAGCAACTCGCAGCTCAGGACTATTAGAGTTAATTCATACTGATATTTGTGGTCCTTTTCCTATGACATCAGTGGATGGTTTTGATTCTTTCATCACATTCACTGATGATTTCTCCCGTTATGGTTATATTTTTCCCATTAAGGACCGATCTGAATCACTTGATAAATTTAAGATATTTAAGGCTGAAGTTAAAAATCAGCACAACCTAAGAATTAAAGTGGTAAGATCGGACCGTGGGGGAGAATATTATGGGAGACATGCCCCTTATGGCCAAATTCCCGGCCCTTTCGCTATGTTCCTTCAGAAAATGGCATTGTTGCCCAATATTCTACACTGTGAACCTCAAAGAAATGGGGTAGTGAGAGACGAACTGCAGTACACTTATGGATATGGTACGGAGCATGCTTAGCTACTCTAGTTTATCACCTGGTTTATGGATGGAGGCACTAAAGACAGCAGCACATATTCTTAATAGGGTTCCCAGTAAATCAGTACCTAAGACACCTTATGAATTATGGACTGGGAGAAAACCGAGTTTGAAATATTTAAGAGTATGGGGTTGTTGTGCTGAAGCTAAGATATTTAATCCACATATTGGAAAATTAGACCCTAAGACAGTAAGTTGTCATTTTATAGGATACCCTGAAAGATCTAAAGGGTATCGTTTTTATTGTCCTGATAGGACAACTAAGTTTGTAGAAACAAGACATGTTGTGTTCTTAGAAAATAATGAGCACCTGGAGCCTAGGAAAATAGATCTTGAAGAGAAGCGGGTTTACGTTCCTTCACCGCTTATCCCAGAGATTTTTATTCCTACACTTCAGGTGGTTGCACCTCCAGTACCAAATACTGTTGATGCACCCACTGTTGAAGTCTCTGAAATTCCTAATGTCATATCTAATGATGAGCCTCAGCAGCCTCCTGCAATAGTTGCTGAACCTATTAGAAGATCACAGCGGGAGAGAAGATCTGCCATCCCAAATGATTATGTTGTTTACATGAATGAGGATAGTAATGATATAGGGAAGGTAGATGATCCCACCTCTTATAAGGAAGCAATGATGAGTGAACATTGTCCTAAATGGCTTGATGCCATGAAGGATGAACTAAAGTCTATGAGCACTAATGATGTATGGGACTTAGTAGAAATTCCTGACGGAGTCAAAACAGTAGGTTGTAAATGGGTCTACAAAATCAAGCATGACTCTAAGGGAAATATCGAAAGGTTCAAAGCAAGACTCGTAGTAAAAGGCTTCTCACAAAGAGAGGGGATTGATTATAATGACACTTTTTCTCCTGTCTCAACTAAGGATTCGTTCAGAATCGTTATGGCACTTGTAGCTCATTATGATTTAGAGTTACATCAGATGGATGTTAAAACGGCATTCCTTAATGGCGATTTGCAAGAAAATGTTTACATGACTCAACCGGAAGGTTTTGTCGTGGAAGGCAAGGAGCATATGGGATGTCGACTTAAGAAATCTATTTATGGCTTAAAACAAGCATCGAGGCAGTGGTACCTCAAATTTGATAAAGTTATAAGGAATTTTGGATTTAAGGAAAATGAAGTTGATAACTGCATATATGTTAAGTTCAAGGGGAGTAAATTCACCATCTTAGTGCTTTATGTGGATGATATCTTATTGGCTAGCAGCGATAAGGATATCTTTGTTTGAAACCAAGAGTTTTCTCTCATCCAATTTTGATATGAAGGATCTCGGTGATGCCTCTTACGTTCTTGGCATTGAAATTCACCGGGACAGGTCCAAAGGAGTATTAAGTTTATCTCAAAAGGCATACGTTGGCGAGTACTAAAGAGATACAATATGCGTAAATGCTCGCTCACCGCTCCTATCGTTAAGGCGATAAGTTTGGGACATTTCAATGTCCAAGGAACCAATATGAAACCGATCGATGAAGAGCGGTTCCTTACGCTTCAAATTATCGGAAGCATTATGTATGCTCAAGTAAGCACACATACGACTTAGCTTTTGTAAGGAATACTTGGCGATATCGGTCAAATCCAGACGGACCACTGGAAGGCCGTTAAGAAAGTCTTGCGTTATATGCAAGCTACTAAGCATCTCATGCTCACATATAAGCATACCGATAACCTTGAAGTTGTAGGTTATTGATTGATTTTATGGGATGTGTTGATACTAAGAAATTCACATCAGTTATATCTTCACACTCATTGGAGGAGCTATCTCGTGAAAAGCTCCAAACAAACCCTTACAAAGCATCTTCAACAATGCAAGCTGAGTTTGTGGCATGTTATGAGGCTACTGGGCAGGCTGTATGGCTTAAGAACTTTATTCCGGGTCTTAGAGTGGTTGACAGCATTTCTAAACCACTCACCTTATACTGCGATAACGAACCCGCAGTCTTTTATGCGAGTAACAACAAGTCAAGTGGTCTTTGCCAAACACATTGACATTAAGTATCATGTTGTGAAAGATAGAATCCGAGATCAAACCATTAATATCAAGCATATTAGTACTAAGTCAATGCTTGCGGATCCGCTTACTAAAGGCTTACCACCCAATATATTTCGTGATCATGTTGCCGGCATGGGTTTATTGGAAAGCCTCTGATTCTGGATAAAGGATCTTAAAGCAAACCAACTCCCATTAAGTATTATGAATATCCATTTTAAAATGTGATAGTATACTATAGGTACTGAGATTGTATGGTACTTCATTGGTCATGCGACACATTACCTTGGTACACTATTTCATTTGATGATGGACTTATGATGTTAGCCTGACGATCAAAGGGGAGAATATTGGATTGATCTCGGCTAACTACCGAGACCGAGTCTCACGGGGCTTCAGCCCACGCGCCCTGATCGGGGGCGACTCCAACCTCCTTTTGGTTTCGGTCCCGGCCACCAAGCGCTATAAAAAAAGATCAACCCGGCAAACCTACGTGCGATCGCGCTAGGCTACCAAAGTTCAAACAAACCGATCTTGACGGGTGCTAAAGGTGGACGAAGACCGGACCGACGGCCACTGGACCATCGCCGCCACTTCGACTTCGCGCGACTCAGGCCGACGCCACGGCGCTTAGATCCGCGCCGACCCCGACCGTCAGCAACCAACCCTAAACACCTAATGGCTTCTTCCAATTCGGGTAAGAACTCAAGCTTCCGCGCTTATGTATTACGGTGTTCATATATGATCTAGGTTTATAAGTGTTTTAGGTTAAGTGATTATTCTGAGTTTAAGATCAACATTACGTACCTATTTTTTTTCTTGCACAAACTTGTTCCATATTCAACCTTTTATGTACATATGTATATATTCCAGAACAATATGTAACACTTTAATTTCTCCATCCGCTACGTAATACACAGATACTACACCATTACACCACACTTGATTTATCTATCAATATGTTCTTACTTACAATTTAATAACATATTTCCTCTTATTATTATTATTCCTACAGCGTCCCAGTCCCAGCCAACCTAGCTATACATTTATCTTTCCAATCTTCGAATTGTCCACCCCTCTATATCAGTATCCTACTTTCACTCTTCGTTCGTTTCCCGAATCAAACCTATAGACACACAACGAGCTAGCGTGCTAATATGAGCACAGGTACCTAGTTGCTTACATAGTAAGCGGCCGAAAGGGAGCGGTCGATCGGAACAGCCGGGTGGGTGCACAGCGACGTCACGAGACAAGCAGCAAGCAAGCAGTCACGGCGCACGTTACAAGTCTTCAGGTTCACTTGAAGGTGGCACAGGCGGCTCATTTACTTCCGGAGCACGCACAGCGATCTTGTTAATTTAATTATTTACCCATCTCACGTACATGTGTAAAATTACTTAAAAAGTTTTCACAGACGTACTCATCGTAGCATCAATAATGGTAACACTTCATAATATATACGGAGTATACAGCGATTGCCTGACAACGTGGTCGCTCACGAGGCCACGGAGGGGACGGTGGTGAGCCCTTGCGCCACGGCGCCCGCATTGCTGCCGAGCGCCCACGTGCCCTCGCCTGCAGCCACACGGCCTCTCGTCCCGGCTCTAGAGGCTGTAGCCAGTTAATTGCCATTCCCACGTAGGGAGTACGTACCACCCACTAACCCCACGCGCACGCGCACGCGGCTACTATACTATACTATATTATAGCGCCGTGCCTTGCCGTGCGTGGCCTAGCTCTCCCACGATCCAGGTCCGGGGAAACACCACACACGAGGTGAGTGACCGATCGAGTGATATCGATCAGTCCACCCGGCCGCCGTCTGTCCCCCACCAACTCCCTTGGACGCGAGCGCGCTCTGAGTGCGTACTGCGTACAGCGCGCTGGGCTAGCTAACCGCTGTATCGCCCGGCCGCCGGCGCGGTTGGTTAGTTGGGAGGTACCGCGCGAGGAGACAGATCGATCGTATCGCGCGAGGATGGGAAGGGCGCCGTGCTGCGAAAAGGTGGGGCTGAAGCGGGGGAGGTGGACCGCGGAGGAGGACGAGATACTCGCCAACTACATTGCCCAGCACGGCGAGGCCGCATGGAGGTCGCTGCCCAAGAATGCAGGTATACTATCTATATATATACGCTACCTTCTGTACCACTTTGTGTGTGTGCATATACGTGTGCAAGTGCGTGTATGTGGACGTATATATGTACTCTGTTTCGTTTGTTTCCTGCGGGTTATAGTTGAGATATATGGCACTAACATGGCTCATATATACGCTTCTGCTGTACGTGCCGTCGTTTCGTACATAGGGCTGCTGAGGTGCGGCAAGAGCTGCCGGCTGCGGTGGATCAACTACCTGAGAGCCGGGGTGAAGAGGGGGAACATCTCCAAGGAGGAGGACGACGTCATCATCAAGCTCCATGCCACCCTTGGGAACAGGTACGGGCTCTATACTACTGATACTACTGGCACTGGTACTGGTACTAGTACTACCCCGTAGTTTTTACTCACTTTTTGTAGAACGACTGCTAAAGAATGCACGTCCGCCAGAGCCGGCCAAATTGGCGGCCCGGCCGGCCCGGTATGGCCCCTGCTGGTACAACCCATTCTAGTTTACGAAGTAAATGAGTCGTGTCGTGTCGGTCGGTTCACGTACTAATGAGGCAATCCAGACATGGTCCGACGGTCTTTCGGACGTGTCGTGTTGGTTCAAGCTCGTTTAGTACAATGGGCTAATCGCCCACTTAGCCCGTTAGGCCTAATAATTAAAAAAACAAAAAATCCTAAAAATTATAAAATTATGTATAATTCAAAAATATATATGAAAATTTTAAAAAAGATAAGCATATTGAACATGTAATATAATTTTATTAATGTTCAAATTGCCGACTCGTTAAAATATTTGTCATTTAGCTCATAAGACATGGAAAATTGAAAAATACGTAAAACAATCCTAGAAAAAATATATATTAAAAACAACCAAAATAAATTTATATATACTTATAAAATGAACTATTTAAAATCTAAACAGTACAAAATAAAACCATATAAGTATTAAAATGGAAAGAAAATCATATAAATATTAATAAAATAAAATCATATATGTATATTAAAACATTGTCGTGTCTAACGAGTCATACTGGGGAGAAAACCTAGCCACAAGTCCAGAAACTAAACTATCGTGTTGTGTCAACTTAACCCGTAAATAATACGAATCGTATCGTATCTGAATCAAACCAGCAGTACCGTGTCTTGAATCGGCCAGCACAGCCGTTTGGCTAGCTCTAACGTCCGCTTATAAAAAGGTTCGTAGGAATCACGGCCACGCCACGTACGTGAGTCCAGAAGAGCTTGCAAAAGTCTCGACTCCCTAACAAGTGACAACACACCCAGCACAGAAACATGGATTCGTCACGTGTACTCTGAGAAACTGTTCGTGTTTTTTTTTAAAATTAGAAACTGTTAGTGTTAAGGGCTCCGATGGAATCTCGATCGTACAAAAAAAAGTTCAAAAAAATGTTGTCGTCATGCATATTAAAACGTCGGTGTTGCGATTGAGATTTTGCCGGTCAATTATCAATTTTTCCTTGTCACTAGTTGCACTCAAATGGATGGCTGAAGGGCACGGCGCGTCTGCAGCTGAACGAGTGCTATTAAAGAATCATTGCGTGTAACCTTCTAGGCTACACAACCGTCATGCACTCATGCATGCCATCTAATTTGTGGATCGTGAAACACCGTTAGATCATATACTATCTAGCTAGCACTAATTATATATTTCTAAGGAATAATTAAATATACGTCTATATAAATAAAAATAGCCAGTGAGATTCAATGAACTTCTTTTGTTTCGAGAGCAAGAAAATCCCACGATAATTCTAAAAAGACTAAAAATTCTCTTGTTAATTGTTAGATAAAGAGAAGAAACTACATGCTTATTTCAGTAACGATGTAGATTAAACATATATACAAGTATAACAAATACAATTGTATTTTGAATAATAAATGTTATAGTTGTGTATAACAAACACAAATGTAATATAATATCTAGTCGAACAATTACACAGACAATTAAGTACAAAAGGAGAACAGAAATACTGTAACATCGTGCGGGCCCAATCCCAGTGGTCCTTTAATTTCCAAACGCAAACTCGCTTACCTAAAGAAAGGCGACACGAGGAAATGCTTTGTTTAGATGCTTTCTCGTGTTCAAAATTAAACCAAAGAAAAGCGACGGCTAGCTGTCTAGCTAGACGTTTCTCGATCTTGGCAATTAAGGGATTCACCCTGTTTGGTTTATGGGGTGTCACAGTTTATTAAATTTTGTCTAATAAATTGCTAAAGTTGCGATGACGAAAATTAAAACCACAACTTAGCTTATCTAAGTGAATTTTGCCATAATTTATTATTCCTGCGAAGTATAGGACACCATTAAAAAAAAGTTTGCTATGTACTATTGGTTAGAAAACAAATATTAGACCAATTTGGTCAAACATGTCTAAGAGACTTTGGCAGACCTGGAAAAATTTGGCTTTAAAGTTTAAACCAAGCAGGCCAAACGACGCGCATGCCATCCGGAGCTTCCAGATAAAAACCGTACGTGCATGTTATCCGATCAGTTTTTATACGAAGCCTCAACTATCCAATTAAATTTCCGACTGTGAAGAAGCTCCAAATAGCACGCTGTAACACCTGAACCAATTAGCAAGAGAGATGTTACGATGGATCCACCCGGCCATTAGCTAGGCGTGTCTATATGCGGCTGTTCCGTAGGTGAGAACTGACAGATGCATGATAGTAATCGACCAATGTTGTAAGTACGAAACATGGGCTATCCTTCAAACTAACGAATCTATGTATACTCCAGTAGTAGAAAGTATACTGCTGCAACAGCTAGCACCGTGACAGTATCCTGTTTGCAGCAGTAGTGAAGTACTAGCTATGTCGTCCATCAACCTTAATTAGCCTCTTTCTTCTAATCGCCAAAAAAAACGGCCTTCTTCTTCGTTCATCATGGCAAGGAAACGAAGAAACGGCAATTGGGCTTTCACCCTTAACCTCTGACAAATGAGTCGTAGACATGCAGCCAGGTCACGTCCTTGTGAGGTTTGCAGGGCTTTTCCATGGCGTCTTTATCTCACCGATCATGGCACAGTGCAAAGCGACCCTTTAACTCGCCGTTAAGTACATCCGGCGCATGCACCAGTCGCTGTCCGTGGGCGCTACTGGTTTAATGGAGGGCCCACATGTATTAATGGTTTTCTGCCATGACGTTGACGATAAGGTTCTTGAGAGGGAAGAAGGCCTCGAGGTCCCGGGCTCTAGCAGCGGCTTCTAGAAAGTCTTTACTGTGCACTGAGCTTTCTGTCGCTTTGTCCGCTTAGGACACGCTCGCCAGCCGTATACTCCATCCATTTCTTTTTACAAGGGGTGTTATGGCCAGGCACCGTATTAAAGAGGTTGTAAAATCAAGAAAAGGACAACATAAACTAGCTATGCTGCCTATTATATAAATACCTTGAAAGTACAAGAAATAATAGTTTGTGAAAGGGTTAGTTATAAATACACACAGGAGAGAAAAGATATGCTAAATAAAGGTAGGCAATGAAAAAGACAAGGGAAAACTTTAATAAATTTGTATATACATATTTTGAAATATTTTGAGAAGCCCTGCATGATTACGGCACAGCAACAGCTTGTGTCAATGCAGTAACTAGCACAGTTAAATAGAGAAAAGAGCCTAGTGATTAAAATGTCACCTTCACAAGTAAATGTCCCTTTCCCTTTTCGCCTTGCCATGTAAATATCTCCAGCAGAACCAGCTAAGGAAGATGCGATTTGTTCAACCGACAGGTGGTCCCTGATCGCTAGCCACCTGCCAGGGCGGACGGACAACGAGATCAAGAACTACTGGAACTCGCACCTCAGCCGGCAGATCCACACCTTCCGGAGGACGTACACCGCCGGACCCGACACCACCGTAACCATCGACATCAACAAGCTGTCCGCCGCCGGGAAGCGGCGCGGCGGCCGGACCGCCGGCCAGTCTCCAAAGAGCAGCAACAAGAAGCGACCGGAGCATGAGTCCACCACCAAGGCGAACGAGAACGGCGCCTCCAGCCCGGCCGCCGCCGCGTCCGCAGCGTCAAGCCCGCCGCAGAGCGACGAGGCGCGTAGCGCGGTGGTCGACCCGGAGCAGAACCAGCCCAACAACAACAGCACCAGCATCAGCTACACTCCTGATGGGCCCTGCAGCGAGGACGCGACTTGGCCCACGGCCTTCGACCCAATGGGGCTTTGGGAGGCGGACAGCGCGATAGATCAGGTTGGCCTTTGGGAGGCGGACAGCGAGATTGAGGCCCTGCTGTCCGACGGAGTTGGGCTGGGCAGTGGTCTAACGGACCTGGAGACAGTGGGCCTATCTCAGGTGGACGATCTCCTGGACATGGACTGGGAGGGCTTCGCGTCCGATCTTTGGGGCGAGCCGGCCCAGAGTGATCTGCTCCAGGCCAGCGAGCCGCAGGCGGTGACGGGCTGCAACTCGGACGAGCTCGAGTCGTTCGCGAGCTGGCTTCTGTCCGACTCGATCAACTGATCACGCTAATTCCTCTCGAGAGACGGGGAAAAGAACTGATCAAGCCAATGGCAAGCCCCAGTAGCCACAGATAAGCAGGTGTTCATGTGTACATATTTTTGGTAGCGTTTAGTTTGCTGTAAGTAGGTCCCTGTGGTCATGCATGTGCATGCAAACGGTAGTGCCTGTTTCACAGAGTAGAGCTAGAGTTGCATATTGGCATGCAAGGGTAGTGGAGATAGGTGCTAGGTAGGTTGCATGCATCCCGGTTGGTGTGAGAGCTCTCTTGCATAGCGAGCACAGTTTGCACGATTGCATCTGCAGTGAACTGAACATGAACTGAACTTCTGAGTTGCACTGTTCCAGCTGGTCTCTGGTCTCTTCTTGGATTCGGGTAAGGAAGAATGCACAGCAAGAGCAAGAGCATTCGTGTTCGACACCGGGCATTAACTGCGTGTAAGCCGCGCGCGGTGACCAGACAGGGAGTAGTTATTGCTAGTACTAGCGTCACAAGGTTTCGTGTCGCTTGATAAAAGGTCGTGGTAGCCTGGTAGGTTGCTACCGTGTAGATCTTACATTCTTACTCCATCGGATCGGATGACAGGGACAGAATGGCTCTGTAATAACGCGAGTAGTAACGTTGCTCCTCCCGTACAAAAAAAGAAGTTGTTTTACGTATTGACGTAGTTCTAAACTATAACCTTGATCACTAATTAGTACCGCAATGTATTCGTAAAATATAATAAAATTATAATATTATGAAAGCATTTTTCGAGACAAATATACATATATCATTTTTATATACTCAATCTAAATATTTAAACAATATCAATGGCCAGTGTGTCTAAAGATTGACAGCACATATTCTAAAACGACTTGTTTCTGTGAGTATACCGGACGCAACGCTGGACTGATTGCAGATTTCGGTCATGTAATGTTACTAGCAGTATTTTGCCAGTAGGAAGGGCTTTATAGTAGAGATCTAGTTGCTGGTTTGTGCATGCGCCCACGCAGAATAAGGTAGATGCCCGCTCCGATCAATTTACAGTCCAACTCATGCTACATCTGTGAGTATAGGATTTGTATGGCAAAAATATTAGATGCGTGCGCCAGGGCGGAATAGGATCCTCTTCCTGCTTAATCATAGAAAAACTCACATATTTAAACTTAGAAGTAATTTCTAGAAAAATAATCAATACAAAGGATAATATTAATATCAAGTGCAGAATAAACTCGTCAGAAGAACATACTTGGTATTCCTCACAAAGCCAACTAAATTTGCTTGTTGATCTATTATACAACTTATACATAACTTGGGGTAAAAGACAGGACGAATTAGAGCTAAGGTTAGACAAGTTGCATAAAGAGCACAATCAGTTAGCCGAGCAATATATTCTTGCAAATAAGAATATAAATTTAGTCTTACAAATATTAGAAGAAAGTAAGGTTCAACAAACCAAATATGTTCAAAACATAAATTATATCAAAGAAGAAGTCTCTTTAATATATAAGAAGCTAGATTCAAATACTAGTCTCGCTAAAAAGGAAGTTGTTAGACCTCCAGAAAGTTTGAAAGACTTAGATCAAGAAGTCTTTAAAATTAGAAATTTACTAGAGGAAGTCAAAACCCTAGTTCTCTCTTAAATTGTATGTCAGAATATAACAAAACTTTACAAGAAACAGAAAAGTATCTTAAGCATCCTATAGGCTTCTCAAACTACGAATCACCCAAAGAAGATTCTAAAATCATTATTAGACAAAATAATACTATCTTGCAATTATTAGTCCAGGTCTTGAATAAAATCAATATTGAAGAAAGAAGTAAGGAATTAATGCTAGCCTCATCAGGAATAGTTACTACATCCACTAAAGCGATAAATTCAGAAAGATGGATATATTTAAAAGCTTCGGTAGAGAAAATAAAACACTTTGTTTAATCGATAGAGATGCTAAACCTTTAACCATAATGGATAAAATAAAGGGTAAAGGTGAAGATATTGAAAATCTACAAGAAGTAGTAGATCTAGAGAAAGATCTAGAAAAATATCTAAAAGACACCTTAAGAAAAATAAAATCTCAACATATATATCATATGGGTATGTTTGAAAGCAAAACTGGTATATACAGAATATCTAGAGAAGTAGAATTAAACGTGTCATCGCAACCAGTTGAGTTAAGAATTGTCAGTAAAAAGATTGAAAATGGGTTAAAATATTCATGCTATAAATATATACATCAAGGGATGTATATAATAGAAATTAAAGGCTTGACAAGGAAAAAAAATTAGGAACAAAAGTCTTGATAACTCTGTTGGATAAAAGATGGAATACCATAAATAAAGCGGTATTAGGATTCATAGAAGGAGATATGAAAGAAAATAGCTTAATAACCTACATAGCTCTAGATCTAATGATGCCTATAAAGGAATTCGTAGAAAAAATGAGTTTCGGATTTCAAACTAAAGGATATGAAGATTTTAAAGGAACAAATCTATTAGTTAGCATAGAATTCATAGGAAGGTTAACTAATAGAAGTGGTTCTAAATATAAAGTATATGTAAACGATGTAATTCAAAGTATGCAATATAAAGGAATAAAATTCATGAGTCCTTTGAAGGTTAGTTATGAAGAAAGGGCAGGAGAAGAATGGAATATAAGTGAACTAATAGAAAATAAGGATCTAAAACAACCCGAAGATTATATAAGTTATGAAAACCATAAAGGAAAAACTAGTATTAGATTTGTCAATTATAAAGCAAAGACTTTAGATGATTTGGATTCAACTATGTCTGAACAAGATATTGAAGATAATAGAAGACATAGTGTCTCTGAATTAATGGAAAATCCAGATTTAGATAGTGAAATAAATCATTGTGAAAGAAAATTAAAATTCCTAGAGGAAGAATATAATAATACTTATCAAAGTGAATGACCTATGTTAAAAGAAAAAGAACTCTATTTTATTAGAGAAATATATAGGCTAAAAAAGTTAAAAGGAATAGAGAATTAGCCATAGATAATTCAGAAGTGCAATATGATAAGCCAAAACAACCCTGTAATAAAGAAGAAGTAAAGAATAAGGATATTAAAGAAAAAATAATTAGTGAAGAAGAACAGTGGGAAATAAATGAAAAACTTCTACTAGAAAGCTATGAGGAAGAAGAAAAATCAACAAATGAGTTAGGCGTTGAAGAAGATACCTCCAATATCTTAGAGAATCATAGTAATATTATAGACTCCCTAGATGAAATAGGTTTACAGAACCTAGAAAATGCAATGGAAGCAATGGAAGTAGAGATGGGAGGAAAGAAAAGAAGATATGGAGAAGGTTCGGTAAAAAATGAAGGTGAAATGGAGAGACCATCCAGAGTAGCAGGAACTTGGCCTCCAGAAAAGGAAGATTATACATATAATTATATCACTGTACAATATAAGCATATGGGATCTAGAAGAAGAGAATTTGAAAGAGCCGTAAAATTTTAAAATTATGAGAGTGATGGCGCTATATTAAATTTAGCAGCACATGACCCTATAGATTGGCCAAATATTATAAGCATTTGGAAAGGCCTAATAGTGCAAAAATATATACAAAATCAACATAATATAGGAAATAAAGTTGAAGATATGATAACCTATTCCTCTTTGTTGTGCAACCTCAGCTACCCCTTCCTATCCTCGATGTGCACCGACGTGGGGAGAGCAGTGTCTTCAAAGTCGGCGTCCCTCGCAATTCTATACAGGTTGGGGCGAATTAGTTTTTTGGGAAGCGTTCACGCGATTGCTCACAACTTCCTCCATCATCCTCTTCGTGTCGTCTTCTTCGCATCAGACTCTATCGCGACCTTCATCGGAGTGATTCTCTGTAAGTCGTGGTGATATCAAGTGATATAGCTAGGCCTTGCTTCCTAGATTATTGTCACATGATGATGTTGATGCCTACTTCTGTTAGTAGTGTACTTCAATTGCAAATGTTGCATTTCTGTAAAATAACCACCGAAGTTATTTTTTTGGAATAAGCCATCATCTATAAATTGCATTCTGTGGTATGACTTGCGAGTACGATTGTGTACTCATACTTGCTTCAATCAATCAATAGAAGTGGAGGAGTCTTCACCAATATTCGAGGAGGAGTTCTACGAAGATGCAAATCGTTAGATCTTCATCCCAGTCAGTTGCTTATGGTGAATCGATGGGTTTCGTTGAAGTTTATTTTGTTCTGATGCTATTTATTTCTTTATTAGCCATGCTAGGCTTAATAAATGTAAACTCGATCATAATGTCAAAACTCTTATTTGTTATTTAAATTAATCGTTTATGCTATTATTCGTCTTGTGCGGATTGATATTCATTTATGTTGATACTGTATGCACTAGCGTGATCCTGGACTAGTGCAGTATACACAGAGGGTCCAGAATTGCATTTTTGGATCCCAACAGCTAAAAATCTGGTAGATCCCTTTACAATGGGACTATCACGGAATGTGATAGAAGTTACATTGAAGAAAATGGGAATGAGACCAACGTGAGTTACACACAGTGGTAACCCAAACCTATATGAGCGGAGATCCCGTGAAATAGGTCTTGAGAAAAACAAATTGTTTGAGTAACAATAGAGTACATTCTTACTTTATATCTCACTCCATTGGAGATGCAACACTCTAACTACTATAAGGTAGGATGACTTTGTCTTAATGTGTTATGAGGCTTAACATCAAAATAGCGTTCTACAAGGTATTTGTGTAAGAACACACCTATATAAGCCCGACTATTGGTCGTAGTCCATGAGATGTAGGTGATCTCCAAGAAGCTCATGAAGAGACATGGGAGTATAACATATATGCTCCACTCGAGGAGTAGCCTATCGGTGGCCAAGTATCAGCAAATGCCTTAGGTGAAATTTGTCCGCACAAAACTGTCAATTCAAGGCTTAGTCCATTGTGTAGTTGTGGACAAGTATAGCTTGAGGTTCTAGGTGAATGCTCAACATTAATTCTAATAAATCATAGGAAAATCCCAAAGATCCACTCATACACAGTGGAAGGTGAAAAGTTTAGTACCATATTGTTAGTCTAGTTGGGAGGAGACCAATATATAAGGTGGAGTTGGTCTTATTTTGTTGAAGCAAGCAAAAAGAGAACACACGCGCGCTCGCTCACCTCGCCACGCCATGCCATTTCCATCGCCATCGCCCATCGGCGCGCGACGTGCGTGTGAATGGTTCGGCGATTTCATGTCCAGTTGGCTGCTGCTGATTCTTTTTGCACATTAAAACCATGCATACAAATTAGAAACTGAAAGTTTGAATTATATTGTTTCAATGGGGCTTTTATGGTACACTTTAATTGTGTTTAATACAGAGCTATTACTTCAGTTTGTTTCTTGTGGCTGAGTCTATATGAAGGAGAGACCTCACTTCTCGTAATAGAACAGATAGAGAGAGATCTGTACTAGTTGTTTTGCCCTGTACCTCTCTATTGTGCAACTTCGACTACTCCATCCCTTCCTCGACGTCCACCGACGTGGGGTGGGCAGTGTCTCCGAAGCTGGTGTCCCTCGCGATCCTGCACGGGTTGGGGCGAATCAGGATTTTGAGAAGCATTTGCGCGATTGCTCATGGCTTCCTCCATCATCTGCTTCGCATCGTTTTTTTCGCATCAAACTCTATGTCTTTATTCTAGACATTGCCTTGTTAGTGCATATATATGAGAGAGATATTTGAGTTCTTGATCATGCTAATGTTCATAGTATCACATATGTCTAGTATATATGCTACTGTTGCATCGATTATTATTTTAGAAATTAAACTAATCACAAAAGTACGCATATACCTAACAGGCACTTTTCGTCGGCTTTCACTCTATCTTGGGCATCCTCGTCGGTTTCTTCTCCAGCCTGAGTGTCCGCGGTGCTCCCGCTCTGGATTATTAGGGTGTACTACTTGTACAACAAGACTATTAGTGATAGATTGGGATCGGATTGGATTTATATCGATACGATTCTTTCCGTATCTCTATGTCCATATACTCTCTCTATATATACACACACACTCCAAGCTTAAACAATGTAATCCAGCAATTATTCCAGCTATTCTTTCATCGACCCTTCAACATGCTTTGAGGGCCCAAACTCACACTGCTCATGAATGTTTTAACTTTGCACGCACGCAGCTAGCGTTGGCATCTCAGCGCGCACGCACACCTCGGCTAAAACTGACCTCAACCCGGCGGCCACGCAGGAGGGAACGGTGACCCGGCGGCCACGTCGGTTCGGTACGGTTCGGGATCAGGCGTCCGTGGCTAGCCAAGCGACCAGCACGGCGGTTGTCAGAGAGCAAACAGCCTAACGACTTGAGCACAGCAATTAGCAGGGCAGGAGCCATCGAGACGCAGCAACCTGTCGCGAATCAGACGGGCATCTGAAACTAGGACGGCTCTGGCCGAACACGTTCGTCCATGGCGTCAGGTCTCGCTCGGCACTGCAGATCGCCAGTGGTCGGCTCCTCTGCCTCCATCGCGCGCACTGTGCCGATCGAAACAATATTGTGGCGTTCGTTACCCGGTCAGTGTCCGCAACTGTAGCATCGCCAGTACGACCGGTAACAGACATATCCGTCGATCGATCGCAAGATATGTGGCTTAGCTTAGCTTAGCTTAGTTCCGACCTGTAATTGAACGTCTGTCTCAATCGATCTGATTGTTGAATGGAGAAGGAAACCTGTAACTGTTGTTGGTACCGCGTACGGTTGATCGATCCACGTACTAATCATGGTGAGCGTCTGACGATTCGTCTACCCCAGTACATTCTCTTCTAGCCTCTAGCTAAGACTAACTGTTTCAGCTTTATCTTCCCGTTATATTCATTCCTTCATGTCTCTCTCTCTGCTTTCGCAATTATTTTTCGATCGATCGATCGATCTATCTAGCTACTGGGACGCATAAAGCTATGCCTATATGTACGCGAGTACTATTTGCATCCAATGGCCAAATAATTGTGCGTGCGTACGAGTGTCGGGACCAATGCAGCGGCAGCGCCACGGCGCGCTTGTCAGCTTGCGGCGAAGCGATGATCGATCACATGCGTCCACATGTGCTAGCTGCATGCCAACTTTTACCTTAAAACCTTGCAGTGCATGCATGGCTATGGTGGATCGATGATGATGTGTTGATGTACCAGCGACTGCGCTAGCTTTGTGTCGCTAATACGTGTTTGTTCGTGCTAAGCGAGAATTATTAGGGCCGTCCGCTGATGGACGAGTTGGATTGCTCACCGGCCGCGCGCCCTACTGTGCCGCGTCATGACTCATGATGAAAGTTTGTCCGTCGGCGTTGATCACACAGCGAACTCATCGGCAAGCTGCATGTATGTTCAGCGAACTAGCCTTTCGTACGTGCCTAATGCTCTAGATCTAAAAGAGCATATGTCGGGTAACTTCTTAACCGGGGCAATGAACCCCCATATATACCTGAGCATTCAAAGGGGCGAAACAAATCCAAAACTTTGCATTTGAGGTCAAACTGGCCACTTGGCTGACATGTTATTGCCACGGGTACGCTGACTCGGCATCTGACCACTTCCCATCTGCAAAACGACTCAAATGCCGCTGGTGAAGCTCATTCCGACTAGATATAAGGACTAAAGCTCGAAGGACCAAAGTGGCCAAGTTCAGCCAGCCATCAAATAGTAGGTTATTAAGCCTTTTCTAATTAACCTCTAGTCTCGTACTAACAGAGTGCCTTTTCATAAGGACCATGCATGCTACATCCAAAACAGGATAGATATTAACTCAGCGTGTACCCCTGTAATCATGCTTAAGAGTTAGGATCTCGATCGGTGTCAACGGCGTAGCAGCACGTACGTACGCACCACGATCGATTGACCAGATAACGTGTCGGACCCGGATTTTGTAAATCCAAATCCTCTGTGAAATTTCTGTGCTATTCCCTGGATCAGTAGATAGCACTCCACAGGTACATTGCTGAATCAAACCATACATGGCGTAACATCATTTCATTCATTAATTTACACATCAGAGTTTACATAGACCGCTTCGGGCCAGTTTTTACAATAAGGCCAAACAGGCCAAATGAGTACATTACAAAAGATAGCGGAAGCGACAACGGAAGCAAAAGGGTGAGGGCACATCTTACCGCAGCAAGTGATCGGGAACCTGTACACCTCGATATTATCCAAAACCCCTGACAATATAGGAGGTACACAAGAACCGACTGAGTCACTAGACTGGGTGAGACTAGAACAACTAAGGACTAAACTACGCTCAACGATTCCCGGTCTTCGACTTACGGGTCCTCGTAGTAGTCGTAGTCTTGTGTCTTCCTACTCGAGGAGTTGGGAAAGAGCGAGGGTGAGCACAACTACCGTGCTCATGAGCCCACACAATGATGCAATAATATACATGCAAGGTGTAACAAAGTTGGCTCGGGTTCTTTTATTTGCGTAAAGCAGTATTTGTAAATACAGATATTAGAAAATTTCTATCACTTAGCATTTTAACCAAATTGCATTTTTAAAGAGATTAATTGTGCAGTAGTAATAACAGCAGAGGTTCCTCCATCTAAACTCGTCTCATGCTTCATTTGATTGGAGCTACCTCCATACATTAACAACACCGGATACGACGATCCAGGAAAAGCCAAATCTCGGGCCCCTACTGGTTTTCATATCACCCACAAAGGTTTTTCGAAATAGAACTAACTCAAGTTAAGTTCCCATGTCCGCCTTTGACCGTAGGCGCGGCTGTTTAAACAGTTTTGACTCTGCAGAGGTTATACACTTTACCCACAAGAGACAATCATACTCGTTACCCCACATGATTCCGTAGTCATGTGGTTGAGCGATCGTCACAGTAACCTTTCAATCCACTTCGCCCTTTCCATCATCTCACCCATATGGGGTTGCGCCCATAAGTTGTGCGGGATGTTCACCACTACGACGAGCGTAGCTGGCGACCTCACCTTCGGTGTCCCTTCCCAGCTCATGCCTGCACTGCCTCTCCTCCACCAGTGAGATGACTTTCAGGGTTCGATAAATTTACTAAGCCAAGTTGCAGTTTGCAGACTTGTGGTTGTACTTGTTTTACACGGGAGGTCATGACAAGATTAAGTCCTTAATCCACCTGCACGGCTCATACCACATACCAATCGCTCTCGTGTCTGACGGCACCCACCATTCTCTCCATCCGCCGGATGTGGTATTAGCAAGTTTTAGGGTTTTGGAGAAGTATAAAACAAATTATCCAACCGCCTAGTCATTCTCCTCAATGACGCCCAAAACATTTGTCATGATTAAAGGATGATGATTTGGGGTAGAAATTACCCTGATTTAAACAAGTCTAGCATGGCGTTTAAGTACGACCTATAACTAGTATGTTACCGGATATTTACTAGGGTGACAAGGATAATGGGAGTTAAATTTTCAAGGATATGAGGTAATAAATAATTAATCAACAAGTAGGCATTTTAACTACCTTAGAGTGTTTGACATATATTTGCATAGAAATTAGAGCATGCAATTTAATATTTTAACGAATATAATTTGCATAAAATGTGGGATCAATATGATCAAAGTGTTGACTACTTTGGGATAAAGGTAGAAGGGTCTAGGTATTCTTGAGCTTGTCCAAGTGGATGTCTCCGCGTCTTGAATCCTACTCAGACTGGTGCACTTAGGAAAATATACAACAAAGAAAAGAGAGCAAATAAATACAAATCACCAAGCAAATGAACTCCAAATTAAACAAGACCAGTGCCATTAGCAAGATCTTGATTTTAGAAAATTTTAGGAAAAAGATTCATAATTTTTGGAGCTATAATGAGGAAGTTATGGATTTTTGAAGCTTTAAACAGATTTTCAATTGTGGAAAATCGTAAAAGGCCGGAAATACGTGGAGCCGACACGTGGCGGGTTTGCAGCTGGTGCCGGCCCACGCCAAGATCGTGGCGTGGGCGAAGGCCAACACGCAGCCAGCCGGTTCACGGTGCACGCAGGTTCAAAGCCAAAGGTCGCGGGCCCACACGTCGACCTCGATTTCAAAAAATCGGTTAAACCAATTACTTAACCGCAGATGGGCCCACATGTCAGGGAGACTGAGCGGTGCTTAGCGCTAATTAAACAGGTTTAATCCTTACAAAGACAAATGATCACTTGACAAAACCGCCATAAAGCCTTGCCGTCCGACAACGCTGCAGAGGGGAGAGCGGGGTGGCGCGCTCGTCGCCGGCGGAGGAGGGCGGCGGCGCCGGCGAACACCAAAATGGGTTCCTTAAGGCGAGGCGGTCCCGGTGATGAAGCATGGCGGCCGAGGATCGACCGAGCGCGGCTCGCAGCTCAGTGGGGGCGGCGGAGTTTCACGAGGCGAAGAAGAAAGCTGGCGCGGCGCTTGCCGGAACTGGGAAGCACGGGTCGTGGGTCCTTGAAGCTCACCGCCAACAATGGCGGCGGAGCTGGCAAGTCTGGGAGATCGGCATGAGAGAGAGGCGGCCGGGAGCGGGGAAGATGAAGCCGATCCGGAGCTACGGGGGTCCCGGGGCTTCGGGCTTGGAGGGGTGTGCTCCTGGGAGGTGGTGGCGCACGGTGACGGGGGTGGCGGCGCCGGGAGCTCGCCGGAGGAGGGGACCGTGGTGGAGTGGTTCGCCGAACGGGAGAACTCGGCAATTTCAATGGTGCTTACGGAGCGAAGGGGCGAGTAGGGGTGGAGGGGCCTCTAGGTCTTTATAGGCGGCGGAAGGGGAGAGCAGTGCGGGAGGGGGCCCGGGCGACGCGGAGTCCCGAGAAGGCGGCATGGGCTCCTGCGCGCGCACGGAGGAGCAGGGGAGCAGGGCATGGGCGCGGGATGGGGTGGCGGGGATGGCGGTGCAGGAGCCGGTGGCCTTGGGCCTGGCTGATGGAGGTGACGGAGCCGTGGAAGCATTTACTGAGAGAGAGAAGGTCACAGGCATGGGGGTAGAAGAAGGAGAAGCCGGGAGAGAGGGCTGGCCGGGGCTGGGAGAAGGAAAGAAGAAGTCGGGCGGGCACTGTAATGGAGCCGCCTGTGCAAAGGAGGGAGAGGGGAGGGCCAGAGGTGCAGACGGCCAGGGAGGAGAGCAGGCCGGGTCAGGGGGTGAGGGAGAGGCCATGGGAGGGACTGGCCGAGCCCAAGGAGCAAAATGGGAATGGCTAAAATGGGTTAAGGCTCCAAAACCGAAAAGGGAGCTACAAGTTTGAATTTAAATTTTGAAAACACGAAAGATTTGAAACACAAACCCGAGCTTAACAAGAAGTTTGAAATCCTTCGAAAATATTACAAATTGAAATCGCGAATTGAAAATAAGGGTTAAATAGTAAACACTATTCAATAACCGAAAAACGGGGTGTTACAAACCTACCCACCTTAAACGGAATCTCGCCCCGAGATTCGAGCTACTCGGATGAGACAGGAACGTACCTCTCATTGCTTCGAGTCGCTTGGGTTTCTTGGCGGTGACATGGTTGACATGGCCTCGGCTTTGGCTTGGCGTGGAAGCCGCCTCGACGCTATGCAGGTATGATGACTCTTGCTTGTCATCAAGTCCGCCTCGAGTGGTGTGGCTCTTAAGTTGTACTCTCTCGGGGTGGCGGTTGAGGACATTTTTTGCGAATGCCCCTTTTCCGCAGCTTGAAGCAAATAAGATGACCTATCGGGTTGGTCTGCTGCGGCTGTCTCGATGGATTGAAGAGAGAGGGAAACACTCTCCGGGAGGCGGGTTACGATGAAGTCAAACTGGCTTTGACTTGAAGCTCTTGGTGACGGGTGCTTGACGGCTCAAAACGAGCCGCCGGAAAAGTCGGTCTTTGTAGAAAGCTACCTTGTGGTCTTTGAAAGGCCATCCTCCTTTGCTTGGTGAAATCTGCGGTTCTCTTCTCGCTCTCCAAAGACTAGGGCTTTATTGATGAGATGGTGGAAGTGGAGTAGTCATGAAGGATGAGTTGGCCCTCATCTCTTCTCGCATGCCTTCAAGGAAGCGATCGATCTTTTCTTCTTCTTCTCGCTATGTCATCTTTGGGGCATAGCGAGCGAAATGAGTAAACTTAGTGAGGTACTCATTCACCGACAAAGTTGCCTTGCTTAAGAGTCCCGAATTCGCTTTTTCTTCAACCTCATGGCGCTTTCGCCGCACAAAGTTGGTTCTCAAAGTCGCTTTGTATTCACCCAAGGTATTGCTTGCCATTCCGGTTCTGTTTCCTTTTGGGGTACTCGATTGCTTTCTCCGTCGCGGTGGGGTCCGTTGATCCCCTATCAGATGCAACAACCTCCGGTTCTGCTGCCTCTTCTTCTTCTTCTGACTCTGCATGGTCAGCACTTCTGGTGGCAAGATAGTTATCCCACCATGCAGCAGCGGCTCCTTTGAGTTGATAGGTAGCAAAGTCTACCTTGTCTTCCTCGGGGCAACGAGCTAATCTGAGCTTCTTTTCGGTATCTCGGAGCCAGTCCTCTGCTTCAAGAGGTTCACTTGCCGCTGCGAAGGTAAGTGGCCTGGTTCGAAGGAAGTCTGCAAGCTTTGAAGTGCGACCGGCTGATCCGGTCTGCTGATTACTCAGCAGGGCTTGCAGGATCTGGGTTTGTCAAACATTACTTGCTCCATGGTTGGGTCTGCTTCTTTGGTGGAGGTGGTAGATCCCGCCCTGGCCACGACCTAGGCCACTTCCACGGCCTCTTCCACGACCTCTTGCAAAGGTGCCACGAGCTGGGGCGGCGGCTCTTCTGGGCGGCATCTGAAGGAACACTGAAGCTTAGAGCGGGGGTATATATATGAGGGTTACCAGTCCTCTAGTGCACAACAAAAGCAACTTAAAACCATACGAGGAAAACGATCAAACACCATACAAAGCCTAGAATGGCTGCATTATATTAAAAGGGGCTAAGTGTTACATGACTTCTAGAGTACAGCATATAGGTCACCCTAAGCCATGACACAGGATACAGACACAACGTCTACAAAAGAAGAAAACAAAAGCACTTGCAACCAAGGGACTGCTAATGCAAGCACTGCTAGCCAACCTAGACTAGCCTAACTATTCCCACACGATGACGCAGACTTCGGGATCGGATTGTCCTTCCAGGAGAGGCAGGTAGTAGTAGAGAGGCGATTCCCGCAGAAGATCTATGTGCATCTGGGCCAGGCGTTTGCAGGCGAAGCAGGCTGCGTCTTGAACCGCTTCATCACAGCTGCTGTGAGTAGTCCCGGAGCTGAAGGTGTGAGCGATGAACTCACCCTCTCTAGCATAGAGGAAAACCTCCATGGTCCATGACTCTTGGTCCTGGGTTTGAGTCTTTCGGCCTCTGAAGATAGGCTTGCGGTTGTAGTCCAGGCGGTACATGAGTTGGCGAAGGAAATCCACACACTCATCTCCATCTTCTTCGTGAGAAAACAAGTCCCACGGTCCATCGGACGAAGGGGTTGCCATCTACAATTTTTTGAAACAAGTGGAGAGTCAGACTGAGTAAAACTCAAGTGAAATCAAGGAAAGTGAAGAACTAAGAAGGGTAAGTCATAGCAATTAATACGTTATATTTTGCCAAAGCTTTTCTTAGGTTTTGAAAATAGCACTAGTCCTTAGGCTCGACCAGTCTAACTATGATTCCTACAGTCATATGCTCTGATACCAGCTCTGTCGGACCCGGATTTTGTAAATCCAAATCCTCTGTGAAATCTACGTGCTATTCCTGGATCAGAGATAGCACTCCACGAGTACATTCTTTGAATCAAACCATACATGGCGTAACATCATTTCATTCATTAATTTACACATCAGAGTTTACATAGACCGCTTCGGGCCAGTTTTTACAATAAGGCCAAACAGGCCAAATGAGTACATTACAAAAGATAGCGGAAGCGACAACGGAAGCAAAGGGTGAGGCACATCTTACCGCAGTAAGTGATCGGGGAACCGTGTACACCCGATATTATCCGAAAACCCTGACAATATAGGAGGTACACAAGAACCGACTGAGTCACTAGATGAGGTGAGACTAGAACAACTAAGGACTAAACTACGCTCAACGATTCCTCGGTCTTGGACACGGGTCCTCGTAGTAGTCGTAGTCTTGTGTCTTCCTACTTGAGGAGTTGGGGAAAGAGCGAGGGTGAGCACAACTACCGTGCTCATGAGCCCACACAATGATGCAATAATATACATGCAAGGTGTAACAAAGTTGGCTCGGGTTCTTTTATTTGCGTAAAGCAGTATTTGTAAATACAGATATTAGAAAATTTCTATCACTTAGCATTTTAACCAAATTGCATTTTTAAAGAGATTAATTGTGCAGTAGTAATAAATGCAGAGGTTCCTCCATCTAAACTCGTCTCATGCTTCATTTGATTGGAGCTACCTCCATACATTAACAACACCGGATACGACGATCCAGGGAAAAGCCAAATCTCAGGCCCCGGCCTGGTTTTCATATCACCCACAAAGGTTTTTCGAAATAGAACTAACTCAAGTTAAGTTCCCATGTCCGCCTTTGACCGTAGGCGCGGCTGTTTAAACAGTTTTGACTCTGCAGAGGTTATACACTTTACCCACAAGAGACAATCATACTCGTTACCCCACATGATTCCGTAGTCATGTGGTTGAGCGATCGTCACAGTAACCTTTCAATCCACTTCGCCCTTTCCATCATCTCACCCATATGGGGTTGCGCCCATAAGTTGTGCGGGATGTTCACCACTACGACGAGCGTAGCTGGCGACCTCACCTTCGGTGTCCCTTCCCACCATGCCCTTGCCTCTCCTCCTCGGTGAGATGACTTTCGTGGTTCGATAAATTTACTAAGCCAAGTTGCGTTTGCGGACTTGTGGTTGTACTTGTTTTACACGGAGGTCATGACAAGATTAAGTCCTTAATCCACCTGCACGGTTCATACCACATACCAATCGCTCTCGTGCTGAGCGGCACCCACCATTCTCTCCATCCGCCCAGATGTGGTATTAGCAAGTTTTAGGGTTTTGGAGAAGTATAAAACAAATTATCCAACCAGTCTAGTCATTCTCCCTCAATGACTGCCCAAAACATTTGTCATGATTAAAGGATGATGATTTGGGGTAGAAATTACCCCGGTACTTAAACAAGTCTAGCATGGCGTTTAAGTACGACCTATAACTAGTATGTTACCAGATATTTACTAGGGTGACAAGGATAATGGGAGTTAAATTTTCAAGGATATGAGGTAATAAATAATTAATCAACAAGTAGGCATTTTAACTACCTTAGAGTGTTTGACATATATTTGCATAGAAATTAGAGCATGCAATTTAATATTTTAACGAATATAATTTGCATAAAATGTGGGATCAATATGATCAAAGTGTTGACTCGCCTGGGATAAAGGTAGAAGGGTCTAGGTATTCTTGAGCTTGTCCGAAGTGGATGTCTCCCGCGTCTTCGAATCCTACTCAGACGGTCGTACCGGAAAATATACAACAGCAAAAGAGAGCAAATAAATACAAATCACCAAGCAAATGAACTCCAAATTAAACAAGACCAGTGCCATTAGCAAGATCTTGATTTTAGAAAATTTTAGGAAAAAGATTCATAATTTTTGGAGCTATAATGAGGAAGTTATGGATTTTTGAAGCTTTAAACAGGATTTTCAATTGACTGGAAAATCAGAAAAGGCTGGAAATACGTGGAGTCGACACGTGGCGGGTTATGCAGATGGTGCCGGCCCACGCGCAAGATCGTGGCGTGGGCGAAGGCCAACACGCACACGGCTCACGGTGCACAGGTTTCAAAGATGATCTTGCGGGCCCACACGTCAGCCTCAGATTTCAAAAAAAATCGGTTAAACCAATTACTTAACCGCAGATGGGCCCACATGTCAGGGAGACTGAGCGGTGCTTAGCGCTAATTAAACAGGTTTAATCCTTAAGCAGCACAGTGATCACTTGACAAAACCGGCTCTGATGCCTTGCCGTCCAAACAACGCGTGAGAGGAGAGTCGGGGTGGCGCTCGTCAGCCGCCGGAGGAGGGCGGCGCGCCGCGAACACCAAAATGGGTTCCTTAAGGCGAGGCGGTCCCGGTGATGATGGCGGCCGAGGACGACCGAGCGTGGCCAAGGCGCTTCAGCGGCGGCGGAGCTCGGCCGAGGCGAAGAAGAAAGTCTGGCGCTTCTTTGGGCCCTGGGAAGCACGGGTCGGTGAGGTCCTTGAAGCTCACCGCCAACAATGGCGGCGGAGCTGGCCGGTCTTGAGGAGATCGTGGCGGAGAGAGAGGCGGCCGAGCGGGAAGATGAAGCCGATCCGAGCTACTGGGTCCGGGGCTTGGGCTTGGAGGGTGTGCTCTGGGAGGTGGTGGCGCACGGTGATTTGGGGTGGCGGCGCGGAGCTCGCCGGAGGAGGGGACCGGTGGTGGAGTGGTTCTACAAGCAGGGAGAACTCGGCAATTTCAATGGTGCTACGGAGCGAAGGGGCGAAGTAGGGGTGGAGGGCTCCTCTAGGTCTTTATAGCGGCGGAAGGGGGAAGAGAGTGCGGGAGGGGGCCCGGCGACGGAGTCCCGAGAAGGCGGCATGGGCTCCTGCAGCCTGGAGGAGCAGGGAGCAGGGCATGGGCGCGGGATGGGGTGGCAGGGATGGCGGTCTGCATGAGGCCGGTGGCGCGGGCCTGGCCCATGGAGGTGACGGGCCGGTGGAAGCATTCTGGAGAGAGAGAAGGTCGCAGGCATGGGGGGTAGAAGAAGGAGAAGCCGGAGAGAGGGCTCGGGCCGGGCGCTGAGCGAGAAAAGAAGAGTCGGTGGCATGCTGGTGGAGCCGCCAGCAAAGGAGGAGAGGGGCGGGCCAGAGGTGCAGACGGCCGGGGAGGAGAGCAGCCGGTCGGGGTGAGGAGCCATTTGTGGGAGGGACGGGCCGAGCCCAAGGAGCAAAATGGGAATGGCTAAAATGGGTTAAGGCTCCAAAACCGAAAAGGGAGCTACAAGTTTGAATTCGAAATTTTGAAAACACAGAAAGATTTGAAACACAAACCCGAGCTTAACAAGAAGTTTGAAATCCTTCGAAAATATTACAAATTGAAATCGCGAATTGAAAATAAGGGTTAAATAGTAAACACTATTCAATAACCGAAAAACGGGGTGTTACATAACGCTCTACGCTCCGGCCGTGCCCACACGTCGGTGTGCAGCGGAGGCGGCACGAGTAGGCGCAGGATGAGGTGGGTTTTTGTCTGCACGCACGTTCCGGATCTCGAAGTACCCCAATGAGGCGGCGGCAGCTCGAGGTAGGAGGAGGAGGAGGACGACGACGACGACCCGGACGCCCCCCCGACAAGGCACGTGCGAGCGCGAGGCCCCTCCACCCATGTGTGTTGCTCCCGTTTATTTGTTGGGCCTACTCTGCTACTAGTACGCCAGCCAACGCCCTATGTGTGTAGTGGTAGTAGTACATCTGTACACGCTTGCAACTAACCCATTCCTCCATTCCAACCCCATCCGCCATGGCACGATGACGGCGATGGCAACACCTCACAGTTGACACCGTTCTTGAGATGAGAAAATTATCCATGCACGCTCTGCTTGTGCCTAGCTGTGACTGTGAGTGACTCGTGTGGCTTTAGAAATGGTGGTACGTGTGTGATATCTTTTTTGTTTCGTGCTGGCGAGAGAACGGCGTAAAGGATGGTTGCAGCACCCGTACGGCTCTCCAAAAGCAAATCTAGCGCCATGGAAAGCTCTTTACTAGAAGAATTATTAAGAGCAAGTGTGTAACTCTCGCATCAATACATGCACTGTGGTGTGGCATTACTAAGTGGATACGTACGTTGCTGTGAAAACAAGCAGCAGTATATAGCGTAGAACCTCTTATTGCAAGTTTGCAGCAGCAGCAGTGCAAGCTTATACCTGGAGACACCATGCGCACAAAAATAGCATCATGTAGTAGTATTTTGCTTCGCGAAACAATTTTCAACTGCACCACGCTGATGTTCTAGTTGATGTGACCAGTGGCAACTACCAGCACCTCCGAGCACACGTACACTGCCTATACATTATACAGAACACACGCAAAAACGAAGGAAAAAAGAAGTAGAAGACTCGCATGCAGAAGGAACGAATGCTGCTAATTATAATTAATTAACAGGGACTAGCAAGAACTCTTATTAAGCTCTTCATTCGCTCTCTGTTTTTATCTTCTTTTTTTGGAGTGCTTTTCTGTTCTTTACCGGGAGAAGACGGGATTGAGGGTCTTGGTGAACCCGTGGAACGCGCCGTAGCCGCGGGAGCTGAAGCCGAGACAGCCGAGGAGGCCCTGCCGGTACGGCAGGAACGTCCGGCGCCGCATCTCCTCCGCCTGCGCCCTGTTCGGCGCCGCGTAGAGCCTCTCGTGCGCCGCCGCCACCGTCGTCGAGCGCCGCCGACCCTTACCCCTTCCCCGAGGCCGTGTCGTCAGGGCTTCGTCACCCCCACCGGCGCCACTGCTGTCAGACGCCGCCGCCGCCGCCGGTGGCGATGGTGGCCTCGCCTCTCGGAGCTTTGTGGCGAGCTTGTCCCTCGACGCCCACGAGGGCGAGAACGGCCACGCTCTTTCCGGCTTGGCGGCAGCCGCGGGAGCGTCGTGTGCGTGGGCGCTGCCGGGCTCGCTCTTGCTGCGGTGGAGGAGGAGCATGTCCTTGAGGAACACCCACCGCCGGGACCCGCGGACGGACGACGATGAGGACGAGGACGACGATGTCGAGGAGGACGAGGACGAGCGCGACGAGGCGGTGACCGGCGGCGCGGCCTCCTGCGCCCCAGCCGAGTGGGAGACCGAACCAAGATCAGGCGCGGGGACGAGCGCATTGAGCAGCTTCAACCGCGGGGATGCGCTGCGGAGCGGGGACAAGGACCGGGCACGGCGGTGCACGGAGCCGCTCCGGAGCGTGAGCTCGCGGCCGCGTGCCGGCACGGGGCGGCGATCTCCGTCGTCGTCGTCGCTGCCGGGGTCGAGATCTGGGAGTGGGGGCAGGGTGAGCGGCCGGATCTGGCCGTTGTGGAAGAGCTCGTCGGCCGAGATCATGGGCCCGCCGGGTCCTCCGAACTCGAACTCCGCATCCCCACGCCACCGTACCCCGCGCCGGACACGGGACCAGATGCACCGGACGAGGACGATAGCAGAAGGTGGTGGATGGGGCTGGCCGGCGCGCTGAAGAAGTAGCCGCCACCGCCGCCGCAGATGGCGGGAGAGCGGCCGGGGCTGGAGGGCGCGCTGGCGAAGGGGGTGGAGCAGGTGCTGTCGATGTCGTCGTCCATGGCGCGGGCTCGTCCTAGTAGCTCGCTTGTTTCTTGGGAGGTTTGATTGGGCTGTGGTGGCGGCGGTGGAAGAGGAATGTGGTGTTGGGGAATATGGAGGGAGATGAGAGGTTATAAATGGAGGGAGAAGGAGAAGGGAAGCGGGCGGTGGTAACTGTCCGGTACTGTGATGGTTGGATGATGATGGGATGGGGTCAGCGGCTTGGCCTCCTTGGATTGGGTTTATTTACTGCTTGCTCGAGTTACCTCAACTTGGGCGGTGTGCCAGTACTGCTTGGGCTTGGCTACTCGTTTTCTATAAACTATTTTCCTGGACTGGGGTGGCGATGTGATCATGTGATGCCTGCTTCGATACTGCATTGTTTTTTTTTTTCTGTTGTTGCGAGGGATGGTGCCTACATTGTTTTGTTTCTGCAAAACGGCAAAAGTACGTACTCTAATTAAGGGGAGACTTCATATTAGTCTAAGTAAATAGTAAGGGTTTGCCAGCAATTGATTTTTCAAAAAAATTCTGATTTTGCAGCCTTTGGATAAATTAAAAATGCTACTCTCGTCCTCCTCCGCCTCTCTACAGTCACCTCTTCGCCGTTGCTAGTCTAACGACTATCTCTCTCGCTAGTCGCTAGCTATGTGCCACCACCGTCGAGCACATCCTACCTTAGAACCTAACTTGATCGCCTTGCATGCTTGTCGTCCCACCCTTCAATCGCCCTCCCCCGATTTGGTGGCTCCACCATCACCCCACCAAAATTATGCTTAAGGCCCAGCGAATCTGAACCCAAACCGCCACCATTAGAGAGGAGATTGATGTCGCTGAGGATACTGAAACACTAATCATGACATTGATATACTATCTCTGATTCTAAATATAAATCGTTTTGAGCATTGATTAGGTCTCTAAGGTGACACTTTGACCATCAATTTCTATGAAAATACCACTACTATAAAACATGCTATACTAGACACCCCATCACATACGGTTCTTCGTTAACCGTCTTTGATTCTATGTGTTATCACAGACGATTCGTATAAAGAACCGTATGTGATTCTATGTGTTATCACAGACGGTTCGTATAAAGAACCGTCTGTGATACCTATTTATCACAGACGGTTCTTTACAAGAACCGTTTGTAATGTACAACCACTATAAATAGATGATCCCGATAGGCCCCCTTTCCATTCCATTTGAGGCGTCGCCACCCTGCTGCTGCTGCTGCCTCCTCCCCATTGGCCACCCTACTGCTGCTGCTGCCTCCTCCCCCGTTGCGCCACCCTGCTGCTGCTGCCTCCTTCCATGCACATTGCTGCTCATTCTGTTTTGAGCTGTTACCCCTGCCTCCTCCCCCCCATTGCGGCGGCACCTCTGCTGCCTCCTCCCACATTGCGCCACCTTGGAGAGAAGGGTAATGATCTGTAACCCTTTATTTTTATTCTAGACTAATCACTAATGTGTAATGATTTGTAACCCTTTATATTTGCTCTAGAATAATCACTAATGTGTTTGGTCATTATGAAGGGTACTTGCGGTTTATTAATATAATTTAACACTAATTAATTTGTTACATGCGTATACGTGTAGATGGACCGAAACTGGATGTACATTGAGAACCGTGTGAGTGAAGAGTATATTAATGGCATGTTTGCTTTTAGAAGAGCCGCCGAGCAGGATATGTTGAAGAAAGGGATAAAATTTATGTACTCTCCATGCATTGATTGCGGTAATATGAAAATATTTAACAACCCGGCGCAGATCGAAGCTCACTTAATACGAAGGGGTTTCAAAAAAGGATACACATGTTGGAGCAGTCACGGTGAAGAGCAGATTATACCTGAAGTCAGTAATGACGACATCGTCGAGGAAGTCAACGATATGAAGGGTATGGAATGTGCTTTTGATGAGGACAGGTCGCATGATGACAATCTGGATCAGATGCTACGCGATGCAGAAGGGAACTACGGTGAGAGAGAGTTTTGTAGATTCGAGGGCTTAATGGAGGACTCGGGGAAACCTTTGTTCCCTGGCTGCAAGTCGGAATACACAAGGTTGTCAACCGTGCTTGAACCGCTGAAATTGAAGGCAAGCAATGGTTGGTCCGACAAGAGTTTTACGGCATTGTTAGGTCTCTTAGCTAACATCCTTCCGAGGGAAACGTGTTGCCCAGCACGACCTACCAAGTTAAGAAGGTTCTTTGTCCATTGGGAATGGAAGTAGAAAGAATACATGCATGTCCGAACGATTGTATCCTTTACCGTAAAGAGTATGCAGACATGCATGTATGTCCCGTGTGCAAAGCATCCCGATACAAGCGTAAGAATACTGCTAAAGCGAAGTAAGAACCTCCTGCTAAGATGTTGTGGTATCTGCATGTGATCCCATGTTTGAAGCGTTTATTTGCGAACCAAAAGGAGGCAAGATTGATGCGTTGGCACTCAGAGGAGCGTAAGAAAGATGGGAAGCTCGGACACCTGCTGATTACGCGATGGAGAAACTTGATCGGAGCTTGAAGAGTTCGGTCGGAGCGAGGAACATAAGGTTAGGGTTGAGTACGGACGGAATGAATCCTTTCGGTAACATGAGCGTGACATAGCTTTGGCCGGTGAATCTATGTATGTACAACCATCCTCCTTGGGCGTGTATGAAGCGGAAATACATTTTGATGTCACTACTTATCCAAGGGCGAAGCAACACAGGAGCGATATTGATGTGTACCTAGCACCATTCTTTGGAAGATCTTGTGACACTTTGGAACGAAGGGGTACAAGTATGGGATGCGTACAAACAAGTGAACTTCACTTTATGCGCCATGTTATTCTGCACCATCAATGATTTTCCTGCCCTAGGTAACCTATCGGGTTGATAAAAAGGAGCCAAAGCCTGTCCGCACTCCTTAGATGGTACCGAGAGTGTGTGGCTGAACAACTCGCGTAAAACTGTGTATATGTGTCCGCATAGATGCATTTCACGAGGGGTTCAATACCGCGGGGGCACGCGGGTTGAACTCGTACTATGGGTTCGTAGAGGAGATTTGGGAGCTCGACTATGTACTTTTCGAGATCCCCCTGTTTCGATGTCATTTGGTTAAACTTCCGCAGGGTGTGAAGGTCGACAAATACGACGTCACTACTGTGGACCCCAAACGTGTCAGATACAAGGACGAACCATTCGTACTCGCTAAGCAAGTTGTTCAAGTTTTTTTTTATGTAACAGACCCAGCAAATAAGAACTGCTACGTAGTTCTTCATGGGGAAAGAAGGATTGTTGGAGTTGAGAATGTCGTGGATGAGAAAGAGTACAATCAATTTGACGAGTTGCCTCCTTTTGGAGACGGCATCAGACTGGAGGAAGAACCCAGTGAGGAAGCTAGCTATATGCGCTTCGATCATCATGAAGGACTATATTTCAATTAAGGATGTATTCCATTGTAATTTGATGTTAACATGTGTTATGCACTTGTCATTTCTAATGTTGATGTTAATGCGGACTTGTTAGAGTTATCAACTTGTTGAAAATATCATCTTTGAAACTTTGTTGGAAATGCACACAAATGGGCAAATGTGTTTTGTCATTTGAGCAAAGTTAAAAGTGCATTGCTTCTGTGGCCTGGCGGTCTGACCGGTGCTAAATCGGTCAGACTACCATGTGTCAAGTGATCGGACCAAGCCACACTTCAAGATCGAGGCCCGATTTGGCGTGATCGGAAGCAATTAGTTGTGTTTCAAATGTATGAAAATGAGGATAAATTAAAACTTTTGGATGCATCCTTGTTGTCATTTGAATTCTCTAGAATTTATCTCCTTGAAATGTGGACTTCAAATTCAATTAAGGTTATTGACTCGAAGTGTTGCAATTCAAGGTCTTCTAGTCAAACCTTGTGATCATCCTCGGAAAATATTTTTCCTAAATTCTTGATCATCTGGGTAACCTCCCTGAGAAATTTTATAATTTTTAGAAATTATTTGCTATTTCTTAAGGGCTGGTCAAACCTGTTGTCTCTCTGGTCAAACCTTCTGTCCAGCAGCTTGTGAATATTCTAGCGGGCAATGCATTGCATGAGAAATTTTGGGAAATTCATACAAGGTTGATCTTGAAGTCAGGATCACTCAGTAAAAATTTTAGAATTTTTGGAGCTGTGGAGCTACCTCTGGAAATTCTCAAATCATCTCAGACTTTCAATTCAAAATCTAGAATCGCTGTTCCTCGGGCTCGAACCCGAGTCAGACTTCAAACCGAATCTTGCGGTTCAGCTCAACCGCCTAACCACGTCATGTGTGAGCCGTCCGATGGAGATCCTCCGGACCAGATCTTGTACCCGTTCGGACCACTCGGGCCTTTCCGCTCCTGGATCCGAGCCGTCCGATTTGGAGATCACGACCTGGATTGAGTGGCTGATCGACCGGTCGATCGCCCTTTTCACTTGAACTGTCCGATTTGGAGATCAACGGCCTAGATTGAGTGGCCGATCGGAACGGCCGATCGCCCGTTCACTTGAACCGTTCGATCTCGATTACTCACAAAGACAGATTCGCACGCAAAGACGAGCGGTTCTTTCTTTATCGAACCGTCAGGACTACTCACATCACAGACGACTCCATTAAAGAACCGTCTGTGATGTTTAGGGTTATCACAGACGGTTCTTTAATAGAACCGTCTGTGATAAATCATCACAGACGGTCTATTAAAGAACCGTATGTGATGTTATAGTTATCACATACGGTTCTTTCATAGAACCGTCTGTGATAAATCATCACAGACAGTTCTATTAAAGAACCGTCTGTGATGTTAGTCTATATAAGTGCTCCGCTCGAATGGTTGTGCAGTTGCCCTAGTTCTTAACACTTCCCAGAATCGCCCAACGCCGCCTCCCCCAATCCGGCACCACCCAACGCCACCTCCCCCGTTCCGGCCACCGATGCTCCTCTGGCCGATTCGGTGCTGCCGGAAGCTTCACCCCACTGCCCTCGACCATCCCCGCAAGCCGGCCAACGCTCCCCACCACTGTGGGCCTCCACCGCCGTGGGCCTCCCCTCCGACAAGGAGCTCGGTGTCCTCACCGACTGGGAGACCAAGTTCCAGGCAAAGTACCCGTCGTTGCCCGCCTCGCCGACTCCGCCTGAACTCAACCCCCAACCCCAACCCCCCACCACCAGTCCACCATCACTGTCCTCTTCCGCGGGCTAAGTATTGATGTATCCTCTTGTGTGCTCTACCATATCTCCGTATGTATCCTGAAACTCGCTACATAAACTGGTGTCAGGGTGTGTGCTTAATTGCTTACTGGCTGCTTAATTATAACTACTAAATAATCTGAATGGAAAGACTCTTGGGTTGTTTTAAGTATTGATCTGGGTGGTCTTTATAATTGCCACTTTATTTCAGATGCAATAGGTTGTTCTAAGGTTTGATTTAAGTTTTTCTATCTGAAAGCAATGTGCTGAATGTCCAACCATAGGTTCAGTTGATTGTGTTTTTCTTGACATGTTAAGACATTAGTTGTCAACGTCACATAGGCATATCAAAATAGTTTCCAGGCTGGTGATTTAGGGGAAAGCAGATTCTTTTCTTGAGGTTTTCTGTGGTAGTCAATGGATGGATGGCAATAGTGGGATTGCTTATGGTGGATGGTTGGAGTGTTCTAACTTTAACAAGTTCTTGTTGTGTCAGTCTTTGGATAATTCATTGTAACCATGAACATGGACATCCATTCAGTTGTTACACTTTGCAGTTTCTGAAGTTGTCTTGGGCAATTGATTCTTGGAACATAGATACATAGGTAGCCATTGATATGATATGCTATCGTTGATATATTCGATGATTATTACTTGTGTGACTTCTTTACTTTGAAAGATTGTGAGGATTCTTGTATGCGTCTTAGCTGTGTAATATCTGATAGCGATACACAGATATGAATGGCATCATATTATTATATTTACAAGGCATATTATTATATTTACAACGTTGAGAAGTAGATGAATAAACGAGTTTAGTTGCTGAACGTTCTTTTGGATGTTCTGATTAGGGGTAAAATTTGTTAGTGTGGTTTGGGGGTTGTGTTTCCTTTTGTTTTAGTGTGTAGGGCTGATATCCCCAGGAGTTTCCTGTATCGAGGGCAATTTCATATATTTTATGTACTACGTATCATATATTTAGGTTCAATGGGTAACTTATATTTGATTATGTAATCATTGTGTACGTAACTTAAATAGATGGCAGAGGCACCGTCTTCGCCGCCGTCAGCGACGTCACCAAATGCGTCTGGATCTCCGATCAAGGTGGTACGCAGGCGAGAAGGCAGAGGAATCTCCAAATTGCCCTCGGGCCGCATGGCGATCACGGAGGTCGATGGCGTCGGGATCGTGAGTCCCAAGAAAGCGGTGCGAGATTCCGGACCGTCTGCGGGTACTTGCAAGGGAACGGGTCCCCATTACCACCCCAACCTGGAAGTCTCTGACGAATGTACAGAGAGACAAGTTGTGGACTGAACTTTCTGCCTCGTTCACTTTCCCTGAAGCAGACCAGGCACACGTGCGATGGCATGCGCTGCTGGCGATGTCCCACGCGTAGAGGACCTTCAAGAGCCTGCTTGTCACGCAGTACGTGAACACGGGTCAGACGCCCTTCACGACGTATCAATTTTTTGTCGCGGGGTACATGGGACGCCTTCGTGCAGATACAGACGACAACCGAATTTCAGGAGCAAAGTGCGGCGCACAGAGCTATCCAGGCACAAAACACTCACCCCCACAGAGTCGGCACCGCTGGGTACATGGGTAAAGCCACGCAGTGGGTGGCGGAGGACGAGACTGCTGCACGACAGTTTGCTGAGATCTCAGACGAGCGCGCTCGAGCCTGGTTAAGAGCGAGGGCATCAGCCACGTCTTCGGGTAGCATCTCTTTCACAAACCCGGCAGACGAGACAGTGTCTCAACGCCTGGTAAATTTCTCGAACCACTTAATTGTTAATAAGTCCATAACTTCATGGTGTCTACAATAACATGATGTCCTCTTGCAGGAAGCATTGACTTCCTCATCTTCCCAATGTTCCTTCGAAATAGACAGGGAGAAGGATGTACTGTCTACGGCCTTGGGAAACAAGGAGCACCCGGGTCGCACGCGAGGCGTTAGGGTTTATGTACCTTGGAGGGATGGATTCCCACACAACTCCGACATGTATAGGAGTAGGAAGAGATCCAAGGGCCAGTACGATGCTCGGTTGAAACATATGATTGTTGAAAATTTTAAGAACAAATAACAAACTTGCAGAACCAAGTAAATCAACTCATGCAGGCGCAAGGCGCCCCTGTTAATTTGGGAGCAAGTCCTCCTCGACATCGGAGTAGCGTCGCGTCCACACATAATTCTGGACATGACGACGTGCAATTACCGATCGACGACATCGAGGTAATGTACATCTCTCGAGTGCTCCAAAGATAGACCTATAGAACGCCTTAGCTAATTGTGTACCGTTTTGTAGGAGCTGACACCCTGCAAGCTCCAAGTGAGGATGGTTGGGTCGATTCCTATTGAGGCTGGGCGGGGTATGGTGTATCCATACCAGGAAGGGGCAGTGCAGCACGGTGCCCAGCTGGCGCATGGTTACGCTAGAGTGCAGGTGGACATGGTACATGATAATTTCATGGCCATCCCGCTGAAGATTCCCCCAAACGAAGAAATCAGAACACTAGGGGATGCCACGCACACTTTTATCCAGTGGCCCAAGAAGGACATCGCACTGGACCCTTCAGTGATGTGATAACGACAGGACCCTGTCTCTCCAATAGGACCCTCGATGAGTCCGCCTCAACCAAAGATTTAGAAGGCCGCCACATCGCTTCCCGTCGAGAAGACGGCGAAGGGACAAGACAAGTGTGTCACCATATCGGTCCCTGAGGCGTCTCACGGGAAGACGTCCCTCAGCCACCTCATTAAGGAGAAATCAAAATCGAAGAACATTAAGGCACCTCTCAAACCCGTGAAATACTCCATCGAAAGTGCGTTGGTCTCCGGCGCAGAAATAAAGAGCTTAGTAGTAGCTTGTCAAGCTTTGCATGATTGGTACTTGCGCAAGACCCGAGAGAAGGGGGGGGGTCATACTGGAATCACCATCAGATACGGGAGGGAGCATTTTCTCCACGAGCCTGGCCACTTCGTCGTGGGCTTCGAAGACTTATTTGACCTATACAACCTAACTGCCCTCGACGCCTCACTTCTACGATGCTGGACACTGTAAGTGTGTACAATCAATTTCTACCCTCACGTGATACCGATAAATATGATAACTCATTGCTTATGTACAGATACATTATCAAATGTTCCCGTCGAATCAAAGAACCGGTGGGTTTCCTCGACCCACACGTGGTCTCTGAGCAAACAATCAACCAAGTCGCATCCTATGTCGAGAATTGCACAAAAATGGGATTGCTTGCTCTGGACGACAAGGACTACATAATGGTGCCCTACAACCAGAAGTAAGTGCTTCAATTTTTGCTATACAAATTACGTTTCAACATAGGTTTATGACTATAGCGACATACACGAGTAGGTTCCACTGGATTCTTATGTCAAAGAGGAACATGGTATTGTACCTTGATTCTCTACTCAATAAAATTCATGACTTCACCTTTCTTAAAGGAATACTCGACAAGTATGTTCGTTTCCTTCGCACATAACTCTATTGTAGTCTTCCTTCGTTTGAAATAGACGAGGATAACTTTTTTGAATCATGTAGGGCGTTCATCGGCTATGTTGCCGAGGGAGGTTTATACAAGGGAACGAGCGCCACACTGACTCACAGTATGCGATTTTCGGTACGTGCTACAACACAATAATCATATATCATACTCCGTAATATTATGTCTCGAACTGACTGTACATATATATGTAATTCTATTTTTGCAGTGCCGCCAGCAAAAATGAGATCACCTATGCACATTCTACGTATGCCATCATATGCAGCTATTGATTGCTTCTAGGGACGACGATCCCTGTGTTTGTCAATCTCGTAATAATTATTTCGTAATTACAAATTTAAATATATATGCTTACTACTTTACTCCTGCTAGCGACAGAGCTTGAACATAGAGTTAAATGCACTCGAGATGGACCATGTCACGCACGTTCGAGGGGAGCTCTACGGCTTCATCAAGGCAGACATAGTTAACACCACCGGAGAGTTTCACGCCGTCGACGCCGATGAACGACCTCGAAACAATTGATTCAATATTTTAATTCACTTTGACTGGTTGTAATTCAATTTGTAACTCTAGCGACAATATATACTTGAAACATTCTTTTGTAATTGATTTTGAGTTAAATGATCACTTTGAGTTGTCAACAATTATATGTGATATGTTTCTGCTTGCTAGTTTTCAGAGGGCATGGCTAGCAATTCCTGAGGCTGGCTAAAAATACAATAAAAATTAATTAGGTCTAAAGACTTATCACAGACGGTTCCAACCACAAACCGTCTGTGTAGTATCACAGACGGTTCGTGGTTGGAACCGTCTGTGATAACCGCCTGTTATCATAGACATAAAATTTCAGACGGTTCAAAAATCGTCCGTGATGACTGTTACGAACTGTCTGTGATGAGCTTTTCTGTAGTATTTTACGATGTTTCAAATAAAACTAATTATATATTATGAAATTATTTATGTTGTCAATCTTGGTACTTCTTTATATACTGATGATCAAAACTAAAAATATTTGACTGGTGCAGATTCTAAAATGAATTACATTTGGAATTAGAGGTAGTAAAAGCAAAAGTTTTAAATTGAAAAAGGTGATGTATAATTATCAAATCCCTATAAATAATTGAGATGTGATTAGGGGATTTTGCATTTTATTTTGAAGGTTAGAACACAAGGCATCTCGAAATGAGGGGGAATACCACTCGTGCTTTCGATGATTTTGACTAGGTTGCACCTACATTGCATTAGTGGCTTAGTGCCTACACCTGGATGTTGGGCCTAGAAGTTGGAATAGTCTGAGGAGGTGTTTGGTTAGAAAGTTGGCTCTAGCTCTAAGAATGAGAATGATCTTTGCATACTACTCTTGTTTTTTGTAACATCCTAATTTTGAGTTTGTATTTGAAATATATATAAAGAGGTGAACTTTTAAAAACTTTTGAGCATCCATTTGATTTTGGGAGCATTTGCATAAATTGTTGCATTTGAAAATTTTGAATCAAAGTGAAACATACAACTCAAATTGAAGCTCCAAAAGAAAACAGTATTAAATAATTGTGATCATCCTTGGGAAATAATTTATTTAAATTTAAAATATTTACCATGAATAAATATAATTTTTCCCAAATTTTTAGAAACCAAATCAACCCTAAGAAAATTCAAAACCCATTTTCAATAACCCTTGCGGTTAAAGAATTAAAAATAAGAAAATAAAACATGAAAAATGAGGTTATAAAATTAATTTCAGTTCTAGGTTATCACAGGAATCTCTCTGATAAATTTTAGAATTTGTAAATTTTATTTGCTATTTTAAAGTTGCCAGTCAAAGTAGTGGAGTGGAAGTTAAATATCTAAAACAGAGACTTGGAAATAATTTTACAGGAAAATGCACTTCATGAAAAATCCTGGAAAATTACTTAATAATATCCTTAGTGTCAGGAATCTCCCATAAAATTTTGTAATTTTTGGAGCAAATCTTCCTTGTCCAAAATTTCTCTAAAGTCTCAGCCTTTTTGAATTCGAGTCAGTCAAACCTCTCGCTGACAGGCGCTCAGCTCTCGCACGCCACGCGGAGCATGCGCCAGAGCAAGCTCCGTCCATGCACCTCACGTCGTGATGCCACCATCCTCGTGAGCCAATCGACAGCTTCGCCTACTCACGCCGCTTCCTTCCTGGCCGTTGGAGCACTATTTCCCGCTCTCTCACGCCTGGTAGAGCTCACTTTCCCTTTCCGTAGCAGAGGGAAAGGAGGCGATCTCTTGCAACTCTCTTAGGTAGGTTTCCCTCCTTCTTTGCCCTCTCCATCGACCTTCCTCGCCGCTCTCATCCGCTAATGCGAGCCCTTGCTTCTGCATTTAGCGCCCGGAACGAGGTGTTCATCTTCGGAGCCGGTGGCCAAGCAGAGAGCCGCGGCGTGTCAACATTCGCTCCGGTGAGCCATTCTGCTTCTTTGGTGCGTCAGCACGTGTTCCACGGTAAGAGGAAGCGATCCCCTCAAATGATTTTGGTTTCCATTCACAAGAACCAGTGGATCTAGGATTCCTCCATTTTCCGGCCGTGAACGCCCCTTTCGTCTCCAACTCCGGCAAGATGGGCCATGTTCAAATTAGTTGATCTGGAACCATCTCCTCTCCCCACTGGTTCTTTTCCCGCATCTCATTGTGTCTCCTTTTGCTCAGGGCAAGCTCTCCTCGTCAACATCATCGTCGCCGCCTTGGTTCCTCGACGCTGGCACAACTCCGATCAGCTGGTCCTCTGCACGACACTACGGTAGGTTCACTGGAACTCCTAGGTAGTTATGTGTGCGTTAGCTAGCAATAAGCATTGTCGTAGCGTAGTGGCCATGTTGGTCGTAGGGGCACCACCGCTCCTCTTCGGCATGCCGCCGCGTCGGACCTCCTTCGACGATGCTCCAACCGCCCATAGCTTCGCCTTGACACCAGCTTTCCATTTTTCCAATTAGCCGGCGCCGCCATGGCTTGAGTCGCCGGCGATAGCCGCGGGAAACTCGCGGCCTCGCCCACCTCTGTGTTGGAAGTTCCGACTGGAACTGTAGCGCCAGGATTAGAGCAAATCCCGATCAAATTAGTTAAATCCTTGATTAACTATTGAATTAATGATTGGTTGTGTCTATGGCAAGCGGGCCCCATGAACAGAAAACCCCGCATTTCAATGCTTAATATTCTTGGCGGGTCGCCGACAAGTGGGACCGAGGCCTTAAGTGCACAGCGCACCATGGTCCATGGACCCGTGGACCGAGTGCATGGATAGTCCATGCACTATTATGTGAACCGAGAGTATGACAGGTGGACCCCATCAGCGTGGCACCGGATGGGGAGTTTGCCGGGTTGGACTAGACAAGTGGAGGGGAAGCGGCTGCAGGAGCAAGGGTCGAGTGAGCAAGACCTGAATAGAGGTCCCTACACCTTGATATTGGGAAAGAAGTCGTGTGCGCTGGGAACGGGGAAGAAGTCGGGAGGCCGGAGAGTGGATGAGGATGCCGGGAAAGAAATCGTGGAGGTCAGGGAGAAGACGAGGACGCCGGGAAGGGAGAGGTCACTACTGGGGAGGGACGTGACGCCCTAGTCCACCGCCTACAGCTACCAATCGTCATCGTCTCTCCTCTCCTCTCTAGGGTTTTTTGTGAGACATGAATTAGGGATCGGAAGAAGACACATGCGAAGGGGATCTTTGAAGAGGGTGCGAAGGGGTGTAGTGGAGTGGAAAATTGCACGTAATTTCCATCAACTGCTAGGGGTATTTCATTTCGTTGGCCCAGAGTTCCTGAAAATTGTACTAGGCGCTGCTCCACTCCCGGTTGCTCCAATTTTGAAAATTTTATGAAGTTACCCCGCTTGGCACGGCTCCACGTACTCTAAGGCCCTATTTGGTATGGCTCCAACTCCCAGCTTCTTAGTTGGAGTAGGTGGAGCTGTGCCAAACGGGCTAACTCCACAAAACTGTTGGAGTTGAAGCAACCTGGAGTGGAGCAGCCCTCTAGTACAATTTGTAGGAGTAGATAAAACCTTGCTCCAAGTAGGGAGCCGTGGACCAGTAAAACAAAATACCCTGATAAGTTAATAGTATTTACCCATAAATTACCACTCAACTACCCCACCCAAACCCGCAGCCCCCTCCCTTCCTGAACCATCCCCCCCGCCCCCACCCATTCCTCCTCCCCGCGGCGGCCGACCGCGCCAGCGCCTGCACCCCCTTCGCCTTCCTCCCCGAAGCCTCCGCCCTCCACCCCTTCGCCTCCCTCCCCGACGCCTCTGCCCCCACCCCTTCCTTCGCCTCCCCACAGCGGCCAACCTAGCAAGCGCCTGCACCCCCTTCGCCTCCCTCCCAGACGACTCCACCCTCCACCCCTTCGCCTCTGTCCCCGACGTCTCCACCCCACCCCTTTCTCCGCCTCCCCACGACGGCCGACCTCACCCGCGCCTGCACCCCCTCCACCTCCATCCCCGACACCTCTGCCCTCCACCCCTTCGCCTCCGTCCCCACCCCTTTGCCTCCTTCCCTGACGCCTCCGGCCCCACCCCTTCCTCCGCCTTCCCACAGCAGTTGACCTCACCCGCGCCTGCACCCCTTTCACCTCCCTCCCCGACGTCTCCGCCCTCCACCCCTTCGCCTCCACCCCCCACACGTTCGGCCGAGCTGACTTTGACAGCTTCGTTCGACAGCCAAAGCCGGCGCCGAGCGTCTCGCGTTAGAGGCCTGCCAGGCCGCGCGGCGACTCGATGAAAGGTTCTCCATCTCGCGATGCCTAGCCGATGCTGTCCGCGCCACCCGCGCCGTGGAGCCTGGCACAGCACACAACCTCGTTGTTCATGAATAATCACTGATTTTATAGTATTGTTAGATTAATGTGATGTTCAATTTTCTTGGTCCCTGCTGGTGGCATACTAGTTTGACTAGTTTACATTTCCCACTCTTCATATGTTTCTGTCATATTCATTCAAATTGTTTACTGTGATTTATTTTTGAATTGAGATGAACACTTTTCTCTGAACATTCTGCTTGTAAACTCTCGAGATTATTATTTTCATCCTTCTCTATTTTTGGATGAATTATAAGTCATGTCCTTTTTAAGTACAATGTTTAACTAAATCATAGATTTGTAGATATATTTGTTTTATTATGGATTAATGACTAAGTTTCTTACCATGACAAGGGCAAAGTAAATTTATTTATGATTGGTTAGATAGGCCGACCTTGGTTTCTGAAACTTATTTTTGCTATGATTAACATCTGATCGTGCTACTTATACTTTTCATGGCTTCTTTGTAGTCAAGGAGACACTTTGCACCGAATTATATTGGCAGCGGGAATTGTATCCGGCTTTGCGATTTTGTCATTGCGGTCTATGGTTCAAATGGTATAAGAAATGGCTCTTACACTGTTTCGTCTTCTTCTATTGGGAGAGCCGCCATTGGTGTTGATGTTGCTTTGTAGCAACTTGAACTGTTAAATGTAATAAAATTCACTTGTATGAATGTTTTCTGAGGATATCCTCTAGTGTTGAATCCTCCAAAATTGTACCCCAATTGTGTTAGATTGTTGAATAAAATAGTACCAGGTTTCATCTTGTATAAATATTTCCTAAGAAAATTATTCAACGCCAATATGTTGAGTTCAATGCAAAGCACATTGTTCAATGCTAATATGTTGCTCGAATTGTTGAATGCAAAATTAACTTGTCTGAAAGTTTTCTATGAAAATCTTGTAAATTGGTTATTGAAGATTCAATGTAATGCATATTGTTTAATAGAAATGGGAAGTGGCAGACTCAACATGACAAAAAAACTGGAGTAAAAAATTCGAATGTAGGCGAAAAAAGTAAAAAACTAGAGTAAAAATTCCGAATGAAAATGCAAATTGGAGTAAAAAATTTGAGTGTAGGTGAAAAAGATGGCACAAAATGACTAAACATGACAAAAAAAAAAAGCAAAAGCACAATATAACTGAAATCAACTTATTAAACTGTTAAAAGTTAAGCAATACGAGAAAAGATTATAAGTCACAAAACAAAAGTAGTACAGTCTTTTTACAAATATCATTCTTATTCCTGGAGTAGAATCCAACTTTTTAACCAAACACCTCCTCAGATCGCTCTAACTTCTCATATGAGTGGATCCAAGAGTGAAGCTGGAGATGAAGCTGCAAAAATTTAGAACAAAACTATACTAAACAGAATCTAAGTATGAAGCTGGGAGTATGAGTCATACCAAACATACTACCATAACTCAATGTTAAAATATTGCAGATGTGCATGGTAAAAGATCACTGAACAGTCAATGTTAGTAATATCATGGCACACTAAAGCCTAGTGGTTTCAGGATCAAACGGAAAAAACATCGCATGATGCAACCGGTTTTACGCAGACGCCACAAGATTGATTATTCGGGGGCAAAAAAAAAAAGACACAATATGAGCAAAAATAATGCGAGGCGATTATACGACCCATGACACATCGACTTGACTGTAAGCACACCCATGAAAGATCTGATCGTGTTATAATGCAACCGGTTTTTATGAAGGCCACATTATGTTGACGCTTACAGGTCCATTACTCTGCAACGTGTGAGGCGCACATCTCCTCCCTGGTAAATCTGGTTGCAGCATATAAAAGTACTTTTTGCAATGCATTAGAACAGTAGAAATGGTCAAATGTACAACTATGGAGTTGCTTATGACAAAGGTAACCTCGGACATATAGATGCAGTACTTCAGAGCTCATGCATGAGTTATGACCAGGGATCATATAACCAGTACCGGCATGAGGTATGACCAGGGATCATATAACCAGTACCGGAACTGGAGTAAAAAATTCGAATGTAGGCGAAAAAAGTAAAAAACTAGAGTAAAAATTCCGAATGAAAATGCAAATTGGAGTAAAAAATTTGAGTGTAGGTGAAAAAGATGGCACAAAATGACTAAACATGACAAAAAAAAAAAGCAAAAGCACAATATAACTGAAATCAACTTATTAAACTGTTATAAGTTAAGCAATACGAGAAAAGATTATAAGTCACAAAACAAAAGTAGTACAGTCTTTTTACAAATATCATTCTTATTCCTGGAGTAGAATCCAACTTTTTAACCAAACACCTCCTCAGATCGCTCTAACTTCTCATATGAGTGGATCCAAGAGTGAAAAGTGGAGATGAAATTTGCAAAAATTTAGAACAAAACTATACTAAACAGAATCTAAGTATGAAGCTGGGAGTATGAGTCATACCAAACATACTACCATAACTCAATGTTAAAATATTGCAGATGTGCATGGTAAAAGATCATTGAACAGTCAATGTTAGTAATATCATGGCACACTAAAGCCTAGTGGTTTCAGGATCAAACGGAAAAAACATCGCATGATGCAACCGGTTTTACGCAGACGCCACAAGATTGATTATTCGGGGGCAAAAAAAAAAGACACAATATGAGCAAAAATAATGCAGACAGTGTACAGCCCATGACACATCCAGCTTGACCTGCCGGCACACCCATGAAAGATCTGATCGTGTTATAATGCAACCGGTTTTTATGAAGGCCACATTATGTTGACGCTTACAGGTCCATTACTCTGCAACGTGTGAGGCGCACATCTCCTCCCTGGTAAATCTGGTTGCAGCATATAAAAGTACTTTTTGCAATGCATTAGAACAGTAGAAATGGTCAAATGTACAACTATGGAGTTGCTTATGACAAAGGTAACCTCGGACATATAGATGCAGTACTTCAGAGCTCATGCATGAGTTATGACCAGGGATCATATAATCGTTCCGGCATGAGGTATGACCAGGGATCATATAACCAGTACCGGACTATTTCCCGCTGGCCGGCCGGGAACGGTAACCAACCGGTCGGTAACCGTTCAAGCCGGAAAAATTCCGGATAAAAATCGTTTAAATTTGATTAAAAATTAACCGTTTTAAAAAAATTAAACTTGCAAAACCCAAGAAAACCGACCGAAATTTTAGATCCCGGACCTTGACCAATAATCAGTACCCGACGGTTACCGACCGGTAATTTTTTCCCTGGTTATCACAACGAAGCGTGTGTAACATGGCAACGAAACTTGCGAGTCATGACAACGAAGCTTACGAGTTATGACAATTGACAGATGTAGAGCACATTCGATATTGAATTGAATGAGATCTATCCCGTTGGAAAATAACATATATAACTGATTCGAACAACAGGTCTTGGTTGACACATCAAATAGAGATGGATATAATTACATAAACAAAAGAACAACACTCTCGGGGTCAAATTACAAATTTACACTCCTGCCGTCGTCTCACGCAGACGTCGCCGATCACCTCGTCGAGCAGCGAGCTCAGTATATCCCCCTCCACTTCCTCGCCGGCCTCGAACACCTCCACCCGGAAATCAACCCACGTGCCCAGCCCGCTGCTCATGTCCTTGTCGACAAGCTCATCTTCCACCCAATCGGCCATGCCCTTCCAACGACCGATCTCATTGCAGACTTCAGTTTCTATGCCCCTGCTCAGCGCGGCCATCCCTTTGCTCCATGCTGCATATCCTGCCCGGAAGTAGGTGAGACGTCTCGTATCCAGGCATTCATTTACGCAGTCGAACAACAGCCGAGTGTACCCTCGGCAATCTAACGGCTCCTTCCCTTGTTCATATACGTTCATGTTCTCCAATTTGTCGAAGAGGAGGTCCAAAGATGATCCATCCTGATTGACGAAGAGTGGCCCTAGTTCATGTGTTGTCAGGTTGACACTTCTTAGAACATCTCCAATGTACTCCAGCTCTGTGTTTCTTGATTTCTTTGAACATTGGGTGACATCTGAGATATCTGAAGTATCTATCGATGCAGAAGACGTTGAATCTGTTGTCTTTGTCTCAGTGTTGACTGATGGTGGATTGGTAAAGAAATTCCTTGAGATGTTCATAACTTCATAAGAAGACGAATAACCTATACTCCCTGTCAAGACAAACATGTTTCTTCTTCAGGAAATAAAATGTCAATGGTCGAGGTAGAAATTACATAATTTCAGGTGTGAATTTACCATTAGTGGTGCCTGAGCACTCGGAAGACCAGCAACTCTCGCTTAGAAAGGTTGGTTCAAGTACAGAGAGCGGACTTAGATCTTCATGCTCCTGTTCTTTCCTTGCATTGCTTATGCTGCTGCATTCTTCTGGCTCCTCCACCTTCATGAAAATGAAATTTGTTTTAGAATTACAATTACTCGTGCTAGATGGTGCATGAGAAGACATTACATACTTAAAGATGGAAAAGAGAACGACTCCATCAAAGTTGACAAACCTGACATAAAAGCATTCATGACAATATAAGCCCTATGCCAGTGAGGAATCTTTAGCACATCCAACCACAACACGAGGATATCTCACAGTCATTTCTATTTTTCACATTTTATTTCTATTTTTTATGCTTGAACAAAGGCAATCTCATGCATATTAATAAGTTTCTACTCAGAAGGCAAGAACTCCTAATTAACTATATGACCTGACTTTCTCACAACCCTCAAACTTGCCCTACTATCAGAAAAGTTCAACAAACTAGAAAGTTCAGTAGGCTCTTAATGCCTACAGAAGGTTGTTGTCTCGTCATTATTCTGTCAAATGCAACATTTTGATGGAACAAAGTTCCAGATCTCAAAGTGGACATTAGGGTGGTCCCAGAAAACAGTCATAGATGAGCCTCGACCCGCTGAATAAAAAGATATGCAATAATAATATTAGGCATGTTGTGTAGTGAACAAACACATCAGGTTTTCTATTCTAAGATGACAGGAAAGGCAAGTTCCATTATAGAAAGAAATGGACCATCATAGTGATGCAGAGCAAAACTACAGTGTTAATACCATAGAAGCAAATGATGGATGTAAAATGTACAATGATGGTTACGTTACTAGTAAAATCCTGTACTGCTGTGATATTGCATTATGCACAAAAAAATAGAAGGTAGTCCAAACCATTGTTTACCTGTAATTTACTGCCTCGGAAAATTTGTCCTTTGGTTGATGACTGTGCTGATTGGCGATACTCAGCATACTGAGAGGGTTTTACTTCAGAAGGGCTACAGTAAAATATTCCACTTTCCATGCCCCAATTGCCGCATGAGGAGGTTGTTGTTTCTTCCATGGTAAAAGTAGCAGGCACAAAAGAGTCACCCCTTGTGAAGTTGATGGATGGATCAATCTTTAATGTTAGCTCCATCAGTTTCTTTTCTAACAGAAGGCTTAATGCATTGCCATTTAGAAAGTTCAACCCCACTGATGTTAGCCCTTCAACCTTTTTATCTGAATCATCCTTCTCGCTTCCGGCATCCAAACTAAAATTGCTTCTTGTATCCCACTTCCCCGCCAATCTGGAGGGTCCTGCTGATGGTTTAACCAAGGGTGAGGTGAAGGTAAATGACACAACATCTGTAGTGTCTTTACTTTCCTTGTTCCACTTTATGTGCCCATCCATAACAACATTAGGTCGAACCTGCTTCTGAAGTCTACCTGCTGGTTTTTCAGGCACGAATGTACCCTTCTCATTGGTGGAGTTCCTCTCTATCAAACGTTTCTTTTGTGGGAAGTCCTTATTTTTTGACGCTGATCCTTCCCTATCACCACTTATGCTTTCCACAATGTCTTTTCTGCCACCAACTTTAGATACTTTGATTCCATTCTTCATCTTCCCAAAAGAGGAATCTTCAGCCATCAGCTTTCTACATTGCTGGGTCGAGACCGATTTGTTTTGTGCCAACTTGCCTCTGCTCACTAGAAAATTCTGTTTCTGGTTGTTTTGCCGAAGAACAGGAGTTGAAGAAGTGCCCGATGATGATGGCTTCTTTTGCTGCTTATTCTTCAGGGGATTGGACTGACTCCTATGAGGTTGGTTTGTTCTGAACTCATCATGTCCTTTCTGTACTCTTGAATTCTTTCCGGAAGAACCTAACCCTTCCCTCTTCTGCACATTGACCTTTGCCTGCAGTGCCAAAGAAATAGACTTCCCCTTGTTGCTCTTTGAATATCCAGGGTTGTTAATATCATAAGAATCAACTGAAGGCCTAAATATCACAATATCCTCCTCACTGTTCCAGCTCCGGTTCATCTGCTGCCCTCTGGAGAACCTCACGTCTGACAGCTCAAGAGGGGTCCTGGATGACTGTAGCTGCCGATACACCATCCTCTCAGAAGCTGGGCTGCTCTCCCTTGGCTCGGAAACCCTCAAAGGAATTTGCACAGGGCTGAATGAGCAGACTTTCTCCCTAGAACTGACTTGTGGCCTGGGCTCAAGAATCTTGGCTGCTGCCTCCATGATCCAAGCCGCATTCCTCTCTGAACTGAATCCCGGATTCTTAATCGGAGAAAACAATCTGTGATGTGACATTGGAAGGGGCTTGGCGGACCTTGGAGGCAATGCTTCTATCTGGAACCTTTCAAATGGACTGCTTGGCATCTTCTGAACTCTCAAATCCAATGGTTTCCTCATGTAACCATCAACTCTTCGCGGCACATGACTGAAATGGTCATTCACGGAGTACTCGGGGCTCCTCTTGAGGCTCTGGCTGTCCCGGAACGGCTGTGTGTCGCGGAACGGGGTGCAGTACGGCTCTGGAACACCTGAGGATGGCATGGCATCCAAACCCATGAGCCTGGCCACCACCCCCGGCGCCTTCATCTCACACCCTTCCTCATCAGTCACAGAGGACGCACAACTGTAGTCGCTGCTCCTTTTGATGCTTGACGCACCAATCCCCTCATCTTCATCAACCTACAAACACAATCACCCAAGCAAACATGAATACATGTCCCACACCAACATAACAGCCATAAACAAATCATTGCGAATTACGAGATCGCCGATAGATCACTCACTATGTGGAGGCGCCCGGACGGCATGGCTCCTTCGCTTCTCTTGACAAGCTTAGCACCCTCTGCGAACAGATCACACGAACAAGAACAAGAAAGCATAACATCAGAGGAAGAACAGCTTGGCTTCAGTAAGTGAGGCATTCTTGCGAACACCTACCGGGCGAGTTGGAGAATAGCTTCTTGCGAGATTTGCGCTTCCAGCCGAACAGGTTGGAAAGCCCGCCGCCGCCGCCAACCTTGGCTCCACCCTTCTCCGTCCCCATTGCTCCCTACACGCTCGCCCCCCCTTCAAATCCTAAAAATCTCCACCTCAGACCAACAGTCGTCCCCTTCCTCGGCATCCGCTCCGCTCCATTCCCAGCAAGAAAAGGCACCGATACAGCCTAGTAAAAACCAATCAAGAAATCCACCTGAGACCAACATAAACTTAAGAATCCTAGCACCAGAATCCTAGCACCACACCAAGCAGCTTGTCAATCAAACGACTAATCAATCACGATGCGATGCAAAGTTCGTTCGTATATCTAGCTCGCGAAGCGAATCAAGAGGGAAGGGATGGACGGATGCTTGCTTACCGACATGGTCTCGAGGCGGACGTGGAAGCAGAGACCGCAAGTAGCAGCAACAGCGGGGAGAAGCGGAGGGCGGAAGCATCAGATCGGGGTAGCCATTAAAGGCCGGGCATTTATGCTTCGCGAGTCTGACCCAATATAACAGAAACATATGCAGAAATGGGGGTTTTTCGAATTCAAGGGCGGGCGACACTACCGTTGCAGGGACGCTGCCGCGTGGGCCACGCGATGACGTGGGGCCCACGTGGCGGTGGGTGGTGCGCGTCGCGGCGTCAGGCGTGGACGTGTGGGCAAAACGATGAAAGGGGGCAACGGCTCTTTTTTAGCAGCATTTCAATTTTTTTCGAGGCGGACGGGGGGAATTTTTTTATTAATTAACTTTTAAAAACATATTTTAAAGTTAACTTTCTACAAACTTTATTTTCAATTGAGATAATGTTATTTTGTCACGTCATAAGTGATGGCGTGACCAAAGAAGTCAAAATTGAAAATAAAGTTCGCAGATAATTATCTTTAAAATAAAATTAATAAAAAATAGGGGGAGGGGGTCCAGGTAACATTCCAATATTTAACTTTTCAAAAATATGTTAAGTAGTTTAGATCTCTGAAAATTTTTATCAATTTTATTCAAATTAATAAAGCATCAATTGAATAAAAACATGTGTTATTTGGCTTTCTTATGTTCCAAGGAATTTTCTGAGATTTTTTCAGATTTATTTTATATTTATTTGATCTCATTGATTTTTGGCCTTCATTTAATTTCGAAATACCTTTATTTCTCTCTCCTCTCTATTGCTACAGTAATTCACGGTTACTGTTCATTACCGCCTCTTGTGGCCTCGTTTCTTGTACGTGAGCAACCGAATCTTCTAAATTTTATATCTTCTTCCACGGTGTATATAAAAGCAAACCGTTTGCGTCCAAATGTTCGTCTTGATCTCCTCTTCCAATCCACTTATTCGGTTTCCTCAAAATCGATCTATTTTTGCCGCAATCGGCAAAATACCGAGCTCCAACCAAAGGTCTTCTCTAGCGAGTTGCACCTTCATCCGACGTCCCCCGGTCGAACCGTCTGCGGCGTTGGGTTTGCGTCGTCAATCTACATCCTGTCTCCTTCACCGGAAGATCGCTGGAGCACCGTCGGCCATGTCAAGCCATAAAGCCGAAACTTGTTCATCGTGTTCCTCATCTCCTCGGTGAGCTTTTTCAAAATCTGATCACTTCATCTTGTAGCTCTCGTCGAGACCTATTTTTGTCATCTTTTAGATTCAAGTTTTATCCACCATACACTGAGAATCAAGCGTTCTCTCTTCTCTAGGCCTATCTTCCTTCTCCGGTCAAATACTCCGCAACCGTTGATCCTCTGCCTTCAACTCCACCACCGTTGGGTTCGCGTCGCCGCGTTCTACGCTGTGCACACCTTCCTTTTCGCACAACATCGCCCGAAGTGGTACACACCCATGACGACGCCGCAGTCTCTGTTCTTTGCCTCGCTGCCAGCGCATGCTGCCTCGCCTCGCAGTTTTGAGCGCGTCATCTTCTCTGCCTTGTCATTGTCGTTCCGTTTTCCCCGTTCACCGAAGTTGGTTCTCTTCCGTTCATCGTCACCTCCATGCGCCGAATCGACCATGAAGTCTCTATCCCTATTCATGCCTGTTGTTCGATTCACGTGAGTTCTGGTTAGGTTCTTGGTTGGTTGTGTTAGTTGATGCTTGATGCTTCTCTGTTTTTATTTTGCTCTCCCACTTCAATATGGTCACGTATGTCAGTCAACTCTTAGTCAACCCTACTTCATGAGCTTGGTTCACAGTGGACTAGCATATCTCCGTGGACCTTGTCCGTAGACCAGTGACCCACATGTAACCCCTAATCCTATTGTTAGATTTAATTTAATTCTTGAAAAATCCTTTATCTTATTGGTCCCACCTGTCACTCTCTATACTTGTTGGACCGAAAAGGCGATTAGAGGGGGGGTTGAATAGGAGCACGCCCACTTTTTCAATCAAGATCAGATTCAATACAAATTTCACTCCAATAGCTATGGAAGCTATGAAGATCAATATACCAGTACAACGGAAGACTACTATTTAATCCAATCTAAACCCCGAAGCAAAACAACCAAAATCAACACGGGCTAAAATTCTAAGTGTTGGGCGGTCTGACCTCTGTGTTAATGGCGGTCGGACCGGTCACCTTGGGCAGTCTGACCTCCAGTCTGATGAACAGTAAAAATAGCCCAAAAATGAAGCTGCAAATAGATGTAACTTTTGATCTACAACTCCAAACTTGATGAAACTTGGAACACACCTTCTCTAGGATGTCAGGAACCTATTCCAATCGAAGATCGTGAAGATCCTTGAAAAGTTACGACCTTTTTCCGTTTGAGAGTAGGATGGTTCAAAACTAAGTCAAAACGAAAACTAGATCCAAAAACTTGCTCGTGGGTGATTGATGATCAAGATGATTCTAGATGTGTTCCCACATATCACAGCAAGCTAGATCACGTGAAGAAATCAATCAAAGACTCACGAATCAAGGAAAGACTCAAAATCACCAAATAGAGAGAAGGAAGGCAAAGAGACACATCTTTGAGCAAAATTTCCTTAGATTGATATGATAGGGTTTGGGTTTACCGTCACTCCATCAATGGAGGACAAAGCCCAATCCAAGAGCACGAAATCAAATCAAAACTCTCTAGAACTCTAACCTCCAGTAATCCTCTCCCTAAGCAAAACTAGGGTTTTAACAATAATGAAAGGGTTGAGGGGGTGCAGCCACCTCCCTCCTCTATTTATAATGGAGGCTTAGACCTTCTAGAAGATTAACTTAAATGGGCACCCGTTAAGGCCCAACACAAACGGATCACACACGCACGCATTTTAAAGTGCCGTCTTCAACACCTCTTACCTAAACCGCTTCTCTTTGCGTCGTCTTGCGCCGCGGGTTGGCAAAAGGTCACCAAGGTGGTATTTGGTAAGATTACCAAAATACCCCCTCTCGGTCCTTCTCCGAAGACCGAGTCCATCTGCGCGAAGCACTTCGCCTACTCCGCCACGTGTAGGTTGATCAACGACTTTCTCCATGTTGGCAAGTCTCTCCTATCCGGCTCCCACCGAAACCACCATGGCACTTGCACCGACTCCCGTGTCGCTTGATCAAACCAGTCGCACCGAGCTGTCCGTTCGGTCCTCTTTGTCCATTCTGCACCATACTTGAGTTCATTGACCTCGCCGGCATTGTCGATCGTTCTGGATCTCAACTCTCCAAGCCTAGTCCCGATCATCCTCGTCGTTGACCACAAAGCAACCTGCATAACAATAGACAAGCAAATCGAATCTGGGAACAAGTTCTTCACAACTTGACCCACGTTAGTCAAAACATGCATCATGCAACACATATGCACTGAAACTCATGACTTTGACCTAGCAACCGAACATCGCCGCCACAACGGGCGACGATCAAGTGACAACCGGTCAGACTGCCCCTCAGGGCCGGTCTGACTGCCACCAGTTTGTCGGTCAGACCGTCGGATGGGACTTAGCCAAAATTTAGCCCCTAAAATCCCAGACCCTACTGGAATTTTATATCATGAATAACTTTTAACTGGAGACTCCAAAAATCATGAGACCAAGTGCAATAGACTCCCCTCTCTTGTCTCCACCCTCTATTTCTGGCCCAGCTCAAAATATCACCTCTGATAACTTGTCGGTCCGCCCGCTATCTATGGTCGGTCGGGCCGACCATGAATCGGTCGGCCAAGCCACCACTGGCCGGTCGGCCGGTTCTCGCTTTAACAGAAGCTTTCTTTACCAAAAACTCGTGAAATGACAAACCGTTAACGCCATTGCCAATTGTCACATCATCCTAAGATCTGGAGTATATCCCTATGATATCCACAATCTCCCCCTTGATGAACACATTGGTAATAATCTAGAAAATATAATTTGGAGGTTTGAAAAGTAAAATACTTTCGTTTTTGCACAAAGGCACAACTTGGCCCATTAGCAAGAGAAAGCAATGAAAATGACCAAGCTGGCATCAGAATAGCATAGGCATGTGAGATAAGGCAAAAGAAAGCATAAAAACATTGATTTCCAGAAAAAGGTCAAAAATCTCACTTAAGGTCCATATGAAAGAACAATTGTTCAATTGACCTTGGATCATCGTGAGGATTAATAAATGCAATTCAAGTTCAGAAGAGTCAATAAGACAATAAGAATGCAATTCTGTGGATTTCATGGGGATATGCTCCAGATCTTAGGATGATGTGACAATTGGCAATGGCGTTTACGGTTTGTAGTTTCACGTGTTTTCGACAAAGCTACGGTATTACGGGCGGGGCGGTCCGACCGGTTCTTGCGGCGGTCCGACCGGTCCCAATCGATCGGACCGGCCACGCGTGGGCGATCGGACCGGCAATGACCTAAAAGTTCTCAGAATGGGCTGGGCCAAAAATAGGTGTTTTAGGCAAGTGAGGGGATCCCAATGCACTTGGTCTCATAATTTTTGGAGTCTCAAGTAAGAATTTCTATTGGTTTAAAGTTTCCAGAAGGTTTCGGAATTTGGGAGTTTGAATTTCGGCTAAGTCCCAAAGGGCGGTCCAACCGGCTCACAGGGAGCGGTCCGACCGGCCATGGGGCGGTCCGACCGGCGCACCTGGAGCGGTCAGACCGGTAATTACTTGAACGTCGGCCAACTTCGTGGCGATGTTGTTTTGTTAGGTCAAAGTCATTGGTATTGTGGCATATGGTTTGCATGATGCATGTTTTGACTAACATGGGTCAAGTTGTGAAGAACTTGTTCCCAAATTCGTGTTTGCTTGTCTGTGGTTGTGCAGGTAGCTTGGTGGTCAACGACGGTCAACGGCGAGGAGAATCGGGACTAGACTTGAAGAGTTGAGGTCCAGAACGATCGACGATGCCGGGTGGGGTCAACGACTCAAGCATGACACAAGATGGACAAGGGTGACCTATTGGCAAATCCATGACGCATGGTGAAATGGTTTAGGTCAAAAGTTAAAGACGGCGCTTTGCGAAGCGTGCGTGTGTGACCCGTTTGTTAGTGGGCCTTAACGGGAGCCCAATTGAGTCAAACCCTAGGAGTTCAAGGCCTCCACTATAAATAGGAGGAGATGGTGGCTACACCTCGCTCTCTCTCGCCTTTTTATGTTTCAAAACCCTAATTGTCTTTAGGGGAGTTGAGGTGGAGGCAAGGGCTCTTGATGGTTTGTGGAGAATTTCGTGATCTTTGATTGTCTACTGATCCATGATGGTGTGGATGTAATTCAGCATCAATCACGAAATCAATCTATGCAAGGTTTGCTTGAGATAAGTCTCCTTTCGTTCTTGCTTTCAATTTCGTGTTTTTAGGGCTTCCTTTGATCCGCGAGTTTGTGATTGATTCTTTCACGTGGATTAGCTTGCTGTGATATGTGTGAATCTATCTAGCATCATCTTGATCATCAATCTCTCACGAACAAGCATTAGGATCAAGTTTTCGTTCTTGCCCGGTTTTAGACCTTCTGTTAATCAATTGGCAATTGCTCAAGATCATTCCAAGAATTATCATAATATTCGATTGGAATAGGTTCTCAATAGCATATAGAAGGTGTGTGCAAAGTTTCATAAAGATTGGAGTTGAGAATCAAAAGTTTCACCTAATTGCAACTTCATCATCGGTGATTTTTCTTGTTGCGGATCGGTTACGAGTCGCCGGTCCGATCGCGTCATCACCGGTCAGACCGATTTTGGAGCGGTCCGACCGCCAGCACAACGCCGGTTAGACCGCCCGGCAATCGGTCCGACCGATTGGGTCCAGCGGTCAGACCGCCCGTGCTGTGAGTCTTTGCAATCTTAGTTGATTTTTGTAGCATTGCTTAGGGTTTTAATTGGATTCAATACTAGTCTTCCGCTGTACTGGTATATTGATCTTCATAGCTTTCTAATAGCTCTTGGAGTGAAATTGTATTGAGTTCATAATTTGTGAAAAACTTAGGGTTACCGATTACTCTAATTATATATATCTTAATCTTTTAATAATTCTTGTGTCCTTACCTATTATCATGCTTCTTACCTTTTTTTTTGGTCTCAATTGCACATGCTTCTACGCTAACACCCCCACCCCAAGTAAAGTACACAAAAGTAGTTCGTTTATTATGTTAGCTTATTGCCTCATTTTTTCCCGATCTACAAAACTTTACGAAAAAATTTCTGTTTGGCAAAAGCGTAATCTATTTTATTTATGATATACCATCTAGCCCCCGCATAAAAAAAATATCACCCGCGCCATTTTCCTGATCTACAAAACTTTATAATTTTTTTTCTGTTTGGCAAAAGCATAATCTATTTTATTTATGATATACCATCTAGCCACCGCATTTGGTGGGGGTTACGTTCTAGTCAGGACTTTACGGAGACGACGCCAAGTCGCTAGCGCCCAGTCTTTTATCCATTCTCACCACTACAGTTTTTCTACTTCAATACTTCAACTCTAATAGTAAGATCAATTTCTAAAGATCCCTCGCAAATAGACCTGTTCAGGCCTAGTTTTGAACGAGTAGGCCCGAGCTTAACCCGGCCCGAAAAATGACTTTCCCATTAAAAATTATTATTTTAATTCTTTCTTGGAATAAAAAGTAACATGTAATTCATTTAGAGAATACAATAATATATATTTTTATTACATTTCAGCAGGCTTTTGGGTCGAAATTGAAGTCCCGAGCCCAGCCCGGCTCGGGTTCAGGCCGGGCCACCCATGAACAGCTCCACTCTCAACTACTACCTCTTCCAATGCAATACTGTACTATATAGTTATCTTCTATTTCTCACTAATTATTGCTTACTGTCAATCGTTGCGACATCAACAGGCATACACGTGCAACAATCGCCGATCCCAGCCGGGGACACCGCCACGCTCTCTTCGGTGGCCCCAGGTCTATTCCATACGACTGTGCCATCTCTACTCCAAACTCTTTACTTCTTTGCTTATATACTCATGTGCTTCTATTCATACAGATGCATGCATGTATATACACATGCTTGATGTCCTCTTCTCCCACATTGATCGCTCCTCTTCTTTGATGTTAGCTAACTCGGCGTTGTGGTTTCCTCACTAACTGTGGTAACATTCTATCTTCACTGATGCTGGTATGTTTGTTTTATTCGTTCTATAATGATACTAAGAATATTCTCGTCATCGCCGGTGACATCGTGCCCTTTACTAGCGATAACACGCTCCTAGCTACACAATGGCTCCATATCGTCCATAGCTCGTTTTCAATGTAGAGCTTCATCTCCTTTCGGTTAGGGCTTCCCCATCATTGAGTTTCTTTAGTCATTGACTTCTTCAACAACGTCGATGCTCAAAACTTATCGTCGTGGCCCTTGGCTCCTTCGATTCTACACTTTCACTTCAACGGCTCGTCGACTCCGGTGAGAAGTACGACATTGTCCTTATCGAACGATTAAGGTGAGCAGCACGATATTGTCCTCATCTCCGTCATCGTCGGCTCAACTCTTCGCTTCCATGTAGGCCAATGTCTTCTTGTATGATAAATTGACGCTATTGCACTCTTTCATGGCCTCCTTCGACGCCATTCATGATATCCTCGTTATAATTTTTATTTTTATTCAAAATTTTAGTTATTTTTATTGGATTTCGCATACAAATCAAATTGATTATTTATTTTGAATTTAAGTTTTTTAGGCATTTTACTTTGGAATTCATATGAAAATCAAATTGTATTTTTTAATTCTGAATTTTAATTATTATTTATAAGAATTCGTATACAAATCTAATTGCTATTTTTTCTATAATTTTTAATCTAAATTAAAGTTAGTTATGGACTTTATACTAGAATTTGTATCGAAATCAAATTTCTATTTTATTTTATGTTTTATTCTGAATTTTAGTTATTTATTTTGGAGTTCATATACAATCTAAATGCTAATTTTGATTTATTTTTTTATTCAGAATTATATTTATTTAGAGATTTTTGTTAGTAATTTGTATGGATATCAAATTACAAAATTTATTTTTTTTCTTTCGAATTTCGGTTATTGTTTGTTCGAATTCGTATACAAATCCAATTGCTACTTTATTTTATTTTTAAATTTTGAATTAAAATTATTTTTTGGAATTCGTATATAAATTTAATTGGACGGTCAGCAGCGAGGAGAATCGGGACTAGACTTGAAGAGTTGAGGTCGAGCGATCGGCGATGCGGGTGAGTCAACGACTCAAGCATGACACAAGATGGACAAGGGTGACCTATTGGCAAATCCATGGCGCATGGTGAAATGGTTTAGGTCAAAAGTTAAAGACGGCGCTTTGCGAAGCGTGCGTGTGTGACCCGTTTGTTAGTGGGCCTTAACGGGAGCCCAATTGAGTCAAACCCTAGGAGTTCAAGGCCTCCACTATAAATAGGAGGAGATGGTGGCTACACCTCGCTCTCTCTCGCCTTTTTATGTTTCAAAACCCTAATTGTCTTTAGGGGAGTTGAGGTGGAGGCAAGGGCTCTTGATGGTTTGTGGAGAATTTCGTGATCTTTGATTGTCTACTGATCCATGATGGTGTGGATGTAATTGGCATCAATCACGAAATCAATCTATGCAAGGTTTGCTTGAGATAAGTCTCTTTCGTTCTTGCTTTCAATTTACGTGTTTTAGGGCTTTCTTTGATCCGCGAGTTTGTGATTGATTCTTTCACGTGGATTAGCTTGCTGTGATATGTGTGAATCTATCTAGCATCATCTTGATCATCAATCTCTCACGAACAAGTATTAGGATCAAGTTTTCGTTCTTGCGGTTTTAGACCTTACATTAATCAATTGGCAATTGCTCAAGATCATTCCAAGAATTATCATAATATTCGATTGGAATAGGTTCTCAATAGCATATAGAAGGTGTGTGCAAAGTTTCATAAAGATTGGAGTTGAGAATCAAAGTTTCACCTAATTGCAACTTCATCATCGGTGATTTCTTGTTGCGAATCGGTTACGGAGTGGTAGGTCGAGACCGCCCGTCATCCTAGGTCGGACCAGATTTTGGAAGCGGTCGACGCGACTACCTGCCGGTCGGACGCGCGACAATCGGTCCGACCGATTGGGTCAATGATCGAGCGCGCGTCTTGTGAGTCTTTGCAATCTTAGTTGATTTTGTAGCATTGCTTAGGGGTTTAATTGGATTCAATACTAGTCTTCATTTGTCTTGGTATATTGATCTTCATAGCTTTCTAATAGCTCTTGGAGTGAAATTGTATTGAGTTCATAATTTGTGAAAAAGTGGCGTGCTCCTATTCACCCCCTCTAGTCGCCTTTACGGTCCAACAAGTGGTATCGAGCTGGTTAGTTCAATCTTGATCTTAACAGGTCCTTTGAACTTTGGCGATGGATAAGTTTTCTACTAAACCGCATATCTTCGATGGGCACGACTATGCCTATTGGAAGAATCGTATGCGCGTCTTTCTTGAGAGCGAGGACAAGCTATTTGGGATGTTGTTAGAGCTCATTGGTTATTCTGAAATTGCTACACACCTACGCAATTCTTTTGGCTAACAACAATAAGGCTAAGAATCTTTTATATGGTGCACTTGGTAGACAAGAATATGATAGAATTTACAATCTTTCAAGCTGCGCATGAAATTTGGAACACTCTCGAAACATATCATGAGGTTCATCCCAAATAAAAAGGTGCCAAGCAGGTTTACAAGCGTGAATACAATAAATTCGAGATCGTCTGGAGAGAGCATCGATGACATTTGATCGCTTTAATAAAGTAATTAATCAAATGAAAGTTGTTGATATTGAATATTCTCAATCTGAAAATGCCACCCATCTCTTGGTGCAATCAACACCAAGGAGTGGGAGATGAAGGCTCTTGCTATATAGGAAAATGTTGATCTTTCAAGTCTTACTTTAGAATTGCTTTATAGTAAACTCAAGACTCATGAAATTAAAAGAGTTGATCATCCCAAGAAAGATAATTTAGCTTTGGTAGCAGATCCTCTCAAAAGGCTTTTGATGACTCTTTTGAATCTTCTTACGGATTTTCATTTGCTTGTTTATCTGCTATTCATGAAGAGGAGCTTGAAAGTATTCTGAAAGCGAGTTAGCTCTTCTAGCTAAAAATTCACACGGACCTACAATAATGTGAGAAACAAAAGAGAGGTGGTCGGTGACATGCTATGAATGTGGTGAGCTCAATCATATCCGGGCAAATTGCCCCAAGCTGAAAGGTAAGAGCAATCATAAGAAAGGAAAGCCAACTTGGAAGAAGCCTCCTTTCAACAAATCAAGGTATGAGGCTAATAAGCTTGTGAAGTGCTCACTGGGTCCTTGCCGCTTTGAGGATCAATCCTTGAGCGATGTGGATCTGGGAGTGAGGAGGACAAGGAGGAGGAGATCCCTCAAGGCAAAAAGAAAGGGAAGGCCAAAGACTTCACTGGCATGTGCTTCATGGCTGACACCGACGACATTGATGATGATGAGGTATCTTTTTCTTATGATGAGCTTTCTGCTAAATATGATTCTATAGTTGAGCAATTGCTTAGTCAAGATGAAGCGCTAGAATTTGTTATGACAAAAAATAAGAAATTAGAGTCAAAGATTAACAAACTGAAAGTAGAGCTTAAAAATGCTAAGACTCTTGAACCTGATGAATGTTTATCTTGTCATGCTATGCACTCAGAAATTACTAAGTTACAAACTGCTCATAATATTTATGTACAACAACTTGAGAATGCTAGATCTGAACTAAATGAAATTAAAAGTGCTCCTTGTGAAAAATGTTTAGAATCTAGTAAATTGATTGCTTTTGATGTGTTTGATTCTAGCCTTGCACTTCATGTTTAGAAAAGACGTGAAATCAAAGATATCTTAGAAGTCACTAGAGTCAAATATGCTAAGCTTAAGGACAATATTGAAAATACTACTTGTGCTTCTTGTTCCGCTCTTAAGCTTGAAATCGCTTTGTATAAGGAGAAATCTATGGATAAAACTTGTGATGCTTGTGTTAACTTGAGAAAAGAAAATGCTTACCTTCATGATACATTAGAAATTTTCTAAAGGTAAGAAACAATTAAACATGATTCTTGACAAGTCTAAAACTCCTTATAAGAAGCAAGGTTTAGGATTCAATTCTTTTCAAGACAATTCAAACCCAAAAGTCATTCAAGTCTTGGAAAAATGTTTAATTGAATTCAAAACCCAACTTTGCAAAAAACATCTTTTAAATCTGCAGGTTTGCCCAACCTTGTGTTAATTCAAATGGTGCTTCTTCTAGTGGTACCAAGTACCATTGCACTTATTGCAAAAAAGGTGGACATTTGATTGAATTACATTGGCGTAGGTTGAAAATGATAGGAAAAATTTTGATAGAATTTCATTCATGCAACCTAGAGCTTCTATGAGACATGGTAACATTGAAAAGAATAAACACGGATTAGGATTTTTCTCTCATGCAAATCATTATGTTACTAAATATCCTAATTCTAATGTTTATCGATGGCGGTCATGTTTGAGTTAGTCACCTGAGTGCGACCGTTTTGGTCGCCGATCTGACCGCCCATGACCAGTCGAGACCGCCCATGGACGATTTAAGTCTCATGTTAATTTAAACATTGCTCATAACCGAATGTTAGATGAAATCAAGGATAGTACTTGGTTTGTATACTCCTTGCGGGCGTGTGTCTCGATCTTTGGATTCCTAAATCATGTTTATCTAACTTGATGTTGAGACACATCGTTCTTTGTTCCTTGATTTTCGGGATTATCGCGGAAGGGGAAGAACACGTGGTTCGTTGACTCGGATGTTCACGCCACATGACCGGGAACTCAAAATGGTTCACCTCTTTCACGCGAGCAACGGTGATGACTTCATCACCTTTGGAGATGATACACAAGGGCGAATTGAAGGAGCAGGATCAATTAGGGTGAACAACAAATTCATTCTAAAGGATGTCGCTCTTGTGGACAAGCTTAGGTATAATCTCCTTTACGTTTCTCGACTTCTTGATGATGGTTTTGAGGTTTTTAAGAAAATGCTTGTCGTGTGCTTGATTCTCTTGGTGAGCTTGTGTTTGGAATCTCTAGAGTTGGTAGAATTTTTGGGTGATTTTTGAGAATCTCTTCTTGGATCTCTTAAATGTTTGCTTACATCTTCTTCGATTTACGGCTTTGGCACCGCGTTTGGGGCACATTGGTTTTGATCATCGACACGAGTTAGCAACCTTGATCTCATGAGAGGTTTGCCCAAACTCAAAGTCATCAAGGATCTTGTATGTGCCACATAGGCATGGCAAACAAGTTGCCGCCTCACACTTATCTGTGACTATGGTTATGGTAGCGGACCGGAGCGGTTACTTCATATGGATCTTGTTGGTCTGCTAGAGTCCGTCGATCGGTGGAAAATGGTATATTCTTGTCATAGTCGATGATCTTTCTAGATATACTTGGTGTTCTTTCTTACTTCAAAGATGAAGCTTTTGGTTATTTTCATGACCTTGTTCTTCGTTTGGCTTAGAGCTTCTGGTGCTTTGAGAGCGATTCGCGATGATAATGTACGGAGTTCAAAATGCTTCTTTTGCTTCTTTTTGTCTTGGCGTGGCATTGAGCATCGGTTCTCCTCTCCACACGTCCCTCAACAAAATGGCGTGGTGGAAAGGAAGAATATGACCTTAGTCGAAATGGCTAGGGCGATGCTAGATGAGTATAACACACCGAGGAGATTTTGGGCGAAGCTATTGCTCTTGCTTGCCATATTGCAAATCGTGTCTTTTAGACCTTCTTTAGGCAAGACTCCTTATGAGCTTCGTTTGGTAGAAAACCCTCATTTCACATTTTAGAGTTTTGGATCAAAATGTTTTATTCTTAAGACAGGCAACTTAGATAAATTTGAATCAAGAACTTTTGATGGGTTATTTAGGTTATCCTACTCATTCGAGGGTTTTGGGTTTTTAATCTGAGACTAACATTATTAGGGAGACTTGTAATGTCACTTTTGATGAGACTAGCCACAGAGCTAGATCAATTACTCTGAGATGATTCTGGTGTGAGAGTATTTTTGTGGAGGAAGATGAGGGCGAAGCTAATATCATTCCTTCATCTGCTTCTCTTGAGCGCATATTGATACAAAAACACTGCTTCGTCTACTTCACCTTGGTTGAGACTCTGCTGCATCTTCATCATCAGTGATACTGCGGAGTCGAAAGAGCGGTATCTCACCGGGCGCTCCACCGCATTGAGGCGGCACCCTCGGAGCAGATAATAGGTAATCTACATGGCGAGTCACTCGCTCGGGTATAATGATCCAAATCTCTACTCTCATTCGGCTTTTGTTGCTTCTTTTGAACCCGCGATATATCACATGCTTTATCGATTCTAGTTGGGTAAATGCCATGCATGAGGAGTTAGAGAATTTTGAAAGAAACAAAGTTTGGAACCTAGTAGAACCTCCTAGTGGTCATAATGTTATAGGAACCCGTTGGGTGTTTAAGAATAAACAAGGTGAGGATGGTTACGTGGTTAGAAATAAAGCAGTTGGTAGCTCGGGGTTTGACCAAGTTGAGGGTTAGATTTTGATGAGATATTTGCTCTGTTGCTAGACTAGAAGCCATTCGCATACTGCTTGCATTTCTTTGCATCAAAAGGTTTTAAATTATATCGAGATGGATGTTAAAAGTGCCTTTTAAATGGTTTCATAGATGAGGAAGTGTATGTTAAGCAACCCCACGGTTTTGAGGATCCTAAATATCAAATCGTGTTTTCAAGCTATCTAAAGCATTATATGGTCTTAAACAAGCCCCTAGAGCACAGTATGATAGACTTAAGACCTTCTTGCTTAAAATAATTTTGAGATGGGTAAAGTGGATAAAACTCTATTTATTCTTAGGCGTGACAATGACTTCTGCTTGCTCAAATTTACGTGGATAATATTATCTTTGGTGGTTCCTCTAATGCTCTTGTTTCGACTTTTACGACACTATGTCCGAGGAATTTGAGATGAGTATGATGGGAGAGCTTAATTACTTTTGGGACTTCAAATCAAGCAATGCAAGGAAGGAACTTTCATCCATCGGACGAAGTACACTAAAGATCTACTAAGCGCTTCAACATGGGTGACTGCAAGCCAATTTCCACTCCATGGCAACCATTTATTTTGGATCGGATGAGGAAGGAGAAGTCGTGGATCAGCGCAGTACCATGACATGATCGGCTCATACATGTTGTGACCTCGAGGACGGACATTCACTTCACGGTATGCCTTTGTGCAAGATTTGAGCGTCTCGAGAACTTCCCATCGCCAAGTCGTTAAGCGCATATTCAGTATTTACACTCTACCCTTTTATATGGCATTTGGTATTCTGCTCTTGACTTTGTCCATTAGGGGTTTTGATTCGATTTTGCGGTTGCATCGGTTAGATAGGAAGAGTACCTCGGGCACTGTCACTTCCTAGGCACTTCTCTTGTATCTTGGTCTTCTAGGAAGCGGTCTTACATTGCACAATCCACTTCTTTGAGGCGGGTATGTAGTGCTTCTTTGCTAGTTCTTTGTGGCGATTTTGTGGATGGCGTCCACTTTCAAAGATTATGGGTTAAACTTTGCTAGTGTTCCTCTTTTACGTGATAACATACGCTATTAATATTGCTAAAAACCGATTGCAACATTCTAGGACTAAACACATAGACATTCGCTTTCACTTCCTTAAAGATCATGTTGAAAAAGGTGATATTGTAATGCACTTCGTAGAGTCGAAGCTCAATTGTGGATATTCTTACCAAGCCTTTAGATCAAACGATTTTCCTCCTTAAGAAGCGAGTTAGGGTAATTTATCCTTATGGGTTGGTTTGAGGGGAGTTTGATCTTTTCTTATCTTGTTCTTTTGATCTTTTATTGTTCTTTTTTGAACTTAGTGATCTTTTGAACTTTTTAGGTTTTAGGTTTTTAATTGCATCTCATTGTGTCATATTGCATTCATATGAAAAATACAACAAGTGGTTACAACAAGTGGTATGAAAAATCCAAAAGATGCATTTAATATAAGATTTTACCTTATCTTTTAAAATTGATGAAGTTTTGCCTATTACCCTTTGGAGTTTTTGTATTTCAATTCTTGCTCAATGTCATGTCTAGTTCTTTGACTTGCTAGAATTATCATGCTTTTACATGTGTAGCTAAGTCTTTGCTATATGAGCTAGAATCTTTTAAACAACTCAAACTAAGAAATTGCAATTTGTGGATGTTTTAGCGAGTTGCGCAATTAGTGCTCCTCTTGTGACATTGGCCTTGTCAGAATTGCTTTGTTAGCTCTTTGATCTAAAATTGACCATTACTTGAGCTTTTGTGTTCTTGAGATTCTAAAGCTGCTCATGTGAAAAATGAAAATCAAGATTGTCTTATGCTTAATTTGTGCCAAACTATTCTTACGAGGCGCTTGTCAAATGACATGAACTTGGAGATAGTTTGATGAACGAGACGATCTCATGGGGATTGCTTGTCGAAATGACATGAACCTCAAGATTTGTCGCCCGGTAGAAGCTTAGAAAGAGTTTGTGGATGGCTCCTAGTCGGGATCTTCTTTACTAAGATATACCTTTAATCAACTTTGGTGAAGCTTAGGATGAGTTTGTGGATGGCTCCTAGTCGGGATCTTGTCACTAAGTTAGATCATTAGTCAACTTCAATATTCAATGCAAATGAGAAAAATGTTGACAAATGGGCGTTTACAAAATATTGAGCAAAATGATTCAATACGGGACTTGATTGACTCTTAATGTGGTCTTTGTTAGATTTTTATCTCACTTTGACAATTTGACATGGCCAATTTCACTTTAGGATCCTGTTGATGAACTTCTTTGAATTTGAAGCGTTGCTTAAATTGATCAAATCTCTTGCTTTACTTTTGAGCCTTTGTGCTTAGCTTTGATATATATGTCTTACCATGATCTTGCTAGCTGTTTGTCGGGCTTGATATCTTTGTTGTGCAATATTAGAGATACTAGCTTGTTCTTTTGGGTAATCTCCAAAGCTTCTTGTAATCAAAAATTGAAAAATACAAAAATTGAAGCCACTCCATTGCACTTCATGCATATTCCTCTTTTTGCTTCTCTTGTTTCTGCTTCTTCCTTTATTTTCTATTTGTTATCTCTGGATGAGAGGAAGGCGTGATTCCTTGATGAATCCATTGTCAAAGGGGGAGAAGATGTGTTAAATGAGAAGAGAAGATGTGTTAATGAGAATATATTTCTTTGTTGGGGGAGAAGTTTGTACAAAGGGAGAAATGAAAATTTGATAAATTGAGGATCATAGTGAGGGAGTTCTTGAGTTGCATTCTTATTGTCTTATTGTATATTATGAACTTGAATTGCATTTTTTATCCTCACAATGATCATAGGTCAATTGAACAATTGTTCTTTCATATGGACCTCATGTGAGAATTTTGACCCTTTTCTGGAAATCAAAGTTTTTATGCTTTCTTTTGCCTTGTCTCACATGCCTATACTATTACGATGCTGCTTGGTCATGTTCATTGCTTTTTCTTGCTTATGGACCAAGTTGTGCCTTTGTCTTGTGTGAGTAAACTCGTTTTCAAACCTCTTACTTACATTTTAGGATAATTGCCAATGTGTTCATCAAGGGAGATTGTGGATTTCATGGGGATATGCTCCGAGATCTTAGGATGATGTGACAATTGGCAATGGCGTTTACGGTTTGTAGTTTCACGTGTTTTCGACAAAGCTACTGAGTATTACGGGCGGGGCGGTCCGGCCGGTTCTTGCCGCATGGTCAGGCCAGGTCCCAAATCGGTCGGCCCGGCCATGTGGGGCGATCGGACCGCTGTGACCTAAAGTTCTCGAATGGGTGGGCCAAAAATAGGTGTTGTAGGCAAGTGAGGATCCCAATGCACTTGGTCTCATAATTTTTAGAGTCTCGATGAGAAGTTCTATTGGTTTAAAGTTTCGGAAGGTTTGAATTTGGGAGTTTGAATTTCGGCTAAGTCCCAAGGCGGTCCGACCGCTCACGGAGGCGGTCCGGCCAGCCATGAAGCGGATCGACGGCGCTGAGGCGGTCGGGCGTGATTACTTGAGCGTCGGCCAACCGTGGCGATGTTGTTTTGTTAGGTCAAAGTCATTGGTATTGTGGCATATGGTTTGCATGATGCATGTTTTGACTAACATGGGTCAAGTTGTGAAGAACTTGTTCTCGAATTCGTGTTTGCTTATGCGTGGTTGTGCGGTAGCTTGGTGGTCAACGACGGTCAACGGCGAGAGAATCGGGACTAGACTTGAAGAGTTGAGGTCGAGCGATCGGCGATGCGGGTGGGGTCAACGACTCAAGCATGACACAAGATGGACAAGGGTGACCTATTGGCAAATCCATGACGCATGGTGAAGCGGTTTAGGTCAAAAGTTAAAGACGGCGCTTTGCGAAGCGTGCGTGTGTGACCCGTTTGTTAGTGGGCCTTAACGGGAGCCCAATTGAGTCAAACCCTAGGAGTTCAAATAGGAGGAGATGGTGGCTGCACCTCGCTCTCTCTCGCCTTTTTATGTTTCAAAACCCTAATTGTCTTTAGGGGAGTTGAGGTGGAGGCAAGGGCTCTTGATGGTTTGTGGAGAATTTCGTGATCTTTGATTGTCTCTTGATCCATGATGGTGTGGATGTAATTGACATCACTTTGTTGCGGTTGGAGGTTGATTTGTTGCACTTTTTTTTGTAACAGGTAATTATTTTGTTGCATCAATTTTTTTGGTTGAAATGGGTTGTCGCAGCAGGCTCCAATGAAAACAACCTGCAATGTTGAAATGGGTGCTGCATATGCCTTTTCGTAATGGGTTGCACCATCTTCGTAATGTTGAAGGGATGTAACATGTTTTTATAGTTACATCGATCTATATGCATAAGTATACTAAGAAAAAAATACTATTTTTTAAAGGTAGCTTGGTCAAATACTAATTCAGGTATTTTTTAAAAGGTTGCACAATAATAAAAATTAATTGTAACAGGGTAATTATTTTGTTGCACCATTTTTTGTTGAAATGGGTTGTCGCAACAGGCTCCAATGAAAACAACCTGCAATGTTGAAATGGGTATTGCATATGCATCTTCGTAATGCGTTGCACCATCTTCGTAATGTTGAAGGGACGTACATGTTTTTTAGAGTTAGATTTGTTGTTTTGGAATTTTCTTACACTATTTTTTAAAGGCAGCTTGGTCAAATACTAATTCAGGTATCCAATACTACTCAAGTTCGTCTAAGTCGATGAGAGAAGCAAATTTTTTTCCAAATCTTTCCTCGGTGTTTGCTTGTGTGTTGTGCAATGTTGCATATCTTGCTATGAATTGTTGCACGTGTTGAAGCAATTTGTTGCGCCGGTTCTGGACCGTCCGTTCCGATCAAACGTCCGGGCGCAAGCAACGGCCATACGCAAACCTACCAGTACCACTCGCAGTCTCAGCACCGCGCCAAAAGAACCAGATGCAATGCTAATGACCCTAATGCAAAACAGCATGTATAAAACCGCAAACATTCACTCAGAGGCTCAATTGCGAAATCAGCCATGGAAAATCACTGTGCAGCTAGCCCCGCCGAGTTTAAAAAAAAAATCAGATGCAATTGAGATCTGTGACCTTCTGCCAGGGTGATTTTGAGTCATTAACACGATCAGGCTCAAGCAATGCCAAAAAGAGGCCTAACCGGGAAGCTTCCCAAGCAATTTCACACAAAATTGTATAAACACCAAGAAGAAACAAATTTCCTGTACGCTCTAATCCATGGGGTCACATGGCATCTCCATTCTCCAGCCCAGGCTGACAAATAAAAATAGTGGTCACAAGCTGGAGAACCAAGTCGAGTCAAGGCATGCTGTCATGCAACAATGCAAGTACTACCAAACCAAATTGCTCATCAGAGACACACCTTGTTGTCATATAGTGGAGGCCTCACAAATTCCATTTTGCTTTTGTGCTAATGCTCCAATGAAAACAACAGTTCACCTGAAATTTGGAGTCATGTAGCATGGGAGATCTGCAAATAGAACATTACATGCTAACGGTAACCCTAGTACTGAGGGTCACTTCTGTCATCCATCATCTGGGGAGAATATAATAATTTTCATTAGCTAATGAAGGGTGTGGTCCCATTAGCCCGACAAGCAAGAGCTGCTTAGCGTGAAACAGAGTAGCGGCCACGAAATTCCAGGAGTGGATTGCCCACCGCACAAACAACTTTGGACAGCACAACAAGGTGCAGCTACACAAAACAGATTCAGATCAAAAGACCTTCGAAAAGTCAAGACCCAGTCTAGATGTCCCCAATTAACGGCACAGAAGGCTTGCTTGAAATGCCTATTTTTTGTTATATAGGAAAACTAATAATTTGAATTAAATGAATAAGAAGCTAGTCAAGTTTTGAAAAATAGCAAGACACTAATATTGCTTGTAAATTAAGATTCTCCTACTTCTTTACATAAGATTCCTAATTTTCTTACAGAAAAAAGGAATGGGCTGGAAATGTATTGAGCTTCTTGCAAAAGCCATCAAGATCATAAAACTATCCAAGCAGAGTAAATTTTATACAGTTTCCGTAAAAAGCGTAAATTCACTTTTAACTCGTAGAAATCGGAAGTTTTAGAAGGGACCTACATAATCAGGCGTAGAGAAGTATAAGATTCTCCAAAAGGCCCAAAGTTACTCGATTTGGTTAGCATATCAGAAAGAACCTGCAAGAGCAACAAACCTATACAAATGGAGTAAATTTTGAACTGTTTATCTAAGAAGTGTAGAATTTGTGACTAACAAATTCCTAATTTTCCAAGGAACCAACTTATGAGGCAGAGAAATGTAGAAGCCTCCCGAAAAAGGCCAGAAGTTACTCAATGTGAAAGTCAAGTTGCCCATATTAAAGCTAGATAAATAGCATGGTGAAATGTCCATAAGAACGAAACATCAATCCATGCAGGTGCATAAGCTTGCAGGTTTTATTGTTTGCATTTTGTACCGTTAGTAGCAAATTTCACAGTTTCTTCTATGTCTTATCATACACCATGAATATGTACAATGCGTCTGCAGAGAAGATATGAAGGGAGAAAAACTTGGAACTAACCCTTATATTGGAAAATCCCCTTCTTATTATGACATCTTGCACAAATCCAGGGTACATCAGACCAAATAACACTCCACACTAGAACTACTCAAGGTGGGTAAATCATATCTTATTGCAATTGACCAGAGAGTACACGGAACTAAGTAAAGTATTTGCAAGAAGGCGACTCTGACCATCTAGCTGTTCTTCTGAGAAGAACAAATTGATCTCACTGTGCTTAATTATATCATGTTGTAAAAAGGTTGTTCGCAAAGATGACTGCTGAGAAATGGTTGCAGCTTAAATGTTCCCCAAAACACATGCAATTTTTTTTGAAATAGGATTCATCAAACTAGTGCCATGAGCTGATACTCTTCTCAGCTGTTAGAATGTCACCACAGCCTTCCTTTTTAGTTTTTATTATTGTGCTATGTCATGAAATTACCTTCCATATACACTACCATCTCAAGGTCGACCGTCTATGTTATAGACTTATAGTCCACTTGCCCAATTCAAATCACTACAGACTCCAATGTTTGAGCCACCATTTCACTACATGTGCATTTTCTTTTTCTTTGCCTTCCAACTAAACAGGAAATTTCTACAACTCAATTAATATGAGAATATACTTGGAATTGCTTTTAATATATAGTAGCCAAAATGCATTTGTGGGTACAACGTTTAAAACTAAAAAAGAGGTGGTTGGCAGATTAAAGTTGTGACAAATACCCAAAAAGGTTTGATCTCCAGTCATACCACTTTCAAGCCAAACCCAACAACAGCATCTCGAAGTTTGTTAAGATGAGACTTTGTAATCTCTACATCGCTGATACAGTGGGCTCCAGCATAGAGATTTGAGGCAAGTGCCCGATGTATTGATGTAACTTGCTCTGCCCTCATACTGCTAATTCAATATATGACCTAGTAGATGCTCCTCAAATTTTGTTAAGTACTTAAATGTATGTATCAGTGCTATGGTGGATGCACAGCACAGAGATAAGAGCAAACCAAGCTATATACTGTATCCTGCTAGTTGTTGTATCTAAACTACTCTACAAGAAGTCAAAAACAAAATTCAAGCAACTGCCCATCTGTGGTTGTCACTTGGGAATCCTTCTGACGGTAACAATAAGAACAAGAGGTTTGTGACAAGCTCAGGAAGCTCAAACCTTTTAAATTTCTCATTTCATGTGCTCGGTCACAGAAGGACACAAGAGATGTGGCTCACAGTTTTACTTAAGCAGACGGTGACCATCATGGTTTGTAGAAAATATTACAGGATACTTCAAAAACAGAAATACTAAAGTAATTAAACTTTACTAAAACATAGCATTCTAGTTTTCTAGGAGACATGAAAGACATTTGGTGCTTGATATGCCCTTAGGTCTTAGCCCTTGAACCGCCACTCTCTACGGCACATGGGGCAAAGGGGTGGATGTTTGAGAATTGACCCACTTAAGTATTGAGTGAAGATGGAAAGCATGGTTGCAGGCAGGGAAGGGAATCCCAGTACAAGACTACTTCCCGCCGGCCGGCCGGGAACGGTTACCGTTCAAACTGAAAAAAACCGGATAAAAATCGTTTGAATTTGATTAAAAACCAGCCGAATTTAAAAAATTGAAATTCAAACTTGTAAAACTCGAGAAAACCGGCCGGGATTCTTTTCCGTCGCCCGACCGAACCGTGAATCGCGATTCACGGCCGATTTCGGCGAGGATTTTTTCCCCAGTTGCGAGTGTTAGGAATAGCAACTTGTATTCTCAGGAGGGCCAGAGGGCTAGTATATATAGACAAGTACATGACGTGAATATGCAAATAACCCCTCATAACAATGGAGAATAACACAACTATATATATATCTCTAACACCCCCCCTCAAACTCATGGAGGATCAACAACACTGAGTTTGGAGAGATAGAATCCGTGTTGTGCTCGAGTCTGGGCCTTCGTGAAGAAATCCGCTATCTGAAGCTCGGAAGGCACATACTGAAGAGCAATCACCTGATCATGCACACAAGACATCATGAAGGAAGCATCAACACCAATATGCTTGGTGAGCTCATGCTTCACGAGGTCACTGAGCATCTTGATAGCACTGTCTTGTCGACAAAAAGGAGTTGGTGTAGTGATAGAAACACCAAAATCCTCAAGTAACCACCGTAGCCAAGTAATCTCTGCTGTCAAGAGAGCCATAGCTCGTAACTCAGCCTCTGTACTCGAACGGGATACTACAGTCTGTTTCTTCGTCTTCCAGGCAATGAGAGAACCACCAAGAAAAACACGATGGCGAGAGATAGACCGCGATCGGAGGATCACGCCCAAGTAGCATCCGAATAAGCCTGAAACTGTGACGAGCTGGAGTGTGGGAAGAAGAGACGGCGAGAGATAATCCCACGAAGGTATCACAGAACTCGAAGAAGGTGGCTGTAGTAGACCTGAGTGGGAGTAGAGACGAACTGACTCAGAATGTGGACTGGATAAATGATATCCGGATGAGTAACAGCAAGGTAGACAAGACTCCCAACAAGATGACGATAGCGAGTCGGATCAGAAAGAGGCTCGCCATCAGAGGGCCGGAGATGAACGTTGAACTCCATGGGAGTCTCAACAGTACGCTGATTAGTGAGAGAGGCGCGATCAAGAAGATCCTGAATATACTTCTCTTGGGACATAAAGAAACCATATGGAGTGGAAGTAACCTCAATCCCAAGGAAGTAACGAAGAGGACCAAGATCCGACATAAGGAACTGCTCACTCAGACGAGCCTTAACAAAGACAATGTACTCAGAATCATCTCCGGTGATGATCATATCATCAACATACATAAGAAAAATAGTCCGACCACGAGACGAAGTGTGGACAAAAAGGGCAGGATCATGATCACTAGCTGAGAAGCCAGCAGCAGTGACCACAGAGGAGAAGCGCTCAAACCAAGCACGAGGGGCTTGTTTAAGGTCATAGAGAGAGCGACGAAGACGACATACCATGCCCTCAAGAACAGAATACCCAGGTGGCGGATGCATGTAGACATCCTCACACAACTCGCCATTAAGAAAAGCATTCTTAACATCAAGCTGAGAAACAGACTAGTGGCGAACAGACGCCACCGAAATAAGAGTGCGGACAGTGGTCATGTGGGCCACATGAGCAAAAGTCTCGTTATAGTTATGACCATGCTCCTGCTGGAAGCCACGAGCAACAAGACGCGCCTTATAGCACTCAAGAGAGCCATTAGAGCGAGTCTTAATCTTATAGACCCACTTACACGTGATGGGACGAAAGTGAGATGGAAAAGGAACAAGATCCCATGTACCAGTACGCTCGAGGGCAGCAATCTCCTCGGCCATGGCATGCTGCCACTCAGGGTGAGTAATAGCATCCCGGTAGGAGACATGCTCATGGGTAGCTGCACCAGCAAAACCAAAACGGGCAGGAGGCCGAATCGACTGACGATCGCGGAGAGCGTAGCGAGGAGATGATGACCCATTAGGGGAAGATGGAGCAACAGGAGAAGATGAAACATCAGGGGAAGATGGCTCATCTGGAAGATCCTCAATACGAGGTCGACGAGTGTAGAAGATAGTGAGAGGAGCCTGAGGAGCCGCAGGAGACGAAGCAGGTGGCGACAACGGCGAAGAGGCCTTAGGAGGTATATGTGGATACTCAGTGGGATGGGTGGACGAGGGCAAGACAGAGATGGGTGTATCTGGAAAAGTCAAAAAAGACAGGGACTCCACAGAGGAAACCGAAGAAGAGGCAGGACGTGGGTAGAAGGGGCGAGGCTCGTCGAAAGTCACATCCAGAAATCCGCATCCGTCGACCAACAGGTCCCAAAGATCGATAGCCCTTGTGCTCGATCGTATGCTAGAAAAATACACTCAACGGTGGCGATCGGTTTGGTGCGTTCTCGAGTGCGAGGAGAGCGAGCAAGCGATCAAAGCGAGAAAGGCGAGTAGTGCGGAGGAAGACCACGAGGCGCTCAACGAGGATCTCACCTGAAGAAGCGAAGAAGAGGTGAATGTTGACGAGATAGGTAGCAGTGGAAACAGCCTCAGCCCAAAAGTGAGGTGGAATAGAGTCGGCAATCATCAGTGTACGAGCCGTCTCAAGGAGGTGACGATGCTTTCGCTCAGCGACACCATTCTGAGCATGAGCACCAGGACAAGAGAACTGAGCGAGAGTGCCTTGCTCAGCAAGGAAGCTGCGCAGGTAACGAGAGAGGTACTCGCAGCAGAGTCAGCACGAAATACACGAATAGGAGTGGAAAACTGTGTGTGAACCATAGTAACAAATTGTTTATAGATAGACAAGGCCTCACTACGAGAAGACATAAAGTATATCCAAGTGTGGCGAGAGAAGTCATCTATAAAAATGATATAATATCGATGGCCCCCTTTCGAAAGGAAGTGAGCCGGACCCCAAACATCTGAATGAACAAGATCAAACGGACGCTGAGACACTGACTCACTATAAGAATAGGGAAGCTGAATCTGTTTCCCTAACTTACACTACGACAATTTAAAGACACGTCTCCGAGGCGGACCCGAGAAGACCACGGCGAACTAAAGATGATGACGAGATCCACACGGATGACCAAGGCGGTGATGTCACTTCTGCTGGAAAGATTTGGTAGAGCAGTGGCGAAGCGGAAAGATGGCGGCGGCGGTGGCGGCGGAAGAAAGGTGAAGCCAGTCAAGCTCCAGAGAGACTTTGTGAGTCAAGGCGCCGAGGGCCAGAACCAACCAGAGCCCGTGTGGCGGTCCTGAACACAACAAGAGTCAGAGTCAAGAATGACCTAACAACCAAGGTCGATGTCGCCCGTGAGAAAGAAGTTGCATGGTTAGACGAGGAACATGAGCAACAGAAGGAATATGAAAGGATGAGTTGCTAAGAGGTCCTCGACCAGAGATAGAAAGAGAGGTACCATCAGCCGTAAGAACACTGACAGGGGAATCAAGAGGTGTAATAAAAGACAGAGTGGAAGAATCAAAAGTCATGTAAAAGGATGCTCCGGAATCAAGAATCCATGGGGAGGTACCTGACTGTGTAGGAGGTGGTTTCTCATTGCCCGAAGAGTCAGTAGCAGGACCTGCAGAACCTATTGAGGAGAACACGAGGCGGCAAGCAAGCGTCGAAGTGCGGCTATCTCTCGCCTCGGTGAGAGAAACTGCTGAAGGAGTTGATGCATACGTCGATGTATAAGCACCGGTGCCAGTGCTAGGAGAAGAACGACGTGAAAGATGCCGCTACTTCTTATAGCACTGGGACTCAATGTGGCCGACCTTGTCGCATAGGAAGCGGCGAGGGCGACCACCGCCAGATGGAGGCGGCCACCACCACTGTGGTAGCCATTGGAGGAAGCGATGTCTTCAAGCGTGGAAGCGATCGGTGTAGCAGGTGGACGAGCAGCGAGCACGGAGGAGTGGCATCGGACAAAGACCGCTCAGCGAGTCTCCTCTGCACGTATCTCGGTAAGAGCCTCCAGAAGAGTGACACGAGGGTGGCGTGCAAGAAGCTGGGCACGCTGTAACATCCCAATTTTCAGAGCTTTAAAAATCCTTTAAATAGTGGTAGTGAGAAAATTCACCATTTGGATTTATTTGAATATTAATTTAAAATATGGACTTTAAGGACAAACCGATTTAATGTGCTTAATTCCAACATCAACAACGGCCAAACTTATTTTATTTAGATTCTATTTGCTTGGATATATTTTATAGAATTTTCTATAATTTTTCCAAGATCATTTGCTATTTTCTAATTGCTATTTGCATTTTCTGGATTTATTAAAAAGAAAAATCTATTTAAATCCCTCGGAACAGTGTTGGGCCGAAGCCCAACACTATTCGGCCGCGCCTTGACCATCTCGTCGCTTCGTGGCGCTACCGTCAGATTGGATGCTTGACGTGCCCTCGTTTTCGATCGGACGCCGCGCTCCCCGCCTTCCTCCGTTGGATGTTCGCCGCGTGGCCTCGCCACGATCTCGCTCGCTTCGCTTCGCTGGCGCCTCGCCATTGCCGGTGGGACCATCACCGAGTCGTCGTCTCATGAGTCTTCTTCTTCCGCGCCTTACGCGCCATTGCCGAAGCTCCAAGTCGTCCGACAAAGCAGCGTGATCAGATTGCGGATTCTTCGCTACCGACTTTACCAAATCAAATCGAGTTATCCTGTACCTATTTTTGTTGGAATCAAACCCGAATCCGCAGATATCCCCGAGAATCAAGGATTTCAAAATCCCGGCCGTTTCGGACTCAAATTGGGGGTTTCCAATTCCGGCGTCCCCCGGGCCTATAAATACCCCCCTTAGGATCGCCTAGTCCGCCGCAACCCAGAGCCACCACCCTCGTCTCCCGATCGCTCTAGCGCCGCCGCAATCCAAGATTTAGGGTTTCGGCGAGCTTCTTCTCCGGTGAATTGCGCCCATCGTTGTCGCTCTTGCTCCACCGGGACCGCACCACCGCGTGATCGGCAAGTCCCGAGCTACCTCGCGCGCCTCCTCGTCGCCGAGCATCGGCGGAGCGCACTTTCGACAAAACCGAAGCTCCACCGCCGCTTTTCCTGCCGCCACGGCCGCCACCGTCGTTGCCACGGTAAGGGCACCACCGAGTGTGCAATAGCACGGGAACAATCTGGTACCCTTCGCCACGGTGACTTCGCCGCCAAACGTCGGTGACCATCGGTCCCGAAGCGCCACCTCGCCGCCAGAGCGCGCGCCAGCGCACCGCAACCGCCGCCTCGGCTTTTTGTGCTGCGTGTCGCCCTCGTGTCGCTGTGTCGGCGCCAAGACCTGCGTGCACGTGGCCCGACCCACCGGCCTCAGATCCGTGGCTCGGTGAACTTAGTCCGCGTGAGCCCGATCAACGACATGTGGGGCCCACATGTCGATTTCTTTAAATCTATTTTCTTTTAGGAAATTCCTACGACGCAAGCATTGCGCAATAATCCGATTTTCCTTTAGAAAAATAATTCAGGAAATTCAATAAAATCCAAATTAGGGTTTTATTTGATTTTCAAACTTCCAAAGCCCATATCTTTTGCATCCGAACTCCGATTGAGCCCATTCAAATTTGTAAATTTATATAAAATCAAGATCTATTTAATGGTGAATTTTATTTGATTTTTGGAGTTTGTTTTGCCTCTGTTATTTATTTGTTTTTGTTCTTTGGTCTCGTTTGCGAGTAGACGTCGATACTTCAGAAAATTTTGCTGAAGAAGGAGCACCTCCTCAAGGTCAAGACCAGTACCTAGACTTATTCCAAGGCAAGTTATACCTTTAATCATCTTGCACCCAGTTTTCAAAATACTTTGTTTCAATGTATTGCATTCTAATTCAAGTATTTATTTAAATGCTTTTGGGATAGTTATTAATCCAATTTGTTATATCCACCTTGTCTAATGTATGCCATGATCTTTTGTCACCCTAGGTTGATTCATTATTAGTTGGTATTATCGTAGCACCAACGTGGGTTGGTTAGATACGAGTAGATTGCTTAGTCATGCCACGAGTCATCATCTCATGTGAGTTGCAAAAATAAACTTGACTAAGTGATTATGGAACTGTGTGATGAAACTGTATGTGATGTATGCTGTTACTCGTGATGGCATGTGTTGCACTTAATCAACAGGGTGGGAAAAGATTTAGACTGAGGCAAGTGGTGGATTCTGTGTGAATGGTGGAGCTATGTGCTATAAACTTTGTGATTTGGGAAAAACTGGAAGTCTTGCCTTGGTCAATTAAGGACTTAACTTTGTGCGCCATTGAACTGAGCCTTACTGTACGACCACATGCCTAGTATGGGCTGAGCCTAACTTAGTAAGTCATGGATTTTCGATATTATTACTCAGGTTGTATTTTAAGCTTTGTGATGGTCTGGAGGTGTGCTACTATGTGGGCACATCGCGGGATGGTTCGCCGCTTCCCTGTCCAACGGTGTGTGTTATGCCAAAGCGATGTATTTGGGTTGGTATGACGGTAAAGCACACTGGGAGTAATAATACTTGAGATGAAGTTTCCGAAAAGTTTTGTTATGGTCAGTGCTAGCTACACTGATTGTATCGTGTGGGTAACGTGTACAACCTCTGCAGAGTGTTAAATCAATCTATTCGAATAGCCGCGTCCTCGGTTATGGACATGCTCGAGAATTTCACACGAGGGGTAGATTTTCATGAAATATTTGGGAAGGGTCAGCTGTGTGAGATAACCTGTACAGCTGTGTGAATAACTTGAGTAGACTTTGTGTCCTTTCTGAAATCAAATGATAACTTATTATTGTTTATTTGTTTTGAATTATACTTTCAATCTATTATTTGTATTCAATTGCAAATGTTGCATTTCTGCAAAATAACAACAGAAGTCATTTCTTTGGAATAAGCCATCATGTATAAATGCATTCTGTGGTATGACTTGCGAGTACGGTGTGTACTCACTCTTGCTAAACAAATCAACTGAAGTGGAGGAGCCGTCACTTTGCTTTTGAAGAAGAGTTCTACGAAGGTTGATCGTTAGGGTCTTGATCGATCGGTTGCTCGTGGTAAATTGATGGGAGCCCACTAGAGTTTATTTCGTTTCCGCTGCAGTTTATTCTTTATTGTCAGCCTTGCATGGCTTAATAAATGTAAAACTCGACCGTAAGGTCCCAAACAGTTATTTGTTATTCAAAGTACTCGTTTATTCTTATATTCGTTGTATGGATGTGATATTTCATCGATGTTGACACTGTGTGCACTAGCGTGATCCTGGACTAGTACAGAATACACAGAGGGTCCAGATTTGCATATTTGGGTCCCGACACACGCCTCTGCTCGAACTCAGGACGAAGGCGAGTAAGGAACTCGTAGACACGCTGAAACTCGGTCAATGCGCATGACGGCGGCATGAGCAGGGCGGCGGCCAAGCGGTCGCGCAGAGAGTCCGGTAACGCGCGATGCGAGAACTCGAGCGTAAAAACGTCAACAGTAGCATCACCCTGTTGAAGAGAGTGCTCCTAGCGAACCACGGACAGGTAGAGAGCATCTCCAGAGGGTTCATAGCGCTGACGAAGGTGAGTCCACATCCGACGATCGAAGGAGTCCCACAACCTCGAGAGAGGCGAGGTGGACATCGGGCGATGAAGACGGAAGACCGGCGTCGTCGTCGCACCACTGAGTGTAGGCGGTCAATCGATCCGTGTAGGAATCCAGAGCCTCTTGGTAGGCAGAGACAGCCTTATCATCAGCAAGGCCAGCAGCCTTGTCGGCTGCCGGGGGTAGCGCAACAGGCGTAGGCTCCGTCGGAGGAGTAGGGCAAGGCGGGCAGGTGACATAGCCAGAGAGGATGCCCCAGAGACGAAGACCACGCATGTGGATGCGCATGTGAGACACGAAGTCGGTGTAATTAACACCATCGAAGATCACCGGGCAGCGAGGGAGGGAAACGGTCCCCATTGGTAGGCGGCGCAGGACGCGCGCGGCAACCAAGGCAACGAAGTCTAACAGGCGGTGCTGGACGGCGCGACGGTTAGAACGACATTTTTTTCTTTTTTTCGCCACGACTTCTTAAGGCGGGCCTTGGTACGCCCAAAACGCATAACGCAAAGCGTGCGCGCTAAGGTTCCCTCGCGGTCATGGCGGCGTCCACGGAGCGGCGGCGTCCGTCGGCGGAGCAAAGCGGAGGCGGCGGCGGGCGGCCTCGCGTTTCTCCTCGCAGGCCTCTCGACGAGCAAGGGAATCCGTCTGGCGCGCATTTGTGGTGGCAGCAAGAGTCGGTCGCGGCGGCCCGAGGCGACGAGTTAGCGGCGGCGGTCGACGGCTCGCCACCCAGATTCGAGGGCGGACGACGAGGCGTCGGCACGAACAGCTGGAGGCACGGGGCCCGGCAGGGAGGCACCGGCGGTGCCACGGGAGGTGCTGGAGGCGCGCGGGGGGGGCGAGTCGATCCGACTGGCGGCGCCAAGAGAAGGGGCGGTGGCCACTGGAAGCGCAGGGGCCCAAGTGGATCCGGCCAGCAGCACCAAGAGAAGTTGCGGCAACTACAAAGGGAGGAAGGCGGCGGCGGCTAGGTCAGAGGACGAGTTGCGCGTCCGGGAGAGATAACCCTAATGGGCTCTGATACTATGTTAGTAATAGCAACTTGTATTCTTAGGGGGCAAAGGGGTCAGTATATGTAGACAAATACATGAAGTGAATATGCAAATAACCCCTTATAACAATAAGGAATAACACAACTATACATATATCTCTAACAGCAGGCACCCCAAATGAGCGGGCAGTCATCACCAGGGAACTTACAATCAGGGCAGCAGCCGTCAAACGCCATCCTGCATATGCCACATGTCTCATCTTGTGCGTCCCATGTCCAAGAAGCCACCGCATGCAACTGAAGAATCTTGACCTTCACTGTGTTACCTGGTACGCAACAAGAGATGCCATGCATAAGAGTATGAGACCATCACAGTATCACACCCATCGCAGCTTGTCAGATAACAATCAAAAGAGTATGGGGAATCCAAGAGAAGAGAATTTCACTCAATCTACTGGTCTAAAAGGTCACAGCGCCAAATTTGCAGCTGAGGATAGGTAACTACAAGGGTTTACTACACAGCACATCATTCGGTTGGCTCACAAGTCACCACAACTAGTATTCAGTAAGATACTTGCTCTACAAAGTTTCTCATGATACAATTACTGTGTCGGCCCTATTGCATAACGCAGATCGAATAAGATTAATCAGTTCTAACTTCAAAGAAGTATTTGGGGGCAAAAGGTCGAACACCTAACATGCACAGGCTTCACTCGCAAAATTTGGTCATAACAGCTTGTGGCACAGAGACCACGGCACAAGCTGCCCGTCGCGAGCACGACTTCCATGCGCCTGTGGCCAAACGCGGTGACATTTCGGTATGGCGAAAGGGAAAGGCGGAGGGCAGAGGCTCAGCCGGGAGGCGGCGGCGCTCCGAGGCAAAGCGCCGCCCACCATGCGTGCGCGCGCGGGCTGCCCGGGAAATAGCGGAAACAGGGGGAGGGTGGATGAGAGGGGCTGGTGTTTAGAGGCATTGGCCGCCCGCCGCGTGTTTGCCCAAGCAGCAGCTGAGGTTGGAGTTGGAGTGCCCCTCATGGCGAGGCTCGAGTTTTTTTGAGCTAGCGATTGCCGTTGCCCAAGGGCCGAGACCGAGAGACCGGGAGCCGAGAACCAACGCCGGCGCGGTTGCAGTGGCGAACATGGGTTGGTGGATGCAAAGTCTCTGCCGGGCCGCAGCCGCGCGGAATCCCTTGCGCGGTTCGAGATCGCTCGCGCACGGTGGCCAATCCGTGGGCTGGAGTTTGGTCAACTTCCGCACCTTGACGCCGTGGATCCACGCCATGCTGGGCCAGATTTTCGGCCTGCTTTAATGTGGTCGCGCGTTGGATTTGCCTGTAGTGCCGTGGGTCGCGAGACGATACTCGGAGAACCTTCTGCTGGCGAGCGCATTCATTCATTTTCGTCTGGCAAGACGACTGCTTCGAAAATATAACCCCGACAGCAAATAGGCCGATCTCTCTATAAGCTACGAACGGTGTAAGTTAATTCTAACCTGCCAGAAAAGAAGCACAAATTGGCGGTTGGTAGGGTAATTAATCGCTTCCCATCAGCCGAAACCTAACCTAGTGCTCCTGTGGTCATGGACAGACCTGACACACATGCCGCTGTACCTGTTGCGGTACATGATACAGCTCGTATCTCCACCAGGCCTAATCTCCACTTTTTCCAGCAGGCACGACGCGACCCCCAGAAAGGCACCGTCTCCAGCTCCAGGGGACAAACTCATTCCAGATTTCCAGATGCGCGCAACGCGCCAACGCTATTATCGTTCATGGAAGAACCGCACCGTCTCTAATCCTTTTGCTCATCACGTCATGTGCAAACGACATATACAACCAGGCGTCGTGTCGATACCACTGCCTGATGCAGTAGGAATCTGGCCGTGCGCATTTGATCGAAGGGAAAGCGGCACTGGCCAGTGTGGTTGAACAGTTGTCTCTTCAGCAGGGATTTTAATTCGACCGATTTTTGCCATACCTGTCACCCGGTAGAATCACAAACCGGTCTCGAAATTTTCGATTTGAATAATTTTTATTAAAAAAATTGAATTTACTTGTATTTGGTTCAAATTTAATTTTTTTAAAAAATATATATAAATAAAATCCGAAAATTTCAAAAAAAATTAGAAAATTTCGGCCAAACTGGCCACCCTGGTAATTTTTTCCGATTACAAAAACCCTGCTCTTGAGTAGTGATTAGGTTCCTAAACTTTAAAATCGTCTCAATAGGACACTAAACTTGATCACGCTGTTTCAGTTACAAACTTTACTGATAGAGGAAAGCTAGCTGAGCAAGGACACTATAAACCTGCATACATCGATGGAGAACATTGGACACCATATAATCAGCGGGGACGTGGGGCACCAATGTCTTTCAGGCTTACAGCAAATTGACAGCAGTTGGCAGTAGCAGGTAGTAACAGACTCCCGATACGGTAGGAACACGAGACAGACAATACGCAGGTTAATGACTCATCACTCGTAAGTGCATTGATACTGTACGTGGCTTGCTGTTTGAGCCTGCACGTCTAGTCGTTGTAATGGCCACTTTTGGGAGCAGAAAGAAAAACAAGCGCTCCAATTTGGGAACGCCAATGAAATGCTTTTCTTTTCCTCTGATGATTCAGTCGATCATGTCTACATCATGCTAGACTATAAAATCTCAACCTTTTTCACATCGAAACACAAATGCAAAAATAAGGGGCCGGCTATGCAATTAGCAAGAGCTATATGCTTACTGGTATTTTATCCCTTTTCTTAGTACCGATCAAACTACAGTCACAAGCTCAAGGTGAGAAATATAGCGATATCATGCAAATCGATCAATTCCTTCTCTAAAGATTCAACTCCTCTTGAAACATTCTTGAACAAATTAGGCTACTTGGCAAGTCCCCCTCACAGCCTCATGGACAAATCCTTCCACGTTTTGGGAGCAAATTAGCAGCAGACACCCAACATTCGTTCCTCGCACATTGTCGTAGCGTCTTCCATCTCAGCTCCACCAAGATCCCGGGCTCTGAAAGGTGGGTGGGGGGTTCTTGGATGGTCAGTGCACAGCGGAAGGAAGGGTCTCCGACTCTCCGTGATCGGGCCCCAAACCAGCCAAGCCCGTCTCAAAATCTTGAAAAGAAAAGGAAGCAGCAAAGACCAAAGAGAGAACATTTAAGACGGGAGCATCCAAGAAAAAGAAAAGGAACAAGAAGAGGTGACCCGTACCAGGCATGGATGAACTCCGAGCACTTGGCCTTGATCCAGCGGAAGCCCCTGCGGAGGGAGGCCTTGACCTTGCCCTCCACCGAGTAGGCCTTGTAGCTCGCCACCCGACGCCGCCTCTTCATCTCCGGGTCGCTGAAGCACCAGGCCGACCCCATGCCGCCGCCGCCGCCGTTCTTGGACACCGGCAGCGGCAGCGGCGGCGACCTGGCGGGGGCTGGCTTAACGACGAGGTCGATACGGCGCTCGCCGTAGGGCACGACCTCGTTGCGGTAGGGGCGGTCGTAGTCAGCGGTGGGGGCGGGGGCCGCGTAGGGGCGGTACGCGCGGTCGTAGTCGGCGGTGGCCATCGCGACGACGACGCGGGCAGGGCTGCGTGGAGCTTTGCTTTGGGGAAGAGAAATTACGCTGCAGCCTTTTTCTATTATGTTTTGTTCTTTTTAGGTGCTTTGATGGGGCCGGAGCTGTGGACCTGTGGTGGTGTGCTGCCCTGAGTTTCTTTCTGTTTTTTGTTTGTTTTTCTGTGAGAGACGAGCAGGTGACAGCGCAGGAAGAGGCTAGAGTGACGAGTACACGCGACGAGAGATTGTGTACAGTTTGTACGCGGATTCGTATCATGACTCACGAGTAGTCTCGCTCCATGCATTCCACTGTTCCAGTGCTGTAACCTCCAATGTTTTGTTATCAGAGGCTGTAAGAAATCTAAAAACAAATGATATATATCAGTACATTGCGTTATGTCTGTGCGGGGCCGCGTAGGGGCGGTACGCGCGGTCGTAGTCGGCGGTGGCCATCGCGACGACGACGCGGGCAGGGCTGCGTGGAGCTTTGCTTTGGGGAAGAGAAATTACGCTGCAGCCTTTTTCTATTATGTTTTGTTCTTTTTAGGTGCTTTGATGGGGCCGGAGCTGTGGACCTGTGGTGGTGTGCTGCCCTGAGTTTCTTTCTGTTTTTTGTTTGTTTTTCTGTGAGAGACGAGCAGGTGACAGCGCAGGAAGAGGCTAGAGTGACGAGTACACGCGACGAGAGATTGTGTACAGTTTGTACGCGGATTCGTATCATGACTCACGAGTAGTCTCGCTCCATGCATTCCACTGTTCCAGTGCTGTAACCTCCAATGTTTTGTTATCATCAGTTGGATCCTCGTGGGTTGTAACGAAATCTAAAAAACAAATGATATATATCAGTAAATAGGATTATAAAAAAATTTCACACATACGTATAAATAAAAACATTAACTCCGCCTATAAAATACATAAATTTATTTATAATATCTGTTTTTCACATAAACAAGAAGGCATTTATATAACCCCCGTACTTATAAAGAATTCATGAAATACCTCTAGAGCACCCAATCTTCAAACAATAATTGATCAAGTTGGAGATCCAAAATAACCAAAACATCGCTTATAACAGAATCAAAAGAATAAAAAAGATTTCATAAACACCGAAATTACTACGTAAATATATTTGTAAATACCATCTCCTGTAGCATCCTTCTCCTTTTCTAACACATTTGCAGGACGCTTGAATTCTTAAACAATCATCCACCAAATTTGCATAGGGAAGACTGCTCTCCTCCAGCAAGCGTGTTATAATTGAGTTATTCGTCAAGCATCCACTCTCTTATGGTTTAAGTTGATAACCGGAAACCTCCTTATAATAATCAAACAATGCATCAATCTCTCGCTGCCATTCAGCGGAAGTAGCTTCTTTATCTACCAAATACAATTCAGTAGAGGTCATTTTCCTCTTCTACTGCTTCTTGGTTCGCTGCTTTGATTCAAACGCACAAGAGGCATCAAGAACCATAGAATCTCCGGCATCACCATCGACAACTCATTCTTTTGCTTCACCACCATCCATTACCACATACCAACATTTCCTTGGGCTACATCAACACCCACCACTGTCATACCATCTGCTCAGATGTGGTAATAACAAGTTATTTAGGGTTTTTGAGAAGCGTAAATTAGATTGCCTCACTATAAGAATTTAGTGCTTTGCTCTCCTAGAGCTTACAACCATTATTCAATATTTCATCACAATCACAAACTGCAAGTGACTGTAAAAAGATCTAAGTGCAGTGTGTGCACTAGATCGAATCAACGAAGTATGTAGTAACTTCTGCCTGAATCTGCTCTATGGCGATCCTCTCCTTTTGGGCAACTACGATTGCGGCCGTTGCGATGTCCAAATGAGGAGTGATGGGGACTTCTACTGGGTTGTCCACATCCATTAGCGCAACTAATGGCTTTAGATCCTCTGTGCCTGTAATGGCGAGGTGTGCCTCATGTTGTACTTTGCCCTTTTTCTTAAATTGGAAAGCATCAATAACGCACTTGCGACCTACGATCTTACCCTTCTTGTCCCTCTCCTTCGTGAGAGGCTTCCTCGCCTTGTAGCTGCTAGCATTGGCTTCATGGCCAATATTGCTACTAGGCGGCTATAGTTCTTCCTTAGAACATCATCTTGAGTTTTCGCAACTTTCATGATGTCAATTAATTAGGCATACTCCATGTAGCCATCACGACAATAGTTGCGTGTGAATTGCACCGCATCCGGGTGAAAGGTAGAAAGATTCTTCCCAATCTTCTGCTCATCTATGATTACATTATCACAGAGTTGAAGACTTGTACAAATTTTGTACAAATTATGGCCATGCTGGGTCAATTCTTCGAACTCCTGGTTCATAATACCAGTCATCTTCGTATTAATGCAAAGTGTTCATAAGATTATTGCTGGTAATCTGCATAAAATAGTTGTAAAATTCTCATAATATTCTTTGAACTCCCGGTTCATGATCCCGTATTTTTATATTATTTTTCATGCTTTACTACTATTTTTAGTGATTAAAAGCAATATAAATAATCACAAATAATCAAATACAGTAAATACAGTACACAAATTGCATAGAAAAAATAATAACAAAGTTAAACATACTTCAAATGCAAAACCCGATTCAAAATTTGAATTCCTGATACCCTTTTCTGTTTGAAAAAGAACTTTCGATGAATTTTACAATTTTTAGTGGTTACAACGCAAAATTTCAGTTCTGAAAAAAAAATCAGCGTAATTTTCAAAAAGTCTTAGTGGTTTTCCAAAACAATTCCTTATTCATGAATTTTTTTCATAATTTTCATAAATCCGGAGGCCTTTTTACAAAACTGGTTTTCTTTTCTTTTCCTTCCGGTTATGGGCCGGATTTCATCCGACTTATTACTGTGCCAACCCATTTTTACGACCCAACTAGCCGGTATAAAAAGGCAGCGGTGATCGGGAACGTTATGGTTCCCGACCGCTCCCTAAATAACACGACCGACTGCGTGCCGCTACGTGGCCTTGCCCGCACCACCACGACGCCTCATCTGTCCCAGGGAGAAACGGAGCCAAGTCCGCTCGTCCGTGTCAGGGACGAATCCGCTGCCACGTCCGCTCGTCCGTCCATCCCAGGTCCGTCCGTCCCAGGGACGGCTCTGCCCCATCCATCCTTCAGTGGGACGGACGCGCACCTACATGCGCTCGCCGATGCAAGTGCTAATTCGAGTTAATCTGATGCATGACGAGTACTGTCAGTTAAAGCTAGAGCCTGAGTACGATCGATGAATTAATTGACGCACGTCACTAGTTATGGACTGCCTGGCTATGCATCTGGTAATGCATGCAGATTTGTACATTAAGTATATAGGATTACACCGGATTGGTCGGTCGAGTTACAGCACAATTAACTAGTAGTAGTTTGACATGCATGCACCATGTACACTAGTACATAGTAAGACCCTGTTTGATACAGTTCAAGATTCTTATTTTTCAGATTCTGATCCTGATTATCTAAGAATCCACTTCTCTGAGAATCTGTAGCTGTCTGTTGAAACCGATTAGCTGGTAGGTTGACTCCAAAAACCATATGAGGATTAGAGGCAAATAGACCATATCACCCCTGGGTGTAATACTTTAATTGTATTTGTGCAACTCAGTGGCATTTACAGATAAAAACTTTCAACTTCAAAGGGTATTTTCGTTTCTGAAGGTTGGATTCTCACGAGAATCTGCTAGGAGGATGCTTCGTTGTCAGTTCATTTTCGAGATAGCTCCCACGAGAAGTAGAATCTAGTGGTTATGAGAATCAGAGTGTTTTGTACGACTCCACGAGAATCGATTGAAAAGCTAGGAGTGGAAGCTGTACCAAGCAGAGCATAAGACGAGGAAATTTTTTAAATAATATTAATTTAAAAAGGTAATTACAAAACTAAATAGTCAAAAAAATTATAGGGACAGGAACCATGTCGCCAATTAGAACAGTGGTGGAGATTCCTGTCGCTAGTTCAATTGACGATAGGACTCTGTCGCCATTTTGAATTGGACTAATTGAACGACGACAGGAGGGTTCTGTTGTTTTTTTAATGTCTAGATAATTTTTTAATTTTTGTACTTTTTTTTAAAAAAAATGGTAATACTTTGAAGTGTCTGCGTAGTTCGGATTGCAAAATCGGAGCAAACAATGTAACATGAAGTAGAGAATGCGAGTTCGGTGACGCAATGACACAAACAGCTCCATTCGGAGTGAAATTGAAAAATATTTGGGTTTTAGATTACATTGTTCGTGGAACTGATTCATTCGAGAAAAGATTACGTAATATTTGACAGTTCAAATATTTGGGAAAAAGAGATGTAAGTTCGAAAGAGTTTATAAGTTAATTGTGAAATAAATGTCACGCGGGATTTTGTTACGTACATTAGAAACACCAACATGCACGCCTTACCCTTTTGTGCCGTGTGCTCGGGCTCCTTTAGTGCCTTTTCAGTAGGGTTAGGCTCGGGTACGTAAGGTTTCCAACGTTTGAAGGTCCCGAATCGTATCGTATAGTTCAGTATGTACTTCTACTAGATAAACGTTCTATCGTACATATCCGGGCCGTCAATCCATTGGAAGAAGTTCCATCGCATCTCCGATGTCATTATACGTGGTTGTAGTTAGGAATTTGTGTAATCTCTACTACTTAAAAGAATGAATTGGTGGCGGTCCGTCCCCCCTCATGCGATGTGAGCCATTAGATCTATTTTTCTTTGTGAGATGTGAGCCATTGGATCTCGTTCTTTCTCGGCTCCTCCCGTGCGTACGGTTAGCCATCCATAGCCTTCTCTCCACTCCCCCATGCCCTAACTGCCCAAGCTGGTGCGCAAGAAGCCCAAAGATTCCATTGATCTTTCCAAGAATGGGTTACCGGCGGGTCACTTGCATTGTAGGCTGACCACGACGACGGTTGACGAGATATGATTTTTTTAATCTGTAACACAACACGGGCATTGGACTAGTAGAACTTAAGATGTGAAAATTTTATATATATGCAAGATACACTTACGAGGCGGTGGTTGTACGTGTAGTACGCCCAGCCGACCATTGTCAGAACGTGAAAACTCCAATTGTACCCGCTCATTATTCATAGAATTATTCAAGTATTATTTAAACAAATTGTTGGATGAACTTGTAGGACCGCAAAGGCGACTAGGGGGTGAATAGGCGCTTTCTTAAATTTCTCGCCTTAATCAAATTCAACACGAACTTTACTCTTTTAGCTATGAAAGCTAAGAAGATCGAGAAGCGCCGAGGAAGCCTTGTCAATTCGATAACCCCCTCAACCACAAAACACAAATGTGGAGACTTGATCTCAAAGGGCTGATCTGGACACAGGCGGTCGGGCCGTATTTGATAGCGGTTGGAATGGCGATTGACAAGCTGATCGGACCGTAGATGATAGCGGTCGGACGGCGTTATAAATCGGTCGGACCGATTTAGTCCAGTACTGAAAAACAATGCCCAAATTCAAAACGAAATTTGGTCCAACTTTTGATTCAACCAATAAAACTTGATCAAATTTGGAGCACACCTCCCTAAAGATATTAGAGACCTATTTCTAGCGACGATCCTCCAGATCCACTTCACAGAAACGATCTCTGACTATTTTACCAAAGAAGTGCACAAACCCTAGAAATATGAAAATCTTTGATTCAAGACTTGCTTGTGGGGGTTGATGATCTAGATGATTCTAGGAGTATTCCCACACATCAAAGCAAGACAAAGTAGGTCAAGAGACCAAGCATAAACCCTTGAATCAAAGAAGCACCAAAATCATCCAAAAGAGAGAAGAACACAAAGGGAGACAAATGATCTCTCAAGCAAGCATCACAAGATTGATTGATCTCACAAGATGCTTACAAAGCCACTCCAACAAGGAGGACAAGAGCTCACACAGGGAGCACACACAAATTCTTCAAACCCTAACCTCTCCTCTCCTCTCCTCTCCAAACCCTAGAATAAGGATGAGGGGCTCAAATGAAAGCTTCAAGGGGTTTTACATCTCCCCCTTTCTATTTATAGGAGAGGCCTAGGGTTTCACTTTTGGGACCCACTCACACATGGGACCCACACACACAATTATTGAAGCAATCTCCGCTTCCCCGTGTAGGTTGATCGTGGCGGCTCTCATCCATCGGCAAGACTCTCCCGTCCAATCCCATCGAAACTCCTAGAGACTTGCACCGACTTCGCGACCGCCTGATCCAACCAAATTGCATCGAACTACCCGCTCGATCCATCTTGCCCATTCTCGCACCATACTTGAGTCACACGACCTCACCCAAGATCCATGATCATTACGGACCTCGGCTCTCCAAGCGTAGTCCCGATCCACTTACCGCTGACGCCGTTGACTGCAAGCCACCGCACAAAGAATAGACAAACAAACCGCTTCCGGAACAAGTTCTTCACAACTTGACCCACGTTAGTTCCAGAATGCAATATGCAACAATAAAGCATTGAAGTTCATACAATAAACCACAATCAAAACACATCAATGCCAACTTGGCTACCTCCAAGTCATCGGCGGTCCGGCCGCCCACAAGGCCGGTCCGACCGATTTCAGCGGTCGGACCGATTCCTACAACTAGCGGTCGGACCGCCTAAAAGACTTAGCCAAATTTTATTTCGAAAATCCAAACCTTCCGAATTTTCAATCGAATAGAACTTTTTTGGGAGCTCCAAAATGATGTGACCACATCCGGAGACTCCTCACTTGCCTACACAGCCTATTTTTGGCTCCGCTCCAAAAACTACTTTTAGGTCAGGCCGGTCCGACCGGCAACCACGGCCGGTCCGACCTCTCCACGGCCGGTCTGACCGCCCCACACCACCGGTCAGACCGCCTGTGGTCTGACAGACTGAAGCAAAACCGAAAACGTGTTATTTGCAAACCAACAATGCCATTGCCAATTGAATCATCATTTTAAGATCGTGCACATATCCTCACGATATCCACGGAACTCCTGCAAGCGTGCGAAACACACAGTATGTGGTTCAGTTTGTAGTTATACTAGCACACAAATTCCTATCCCGCTCTGCCATTCGGCATACTAGTCCAATGCCCGTGCTTTGCTACGGATTAAAAAAAATCATAACTCGTCAACCGTCGTCGTGCTCAGCCTACAATGCAAGTGATCCGTCGGTAATCCGTTCTTAGAAAGATCGTTGAAATCTTTGGGTTTCTTGCGCACTAGTTTAGGCAGTTGGGGTGTGGGGGGAGTGGAGAGGAGGCTATGGGTGGCCAACCGTACGCACTGGAGGAACCGAGAAGGAACGAGATCCAACGGCTCATATCTCACGAAGAAAGATAGATCTAACTGCTCATATCGTATGAGAGATATGCGTACTTGGCTTCAGATGTGATGATATCGACCCAATCAAAATATTTTTAATTATTAACACATGCATTCATATACTATGTACTCTCACACACACAGTCAGATCTATCAACACGCGTGATTTCCTGTATATATTAAGGACTAAGAAATAGTATTTTCATGGCTGAACTAATGCACAGTTAATGGGTAGCCGCTGCTGCTTTATTGATCGAATCCTTGGTTTAATTTGTTACTCGCTTCAAGTCACTATCCAGTGGAGTGAGCGGGGGCTCAGTTGTCCAAGTAAACGCTAACTTCTGTATATGTATGTTCTTTCTTTTTTAATGTAGGTCAGAGAGAAATAAAATATCCTGAATATATATATATAAAAACTTTCTACTTAAGCATTTGGATTAATTATATATAGTAGCTAGTATGTGAGAGGAAGCAGCTGGTGCAGTAGCCAGTGACGTGAAACATTAATTCCTCGATCGTCCTCAGGCTCTAGCTTTAACTGACAACACTGTCGTGCATCATATTAACTCGAATTAGCTCTCTTGCGTCGGCGAGCGCTCGTGGGTGACCCCCAAGGAAGGACGGACGGGGTGGGGTAGAGCCGACCCTGGGACGGACGGGCGAGCGACGTGGTGGCCGTGGGTCTGTCCTAGGGATGGACGAGCGGACGTGGCGGCTCTGTCCCTCCTGGATGGGATAGACGAGAGGACAAACATGGTTGTTCAATTTATGGAGGTGCGGACGAGTTCGCGTGACGGTCGTCCGTGTCACTTAAGAACCGTGTTGAGTACTATTTAAAAAAACACGACGAATGTGGCGTTTTCGCTAATAACACTCTAAATAGTGCTATTTTGGTTATAAAAAAATCCCTACAGGTTGTGTCTAGCTCTGATCCCCACAGGGTACAGGCCGCACTCCTGCTTCAGAAACAGATCTAATTGACGGTTTTTTAAAGCTATTTAACTGCAAACTTTATTTGTTTTCACGAGGCGCTGGACAGGAAAGGAATTAAGTTTCTTTTTATAGAAAGGAAAGGAATTAAGTTTTTTTCATCTCGATCTGAAACTAATTGTAACATCCCAAAGTGTTATTACCAAAAATAAAATTATTAAAGTATTATTTTATTGGATTTTCTGAGTTTTAAAAGTGTTTTCTTGCATTTCTTTAATTTTCTAGTATTTTAAAAATCAAAAATAAATTTATTGAGTTTCTTGGAATAAAAAGGGTTTCCTATTTTCCAAAACTAAAAATAATTAATATGCAAAAATAAAAACCAACTTTAAGTTGGAAGTGATTTTATTAAAATCAAAACTATTTTATTTGATGTTCTGGATTTTCTAGATTTTCCAAGTCCCTTTGTTATTTCTTGGAATCCTATTTATTTCATTTCTCTCCCAAAACACATTTTCTTTATTGAAAATTTTAATTTAATTAATTATTTCTAATTGTTGATTTTTAATTTGGAGTTCTTGCTTATATAATTATTTTTCGAATCGAATCCTGAATCTTAGTTCAACTCCAAATCAAGATCCAAATTCCAATTCTCAATTCTCAATCTCGTCGTCAATTTCCATAATTCAAATTTCATAATTTGAATTTGTTGCCACAATTTATCTTCAGACCGAGCCCAATTCTTTTTCTCACGCGTGTATTCCTTTTCTCAATTCAAATCCTTGATCCAAAATCAATTCTTTTCCCAACCAATTCTGAATTCAAATTAAAATTTTGAATTCATCTATCTCAATTTCAAATCTTAGTCGAATTGCAAAATTCAAACTTCTATTTGAATTTCCCGTAATGAAAATCCCAGAATTTCATTTTTCTTGGGTCGAAAATCTTTTTCCTTTTCTTTCTTCCTCCTCTCATCGCCCTTGCATGCCGCTGTCGACTTTTGTATGCGCCGCCGCCATCGCCGCGCTTGCCCATCCCTGGCCACGCCGCACCAAGATTACCTCGTGACCGCGCCACTCCCTCTCCCTTGTGCGCCACGACACCTGGCGTCGAGCGCATCGCTCACTACACGCCCATCTCCTGCCCATGTCGAGCGCTCCGCCTCGCTCTGCCCATGCCAAGCTGCGCCCCTTCTCCCTCTATAAAAGGCACGCCGACACCTCCACCTTCCCGCTTTACTCCTCCTCCAACCCCCGCTGCCCCCGGAACACCCCACCGTCGCCGTTTTCACCTTCGTCCTGAAGTCCAGCCGCCACCCCCGCTTGAGCTTCCACCGCTTCAGTGATCCTCTTATCCGAGCAACTGTGTCACGATGTGTTCCCGAACCTTGGAATCTACTCCCCTCTATCAATTTTGATTTTCGCTGCCGTTCATCACTGGATTTTTCCATTTCCCTCCTTTCGGCCGAAACACCTCCCTCGCCCAATCTTCATCTCTGGCGGGTTCTTCGACGAGGGGACCATGTCACCACACGTTCTCGGTGAATTCCTACCCATCCCTCGTATTCTCCTGGCCGATTGCTCGCCGTGGAAATCTGATAGGACTAGGGGTCCCGATCTTTCGATGAGAGGGGTAGATTCGATTGGGGAAGTGATGAGGACATCCCTCCTTCGGATACACGTACTACACAAGACCTTCCAGATTTGGGTGTGGGACTACAAGGTCCTATGACAAGAGCTAGAGCACGTGACTTAATCTATCAGGTAAAATCGTTTCTAGGGCTGAGTGTATTATTTGAGAACTCTATGATGCTGCCTAATGGAGATGATTTACTTGTACTCAGAAATCTAGGATTACGACCACTTCCAGAAGGCCTACGACCAGTTCAAGAAGGTCTACGACCACTTCAAGAAGGCCTACGACCGGTTCAAGAAGGTCCACGACCGATTCGCAAGGCCACGACCACTTCAAGAAGGCCTACGACGGATGACTCGTTGGGAGCACTCTACGACTGCAGAGGCGAGCACAAGACTCGTTGGACACAATCTATGACCAAAGATAGCATGGACTCCTCAAGACCACCCTAGGACCGGTCCTACGACTAGATCTTCGACTGTAAATACGCGACACAAGGTCTTTGCGTCACCGCTTTGGAAACTAATAAGACTTTGTAAACGTGACGAGATCGGAGTCCGTGTTGTGTACGCCTCATCCCACTACCGCACAACCCTAGGTCGACCTCCTCACGCCCCCCTATATATACAAGAGTCGCCGTAGTTTAGAGGCGGGTTTTTCTTAGATTATTACGCTAATTGTAGTTTCGCGATTATCGGTTTGAGGAACCCCACTTGTAAACTTCATCCATATCCGCAATACAATTGATTGCATCTACCTTGTTCTTGTGAGTTGCTTCGATTGCTTGCGGAACCATAACCTTCGTGGTAAGGTCGATCGCGTGCAAGCGTGGTCGATAACGACAGCGCAAGCGGGTGTAGCGAATTGCGAGGTGACGATCCGCTGGTCGGAAGCCTCAAAGCGTCAACGCCCTCACGATTTAACCAAATCGAACCTATCGGAAGATCGGCCGCCGTGACTCATCAAGTGGTATCGAGCTAAGGTTGCCCGTTAGGTAATTTCGTTTATCCCTTTTCGTGAGTTTTGTTCCATCACCTAGAGTCCGTAAAATTGCCCTACAAAAAATTTTAGATCGTAATTATTCCACCGTCCAAACCACTTTGTGCCTTCGCAATTGTGTTTTGATTTCGTGTTGTTGAATTCGAGTCCATCGTCGGTGTCTTTGTTCTTTGGTCTAGTCGTCGTAATCTAGTTTCTAGCGCCGAGTCTTTCTTTGTGTCGATCATCTAGACCCCCCATACGACCACAACACCACCCCCATACGACCACCTACTCGGATTCGGCTTCTCCACCTGGTCGGAAACGAACGCCTGGTCGGATTCGACCAACCACTCGTGTCCGACAACCCTATTTATTATCTTGTTGCTCTCTGACACCCCACCACCGGTCGAAAACAATCGACCGGGTCGAATTTTTTCCCATAGCTAAAGTTCGTAGAGAGAGAGAGAGAGAGAGTATCTTTTAATTACCTTTGTACCCCCGCTCTCAGGAAAAGTTTGTGACCCATATATATCCATAGACCCGTAAAAGGTTTTGAAGAGTTTTGAGTCAAGGTCACATTCGCAAAAAAAAAAAAGAAAGGAAAACCCTAGGTTGGGTTTTTGCAGTCAAAAAAAAAGAAAAGAAAGAAAGCAAAGAGTGCAAAAAAAAAGAAGAAGAAGAAAAGAAGGAGTTGCTTTGTGATTTTGGATCCGATTGTGTTTGTATCTACCCTATCCTTCCGTTTGCTTGAGCTAGTTCTAGGAACGCGTTTGGGCCAAAGAATCGTGATTTAGTATCGTGGACTTTTATTCACTTTGCTAATCTGATTTCATTATTGCTATTCCTTGCTACTAAACATTGCCTATCCGAGCTCCACATACTTTCGCCCTCGATTGGATCCTCGCATTCGCCTCCGCCGTGATCGTACATCCCACCTTCGCCGATCAGACCACCTGCTGCAATTTGGTAAGAAACTCATAAGAGTTTGGTAAGACGCTTGAGAGTGTGTGATTCCACCCTCCGACCACCTAATAGTGATAGGGATAATACCTTTGTGTTGTCTTTTGTCTCCTACTAACCATGTCAGGTGAAGGATTGGATGCGCAAGAGTGTATTTTGAGGGAAGAGCTCATGACGCTATTGGATGAACAACGTACTACCGTTAATGAGGACATCGACAGAAGCTTCAAGCTACCACGATCACATTACAACGCTCAATCAACGATAGTATTGCGCGCTCACTACACGCTCGAAAGAATGGTGAATCGACCACCAAACGTTGGTCGTGTGGAACCTCATGGTGCAGCCCATGACCATGAGTTTGATAATGATAATGAGATGCACGACCACGACGCCTTTGATGCACGACAACGGAACCGGCTGAACTTCAACCGTCAAGGTATGAGAGGTAACAATTTTCAGCAACATAATGCCCATGATGATCCATATGCTAAAGTCAAGTTCACTATACCATCTTTTGCGGGTGCTTATGATGCAGAAATATATCTAGATTGGGAGATGACGGTAGAACAAAAATTGAATGCTCACTTAGTTCCTGAAGTGCATAGAGTTAGGCAAGCCACAAGTGAATTTAAAAACTTTGCCATCATTTGGTGGAATAGGGTTTGCACCGAAGGATTAGCGCCTACTACGTGGGATGGTTTAAAGGTTGCTATGCGTAACAGATTTGTCCCACCTTCTTTTAAACGTGATTTGCGTAATAAATTGCAGCGCTTAAATCAAGGTAATAGATCCGTAGAAGAATATTATCAGGAGCTACAAATTAGCATGTTGCGTTGTGATATTATTGAGGATGAAGAAGCTGCAATAGCACGTTTTTATGGAGGATTAAGACGTGAGATTCAGGACATAGTGGATTACAAAGAATACGATAGTGTCCCTAGATTGTTCCAACTTGCATGTTTGGCAGAAAAAGAATTGCAGGGACGACAACAGAGGCCAAGAAACAATTTTGGGAGCATGTCTACACCACGACCAGTGCCGGGGCAAGCCAAAACACCCCTACTTTCGGCTACGATCTGCTGCGCCCTCCACGAGTAGGGTGCGTTCAAAGAAGACCTCCGACCACATCACATGCACCCGACGTAAGCAAATCTACTAGTGTACAGGCTCCAGCCAAGAGTTCTTCCTCGGTTGCTTCCACTGGTCGTACCACTGGGATTATTTGCCACCGTTGCAAGGGAATGGGACACGTCATGAGGGACTGCCCAAGTCAGCGAGCATACCTTGCCACTACAGACGGTGGATATGTAAGTACTAGTGATATTGAGGATGAATATGTACTTGCAGCTAACATTGCAGGTGGAGGAGACGAGGCATGCGGTGATCTTGATGGTGTAGAGGAACAAGTAGGCTGCTTGACACCGAGTATCATATGAGCCTTGTTGCGCAACGAAACCGAGCGCACAAGTGGAGAGAGCGGAGCAAAATCAACGGCATAACTTGTTTCAAACTAGATTTCTTGTGAAGGATGAGCTGCAGAATCATCATTGATGGAGGAGCGCAACAACCTTGCCACTCCGAGATGGTCGAGAAGCTTGGCTTGACCACACAACCACACCCACGTCCCTACTACATCCAATGGTTCAATTCATGTGGTAAGTTAAAGGTAAACAAAGTTGTGAACGTGCAATTTTCAAATTTGGTAATTACAAAGATAGTTTCGATTTTGATATAGTACCAATGCAAGCATGCTCTTTATTGCTCGGTAGGCCTTGGATATATGACAATGATGTTTTGCACCATGGTAGAGCTAATACCTACTGCTCCTACACAAGGGCAAGAAGATTAAGTTATTGCCTTTGACACCGGTGAGATTTTGAAAGATGAAGAAGAGCGCTAAAAATGAAAGAAAAACCGATAAGCATGATTCGAAAATCGCAAGTAGCAAAACGTGTTTTCCCACCAAAAGGGAGAAAGTGGCGTCTAGTCCTAAGTCCGAGGGGATTAAATTGAAGGGATGTGTTATGATTGCCACTAAATCTGAACTTGCTGAAATTTGTGATAATAAGTTGCCATGCTATGCTTTGATATGCAAAATGCCTTATACTCGCTTGAGGATATAGCTAGCTCTTTGCCTCCTCATCTGCTAACCTTTTGCAGGAGTATGTGGATGTATTTCGGTGAGGTACCCCGGGATTACCACCTATTCGAGGATAGAGCATCAAATTGATTTGATCCCAGAGCGACTTTGCCAAACCGTCGCATATAGGACCAATCCAGAGGAGACTAAGGAAATTCAATGACAAGTCCAAGATCTTACGGACCGTGGGTACGTAAGAGAAAGCCTTAGTCCTTGTGCTTTTCCAGTTCTTTTGGTTCCTAAGAAAGACGGTAGTTGGCGTATGTGTGTTGATTGCAGAGCCATTAATAACATTACTATAAGGTATCGTCATCCTATCCCAAGGCTAGACGACATGCTAGATGAATTGAGTGGTTCTATTATTTTCACAAAGATTGACTTGCGGAGTGGTTACCACCAGATTAGAATGAAATTAGGAGATGAATGGAAAGCGCTTTTAAAACTAAGTTCGGATTATATGAGTGGTTAGTGATGCCTTCGGTCTAACTAATGCACCTAGTACTTTTATGCGTTTGATGAACGAGGTTTTACGTCCTTTCATTGGAAAATTTGTGGTGGTTTACTTTGATGATATCTTGATTTATAGCAAGTCACATGAGCTACATTTGAATCATATACGTCTGTTTTTAATGCTTTGAGAGACGGCACGTTTGTTTGGTAACCTCGAAAAGTGCACCTTTTGCACCGATCGAGTTGCGTTTCTTGGATATGTTGTGACACCACAGGAATTGAGGTGGATGAGACAAAGATTGTAGCCATCCAAAGTCGGGCCGACACCGACCATCGTGTCACAAAGTGCGAGCTTCCACGGCCTTCTTTGGATTCTATCGGCGTTTTGTGCGGGATTTCAGCACCATTGCCGCACCATTGAATGAATTGACAAAGAAAGGAGTGCCTTTCCAATGGGGACCTGCGCAAGAGAAGGCATTCAACTTGTTGAAAGAGAAGCTCACCCAAGCACCCCTACTCCAACTCCCTGATTTTGGTAAGACTTTTGAGATTGAATGTGACGCTAGCGGGATTGGAATAGGTGGTGTATTGATTCAAGAAGGTAAACCGTCGCATATTTTAGCGAGAAACTAAATGGGCCTAGTTTGAATTATTCCACCTATGACAAAGAATTGTATGCTTTAGTTCGTGTGCTTCAAACTTGGCAACATTATTTATGGCCCAAAGAATTTGTTATACATTCTGATCATGAATCGCTAAAACATATTAGAAGTCAAGCTAAACTGAATAAACGACATGCTAATTGGGTAGAATTTATTGAGTCGTTTCCATATGTCATAAAGCATAAGAAAGGTAAGGACAATGTGATTGCTGATGCGCTCTCTAGACGTTATACCATGTTATCTCAACTTGACCATAAGATTTTTGGTTTGGAGGCCATTAAGAGTTTATATGTCACTGATTTGGACTTTAAGGAAGTGCTTGAACATTGTAAAGAAGGGAAGATATGGAATAACTATGTGCTGAATGATGGTTTGATCTATCGTGCTAACAAGCTATGCATTCCAATTAGCTCTGTTCGTCTTTTGTTGTTACAGGAGGCACATGGAGGAGGTTTGATGGCGCATTTTGGAGCAAAAAAGACAGAAGATGTGCTGACCACCCACTTCTTTTGGCCAAAGATGAGGCGTGATGTCGAGCGCTACGTGGCCCGCTGCACTACATGCAACAAAGCTAAGTCCCGTCTCAATCCACATGGACTTTATATGCCTCTTCCTATTCCTAGTGCCCCTTGGGAGGATATTTCTATGGATTTTGTTTTAGGATTGCCTAGGACAAAGAGGGGGAGAGATAGTATATTTGTTGTAGTGGATCGATTTTCTAAAATGGCACATTTTATATCTTGTCACAAGAGCGATGATGCTACAAACATAGCTGATTTGTTTTTCAGGGAAATCATTCGCTTACATGGAGTGCCCAATACTATTGTCTCGGATCGCGATGCGAAGTTTTTGAGCCACTTTTGGAGATCGCTTTGGAATAAATTGGGGACAAAGCTGCTGTTTTCTACTACGTGTCATCCCCAAACTGATGGACAAACGGAGGTTGTCAACCGCACATTATCCACCATGTTGCGGGCTGTTTTAAAGAAGAACTTGAAGATGTGGGAAGAGTGTTTACCGCATATTGAGTTTGCTTACAATAGGTCAGTACACTCCACCACCAAGGTAAGTCCGTTTCAGGTAGTGTATGGTTTTAACCCCCGTGCTCCTATTGATTTACTACCTTTACCAACCTCTGAAAAAATAAATCTAGATGCTAAGAAGCGTGCTGCATTTATTCTCAAGTTGCATGAGACCACTAAAGAGAATATAGAGCGTATGACTGAAAAGTATAGGGTTCTTTGAAATAAAGGTAGGAAAGTTGTCAAAATAGAACCAGGTGATTTAGTGTGGGTTCATTTGAGAAAGGATAGATTTCCGTAATTAAGAAAATCAAAGTTGATGCCTAGAGCTGCAGGACCGTTTAAGATACTTAAGAAGATAAATGATAATGCATATCGGTTAGAATTACTGCAGATTTTGGGGTTAGCCCCACATTTAACATTTGATTTGAAACCATACGTGGGAGAAGAAGATGAGCTTGAGTCGAGGACGACTCCAATTCAAGAAAGGGAGTATGATGAGGACATCCCTCCTTCGGATACACGTACTACACAAGACCTTCCAGATTTGGGTGTGGGACTACAAGGTCCTATGACAAGAGCTAGAGCACGTGACTTAATCTATCGTAAAATCGTTTCTAGGGTCGAGTGTATTATTTGAGAACTCTATGATCTTGCCTAATGGAGATGATTTACTTGTACTCGTAAATCTAGGATTACGACCACTTCCGAAGGCCTACGACCAGTTCAAGAAGGTCTACGACCACTTCAAGAAGGCCTACGACCGGTTCAAGAAGGTCCACGACCGATTCGCAAGGCCTACGACCACTTCAAGAAGGCCTACGACCGGATGACTCGTTGGGAGCACTCTACGACCGAGAGGCGAGCACGATACTCGTTGGACACAATCTATGACCAAAGATAGCATGGACTCCTCAAGACCACCCTAGGACCCGCCCCACGACTAGATCTTCGACCGTAAATACGCGACACAAGGTGTTGCGTCACCGCTTTGGAAACTAATAAGACTTTGTAAACGTGACGAGATCGAGTCCGTGTTGTGTACGCCTCATCCCACTACGCAAGACAACCCTAGGTCGACCTCCTCACGCCCCCTATATATATACGATGTCAGCCGTAGTTTAGAGGCGGGTTTTTCTTAGATTATTCTGCTAATTGTAGTTTCGCCGATTATCGGTTTGAGGAACCCCACTTGCAAACTTCATCCATATCCGCAATACAATTCAGATTGCATCTACCTTGTTCTTGTGAGTTGCTTCGATTGCTTGCAGGAACCATAACCTTCGTGGTAAGGTCGATCGCGTGCAAGCGTGGTCGATAACGACAGGCGTGCGGGTGTAGCGAATTGCGAGGTGACGATCTGTTGGTCGGAAGCCTCAAAGCGTCAACGTCCTCACGACGAACCAAATCGAACCTATCGGAAGATCGGGCCGCCGTGACTCATCAGGAAGGGGATGACGTTGACGACCCGACTACAACCATCCAAGGACGTTGCGCCTTAGCGATCGATACACCAACTCCAGAGATTGTTCGTGACCTTGTCGGCCTGCGATGAACCTAACCACGAGGGTTCTTGTTCCTGCAAGCAATCAAAGAACAAGCAAGAACAAGATGAACATCAACTCAATTGCAAATAACGATGTAAGATTTAATCGAAAAGCAAAAGCGATGGGGTTCGAAGACAAGTATTGGGCGGTCTAGCGCACAGCGAGTACAAGGCAAAGTAGCAAAAGCTAACTTAGTCTAAACAAAACCCAAACCCTAGAAGAGGGTGCGGCTGCCTATTTAAGGGGCACGGACGGTGGAGGGTCGGCCAAAACACAGGGAAGCCGAAAAGGACTCGAATTACAAGGCCCAAGGCCCACTTTGACTCGGACTGGAAAAGTGATGTGACTTGTTTTGCAGTTTCTGACCGACTCGGATGGAATTCGGAGGTGAGGCCGAATCCATCTGAAAGTAGACTTCAAGAGCTTTCCAACGAGTACTCACGGGCCCCGAGAAACCTTCTGGATCAAAAGTTATGGCCGTTTGAAGTAGACGCTGTCAACAAGGCCGAATCCGAGTCAAAGTCGTGAACAGGACTTGGTTTGCGCTTGATGGTTCCACTTCTATACTTGAGCTCATGTGGTTCTTCCCTATGGTTCCTAAGGACAATTAAATCATAACAAGAATTAAGTAGTATTCCATTCTTTGAAACATTTGTATGCAAACTTAGGAACGCATTCACCTGATGGTTAAGTTGACGTGCTCGCGCTCTAGTCATTGGTCCTTGTATCATAGTTTTAGTTTGATGTGGAGTCGGCCTGGTTGTATGCATGGAAAGGATGTCCTCATCAAAATCTCCCACCACCACCGCTTTCTTCTCCATCAACAGCGCCGTCGCGGGCACCTCCCCCTCACCAACTGAAGGATCTAGACCCGCTATTATGAGTTAATGGAGTGTTTTGGTAAATAATGATAAATCTATTTGTGAGACTAACATTTCTATTATTATATCTAGTGTGTAGTCTCATTTGGATATAACGGTGAAATTCAACGAGGTATGCATTCGACATCATATTTTTTATATATTGTTGCATTCATCGGATCCACAATATAGATTGAACTCAAGCATAAGTTTAACTTGAATATGTGCATATGTTCCTATTACACATTTGTGTATGCACATATTTAGGGGAGTTCACTCTATATTTTGTGGTTTCATTAGTATTGATCCATATTCCGTTCTCCACATATATTTGGGATATCTACTTTGAAACACACCCTTGAATATATATAAAATTTGTGTAGTTCGTATATACTCATTTGTTCTCTCAATTATTTACATTCAATTATTTGCAATTGAAGTGGTTATCATCAATTACCAAATAGAGAAAGATTGAAGTATCTTGTCCCCACCATTATGAGTTAATGGTATGGTGTGGTAATTAATGATAATCATATTGTGAAACTAATATTTTCCATGAGTTGGATGAATAGATTATGTTCCAGGGTGATGAAGACTTGGGATGATCATGAGTTGATCATCAAGTCAAGTGAAGACTCATCATGTGTTGATGGAGGTCAAGTGAAAGAATGCATCATGTGTTGATGCACATCAAGACTCGGGATGAAGGATGTCATCATGAGTTAATGAGCATCGAGTCAAGATCCCAAAGTAAAAGAGATTATCATGTGTTGATGATTATCAAAGTCAAGGACCCAGACTTGAATTGAAGATGTGCGTCATCAAGCTTCAAGAAGTCACTTAAGGCAAAGGTATGACTAGCTAGGGCTAAGGATGTGTTCCTAGTGTTTTACCGGTCTTGGTGTTTGGTTGGTAGACCGAATTGCTAGTATAGATTATCGTACTATTAAGAGGGGTCTTGACTAGTAGCTTGAGTTAGTCATGTGTTGATAGCTCAATGTGTTTGCTCTAGCTCATTTATGTATGATGCTATTATTTACGAATGTGTTTTGCAAATAGCTAAGGCTCATGCATTTAATCCTTGTAGCATGGGACTATAATTTACAAATGGTTGAAGTCCATGCACCTTCGCCTTGTGGCATGATGCTATTATTTATGAATGTGTTTTACAAATAGTTGATGATCATGTATGATCCTTGTAGCATGTGACTTTAGTTTGCAAATGTGTTTTGCAAAAGGTTTAAGTCCACGTACATTATTCCTTATGGCGTTGATTCTAAAAGTTGGCAAATGTGTTTTGTAACTTGTTGAGAATCCCACCTATAAACCTTGTTTGAATTGCACTTAAGTTGGCAAATGTGTTTTGCAAATTGAGTTAAGCAAACTACAAAGTCTCTTTATGGTCTGGCGGTCTAACCGCTAGTGTGTATCGGTCGGACCGCCATGTGTTGGGCGGTCGGACCGATTGCTTCTTGAGCCAAATCTCTGTGCGGTAGCACCGTCGTTAAAAGAAATGGTACTACCGGAGAGCGGAAGTACCAGAGTCTTTAGCGGTATTTTTTTCCAGAGAATGCATTTTTTTGGAATGCCGTTTCAATTCCTTGAGCGGTTAGACCGCCTCCCCTTTGGTGGTCGGACTGGGATGAAGCGGTCAGACCGACCATTAGTTGGCGGTCCGACCGGCAGTGAGTCTAACGACTAGCTTGCTTAAAATTGTATCGATGACATTGGCTTGTCATGGAAGTTTACAAATGCTTTGAAAACTGAAATAAAAGGAAAAAAAAACTGGTTTAGATTTGGGCGAAATGGATGTTAGATGGTGTAGGTTTATGTACGGGATCGATTCATTTCTATGATCGAGACTAGTGTTTTATGGAAAGTCGTCCAAGTCAGTTAAAGACCGGTCTTCGAGCTGTATCTTGCAAAGCTCTACTGTACTACCACATATCCTATGTGACTAGGATCCAGCTAAATAATTTATCATGTTCTAGCATTACGCCCACAAGCTGTAATTTTGGGTTTGTGTAGACGATGGTAACTGACCTCCACGTCTATTGGGGCTTGCTTCGGGCAATGGTAACATACATCCATATCCGGGCAGGTTATCCCCCACAACGTGAGCTTTGGGTCGATGGTAAATGACGTCCATGACCTAGGGTTAAACTCATCGGGCCGGTTGGTATTAAAACGTGGTATTGTAAAGGTCATGTGATAATCACTTAGTCACACACTTTTGGAAGTGTGTGAAATAGATATTATAAGCTGATTATCTCTTGTGGGTAAAGTTGTACAACCTTTGCAAAGTGTAAAACTATTTGAATAGTCGTATCCACTGTCATGGACTTTCTGAGCAAAGCCACTCAAAATTAGACTTTAGTTTTGATTTCAAAATACTTTATCAAATGTTTTTGGATGTTTATCCAATTGGGAAAATGGACGGATTGCCATGTGATAGGAGGGTATCCTTCACTACTCTTGTATGAAGGTTATCTTACTATAAAACTTAAAAATTTAGAAAATAAATTTTAGTTACAAAATATCTACTTTAGAACTTAGTACAAATATTAAAAATATATTATTTTATGCAAATTCAACACTATAAGCACTCCTTTGATATATCCCTACATGCATTATAATTCTGTTATTGGGTGTAACTTGAGGGGTATATTTATTTGTACTCACCCATACTTAATAAAGTATTGTTCAGATGAGAAGGACCTTGCAACTCTGAAGATCTCGATGAGTAGGCCGCTACCCCAGTCGATTGCATGTGGCAGATTAGCTGAGTTCTACTACTTTTTTTTTCTTCCATTGTGTTCTTTATTATTGGGTCGTAAGCTTTTTGTATTAAACTCTTATATTTAATAATAAAGTTGTGCAAATTATGGATATTACCATTCTTGTTTACTGTGTGAACTGGCTATTGATCATAGGACTAGTTCAAAATACACGAAGGATCTAGGGATGCTTCTCCCGGGTCCGACATTAACCAACTATTATATTTATAGCAGTTTGTCGTGGGGGTGGCCCCAACGACCCGACGAAGACTGCAGGGTCTCCCTCGAAAGCCCTGCGGTCAGAGGCGTGGCTCGAAGCCCCTGAGGGGCGCCAAGAAGGCCTTCGGGAGGGTCTCGGAGCCCGCCTAGAGGCCACGAGGAGGCCCATATGGGCTAGCAGGCTGGAGGAACGGTTGGGGGCTCCCGAGGGTACCAGGCATACCTTCGGGGAGGCTTTGAATGTGGTGCAAAGGGTTCCAAAGGATCACCGAGGCACCACGAACCCAGGAGTCAAGAGTCCCTTGGGACACCTCGGGGACGCCAAAAGGTGTTCGGGCCCCCCTCGGCCCGGAAACACCACACACATGGTGAAGAGCGGAGAACACCGGTGGACCAAGCGTACTAACTGGATGGATCAAGACCAGGGAGGTCCACCACAAGCCGATGGCTACGCATAGATGAAGGAAAATCCCCTGCAACCCATATAGCGTAGGATTTTTTTAGGGGTAGATTTGTAATCCCATGTACCATATTAGAAGGCTATAAATAGTTGCTTCCCCCTATGTAATAAATAAGACCCTTTTGGGACAATTAATACACATTTACTTGTCCCGACAATCAGTCCCCCCTTCGAGGATCCCCTGGTCCCCCTCGTAGATATCGAGGGTCCCCTTTTCTACTGTCTAGCCCTTCTTGCTACTACAGTTGACGCCGTCCGTGGGGTGTGGCAGGAGAGTTACGAAGCACAGCTCCGAAGCATCTGCACAGCCCCTCGAAAGAAGGTCACACCCAAGGTCTCGGCGACCAAAGCAGCCGCAGCAGCTCCAAGCACCTCGAGGGCCAAACGAAGTAGAACATCCACGGCAGTGGCAGTCACCGCCGAAGCTGTAGAAGTGGAAGCCAATAACTCCACACACAAAGACATCGTCGGAAGCGACACCCACCGAGGCATCTCTCCCCAAGAACCATCAGGCGAGCTCGCCTCCGCCCAGGATAGCGGGGGCAACCTGGGAAGCCTACGAAGCCCTCTAGCGGGAGTTGGCGGACCTCTGCTGGGAGATATTGGGCCTCCGGCAAACGGCAGAGGTGGTCCTCGTAGCTCCACTCCGTCTCACGGTCCTCGCTTAAGGGCAAACAGCTAGAGGGGCAGAGGCCGCCTCTCGGCACCTACAGCCACACCCCCGGTACCGCTGCCCTAGGGGATCCTAACTCCCCATTGAGTGCGGGACTAGAGGCGGCTGGCCTCCAAGCTTCAAAATTCAGACGTTAGGCCATTCGAGGGGTGCACAGACCTCTCGGAGTTCCCCCGGGTGTACGAAACCATCATTGAGGCAGCCAGAGGAGATGACACCACCAAGGCAAAAAAAAACATCACCGTCTTCCTCGGGGGCGTGGCGCTGACTTTGTTCTTCATCATCCCACCTCGGTCCATATACGCGTGGGGGCAGTTGCGGGACCTCGTGCGCAATAACTTATAAGGAAACTACGCCAAACCAAATGACGCGGGACACTTGTTCTCAATAAAGAAAGCCCCGAGCGAGTCCTTGTGCAGCTTCTTCAAGAAGTTCAGAAAGCAACTTGGCCTTTAAAAATAATTTTGGTAATTAATTACAACAATGTGTTATGAAACTAATATGTGTACTGGCCAATCAACGATGGTAGTACCGTACCTGCTAAATTTTTCAAGGAAATATTTGTAACGGTCAAATTTATGGTTGGAGGCTATAAATATCCCCTCACCAGCATCAAGCTCAAGATTTTGGACCTCATTGAATACAGTTGAGCCTTTGGTGTACTCTCTTCTACTCATGTGCTCATATTTATCATTTTTGAGGTAGTTGAGAGCATTCAAGTGCATATGCATCATTAGTTATTAAAATCACGACTCTAGTCGTAGAATCGTACCTACATCACCAATACGATTCAAATCGTATCTTGAGTCGCACCTAGTAAAATTGTGGTGGAATTGCACTCCTAGTCGTAGAATCGCGGTAGAATTATAGTAGAATCGTTGTAGAATCACGCATCACTTCAAATTATAAAAGATTTAGGTATTTAGTTGTATCCTATCTCTCAAATCAAATTGTATTATAAGTACTAAGTAATTAGTAGGTGATAAGTACTAAGTAATTAGTAGGTTAGACATTAAGGTTTGGAATAATAAAATTTATTTTTTATTTTACTTTATGTAAAATGTTCAGTTATTAATATCAATATTTTAGTTGTAACTCTGAATAGCATGGAATCTAAACACGATCTAGACATTTATCAATCAAATTATATGTCAAATGACTTAATAAACACTCATATCACTCTTATAATACAGACACATTAAAAAAAATGTATTTTTGGTAGAATGATCCGATTCAGAATCACGATTCTGACAACTTTGGATGGAGCGCTGAGGAAGGGAGGAGGTGCGCAGGCAGGAGGCTAGCCTTGGCGAGCCAGGCGAACTGCTCTAGGAAGTAGTAGACACCCTCGCCACTGTAGGCGAGGAGCACGAGGGGAGGGACCGAGGGAGGAGGTGGGGGTGGCAGCGGAGGGCGTTGAGATTCTGAGCGAACTGGCGGAAGGCCTTTGTGGCTGAGGCTGGCGCTGGACTCGAAGGGCTTGAGGTAGGCGGAGGCGGCGGGGGGCAGCAGTGTAGCGGGAGATCTTGAGGAGCTTGTCGACACTGTCGCGGCGAGCGAGGTAGGTCTCGATGTGGACAAGGAAGTCTCGGGGCAGCGGGCTTGCGAAAATCGGAGGTGGCGGTGGAGGCCATGGCAACTGGTTGTTGGCGTGGAGGCGCAGCAACGGCGTGGCGTGGGCGTGTGACTGTGCGGTGGTTGCGTGTTGCTGATGCCGTCGTAGCCTCGTAGGGGAATGGGGGATTTGTCAACGTGAGAGCTCAGTGAGTTGGGTGCGCGCAGGAGTGCACGACGAACACGGCGGGAACGTGACGTGGTGAAGATTAGAAAGAAAAAAAAAACGCGTAGTTGGGATCGGATCGGATCGGACGTGCTGGTCTCTGGCGTCTCGGACTCTCGGTGCGCCGGCCGGACGTGCGATGCGACGCCGGCGCAGCGTTTGTGTTGCCCGGCAGGCCATGGCTTATCCAGCCGAGTACTGCTGGTAGTTGCGGGCGCACCGCACTGCCTGGTCTAATCGGCGGCCTCGGTAGCCCGGAGCGTTCGCTGCCGTGCGTTTCATTGAGCCTTGTGTCGTGTGCGCGTAGGGGGTGCCGGGTTTGCTTTGCCTTCCGAGACGAGCCAAACGTCCGTCTTAAGGGAGATACCAACGGATACGCGGCACGACATTCCATTTGTCTTGGGAGAACTGTACGGCCCGATCGGAGCAGAGCAGTTGGGCTCGTTGTGTACTGCGGGCGAATCCTACGTTGTCGCGTACTTGCGTGAGCTCGTCACTGGTGAATACCTGAATGGTATGAACGTGTGACAAGAAAAGAACTCCTGTCCTAATCGACATTTAAAATGTTCCTTAAATTTTTTAGGGAAAATGGGCCTTAAATTTGTCAGTACAATAGTCAAGCATTAGGCCTGACCCCAGCGAAGTGAAAAACTGAATATAAATAGATAAAAATTCATTTGCCCCCTCAACTATTACAAAAGTTCCGAATCCAGCCTATAAAACCAGGTAACCGACCCCTCCCCCAACCCCGAAAAAAAAAATCAATACCAGACTTTGGGAAAAGTTCAGGGTCGAATGGACTTTTCCATATGCATACTATACTTTGTTATGGAGAACTGTAGGGCTGAGAGCCCGTGACCATTTCGGCCCAACCACATGTCTGCCTTAGTGTTTCCCAGACGCGAGAAGGCCATGTAGTACTATTATCCATTTGGGCCGTTCCTTTCAGCCCAAATTGCTGGCCCAAATTGCTGGCCCGCGCTGCCCAGCCCAGGTTTTCGTTATTTTTTTTTTCTGTTTGATGGCAATGGAACAAGCTTTGCTTAAAGCCAATGATAGATTCTTATCGCCAGTGACGTGCAAGAAGATTTGCACATGAAATCCATATCGCAAGAAATACCATTCGGGATTTTTTATGCATGGTTGCTACTCCATTACCATTTCATGGACTGGTACGTCTTGTAAGAAGAAAGACTATCGTGACGGCGAAATCATGTACATATACTTACTGATTGGAAAGCCTCGCCTCAGACTTCAGAGTGAGCTGGAGATCATTTTGTCTATCCGTGCAATGATGGCATCGCCCACTCATTCTTACGTTAAGCTCTCGTTGGATTAGGTAGTATGGCCATGTTTAGATTTGCATTAGGATAACTTGGCACTGTTTGATCATAACCCGTGGCAATCAGTGAAGTAGTATATACATCCAAGAACACTTTCCATTGCGTTTTCATTTCATTTCCCCTGCTTTTGAGATACATATACTCTATCAGCAAACCGAAAAAGGGAGGCAAGCAGCTCCCGCAATGATTCCCGGCCTTTGGTTACTTATCTAATGAAAGATGCTCTCAGCATTAATATTACAGCATTCATGCATGATCATTAGTTTATCTTGAAATGTTTACATGAATGAAAAGAAAATGGAAAGGGAGAAACTTTAGCAGTCAAATCATTTGCGCTTTTCCGAATACATCAAATGACCTAGCTAGCTAGTAGATTTTTAGTTTCTTCGCTTAAGAAGAACACATGCAAGCGGCAGTCCGTGATTCCTTAATGAAGTACGCAAGGGATCCAAAAGCTGTCCATAATGCTACGGTCTATTGTATTCTTGATCGAGTGGCGAACGGCTGGGATCGGACAAGAAACTAGCTTTGCATGCATGCATGTACAAGCAAGATTACAACGTCGGCAGAGCCATTTTGGTATCATGCTGTTTGTGTACTCGTTACTCTCAGAAAATTTATGTGCATGCATGAAACATAAGCACTTATCTGATACAGCAATTTCCCTAAATTAGTAGTAACATCTTTCTTGGTGACAACACATGCCTGTGTCTTTGGAGCCACTTTTGGCTGTGAACTGAGTTGGCCGGCTTTGCATTTGGATAATCACATGCCAAGCTGCCACCATCACCTTCTCCTTTACGGTGCGAGAAATGGTGACCCCCAAAGCTCAAGGCCTACCTGTCCATCTTGATTGCTGCACAGAAATGTTCCATGGGTCAGAGCACAAGGCAGAGGCACAGCCTCTCCTCTCCAGAGTGGAGAGAAAGCAATGAAAGATATTGGCATATGTTTCTTTTGAGTGTTGTTTGAGCCCTATGTCATGTGCCTCTCAGAGGCAGCCAGCTCCCACCCCAGCAAAAAGGAGCTAGCTTTGGACCATCTCTTCTTTCCTTTCCATTTTGCTTATCATTTCCCCCCTTTCTTTTGGAAAATGGAAAATATTTGTAATTTCTTATTTAATTGCCAACCTAGTAGTAGTTGATTCCATACAATTTTCCCAAATTAACCAATAAGCAATAAACTTAGCTACAAATTGAGCCCCTATTATATAGTTATGTTTGCTGCAGCCTACTAGAAAATCACCCAACATGCAACAAGCTTGGACACAACTGGTTGTGTCATCAGTAGGAAATGTGTGTGGTGGGATTGGAGCCAGAAAATTCCACTAATGGACAGGACCATGTCTTTCTTTACCACAGCAGATCACAGTATCCTATTTGCCCTCCAAGTTGGCCTACAGGTAATGAAGGGGTAGACAGAGCAAGCTCAAAGGGCAGAGTTCCTAAAGTGGGTAGCGAGTGCATGAGCAGTAGAAATTTCTATTCTGGACTGTTGCTAAGCAAGCATGGGTCATTATTCAATCCAATTAAAGCGATGATGTTGATTGTATTTTCTTTTAGTACAGGCAGGCAGGCAGGCCATTCATGGCGGCAGGGCAGACGACGCTCTTAGCTAGTCTCCCCCCGCTGCATGATTCTCAGTACTCTGCCCGACACTGGATTACAACTAGCCGCCTTAAAAGGGTCGTAGGCTGCTTTGGATGCTTCCAGTGTGGCATTGATCTGCTTTGTTTCTTGTGTTACTCATGAAAGAGTTGCGACCTGTCCAAAGGTTATAGAGACGTATAACTGCAGATTCTGAAGTCACATTTCATCAGTTAACCATGTTGTGATGATAAACAAGAATGTTCTTGGGTTGTACTAGTAGCTTGTTTCTTCTCTTCTCCTTTTTGTTTGATGTAAAAGTTGCAAGCGATGCCTTCAATCTGCACCAGACGAAGTTGCATGTGTAAGTAATACAACGCAAGTTCGTGTCGAGCATTCCCAGTTTCACATATCTGCAGGTGGCTGCTGTCGATGGCAAGCAAGATAAGACGACATGATAACAGGGAACCACCGATCGCCTCCGACCTAACAACAACCTTACCAATAGTTGTTTTTTTTTTGCGCGAGATCACTTCCTCGCCAAGCTTTGCTCCATACACCGCCACTGAGCTTTAGCAGAATGGAGAATTTGGAAGGGAATGGCTTTTCTTTAACTGTAAGTTGGTGGTTGTCGCTTACTTTCTTCCACAATGCTTCGCACTTGAACTACTGCTACAGTGACGGCATGCAACGGCCGATGTGTACGGAGATCAGTGTTAGTGATATATCTTAATCATGGAGATGATTTTATCATGTTTATGTTTATAAGTCATATAATAAATGTTATTATGTTCTTTGGATAAATTATTATTTATAAAGATTAGTAAATATATGACTTGTTGGTGAAACTCTTTACTAGTAGGCCAACTTGGAGAGCAAATAGGATATATATGATGTTATTCTTGGTCAGATGTCACTGGTCGGAGCACTAGTGACTTATAGAACAGTATATGTATTGACTGATGACTATGTTTCAGTGGTTATAAATATGGGATATCAAATCAATAGTATGAGCACATGTTAGAGAACATGACGTTGGATTGACCCACATTGAGATACTATTGACATTGTTATGATTCTATGTGTCATCGGTTGGTCTTAAGTAATAACGATGTATAATCCTTAAACCTAAGATTAGTATGATTTTCTACATATGTAACAATACACTTAGGGGTTATCAAACTCTACTCCGTTAACTGGGTAGTTATAAATGTAGCTTTCGGGTATTGCAAATATGCGGAGGGATGTGACTGATCGGATATGAGATTATCCATCCTAATATAACAAAAGAGATATCGCTGAGCCTCTCGATGTGTTTGGATGAAGGAAGTGCATAGTAATGCCCAAGTGGTCGAAGAGTTGACCACACAAAGTTATCCATCACTAGATTGAGAAAAGATTGAACAGTTCATGAATGATATATATATATATATATATATATATATATATAGGAAAATGGTTTGGTACTCCTGGGAGTATGTACTCCCGCCTCTCATATACCACTTAAATCGTATGATAATACCTCTTTATCTATTTGAGTATACTCCAATGATGATTATAGGATACTCCAAAGTGAGTTCTATGAAAAAATCATTAAAGTCCACCTTTTATAGCTAAATTTGTGTATATACTTCTTTTATGTATGAAAAAAGGTATATAGCAAAAATAAAGGACTCCAATGAAAAATTTTCAATCAAATCGCATTGGAGTATCTTATAATTGGTATTTAAGTATCTTGAAAATGATAAAGAAGTATAATATATTTATTTAAGTGGTATATTCAAAGCGGAGTATGTACTCCTGTGAGTACTAAACAGCGCCCTATATATATATATATATATATATATATATATATATATATATATATATATATATATATATATATATCACCTGGAGTTTGACCAGATATCATGAAACAAAAGGAGAATATGCAATCATGTTGTTTACTTCGACCAGATACAAACTAGTTGTATGGGGATACGGACTAGTCGTACATAATAACAAACTAGTCGGCGAACTGGTAGTAAGGTGTTACGAGTTGGTCGTGACCAAAAAAGCGAACCGGTCGTGAGTGATGAGGACCTGGTCGCAAATCATATTGCATACGGTTCGTCCGATTTGATCTTTATGTGTATTCGGGAGTTGCTATGTCCTGTTAGGAACTGCTACCGACTAGTGATCAGAAAGAAGCTTCCGGGTCACAACTGATTACGTATGAACCTACAGGGTCACACATTTAACGGGTTGAAACAAACTAATTTGGATTGGATCCGTTATAGACTCTTTATAAAGGGAGGTGCGGGGCTGTTGGGATTATAAGTTGCACCACCCACCGAAACCCTAGCTGCCACCTCCCCAAATGACTTGATGTAAGTGCTAGTGCTAGTGCCAGAACACCGTCGCACAGTGTTCGACCCTTGGACGTGTGAATACCGTAGAGGTGCTATTGCGATCGCTGTTGCGCTAATCGAGGATGATCTGTGACTTATGTAGGAAATGTGAGAGGCTAATGGAGGAGACGATCGATGACCAATGACGTCGAACAATCGACTATGACCACTAATTCAACACGTACGACGTTGGACCAACCTGCTTCAACTCTTCTTCCTACTGCACTGTACGTCTAATGGTAACGATCTTTGATCCTTTATTCATCTGATTTCCTTGTTTACGTGATATAATTTGTAATTACTCGCTAGAGTAGCCGACCCGTAAAAAATAACTATCTGGTATTAGTTTTTGGCTAATGCGGTAACATGGATGCAATGCTGCAATGCATGCTCCCGATAGATGCGGGTGTCAGTAACTAGTGTCGTGTTGTGGCCTAGAAAGAGAATAGATGAAATCTTGGGTGAAGAAAAAATGAAATAAGTAAATTTCGTAAAACTACGTATATATTGGCAAAACTATTAGAAAATATATCTTTAAATTTTTATTTCGCAAACTGTTGCGCCAAATTTGCTTAAAAAACCCACTACGTTACGTTTGATGGAAGCTGGACGGCCCGCATGTCAGTGGCTTAGCAATGCAGTGTTCTCCACATGGATTGGCCACATCAGGATGTGATGTGACTAGGGTTGACGTGGACCGGGGTGAGTAGAAAGCTGCACAACTAAGTTTTCATTTCACAAAACTATATATTCAAGCACTTTATTAATATGAAATAATGCATGAGGTCAGATTTTTACCTATTTCTTGTGATATAAACTTAAAATACATTTCATACGCTTTTATTAATTGAATAATGCATGGATAGAAAATAATTCTGAATTTTGAATAAAAACAAGCATGAGAATGAGAGATATAATATATCATCGAGGGGGACCAGGACCACAACGTTGAACAGAGGTTGAGGCTGAGAGACAGGAGGCACAGGGGCGACGCTGCGTTGCCCTCTGGTTCGTGTTCGTGTGGTAAACATTGCATTGGCATGCCCTTGACATGCGGGCTGGTCAGTTCCAGTCAGATGTGATAAGAGTGTAGTTTATTGATCAAATTTGGTTTAAAAACGCACAACTTTGTGAAATAAAACTTAAACACATTGTTTTGTGATAGTTTTACCCAAAAAAATGTATAATTTTGCAAAATTTTATTGGCGTCCACGTGGTAGGCTTCTTGCTGATGTGGCTCAACCCGACAAACAATCATAATAGGGATAATCGTGATATGTCTCCGGCGGGCTTGCCCTGTTATAGTTTCTATTAAATGTAACATAGTGGGTTTCTAGATCAAATTTGATGTAAAAGGTGTAGTTTTACGAAATAAAAACATAAAGGTATGATTTTATGATTGTTTTGTGAATATATGTATAGTTTTGTGAAATTAATCAAACAAAATTGAATAGAAGAAATCAATCGATGGACCACCACAAGTGATCATTATTGGACCAGTTGCTGAGGTGAAGTGCTGAACCTTAGTGCTCAATTATCATTTGAGAGAAGGGAATTATATGATGCAAAAGTATGGTTCGATCGGCGATACATACCTTTAGTAGTTGTTTAATATCGCATTCATCAGCTATAATCTGCAAAAGGACAAGTATAATTTTTGCGTATCATTGGTCACTATCAGATAAATGTTTCGCTAGATTTTGTCACTGCGTTTCATCTGTACCAACTACTACTAACTCATCTTATTGCTTACTACCAAATGCTGCAACAGTGCATTACAATGTAAGTTAAGTAATTGGTGGAAACCAGCTACAGGGGGATCATAATGTAAATACAAATTCTATTTGGGAGAATTGGTTCTATAGCATCAAAAGGTACACATTTTAGGAAAATACCATTAAAAAAAATTTAGTTTTGTTTTTTACCAGCGAAAGTTTGCTCAGTTCGGTTTTTTACCATTCCGCCCATTCTGGTGTTAGTAGCGCAGACGAAATGACAAAAATACCCTCACCCTAAGAGAGATGCAATGCACTGAGGGTGAGGGCATTTTCATCATTTCACCAGAGCTACTAACACCAGAATGGACAGAATGATACAAAACCGAATGAAGCAAACTTTCCGTGGTAAAAAACTGAACGAAAATATTTTGATTGTATTTTCCTAAAATGTGTATCTTTTGATACCATGGAACCAATTATTTCATTCTATTTTGGACCAGTTAATATCGGCTAGCTAGTTGGAAAGCATATTGTCATACCCCTAGTTTGTCGGGAATACCTAGTATGCCCTGAAGAATATGATCATATACATAGACTAGACATATAAATATACCTACGAGAATGTACCAAAATAACCATTTTCTCTATCATTGCAAGGGTGGGCAAGAAAAAAAAATGTATCTTCCCCTCTCCTATATATATGGCCCTAAGGGCATGTAAGTGGAGACTTGGGGCTCATTCTCTCATTCAAGACACAATACACACTTCTCATACCTTCGGCTCCTCCCATTACTCGGTCCTCTCATGACAAAGGGTATTTGCTACCCATTGTCAAGTTTTGTATCTACGACAATTGGCACCGTCCGTGGAGAATGAACGGATAGCTGCATAATAGGAGCCGCTAACAAGAGACGAAGCCCACCTTGCGTACCCAAGTTCGTGACACTACTACAGAAAAGGTCTTCACAGGCGGTTCAAAAACGTCATCACAGACGATTTCGTGAGCCATCTGGGTTTATAGGTCAGTAATGACATGAGGTCATCATAGATGGTTTTCGAACCATCTGTGATGCAGACTGAAGGACCGAAATGGCAACAGAGGGGGGGGGTGAATGGTGCCTTCAAAAATTAAGATCCTCCCCTCTCAAGTGTCCACACAGTAACTCAAAACACTCTGATAATCAAAAGATGAGAAGTAAATCAAATCCAAAAAATTAAACAAAATCTGGGCGGTTCTGTCAGAAATCGGAAGTTCCGATTATCACTGCGGTAGTTCCGGTCACCCAGGCGGAAGTTCCCAAATTTCTGGGCTGCTCTGTCGACAATCGGAAGTTCCGGTCTTCCAGTGCGGAAGTTCCGTACACGGTAGTTCCGCCGTGTAAAATGCGGAAGTTCCGATTGTCCTAGACAGAAGAACAGAACGTACTGGAAGTTTTCAAAAATCCGAAATACTCACAAATTGCTGCTCTTCTCGGGTCAAGTCTCACAGGACATCATCCTAAACAACATCTTGAACTCATTGAGAAGGAATTGCAGACAAAGATCCATTAATCAAAGCAAAATCAGATTTCTTGAATATTTGGCAAGAAAGACTAAAAACTGAAATCTGCATGATTCTTGGATTCTTGAGTGATGAAACTTTGAGGGTAGCTACTTAATAGCCTATAGATTCAACATGCCAAGTTTCATGCCATCTCAAGAAGGGAAACAAGATTTTCATCTAAGACCTAGGCACGGGAAGGAAGAACAGAGAAAACCAAAAATAAAGAACTGAGATTACAGTTGATTTGCTCTTGGGAAAAGTCGATCAAATGATCTTGTGGCATCATCCCAACAAAGAGCAACTCATTTTGGCACTTCCCAACAAGAATCAAGCCAAAAACAAAATATCAAGAATCAAGCCTTACGAGAGAATAAGAACAGAGGCATGAACAGGAAAGTAAACAATAGATTTTTCATTCCTTGAACCAATGGATTACATAGAGGCAATTACAAAGAAATGATTACAAGATACTCACTCCATCCTCTCCCTCTCCATCTCAAGAACACACACAAGCAAATGAGAGAGCACCAGAAGGTCAAGAGGAGAGGAAGCAACGTAAAGCCATCTCCTGCTCTCTCCCAACAACTAAAGCCACCAAAGCAAAACAACCTCCCAAAGGCTCTTTTGACTCTAGCAAACCCTAATTCATTCTCTCCAAAAAGTCACCTTACAACCAGGCCTTCACCTCTATTTATAGCCCTTGGCTAACGGGTCTCCCACCCGTTACGCCGGCTAAACCCGAACGGATCCCGCTTCCACTTGCGCCGCCTTGCGAAATTACCCTTTCGCCCCTCGTGCACCTTCTGGAAGGTCCCGCATTCCTTGTTGTCCACGACTCGCAACCACCTCGAGTGCACACCGTCTTCGACACACCTTGACCGTTCTGATCTCAACGCCACCTGCGTCTAGTCCGGTCTCCTCGTGTCTCGCCACGACTCCGCCTCGACGTCCTGCAACCAGCACAGACAAGAAACACATCACATAGCATTGCTCTAGATACTAGAATCAACATTTGCATTAGACTCAAAACCATTCATGAACCACACAACTCAAAATCAAAAACTATGCGCTCACTGCTCAGCTCTGCGCACAAACGGAAGTTCCGGTTTCTCCATGGCGGAAGTTTCGATGATCGGTACTTCCGCAATCCCAGGGCGGAAGCTCCGCACAATACCAAATCAAAACACACTGCTCAAGTCAATCGGAAGTTCCGATTTCCCAGGGCGGAAGTTCCGATGATCTGTACTTCCGCATTCCCAGGGCGGAAGTTCCGCACAAGGCGTAATCAAAACAAAGAAGAAGACAACAAAGAATGAACCGATCACAAACTTATCAACAAAAGTGTCAAATACTCATCACTCGCTTGGGGACACCTCTCACACGGTCTCTCACAGACTATCACAGACGGTTTCATTTACAGACCGTCTGTGATGGCTAATGTATCACAGACGGTTTGTAGATGAAACTGTTTGTGATGACTCTTCTCTATAAAATCTCCAAGCAGTGGCTATTTGTGCCTTTAAAACCAGCTATATATATATATTATTCGTAGTCCCTCAGCCACTTTCGGGGTCATCCACGCAGCATGAGGAGGATGAGACAGCAGCCACTGGCAACTTCAAGAAGCACGGCTGTAAGGAGAGCATGTGGACATCCAAATACCTGGATGTCGTCAACAGGAAATTGGACGTCGCTATGTTAAGAAAATGGTGTGGACGTCCAGGTACTCTGACTAGGAAGTGGCATCATGTATCAGCTTGTCAAGTTCTATGGTTGATTCCCGCGACGCCACGCTGGCTCCACCCCACGCCGTCTGCTAGGCCCTCATAGCAAGTAAGTTCCATGATGGAAACCCCCTTTCGCCTTTAGTGAAAATACTTATTTACAAGCACAAAACCCTAGGATATCTCATTATTCCTGTTGTGGTAGCTTGGATTGAATCGCTAAAATCATGGACAGACAGTTAGTTTGACAACTTGTGCACATATCACTGCTCAAGCTGCATAATTAATGTTGCTATCGTAGCTCCAAGTTTTTACTAGTACCAAGAACTATTGCCAAAACTTAATTTCTTGTTTGTTAAACACGCCTGCAACACCGCATAACACCACAACCAAGCCTCTCGACACACACCTTGTAGGCTAAGGCCTCTGTGTGTAAAAGCCCACAACGTTGGCATATATAAGTCCACTACCATGGCACCAAAACTTCCACGCATGGCCTAAGAGCCCTGACGTACACCTCGATGCCTCACGAGAGTGCTCAATATATAAAGCCCACAATGGTGGCATATGTAACCCCACCATCATGGAACCAAAACTGTCGTGCATGGCCCAAGAACCCCAGCACACAACTCGACGGCCCACGTGAGTACTCAGTGTATAAAGCCTACAATGGTGGCATATGTATGCCCACCATCATGGCACCAAAACGGCGACACCCCACACAAGTGCTAGGTGTATAAAGCCCACAATGGTGGCATATGTAATCCCACCATAGTGGCACCAAAACCGCCACTCTGTGCAAAAGAGCCCCGACGTACACCTCTACACCCCATGTGAGTTTTCGGTGTATAAAGCCCACAACGGTGGCATATGTAAGTCCACCACCGTGGCACCAAAACCGCCGTGTGTGGACCATGAGCCCTGGTGTACACGCCTTGCGCCACACAGCACAGCGCTCTTCACCTAGTAGGTCGTGCCTCAACGACTAGGGAGTCTTCCGCCTCGAAAGTTTTGCCTCGGCAGGGTGACTTCGCATATCGCGCTCCATCACGCAATCCCAATCGCTTCGAAGGTCGTGCCTCGATGAATAGGGAGTCCCCTGCCTCGAAGGTTTCTCCTCGGTATGGTGACCCCAATCGCTTCGAATGCTATGCTCCGGCGACTAGGGAGTCTCCTGTCTTGAAGGCTTCACCTCGGCAGGGTGATTTCGCATATCGAGCTACATCGTGCCATCTCAATCGCTTCGAAGGTTGTGCCTTGGCCACTAAAGATTCTCCCACCTCGAAGACCTCACCTCGGTAGGGAGACCTTCCATACTGTGCTCCCCGTCGTGAACCAATATGTCGCAGCAACCCTTCGCACCACTTTAGATTGTGTGCGTAAACTCCCAAGCATGGCCGAAAGGGGGACGATACCAGGCCCCCATAACAAGACCAACGTGAATGACCACACTAAAGCAATGATCACATACAACAAGTTATAATGTCAAAACCTCGCCTCGAGCTCTATGCCTCGGTGGGGGCGGTCCTGCGTCGACAACTTCACCCCCACGGGCCACGATCCGATGCACCTCTCGTCTCAAAGGCTATGACTCGGCGGGGCAGGCCCACGTCGATGATTTCACCTCCACAGGCCACGCTCTGACATGCCACCCGCCTCGAAGGCTATACCTCGGTGGGGTGGCCCCGCATCGACGACTTTGCCTCCACGAGGCTATGCCTCAGCAGGGCGCTAACAAGGCTACCTCTAAGTCATAAGTACTAAGAAGACTCGGGGTATTCCGACTCCCAAGTCGCCAGGGCGAAATCCTGTTGCGTCCGCTCGCCCTTCGGAAGCTCAAAACTTGCCAATGAGAGAGTAATGTCGTGGTAGTGCCCCATCCTGTAGGGTCGTCAGGAATTAGGGACGGCAATCGGGTGCGGCGGGCACGGGTAGTGCTCGCCCATACCCATGCCTGCGACCGATTTCCCCCATGGGCATGCTTGCGAAGGACGACATGCGAAGAACCTCGTCCATGCCCATCGCCCGCGTGCATGCCCGTTTACCCGCAAACAATGCACCGCCGCCTATGGGTACCCATCGCCCATGGGTACCCATCGCCCACGGGTACCCACCGCCCACGGGCATACTCATCACACACAAACAATGTACACATCAAGTTCATTTCAATTCACATCAATAGTGCATCACACATTCAACAACTAATAAAGTTCATCACAATTCACACATCAAGTTCGACAACACACTAATCAAGTTTAACAAATAAAAAGAAAGTACAAACTGTGGTTCCTCACATAGTCACACATAGTTCCTCACACATAAACAAATTAAGTTTGCAACAAGAGTAGAACATATGAAAATGGTTCAATCAGAGTCGACGATTGAGATTGAACAACAATCTTTAAGCTCCTCTTCAATGTCTTCAAGGCATGTCCTAAACTCTCAACTCCGCCATCACCTGAAAAGTAAACATTACATTACATCACTAGTTTGCAATCACATAGAAAATTTGAAATATTTACATCACTAGTTGTACTGCATACCTTTAAGGTCATTCCGAAGCTAGCTTTGTGAGCACATCAATGTCTCCAATATAGCTGGAGTGAGGCGACTGCGTTGTTCACTTAGCACTCTGCCACTAGTGCTAAAAGCTGATTCAGAAGCTACTATTGTTATTGGAGCCAACAACTAAATACTGGAGTATATAATCAACTAAATACAGGAGACTGTACTGGCACTTGGGTTGGCCGGTTTCGACAGCTCCTAAAATAAAAAAGAGCACAAAATAACCTAGTCCAATTCTGACTAATGGCGTCAGGGTTTCAGTGTTATGGTTAATTGATTAACCAAGGGCACAAAATCAAAGATGACTGAATAAACTCTCTTGGGCTGTAGAAAACTTGACACACACACTGACACACATCAATTTGACCTCAACTCCCCAGTCTCACTGACAAACAAATTTCACAGTCCAACAACATATATACAATTCACAGTCCACTAGAGAGCATCAATTGTTATTTACAGACAATTACAATGGAAGTTGACATAGATATATAAACTCAACAACATATCTCTGGATCTCTGAAGTCCAACATACAATTCACAGTCCATTGAAGAGCATCAGTAGGAACAAACCAGTGAAAAAAAATGGATATCCCAGTCTCACAATTCTTCCCATTTTGACCATACACACACACGCTATTGTCGGTAGGAACAAACCAGTCCAACATACATATCCCAGTCTCACAAACCAGATATCTGGATCGTTTAAACTCCAGAGTACCTCGTTGTCCTAACCGACTGCCTGTTCTAAATTTTCAGTTCTGAAACTGCAACAAGAATCAGTTCTGAAACTGCATCAAGAACTGGAGAGCATCAGTAGGAACAAAACTTCACGCACCTGAGTTCAGGAGGAGGCCGAGCGGGAGGAGGACGGAGTCCAGCCGGCGTTGAGGAGGCCGGGCGGGAGGAGGCGACCGGCCGACCAGGAGCCCGGCCGAGGAGGAGGAGGAGGGCTAGCTAGGAGGAGGCGGGCGTGGCCAGGAGGAGGGCGGCTGGGCGGGAGGAGGACGGCCGGGAGGAGATTTGGAAATCTGGATCGGGGGGACGACCGGGAGGAGGGGGACGGCCGAGAGGGGGACGGTCGGGAGGAGGGGGACAGCTGGGAAGGGGACGGCCGGGAGGAGGGCGGTCAGCCGGGAGGAGATCTTGGAGCTTCGGAGGCGGTCTGGCGGTCGGACCGTCGGAGGCGATCTGGCGGAGGGATAGTGGGAGACGGCGTCTGGAGAGACAGAGAGTGGGAGGTAGACGAGTAGACGACCGAGATTGTGGGAGGCGGGTGAAGTGGGCGTGGGAGGTGGGATACTGTGGGAGGCGGTGGGAAGTTAGGGTTTCAATGTTTTTATACGGTGAGGATGTCTACGATCCCACCTGTCAGTGTATATGACAGGTAAACGGGCGAAGCGGGCACATGTGAAGCTTACCCATGCCCGCGCACGTTTACCCGATAGGTAAGTTTTTGTGCCCGTTTTTATACCCGTTGTCAAAGAAAGACGCACATACCCACCTCCATTAGGGTATTCGCCTGCGAGCACACAAGTAATCGGATACAATTGCCATACCTATCAGAATACCTAGGATGTCCTGAAGAATATAAATATATACATAGGCTAGATATACAACAATATCTACGAAAATGTACCAAAATATCTCTCTTTATCAATGCAAGAGAGGGGCAAGAAAAGAAATATATCTTTCTCCTCTTCTATATATATGCCCTAAGGGCATGTAAGAGGGGAGGGGGCGGGCTCATTCTCTGATCAAGACTCAATACATTTCTCGGGCCTTCGGCTCCTACCATTACTCGGTTTTCTCATAACAAAAGGTATTTGCTACCAACAATCTAGTTTTGTAGCCACAACACATACTTTTATTTTTGGTTTTTAGTGAGAGAAAACATAATTTTATTTTCCAAGCTAGTAAATAAGGATTTTAATTTTTGTTGTGACGACAGCAAACAAAATGGATTTGGTAAAGTACAGATTGCGAAATTAATGGTATCTTGTACCGTGATGCCATTTTGCCTTGCATTAGCGGATTTGTTCCCACGCTTAAATTCATTTCGTGACAGCAACTTGGGGCGTGGTGCAGTGGTACGGTTCCATATGACAAGTTCTACGTTTCGGACGAAACGGACCCCCCATAATTTGCACCTAACGCCGGAAATTGAGAACAAAAGGGGTGGCGACCAAATGCACTTTTAGGCACGATGCTATGCTTGCAAATGATTCATAGGAAACAACATTATGGTTATAGGCTTGTAGCACACTGTCAGTAAATTGTGGGATGTGACACAAGTAATGGAATCTTCTTTTTATCTTATTAAAGCACGGTAAAAGAAGTCATCGCGGTCACTTTTAAAGATTAGAAACTCTCATGCTAATCGATGTAAAAAAGAAAGATTTACATCGTCAATCATGATGAATTCAAATTATAACGGTCTAGATAGAAAGAAAGAACATACATAAGTACCATAAAACTGAAATTCGAAATAAAAATAAAATCAGTAATTTGATTTTTCATATTAATTCCTAGTAAAAGAATCCATATCAAGCACAATAAAACTAAAATCCAGAATAAAAATAAAATAAAATAAACAATTTGATTTTCATACGAATTCCAAAGTAAAATCCCTAAATAATTATAATTCATAAGAAAAAATAAAAATTATCAATTAGATTTGTATGCGAAATAAAAAACTAAAATTCAGAATAAAAAATAAAATAAAATTAGAAATTTTATTTTGATATGAATTCCAAATATTATAATTTAGAATAAAAATTAAAGAATAATTGGCAACTAGATTTGTATACGGAATCTAACCAAAAAATAATTGAAATTCAGAATAAAATAAATAATTTGATTTCAATACGAATTCCAAAATAAAATCTCTAAATGATTGTAATTTGGAATACAAATTGAAGAAAAAATAACAATTATATTCGGATATGAATTCCATAACCAGTGAGGGCACATATCGCCGGCAATGACAAAAAGATTCTCTATATCGTTGGACAATAACTAAAGCAGACATATTGGTATCAGTGAAGATGTGAGATTTGTCGCGGTTAGTGAGGAAGCCACAACGTTGAGTTAGCCAACATCGAAGAAGAGAAGCGACTTACATGATAGAAGAGGGTATCGAGCATGTATAACATCAACCATACGTATGTACATACATGCATCCGTACGAATAGAATCACAAACGTATAGAGGTAGAGGAGCAAAAAGCTTATAGTAGAGGTGTTGCAGTTGTATATAATAGGCTCGGGGTATAGGTCGTCCATGATACATCGGTGTATAAATGAGTAAGGTACTCTAATATTATATAAACAAACAAGATAATTTGCCGCACGCATACACACATAATCAATGTATTGCTTGAAATTAAATAGAGGTACATATGCATTAATACTATTCAAAAAAAGTAACTAATAGAGTAAAAATAGGAACATGCAGTTACATGATATATACATGATGGAGAGTGGTTAGTTTCTGTGGATATCGTGAGGATATGTGCATGATCTTAGGATGATGAATCAATTGGCAATGACGTTGTTGGTTTGACGAATCTCGTATTTTCGAAAAAGTTCATGTGTTGTTCGGACCAAAGTGGTCGGCCGTGGCATTGGCGGTCGACCGCGTGTATCGATCGGACCAAAGAAGATCGCGGTCGTCCGGCCGTGTGTGGCGATCAACCGACTATGTGCGGCGGTCCGACCGGCCACAACCTTTGGTGGAGTTTAGGGCTATGCCAAAAATAGAGTGTGTAGGCAAGAGAGGGGAGTCTCCTACACTTGCTCTCATATTTTTTGGAGTTTCCAGTTAAAAGTTCTATTCAATTGAAAATTCCAGAGAGTTTCGGATTTCCACAATGAAATTTTGGCTAAGTCATTTTGGACGGTCTGACCGGCGTTATAAAATCGGTAAGACTGGTTTTATATCGGTCAGACCGGCAGGGTACGGCGGTCAGACCGGATTCCACTTGTTCGTCGGCCTTCTTGTCGACGTGGTGTTTTGGTTATGTTCAGTGCATGAGTTTTAATACTTTATTGTTGCATATTGCATAGTTGAGCTAACGTGGGTCAAGTTGTGAAGAACTTGTTCCCGGAGATGATTTCTTTGTCTACTGCTGTGCAGGTGGCTTGCAGGTCAACGACGTCAACGGCGAGGAGGATCGGGACTAAGCTTGGAGAGTTGAGGTACAGAACGATCATGGATGCCGGGTGGAGTCGTGTGACTCAAGCATGGTGCAGAATGGACAAGATGGATCGAACGGGGAGTTTGATGCAGCTAGTTGTATCAAGCGGCGCGGGGGTTGGTGCAAGTGCCCTGGAGGATCCGATGGGATTCGGACGTGAGAGACTTGCCGACATGAAGAGAACCGCTGATCAACATACACGTGGTGAAGCAGACGATTGCTTCAACTGTAATATGTGTGTTTGTGTCCCGTGTGTTTTGGGCCCTAGCGGGAGCCCATTAAGTGAACCCTTCTAAAACCCTAGGTCTCACTATAAATAGAAAGGGGGAGCTGGAAAAAGCCCCCAAGCACTTCATTTGCAAAAACCCTAGTTTGGGTTAGGGTTTGGAGATGAGAGGAGAGGCTAGGTTCTAGAGAGGAGATTTGTGTGTGTGCTCTTGGATTGAGCTCTTGTCCTCCTTGAGGGAGTGGCTTTGATAAGCTACATCTTGAATCAATCAATGGATGTTTGTTCAAAGATGAGGTCTAATGTGTTTTCCTCTCTCTTTTGATGATTTTGGTGCTTCTTTGATCCGAATATTTTTGGTTGGTCTCATGACCTCTTTTACCTTGCTATGATGTGTGGGAATACTCCTAGGACCATCTAAATCATCAATCCCCCACGAGCTAGATTTGGATCAAGTTTTTCATTTTACTAGGTTTTGAACACTCCTTTGGTAAAACGTAAAAAATCAAATCTTTGACGTGGATCTGGACGATCGCTGCTAGGAATATGTTCCGGATATCATTAGGGAGGTGTGGTCCAATTTTGGTCAAGTTTCTTCGGTTGAATCAAAAGTTAGACCAAATTTCGTTTTTGTTTCGGGTGGTCTGCAGTGGTTCTGGACTAAATCGGTCAGACCGATTTCAACAATGGCCGACCGCTAGCTTTGACGACCGGTTGGCCGTCGGTCGGACCACCGACTTTCGAGACCCATTGGCCGTCGGTCAGATCGGCCTACCTGAGATCAAATCTCCACTTTTGAGTCTTGTGTTTAAGGGGGTAATCGGATTCAACACAAGATTTTCTCTGTGCAATTACTGATCTTCTTAGCTTTCATAGCTATTGGATAAAAAGTGCGTGTTGAATTTGGTTAATGCAAAAATTAAGAAAGCGTCTATTCACCTCCCCCCTCTAGTCGTCTTTCCAAAGCGTCTATTCACCTCCCCCTCTAGTCGTCTTTCCGGTCCTACAGTTTCAAAGAACCCTATTAACTTATAATGCTCAATGATTTTCTTCCATCAAAACTCATATTTCAATTACGTTCCCCGGGTTGTATTTTCCTTCAAACTTCTACTGTTATTTTCAATATTTATGATATATTAAAGATCTAAATAGGCAACAAGATACGTAAATATATTTATAAATATTTATACAAACTTCGAAATGAATTTAGCCGCACAAACAGCGCTCGGGGGTCGGAATTGCACAAGCATAACGATAGATGCAGGTTGTGACATTAGCTTCAAAGCTACACTCGTCAGACATCACACTTTGTTGTAGCCTGTAGGAGACTTAATCTTCACATTTTTTTTTTCTTCCCCCACAACTCAGAGCGAGGTCCGTTTGGACTGGACGATTGGAAAATGAATTCCACACAATTTGTACTAGTTCCTACAAAATCTAGCCTAACATTTCAAACAACACGTTCTGACAGGCGTTCCTATCAAATTTACTTGGTCTTAGCATCCATATATTCAGAGTACAAACCGAACTCCAACTTGGAACAAAATGAGAGAAAACCCATTTCCAGGTCACCAACTTTGCCATTTCATTGCCCTTTTTTTCGCGCTTACTCGGCCCCTCAACGCACCAGTACCCCAACAGGCCACCACCACACGTCGCTACGGGAAGCTGACGCCTGGGGCCCAGTCTCCCGCCCCCGTAGCTTTCATGGGCCGGCAGCTAATCCGCCTCTTATTTTTCTCTCACGGAGGCAGCAGGTGGGCCTCCCAAAGGCGCGCCCAATCTGGCCCCACAGCGCGGTGAAGCCCTCCCGAGCCTGGTTGTGGTGGGTGTCTGGCCCCACAGTGCGGTGAAGCCCGCCCGAGCCTGGTTGTGGTGGGTGGGCAGCGGTGGCGGGGAGGGTCGGGAGCATACGAGCCGCGGTTTAAATTCTTCGGTGACCGTTGCGGGAGGAGGGGGCAGGGAGCAGAGCGCGTGTGTACGTGGCAGTGGAGGTAGATGATCACGTCGCAGCGGATTAATTAATGGAAAAATGCCCCGGACATTTAAACCTTTTAATCTACAATATCGGGCTTTTGACACATTTATATTGCAAAATCAAAATCAGTGCAATTAAATATCTGAGGTGGTTTCATTAATCAGTTCTGCTAATTTGAGAGCTTTGGTTTGTTTTTTTTTTTTGTTGGAGCTTTGCTTCATGGCAATTTGGGATTTGAATTGATGCTCCTTATTAACCATCTGAGTTTTGAAATGGAGTAAGCTACAACTGTTATTTCTGTCGGGGGACAAGGATCCCATTTTGTAGCTTTGCGATCGGTAAAAAATATATGCTTCTGATCACGTTTGAAATTAAAGGCGCGACTGCACAAGAATTTCGTGAATCTAACCTGTCGAGAGAAGTCATTGCATGGGTTGATGGGTGTCGAAGGGGACCAAGGGGGGTAGCACACGTATATTTACTCGTGTCGCCGTGAATTTTTACGATCAAATGAGGAACTTGGCTGACCGCACCCTAGGTAGTGAAATTCACGAAAAGGATGCAACATGCGATTACTGACAGCATGCATTCCCTCGTTTCTGAAAGTTTGTGGCGTTCCTTTTTTTTTTTAATCCAAAAAGAAGTGGCCATACTACCCAACATGGGTTGAGTTGGGTTGGGTGGATCGTATTCAAGGCAAGGTCAAACATGGTGAGTTGGTGATCCCAAGATAATTGTACTGCAAAGTTAGTTAGTGATGACCACGAAAGTACGGCCGAATGGAACATTTCACCTCTCATTTTTTTCTCCTATAGTGGTGATGTAGCTTCACCGTAGAACTTGCCAAAACTTCGCTCTTTGCATAATGCCTAGACTGTCCAGGCGCGGACCTATTGGGATCATGGGTGTTTAGTTCAATACCTATAATATTTACTATGACCATTTGTTTTTTAACGCAAAGCTAACTTCGGTTAGTTGGTCAGTCAACTTTCCTCTTAACCATCAGGTGCTCGATTCGATTCCTCCCATCCTTAAAAAAAAATTGTACTCTCTTTGCAGTTTGATCGGTGCAAAAGCTAATGGAGTCTTATTTATACGTTGTTTATTAGGATTTGTCCAGCTTGTACACTTTACTGAAAAATAAATAAAAATGCTGTTTTTCAATGTATTACAAAAACTTGCAAGACCTTAGTAATCTACTATTGTATATTTTTACACTTTCCATCTCCTCTACCAAATTTTCAAAAATAATATTACATCTTATACATTGATAGCACAACTTAAATAAAAAAGACTGTATTTTTCAATGTATTACAAAAAGTTGTAAGGCCTCAGTAATTTACTATTGTATGTTCACTCACTTTCCATCTCCTTTACTGATTTTTCAAAAATAATATTGCATTTTCTACATGAATAGCGCAACTTCTGGCCTGCGTACCACCTTTGATACCTATTATTTTCCTAAATTATTTTGAGATGTCGTCTCTGTTATACTTCGATTTTTGCTACTGTGGACACTGCCCTTGTCCCTAGAAACAAAAGTTTATGGACACAAGACCAATCGGCATTCCAATAGGCAAAACGACATGTATTGTGAGTGGCTAGGTGTATTGTTTGATGCCTTTTTGGGTATCAATCAGCTTGACGTAGTGATGCCAAATAGGCAAATACAGAACATGCCAAATATGCAATGGGTGAAGTCATGTCAAGTTCATCAAAAAGCGGCGACACGAACTTTGGCAACCAGCTTGGCGGCAAGTTACTACTTCAACTATTCTGTGCTATGCAGCCTATTCTAAATAGACATGAATATACTTGAATACACATGATTCATATCTAGGGTATAACTGATCACAAGCAACTCGTACAGGAAAATTGAGTTAACTGGAAATTGAACTCACTTTGTGTGGGCACACGCTAGTGCCATTTAAATGCACATGTGATTACTGATATCTATGGCATATGTAGGGTTAAGTTCTCCACACCATTGTGACCTCGTGTAAGTTTGGTGTTTGGTAACTCTGACGATTCATACAACAATATAAAAATATTCAAACTTTAAAACAGACCAACAGGTCAAAAAAAAGATAGAAAATTCATTTTTTTCAACCAGCAACAATCTATAAACATATGCAATGCAAACCGAAAAGATCATCCTATATTAGACAGGAAAAAATCTTTATCTCCCACCTGTTCATTGCCGGTTTGGTTATTTGATCCCCAACCTTAAAATATCCCACCCTATGTTCTACCAAAAGTCAAATCATCCGTTGTTTTGCCTAAGATGCAAGGATAAAACAGAAAGGAAAAAAAAACTACTAATTGTTGGTGACTGTCTACCAGAATAGTTTAGGGAAAAAACCAAGCGATTAGCAGTAAATAGAACAGCTCCGAACCTAAGCAGGTGGTCTGTTTGGAGCTCGGGCGCAGAGTGCACTTTACTCTATCAAAACCCCGGAGCGGCGAAAGCAGGAGAAGAAAGGGAAAAGAGAGGGGCGAGATGAAATTCCACTTCACTAACCATAATTTTTAAACCCGAAAGAAAAGCGCAGCATTGCAGCAACCCACCAAGCTCCCACCTCTCCAGCTCCCCTCCATTATAGGCCATAGCCATCCCTCCCACAAAACCACCACGCAGCGCCCATTAATGGACTCGGCAAGCGCTTAATTCCACCGTCCATTTCAAACACCCCCCAAAAAAAACACAGCCGAGCAGCGGCACGCGCCTCGGGATGGCGGAGGCGGCGGCGCTCTTCTCGCTCTCTGCGGCCGCCGTGGTGGAGGACGTGCTGCGGCAGCACGGGTGCCGCCTCAGCGACCGCGACCTCGCGTCCCGCAGGGCGCAGGAAGCCGGTGCGGTTCGAGCGCCCTCTCAGTCTCCCCTCGCTTGTTTGTGGTTTTGGCTGCTTCGGTTTGGCTCGCTCACGCGCGTTTCTGAATTTGCTTTGCTTCATGTTGGTGTTGGTGCAGCGGCGAGGCGGAACGAGGCAGCGGGGTGGCTGCGCCGCACGGTGGGGGCCGTCGCCGCGCGGGACCTGCCGGAGGAGCCGTCCGAGGAGGAGTTCCGCCTCGGCCTCCGAAACGGCCAGATCCTCTGCGGCGCGCTCAACAGGATCCACCCGGGCGCCGTCCCGAAGGCAAGCACTCGTTGTGTTCGTTAATTTGATTCGCTTCCGCTGCTGCTGTTGTTGACACTGGAGAGGCGTGACAGTGCTGTGATGTTTCCCGCGCGCAGGTGGTCGTGAACACGGCGGACTCCCTGCTGCAGCCGGACGGTGCGGCGCTGTCGGCGTTCCAGTACTTCGAGAACGTGCGCAACTTCCTCGTGGCGGCGCTGGAGATCGGCCTGCCGTGCTTCGAGGCCTCCGATTTGGAGCAGGTTCGTGTCGGAGCTCCCCCCGAGTGCGGCCCCGCCCCCACGCGACCTTGCTTGCAGCTGCAGCAAAACGCTTCTTATCACCGCATCTTTTCTTTAAACCTACTCCCTCGTGGAGCCTGTGGCCTTGATGAGCTTTTTTGCTTTTCTGAGAGCAGGGAGGGAAGAGCGCCAGGGTGGTGAACTGCGTACTTGCATTGAAGTCGTACGGTGACTGGAAGCAATGCGGTGGCACCGGGCCGTGGAAATACGGGGGGAATTTGAAGCCGTCGGCCTCCGGCAAGTCCTTCGTGAGGAAGAACTCCGAGCCGTTCCGGAGGTCCCAATCGATGAATGAGGGCGAAGTGCCCTTTGAGGAGGCTGGATTCAATGGCGATGCTCATCTTGATTACGGTGACTTGGTTAGCTCCATGCTCTGCTGCGTTATCTTGTCTTGGCTTGCTAGATGCAATCGGGTCAATTAAATGATTAATTCTTGATGTATTATTGTCTGGAAACAGTCGACATCACGTCCGCTGAAAATGCTGGTTAGTGCAGTCTTGTCCGACAAGAGGCCCGATGAAGTTCCGCAGGTAGGCCAATCCGCTTCCCTATTTTTTTGCCAGTTGTTTACCAGTTCAATGGAGTACATGCCAATTGGATTTCCTTTATCACGAGATTACCGGTTCCATCAAGTTTGTATGCTATTGTCTGTATGCAGCTCTTAGAGTCCATGCTGAGTAAACTCGTCGAGGAATTCGAGAATCGCTTGAGTAGCCAAAATGAGTTGGTATGTTTGGTATCATATTTCTAACCTGTTGTTTTTGGAACCATTCAACGTACTGACATTTGGCAATATGTAGAGCTTGCAATTGGTAATGTAATAATCAAAATTCAACCCATTGGGACAGGTGAAAGCGGCTCTAAAAAATGGTACAGATAGCACCAAATCCTTCTCGAAATCAAAGGTTCTGGTTGAGGTCACTCCTAATTCTAGTGAGAGAAAGGCAAGCTATAAATTGCTCCTATTTATGCTTCAATGTTGTTTCTTCTTTTACCACTCGAGCAACTTCTGTTGCTATCACAAAGATAGTTAGGATTACTATGCTACTATTTTTAGCTTTCGTCCAACATTTTCTTTTGTATTATCCTCTGTAGATGGATACAACAGAGGTTTACTCCAAACATAAGCAAACAAAAAAAGAAGCAACAGGAGAAGTGACACTGAAGCAACATTCAATTCTCCAACAACAGTCAAAGCATGTTGAGGTAGTATTTTAGTGTTCATTTTCTTCCTTAATTTCTTGATAGTGGTTACATTGCTGTTCACGGTTCTTGTCTCCAGGAACTTAAGGCTGATCTTCAAACTACAAAAGCGGGTATGGAGTTTATACAAATGAAGTACTCTGAAGACATCAACATATTAGGTAACATGAGTGTGCTTTTGGTGCTTCATTAAACTACTTTAATGCAAAATTGCTAAGCAGATTACACATTTGCAAATTTTATTTCAGGAAGGCGTCTGTTTAGCCTTGCACATGCTGCCTCAGGTTATCACAAAGTTCTTGAAGAAAATAGAAAGCTATACAATCAGGTGCAAGATCTTAAAGGTATTCTTGATTCCTTGTTACAATGAATATGTACAATTACTTTTTTTACCCAACTAAGGAATGATCTGGTACACTCAAAAGAACAATAAAATGATTAGCTTTATCTTGTCTGTAGGGAGTATCAGGGTATATTGTAGGGTACGGCCCTTTTTACCTGGACAAGTAAGTTCTTCCACTGTGGGTTGCATTGATGAGGGCAATATAACCATAGTCACTCCTTCAAAGTCTGGAAAGGAAGGCCGGAAATTTTTTAGCTTCAATAAGGTTTTTGGCCCATCTGCAACACAAGGTTTTCTACCCTGTACCTATTCCTCTTTTTTTCCCTTCAATATCTTATACAGAAGAAGATTCACATAGTTTTTTCATTGTGCAGATGAGGTGTTCTTAGATACCCAGCCCCTTATTCGTTCGGTTCTTGATGGGTACAATGTTTGTATCTTTGCATATGGCCAAACTGGATCAGGCAAGACATACACAATGGTGAGGACAATGCCAATAATTTGTCCAATTTTGTGTGAATAATATCAATTAAGATAGCTCTAAAGCAATACTACTACAGAGGTCTTTTATATAACATCACTGTTGGTTTTATGTAGAGTGGGCCCAAGAACATGACTGAGCAAACCCAAGGTGTAAACTATCGGGCACTTAGTGACCTATTTAAGCTTGCTGAGCAAAGGAAAAGAACCTTCATTTATGATATTGCTGTGCAAATGATCGAGATTTACAACGAACAAGTCAGGGATCTCCTTGTTAATGATGGTCTGAACAAAAGATATCCTTGCTGAAGTCATACTTCTGTCAAATTGTGCCAGTTTCTTTTATTTATAAATTACTTTCACATGGAAATTCTTATATTGTCGTGGCAAATGATTTTCCTTAACAAATATATACACTGGAGATTCGGAATAATTCTCAAAATGGACTTAATGTGCCGGATGCAAGCCTTGTTCGTGTGGCGTCAACAATGGATGTAATGGAACTGATGAATGTTGGGCAGAAGAACCGTGCTGTGGGTGCCACTGCACTAAACGACCGGAGTAGTCGTTCCCACAGGTAACTTCACAACCTTCTCTGTGTAATTAATTCATTTCCAGATATTTTAACATAATAATGGAATAAAATGCAATATTCTTGTAATCTTGCAGTTGTTTAACTGTTCATATTCAAGGAAAAGATTTGACATCAGGGACCATTCTTCGTGGCTGCATGCATTTAGTTGATCTTGCAGGCAGCGAACGGGTTGATAAGTCAGAGGTCACCGGAGAAAGGTTAAAAGAAGCACAGCATATAAACAGATCATTATCAGCCTTAGGTGATGTAATTGCTTCACTCGCCCAAAAGAATGCGCACGTACCTTACAGGAATAGTAAATTAACACAACTCCTCCAAGATTCTCTTGGTAAGAAGACTTTCTTGCAATTTCTTAGTACATTGGTACTGACTATTGAGTATAGGTTTTAAATTGAACTATATCAATGCATGAACAGGAGGTCAGGCCAAAACGTTGATGTTTGTTCATATAAACCCAGAGAGTGATGCTATAGGAGAAACCATAAGCACCTTGAAGTTTGCCGAGCGTGTTTCCACTGTTGAACTTGGTGCCGCTCGACTTAATAAAGAATCTGGAGACGTAAGAGAGCTTAAGGAGCAGGTTTGTTTCGGCTACTATGCTACTCTATGATCTTTTCTTACTGCTCTTCGTTATTCAAGATATTTACAGCCTCTATTCCTATTCAGATTTCTCGACTCAAAACAGCATTAGCAATGAAAGATTCAGGATTGGAGCAAAACATGACTCGTGACTCTGATGAATTTAACATGAAGATGCCTTCGCCTGGTTTTTCAAATAGGCGACAGGGTAGTTGTGATTTGCTGTCAAGCCAAACTAACTTCAGACAACCAATGGAGGACGTCGGAAACATAGAGGTAATTGTTATGAATCGATTGTGTGTTGAAGAGAGGCCCAAAGGGCGATATATATAGAGTATAAGATAGAGATAAGTATATGTTCGAGATAGATTCTATCTCTAACATATCTCTAACACCCCCCCTCAAATGCAAGGCGCATGCAATAGCATTGCATTTGGAAAGAGGTGATACTAAAATATGGAAAATCCAAAATCCGAGTCTTGATAATGTCGTCGTAGCATGCAGCTCTTGAAAAAATATGTCGAGTATCAAAAGATCTTCTCCCATCCGGTGTCATGCGACAGCTCATAAGGCACAGGGTGCAGGAGCGAAGTCGACCGCGGCAACACGACGAAGAAGATGATGAAACCAACAAATATAGAGAGCGCTGTCAAATCAAGTCGAATAGGAATTGGTGGAAGCATGGCGGCGCAGATCGTAGCCCAAAACGGCGGCGACGCAGTGCACAAGAAGTGCAACGAATGCACAGTGCAAAAGAAGCGCAACGCAATGCATAAGAAGCGCAACGCAATGCATAAGAAGCGCAACAGAGGCGCAGTGCAGAAGAAGAGCGGCGCAATGCACAAGAAGCGCAACAGAGGCGCAGTGTGGAAGAAGCGCGACGGCCTTGAATGCTTGGAGCGGCGGATCTGCAGCGGCTTGAAGAAAATAGCAGCGGGAGCGGCGGCTGCTGCTATGCATAAGGCAATTCCTATGCTTCTATGACTGACAATAAATTTGTGGACTCGCATGGCGAAGACGAACTCAAAATTTGAGTACTACGGACTTGGATGGACGCAGCGGAAGAAACGACATAAAGTAGGAAAAAATCTAAAGATGACTAGCAGTAGTAGATGGTAACTTGACCATAGATTGAACTAGTTGATCAATAACTCGTCCCGATGGATCTGCGCTTTTCTTTCCTTCCCAACCAAAAGCAGCCGCACACCAATCCATCTCCCCATTTTCTGTAGTAATGACGATCAGATATTGCCTGCGTCTTTGCCGAACGGAGGACTAGGCGCAGGAGGCGAGGCGAGGAGCCGCGAGACCACAACGACAGAGGCGAGGCGGCCGACGACGGCGAGGCTCTTGAGCGTGGGCGGCGATGGTGCGGAACCGTGCATGCACCTCGATGTGCGAGTCCTCGAGGACCGGAAGCTGGCGCCGAGCTGCTCCCGGTCGCCTCTTAGGACACCCCAAAGAGGCGCACCTCATGAGGCGGCCGGTGCGCGTGCGAGCCCAAGCTCGAGTAGGGGGCGACCGGTTGCCAATAGCGACGCAGCGTTGTGGATGTGGACCGCCACGGGCGGCGCCGAGGCCGCGGCGGATCCACTGTCGATGGTCGTGTGCATGCACTCGTCGGCCAAGTGCGAGGAACGCATCAGTGCGCGCCGCCGGAACGACGCGAACATGTTGTCGGCGAAGTGCTCGAAGCTCTCCCGCGCCGGCGCCGCTTGCTTCGCCGCTGGGCCGATCGGCGCGCGCGCGCCGCCGCGCGCGGCGGCGCGAACTCCCATTGGTCGATGTCGACGCAGCGCAGAGGTGCCACCGCCGCGCAACAGGCGTCGCTCGTCGACGGCTCTTTGGGACCCGACGAGCGAGAGGATGTTGTGCAAGAGGCGTCCGAGGTCGCCTGATCGATCCCGATCCGCGACGGCGCGCGGCGGCGCACGGCGGTCGGAGCGATCGCGGTGGTTGCGAATCGAGAGGATCCGGGAGCCAGCGCGGCAGACGGAGAGGCGGATGCCCATGAGGCGGCGAGGGGCACCACCGGGACGGCGCGCGAAGAAAGCGTCACCCGGCGGCGACTAGCGACCAGGAGGCCACCCCGGAGTGGAGATTGCTCTCCCGGGCGGCGGCAATGAAGCTAAGCGGCGCGACTCTGATGACCGGTAAACCCTATTGCTCTGATACCATGTTATGAATCGATTGTGTGTTGAAGAGAGGCCCAAAGGGCGATATATATAGAGTACAAGATAGAGATAAGGATATATTACAGATAGATTCTATCTCTAACATATCTCTAACACCTTATCTCTAACAGTAATAATGCTGTGAACTTCTGCATTAGATATTACATGTACCTTTTATGATCTACATTGTTTGGTAACCCAAAGATTCACGAGTAATCTTAGTGAATTGATTGTATACTGTTGTCATTTCAGCTGCCATCTTATTCTTTAGTATTTTTATACGATCAGGTGTAATTTGATTTTTATACAGGTTAGAGCCAATCCTACATTGAGACAAAAGAAACCAAGCTTTGATCTCCAGGACCTATTAGCATCAAATGATTCTCCTTCGTGGCCAGATAGAAATTCAAGGGTAGATTTTCAGATGGGAGAAGAAAGAGAAACAGTTGGCGGGGACTGGATAGATAAGGTTGTTGTGAACAATCACTCGGTGGGTGATTGGGAAGGAGACAATGCAGCTTTACCTGACTTCTTTTACCAAAGATACCATTCCGATATGAGGGATAAGCAATACCAGATAAATAACACAAGAAAAAAGGACGACCATGATTTTGAGCAGAAAAGACCTCGATTTTATTCTACAAATACCGATGATTCCGATGACATTGACATTGCAACAAGTGATTCCTCAGAATCAGATGCACTGTGGCAATTCAATGTCCAAAGCATGAATAACTCGATTATTGAGAGTGGGTCAAAGATCAAGAAACCACAAACGAAGATAAGAGAGAGCTCAGATACAAGGTAACCATTTTTGACATTATTATCTTCTCCATTGCAGCAAACAATATTGTGCATTAACTTTGATTAGCATTGTGGAAAACAAAACACATATAACCGGTCACCATAGTAAAATTCAGTTTATTTAAAGTACTATTGAGCTATTTCTTGAAACTTTACAGTGTATTATGAATTATGACTTCAGCATTACATGGACAGCACAATATCTTTATTTTAGTGACTGGAAGATATGGTTTGGCTTATACTTCATTTGAATTTAAGAGGAGAAACATTTCGTCCATGAATGTGGATCACAACAAATTTTAAGAATGTTGTTTGCCAAGGTTAATCACAGAGTTTATGGACTTCTGAAATTTAATTAGTATGGAGAATATATGTACTAGCACATATCGTTTTATCTAAACATCTTCTGTTATAATTTAGCTTTGTTTTGGAATATTTTTGAAAAAAATAGCCGAGTGCTCGTGCGTTGCAACGGATCTTAAATAAACATATATAAGTTCTAAATTTGAAAACATAAGGTAATTATCCCTACATCTAAAAGTTGCATATATAAGTTGCATCCAATGAACAATCTACAAAGAGCCTTATCACGGCCCAAATGCCCTAACAGTAACACATGCACATATACACATATCTATTCACAAAAGATCTCACCAACTCAAGATGTGGGGAGATAGACGACAGACTCACCATCATCACAAATCCTTATTTTATAATAGTAAAGAAGAAGGGAAATGAAGGAACTTCCAATGTAGCATACCATTTGCATAAGGTTAATCAATTTTTCCACTTGAAAGACTAATTCTTTTGTTCCATGATTTACACCTCAGGACACCAAGTCATTCCCAAATACCATCGGTATCGAGAAAAGCCTCTAACGGATTGAACAGATCTGGAAGGCAACCTCTAAGTGGTAGCGATAGCAGAAGGCTTTCATCAAACGGTAGACACGCTGGTACGAAGTAGGGACTACTACAATGATCGTGTGTATTTTTTCTTGGCTTTCTTTCAGTGTTCGTCATGAGAGATCGCGAGGTTGTTCTCAGGTACAGCAATGAGTGACAATAAGCCCAATTGATTGTGTCGGTGTGGTGAGTTGTGATCTCAACAACCGGTGTGTGAGGCCATTAACCTTTTTTATCGGCCTATCAAACTATGTTGAGTTCTTGGTGATTCTTTGTGTCTTGTTCATAATATATAATGAAAAGAAAGGAAGTTGATTGATGAAAAGCTGGTACCTAATTTCTCTCTTTGAACTCTTCTTTCTTTTGATAAAGACTCTTTGCAATGTGCTTTGTTTCTTGCTCTCAAGTTTCCTAATGAGTACCACTTTTGCTTTGGTTGGAATTCTTTTCAGTGAACATATGATTTCCATGGGTCCACTCTGCATGAAGTTCATAATAGTGTCTTGTGATATTGCTTCATTTCAGCTAATGTGACTTACAGCTAACCCAAACTTTCGCTCTAATTTTAAGCGACTGACTGCAGAGCATCCTGGAAATACGGCTTTGCTGTAGAGGTGATGAGCCTGAACAGGTCACCCAGCTTAAATTCCAGTTTATCTATTGGAGAAGTACTACATAACTGAAAAAAAGACACAGAAATACTAAATTACTGTGCCTGATGGATTCTACTAGCATCACTGCTAATCTTGAATATCGTCTCATGCATTTCTGCAAGGAATTAAGCAGAACCGTATGTGTTGCATAATTTTATATTGTCCAACAACATGGTATATGTTATAAATAATGCTTGTATTCATCCAATGGGTCAAAATATATATACATGTACATATATGCAAATAATCCATTATACAATAGGGAAAATACACAGGTAAGAATACACATCTAACATTCTCTCTCAAACTTATGGTGGATCAACAACATGAAGTTTGGAGAGATAAAAAGCTGTGATGGGCTCTGGTCTGTGCCTTTGTGAAGAGGTCTGCCAACTGAAGCTTTGAAGGCAAATACTGAAGAGCAACAAGCTGGTCCTGCACCTGTATCCGCATGTAGGAAGTATCAACACTAATATGCTTGGTAAACTTATACTTCATTGGATCTCTAGCAATGCTAATAGCGCCTATACTGTCAGACAAAAGAGGTGTTGGTGCTGAAACAGAAACACCAAAATCCTCAAGTAACCACTGTATCCAAGTAACCTCCGCAGTCAACAAAATCATAGCTCGCAACTCAGCCTCAACACTTGAATGAGAAACTTCTGTCTGTTTCTTAGTCTTCCAAGCAATGAGAGAACCACCAAGAAAAACACAATAGGCAAAGAGAGAGACTGGCGATCAGAATGATCACTAGCTCAGGTGGCATCAGGATATGCCTAGAGCTGTAAAGAGCTAGAGCGAGGAAAAAGAAATGATGAGAGATGGTTCCACGAAGATATCATAGAACACGAATAAGATGACTATAGTAGAGCTGAGTGGGAGCAGAAACAAACTGACTCAAGATATGCAAATGATACGAAATGTCAGGACAAGTAACACCTAGATAAACAAGACTCCCAACAAGGTAACGATAGCGAGTAGGATCGGTAAGAGGCTCACCATCAGTGGGCTGAAGATGAACATGAAGCTCCATGGGAGTCTCAGCTATGCACTGATCAGTAAGTGAAGCACGATCAAGAAGGTCCTGGATATACTTTTCTTAGGACAAATAGAAGCCCTCGGGCGTAGAAATAATCTCAACCCCAAAAAGTAGCGAATAGGACCAAGATTAGACATGAGAAACTGCTCACTAAGACGTTCCTTGACAAAATTAATGTACTGAGAATCATCTCCAGTAATAATCATATCATCAACATATAAAAGAAGCGTCCGACCGCGAGACGAAGTATGAATAAAAAAAGAATCATGAGCACTATCAGAAAAAACAGCTGTAGTGACAACAGAAGAGAAACGATCAAACCAGACACGAGAAGCTTGCTTGAGGCCATAAAGAGATCGGCGAAGGCGACAAACCACCCAATCTTCATCTTTTAAACTTAAAGATTATTTTGGGCAGTCATTGGGGTAAATGACTGAAATGGATGAGTTAATTTGTTTTACTCTTCTCAAAACCCTAAAAACTTGCTAATACCCCATCTGGACGGATGGTATATTGGAGGGTATGTGGTTAGGTACTAATGTAGCCCAGGATATGTTAGAATGTGTTTGGTATGTGGTATGAATCGCCCAGATAACTTTAAGGACTTAATTATGTGATGACCTCCTACTGTGAAACAATACAACCACAAGTCTATAATGGTGTCGACCTGGCCAAATAATTTGTATCCGTCAATACGAGTTGCACCAGGTAGATGACTCGCGATAACGTAAGCCTTCGTGGTGAAGGGTCGGAGTGCACGGCGAAGGCCGTTTGATGGCGCAGGGGGGGGGGTCTGGGGCAAGGGTTGACGCGGGTGTGAGAGCGTAACACACCTCAGGTGAAACCTCAGCGGGTGTAACAAGTACCGAGGGATGCATTGTAAAGACCTTGTGGTAATCTCCCATTGATTCACATGTCTAAGAAAACATGTGATTATATCAAACTGATTATTTCTTGTGGGTAAAGTGTACAATCTCTGCAGAGAAATAAACTGTTCGAACAACCGTGCTACGGTCACGAGCGGACATAGGAACTTACAAGAGTTAGTTCTTTTTATAAAACTTTGTGGGTGGGTTGAAAAATAGGACAGGCTCATCTAGCCCGTGTGTTGAATTTTTCCTGGGTAGTCTTACCTAGTGCTGATAATAGATAGATGTGACCATCAATAAAAAAATAAGCATGTGGTGGAGGTAACCTCCCCTGATATTAATAATGCACAATTATTCTCTTTTAAGAAATCATGATTTAGTCAAAATGCTAGGTGATAGGACTTTCTACTATGTGTATTTACAAATGTTGCTTTGTGCAAATAAAATAACTCGAGCCATCCTTGATTAGCCTTGCATGTATATTATTGCATCTATTGTGTTGGCTCGCGAGCACAGTAGTTGTGCTCACTCTCGCTCTTTTCCCCCAAACCCCCAAATTCCGCTGGTCAGGACGACTAGCCTACTACGAGGATCAGAGATTCGACGGTCAAGACCAAGGCGGGGAGTAATTAGTTTCGTAGGCTAGGGCTCGCCACAGTCTAGCTAGCTCCGCAGGTGCCGACGTACAACCAATGTTCACCAACTCTTTGGTTAATATCGGTTGTACGTATGTCACCGCAGTCGCTCGCCTGTGAGGTATTGCACCTGTCCCTTTTGCTTCCGCGCCTGTTTTTTTAAATTGTGTAATGGACTTATTTGGCCCGATCAGCCCGTTTTTATAAACTCGACCCGACGTGGTCTATTTAACTATGTGGTTGAAATATTATATTTGGTATGGTCCGTGATGTACGAAATGATTCAGCGATGTGTACTGTGAGCGCTACCTAATGATCCAGGGAGTAGCGTGGTTATTTCACAAAGGATTCTGGATTAAGAAAATTCAGGTCCGCAGACTAGTAACAAAAGTAAATTATTAATTATTTTCTTGAAGAGAAAAACCAAAACTTTGTGGAAGAAATTCAGTTTGTATCCCGCAGAAAAGTTTAGAAGGGAAAAGAAACATCAAAACCGAGCCCCAGGACCAAAATACCGTTCCTAAAGATGGGCCACCTCACTACGAGAACTGGAGATGTGCCCTGTTGAGGTGCAGTCACTAGCCATGGGCTCATGGCCCAGAAACTTGTCCACTAGGCTTGGACCCACTGACTAATCATGGCTCGATGGTTAACACTCCATTAAAACTTGATCCTTTGCATTCTCTGACTAGACATAGAACTAGAGGATCTAGTGTGCAACATACCTAGCTAAAGCTACAGCCTTGAACCCCTCTTAATAGTGCTCGCAAAGCAAAATAAGAACCTAACATCTAAAATGATACAAACTCAACTATTCGGATCATTTCTAGTTACAAGATCCTTAATCTTCATAAAAATCATACTTTGCCATTATTTACTCACTTAGGGATCCATGAAAACCAAGAATATCCCATTTTCATCGTCAAGACCTAACTCAATTCATCAACACGCACGACAATGTTAGTCTTGATAAATAGAGGCCATTAATCACCAAAACATTACACCTATGCAAATTGGGGCCTAGATGGTCACAAAATGTAAGCTTGGGGCTTTATATTGTTTCTGTCTTTAATATAAACCAGGGTTATATCCTTTAAAAAATCCTAGCAAGGCGGGAGGAGGAGGCGCCGCGCACCTGCACCAGCAGCCGCAACACAAGCCCATCTTTGCCAGCCGATGCCAACTCAGGCGGTTTGGGGAGCCTCTTCACAGAACAAATAAAAGGTGACCACCACCACAAAGCGCACCGCACAACTCGAAAAGAAGCGTACGCTTGGGGAAAAGGATCCCCGTCCCCGTCCCCTCCTTTCCTCTCTCCCTGTGTTTTGGTTTGGGGGGAGATTTCAGCAAGATGCACCCACCTCGTAAGTTGATGAACATGTGGTGCAATTACTTTCTTTTTTTTTACCCATCTCAGATTAAAGATATTGCCTTTCCCCTGTAGTGTATATTTTTCAGATTAAAGTTCTTGTCTATTGGTTATTATTACATCGGCTGCCTTGGTCAAGAGGTTAGTGATCCTACTTCCTCTAGTTTGGCTTAAGGTAACTCATCATTGCAAAGAGAGATGTTACGTGTAACACTAATGGGGAATGTACACTAGCCATTTGTGGATGCATGTGCAGCTCAGCATTAGGGGGAGGGAAAAAACTAAATTTGGGTTGTATTTTCTAGTTAGCCACATGATCTACATCGAAGGTTTGCAAAAAAAAAAAACGCCAAATTGAGAATGATAATCAACCCGGCCTCAAGTCCTCAACAGCATCAAATAGCTAGGTTCGGTCCACGGCTTTCAAGAGGGAGCCGGCTCCTCTGACGTCTAGGAGGCACGTCACGGCATAACCTACCTATGACATCTGTTGTCCAAGTTAATCCAGTGCTTCTCCTTTGTTGGACTTTGGCTTCTTCAGGGCTCCGGTAAAGTTGAATGTCTTAAAACACAGGGTAGAACGCTCAGAGGGTACAACCAACTAATACGACACTACGCTGAAATCTGCTCAAAGGTTTTGCCACTAAAAAAGTTCACATGTTTTTCCTGTTATAAGTGATCCTGTTAGGTTCAGAAACGAATTGTGCTCTCAGACATGGATGGTAAAACTCAACCATAATTTAGCCCAAGTAGTACAACTAGTATAAAGAGTCTAAGGTAATTTTATCGGAATCATTCAGTCTGCAAATAATCTCTTGGAGTACTCAGTTCAACTCAAAGCACAGGGCGATCTCGCGCGACGTTGGGTTGCATTGATATTCGCTATCGTGAAAGTTTCGGGTGTTGGAATTTTTAGTGTGGGTGGTCGGATCATGCCTTATATCGGGTGGTCCAATCGGTGATACTCGATAATCCCTTTCGACTGGATTCAGAGTACTGTAACTCCGAGTGTCGAGTAATATAGTTTATAGTACTGTAGCCCCGAGTATTGTATCTACGAGTGTTGCAGACCCGAGTATTGAGTGATAGAGCTCCGACTACTGTAACTCCGAGTACCGAGTGATATAGCTCCGAGTATTGTAGCTCCGAGTATCGAGTAATGTACTCAGTCGTAAGTCGGGGTGTGTACCGAGTACGAATGACAGTCGAAGTCGATGGTCAGAAGCTACAATGCATGATCGAAAGTCGAAGCTACAGTGACTGGTCGATAGTCGAAGCTACAGCGACTGGTCGATGGTCGAAAGCTACAACGACTGGTTGATGGTCGAAAGCTACAGCGTCTGCTGTGTGATCGATTGTTGTAGGTTTTGTGATTGGTGGTTGTAGGACCGTAAATGCGACTAGGGGGTGAATAGGCGCTTTCTCAACTTTCTCGCCTAAATCAAATTCAACACGAACTTTACTCCTTTAGCTATGAAAGCTAAGAAGATCGATGGCGACGATGGAAGCCGTGTCTTGAATTCGATAACCCCGCTCAACCACACGACACACAAGTGGAGACTTAATCTCAAAGGGAAGATCTGGGCATAGACGGTCTGATCGGCTACCAAGGGCGGTCTGACCGACGGTCACAGAGCGGTCGGACCGGCTACTAACTGGCGGTCGGACCGGTGGATATCGGTTCGACCCGGCAGTACTAGCGGTCTGAAACGCGGGCGGTCGGACCGCCGTTATAAAATCGGTCGACCGGTTCGACCCAAGATTGAAAAATCAAGCCCAAATCCAAAACGAAATTTGATCCAACTTTTGATTCAACCAATGAAACTTGACCAAATTTCGAGCACACCTCCCTAATGATATTAGAGACCTATTTCTAGCGACGATCCTTCAGATCCACTTCGCAAAATTGATCTCTCAAGGTTTTACCAAAGAAGTGCACAAACCCTAGAAATATGAAAATCTTTGATTCAAGACTTGCTTGTGGGGGTTGATGGTCTAGACGATTCTAGGAGTATTCCCACACATCAAAGCAAGACACAATGGGTCAAGAGACCAAGCTTAAACACTTGAATCAAGGAAGCACCAAATTCATCCAAAAGAGAGAAGAACACAAAAGGGAGACAAATGATCTCTCAAGCAAGCATCACAAGATTGATTGATCTCACAAGATGCTTACAAAGCCACTCCCTCAAGGAGGACAAGAGCTCACCAAGGAGCAACCACAATCTCTCCCTCTCTTCCTCTCCAAACCCTAACCCTAGAAAAGGCTAAGGAAAACCAAATGAATGCCTCAAGGGGTTTTACATCTCCCCCTTCTCTATTTATAGGAGAGGCCTAGGGTTTCACTTTTGGGACCCACTCACACATGGGACCCACACACACATATCCATTGAAGCAATCGCCTGCTTCACCACGTGTAGGTTGATCAGCGGTTCTCATCACGTCGCCAAGCCTCTCTTGTCCGAATCCCATCGGAACCTCCCAGAGACTCGCACCGACTTCCGCACCGCCTGATCCAACCAGCTGCACCGAACCACCCGTTCGATCCATCTTGCCCATCCTGCACCATGCTTGATTCACACGACCTCACCCGGCATCCATGATCGTTCTGGACCTCAGCTCTCCAAGCGTAGTCCCGATCCATTCACCGTTGACGTCGTTGACCTGCAAGCCACCTGCACAGCAATAGACAAACAAACCGTTTCCGGGAACAAGTTCTTCACAACTTGATCCACGTTAGCTCCGCAATGCAATATACAACAATAAAGCATTGAACTCCATACAATAAACACATTCAAAACAACTCAATGCAAACTTGGCTAACCTCCAAGTCAACGGCGGTCTGACCGCCCCACTCCACCGGTCCGACCGATTCCAGGCCGGTCGGACCGATACACAAACGGTCGGACCGCCGAAAGGACTTAGTCAAAATTCCAGCTTGAAAATCCGAAACCTTCTGGAATTTTCAACTCGATAGAACTTTTGACTGGGAGCTCCAAAAATGATGAGACCACATCCAGGAGGCTCCCCTCACCTGCCTACACAACCTATTTTTGGCTTAGCTCCAAAAGCCACTTTTCAGCAAACCGGTCGGACCGGCCACCATGGCCGGTCGGACCTCTCCTGGTGATCGACCGCCCAACATCGCCGATCCGATCGCCGTGGTCCGACAGATCAAGCAAACCCCGAAAACGCGAGATTTTGCAAACCAACAAAGCCATTGCCAATTGACTCATCATCCTGAGATCGTGCACATATCTTCACGATATCCACAATCTCCCCCTTGATGAACACATTGGCAATTTCCCAGAAAATGAGGTTTTTCGAATTGAAAAGTAAAACAAATCGTCGTTTTCGCATAAAGGCACAACTTGGTCCAAAAGCAAGAAAAAGCCTAGGAACCGACCAAGCTGGCTTCAGAATAGTATAGGCAAGTGAGATAAGGCAATGAAAGCACAAAAGGATTCAAATTCCAGAAGTAGCCAAAAATCTCACTTAGGTCCATATGAAAGACAAAATGTTCCATTTGACCTTTGATCATTGTGAGTCTTCTTCAATTGCAATTAAGATCAGAAAAAGGCAATAAAACCCAAAGACTCAACTCACTGTGATCAAAATTTTCAAAAGGTTCACATATTTTTTTTATATGTGTTCTTTGATGTATGAAACCTTATGTAAACCAAAAGCTCCAAAACAGCATTTTCTTCAATCCTTCTCCCCCTTTGACAATGAATTCATCAAGATGCAAGGGAAAAGAAAGAGCATGAAGAAATGACTTTATTTGAAATTTAACAAAAGGAGCCATGACCATTATCAAAGTAGATAGTACAAGAAATATACCAAGCCATATAAGATGAAGAAGCTATATTCAATCATGGCAAAACATGTACTGCAAAGCTAAAACCAAAATAGCAGCAATTTGAGATTAAAAGAATTAAAACCATGAAAGGTTGCTCAATGTCAAAGTTTCACTAAAAGCAACCAAAAATGAGTCAAGCCATGTCTACAGGTAAAAAGAGACTCAAAACAAGAACTGAGGCAATTTGAGCATTAAGAGTATTCTTTTGAAGCAAAACTCAAGCACTTAGCATTTTGAGCATTCTCTAAAAAAGACTTTTTCACTGTGCTAGATCTCAAGCCTTGGCGCGACCATCTCAAGCGATAAGCTTAAAAGAATGATCTAGGTCATCCAAAACTCCCCCTGAGTTCATGCCTAGTGCAATGGCAAGCCGTCTCATGAGAAAGGATTGGTGAGATCAGTTTTTTCGCACAGAAAATCTCATCTTTCATTTGCTTGACTTAAGAAGATAAAAAGCTCATTTTCATCTCAAAATAAGTTCAAGACTCAATTCAACCTATATGACATGGCAAGAATCATAAGAGGATCACTAGAGCAAAACTAGTCACAAGATCCAACAAGACATGATTTGATTCAAATTGCTCACAGATATAAAGCTAGCAAGGTGAAAGCTAAGCTAAAACACAAAGAGCCATAAAAGAAGTCTAGCAGACTATCACTTGATATGACAAGGTATAGAGTATGAAATCAAGCCATACAAGGATAATAATCAAAGCTCCACAAGTTTTATTATGCAATGCAAGATATTTGAAATGAAAATGCATTATGATACAATGAATGCAAAAAGAGCAAATTCCCTCAAAACATCCATGCCTCAGTACTGGGATTTGAGATAAAAGATCTAGGTGTCCAGTACTGAGATGCACGATGCCTGGGAATAGCAAAAGAAGCAGCAGAAAAATGATCAGGCACAAAATCATAAGAATGCCCACGAGCACCACCTGGACCTCTCCAAAACGATCTACCAAAAGACCGATACTCCCCCTGTCTAGGTGCTACCCGTGGTCTCTCCTCACGATATCCTAAACCAAACTGCTGCCTGGACCCACCAAAAGAGTCAACAAAGTTCTCTACAAACCTAGGCCTATAAGTGGTACGTTGAATAGGCTGCCTGGCTCTAGAGACTACAGCTGAAGAAGAGACTCCTCTAATGGATCTCAAAGTGCTCATTCTCTCTTTCCTCTCAATCTTTGCTCTCCGGAAGCAAAACTCAACAGTGTGGCCCTCTTTCTTGCAGAAGGTGCAATGGTACTTGACCTTTTGAGGGGTCCGTACAGGAGAAACAGAAGCACCTTCCTTGCTAGAAAGAGTTTGAGCAGAACCTACAGAGTTAAAAGCAACCTTTGAAGTCTTAGGAGGTTCTTGCTCAACCAGACCACCTTTCACAACTCTAGCAATCTTTGGTGGGAGATTCTTGGAAAGCTCTAGGGACTTAAAACCTAGGCCACTGTTTTTCACACTCACCTTGGATTGGTCTAGAATCAAGTTGAGTTTCTTTTTCCCACTAGAAAACTTCTCAAGAGTCATTTTGAGGTAATCATTCTCTTTTGCCAAAACTCCGCAATTAGAGCACTTTTTAGAATTGATTGCCTCAACATGTTTGCTCTTAAGAAGATCCACTTCCACTTTTAGAGCCTCACAAGACACACAATAGGATTCTCCAATTCTATTCAACTGGTCCTTAAATTTGATTCTAAAAGCCTCTTGTATCTTACCAATAACAGTTTCAACTTCAGCATGCAACATACAAGAGGAAGAATCAATGACTTTCTTGGAAGCAGTAAGAGACATGGATTTTTCAATTTTAGCTTTCTCTTCAAGAGTCTTGTTTAAAGCTTCAATCTCAATTGTAAGCTTAGGACAATTTTCACATGATGCAGCTCTAGAGTAAACGACCATTTCGGTCAACTCTTGCATTTTAATCCTATTGTTCTTACAATGAGAGCAAGTGTGACTAGCATCAAATTTTTGCAATTCTTTTAAGGAGCTATCCAGTTTCAATTCTAGCAAAGCACAATTTGAGCAAATTAAAGGAATAGCATCCAAGGTAGTCACACCAAGCGGAATGACATCCATGCAAACAGAACTAGACTTGAGAGATTCTAGTTCAACAAGAGCATTTTTCAGTTGATTCATAACAGAGGAATGAGCAGAATTTAAGCTTGACAATTCATTAAGCAAGCTAGAGCATGAATCACAGAAATCATCAGGATTAATGGATTTGAGCCTAACCACTTCTAGGTTCAAATTATCAATCATAGTATCATATTTCTTAATCAGTTTAGCTTGCTTATGCAATTTTTGTTCAGCAAGCACCAAAGCCCTTTTCATGTTAGGAAGTGAAGGGCATACCTCATCGGGATCGCTAAAAGGATCCTCGCTGTTGGAGGAGTCGCTGTCGTGGCTGTTCTTAGCCATGAAGCACATGCCTGTGAAATCACGTGCCTTCTTCTTGCCACGGGAGTCACTCTTGTCGTCCTCCGCCTCCGAGTCCACATCATCCATGCTCACATCCTCTAGAGCTTCAAGGACTCGGTTGACAAACTTGCGATAGTTTGTCTTCTTGTGCTTAGCATCTCTCGCTTGAGGATGCCTTTGTGACTCCTTCTCCTCCTTGCCCTTCAGCTTGAGGCATCTAGAGCGAATGTGGTTCGACTCACCACATTCAAAGCATGTGATAGGTCCACCTCTCCTCCAATTTCTCACATTGTTGTACGCTCTCGTGAATTTGGTGGATAGGAGGGCTAAATCATCTTCAGGTAGTCTCTCAAGTTGCTCATCGCTCAAAGAATGCAAAGCAGATAAAGAAAAGCCAGATGAACTAACATCAAAAGAATCAGAATATCTACCCTTAGATTGGTCGACCACTAAAGCCATCGAATCTGTCATGGGAGACGCGAGATAAAATCAATCTCATGCGTCTTCAACCTAGAGTAAAGCTTATCCATGGTAAGCTCACTCATGATGATGTTGTCATTGATGGCGATGATCTTCATCCCCCAGACCTTCACATCCAAAGCACCCAAAAGCTGGCGTGCATTTTCAGACTCAGAAAAGACAAGATCAACAGCGCGGAGATCATGAAGAATTTTAGAAAATCTCCTCCATAGCTCATCTAAAGATTCATCAGGCCTTTGCTCGATCTTAGAGTATGCCTTTTTCAGCTGGTTCTGTCTCACTTCCTTGATCGCAGTGGACCCCTCGTGATAATCACAAAGAGTCCGCCAGATCTCATGAGCAGACAGCAAATGAGCAACACGCTCAAACTCAGATCGACTAAGACCTTGAATCAAGAAATTTCGAGCCCTGCTGTTGTTGTTCTCCACATCTGGAGTGATCAAATTGTCATCGGCTGGCACGACATAAGGGTGTTTCACCTTAAGCCAAATTGCGTGCCCTTGAGCCTCGATGTAGGCCTGCATTCGGGCCTTCCAATAAGCAAAATCAACTCCATCAAAAATATGTGGCCTGATTGAATATCTGTCAGTCGCCATGGCTCCAAAGACCGGTTAAGATCTATGAGAAGAGCTAACCGGCTCTGATACCACTTGTAGGACCGTAAAGGCGACTAGGGGGTGAATAGGCGCTTTCTCAACTTTCTCGCCTAAATCAAATTCAACACGAACTTTACTCCTTTAGCTATGAAAGCTAAGAAGATCGCAGCGCCACGATGGAAGCCGTGTCTTTGAATTCGATAACCCCGCTCAACCACACGACACACAAGTGGAGACTTAATCTCAAAGGGCAGATCTGGGCACATGCGGTCTGACCGGCTACCAAGGGCGGTCTGACCGACGGTCACAGAGCGGTCGGACCGGCTACTAACTGGCGGTCGGACCGGTGGATATCGGTTCGACCCGGCAGTACTAGCGGTCTGAAACGCGGGCGGTCGGACCGCCGTTATAAAATCGGTCAGACCGGTTCAGTCCAATACTGAAAAATCAAGCCTAAATCCAAAACGAAATTTGATCCAACTTTTGATTCAACCAATGAAACTTGACCAAATTTCGAGCACACCTCCCTAATGATATTAGAGACCTATTTCTAGCGACGATCCTTCAGATCCACTTCGCAAAATTGATCTCTCAAGGTTTTACCAAAGAAGTGCACAAACCCTAGAAATATGAAAATCTTTGATTCAAGACTTGCTTGTGGGGGTTGATGGTCTAGACGATTCTAGGAGTATTCCCACACATCAAAGCAAGACACAATGGGTCAAGAGACCAAGCTTAAACACTTGAATCAAGGAAGCACCAAATTCATCCAAAAGAGAGAAGAACACAAAAGGGAGACAAATGATCTCTCAAGCAAGCATCACAAGATTGATTGATCTCACAAGATGCTTACAAAGCCACTCCCTCAAGGAGGACAAGAGCTCACCAAGGAGCAACCACAATCTCTCCCTCTCTTCCTCTCCAAACCCTAACCCTAGAAAAGGCTAAGGAAAACCAAATGAATGCCTCAAGGGTTTTACATCTCCCTTCTCTATTTATAGGAGAGGCCTAGGGTTTCACTTTTGGGACCCACTCACACATGGGACCCACACACATATCCATTGAAGCAATCGCTGCTTCACCACGTGTAGGTTGATCACGGTTCTCATCACGTCGCCAAGCCTCTCTTGTCCGAATCCCATCGGAACCTCCCAGAGACTCGCACCGACTTCCGCACCGCCTGATCCAACCAGCTGCACCGAACCACCCATTCGATCCATCTTGCCCATCCTGCACCATGCTTGATTCACACGACCTCACCGGCATCCATGATCGTTCGGACCTCGGCTCTCCAAGCGTAGTCCCGATCCATTCACCGCTGACGCCGTTGACTCGCAAGCCACCGCACAAACAATAGACAAACAAACCATTTCCGGGAACAAGTTCTTCACAACTTGATCCACGTTAGCTCCGCAATGCAATATACAACAATAAAGCATTGAACTCCATACAATAAACACATTCAAAACAACTCAATGCAAACTTGGCTAACCTCCAAGTCAACGGCGGTCTGACCGCCCCACTCCACCGGTCCGACCGATTCCAGGCCGGTCGGACCGATGCCACAACGGCGGTCGGATCCCCGAAAGGACTTAGCCAAAATTCCAGCTTGAAAATCCGAAACCTTCCGAATTTTCAACTCGATAGAACTTTGGTGGGAGCTCCAAAATGATGAGACCACATCCGGAGGCTCCTCACCGCCTACACAACCTATTTTTGGCTTAGCTCCAAAAGCCATTTTTCATCAAACCGGTCGGACCGGCCACCATGGCCGGTCGGACCTCTCCACGGGCGGTCTGACTGATGGCCGGTCGGACCTCTCCACGGGCGGTCTGACCACCCAACATCGCCGGTCAGACCGCCTGTGGTCTGACAGAATGAAGCAAACCCCGAAAACGCGAGATTTTGCAAACCAACAAAGCCATTGCCAATTGATTCATCATCCTGAGATCGTGCACATATCCTCACGATATCCACAGTGGTCGTAGGCTTCTGATCGGTAGTCGTAGGCTTCTGATCGGTAGTCGTAGAATTTATGATCGGTGGTCGTAGGCTTTTGATCGGTAGTCATAGACTTTAATATCAATGGTCATAGGCTTCTGATCGGTAGTCGTAGGCTTCGAGTGCTTCAATTCTTGTAATCTTCAAGTACCTCGAGTATTCGTGTCTAGTCCGCCAGCGGTATGACCGGCGTGTACACAGCAGTAAGACCGATTTTACAGAGTGGTTTTGAGTTATTTTCTAAAAGCATAGAATTTATGGTCGTAGATGATCTGGTTTGTGTTTATTGATAGATGAGAGTGTGATATGCGTGTGTGAACTTATCAGAAGTTAGCACTCTCCAATTGTGGTTGTTCTACGGTTTACTAGCTCTGGGATTGAGGTCGCCTATACTCGCGTTTTATCGTGTGAAAACAAAATACTACACGTACCCACATGCAACTAGGTCTATTCCATTTTTTTATGCATGCAAATATGCCTGATTGGTTTTACTTAGGTGTGTACGCATTTGTTTACCTCTATAAATAGATCGGGCCTACCCTTATGTATATCGTGATACGAGTTTGTTTTTAATGAATTCTAGCTAGTCCGTTCTAGGTTTTGCCCCCCACTCAAACGATTAAGTTTCTCAACTCATCCTCCTCCCCTGAGCCTGTCCCCGCCTCCTCCTCGAGCCCGGCTCGACTCCTCCCCCGAGTCCATTGCTGTCGTCCTCGAGCCCGGTGCGCCTCCTCCCCCGAGCCCACCGCCTCCTCCCCTCCCCCGAGCACGCGTCGCCTCCTCCTCCCCCAAGCCCAGCGCGCCTCCCCTTCGACGCCACCCTGCTACTCTGGTACCGCTCCATGCTCGTCCTTCTCCTACGCCCAAAGGAAACCGACCCCGACGCCCCTTTCCCTCACTCTTTCTATCAATAATCTGTCATGCTGTTATGGTCCTTATGGACTCATGTATTTGTTTCAAACACCGAGTAGAATGAGGTGTTGTACTTGTTTTAGGAATTTGTATTTGTTCTAGTCAGTGATTCATATGGTATTTATTTTGATACTGCTATTGGAATATATTGCAATGTGGTGTGGTGAGCTTGAGATGAATGCTCTGTGAGGATAATAGTCTTGTACTGAAATTGCTTTGATAATTGGGTTTGAACTTAAGCTCTAATTGGAATGCTTACTCTATATCTGAGAGCAATATCAAAATATTAAATCTTAGCTTTATGTTGATTTCATTTGTACACATGATGTTTGTGTTGAGTATATTATTGCTTTTAAATTATTTGGAGGATTACATGTTTATATGTCAATTATGTCAATGTATTGGTCCTAATTTCTTCCTTACATATCCCAATTGTTTATTAATTGGTGTATATGTAGGGTAACGCAGCAATGTTACGATAGCACAAACAAAATTTTATCGCGCAACCAAGAAACCACCGCAAGTAATAGATCACGAGATTACCGCTAGACGCGCCGACTCGTAGCGGAAGTAGAGTCGTTGTAGCGAGTTGATGCAGTCGTAGTCGTACTCACGACGCGTCTCCTCCTTCGAGTAGTCGTACTCGACGTGCATCTGCTTCTTCGAGTGGTCGTACCCACCACGCGACTTCTTGTCAGACTCCGGTGATCAACACAAGTCGCGGATCGTCCTAGTGCTGATGCTTCGCAACAACACCTCCGAGGTATCCACACGTACGGGGCAGGATCACCACGCACTGGAGTGTTAGCTCCGACAGCGTGGTAAAGAAGGCGTGGCTATTATGGTTTCAGGAGTTCTTCCAAAGATCATCCTCTTCACCTTTTACCCCATGCCACCGCCCCTCTTTATATAAGCATCCATGATGGGTCTCGTACCTGAGGCCCATTAGGAACTCGTGGCCTACATGAATTTGGATCACCATCCAAAACAGATCCTTTCCCTTTAAGTGTGCGACCCCACAGGTTCATGTGTAATCGGTTATGACTCGGAAACTCTTTTCCGATCACTAGTCGTTAGCGGTACCTAGCAGCACATATCGATTCCCAAAGACACATATAATAAATCGGATGAACCTTGATGTAATATGATCTATGATCAGGTCCTCATCACTTACGACCAGTTCGTATCTCTATACGACTAGGTTGTAATTGGTCACGACCAGTTCGTAACTCCTTACGACCAGGTTCTTACCATTGTGTGATTACGTTTGATCAGTCTACGACCAGCATGTATCTCCATACGACTAGTCCGTAACTGATCAAACTAAGTGACCTACTCATGCATTCTCCCTTTGCCTCACGATGTCTGGTTGAACTCCAGGTGAGATGATGTGTCATCCATGGACTGTTCAATACTTTCTCGATCGAGTGTCGGATAACATCATTTGGTCGACACTTCGACCACTAGTGGCATGGCCATGCACTTTCTTTATCCGATCACCACGAGGGGCCCAGAGACATCTCTCCTATTATGTTAGGAGGGGCAAATCCCATCTCGATCAGTCACATTCCTCCGCATGTTTCATAGCATACCCGAAAGCTACCTTTATAATTACCCAGTTACGGAGTAGCGTTTGGCAACCCCTAAGAGTGCTATTACACATGTAGGAAACCATGCTGATCTCAGGTCTAAGGATTATAAATCATCATTACTTGAGACCAACTAATGACATAAAGATTCATAACAATCTCAATAGTGTCTCAATGATGGGTCTATCCAACACCATGTTCTCTAACATGTGTTCACATTATTGATTCGATATCTCCATATATATGACCGGTGAAACAAGGTCATCAATCAATACATATGCTAGTTATAGAGTCACTGGTGTTCCGACCAGTGACCTCCGACCAGTGATATATTTAGAATGACATCATATAAGTTAAAGAGTTCCACCAATAAGTCACATACTTATTGATCTATAACAAATGATTCATTCAAGGAACACGATAACATATTATCAAAATCATGAACATATTGAAATATCATCATCTCTATGATTGCCTCTAGGGCATATTTCCAACAGTATACACCCATACACATAAAGATCGAATCTTATGATAATATGTTCATGCGTGTCAGAACTTCTATTTCTTGTGAAGATGTCTTCCGCTCATTCTTCGTCATCGTCCCCTCATGCGTCTGATGTGCCGTCCTCTGGAATATCCAAGCACGGTAGAAGAAGATGAATATCGAAAAGACTCGTGGCCGATTTACCATCGCGGAGGTCGATGAGTATGGGACCCCTATCAATCCTCCCCGAGCCGCGTCCGCATTCTGGAGAACGGTCAAAATAGTTCCATAGGAACTAGTCAACATCACCTACTATCCGTGGAAGGAGTTGACCAAAGCTCAGAAAGGTGAGCTGCTGACGGATATTTTCTGGTCGTTCAAGATCCCGGAACAACACCAGGACTACGTGTGACGACACGCGTTGCTATAGGCGTGCAAAGCATGGAAGAACTTCAAGAGCACGCTTGTCAAGAACTACGTGGAGAAGGATCTGAGGCTCTTCCAAAAGTATCCGTTCTTGGAAAAGTACTGGCAAGACTTTGTGGCGAAGAAGATGATAGATTATTTTAGGAGTGAAAGTGTGGCGCACAGGGCCCTCTAGGCAAAAAAACATGCACCCCCATAGGCTCAGCACCGTTGGGTATGCAGGTAAAATCCCGCAAATGGAGGGATCAGGACTGGCAGGCAAACCGTTTGAATGCATCCCCACCATTTGTTAGGATCCCTGATGAGCGCGCCCAAAACTGGCTAAGTGCGAGGTCATCTACCCTGTCTTTGGGGGCTATCTCCTTTCCAAACCCCGCAGATGAGGAAGTGTCCCAACGCCTGGTAAAATATCGAACTAACTAGTTTGTAATTAGTCCATAACTTCATAGGAATTGAAATGACATATCAGGCTATTACTGGAAACGCTGAGTGCATAATCTTCCCAATGCTCATTCCAGGCAGTCAGGGAGAGAGATAACTCTCTACGGATCTGGGAAACAATGAGCACTCGGGTCGCACGAGAGTACTCTCTGTGGCCCTGGGAAACAATGAGCTCCCGGGTCGCACGGGAGGTCTTGGTCTTTACGTTCCATGAAAATATGGATTCCCAGATGACCCCAAAGTGTATCGGAGTAGGAAGAGGGCCAAAGACGAGAGCGATGCACGACTACAAGAGGAGATTCGTAAATCTCTCAGAGATGAGATCACTGAATCCATCACTGATGAGATCAATGATCGCGTCAAAGATGAGATGCGACTGCAGATGGAGAGCCTTGAGGAAATGTTTAGGAAAAATCAGTTGCAAGCCCCTGCCCCTACTGTGCTAGCCAGCCCCCAAACATCTGAGTAGCTACGCGTCCAACCCTAACCCTACCCCAAAAGGCGATAACAGATTTCATGTCTATGACATCTTGGTAATAATTATTATCTCTAGAATGCTCGATCCGTTGATAGGTCTGTTGAAGTAGCTAATTTTGTATCGTTATGTAGGTGGCTATGAAGTGCAAGCTCCAAGTGAGATATGCCCCCGTTGCCCTAGATGCTACTTAGGGCCAGGTGTATCCATCTGGTGTCGGGGCTTTGGTGCACGGTGTAAATCCTGCATCGGGTTTTGCAAAAGTGAATGTGGACAATGTTTATGCCAATTTCGTGGTTGTATCGCTACAGATTCCCCCAAACAACGAGGTCGCGACTCTAGGGCAAGCCATTGGAACATTCATCCAGTGGCCCAAGAGTGACATCTGCCTGGAGCTACCTGCTTCGGTCTCAACTTCACAGGGATGTCCTGCAACGGTGTCAAGTCCACGGGAGCTACCTGCACCGAAGCGGCAAGGGTCCGGTGCATCAGATGCATCTACACCTCGTGCTTGGTCGACTCTTGTGAAGTCGACCTCTAAAAAGCGAGGCAGCAAGGGCAGATCGAAGACGGTCGACTCCTGTTTTTATATCCCCTTGTTGTCGTTGGCCTGGAAATTCGTGCTAGGCGAGTTGTTGGTCGAGACGATACAACATGACCGTACCCTAGGATTCGCTTGCACGGATTGCATGTATGGTACCTGGAACAGTCCAACAAGACGGATAGACAACGACGCTCGAGTGTCAATGTCAAGTTCAAGAGGATCATCTTAACCATGTGGTTCAAGATTGTGTCTTCACGGTGACCTTCGAGGACTTGTTCTTTCTCTTCAACCTCGATGCCCTCGACGCCCCACTCATGCGATGCTGGACACTATAAGTGTGTACAATCACAGTCAACGTTTGTGTAATACCGATAAGTGTTATATATAACTCCTTACTTTTGTGTGTGTGTCTATACACACACACATGATTTCTGAAGCCGAATTAAGGAATTCACCAATAGGTTTCCTCGACCCATACTTGGTCTCCTTGCAAACCATCAAGGACAATGCAGAATTCGTCGAGGATTACATGATAGAGTCATTGCTGTCTCACCGCGATAAGGAATTCATACTTTTGCCCTACAACCAGGAATAAGTGATGCATTAGTGGCTATACTTATTGATTTGTACTTTATAGGCAGCACAAAATTAGGTTTAATGATCATGGTGACATACCTGTGTAGGTTCCACTTGATTCTAATTGTAATTATACCAAAATGAAACAGGGTAATATACCTAGATTCCCTAAAGAGGGCCGCACATGACTTCAAAATTGTCTGATAATTAATCGACGGGTAAACACATTTCCTCCATAGATAATTCTATTGTAGTCTTTCCTTCCTTTGAAATGGCTAAAGCTAACTTCTTGGAATCACGTAGGTCGTTCGCCGTGTACTTTGCTAAATGAGGGAAAAGCAAGGGAAGGATTCTGCGATACGGTCTAAATTTTCCGGTATTCGGTAGTACACATTAATACTATATGACACTTCGTAGTAATGCATCTCGAACTAACCAATTCTATTTTTATAGTGCCACCAACAGCCGCCGGCCTGCAACATCTGTGGATACTATGTTTGCCACAACATGGAACTACTCGTCGGTTCTGCGATGACCAATGATCCTCAGGTTTGTCAATCTTGCAATAATTATTTCATACTTATTAATTTATATATGCACGAATTTAATCTTCATAGCGACAACTTGCAAGCATCGATACAACTGTGTTGGAACATGGCCAGCTCATAAACATTCAAGGACAGTTTGCGTCATTCTTGAACCATGAGGTCATAAATCCGGATGGAAAGTTCCACAATGTAGATTGAACTTGATTGAGATAAGATTGAACTCAATGGTACATGTGTGTAAATGTACATAAATGGTTAATTTTAGTTAATTGATTTGTGAATTGGATGTTCTTGTTTTCTGAAATGAATATGAATTGGATGTATATATGTACTTGTTGTGTTTCGGCTTATTTCAGAGGGCATGGCTAGCATTTTATGAGGCTAGCTAATAAACAGAAATAGATTTAGCAATACAAAAAATATCATAGACGGTTCCGTAGGACATGCTGTCTGTGATACATCAGCTCTCATAGATGGTTTAATCTACAAACCGTCTGTGATAGTCAACTATCACATACATTTTTGAGTTAATAACCGTCTATAGTAGTCTGCATCGCAGACGGTTCAAAAACCGTCTTTGATAACCTCATGTCATTACTGACCCATAAACTCAAACGACTCACGAAACCATTTATGATGACGTTTTTGAACCGTATGTGAAGACCTTTTTGTAGTAATGTTATATGTTAATTTGGTCATTTATATTATGCTGGAATTATACTCTAATGTTATTTATTTTTAATGGAATTAATTTTGAAAGTTTGCTAAAACCGCATTTTTTACCAGCACATGCGCCCATTACACCTTACATCGATACAATTATTGGTCAAAATGATCTATTTTACTCTTTTGTCACAAATGCATATCGTTCTTGGAACTTTTAAAACTTTGACTATCGATATATTTTTAAATATTTAGATTATCTATATATAAATCATATGTATATATTTGTTTTGAAAATTTTTTCATAATATTATAATTGGGGCAATTCCTTATTTGTCACTTCAAATTTCCACAATCCCAGATATATCATCCCATATTATGTCAGTAACATAAGGGATGACATATCCGGGATTTGTACAATTTACAATGGCATGCAAAAAAAATTCATTATAATTTCATTGAGTGTTATAACTATATTATAATAGAAATTAGTATTCAAAGTTGTGTTTAAAGACTGTATCAATATACAAAACAATATGTATCGGTGACTAAGGAAGTAGCTGTCAATCATATGCTAATTTGAAAAATCCAAATACACTAACACGATAGCAATGAGACGACACGCAGCAACTAAACCTACAATGTAAACACAGTTTCTTAATCCAAAAGTGGTAAACCGCCATTGACCTGCTAATCAGCACAGCTGCACAGATAGGCCAGCTACTTTGCAGTACCTCTGTGTTTTAGGCTTTTAGCCTGCACAGTTTCCACCGAACCCCCTGTATTATCACTAAATCGCAATACTCTCCTCCACATTCTCACTCTCGTCGGATAATTAAAATCCTCTCCTCAGTAGTCAGTAACCCGTCTCTTCTCCCTTCACTCCCCTCATCAAATTCCTCAAATCCCAGCTCGCCGCCGTTCGCATTGCGTCTCCATTGCCGCGGAATCCCAGTACGCATCGCCCATTCGCAGATCCATCTCGGAGTCTTCCCCGTCGTTGACACGGACCGGAGCTTTTCCGCGCAAGAGATGGTGTCATTTCAGTGGGTTCTTTGGAGGATGCTTCTTGGGTAGGACTGCGGCGGGAGGCTGTGATGGAGTGCTCCGCTAGGGAGGGCAAGCTTCCCCCTGCGCTGCCTCTGGCCACGCTGATCGGACGCGAGCTCCGCGGCGGCGGCTCCGAGCGCCCGCTCGTGCGGTACGGCCAATCCGGCTTCGCCAAGCGCGGCGAGGACTACTTCCTCGTCAAGCCCGAGTGCCTCCGCGTCCCCGGGGACCCTTCCTCCGCCTTCTCTGTCTTCGCCGTACGCGCGCTCTCTTCTTCGCTGTCTTGCCTTTTGGTTTCTTTCGGGTTCAGTGTGTGAGGGCATGTTGGTTTCTTGGATCTGCTGCTGGTAGGTGTTCGACGGGCACAATGGTGTGTCAGCGGCGGTGTTCAGCAAGGAGTACTTGCTGGAGCACGTGATGAGCGCCGTGCCGCAGGGCATCAGCCGCGACGACTGGCTGCAGGCGCTGCCGCGCGCGCTCGTCGCAGGCTTCGTCAAGACAGACATTGACTTCCAGCGCAAGGGTGAGACTGAGAGATCCTTGCAATGCCATTGGAAACCTGGGCCAACCTCTCTGCAAAGATGTTCACTTTGGGAATTGGTGCAGGGGAGGTGTCAGGGACGACGGCGACGCTGGTTGTCATCGATGGGTTCACTGTCACGGTGGCCTCGGTCGGGGACTCCAGGTGCATCCTGGACACTCAGGGCGGAGTGGTCTCGCTGCTAACTGTGGACCACCGGCTAGAGGAGAATGCGGAGGAGCGAGACCGTGTCACGGCGAGCGGAGGGGAGGTCAGCCGGCTGAATCTCTGCGGTGGACAGGAGGTAGCACTCTAGTGGGAAAAGAATTCCTGGATACAGCTACATGCTTTGGAAGCATTTTTAGATATGGATCTTGGTGTGAATTGTTCTGTTTGTTATTTTAGGTGGGTCCTCTCCGATGCTGGCCAGGTGGATTGTGCCTTTCAAGATCGATTGGGGACACTGACGTCGGGGAGTTCATCGTGCCAATTCCACATGTCAAGAAAGTGAAGGTGAATTTTGGAATTTTGATGAAATGCGAAGAATGTAGCTTATTGTAGTGTATCTTGGCTAAGATATACTTCTATGTTTTGGGTAATTGTAGCTCTCAAATGCTGGAGGAAGGCTAATAATTGCATCAGATGGAATATGGGATGCACTGTCCTCAGAGACTGCAGCTAAGGCGTGCCGAGGATTGCCTGCAGAACTGGCGGCAAAACTTGTCGTTAAGGTGATATGCATGTCACTGCAGTTGCTAGATCATCCCATACTTGCTATGGTATGCTTGATTGTCTCAATAATCTAATTGAGATCCATCTTGTACAGCAAGCTCTGAAGACAAGTGGACTGAAGGATGACACCACCTGTGTAGTTGTTGATATCATCCCATCTGATCTTTGTTCAACACCACCACCAATGTCTCCAAAGAAAAACCAGAACAAGTTGAGGTCTCTTCTTTTTGGTAGGAGATCACATAGTTCTGTTGGAAAGCTTGGAGGCAAGTCTGCTTCATTTGGCTCTGTGGAGGAATTATTTGAAGAGGGCTCTGCAATGTTGGAAGAAAGGCGTGTTCTTATTTTCTCTTGCATTTCATATTGTTCTACATCTGTTGTTAGTCATGCAGTTGTTTGGCATATGTGAATTTTGTGTTGTCATTAAATTATTTTCTGATACTTATCGCATTGTCCCTGGTTTAGTTTTATGATATACAACAGGTTTCCGGGGTGGTGCAAGAACAGGTGGTTGTGTCCACTGTCCTAAATGAACTTTTCCCTAATGACACACTGGCTGTCTTTTTTAATCAGTTGTCCAATCTCATTTCTAGCAATTTAATATTTCACGAAAAAGAAGTAAAGAAGCATTGCACAAATCCCTTCAGGAATTATCTTTATGTAGCTTGTTTCAGGTCCCTGTTATGCCTTTGTGTTTAGTGCTATTGAATTACTCATTAGTCCGAGACTTCGAGTCAGTGCAGTAGAAACATATTTTATCATTCTCTCTTGGTTAGGTCATATATCTGGTGTACTTGGAAATTCTACAATGCGTACTCACACTCGCAGTGACACCGTTCTGTTCTTTTTTGTGGCATTGTCCGTTTCTGATGTTCCTTTGCGTAATTTCTGGCACAGAATAAATCCTTGAGGAATTAACTTTTGAAACTTTTTGTTGACATGTTGCATCAAAAGTGTTAAGTAATATGCTAATAATACATTCCTCATCACATTCTGCCTGGATATGGTTGATGAGGATTTTGAGATGACTCCTATTTGGATACAGAATAGTGTCATTTCCTTGCACTTTGCTTATTCCAGTTCAGGAACCTTTGTAATTTAAAAGAATACCATTTTTGTTAGTTTGCAGTTGCACTTTTCTTGCAGTAGTAGGTGGTCTAGGAGATTGGGTTGTACACTAGAGCCCTTCAATGTATGGCACCGTTCCTACTTTTCTTCTTGTCTTATCGGTACGACTGTACGAGGTCCAGGTTCGCAAGAATAGTTAGTACGGGAATGAACAAACTGCATCAACAATTAGGAGTATTTCACTTGGGCTATTCCATGGATAATTTGTTGTCATGCTTCTCTTATCACTTTGCGGCTATTGAGATATATAGCTGAATGCTGATTGATGTTTTGTTTGTTGAGGAATGCTACCCCGGTGTTACTTCAGTGCTTCACTATCTGCTCATTTTGGGCTGTTCAACAGTACACTAACATCCTACTCAATACTTTTGGCAGGTTGGGTAGGAATTTTCCATCAAAAGAAAATTTGCCCCCATTTCGCTGTGCGATCTGCCAAGTGGACCAAGTGCCATTCGAAGACTTAATGACAGATAATGGAGGTGGTTACTGTTCTGCCCCATCAAAAACATTGGGCGGTCCTTATCTTTGTTCAGACTGTAGGAAAAAGAAGGATGCAATGGAAGGTAAAAGATCTAGCCACTCGACCGCATGCAGGTGAAAGTACCAATAGGACTCACTGGTCCCTGTCCGTGCAAACTAGTCTTCCGGTTTGATTTTCTGCTCCATGTAAACAGAGGAGAATAATCTGTTTGTTGCTGGATCCAAGTATTATTTGGTGAAGCTGACTGTACTCTAGCCTGAACTGAACAAATTGGGCTACTAACAAGCTTGGTGTCTATCAACAGCGCTGATGAAATTTCCATTTGCTCTGAGAAAGTGAGAAGACAGCTCACAAGATTTGAAGCCTGTAGTTTTTTGTGTACCTTAGTATGTAAAGTGAAATGACTAGCTTAAAAAAATTCTAGAAAGCGATGGCAAGGCTCTTCATTGCTACTTTGGAATGTATTTTGTATGGAGCCAAACAGACTAATGTTTTGATGCATTCCTGCTCAACGCTACTACAGTATTACTTGTTTTGCTGGATTTGCTTTCGTTGTATCTGTCTTATAATCTCTCTTTTAGATCTTATCTGCGAGACTGCGAGCATACAATGACGCAACTCTGTCTGGCAGTAAGATGAAAAATCTTCACTGGAGACTGATTGATATCCGAACCCAATTTTGTACAGTTATTTTCGTGCTGTTTTCTGATGAAATTGCAAGGGGAGAAAGTCAGCGTGCTTTGATTCTTGGAACATGGTATTTGGGTTGTCTTTTATGTTGATAAAATGCCCTCTTCTTGAAAAACCATATCCTATTCCTGCCTACCTTCAGCTGATGGTTGTACTGTCAAGATATGAGTTAATGCTTAGAAAAATAAAATGATACTTTACAGGTTCTGATTGATGAATGCATTGATGAGACAACATTTTTCCCTCTTTAGTTTTCTGGGGGCAAATGAGGTTCAAGTACAACATATCAGTGTGGTGCAGCCGGGGACTCATGCCAGCTAACTGCCATGGCCTGAAGAGCTGAAACGTCATGGTATTTGCTTGTCGATGCCTAGTACTGCCAGTTAGGCCCATGTAAAGAGACCATATCTATGAGATTGGATCTTCTACAACCGGAGCTCATTTCCTTTCAGTATTCTTTGTGAGCAGAGAAAGATTACAAGTGGACATGAATGAAACAGCGCGCGAGCATTTGACACAAAAACGAATAACGTCTTAGCACTAGATACAATTTTTTTTTTAAAAAAAGAGAGAGACAAAGATACAAGCAGGATATCTGGTTTTTAACATTCAAAGAACCTCCAGAGGCAGTGCTTTGTCATATTACATGTCACAAAACAGCAAAAGATCTCACATCCTACCAATTGCACTACCTACTTATTGTCTTCTCTGCATCAGCTCTCGCCCGAAACAACAACGACCTGTGAGTGTTAGCAGACAGTTAGATGGACCCATGCCATGCCCCTCAGCTGCAGCAGAGCTGAGCTCAGCCTCAAGCTAGAAAAGTGGCGCCATTACTCAGATTCTTTTGGCGCAACGCAGTTACGCAGCACATGGAAGATATGGAACCATGCAGCCCTATCCTATTAACTGCAGAACTGCAGGATATTAAGGAGTTAAACAGCGGCATCTCCAGTAAAAACGTCCTATCAGTCACAATCTCGCTCCGGTGCTCGAGAGCAGCAGGCCGCATGACTGAGAGCCGCTGAACTGCATGTCGAAAGGGTCCCTCGCGTCAAAGCTACCTGCTCCGAACGAGGTGATCCACGGCTCATTAGGCTGGTGGTTAGTGCCGGTTGTCTGAAGGACGTCTTCCAGGGCCTCATTGAGTGGCTGGTGAAGTGGATTCAGAAGGACACCTTGTGTGTTTGGCTCACCTGAAAGAAAGAAAAAGTAGTTTGTCAGTATGAGATGATGAAGGCCTAACTTAAGGGGAAACACCTGATGGAAAGTAATGAGCACCTTGAGGAAGGTTGAGGGTCTGCGCGCTCGCTGAACCGGGCATCGGCGCAGGCGGGGACTGAATCGTGGGTGACTGGTTGACGCACTGGGACTGCACTTTGAATTCGACAATGCGGTTTGGAAACTTGTAAGCGTCTTGCTGCAACTTCACCACCAGTGCCTGCCAAGTGATGTAATGTGCAACAGGTTAGGATATGATGAGCTGGGTGCCTGTCATTTAATGGCATTGACACATTGTTCTAGAGACAAAGATATTGCTAATCCGAATGAACTTCTTTTGTATATACTACATAGTCTAGATGCTGTTCATGATATGATTATTCCTTACATCTATCAATGTCGATGATTGCAACTTGCAAGCCTTTTTCTGTTGCTTACCTTCTGTGTTGGAGTGAGAGCATTCAAAGTGAAGCAGTGACTCCCAACTATTACACCAACAATTTCATGGATGCAATTGAACAAAAGAATGATTCCATGCCCACTGCAATAGGAGTAAAGCTTGTCGTCTAGAACGCACTCCCGCGCATGCTCAACAGTTGCTTCCCACATTTTGTTTGACATTCCACTGCCAAGTAACTGAAAATTGCAATGTAGTACAGGATGAGAATGGAAGGTCCAGTTAGTTTGGACAAGCAGTAAACCTGAAACAGAAGACTATGTCAAAATGGTATGTTTCTTACGCTGCGCAGTCCATATTGATCTATCACCAAGTTCCTGAGGAAGTCTTGAACAGTGTGAATTCCTAAGTCTGCAAGCTTCTTGTGGAAAACACCGTCTTTTCCAATTTTCTCCAAACGCCATACATCATCCGCTAATGCAGGAGGATGATGCTTCTTGTAAACTGAAACATGGAAGTTAAATTAGTTGCTGGCTCAAAACTACAAGGAAGAAGGTTTGATGAACAAAAAAATTATGGCAGGTTGAATGTGAATAATGACTAACCTTCACCACGGTGATCCTTCACTAGAAAAGGATTGCTCACAGCTTCCTGCACTCTTTCTTCGATGGAACTGGCCCGAGAAATCCTCGCACCAAGTCTGAACTTCCTGCTTCTTATCCAGCTGGAGTTGTCCGTGAAAGAAATATCGCGGATAGAAGCAACACCTTTCTCAAGAACAATTATGACCTCACCGGACAAGAGAGGCCTCTTGCCTTCTCTTTCAAAGACTGTACTTTCACTGAACTCCTCCTCAGTGTACTCCAAGCGCTCATCGGCGTTGAAATCACCATCAAGAACGAGGAGTTCAACCTTCATTGAGGATAAGGGACCAGAGATCATTGTCTGGTTGTTGACAGCGTCAGTGAGAACAATTCGAAGAGGCTGCTTGTTCTCCCCTTCCACTCTGTTGCCTGTGAAAAGTGTCTGAGGCAGATTGCCCTGAAATTGCAGCTTGTATCGTTTACTGCTTGTCTTTATTTGAAGGGGAAGCCTGAACAATGCACAACAGAAGTTAAGTCATGAACATGCCAACTGAAAAGCAAGAAAATATATATTGACACTTGTGGCGAAGTAGATTTAGCAGTCAAAAAGTGAAAGACTAACACTGGACTGACAGCATCAGTTCTGTAAAAAATACCAAGGCAACAATCCAGAGGAATGTAACGGTACTATGAGTAGCAAGTTCAGGTACAGAATGTTTCTTACAACATTTAAATTGTAAATTCCAGCAATACTCAACATGAACATAAAAAAGTTGAAAAATCAACAGAGTTATATCTTGTCTATGTTATTGCCATTTTGTTTTTGAAACAAGGTTATTGCCATTTTGTTTTTGAAACAAGGTTATTGCCATTTTGTCAGTACTAGTAATTCAGTAGTAAACTTATGTAGCATGTCAATGGAGCTTGTAGCTGTGCTAACGTAACACTGCGAAAGACGCAGTACTGTATTCCCGCAACTCCAAAAGAAATAAGCAGTCTGGGCTTCAAACACTAAATGCAGTTAGTATATAGAAGCTAACCTGTGCGCCGAATCAATGTGGCGGACAAGGACATTGTGCACCTCTTCCTGCACCTGAATTCACAACAGAATGACAGATACCACCATTAAAAATCTGTTGAAGCTAACTCGGCAGGAGCACGATGGCCTTAATGTGTGCCAGTAGAAGTGCTTACAACTCTGCGCAGAAACGGCTCCAGCTTGGGCAGATGCCTCTGCATGTACTGCGCGCCAATGGCCTCCTGCGTCGAGCTACTGCACAGGGACAAAGGCACAAGGCGTCAGAACCTAACTCCCGAAACCGTTCTGTACAATACAAGCAGAAATGAACTGTGCAACATGCACTCACTTGGGGAACGTTCGCCGGCGCTTGGCCTCCGGGCAGGCGAGCTCCTCCTCGTCGCCGTCCACCACCTCCTCCTCCACGTCCAAAACCCTCTTCAAGTCCATCCCGACTGCCGCAATGCAGCGCAAGCCAACGCACTGAGCTCGCTTCAGTTCACTTCACCTGAGGTGACCACCGTAAAACCCTGAGCAGTGACCACGTCGACTATAAATAGCGGGGGGCAAGAAGCAGAGGAAGCAGCGTGGAAGCTTCTCCCACGGGGGGGGGTCGGTCTCGTCACGGACACGCTCCCCGGCCGGCAAAAGATCGTAAAGCGGCGCGCGCCTCTTCAGAATCCCTAGAAATGCCAAGATTCGGGCACACCCACCCACCGGGCTTTTCCCCTCCTCCTCTCTTTCAGTGCCGTCGCCAAAAAGGGCGCGGAATTTTGTCAGAAAGCGGCGAGCTATGCATTGCATTGCATGGCCATGCATGTAGGTGGAGATGGGAAGCGCCCGGCGCATCGGGAGGCGGGCCGTACGTGGTGGCGCATGGCTGGATTGGAGAAGCTTCCGGGAAGCAGAGCGGTGGTGGTGGTGGCTAACTGGCTATGGAATGGCGAGGTGTGCAGGCTTTTGGGGCTGAAAGATGGGTACAAAGGTGAGCTTTTCGCGGGGGAGTTGTTCTTGGGTGCTCGCAGGGAGGGAGGGAAGAAAGAAAGAAAGAAAGCGCAAAGTGGAGGGAGGGAAACGAAGTAAGGATCAAGAATTCCTCTTCCTTGCACTGCATTGCATTCGTGTGCCTGTACATGGAGAGATGGAAAATGAAATGACAGGGCCTTTCTCTTTTCCCTTTCCCTTATTTGCTTCATTCAACTGTGAAGGAACTTACTAATGAATATGTTCAGCTGGCAATTCAAATGGCCAGAGCATTTCTGTTCTCCTTAGCTATGGAGTAGCACAACAAACTTAAACCGGTCTTACTAATAAATGCTTTCTTATTTAGTTTCCGATGAGCAGGTATGCTGACATGCAGTAGGACAGACAGACAAACGGATTTCTATTCTCCCCCCCAAATTCCCGAAAAGGAATCCTAGAAAGTGCAAAATCAGGGTATCTGCGCTGCAGGCACTCCCCCCAGGATAACGAAGCAGATAGCGGCAGAGCCACTGGTGGCTCAGCTCTATCAATCGCCTTTGCTGGCCCCTAGAAAGCGGCTTACATCATGCTCTTTTACCACTACTAAATATGCTGCTGTCTTCAAATCTCTCAGAAAGAAAGTGGCATTGGCACCCCCCCGTCCATGTGAGGAGAAAAGCCGTCTTTAGCGAGCACACGATGCCGATGCTCCCAGCCACTTTGGGCGTGTGCGCGCGCCCTGCCCTGTCCCTAGCTCACGTACGGTATCCGAGGCCGCCGCTTGCTTCTCATCAGTAACGACTTGGGAGACAAAGGTCACACAGATGCGTTCAAGTGCAATGGTACCATGCCCTGATGCTCCTAGCAACCTGGATGGAGCCCTGGAGATCTGAGGATTAGTTGTCCTGTTTCCGTTCAAGACTCACAAACTTGATGCACTAGTGCAGTCCATGTTTGATTCCACAGGAGGGTTTCGCAACAAGTAGATTGATTCACCGCAGCCAAGACAAAAGCTCATCATCTGCAACTCTTCCTGCAATGAAAGCTAGTACGCCATTTCAAATCTTGAATGCAAGCAATGCTTTGCAAGCAAGCAATTTCGGCAGTCGGCACAAGCCGCCACTTGCAGATTCCCACAGGCCACAGTGACAGAAGCACCAGGCATCCCCGGCCAACATCGTAACAGGAGGAGTTGAGGCTTTACGCAGGGACCAGTCCAATATCCAATATCGTAACAGGGGAGGGACTTGTAGCGCGGGTGTCGGATGACGGACCGCAGCTCCTGCAGGCATCGTATCTGGATTTGAAATAGACTTATATTGTATCGTCTTTTAGGTGCAATTTGGTTTCTATTTCTGTATTGGACAAATCAAGTTATAATTGTTCTTCAGAAATGATTTATTTAGTCTTTTTCAGAATTCCAACAAAGCTAGTACAGGTTCTTTAATTTAGCAAGACAACCTGTATTTGCTTTATACTATTGCCTCATATAATGAAATTCTGCATACGATTTCTCGTGGTATAAAGAGGAAATTTACAAATGAGAAATCAAGTTCCTTATGACATAAGCGTTTAGGTCATATTTCCATACAGAGAATAAAAAGGTTTGTGTCAGAAGAAGTTTTAGATCCCCTGGATTTCACAGATTTTAACATTTGTGTTAATTGTATTAAGGGAAAACAAACAAACACGAGGAAGTTAAGAGTCTCTTGAAGATTTCCATCTTTACTGGCTTGGCAGTTGGAGTGCTAACAATTATAATATTTGCTTATTCAGTTTTGACTTTGGCCTGAATGCTTTGGAAAATCAGAAATAAGATGGCAATTGAGGGTACTTTTCCTAAGCATCCATCTAAAGTTGTATTCCAATTTATGTCATGTTTGCAGCATTGGTGGGTTGTAATAAAAAAAGGAGGATCGTCAGAGACCGGAAGACTTGATGTTAAGGTTTGAAGACTGGTTGAAAATATTTTGCAAGAGGGTGAAGTTTAGTTTGTTAGTGTTTTTTTCTACTTCGGTTGATTTGTAATCTTGACCTCTTTTAGAGCCTTTGGGTTGGATTAACTCGTAGTGGTTCTAGTTGGTCGTCCCTTTGTAAACTGGTTTCCCCAATCAGTTGTTTTCGATTCTTGTTTTGTATTTTGGATATTAGCTTTCTATAAAAGCTAGGTAATCTTTCCTAGTTCAAAAAGAAGAAGTTAAATGCTAATAGAGTTTCAGATGTCTTAGAACTGATACATACAGATATCTGCGGCCCATTCCCTACGGCTTCTTGGAATGACTAAAGGTATTTTATCATGTTCATATACGACTTCTCGTGATATGGTTATATTTATCTTATTCATGAGAAGTCACAGCCCCTAGATGTGTTCAAAAATTTTAAGGTTGGGGTGGAAAACCAACTTGGCAAAAGAATTTCGATCTGACCGTGGTGGAGAATACTATGGCAAAATGATGGATCAAGTGAACAACGTCGAGGACCTTTTGCTAAATTCCTAGAGGAATGCAGGATTGTCCCTCAGTACACCATGACGGGATCTCCTAGCATGAACAGTGTTGTTGAGAGGTGAAACAGGACTCTTAAGGATATAGTTAGGAGTATGGTTAGTCATTCTACCTTACGAGTCTCTGGGGAGAAGTATTGAAAATTGTAGCTTATTTACTCAACAACGTACCAACTAAAGCGACTAAAAAAACCCCTGTACAAACAATGGATAGGCAAAAAGCCTAGCATTAGACATGTACGTACATGGGGAGGTCCATCTGAGGCAAGGTCGTATAGGCCTAATGAGAGAAAATTGAACTCAAGAACTGTTAGTAGCTATTTTATTAGATATTCTGAAAGATCAAGGGGTTACAAATTCTATGATCCCCACTACTAAGATAATTTTTTAAACGGTAAATGCTCGGTTCTTTGAGGATGTGGAGTTTGAAGGGAGAGATATGGTTAGGAACAATAATTTTAAAGAAGTTTATGAAGGGGATTTATTTTCTCTTCCCTTGGTTATTCCTAATAATAATTGGGATCGTGTTATTTTACCTAGTATTATTGAGGAAAATGCAAATCAAAATAATGTCCATGAGGTTCCTCCACAAAATGATGTTCTTACAGAAAAACAAACTCATCAACCTCAAGAACCAGTGCCATTAAGGAGATCCACTAGAAAAAGAACAAGTGCAATCTCTGATGATTACATTATTTTTCTTCAGGAAAATGAGGCTTGTAGTGAAATTTAGGAGAAGATCCTATCAATCCCCAAAAGGCCATGCAAAGCCCAAATTCAGTTAATTGGATCAATACCATGAATGAAGAGTTAAAATCCATAAACAACAATGACGTTTGGGACCTTGTCCCATTACCAGAAAGAAAAAAACACATTGGTTGCAAATGGATATTTAAGACCAAACAGGATTCGAAAGGCAACGTGGAAAGATATAAAACTCGTCTTGTTGTAAAAAGATATACTCAAATAGAAAGCATAGACTATAAAAAGACTTTCTCTCCGGTTTCTTCAAAAGACTCTTTTAGGGTCATTATGGCACTTGTGGTACATTTTGATCTTGAGCTTCATCAGATGGATGTAAAAACAGTGTTTCTAAATGGAAGCATTAATAAAACAATTTATATGAAGCAACTAGAAAATTTTGTGATCAGTGACCCGAAACAAATGATATGCAAATTAAAGAAATCAATCCACAGGCTCAAACAGGCTTCCCGACAATGGTACCACAAATTTCATAAAGTTATTATCTCGTTTGGTTTTGAGATAAATACAATTGAGGATTGTGTGTATCATAAATTCAGTGGGAGTAAATTCATATTTTTAGTTATGTATATTGATGACATATTGATTGTGTGTAACGATATATGTCTGTTGCATGAAACTAAGAGATTTCTTGCTAAAAATTTTGAGATGAAGGATCTCGGTGATGCTTCTTTTGTATTAGGAATTCAAATATGTCGAAATTGTTCTCAAGGTGTACTTGGATTATCACAAAAGAATTATATCGATAAGGTATTGCAAAGATTTGTCATGTAGAACCGTAAACTTTTAGATACCCCTATGGCCAAAGGCAAAAAAATTCAGTCTTAGTCAATGTCCTAAAATGATTTTGAGGCTAAGAAAATGCAGAACATCCTCTATTCATCTTTGATTGGGAGCATGATGTATGCTCAAGTTTGCACTAGACCAGACATAGCATATAGTGTTAGAATGCTAAGCATATATTTAAGCAATCAAGGATTGAATCATTGGGTCGTAGCAAAACGGGTGTTGCTGTATTTGCAAAAGATGAAGGATTTCATGCTCACATATAGGAAATCGGATCGGTTGGAGATCATTGGGTATTCTGATTCTGATTTTGCTGGTTGCCAAGATACTCATAAATCCACTTCAGGTTACATTTATCTACTTGGTAGAGGTGCGGTTTCTTGGAAAAACACTAAGCAGTCACTCGTTGCCCGTCCACAATGGCAGATGAGTATGTTGCTTGCTATGAGGCTTCAAATCATGGGATATGGTTGCAGAACTTTATCACAGGGCTGTAAATTTTTGATCAGGTCGACAGACCAATAAAGTTATATTGTGACAACAAGTTGCAGTTATGTATTCTAACAATAACAGGAGCTTGTAAAAGTCTAAGCACATAGATCTCAAGTTCCTAGTTGTGAAATAAAGAATTCAGAGTAGTAAATTGTCAATTGAGCATATAGGTACAGACTCTATGATTACGGATCCGTTCACTAAAGGGTTGACACCTAAAGTGTTCTATGAGCATGTTGCTCATATGGGTATGGTTTCACCTGAGGAATTCAGTTCTAGTGGGAGTTTTTTTCTTATGCTCATGTGGCAATACCAGTTAAATGAAAAGACATTTAGTTATATTCTCTAGACAAATAAAGTTTATGTTCTTTTACTCTTAATTCATATCGTCTCATTTGGTTATGAGAAGATGTTTTGATATGATAAGGTATAAAGTTAGACCAGTTGGAAATAGACATGTTATGATCACATCTAATGTATTTTTCATGCTACACACCCATATTTGATCCGTGTCGTTCTTTTATGTTGACATATGTTACCCATGATGTGTTGAGTTACGCTTTAAAGTGACGACGACCGCTTTAATCCTATGTTGATATAATTGATGGACCGGATTGGTTTAAACATACTCGTGACATAGATAGTATTTTTGGAGCTCATAAACTTTTTATTGATATGTATTTACTCATTTGTCCAAGTGAGATATTGTTATATTAATTTCTTATTATGTTCAGAAACAGGCTCATATGACAGATGGGGGCATCGTTGTTCGGACCGGCGCCAATAAACTATTGGGAAGGTAGCTCCTCCATTGTGGGACCTTGCAAAAGATCGAGAGCGGGTACTAATTCCTCTGTGTTGCCATCGACCACATCCAAGTTGTTCCGCAGATCCTCAACAACACTGGTCCGCTCCACCACAACCTCCAACGGCCTTACCTGGGATGCGAGCACAACCTCCTTGTAAGTGTCTCAATCATCGTCGGACGAGATTGGCATCAACAAGACGTGCACCTTAAAACCCACCCAACGTCATTTCTCCCCTGCATTCTGATAAGAACCTCGGGCTCATCCCATCTAAAGGTCAACTTAATTCTGGTCACAATAATACCAAAAGCTTGAGACTCTCAAAACACAAGAACATTAACAACCATGCCACCAAAGTCTGGATTAGTACCGGTACAAACACGTACAACTTTATCCATCTACGTCCAACAATTCGAACAAAACATTGCATAATCAGTACAACATGCATAGTTTTTAAGCCACAACCACTACTGAAGTATAGTGTGCAAGTGGCCCAATTACTACTGGACTTGTGCATGAGAAGTAGGAAGATTTTAAGCCTCTACCACTGCTGAAGTAGAGTGTGCAAGTGGAAATACTACCTTCAAAGATCAGAGCAGCACTAAAGAAACTAACTATGAATCCTCATATACTCTCATCACATACAGTTTTGACAATTTACAACAATTTACAACCCGCCAAAATAAAAGAGAAAAACATTGCATGAATAACTTTTTACCCTAACTGGAAACTACTGTGTCACCACTATATCTGTATCAACTCCATAGAAGGAAAAAATCGCATGGGCCTTTGAAAGTATCATTATTATCATCCACAAATTTGATAATGTTGTTAGCCTTTTCGGCAGGAAATTTCTTATCTTAATTAACTGTGAATTGTATTTGTTCATTAGGAGAAAACAAAAAAATAGCAAAAGACTTCTAACAAATATTTTCTTATTTATTAGATTCCTTAAAAACACATAACACATAGACACCAGCGAGTTTTTTTTTTCCTAAATGGCATTGTTGCACTTGTTTTTTGCAAACTTAGCTCTTCTCGCGAACTTAGCTCCACCAATTTCATCTAATCAAATGGTGTGAACAAGTGATCTGCGCATGATTTTCTTTAGATAATGCCGCTTCGAACTCTAGGGTCATGGATATTCTTATTCCAGTGTTGAGTACATACGTCGATTCCTTCTTGCTACATCAACGACGCGCTTGTTATATTATTAACCTTATAGTCAAATATGGTTTGAAGAGGTTGAGTCCGTATATTAAAGTTTTTTGTGATGCGATTTCTTTCTTGAATAATTCTAACGTAAGAATAACACAATATAAGAACTTATGCAAGGTGATGGGTGTACGTCCAATAAAGTTCGGTTTGGACATGCTGGTAAGGTGGAACTCTACTTATCTGATGTTTAAGAGTCTTTTACCATATAAGAACACTTTTTTCTATTTTTATTCAAACACACTATCAGAGCACTGACAGTATTATACTATTGACTGAGCAACATTGGTTCGTTGCTGAGAAGATACTATAGTCTTTAGAAATTTTTTATGAGGTCATTGTTACTTTGTCCGTTGTGTACTATCCAACATCTTCTATCATTGTGCGTAGTATTTTACATATTGCTACTCAATTGAAAATGTATGAAAATGATTTAGTTTTACGCGATGCTATTGTTGATATGAAAACTAAATACCTTAATATTAGAGAGAAATCTCTTACCTATATGAATTTGCATTTCTTTTAGATCCTAGACGTAAAATTGATGCATTTGGTAGTGTACTTGATCTTCTTAGTGATGCTACACGGCTAGACTATACTAACTCTTTTGAAGAAGTTCGTTCTCGATTATACGAGGTTTACCAAAGGTATAAAAATAAGTTCCGGGGAGTCCGTTCGCAACGATCTCCAGTAGCCCCCGCCTTAAGTAGTAAGACAAATATATAGGACAAGATCTTCGGTGGCTCGGTGGCTCTTCCTCTAGGTCAAGGTCTTCTTATTTTACACCGCTGTCTGCTCAGCCGAGATTGTAGGACCGTAAAGGCGACTAGAGGGGGGTGAATAGGCGCTTTCTCGATTTTTTGCCTTAATCAAATTCAACACGAACTTTTCTCCTTTAGCTATGAAAGCTAAGAAGATCAGTACACGCACAGAGGAAGCCTTGTGCTGAATTCAATTACCCCCTTAACCACAAGACTCAAACAAGGAGAGTTGATCTCACTGGGCTGGTCTGGACACTGGCGGTCTGACCGGCTGCCAAAGGGCGGTCCGACCGATTGAAGTCGGTTCGACCGGCCGTTAACGGGCGGTCTGACCGCCGTTTCTAAATCGGTCAGACCGATTTATTCCAGAACCAAAATACCAAGCCCAAATCCAAAACGAAAATTGGTCCAACTTTTGATTCAACCAATGAAACTTGACCAAATTTGGAGCACACCTCCCTAAGGATATCTGAGTCCTATTTCTAGCGACGATCGATCAGATCCACTTCAAATAAACGATCTCTTTAGGTTTTACCAAAGAAGTGCTAAAACCCTAGAAATATGAGAAACTTGATCCACAACTTGCTTGTGGGGGATTGAAGATCTAGATGGTTCTAGGAGCATTCCCACACATCAAAGCAAGGTAAATGAGGTCAAGAGACCAACCAAAATCAACCAGATCAAGGAAGCACCACAATCATCAAAAGAGAGAAGAAAGCAAAAGAGACTTCACCAAAGAACAAGCATTCATGAATTGATTGATTCAATGCGATGTTTGTCAAAGCCACTCCCTCAAGGAGGACAAGAGCTCAATCAAAGAGCACACATACAAATCTCTCCAAACCCTAGCCTCTCCTCTCCAAACCCTATAAAAAGGTGGAGGAGTCCAAATGAATGCTTCAAGGGGTTTTTTATCTCCCCCTTTCTATTTATAGGAGAGGTCTAGGGTTTCACTTATGGGCTCCCATGAAAGCCCACACACACATGGGACCCACTTACACACATCTGTTGAAGCAATCGCCTGCTTCACCACGTATAGGTTGATCAGCGGCTCTCATCATGTCGGCAAGTCTCTCCCGTCCGAATCCCATCAGAACCTCCCAGAGACTTGCACCGACTTCCGCACCGCCTGATCCAACCAGCTGCCACGAACTGCCCGTTCGATCCATCTTGCCCATTCCGCACCCTGCTTGAGTCACACGACCTCACCCGGCATCCATGATCATTCTGGACCTCAGCTCTCCAAGTGTAGTCCCGATCCACCTCACTGTTGACGTCGTTGACCTGCAAGCCACCTGCACGGCAATAGACAAAGAAATCGTCTCCAGGAACAAGTTCTTCACAACTTGATCCACGTTAGTTCAACAATGCAATATGCAACAATAAAGCATTGAAATCTATACATTAACCACATTCAAATCACAACAATGCCAACAAGGCCAAGTTCCAAGTGATCGGCGGTCTGACCGCCCCATACGGCCGGTTCGACCGATTTCAGGCCGGTTGGACCGATTACACAACGGCGGTCGGACCGCCCGAAAGGACTTAGCCAAATTTTCATCTCGAAAATCCGAAACCTTCTGGAATTTTCAAATGAATAGAACTTTCGACTAGGAGCTCCAAAAATTATGTGACCACAACCAGGAGACTCCCCTCACTCCTACACAACCTATTTTTGGCTCAGCTTCAAAACCCACTTTGAACCATACCCGGTCGGACCGGCAAGCACTGCCGGTCGGACCTCTCCACGGGCGATCGATCGCCGATGCCCACCGATCGGGCCGACACTGTGGTCCGACAGATCAAGCAACCCCAAAACGCGAGATTTTGCAAACCAACAATGCCATTGCCAATTGACTCATCATCCTAAGATCATGCACATATCCCCACGATATCCACAGAGATCCACAAGGAGTAGGGAACTATCCACCTATCTAGACAACAATACAGTGTATTTCAACTCAAAAGGCTTCAAAATTTTGCAATAGTGGCAAGCCCATAAGTTAACATAACACGTGTTACCTATACTTGCATGTGATGTGTTAATTATTATTGTCTCAACGGTTTTCTTCGAGTCTGCTTTCAGTATTTCTGGAAGAATATTAGAGGAGCGAAGAACAAGTCTCACAAGTGAGATGTTTGAGATACTTTTAACTGTGAATGATTGGGAATAAGCTGATTCACAAACACAACACACTATGAAAAATCCACAGTTGTCGGAGGTGTTTAGAAATCTGTACCTAGACAACAACACATAGAATAAGGATGCATGTAGAGCTATAGGGTGTACTCTTTTTTATTTGCAAAGGTTTTCTCATGTTGGGTTTTTACTTGGCAAAGGTTTTAACGAGGCAGCAATTTGAACATTAATAAAACTCTTTATTACACTTTCAATATGCTTGTCTCATTTTTTACAATTTTTCATATCTATTTCTGTATTCTACACATTTTTCTATTTTTTGGGAATTTTTCTGTTTTTTCGAACCTAACGGACTAAGTGGGCCAAAAAGGTCTGTAAGGCTAAACGGGCTTGTGCCGGCCTGGCCCAACACGAATGGCTGATGGGCCATTTCTGGGTCGTCTCCTCGGCACGTGGGACGACACAACACGGCCCACCTAATAGCCATGTCTAGATTGGCTGGGCCGCCCATTTGGCTAGCTCTAGCTCTCGTTGTTTCCGCAAGTAGCAACTGCTGCTTACGGCGTACTTAGAAAGGCCTCTTTGTTTAGCGCTCGCTTTGAAATGGTTGATTTGTCTAGAGATGGGTCGTGCCAGTCGGATCGGCCTGAAGCACGACACTGTTGGCTTCGCACATGCACGGAGATGGTGGGGCACGGCCGGCGCGTGTGGAGGAGGGTGGCGCGGTTGGGCCAGCACTGGAGAAGCGGCGAGGATTTACCGAGGTAGGGCACGCAGCAGTTGTACCAAGGTCGGCGAGGTTGCGGCGGCGATGGAGCTGGCTGGCCCGATCGGAGGAACAAGAGGAAGGAAGGGGAAAAGAAAGAAGCAAGAAACAAAGGAGGAAGGAGCCAGCTTAGAGAGAGAGAAAAAAATGATTTTTTTCTCTTTTTGAATTTCCACACCGAAATAGACTACGCGGGCCGGCCATAACCGTCGGACCAACCGTTTCTAAGCCCACCCAGCACAGGTGCCTAGATCGGGCACCCAGCTTGTGGACCAGCACGGACCGGCCCAATTAGCAGCCAGTACCCCGTTTGGCAATGACTAGTTTGGTCGCTCGCTGCAAGGCAACTGCGGCTCTGCGCGTGCGTGGTCCGTGCCGTGTCGTCTTCCTTTCGTTCTGAGCCTACAAAATGAGGGCGGAAATAGCGGGGCGTGTTTCCACGGCCACGGCCCCACGGGTATAGTGCATGGATTGGAGTCTGTGGCCTATTATGAGTACGAGGTGCGAATGCGATCGAGTTAATGCGTAGATGGCCCAATATTTACTTACGTCGCGCCGTTGAAATTACTGGGAATAGTCTGGACTGACCCGTGTGATATCATGATAAAAAACAGCGTAGCATTAGCGAGGCAGGTAATCTTGTTCCATTGGATCAAGCCGGGCAGGTGGGCATCTCAAACCTTCTTCTCTTATTAGTTGGGTGACCGTGCGGTCGATGCAACGGATTTCAAATAAACGCAATGTAAATTTTAAAATTAGAAAACCTCTCTATGTATAAAAGTTTCATACAAATTTGCATTCAATTAAAAAAAACACATATAATCTTATTACAAGTTACATGCGCATATAATTACTCACAAAAGATCGATCCTTCAAGTAACATATGTATGTATGCACATATTTATCTACATAAGGTCCTAACAACTCAATACACGGGAAGTTATTCACCATCACCATCAACTTCTCTTTTATAATAGCAAAAAAAACAACTCAAAACAATAGTTTTTATGCTTAAAAGAAGATTTATAGTGATTTATCTCACTTAGGGATACAGCCACCCTAGTGCATTGTCTCTTTAGTTGGCCCTAGCCCTAGGGTTCCACAAACTTCTACTGTAATTACCATATGACTCACTCCAACCCTGTTCCAAGCTATGTCCAGTTCTTTTTCATATATAAAAGGATGACACTGTGTTGCATGAGAGATAGATTATGCACTTTCTGGTGCTCGCTCCTCTGAGCTCCGACCTGATGTACGTGGCTTGGTTTTAGACACAGCTAAGATGGAGGTTAGTTATACCCTAAGTAGTGCTCTCTCTATGGAGCAAGAGTAACCTACATATTTAGGTTCCTCCGAGGTCGTACTGACAGCCGCAAGGCCGGTAGGGCCGGTAGGCACGGCCGGGGCAGATTACTGCAGCACATCTGTTCAAAAATTATTATTATTATATAACTATGTATATATAATGTGGATATCCCTAGTCTTAACATGAGGAGACATTTTAAGCTATAGCCTAGTTGAACGTGATCCATCTTACCTCAGAAATCTTTGATCATTTTCATTTTGGATCCACCATTGGACACGGCATGACAGTAGCTTATATAATTGGGATATGCGGATGATGTATGTGCTCACCACACAGTTTTCTTTTGTTTCTGAATTGACCAGCTCAACTCCCTGTGCCCTTTACACCGGAGAAAGATCAATTCCATTTCCAGAATACATCAGCAAATACTCTTCAAAACGACCTCAACCACGTAGTTCAAATCGACCTGACATAAGACACGAAGGAACTAACCTAGTGGAGTAGCGCGTTTGTTTTGACTCCATCAACATATCTTAGCACAAAAAATCACCTCTCTCTAGAAGAAAAACGCGGCACACACTACTTTTTTTTTGGTCTTTGGTCAAATGATGCGCAAATCGGTTGCCAAATGTAGCCACAAGCTATAGCCAACGGTACTTGCAGTTCTTCACCACAGCTTGCGATGTACAGCTAATGTTAGGTTGCATGGCATCTGTTCATGCAGGCTGCACTTGCAGCCTTGCGGGGCCGTAGGAAAGCACGGATGCAGATGGCATGAGCAATCTTTAAAGAAAGTCAAATGAACGATGTTCAGCTTGCAGCAATAATAGCAAAGGATTGGCGAGTTCATGCTCGGCATGAACTAAGGCAGAATGTACATATTTTATCCCAAAAACTTTCTTTGTTGTAAATCACTGTTCAGAATGTCAGTGCTTCCATCTCAGGTGGTTGGGCTTTCTATTTTTCAAATGCCTGAACAGATCACTCTGTCAGGCCGCCCAATCAATTAGTTACGTTCCCTTCTCTTTTTGCCCCAAAAAGATGTCAATGTTTTACAACTTGATGACTAAAAGTGTGGACATGCTCTCACTGTCACACATGATTCAGATTTGAACATTTCAGCTTTTCATATCAGCAACAGCCTTTTGTTTTCTACATGAAAACGTATACCCTCTAGAATTAACGTTGCCTATCTACAAGACTACAACACGGTGTTTGTTGCTTTCCACGACGTCCTCGCATGAGCCATCCCTAACCCTGCGTAAACATGGTTATCTCGGGTATGAAATTGACACCTTGCGTGTACAGATAACATGCTGCACCTTGGAACAAGTCTGTGGGGGAAGATGTCATAAGATGGTAGGAAAAGACAGGGGAAAAAAATTAAAGCACCGATGCTACATGACACATTGAATGCACGTTACGTAGCAAGTGTAGCATAGGTGCTACGTGTCGTGCATCCATGCCTCATGTCACGTAGCACCGGTGCCACAAAAATTTCCAGAGAGTAGGGGTGGCAGCGAGGCAGGGAATGACCGAGGGGCGCCCCTAACCCCCAATCCCTGCTAGGCTTCGCAGGGGAAAGTGGCCTCATCCGTAGGACCGAGCCTTGTGGGGGATCCCTATGAGGATGAAAATTTATGTTTTAAATATTAAATTTTACTTGTTAATATGACTTTAACTATTAATTTAGAAATACTTATACCTATTTTTTTAATATATAGCTTCAAAACTTATATATTAATATGTAGAATAAAGTTTTAGTCCAAATATATAATAAAAGAATACAAAACTTATTTTAAAAATCTACAATATATAAATAGAATAATATTATTTTTTTAGGGTCCACACGGGAAGAAGGTGACCCAACTCGGTAGCCTAGCGGGGCAGAGGGCATCCATGTTCCCCATGGGGACTTCCACTTCCACCCTCATCGGAGAAATTGTCATCCCTAGAAGAGAGCAAACACTATCTAGTAACACTCGTTCTTTTGATCAGACCAAGATCGATAAAAGTCGTTACAACTATCTCCTCTTAGTTGCTTTCAAGAGAGCAAAATGTTTGTTTCTGTTTGGGGTTTTGATTGCAAGTTGCAAACAGTTTGTAATGCAATGGAACTGAAGTGGTCCCAGGCTTAACCCCAACGAATACTTTGGACATTATCCGCCAAAGATCTTTCAAAATTTGAATGGAACAAGCCATGGAAACATTCATATGTTTCGTATTTCTTAACTAATAGAGAAATGAGTTTACCTCGCACAACGGAGAAATCGTCCCATCCCACACACCTACGCATATAAAATCAGATCGCCATATAGACCACCAATTCGGTGGCTTCTAGTTATTTCTCTGCCTCAACCATTTGGCATGCCACATAACACGATGACACGATCTCCAACAACCATCACCTCCTCACGCCTATGTCCTCTCGATTCCCCACCTTCTTCCCTCACACTATCTCAGTAGTTGATGCTCGTGGCGGCCGACGCAGCGACAAGAGTGGCCTGCAGGTGCAATCGAAGCTAAAGATAGCCCGACGAAGCATACGGGCGACGCAGTCTGGTAAGCGAGGAGGCAGCACAAGCGCTTGGGCGCAACAGCAGCTTGGCCTAGCGAGGTGGCCGGCAGACAATGGGAATCCACAGCTTGACCACTGATTTACAGCTTCGACTAGCGTATTACGACCACACTGGTCTAAGGACCTGACATGTCGACCATACTGGTCTATGCCCTGACCACAATGGTCTATGGTTTCGACCAGATTATTTCGATCATACTGACCACCATAGTCTAAGGCTTCGACTACACTTGTCTAAGAATTTGCATACTTTGAAATTTTAGAAATGAATGAGTCTTTACACATATGTGCCTAATGCCAACAATCCCCCACTAATTCCAAAGTAAGCAGCAAAAAGGAATGATAAAGATTATTGTACTGAAGAGTTGTTGATATACCAGTCTTTCAGTGCAAGTCTCATACGGGTTAAACTAGCACCTAGAATAACAAGATTCATCTTCTCACAACTGGTGAATGAACTATGCCTTGAATTCACTGTCTTTCGTTATTAAATTTCACTTGAAATCTCAACTGATACTAGGCTGTCAAAACATCACGCCTAAATGAGTATTATTTGGTCATACTCCCTTATCTGCTCATGAGCTTTCTAGAGAATGGCCTATTCTCATGAACTGCGAACTCACAGTTAAGCTCAAGTAGGTGTATTCATTTTAGGTATCCTGTGGGCTAATACCTTTTCCCCTCATTGTACACTATAATACATTAAGGCTTTTAGCCATCCTTCTATACAGTTGAGAGTACTTTGTCTATTAGGACACGGATATACATATTACTAAAATGTACTCTTTTGTTCAAATATCAACTTGTTTTTACCATTGCCTAAGTCACGGGATCTTCGATCAAAAAAGTATGGGTTACTGTTGAGTTGTAACTCCAATGGGGCTCATTCCTATGTCCATAAACGCAACAGAAATCGTCTTCCGTGCTAGCCCATTGTGAAAGGGTCTACCAGATTTTTCTCAGTTCGTATATAATTCACAGTAATCACTTCAGAGTTTCTCAGTTTTCTGACAGATTTAAGCCTACACTTCACATGTCTAGAGGACTTCATGTTATCCTTAGTAGTTATAACCTTAATCAACACTGTTTGATTATAACAATACATTAGGATTGTCGGTATTGGTTTCTCAACCAATGGCAAGTCCAACAGAAGCTCTCTAAGTTATTCAGCCTCAACAGTGGCTGTGTCTAGTGCTACTAGTTCTGCTTCCATGGCTGACCTCATCAATATGATATGTTTACACGACCTCTATGAACTGCAACACCTGCTAGAGTAAAGACATAACCACTTGTAGCTTTCATCTCATATGCATCTAAGATCCAATTTGAATCATTATATCCTTCTAATACAGATGGATACCCAGTATAGTGAATTCCATATGAGGTTGTGTCTTTCAAATAGCGCAACACTCTCTCAAGTGTCTCCCAGTGATTATCTCCTGGATTTGAAGTAAACCAACTTAATTTGCTCACAACAAATGATATGTCAGGTCTTGTGGCACCAGATAGATACATAAAGTTTTATGGTCAAATGAAATTCCAGTCGGAAAGGTTTTACTTCCAATCACCATACTACGATCACCTTATAGCCGTAAGATTTTTTACGACCACCTTATAGTCGTAAGATTTTCTACGACCATCCCCTGGTTGTAAGTTTCTCTACGACCAGTCCCTAGTCGTACCTTTTCTATGACTATGGTCATAAGTCCTCCTACGACCAGTCTACGATCGTAAGCTTTACAATGACCATAGATACATAAGGGACCAAATAATTTGTGAATACCTCAATTGATCTTTGTCTAATCCCTTATTCGTTCGAAGCTTAACACTAGCATCATAAGGAGTTGGGGAAATCTTGTAGTTCTCAAAATCGAACAGGCTCAAGATTTTCTCAGCATAACGAGATTAGTTCAAAGTGATCTCATCCTCATTTTTTATCAATTTAATATTCAAAATAACATCTGCCTCTCCTAGGTCTTTCATATCAAAACTTCTAGATAAGAAAAATTTAACCTCGTCAAAAACAGCAGTGTTTGTCCCAAATATAAGTATGTCATCGACATATAAACACAAAATCACTCCTTGACCCCCACCATAATGATAATACGCACACTTATCTGTCTCATTCACAGAAAAACCAGCAGAAGTTAAAGTTTTATCAAACTTCTCATGCCATTGTTTAGGTGTTTGCTTTAGACCATACAAGGATTTAATTAATTTGCATACCTTATCTTCCTGTCCATAAATCACAAAACCATCCGGTTACTCCATATAGATTTCTTCCTTTAACTCTCTGTTAAGGAAAGTTGTCTTCACATTCATTTTATGGATGTGTAGATTATGGGAAGAAGCCAATGCAATGAGCACTCGAATGGTGACCAATCTGGCAACAGGAGAGCAAGTATCAAAATAATCCTCACTTTCTTTCTAGGTATAAACCCTTAGCCACAAGTCTTGCCTTATACTTATCAATAGTACCGTCAGGCCTCATTTTCTTTTTAAAGATTCACTTGCATCCAACAGGTTTGCACCCGATAGGACGATTATTGATCTCCCAAGTCCCGTTAGTTATGATGGAATCCATCTCGCTATGGACTGTCTCTTTTCAATACTCAGCATCAGGTAATGCATAAGCCTCTGAAAGAGTATTTGGAACATCATCCATGAGATATACAATAAAATCTTCTCCAATGGTTTTCTCAACCCTTTGTCGCTTACTCCTGCGAGGAGCCTCTTCGACTAAATTATTATATTCCTCAGGAATATCACAAACTGGTGATATATCACTCATTGGTTCAGAGATGGTGGTAGGTTCAAAATTACTATTATTCATAGTTTGATTATCTTGCTCGAGAGAAATCGTCATGGTTCTCATAGGATAAATATCCTAAAAAACGAAGCATCTAAAAACTCTATTATTGTGTTAACAATAATATTAGGAGTTTCTGATTTTATTACTAAAAATCTTGTCGGTGTATTAGAACCGATCTTACGTAAAGATTATTTGATTCGGGGGGGTCTCCTAAAGATGAAATCACGCAGAGTGGTTGACACGGGATGTTTAGACAGGTTCAGGCCTTCTCCGGAGAGAATAATAACCCTACTCCTGTGTGTGTATGGTATTCTAGATGATCAAGTAAGAACCTAAGACTATTACAGAGAACAGTACTTGTGTTTCTCCTTGACCCGCTCTATTTCGCCCTGATTAGCTATCTGTGTCTTCGCCTCCCTCTGTCCCTCTGATTGATGCCCTTATATAGTCGTGAAGGAGTAGCCGTTTTGTCCTGCGGAAGATGCGCCTAATTAATCCAAGAATGGGCGATGATGGCGATGAATTACCGCGATTGGCTTCTTCACGCCGTCTCGCGCTATCTTCCGAGGTAATGGGGTATTTAAGCACCATTACTACGCGGAATAATAGTGCGTGTGGACCGCTCGATTCCTTAATCAATTGGACCCACTACCGTAGGTTTGATTATAAGGTGGTCGTGGTTTACTTGGTCGCAGAAAGACTTACGACCAAGTAGTGGTCGAGAAGGACTTACGACCGTGTAGTGATCGTAGAAGGACTTACGACGTGTAATGGTCGAGAAGGACTTACGACCATGACATAGTCGTAGTAAGACTTACGACTATGGGAGTGATTGTAGAAGATCTTACAATCACTTGGTAGGTCTTCCCTTATAAATATAAGGGTACTACGGGACTATGTGACATCATATTCACCTATAATAAGAATTATAGATAAAAGATAAAATGAGGATTATTAGATCCTCGCCATCTAGCCCCCACTTCAAGTGAATGTAACTTACTTGGTGAAGGATTCGTAAATGGACTTACGACTATGAAAATGTCGAGAACCATGGTCGAAGGAAAACTCTTCGACATTTGAGTGCTACTTTGACCAGAATTTGCTTGGTCAGAAGGTTGCTTATGACTATCAAAAGTCATAAAACCCTTACGATCGTGAAGTGGTCGTAGTAGGCGATCGGAGAAAAAACCCTTCCGCTTGATACTTCCTTTGACCGTAAAGACTTGGTCAAGAAAGTAATTTTGCTTGAGGTGACAAAACGAACCTAACTTTCCGAATGCATCGTCTCGGGTAATTGCAAACGATTTCCACAGATCCGTTGATGAGACGGTTCGAGGCGATTGCAATCGTGAAGATTGCTTACGACTATCAAAAGTCGAAACCCCTACGACCGTGGAGTGGTCGAGTAGGGGAATCGAGAAAACCCTTCCGATTGATACTTCCTTCACCGTAAAGACTTGGTCAAGAAAGTAATTTCGTTTGGGGGTGACAATACGCACCTAATTTTTTCGAACGGACCATCTGGGAATTGCAACCGCTCTCACGCACTTGTCCGATGAGGCGGTTCCGGCGGTGCAACCAACTCCCATGCACCTATAGACGAGACGGTTTTCAAGCGGCGGCAATCGTGTGGTTATAAAACTTACCAGAGGTAGACTTGGGTTTTACCTTTTCCTCAAATCACTCCATTTTTCTTCGAGCTCTTGCTTTCTCCGTCCTCGACTAGGTTTCATTTTCTCCGCCAACCCAATCAAAAACTTCTTGCTTCGAGCGAAATGGCCAAGAGAGTTTCCGAATGGGAAGAATCGAGATGGATGCGCTAAGATCAAAATCTTGGTCGATGTCGGAAGATTCCGAGAAGGCTCGGTAAAGTGGATTCCGCCATCGGGCAACACCGCCATCGGGGAAAATGGGCAAACCATCTTCCAAGCGATTGTGAGTGCGGCCTTCGATCGCTGCTCACCCTTTCTTACTGATGGTACTCGAGCACTTTGGGGTGGAATTGGTGAACTTAGGTCCCTATTCCATTACCATGTTGAGTGTATTCGTACTGCGAGGCGCGACTGGGATTCGGCGGATCTCGAGTGTTCCAATATTATTATGGGATGGCTCGACAAACCGAATCGCCGGAAGTCGTGGTCTCAAGCTCCACGACTCAAGTCGAAGGAGTATATTCAGAGTTTCACCGGTCTTCGTGGCGGGATGGAGGAAGAGGTGGTTTTACCGAAAGTCACCTCAAGACAAACCTCTCCTTTATGGGAGGTCGCCGAGAAGAAATCTTCATGGGACTCGACTCGAAGATATCAACCTGATTGCCCCTATATTCAAGCCATCAAGGACTTGAAAGAAGAGGGGTTGACCGGATGGCATGTGGTAAAAGATTTTATCACACGCCAATTAATCCCTTGAAGAAACGAGCATCTCCTATGTGGAGATACTGGGAGAGGAGACCCAACCTGAGACTACGAGGAAGGTAAGTAATCACGACTTAGCTCTCGGCTTGGTCTTTCTCAACATTGTCTAATATTCTTATCTGCTTATTACGGATCTTTCAAGTCGAGGTTGACTCTAGAGTCGACTCATCGTGAGAAATCTCCGCCACTCGAGTGGCGGTTCCTCAATCATTGCGGCTTTGTCCGCAGATGAAAAGATAGAGCGCCTAAAGGTAATCAAAAGTTGATTCTTTCTTTAGGACTTTATAGTCGAGAAGATTCTTACGACTAATGGAGATCGAGAATATCTTACGATCAAGAAAGCGTCGAGAAAAACTTACGACTTGGCACTAGTCGAGAAAACTTACGACTAGTCGCTGATTCTTCTTTTCTCGCTTTGCTTTACGTAAAGTAGGTATGGAAAATCGCCAGACGACGAGGAAGTCGCTCGATGACTATTGGCGCAGGTTGTCGAAGACGCGAGGCTCGCTCCTCCATCTCGTAAAAGTCGACTTGCAAAATCGGCAAAGGGAGGGCAGCTCGAGCTCGGTCTTCGACCGCACCCTCTACAAACACCGCGCAACCGTAGCTATATCTCGGCCGAGGCCGCAGCCTATCGGGCCGAGGAGGTTGAAGCAACCAATCTCTTAAGCGCAAACCTCGCAAGGCTAAGGTACCCTTCTATTATGACAAGGAATCTTTCGCGATTGCCGCCACTCCTAGTTTTGTTAAGCAACCAAAAGGAGAACTGGAAAGATTTTATGTCTTTTATGAAGGACGATGTCGCACCAAAGACAACTCGCAATCGAGGGCGTTGTCGCTCTTGGAATGGTCGAGACCGATCTCGCCATCAGAGAATCGAGAAACCAGAGCCACGGTTCTGCTCCAAACTCTACGACCAGACGTGGTCGTAGCTGGGCTAATTGTTGAACCTCGACCAGATGTGGTCGTGGAGAAGAAGAGATCCTCCGTTGGGAGGATTGCTCCAAAATTCCTGGTTAAGACCAGGGTGCAGAGGTATGTGAAATGTACTAAAGTGTAAGAACAACATTTACCTTTTTCTTTTCACAACCCGATTTACTTTTCTTTATTTCATCACTCTTCAAATTGACCCCGGGAATGCTTCCGTTGAGAAGCCCATTGCCACCCCTTCAGTTACTAGAGAGGTATCAATGGAGGTGGTCGAAGAATCACCCTTGGCCCAGGTGGCCGATGAAGTCGAGACTCTCAGAGTGATTCCTACATCTGCCGAGGTTGTAGCTACGACCATTGAAGTAGCGGTTGTTGTCGTTGAAGTGGCAACACGACTCACCGAGGTCGAGAAACAACAGGGCGTGTGGAAGCCTCGTCAAGGTGGTGACCACTTGTGCACCGCTCGGGAAGGAAATCGAGGAGGCGCTCCTTCCTTACCCAAAGAGAAGTTACGTAATCGTAAGAAGAAGAATATTTCAACTCGTGGTGACTTCTTTGGACTGCCTCAAATCATAGGGTCTTCTTTCAGATCTCGTGACCGAGTCCCCCATCCCAAAGATATTCCCAACAGGGGGAATACCTTCGATAATGAGCGCCTCGAGGAGGTGTGGTGGGATAAAGTCGCGAGGATAGATAAGTCACAGAACCGGATTTTGTATATTCGACCTTTGCTAGGTCGACTATGAATGTAAGTATTTTTAGAATACTTATATATGTGGCTTTCCTTCTCTTCTCCTTGTTTTTTTTGCGTAAAGCTCGAGCAAATTGTCTTTGTTGTCGGTGAGTACCATCGACAACTTTTAGAGCTAAGACAGAGAAAGAAGTACTGCTGCGCAGGCGAGAGAGATGGTAAGTCACTATCATTCATAGTTGTTTTCGACTTAACTACTCGTATAGTGTTTTACGAGAATAGTCATGGAAAAACTCATGACAAAGTAATGGTCGAAGAGCTTACGACTACTTACGACCGTGTAGTGGTCGAGAAAGACTTACAACCATGTCATAGTCGAGAGAAAACTTACGACTAGGTCGGTGGTTGTAGAAGTACTTACAACCAATCGGCTGATGTTTATCTCTGTTTCTGTTCTTTATAGGTTAAACAGTGACACGAAGACCTTAGCTGACTCACTCGACTATGAAAAAGAGGAGTCGAGAAAGCTAAGGGAGGAAGTAATAGTTCTCTCGGATAGACTTCGAGAGGCTGTCTCTGCGTCTAGAAGATTGCAGGAAAAAATAAACAGTAAGTGCTGAACTTAAGACTGTTTTTGAGTTTTAACCTTTACCCAACTCTCATTTCTTCTCCAGAGAAAGAAGATGAGATGCGGAAGCTCCGGACCGAAGTTCAAGAAAAAGCTTTGGTTATTCAGGAGTTTTCTCGCATTACCAAGGACGAGGATCAAGAACTCGAGGGTCTGAGAACTCAAGTAATGTAAGTAATTTTTACCGTTGTCCTTTCGAGTATTTTCCTTTCTAATGCCAATTTCTTGTTCGTAAATTGTCAATTGAGAAGCCTCGAGGTCAAATCCAAGAGAAGACCTTGATCTACAATGAGTCCGTCTGCATTGCTAAGATGAATGCAGAGGACATCAGAGCATGGGAGAAAAAGCATGCTGAAACCGTTGCTTCCCATCAAGAAGAGGTCAAGAAATTAGATTCTCAACTAGTAGGTAAGAAATGCTTTTACCTATAATTATCTTTGTGTTATCTTCCTCTAGAAGTTTATTTTTGTTTGACCGGTTTTATTCTTTTCACAACAAGTGGTCGAAAACAAGAAACTTCGCGAGGCTTCGACTTGTACCCAACAGGAGATGGAGTTGATGAAGACTAATCTTCATGGCAACATCACACTCCTGAACAATGTACTTAGTGAGCTACATTCGAGGGAAAACTCCTCGAGAAAATATCAGAGTCGCCACATAAGTACCATTGGGGAACAAGTCGAAACTTGCAAAAATGGTGACCACTCAAGGCTAATCAAGTCAATCAATAAGGAGGCAATGGTCGAGTAAGTTACGCTTTGGCGAAACTTAAAGCTCAAGACCCCGCCTTAATGTACAACCAATTGAAGCCGAGTTCGATTGCTCAATCGAGGCAAATCGTCTGATTGAGGAAATGCAATCGGTTGGCAAAAGGTATGAGGAAATGCAACTAGGCTCTCCCCCTTCAGAGTAATCTTGTAACTACTTTGTAAGGCAGAAAAATTTTGTTGACGAGTAATATATGATCCATCTTGTTTCCTGAAAATCATCTTGTCGAGTAGTTAGTAACTCAAAAGATAATAGACGAATGAAAGACCAAGGACTGAAGTTAAATTAATAACTTTATCCTAGGCCATCTTGTTTCCTGAAAATCAACTTGTCGAGTAGTTAGTAACTCAAAAGATAATAAACGAATGAAAGACTAAGAATTGAAGTCAAATTAATAACTTTATCCTAGCCCCCGACTATTTGGTTAGCTTGTTTAGACAATCTAAGTAAATAGTGTTCAAAATGGGTTTTCTGAAAACAAAGAGAGGTTTGTTTAACTTATAGTTTTTGTTATGGTTGTCAAGCACTTGGTCGAAAGAGTAGTAATGGCTCGACACTAGGAAGTTCCTTCTAGTGGGCAGGACCACGTGCAGAGAGGAAAGGCTTCGACTAGGTGATGTTACCATCTCCGACTAGTTTAATCAAACCAAGAACAAAGAACTTGAGTTAAGCAAACGCCTAGAGGACTTTGATAATTCGTTCGCCCTTTTCTGATGGACTCGATAATTCTTTTCCAGTAGCAAAAAGTAGGAGACTGAGCAGCGCTAGGAAGTTCCTTCTAGTGGGTAGGACCACGTGCAGAGAGGAAAGACTTCGACTAGGTGTGTCTCTTCCTTCGACCAGTCAAAACGAAACGAGTACATCCAAAGTGGTCGAATAAATATAAAAGTGCACTCTACTTAGAATATTTTTTGAAATTATGAAAAAATAAACTAAGATTGAGAGAGTTGGCTTTGAGAATGTTTCGACCGATAGAACCCAAGCTCTTTGTATTGGCAAAGAAAAGTGAGTAACGAGTCGATGCTAGGAAATTCCTTCTAGTGGGCGTAACCACATGCAGAGAGGAGAGGTTTCGACTAGATGATGTTACTCGCCGACCGGTGTAAAAAATCGGGTGTTTTGGATCATAGTCGAAAGATTAAAAAGCACTACTCAAAAATAAGGCAAGAGAGGTAGAAAGAACTCGGACTTTTATTGCCCGAGAAATTGGTCACATATAGAATTTGCGAATCGGTCGATGTTCCAAGAATTTGAGAGAACTCGTCAGTCTTCCATCGCTAGTCGATCGACTCTCGCCGAAAGTTACTTCGACCATCGTAAGGACCTTCCACTTGGGGAAAGTTTATTCGATTAGACTTGGATTGGCGAGCCTCAATACCAAGTCACCTACAAGAAGGTCGCGAGGTTGGACCTTACGATCATAGTATCGCGCAGGCTTGTTGGTAGACCGCCGAACGGATTAAGGCCGGGTTTCTCCTTTCTTCGAGTAGGTTAATGTCATCCGCGAAGTTGTTCTGGTCCGAGTGGTTGAAGGTTTCAACTCGTGTCGACCGTAATTTTAGCTCCGAGGAAGCATGGCTTCGCCCAACACTAGAAAAATGGTTTCTCCGTTGCTCATCGTGGTCGCATTTAACCGCCCATAATACGGAAGGTAATTCTTGTACCCAAGCCCCGAGCGCTTAACAAGATGGTCGAAAACTCGGTTTTAATTCTCGCATTATTTGGCCGCTTGCACGCTCGACCGCCCGCTGCTTTGGGGATGTGCGAAGCATAGCATAACTTGGTACCCAACTCGCCGCAAAATTCTCAAATTTTGCACTTGCGAATTGTTTATTATTGTTCGTAATTATCCGACTTAACTCCAAATCGGCTAATTACGCATCTCATCATGAACCGACAACGATACAGTATATTTCAACTCAAAAGGCTTCAAAATTTTACAATAGTGGCAAGCCCATAAGTTAATATAACACGTGTTATCTATACTTGCATGTGATGTGTTAATTATTATTATCTCAACGGTTTTCTTCGAGTCTGCTTTCAGTCTTTCTGGAAGAATATTAGAGGAGCGAAGAACAAGTCTCACAAGTGAGATGTTTGAGATACTTTTAACTGTGAATGACTGGGAATAAGCTGATTCACGAACACAACACACTATGAAAAATCCACAGTTGTCGGAGGTGTTTGGAAATCTGTACCTAGACAACAACACGTAGAACAAGGATGCATGTAGAGCTATAGGGTGTACTCTTTTTTCTTTGCCAAGGTTTTCTCATGTTAAGTTTTTACTTGGTAAAGGTTTTAACGAGGCAACAATTTGAACATTAATAAAACTCTTTATTACACTTTCAATATGGTTGTCTCATTTTTTTACAATTTTTCATATATATATTTCTATATTCTACATATTTTTCTATTTTTTGGGAATTTTTCTGATTTTTTCGAACCTAACGAACTAAGTGGGTCAAAAAGGTCCGTCGGGCTAAACGGGCTTGTGCCAGCCTGGCCCAACACGAATGGCTGATGGGCCATTTCTGGGCCGCCTCCTCGGCACGTGGGACGGCACAACACGGCCCACCTAATAGCCGTGTCTAGATTGGCTGGGCCGCCCATTTGGCTAGGTCTAGCTGCCGTTATTTACGCAAGTAGCAACTGTGCTTACGGCGTACTTAGAAAGGCCTCTTTGTTTAGCGCTCGCTTTGAAATGGTTGGTTTGTCTAGAGATGGGTCGTGCCAGTCGGGTCGACCTAAAGCACGGCACTGTTGGCTTCGCACAGGCACGGAGATGGTGGGGCACGGCCGACGCCTGTGGAGGAGGGGGTGGCGCGGGTTGGACGCTGGCCTTGGTGGAGAGTCGCGGGTGGCCGAGGTAGGGTAGGGGCACTGCGGCCAAGGCCCGCGAGGTTGCGGTGGTGGAGTGGTGGCCCGATCGAAGGAACAAGAGGAAGGAAGGGGAAAAGAAAGAAGAAAGAAACAAGAAACAAAGGAGGAAGGAGCCAGCTTAGATAGAGAGGAAAAATGATTTTTTTTTTTTTTTGAATTTCCACACCGAAATAGACTACGCGGGCCGGCCATAACCGTCGGACCAACCGTTTCTAAGCCCACCCAGCACAGGTGCCTAGATCGGGCACCCAGCTTGTGGACCAGCACGGACCGGCCCAATTAGCAGCCAGTACCCCGTTTGGCAATGACTAGTTTGGTCGCTCGCTGAAAGGCAACTGCGGCTCTGCGCGTGCGTGGTCCGTGCCGTGTCGTCTTCCTTTCGTTCTGAGCCTACAAAATGATGGCGGAAATAGCGGGGCGTGTTTCCACGGCCACGGCCCCACGGGTATACTGAATGGATTGGAGTCTGTGGCCTATTATGAGTACGAGGTGCGAATGCGATCGAGTTAATGCGTAGATGGCCCAATATTTACTTACGTCGCGCCGTTGAAATTACTGGGAATAGTTTGGACTGATCCGTGTGATGTCATGATAAAAAACAGCGTAGCATTAGCGAGGCAGGTAATCTTGTTCCATTGGATCAAGCCGGGAAGGTGGGCATCTCAAACCTTTTTTCTTTCTTATTAGGTGGGTGGTGACCGTGCGGTCGATGCAACGGATTTCAAATAAAGGCAATATAAGTTATAAAATTAGAAAACCTCTCTATGTATAAAAGTTTCATACGAATTTGCATTCAATAAAAAAAAACATATATAATCTTATTACAAGTCACATGCACATATAATTACTCACAAAATATCGATCCTTCATGTAACATATGTATATATGCACATATTTATCTACAAAAGATCATAACAACTCAATACCACAAACTTCTACTGTAATTACCATATGACTCACTCCAACTCTGTTCCAAGCTATGTCCAGTTCTTTTTTATATATAAAAGGATGACACTGTGTTGCATGAGAGATAGATTATGCACTTTCTGGTGCTCGCTCCTCTGAGCTCCGACCTGATGTACGTGGCTTGGTTTTAGACACAGCTAAGATGGAGGTTAGGTATACCCTAAGTAGTGCTCTCTCTATGGAGCAATAATAACCTACATATTTAGGTTCCTCCGAGGTCGTACTGTCTGACAGCCGCAAGGCCGGTAGGCACGGCCCGGGGCAGATTACTGCAGCACACCTGTTCAAAAATTATTATTATTATATAACTATATATATATATAATGTGGATATCCCTAGTCTTAACATGAGGAGACATTTTAAGCTATAACCTAGCTGAACGTGATCCATCTTACCTCAGAAATCTTTGATCATTTTCATTCTGGATCCACCATTGGACACGGCATGATAGTAGCTTATATAATTGGGATATGCGGATGATGTATGTGCTCACCATACAGTTTTCTTTTGTTTCTGAATTGACCAGCTCAACTCCCTGTGCCCTTTACACCGGAGAAAGATCAATTCCATTTCCAGAATACATCAGCAAATACTCTTCAAAACGACCTCAACCACGTAGTTCAAATCGACCTGACATACGACACGAAGGAACTAACCTAGTGGAGTAGCGCGTTTGTTTTGACTCCATCAACATATCTTAGCACAAAAAATCACCTCTCTCTAGAAGAAAAACGCGGCACACACTACTTTTTTTTTGGTCTTTGGTCAAATGATGCGCAAATCGGTTGCCAAATGTAGCCACAAGCTATAGCCAATGGTACTTGCAGTTCTTCACTACAGCTTGCGATGTACAGCTAATGTTTGGTTGCATGGCATCTGTTCATTCAGGCTTCACTTGCAGCCTTGCGGGGCCGTAGGAAAGCACGGATGCAGATGGCATGAGCAATCTTTAAAGAAAGTCAAATGAACGATGTTCAGCTTGCAGCAATAATAGCAAAGGATTGGCGAGTTCATGCTCGGCATGAACTAAGGCAGAATGTACATATTTTATCCCAAAAACTTTCTTTGTTGTAAATCACTGTTCAGAATGTCAGTGCTTCCATCTCAGGTGGTTGGGCTTTCTATTTTTCAAATGCCTGAACAGATCACTCTGTCAGGCCGCCCAATCAATTAGTTACGTTCCCTTCTCTTTTTGCCCCAAAAAGATGTCAATGTTTTACAACTTGATGACTAAAAGTGCGGACATGTTCTCACTGTCACACATGATTCAGATTTGAACATTTCAGCTTTTCATATCAGCAACAGCTAGCCTTTTGTTTTCTACATGAAGACGTATACCCTCCAGAATTAACGTTGCCTATCTACAAGACTACAACACGGTGCTTGTTGCTTTCCACGACGTCCTCGCATGAGCCATCCCTAACCCTGCATAAACATGGTTATCTCGGGTATGAAATTGACACCTTGCGTGTACAGATAACATGCTGCACCTTGGAACAAGTCTGTGGGGGAAGATGTCATAAGATGGTAGGAAAAGAGAGGGAAAAAAAATTAAAGCACCGATGCTACATGACACATTGAATGCACGTTACCTAGCAAGTGTAGCATAGGTGCTACGTGTCGTGCATCCATGCCTCATGTCACGTAGCACCAGTGCCACAAAAATTTCCAGAGAGTAGGGGTGGCGAGGCGGGGAATGACCGAGGCGCCTAACCCCAATCCTGCTAGGCTTCGTAGGGAAAGTGGCCTCATCCGTAGGACCGAGCCTTGTGGGGGATCCCTATGAGGATGAAAGTTTATGTTTTAAATATTAAATTTTACTTGTTAATATGACTTTAACTATTAATTTAGAAATACTTATACCTATCTTTTTAATATATAGCTTCAAAACTTATATATTAATATGTAGAATAAAGTTTTAGTCCAAATATATAATAAAAGAATACAAAACTTATTTTAAAAATCTACAATATATAAATAGAATAATATTCTTTTTTTAGGGTCCACACGGGAAGAAGGTGACCCAACTCGGTAGCCTAGCGGGGCAGAGGGCATCCATGTTCCCCATGGGGACTTCCACTTCCACCCTCATCGGAGAAATTGTCATCCCTAGAAGAGAGCAAACACTATCTAGTAACACTCGTTCTTTTGATCAGACCAAGATCGATAAAAGTCGTTACAACTATCTCCTCTTAGTTGCTTTCAAGAGAGCAAAATGTTTGTTTCTGTTTGGTGTTTTGATTGCAAGTTGCAAACAGTTTGTAATGCAATGGAACTGAAGTGGTCCCAGGCTTAACCCCAACGAATACTTTGGACATTATCCGCCAAAGATCTTTCGAAATTTGAATGGAACAAGCCATGGAAACATTCATATGTTTCGTATTTCTTAACTAATAGAGAAATGAGTTTACCCCCGCACAACGGGAGAAATCGTCCCATCCCACACACCTACGTACATAAAATCTGCACTGCCATATAGACCAGCCAATTCAGTGGCTTCTAGTTATTTCCTCTGCCTCAACCATTTGGCATGCCACATAACACGATGACACGATCTCCAACAACCATCACCTCCTCACGCCTATGTCCTCTCGATTCCCCACCTTCTTCCCTCACACTATCTCAGTAGTTGATGCTCGTGGCGGCCGACGCAGCGACAAGAGTGGCCTGCAGGTGCAATCGAAGCTAAAGATAGCCCGACGAAGCATCTGAGCGACTTGATCCAGTAGCGAGGAGGCAGCACAAGCGCTTGGGCGCAACAGCAGCTTGGCCTAGCGAGGTGGCCGGCAGACAATGGGAATCCACAGCTTGACCACTGATTTACAGCTTCGACTAGCGTATTATGACCACACTGGTCTAAGGACCTGACATGTCAACTATACTGGTCTATGCCCTGACCACAATGGTCTATGGTTTCGACCAGATTATTTCGATCATACTGACCACCATAGTCTAAGGCTTCGACTACACTTGTCTAAGAATTTGCATACTTTGAAATTTTAGAAATGAATGAGTCTTTACACATATGTGCCTAATGCCAACAATCCCCCACTAATTCCAAAGTAAGCAACAAAAAGGAATGATAAAGATTATTGTGCTAAAGAGTTGTTGATATACCAGTCTTTCAGTGCAAGTCTCATACGGGTTAAACTAGCACCTAGAATAACAAGATTCATCTTCTCACAACTGGTGAATGAACTATGCCTTGAATTCACTGTCTTTCGTTATTAGATTTCACTTGAAATCTCAACTGATACTAGGCTGTCAAAACATCACGCCTAAATGGAGTATTATTTGGTCATGCTCCCTTATCTGCTCATGAGCTTTCTAGAGAATGGCCTATTCTCATGAACTGCGAACTCACAGTTAAGCTCAAGTAGGTGTATTCATTTTAGGTATCCTGTGGGCTAATACCTTTTCCCCTCATTGTACACTATAATACATTAAGGCTTTTAGCTATCCTTCTATACAGTTGAGAGTACTTTGTCTATTAGGACACGGATATACATATTACTAAAATGTACTCTTTTGTTCAAATATCAACTTGTTTTTCTCATTGCCTAAGTCACGGGATCTTCGATCAAAAAAGTATGGGTTACTGTTGAGTTGTAACTCCAATGGGGCTCATTCCTATGTCCATAAAGCAATGTAAATCGTCTTAGTGCTAGCCCATTGTGAAAGGGTCTACAGATTTTTCTCAGTTCGTATATAATTCACAGTAATCACTTCAGAGTTTCTCAGTTTTCTGACAGATTTAAGCCTACACTTCACATGTCTAGAGGACTTCATGTTATCCTTAGTAGTTATAACCTTAATCAACACTGTTTGATTATAACAATACATTAGGATTGTCGGTATTGGTTTCTCAACCAATGGCAAGTCCAACAGAAGCTCTCTAAGTTATTCAGCCTCAACAGTGGCTGTGTCTAGTGCTACTAGTTCTGCTTCCATGGCTGACCTCATCAATATGATATGTTTACACGACCTCTATGAACTGCAACACCTGCTAGAGTAAAGACATAACCACTTGTAGCTTTCATCTCATATGCATCTAAGATCCAATTTGAATCATTATATCCTTCTAATACAGATGGATACCCAGTATAGTGAATTCCATATGAGGTTGTGTCTTTCAAGTAGCGCAACACTATCTCAAGTGTCTCCCAGTGATCATCTCCTGGATTTGAAGTAAACCAACTTAATTTGCTCACAACAAATGATATGTCAGGTCTTGTGGCACCAGATAGATACATAAAGTTTTCTGGTCAAATGAAATTCCAGTCGGAAAGGTTTTACTTCCAATCACCATACTACGACCACCTTATAGCCGTAAGATTTTTTACGACCACCTTATAGTCGTAAGATTTTCTACGACCATCCCCTAGTTGTAAGTTTCTCTCGACCGGTCCTAGTCGTACCTTTTCTATGACTATGGTCATAAGTCCTCCTACGACCAGTCTACGATCGTACGCTTTACAATGACCATAGATACATAAGGGACCAAATAATTTGTGAATACCTCAATTGATCTTTGTCTAATCCCTTATTCGTTCGAAGCTTAACACTAGCATCATAAGGAGTTGGGGAAATCTTGTAGTTCTCAAAATCGAACAGGCTCAAGATTTTCTCAGCATAACGAGATTAGTTCAAAGTGATCTCATCCTCATTTTTTATCAATTTAATATTCAAAATAACATCTGTCTCTCCTAGGTCTTTCATATCAAAACTTCTAGATAAGAAAAATTTAATCTCGTCAAAAACAGCAGTGTTTGTCCCAAATATAAGTATGTCATCGATATATAAACACAAAATCACTCCTTGACCCCCACCATAATGATAATACGCACACTTATCTGTCTCATTCACAGAAAAACCAGCAGAAGTTAAAGTTTTATCAAACTTCTCATGCCATTGTTTAGGTGTTTGCTTTAGACCATATAAGGATTTAATTAATTTCCATACCTTATCTTCCTGTCCATAAATCACAAAACCATCCGGTTACTCCATATAGATTTCTTCCTTTAACTCTCTGTTAAGGAAAGTTGTCTTCACATTCATTTTATGGATGTGTAGATTATGGGAAGAAGCCAATGCAATGAGCACTCGAATGGTGATCAATCTGGCAACAGGAGAGCAAGTATCAAAATAATCCTCACTTTCTTTCTAGGTATAAACCCTTAGCCACAAGTCTTGCCTTATACTTATCAATAGTACCGTCATGCCTCATTTTCTTTTTAAAGATTCACTTGCATCCAACAGGTTTGCACCCGATAGGACGATTATTGATCTCCCAAGTCCCGTTAGTTATGATGGAATCCATCTCGCTATGGACTGTCTCTTTCCAATACTCAGCATCAGGTAATGCATAAGCCTCTGAAAGAGTATTTGGAACATCATCCATGAGATATACAATAAAATCTTCTCCAATGGTTTTCTCAACCCTTTGTCGCTTACTCCTGCGAGGAGCCTCTTCGACTAAATTATTATATTCCTCAGGAATATCACAAACTGGTGATATATCACTCATTGGTTCAGAGATGGTGGTAGGTTCAAAATTACTATTATTCATAGTTTGATTATCTTCAGTTCGAGAAGTACTGCCTGCGGTTCTCATAGGATAAATATCCTAAAAAACGAAGCATCTAAAAACTCTATTATTGTGTTAACAATAATATTAGGAGTTTCTGATTTTATTACTAAAAATCTATAGTTTGTGATGTTGTCAGCATATCCCAGTAAGACACAATCGACTGTTTTAGGTCCAAACTTTTATCGACTGTTTTAGGTCCAAGCTTTCTCTTTTTCTGCAATGTTATATTGACTTTTGCCAAACACCTCCAAGTTCGTAGAAAGTTGACGTTGGGTTTTCTCCCCTTCCATCCCTCATACAGAGTAATCTCATACATTTTATTGATTACTCTGTTTAGAATAAAAGTTGCTGTCAAAATAGCTTCCCTCCACTATATCTTAGGCATATCAGCACTCTCCAACATGGCATTTACCAAGTCTGTTAGTGTTCAGTTTTTCCTCTCAGCCACCCTGTTTGATTGGGGTGAGTGTTGTGGTGTAACTTCATGGACTATTCCATGTTCTGCACGGAATTGGGAGAATTCATAAGAGATATACTCTCCTCCACGATCAGACCTTAGTGTTTTAATTTTCTTTTTCTAGTTGATTCTCAACCTTAGCATTATAAATTTTAAAGTAATTTAAAGATTCATCTTTTGTTTTCAGTAGATACACAACAATATCGAGATGCATTATCAATAAGAGTTAGAAAATATCTTTTGCCTCTTTTTGTCAGCAATCCATTCATCTCACACAGATCGGAATGGATAAGATCTAATGGTACCAAGTCATTTTCCTCTTGTATCCCCTTAAATGGTTTTCGAGGTTGTTTTGCTTGCACACAAATGTGACACTTTGATCCTCTAACAATTTCATATTTTGGAATTAAATCTAATCTGGACATTCTAACAATACTATCAAAACCAATATGACAAAACCGAGAATGTCATATATTGGCCTCACATTTATTCAAACCAGTTGCAACATTCAGATTATACTCTAAATTATTTATGCGGAACAAGCCTCCGCTCTCATAACCTTTACTCTATGACATTTGCATTGATCTGATTGTTTTCACTAGTCGTGCTTGGTGCATCTTTTGCTCTGACCTTTTCTTCCACATCAAGGGCAGTGATGAGATCCTCAATAGATATCTCTTCCCTTTTGTGCTTTAGGCTAGTGGCAAAATCCCATCATGAAGCAGGAAGTTTGACAAGAATATGATCTACGATCAGGTTCTTGTCACTAACGACCAGTTCATATATAGTCTCGACTAATTCATAACTCCTTACGACCAGGTTTTGACCACTTAGTGATTATGTTTTATTAGTCAACGACCAGCTCATATCTCCATATGACTAGTTCGTATCTGATCGAACTAAACGACCTCTCAGATGCGCAATCTTTCTGACCAGTAGCTGAAGCTAATGAGCATGTGCAACTATCGGCTTCGCATAATCCATGTTGTAGTCAAAGAATTACTCGCACATATAGAGCTAACGACCAGGCTTAGCTTCGGCATATTTGTGCTCGAGTGCATCCCACAACTCTATGGTGGACTTAAAGTCTATGTACACATCATAGAGCTGGTCGGCCAGTATGCATCTAAGGGCGATATTGTTATCTGTGTCGAACTTCATGGTCTGTTTAATCGTAAATGGATACTGTGGTCGAATCACCCACCACAGCCTCAAAGACACGAGCCAAAACTTGACCTTTTTTGCCATCTACAAAAGTTCTGACCAGAAAACCTCTCAGGTTTCATAGCATCAGAAGCACCTTCCATTGCTAGATCACAAAAATATCCACAATAAGGTTTCTGGATTGTTAGAAATGTGGACAATATTTTAATTCCAGATTTGATTATGAGGCAAAGATAGCAAATAACTAGAGATGCATAAAGTGATATAAATAGCAGGCAACTCATTGCACTTCTAAACTTACTCAACAATATGATTATAGCAGAAAAAACTAGTCGTACGACTAACTTACAGTCAGTCTTGATGAAGAACACGAAACAATGGAGATTCAACGCAGTGTTGATAGTAGATGTCGTAGTGAAGCGAGTAGTCGTAGGATGTAGTGCAGAGAGCGGTCACGCAGATGCGTTGCCCAAAAACCTTATTGTCGCCCTGTGCAGGTAAACTCTGCGACAATGGTTTGGAGTTATTCGTTCGCCCTCCTTCCCGGTGCACAACGAGGAGAAGGGATAGCTTGGTTCGACAGCTCAATTCCTCAACACAATTGATCAGAGAGGAAGATAGAAAAATGGAATGAATCGTCAACTTTTATCTGGACGTTTCAGATCCTATTTATGGCTGAGACAATTACTCTCTAGTAACTGTTATAATAAACCACTAGTTACTGCTAATTCAAAGCCAATTAATAATCATTTAGCAGTGTTTATTGATCCTGATTGTACATTAGTCTAAAGATTCAACCACTGGTCTATAGTTTCAACTAGTGTATATACGACCAAACTGGTCTAAGTATCCGACTAGATTATTTCGATCATATTGGTCTATACTTTCGATCACAATGCCCTATGGCTTCGACCAGATTATTTCGACCATACTTGTCAAGGCCTTCGACCACACTGGTCTATGGCTTCGACCAGATTATTTTGATCATATTGGTCTAGGTCTTCGACCACACTGGTATATGGTTTTGACCAAATTATTTCGACCACACTGGTCTAAGGTTTCGACCAAATTATTTTAACCATACTAGTCTGTACCTTCGACCACACTGATCTAAGGCTTCGATCAACCTGGTCTAAGACCCCCGGTCTGAGACTTTGACCACCTTGATCTAAGAATTTTGGTCTAAAACTTCGACTACCCTGGTCTAAAACTTCGACTACACTGCTATAAGAAATTTACATACTTTAAAATTGTAAGAATAAATAGACCTTTATATATATATATATGCTCAATTCCAACACCGTGGTGTGCCACTCCCCCCGCACCTTCCCCGACGACAGCCTCAACCTCTGGTGCGACGGCGAGTTCCCCTCGGCTGACCACGGTGCCGGAAATTAGGTGTACACTACACCATCAACGCGTCAACGGCGATGCCCATGTGGTCGTCCCCGAGGGTTGTTGTTTTGGCACCATGCATGGCAGGAGCGACACGGCAAGTGCTGGATCTGCGCACCATGCATGGGTGGAGTCCTTAGGCGAAGTCGCGGATGAGGCCGCGGCAAAGTGAAACGGGGAAGGTCGGTCCACAAGACAGCACGAGTGCAGACCAGTTGATACGAGGTATTCATGCTATAATCTATTCTATCTTAATCTTCATCTGTTCGTGTTACTACGTATGTACTGAAAACTCTGTGCACGGAATTAACTAGTTCTCCACTGTACTACAAAAGGCTCAAAGAATAGCTTCAGAAATGAGGACCAGCAAATGAGCAGACATATGGTATGATGAACAACCAAAGTGAAAAGAGTACCCAAATTAAGTTTCACATAACGTATATGGCACAAACTAAACAAGACATTCCCCGTAACTACACCAACTGAATCAGAGATGTACAAATTACTCGTCTTGATGTAAACATGTAGTAAATATCATCAGAAGATCTACATAGCTGCTATCCAAGATCTACTAGTTGTAAATAACCAGAAACAAAAAAGTTTCCTACAAATGGCGTGTAGATGGAACCACCTGAAAGAATCAAAGAATCGGAGCAACGGCACCAGGGTTATTGCTGAAGCAATAGGAAGGCCGAAGCAGCCAGAGCCAAGGCCAAAGCAAGGGCACTGCTGAGATGGGTCCTGAATCCACTGCTAATCGGAATCCTCTGCGGCATAGCACACTCATCGCCATTGAAGAAGACCTTTGATGGGAATCCATCTCCAGCGACAACATTGATCCCAGGAGTCATCTTCTTAGTGAACGAGAGCACCGATTGCTGCTTTCCAGGCACGAGGTAGTCCGATCCACTCATGTTGGTCTGCTTCACAAGGTAATTGAGTCCCTCACGCCCCTGCAAAAAGATGGTGTTCTTACCCACCTCCGTGGAATTGAAAGAGTATGCCTTCTCAAACCCGTCATACGCCTTGCCCATGACAATGGCGGCAAACCAGTTGGCCATGTCGACATCTTCCCAATTGAACAACGTCACCCGAGCACTCCAGCCCTTGTTGTAGTCCGTCGAGATGTGCCAATTGATGCTCACACCGCAGAAATCACCGCATGGCATTGGCCTAGGCACATTGTAGTGCTTCAACTCAGCCCATGCCAGTGCCTTCTGTGTGCGGTTGTCAAACGGCATAAGCAGCGCCTCCGGTGGCAGGAGCATGGATGGAGCAGTTGTGCTGCAGGTAGGACCTTGCCGGTTTGCAGGGCACCCGCAGGCACACGTGTTGCAGGGAATCACCGAGTCATTGTAGTATGCCGAGAAGGTCACACAGCACTTGGGCTTGGCCCCCTTGGTTGCGGTAATGTTGCACACCACCTGCCATGTCGCCGTCGCCAGTGTTGTTGAATCGAGCCCACTGGGATCAGGGAACTCCGTGGGGCTGACAGGCACCGGCTGGCCACAGTTATAGTTTGGGTTCAGCGACGACGCTCCAGATATCTTGAAATTAGCCGGCGGGAACAGCTTCGTCCGGTTCAGGTCCGGCGGCATCTTGAACACCTGCATTTGGAATGCCGATTTCGACTGCGCCTCGTCCATGGACTTGGGCAGGATGGTGCCATTCCTGCAGCAGTGGTCAATCTTCCCAATCTGGGTGTCATTGTACCGGGACAGTGGCAGGTCAAGGATCACTGGCTTCTTGTCGCAGTTGAGCACCTGGGAGAAATCAAGCTTCTGGTAGTACTGCCCCTGCGGGCCATAGATGCATCCGGTCGTGTCCACCTCCGATGGGTGCGCGCCCTTCATCGAGTAGATGAACTCGCCGCGCTGCCACTCCCACGACAGCCGCCAGTTGTCGAGGCGGCCGAGCTCGGCGTTGTTCTCGAGCGTGACCAGTGCGAGGTAGCTGGAGGGGTCCGCCTGGAGCACGTCGTAGGTGATGACGAGGTCGCCGGTGCCGCGCGGGAGGAAGTTATTGGTCGGGTCGGTGGCGTCGGCGTCGATGACGGTGGCGTTGGCCTCGGCCTCCGGGGTGAGAACGCAGCACGTGGAGAGGATCCGGGCGGAGACGTTGGTCGCCGCCGGGCACGCGTACGCGGGGTCGTCGAGCGATAGCGCGGTGGGGAGCGGCACGAACGGGACGGGCCCGGCGAACAGTGTGCCGACGATGCCGACGGAGGCCTGGATCTGCGAGAGATCCCCGGCGGTGGCGATCGGCGTGAGGAGGTCCGTCTGCGGGTATCCGGAGAAGGAGGTCGCATTGCCGGCGTCCTCGGTGGTGTTGTACGGCAGGACGCCGCCTCCGGTAAGCACGGCGCCGTCGACGCGGACGAGGATCTCGTTGTAGCTGAAGGCGACGAGCATCGTCCACGACTTGAGCGGGCGGGTGCCGGAGTTGAGCACGGTGGCGTTGGCCCGGAAGGAGTAGGGCTGCTTGTTCTTGTCGCTGACGAAGGGCCGGATCTTGTTGCGGTCCTCGAAACTGTAGGTGAGCAGGATGCCGTTGCACCCGGGGTCGGGCGCCGGAGCCGCCGCCGCCGGGGCCGTCCCCCTCTGCGCCGCCGCCAGCCCCGCCAGAAGGAGGACCCCGAAGAGAACAGCGTGGCGAGCTATCGAGCCAGCCATGGCCGGATCGATCGGGAGAGCGTGGACGCGGTGGCGAAGTGATGGCGATTGCCGAAGCGGGGGGGCGAGGCGAGGTAGTATATGAAGCGATTGGAAAGCGCGTGCACGGCTGGGGGGAGACGAAGACGAAGGGGAAGGGGTGGTGGGTTTGGACTGTGGGAGCGGCGTCCGTAGCTTGCCTGCTGCTTCCTTTCCCTCGTCTTTGAATTGTTTTTCTTCACCCAAAAAAATGACGGAAAAGGATGGGGTTTTGAACAAAATGGCGTGGAAAGCGACGCCGGCCGGAGAGGAGACGATCAGACGAGGTCGAGGAGACGGGGGAGGAGCGTGGCTTGATGATTGGGCTACGCGTCCATGGTGCGTGGGCCCAGGCCAGCTGGTAGTGACGCGCTGACGCGGAGTGGCGGAGACTGCTCAAACGGTAGGGTTTGGTTGGGTCTCCTTTCCTTCGGGCAGCGGCGCCGCGGGCGAGACGACGAGAGACGACGGGTCGGGCCGTCCGATTGTGCCGTGCGCGGGGATGGGTGGCTTGGGTGGCTGGGGATGGTTTTTTTTTTTTTGACATTTATGGTGTGGGGGTGGGTCCCGCGCATGTGCCGAGGAGACGTTTCGCATGGCAAGGTTGGGTGGGCCGGCCCGTGGCATCATGGCATGTGTCATGTGAAGTTTGTGCAGGCTAGTGGTCGGTCAACAGCACAGTAAGGGGAATGCGGATCATATTAACTTCCTGTTTATCCGATTTCTAAACCTAGTCTTTTTCACTCGAAAATTCCAAATCTAGGTGCTACGCGTGACGACTGCAGTCGGGAATTATAGTACTCTAGTGGAATTTACTATTTAATTTTTTAAAATATGACAAATGAGTTCAAAAAATATTAAAAAAATTGTGGAGCCTCCCGACACTGTGTAATTTTTTCAAAATTTTACATGTTCTGATTTTTCTCAAAAATTCATTAAGGTATACTATTTGTAGAAATATTTAATATAAAAAATGAGATCCAAACATTATGAATTTTGTTTTTCAGGCTCGCTTTTATATACTGGACTTGATTGTGTAATTTTTTATAATTTTATATATTTTGAAATTATTTCGATAAATTAAGGGTTTAGGTCTCGAAAATTAGGATGATATGTTTCGAAAATTAGGGTTTCATGATTTCAAGTGACTTGAAATATGAGAAATTTAGTATCACATGACTACTCTAGGTAAGAGATACTCCATCCTTCGCACATATGTTGCCCCATCGCTTAGTTTGAGCGAAGCAAAGGGGGACAACAGGTTTGTGCAGGAGGGGGTGTCTCTTATCTAGAGTAGTCATGTGGTACTAAATTTTTCACATTCCAAGTCACATGAAACCGTGAAACCCTAATTTCTGAAACTTTTCGTTCTAATTTTCGTTTTCGAGACCTAAACCTAATTTATCGAGATAATTTTAGAATATATAAAATTATGAAAAAAAAATTTACACAATCAAGTCTAAGGAGCCTGAAAAATATTCAAAATGTTTGAACATCATTTTCTATATTAGAAAATTTCTACAAATAGTATATTTAATAAATTTTTGAGAAAAAATCAAAACATGTAAAATTTTGAAAAAATTACACAATCAAGTACACTGTGTCGGGAAGCTCCACAAAAAACTTCAAATTTTTTTTAGCTCATTTGCTATATTTAGAAATTTCTTCAAAAAAATATACTTAAATAGAAAATTCGCTACAGTTTATAGTTCCCTACTGCGATTGCCAGACATCAGGTGGAAGGAGGGGACTAGGTTTGGAATTTTTGGGTAAGAGAGGCTAGATTTGGAATTTCAAATGAATAAGGGGCCAATAGAGTCCACATTTCGAGCAAGGTCGGGTCACCAGGAACCAGGATGCTTCCGGGCATTGGAGAAAGATTGATTGCGAAAGTTAAAAATAGGTAGGAAATCAAGCTATTTCTGTAAACGAATCGAGCTAGAGTAGTATTACATTATTACTTCCAGGCACGCTCTGTTTCCCCAAAAATACGTGCTGTGGTGTAACGTAAGACCCCCTTTTTGTGAGAATTTTTTAAAAATAATATTTTTCAAAAAAAATACAAAAAATAGCCAACTTAAAAAAAATAGCAAAAGTGGGTTCCTGTCACCGGTTGAACTGGCGTCAGGTACCTTGGCCTTCTTCTATTGCCAGTCCGACTTCCTGTCGCCAGATTGAACTGGCGATAGGAAATGAAGTCACCTGTCGCTAGTTCAACTGGCGACAACAACCTATCGCGAGAACTGGTGACAGGAATCCAGCTATAAAAACTTCAAAAAATCATTCCAAACTCATTTTAATTCCAGAAAAAAAAACCAGAAAAATAGGAGGAGAGGGAGAGAACAAAAGTAGCGAAGCTCGGCCAATTCATTGCGGATGAGAGATAGAGGAAGCATCGTATCCGATCGGCCATCTTGCATGTACATTTTTTTCGAACTTTGTACATTATGTCAAAATATTTCGGTTAGCAAACAAAAATAGCGACATAAAATTTAGTAGATTAGATAAATATAGTCCAATTATGTAGTACATCATTTGAGCTGTGTACGAGGTAGGTAGAGGGTATTGTAAATAATACTAGTTTTATTTAGATCCCCATTTGTGCGCGTTAATTATATTGTTAATACCGGAAATTATTTTTTAAGTAGGAAAATAGCAAGACACATTTTAAAATTGAAAGGAAAATCCGTAGTAGCTAATTAGGGTAGGTAGAGCCTAATCGAATTAATCACAGCTTTATTTAACTCCCTTTTTGTGTGCAGTAATTATATTGTCAATATCAAGAATTAATTTATAACTAGAAAAATAGCATGACACATTTTTAAATTACAAAGAAAATCAGGAGCATCTAATTAGGTTAGTTAGAGCCTAATAAAAAAAATCATAGCTTTATTTAGCTATGTAGGTTACGTAGAGCGTTATCGCAGCTTTATGACTCGTCGCATAAATTTGATTTCTATCCGTGGTTGGTAATTAGTTTGCTAATTTCGTTTTGTATTATATTTTTTACATATTTCGTAGTCTTTACAATGCATGCACTGAATTTTCAGGTATGACGGATCCAGACCACGCTGCCGAGTGGCCGTACAAGTTGCTTGACCCAGCGATTGACCTACATCACTGTAGCCGCCTCAGTAGCATCCTCCCCTAGGAGAGCGAGGCGCCGATTGAGCTTGGCGGGTTGCGGCTGCACACGTCCATCAAGGCCTGGAGGTTGTACCCGGTCAGTGCCGAGATACGTGCCATTGCGATCTTTGTGTATTCTACTGTAGCCTAACTACTACGTGTGGATTAACGTTCGTTCGTAACCTAACCCGACGCAGATTGAGAGCGGCAGGCCTCCTTCCGCTGGCACAGATGGTAGAGGCGGCGTGGGAGGACGACTAGGACCGCGGTCCTGGTCGTACGTCCAGACGTTTTCCATACGATTGGGCCCTACTGATGGCGTTGGTCAACCGCTGGAGGCCGGAGACACACACGTTTCACTTCTCGTGCGGGGAGATGACGCCGACGCTGCAGGACGTGAGCTTCCTAACCGGGTTGCCCTGCACTGGCTTCCCCATGGCGGTGTATGAGATCTCTCTCACGTGGTGCACTGAGTTTCTGGCGATATTCCATGATGTGCTGCTGCCGGGCATCGATTACCACAAGTACAGCAGCTCGCATGGGCCAACGCTGAGGTGGATCTGTCAGTTCTATATAAGTCTTCGTAACTATTGTCCTCTCGCATCAATTCATTTGTGAACCTTGCTGACGTGTATATGTCTTCTTGCAGCCCGAGCGTATGGCAGAGGACGATCCCGACGAGATGGTGAGGAGGCACTTCGAGGCCTATCTACTATGGCTATTTGGGTGGGTTATGTTCTTGGGGTCCCACAGCGATAACGTCGACAAACACTACATCCGCTACTCACGTGAGCTCGCGAACTGACCGGTGGAGGAGATCCAGCCCTACGCATGGGGTCCGGTCGTGTTGTGCGCGACATACCGCGCACTGTGTGACGAGTGCCGCCGGTCCTAGGACAGCTCTATCCTCTCTAGATGCCTGCTACTTCTGCAGCTTTGGTCCTTCGAGCGCTTCCAGATCGAACGTCCACAGCTGGACTTGGGAGTGTACATGGTCAGCATGTACGCCAAGGATGACGACATGGACTGGCCTACTATGGACACGGTGTGGTGCCGCCGACGGGTTAGTTTGTGAACATTTATTATTTTCTCGTAATGCAATCACAATTTCGTGTGCTAAGTGTTCCTTTGATCTATTCCACAGATGACCTACACACCGATCACCATGCGGGGGTCGTACACGTCCTACGTCATGATGTTTGACCAGCTGACGGATGACCGCGTCATCTGGAGACCGTACACAGAGGAGAGGGTGTCCGCGTGAGCCCGGATGACTATCTAGTCTGTGCACGCAAGACCACGCGTATTGGTACACGAGGAGGGCCTTGGTGCACAAGGTCTTCGTGGAGGAGTACCAAGTAGCGCGAGTCATGCGCCAGTTCTATCTACAACAGCAGGTCCCAGCCCCTGGGTGTAGCTGCTGCCGCCCACGTCCACAGGTTAGTTTGCGCTTTAATTATTTAGTACAATCTACGTTACGTACGTACTAAATGATTGTCTTGCCGTCCACAGGTACACTAGGAATGGAGTACGTGGTACTACTACCTAGACAGAGAGGATGTTCCCTTGGGTTGAGGGTTGGCTCAGCGCCTACGCCGACCTCTTCTTGGAGGATGCTCCCTACAACCTCGGAGAGTACGAGGAGTGCATGGAGTGGTACGACAGTTGGACGAGGTTTCGTTGCGTCTAGGTCACGGTCGACCCACCACGACACGAGGCTGCAACGTCCGACTAGTACCCCACACAGCCGGAGTCTGCATTCCACCGTGTAACACCCCTTGTCTGTTTTCTGAGCCACCCGAATCTCGGGGTCGAGATTCATTTTAAGGTGGGTAGGTTTGTAACACCCCGTTTTTCAGATCGCAAATAGTGCTGGTTATTCAATTTCGATTTTCGTTGAATTTCGTTTGCCGCTTAAATTTCCAAAATTCTCGAGCTCTCTTTAAGCTCGGGTTTGTGTTTCAAACCCCTCCTCGAAATTTCAAATTCAAAATTTAACTTGAATTTAATTTTTGGATTCTTGACCCCTCTCAAATCTTGCCCTTATTTTGGGCCACCCCTTTTGTTTTATTCAGCCCATGGCCTGCTTCCTTCCGCCCGAACCGGCCCGGTCCAGCCGCGGCGCTGTTTCTTTCCCGGCCCACGGCCCGCTCGGCCGCTCTCTCTCCCTTTTCTCGCCCGACCCAGCGCCGTCTCTCTCACGCCTCCTTCTCCCGGCCCGTTCCCCTCCCTCTCCCCTCATCCTCTTCCTCGCCCCGAGCGCGCCGCCACCTCCCCCTTCTCTCCGCCCTCGCCCGGTCGCCCCGTCCGCTCGCCTTCTCGCCCGCATCACCTCTCCCGCCTCGCCTTCTGCTGCGCTTCCTCGGCCGATCCGCCCATCCGCTCTCCCGCTCAAGTGCGCGCCGCCGATTCCTTCCTCCTCCGGCTCGGCCGACCGCGCCTCCTCTCGGCCGCCCATCCGCGCTGGCCGCTCCACCAACTCCGCCCCACCTCGGGTCGCCTCCACTGCTCCTCTCTCACGCGCCCCACCTCCCATGCGCGGACGTCATCTACACCACGGCTCCTCTCCGCCATACCTGCGCCCCGCCTCGCGTCACCTCGCGTCGCCTCCACCGGCCCCAAGACATCGCCGCCCATGCCCCGTGTCGGCAGCTCCGTCCGTCGCCCCGCCATGCCGAGTCACTTCCACCACTTTGCTCCGTCCGTCTCGTCGCCCTCGCCAGCCGCCATGGTCGCCCATGCCGCCTCCGTCATCCCTCCGACTCGGCTATAAAGACCGGTGCCCTCCACCTCCTCCCGCTCTGCTCCTCCCTCTCCCTCGGGTAAGACTCTCCCAGCAGTTGCCGGTTTTCTTTTCCCCCTCAGGCCGGTGCCCTCACGCCTTGGCGCGCCCTCGTCACGCCTCGGCCCAGGCCCGATCGCCGTGGCTGGGCGCCACAGCGCGCCGAGAGCCTCCCAGGCCAGTGCGATGCCCTACCTCCTCGGACCGCCGTCGCCAAGATCCTCCCGCACCGCCTCGGCTCCGACCTCCTTCGCCTCCAGCTTGCGCGGTAAGGCTCCCTCCTCCCAGCTGCCGCTCTGGTCTACACCCAGCTCCTCCTCGGTGTCGCCGCTCCTACCCGGCGCCACCATCATTCTTGGCTCAAGTGCCACTCGGCTGCACACCACCGCCCTTTCTCCCTCGGCCCTCTGTGCTCTCCCGCTCAGTGCCGCCCGGCCGCACCACCCCTCTCTGCCGTCTGGACCCAGTACCACCTCCCTTAGCATTCCCTCCTCTCTCCCTCCAGGCCGTCACCGCCTTGGTGCCGCGCTGAGCCCGCTCTGCTCCTCTGCTCCACTGCTCTCTCTCCCTCGGTCGCTCTGCCATGGCGAGCATCCCCCTTGCCTGTCCCTCTCTCCCGACTGCTTCTCTGCGGATCCAAGCAATGGCGATGCTCGACTGATTGGTTGCCGGATGAATTGTTGTAATTGTTGCTCCTAGATCAATATTGATAGTGATCTATTGCTGATATTACTCAGTAGTGTTTTGTGGTGGCGGTGTTGGGTTGTGAATGTTGTCGTTAATTTGGTATTAGTGTGTGGCGAACTTCGGTTCTTGGGGCGGTTGTTTGTGTCGATTATAGCTCTCCCGAGTCGAATTACGATTAGTGGTGATTGGTATAATCATTATTTGGAGAAGATCTCGTATGTATATTGAATCTTTTGTGATTGTCTTTGATAGTCGATTATTGAACAATGGTTGTTATATATAATGACTAATCTTTGATTTGGGCAGTAGATTGAATTATTACCTGTGATTGTTTTGATTGCTGATATTTTGGTTAAAAGACCATCGTATACATGTTGATGATGATGATTAGAATGCTATGTCAATTGAATCTTGAATGTTTAATCTTGCCATTGAAATCTCTGTGTGCACTCTGTCTTTTGAAAATTTGTATTAAATTGGCGATTATGAAGTAATGCATTAGGTTATTAGTTTGTTTGATTTGCAAATGGAAAGTCTGCGATCAATCGATTGTTGAGGTTGTGTTAATCCGTCGATCGAGTTGTTGAGTGTAGAATTTGTTATTTATGTATTTCGATTATCGACATTTGATTCGTAGTTGTTCCCTATTAAGTAGCGACAACGTTGAGGTTACAATCGATCCAACGATTAAGAAATGTCGCCATAGATTAGTAGAATGTGTTGTTGGCGATAAGTTGAATTGTTAATTGTGATCTTGATTATTAAGGATAGTTTTAATCTTGATGCGATATTGTCTTTTGGATTTGTTAATCAATTGTTAGTTGTTGGATAGTGTTAAATCGAGAGGACAATGATTGTGGAAATAATGATATTTGGTGAAAATTTGGAAGTATTGATTGGATTGCTTTATCCATTTGTATTGTTTGGAAATGAGTTGTGGTTTGGCAATAGAATCGTGTCTTGATTTGGTCGTAAGTTGAGTAGCTAGCTTTTGAATCAATGAGTATTATCCGGCGGTGAGTTTGTTATTAAATTGCCATTAGATTTTGTGTCGATCAAGTATTCTAGATTGGTATAGAACCGTAGTCGAGTTGCTTTGTTGCCTTGTCGCTGTATTGGTAGTCTTCTTTGTCTTCTAATCCATGAGAGAGCATTAAGCAAAGCTACTTTGACCATACCCTCTTTGTATCCTCCTCATGGCGAGAAAATCCTCTGTCATTCCTCCTTTCGCTTAAGCTGGACGTTTGACTCATCAAACATTCGATGTCGCTCAAACCATTCTCTCAAGCCGTCCTCCGTAATCTTTCTGAGGCTCTTGTGTTTTATTTGGTCTCTTGACTTCTTTGGATTTATTTGGTGTTTCGATCGTTATTGCGTAATTAGAAATCGAAGTCCAGAAGAATCGACGACTCCAGCAGATCCAAGATTCAAGCAAAGACACCGATCAAGACTTCGAACCTCTGTCTAATCGGGCTTTGAGTAAGATCAAGGCCACGGTAAAATAGCGAGCGAGTCAACACTTTGATCATATTGACCCACATTTTATGCAAATTATATTCTGTTAAAGTATCAAATTGCATGCTTTAATTTTTATGCAAATGTATGTCAAATTCTCTAAGGTAGTTAAATGCCTATTTGTTGATTAATAAATTCATATGCCATTCCCTTGAGAGTTGAACTCCCAGTATCCATGTCACCCTAGTAAATATCTGGTAACATACTAGTTATAGGTCGTACTTAAATGCCATGCTAGACTTGTTTAAATGCAGGGTATTACTACCCCAAATCATCATCCTTTTATCATCATCACTTGTTTTGGGCAGTCATTGGGGAGAATGACTGGAATGGTTGGATAATTTGTTTTATACTCCTCCAAAACTCTAAAATTTGCTAATACCCATCTGGGCGGATGGTAAGCTGGAGGGTAAATGGTTGGGTGCTAATGTAGCCAGGATATTTTTGTGGAGGTATGTGGTAAGAACCGCCGAGATAATCTTAAGGACTTAATCTGTGATGACCTCTTATTGTAAAACAAGATCTGACCACAAGTCTATAATGGTGTCGACTGGCTAACTAATTGGTGTCCACCAGCATTTAGTGCACCATTGGAGGGCTCCCAATGCCGTGAGCCCAAGAGGCTACGTGTTGGGAATGTAACTTACGGACCCTAGGCGTAAGTTGCATGGCGCAAGAGGGGTGCAGGCGTAGTGGTTGTCGGGTCCCACGGAGCGACACCCGCGCCAGTGAAACCTTAGCGGGTGCGACAAATATCGAGGATGCTTTGTAAAGGCCTTGTGGTAATCTCCCTTGATTCACATGTCTCACGAAGCTTGTGTACATATCAAGTGATTATCTCTTGTGGGTAAAGATGTACAATCTCTGCGAGAGAATAAAAGCTGTTGAGCAGTAGTGCCCTCACGGTCAAGGCGGCAAAAGAACTTACAAGATATAGTTCTATTTCAAAAACTTTTGTGGGTGGGTTGAAAAATGTGCGGGGCTCACCTAGCCCTTGATTGGATTTTTCCTGGGTATTCTTACCCAGCGTTGGTATTAGGTGGGTATGACCACCAAAGAAAAAGAAGCATGAGACGAGTTTAGATGGAGGAACCTCTGCTTTGTTATCAATTATTGCACAATTAATCTCTTTAAAAATGCAATTTGGTCCAAATGCTAAGTGATAGGATTTCTAAATATCTGTATTTACAAATGCTGCTTTACGCAAATAAAAGAACCCGAGCCATCCTTGTTACACCTTGCATGTATATTATTGCATCTGTGTGTGTGGGCTCGCGAGCACGGTAGTTGTGCTCATCCTCGCTCTTTCCCCAAACCCTCAGAAACAGGAACCCTGGAGCTATCAACCACATCAAGGATCCAGAAGTCTGAAGACCCGGGAAATGTTGAAGCATAGTTTAGTCCTTAGTTGTTCTAGTCTCACCCCAGTCTAGCTGACTTCGTCGGTTCTTGTGTGCCTCCTATATTGTCTGAAGTTTTCGGATGATATCGGGCGTACACGGGTTCCCCAGTCACTTGCCTGCGGTAAGATGTGCCCTCACCCCTTGCTTCCGTTGTTGCTTCCGCTATCTTTTGTAATGTATTCTTTTGGCCTGTCTGGCCTTATTGTAAAAATTGACCCAAAGCGGTCTATGTAAACTCTGATGTGTAAATTAATGAATGAAATAAAGTTTGCGCCATGTATGGTTTGATTCAGCAATATACCTGTGAAGTGCTAGCTACTGATCCAGGGAATAGCACAGTGATTTCACAGAGGATTTGGATTTACAAAATCCGGTCAAGCAGTAGCCGTATCGAGCATATGGTGTAGGAATCTTAGTTAGACCGGTCGAGCCTAAGGACTTGGTATTATCTTCAAAACCTAAGAAAAGCTTTGACAAAATATAACGTATTATTTGCTATGACTTACCCTTCTTAGTTCTTCACTTCGTTGATTTCACTTAAATTTTACTCGGTCGACTCTCCACTTGTTTCAAAAATTGTAGATGGCGACCCCTTCGTCCAGATGGTCCGTGGGACTTGTTTTCTCACGAAGAAAATGGAGATGAGTGTGTGGAATTTCTTCGCCAACTCATGTACCACGGACTACAACCACAAGCCTATCTTGAGGCCGAAGACTCTAACCGGGACCAAGAGTCATGGACCATGGAGGTTTTCCTCTATGCTAGAGAGGTGAGTTCATCGCTCACACCTTGACTCGGGACCACTCACGGCCATTGTGTGACGATGCAGTTCAAGGCGCGGCGTGCTTCGCCGCAAGCGCTCGACCGGATGCACATCGACCTTCTCCGGGAATCACCCTTCTACTACCATCGCCTCTCTGGAAGGACAATCCAACCCCAAGTCTGCGTCTTCGTGTGGGAATAGTTAGGCTAGTCTAGGTTGGCTAGCGGTGCTTGCATTGCTTGATCCCTTGGTTGCAAGTGCTTTTGTTTCCTTCTTTGTAGACGTTGTATGCGTATCACGTGTCATGGCTTAGTGTGGCCTATATGTTTGTACTCTAGAAGTCGTGTAACACTTAACCCCTTTAATATAATGCGACCATTCTAGGCTTTGTATTGTATTTGATTATTTTCCTCGTTAGGTTTTGAGTTTCTTACAGGTGCCTTAGAGGGCGGTGAACCCTCATATAAATCCTCCTAACCTAGGTTGTTCTCTCAGATGGCACCAAAGAGATCGTAGAAGAAAGTGGTGTCGATTTCAAAGAAAGAAGTCGACAATCCGACCACCAAAGGCTCCAACTTCAACTCCAACTCCGCTTTCCAATGGGAGTAGTTCCACGGACGACGACACCTTGATCAAACCCGCGGCTAGCTTTAACTGCTTCACCTGCGGAGAAAAAGGGCACTATGCTAATAGATGTCCCCAGAAAAAGCTTCGTCGTGCAAGTGGTGCAGAAGACAACAAAGCGAGACACGCTGCCGTCAACCTCAAGAATCACCCAAGGGCGATGATACTGTTACACGGGAAGACCCACGAAGGACAACACTGCTTCCATTGCAAGAATCCGGGACACTTCGCCAACAGATGCCCCCAAAGAAAGCAAGACCAAGGAATCAAGTGTCATTATTGCGGCAACCTAGGACACCGCAAGAACAGATGTCCCAAACGGAAACATGAAGAGTCAGCGAAGAACATCATCATCACCAACCTCAGCCTTGGTAACGAAGAACTCCCCAAAGGTCCCAGCGAAAAACAAGTTGTACCTGCTGAAGTTCTACTACAAGACCCGGAAGCCCCGCCAACTGTTTGTCTTGAATGTGGCAAGTCAGGACATGCTGCCCAATTATGTCCTCCATTAAGACAAGGTGCAAAAGGAGCATGCTTCACATGCGGGCAATATGGACACTATTGCTACTCATGCCCAGTGCCCTACTGTCCCCGCTGTGAGGAACACCATCAATCAGAAGATTGCCCTGTGAACCAGATAGCCTGCATGCGTTGTGGAGAAAAAGGACATCAGTCAGATCAATGTTTCAACTGCCCCAACTGTGGTAAGGATCACCAGCCAGGAGAATGCCCGATGAGTAAAGTCACGTGCTTCCTCTGTGAAGGACAAGACCACTGCCCCAAAGATTGCTTCTTGCGTCCGATTCTGACCAAAGCAATTGAGTTACAAAGGACAAGTCTTCAAGTTGCCGCGAGACTCGTCGTAAGTAAGGATGGCAAGGATAACCACCATCTGACCTTGAAAGAGAATAGTCAGGTTGTGCCAAAGTGTCAGAGTACCTCAGAAGAGATGGAAAGAAGTGAAGATCTTCTTCGCCTTCCCAAGCCTGCAGTGCGAAACCCAATCGCTCATCTTCGTTGTTTCAACTGTGGAGAAAAAGGTCATTTCATCAATAAATGCCCTCAACCAGTCACCCCGGTGAGATTCAACTTCAGAACTACACCAGCTCGAGTACAGATTTCAGCTTCAAGTAAAAGTCATCGGACCCCACAGGCATCCAAAGCCGCGTCCATGCCAAGTCAAAACCAAACCAGTGGTGTGGTAAAGGACAAGTTTCCTGACCACCGTGAAGCTCATGAATGAAGTTGGCAGAGACAGCTAGTATTGAGCACCCTTCATTTTAAGGTGGGTAGCTGATCCGCTCAGAAGTGTCAAGGATGTTTTGAGCATGTAAAATTTGTACCAGCACATGTTATGCTGGAACTTTGCCCTCTTTTGTGTCAAAAGAAGCTTGTTGTAAGGCTATTTTGCCAACCCCCTTAAGTTAAAGGAAATTGTGATACCTGGTTTACCCGGAAGACCCTTATTTTGCTATTTCAGTAAATCCCCGAGTAAAGATCATTATGGAATTTCAGATTCCTAGCCAGTCTCCAAGTGCTGCAATCCAAACCTTGGACGTCATCCTAGAGATGGATTGATTGGATGCCAAGACAAGATTAAGCTGTACCAACAGAAGGTGGTACTCACTAAGGACCTGGAAACCGTGATAAAGTTAATGCGGACAGCTCTCCGGATTGGATCATGCAAGTCATAACCTCAAAAAGTATCATTGGAATAAACACCTGTAAGTTCAAGATTACCCGGAAAAGTTTGTCAGATGTCAACAACCTGCTCCGCGTCTCTCAGCTCAAGAAAAGCCTCAGAGTGTTTGAAGAAGCAAGCCAGACACCCCGGATCAAGAAGCCGCTTGAGAGCCGAAGACCAGTTGAAGACCAACCTCCTTATGCATTTTACGAGCCACCGAATCTCGGGGTCGAGATTCATTTTAAGGTGGGTAGGTTTGTAACACCCCGTTTTTCAGATCGCAAAGAGTGCTGGTTATTCAATTTCGATTTTCGTTGAATTTCGTTTGCCGCTTAAATTTCCAAAATTCTCGAGCTCTCTTTAAGCTCGGGTTTGTGTTTCAAACCCCTCCTCGAAATTTCAAATTCAAAATTTAACTTGAATTTAATTTTCGGATTCTTGACCCCTCTCAAATCTTGCCCTTATTTTGGGCCACCCCTTTTGTTTTATTCAGCCCATGGCCTGCTTCCTTCCCTTGAACTGGCCGGTCAGCCTGTGGCATTGTTTCTTTCGACCCACGGCAGCTCGGCCGCTCTCTCTCCTTTTCTCGCCTGACCAGTGCCTGTCTCTCACGCCTCCTTCTCGGCCCGTTCCCCTCCCTCCCCTCATCCTCTTCCTCGCCCGGCGCCGCCACCTCCCCTTCTCTCCGCCTCGCCGGTCGCCGTCCGCTCGCCTTCTCGCCGCATCACCTCTCGCCTCGCCGCCTGCTGCGCTTCCTCGGCCGATCCGCCCCATCCGCTCTCCCGCTCAAGGCGCGCCGCCCGATTCCTTCCTCCTCCGGCTCGGCCCGCCGCGCCTCCTCTCGGCCGGCCCATCCGCGGCCGCTCCACCAACTCCGCCCCACCTCGGGTCGCCTCCACTGCTCCTCGCTACGCGCCCCACCTCCCATGCCGCGGACGTCATCTACACCACCGGCTCCTCTCCGCCATACCTGCGCGCCCTCACCTCGCGTCACCTCGCGTCGCCTCCACCGGCCCCAAGACATCGCCGCCCATGCCCCGTGTCGGCGGCTCCGTCCGTCGCCCCGCCATGCCGAGTCACTTCCACCGCTGCTCCGTCCGTCTCGTCGCCTCGCTAAGCTGCCGCCATGGTCGCCCATGCCGCCTCCGTCATCCCCTCGACTCGGCTATAAAGACCGGTGCCCTCCACCTCCTCCCGCTCTGCTCCTCCCTCTCCCTCGGTAAGACTCTCCCAACGGCCGGTTTCTTTCCCCTCCGGCCGGTGCCCCTCTCGCCTGCGCGCCCTCGTCACCGCCTCGGCCCAGCCCGATCGCCGGGCTGGCGCCACGGCGACGCCCCGAGCCTCCCCCAGCAGCCAGCTGCAGTGCCCTACCTCCTCGGACCGCCGTCGCCAAGATCCTCCCCGCACCGCCCTCGGCTCCGACCTCCTTCGCCTCCATTGCTGCAGTAAGGCTCCCTCCTCCCCAGCTGCCGCTCTGGTCTACACCTCCAGCTCCTCCTCGGTGCCGCCTCCTACCCGGCGCCACCATCATTCTTGGCTCAAGTGCCACTCCGGCCTGCACACCACTGCCCCTTTCTCCCTCAGCCCTCTGTGCTCTCCCCGCTCAGTGCCGCCCCGGCCGCACCACCCCCTCTCTGCCGTGCCGACCCCAGTACCACCTCCCTTAGCATTCCCTCCTCTCCTCCGACCGTCACCCGCCTTGTTGCCGCCGCCGAGCCGCTCTCTGCTCCCCTGCTCCCTGTGCTCTCTCCCTCAGTGCGCTCTCTGCCATGGCCGAGCATCCCCCCTTGCCCTGTCCCTCTCTCCCGACTGCTTCTCTGCGGATCCAGGCAATGGCGATGCTCGGCGATTAATTCTTGAGATGAATTGTTGTAATTGTTGCTCCTAGATCAATATTGATAGTGATCATGCTGTCGATATTACTCGAGAGTGTTTTGTGGTGGCGGTGTTGGGTTGTGAATGTTGTCGTTCAGCTGGTATTAGTGTGTGGCGAACTCGGTTCTTCAGGACGGTTGTTTGTGTCGATTATAGCTCTCCCAGTCCAGAATTCTGATTAGTGGTGATTGGTATAATCTGTTATTTGGAGAAGATCTCGTATGTATATTGAATCTTTTGTGATTGTCTTTGATAGTCGATTATTGAACAATGGTTGTTATATATAATGACTAATCTTTGATTTAGGCGATGAGATTGAATTATTACCGTGATTGTTTTGATTGCTGATATTTTGGTTAAAAGACCATCAGTATACATGTTGATGACAGTGATTAGAATGCTATGTCAATTGAATCTTGAATGTTTAATCTTGCCATTGAAATCTCTGTGTGCACTCTGTCTTTTGAAAATTTGTATTAAATTGGCGATTATGAAGTAATGCATTAGGTTATTAGTTTGTTTGATTTGCAAATGGAAAGTCTGCGATCAATCGATTGTTGAGGTTGTGTTAATCCGTCGATCGAGTTGTTGAGTGTAGAATTTGTTATTTATGTATTTCGATTGTCAGCATTTGATTCGTAGTTGTTCCCCTATTCGTAGCAGCAACGTTGAGGTTACAATCGATCCAACGATTAAGAAATGTCGCCATAGATTAGTAGAATGTGTTGTTGGCAGTAAGTTGAATTGTTAATTGTGATCTTGATTATTAAGGATAGTTTTAATCTTCGGTGCAGTATTGTCTTTTGGATTTGTTAATCAATTGTTAGATGTTGGATAGTGTTCGTCAGTAGGACAATGATTGTGGAAATAATGATATTTGGTGAAAGCTGGAAGTATTGATTGGATTGCTTTATCCATTTGTATTGTTTGGAAATGAGTTGTGGTTTGGCAATAGAATCTGTGTCTTGATTTGGTCGTAAGTTGAGTAGCTAGCTTTTGAATCAATGAGTATTATCTGGCAGCTGAGTTTGTTATTAAATTGCCATTAGATTTTGTGTCGATCAAGTATTCTAGATTGGTATAGAACCGGTAGTCGAGTTGCTTTGTTGCCTTATCGCTGTATTGGTAGTCTTCTTTGTCTTCTAATCCATGAGAGAGCATTAAGCAAAGCTACTTTGACCATACCCTCTTTGTATCCTCCCTCATGGCAGAAAATCCTCTGTCATTCCTCCTTTCGCCCAACTGGACGTTTGACTCTGTCAAACATTCCAGTGTCGCTCAAACCATTCTCTCAAGCCGTCCTCCGTAATCTTTCTGAGGCTCTTGTGTTTTATTTGGTCTCTTGACTTCTTTGGATTTATTTGGTGTTTCGATCGTTATTGCGTAATTAGAAATCGAAGTCGGAAGAATCGACGACTCAAAGCAGATCCAAGATTCAAGCAAAGACGCCGATCAAGACTTCGAACCTCTGTCTAATCAGGCTTTGAGTAAGATCAAGGCCACGGTAAAATAGCCCAGGCGAGTCAACACTTTGATCATATTGATCCCACATTTTATGCAAATTATATTCTGTTAAAGTATCAAATTGCATGCTTTAATTTTTATGCAAATGTATGTCAAATTCTCTAAGGTAGTTAAATGCCTATTTGTTGATTAATAAATTCATATGCCATTCCCTTGAGAGTTGAACTCCCAGTATCCATATCACCCTAGTAAATATCTGGTAACATACTAGTTATAGGTCGTACTTAAATGCCATGCTAGACTTGTTTAAATCAGGGGTATTACTACCCCAAATCATCATCCTTTATCATCATCACTTGTTTTGGGGTCATTGGGGAGAATATTGGAATGGTTGGATAATTTGTTTTATACTCCTCCAAAACTCTAAAATTTGCTAATACCCATCAGGCGGATGGTGTGGAGGGTAAATGGTTGGGTGCTAATGTAGCCTGGATATTTTTGTGGAGGGTATGTGGTAAGAACCGCCAGATAATCTTAAGGACTTAATCTGTGATGACCTCTTATTGTAAAGCAGTCTGACCACAAGTCTATAATGGTGTCGACTGGCTAACTAATTGGTGTCCACAGCATTTAGCCGCACCATTGGAGGGGCTCCCAATGCCGTGAGCCCAAGAGGCTACGTGTTGGGAATGTAACTTACGGGACCCTAGGCGTAAGTTGCATGGCGCAAGAGGGGTGCAGGCGTAGTGGTTGTCGGGTCCCACGGAGCGACACCCGCTCAGTGAAACCTTAGCGGGTGCGACAAATATCGAGGATGCTTTGTAAAGGCCTTGTGGTAATCTCCCTTGATTCACATGTCTACGAAACTTGTGTACATATCAAGTGATTATCTCTTGTGGGTAAAGATGTACAATCTCTGCAGAGAATAAAAGCATTGAGCAGTAGTGCTCACGGTCAAGGGCGGCAAAAGAACTTACAAGATATAGTTCTATTTCAAAAACTTTTGTGGGTGGGTTGAAAAATGTGCGGGGCTCACCTAGCCCTTGATTGGATTTTTCCTGGGTATTCTTACCCAGCGTTGGTATTAGGTGGGTATGACCACCAAAGAAAAGAAGCATGAGACGAGTTTAGATGGAGGGAACCCTCTGTTATCAATTATTGCACAATTAATCTCTTTAAAATGCAATTTGGTCCAAATGCTAAGTGATAGGATTTCTAAATATCTGTATTTACAAATCTTTGCTTACATAAATAAAAGAACCCGAGCCATCCTTGTTTGAGAGACCATGTGAGAGGTCCTCCACTCTGAGTGATGAGTTTTTGACAAGTGTGTTGATTAGATTGAGAGTTGAGGTTTTGGTTTGAACTATTTTCGAAGCCGAGTCGGAAATCGGAACTACTGTTGTGTATGGAGCGGAACTTCCGATTGTCGGAACTCTACGGTGTTGGAAATAGGAACTTCCGATTTATCCGGTTTTGCTCTCGCGGAAGGAAATCGGAACTTCCGCTCAAGGGGTAGCGAGTGTCCGATATACCGACATTGAGTGTTCTCGAGATATTAAATCGAATTAAAAATGCGGAAAGTCGGTTGTTAGGATATCTAAGTACCGCAGTGATGTTGAGCGGAACTTCCGATATTCTGACGAAATGCGGATGTTCGAAATCGGAACTTCATTTGTGGTAATCTGCGAACTTCCGATTGTGTCGAGTGTGCGAGAGAAGATTATTTTGTGGATTTTGATCTTGTATGAGTTTGAGTCTTATACAAATATTGATGCTATGATATTGTGCAATGCTATGTGATGTGTTTTTATGCGTGTTGTTGCGGGGCATCAAGATGGAGTCGTGGCGAGACACGTGGACGGACTAGGCGCAGGAGGCGTTGAGGTCGAGCGGTCGGGATGTGTCAAGACGGCGTGAATCTTGAAGCGGTTGCGAGTCGTGCACAACAAGGTGTACGGAGGCTTCGAGAAGATGCGCAAGGGCGAAGGGTATTTTCGCAAAGCGGCAAAAGTGGAGGCGGTTCCGTTCGGTGTAGCGGGCTTAATGGGTTGGAGGCCCATTAGCCAAGGCTATAAATAGGGAGAACCACGAGTTAGGGTTAGACCTTTTGATAGAAAATTAGGGTTAGCTCTAGAAAAGGGTGTGTGTTACCTTTTGAGAGTTTGTTGAGTTGAGAGAGAATGAATGAAAATCTTGTAATCATTCCTCTGTATTTCCTTTGTAATCTTTTGATTTCTATTAATGAATCTCGAGGTTTTGATTACTTGCTTATGCCTTTCTCTATTCTCTTTCTCGTTCATATTGAATGTTTAGGGTTTTGGCATATCTTTTGAATCGTCTTATGAAATAGCATGAAACTTGATATCTAGATTCGTTTTGATATTGCTAATGTATCCTCAAAGTTTCATGAACTAGGAATCGAGAGAATCGTGTCTATTTCGGTTTTGGTCTTTCTTGCCCTTCTTCAAGAAATCCGATTTTGGCTTGTTTGTTAAATCTTTGTTTGCGATTCTTCTCCATGAGGTCAAGATGTTGCTTAGGATGATGTCTGTGAAACTTGACCGAGAGAAGAGCATTCAAGATTTAGCACTTTGAATTTTAGGAAAAACCCGAAGCCTTGTTCTTGGTGAGGACAATCGGAACTTCCGATTGTCCACACGGAATATCTGCAGCGGAACTTCCGCACAGATCCGGAACTACGGAGTGCGGAACTACATCACGGGTAGAATCGGACCTTCCGATTTACGGCGAAACGATCGAAGTTTATTTTGATTCTCTGTTTTTGCTTCACTCTTCTTAAGAGATCCGAGTGCTTTGTAGATTTGCTTTAAATCTGATGGGAGTTCTTAATTTTATTGCACCATTCACCCCCCCCTCTGTTGCCATTTCGGTCCTTCAATTGGTATCAGAGCCGGTTAGCTCTTCTTTATAGATCTTAACCGGTCTTCAGAGCCATGGCAACGGACAAGTATTCCACCAAGCCTCCAGTCTTTGATGGTGCGGATTACCCTTACGGAAGAGCCGAATGGAAACGTATATCCAGGCTCAGGGGTATGCCATCTGGAGAAAGGTGAAAGTCAGGTTTGCTGTCCCTGCCGATGAGAACATCAATGTGGGAAATATGGCTGATGTTGAGGCAAATGCTAAGGCAAGGAACATTATCATTCGTGGTTTGAGCGTATGAGTTTGATCGTATTTCTCATTTGATTTCTGCTTATGACATCTCGGTGACCCTCGATGCATACCATGAGGGCACCACTCAGATTAAGACGGTTCGACAAGACCAGTTCAAGCGAGAATATAGTAAATTTGAGATGCTTGCTGGTGAATCTCTTGACGAGTGCTTTTCGCGTTTTCATAAGATTTTGAGCAACCTCCGAGTATCGGTCTTACATACCCGACTCGGATAACGCTCGACAGATGCTTTCTGCACTCGATCTTCGTGTTTGGGAGATGAAAGTGACTACCATCAAAGATAGCACGGACCTCTCGACCCTGACTCTTGATGCGCTTTACTCGCGTCTCAAGACTCACGAGATTGACATTGTCTCGAAGGTCGAAGTCACGATCGATGGCTTTAGTCACCGATCCCATTCGGATCTTCTTACGAGTCGACGTGGGTTCTCCCTAAATTGCTCTCGTGACATAGCGATGATCGATTAGAGCGACTTGAGGATGAACAACTAGCACTCCTAGCTCGGAAGTTTTCTCATGCTTACAAGAGGAGGAGTGTAATACCCTGAAAATATTATAAATATTATTAATCGCGTCTTAAGGGTCGGAGCGTAATTAATTAAATGGTATCAATAAGTAAATTAATTAGTTAAAGAATTAAGGGCTTGAGCGTAATTCAATAAAAAGAATTTTGGAAAATAGGATTTTCGGAATTTTTGGGACTATATAAATGGATTGTGGAGTCTTTAGAAAACCCTAGCTTCTTTTCTATTTTTTCCAAACCGCCGCCGTTTTTCTTTGTTTTCCAGTACTGTTGTGTGCTTGCCGAGTCCCCAATGCGAGCTCTGCGCAGGCGATCTGCGCGTGCATGCGCTCTTTGTGCGTGTGGATGCTTGTTGCTTTTTCTGCCGTCGCGGTCTTCTTTGTCTTCTGCGGCGTTTGCTGCGATGGTATTTGCTATTCCATTCTTGCCGCTCGGTCCTTCTTTGTCTTTGCCGATTCCGGTGGCCGGTTGTCCTGCGTTGCCTCAGTCGCTGCGCCGAGGGTTCTTCGCGGCGTGGAGCCGACCGCACCGAGTCCTCTGTAACGCACGATCTGCTTTGTCTTTGGTTTCTTTGCGTCTTTGCGCATTGTCTTCTTGATTTTCTGCGCTCCGAATAAGCGCCGTCGCCCGAGCCGAGCCCTTACCGCGTGGAGGTTTGCTAGTTTTTAATACATGTTCTCTCTGTTTTGCTATGTCAATTAGAGATTATAACTGAGATTAATTAGAGAGGTTTAGATTTTCTAATCGAAGAGACGAATAATAGATTTGTTTAACCCGCTGTTATGTTGTACTATTTATTCGGATATCGTAATGGCAAATTTTGAAAATGTCAGCTACTAGTTAATTGTAGATATTATCGATAGCTTTCTTTAGCATATTTTATTACGTCAATCGGATAAGTAGATTTCGAGTTATGATTTTGAGAAGGCCGCTGTTTTTAGGGTTGTCGCCTTTCGGCGCTGTTTTGGTAGATCGGTTATTAAAAATAGTAAACAGATTAATTAGTGTTTTTGATCTACATGAAAGTTGTAGATAATTGTCCAATGGTTCTGTAGGATCTGAGAACACGCATTTTGGTTGAGTAAAACAAAAGTTATGAAATTTGGAAGACTGCTGTCCCGAAGCGGACAGATCGGCTTTCTGGGCTAAATACGGAGGGTTAGATGGTTTAATTAGAAGTCTTCGTAATCTAAGAAAAGGTGGATAATTTTATGAAGAATCCAGAATGGGGTGGTTTGTTATGATCGGACTTTCGAGTCAAAAGTTACGCTCTTTTTAGTAACCGGACAGCAATGGGTAGTTTTTCGATACCGGCGTAACGTGGTATATTTGGGGACGCGTAGGAGCGATGTATATTGATTGTTGTTCTTATGATGCTGTAGCTTGTATTGAGATGTGTGTATTTAATGTAGGAGAAGCGTCGTACTTGTTGCCATCTTCGAGTCAAATTGTGCGTCATAACTAAATGCGAACAAGTGCATGGTAGCGGCGATCAATGATCGATCCTTGTTTTCTTTATCTTCTATTACCATTATTGTTGTGCTTTTATTTGGTTTAATTGCAAACAATGAATTGGTATGTTTATATCTTTGTTGATGAGCATGATGGAAAGTTGGATATGATGTTTATGATGGAGATTGCATGTTTGCATTCATAAGCATCTTTGCATAAGAGAAGGTGATCTTGATGATCACAACTCCACGGGAGTGGAGGAGGTCCCGATCCTTTTGGAGGAGCGGGCTTGAGAGTGAATGTTGTCGCGAGCATTCACTCACGCTATACCTGATATCTGTGAAAGAAGTGCATGTGGACATATAGAATAGAGTTGCATTGATATTTGAGATTGATGAATGAGAATATTAATAGAAGTACTGTGATGATAATGAAGTTATTGAATCTTTGTTGATATATTATTGTTAGTTGTATATGATGTGTTTCTTTGAGTCGTGGACTCACCCTTGCTCTACTGTTGTTTTTAGGTGATCTTCGAGGATGCCGTAATTGAGAGCGAGTAGAGCACATGGACATCACATGATCATTCGCCATGATAATCTTTTCATTCCATATTGGTTTACACTTGGACATGTTAGATATTGAATAATGATTAGGATATCATTTGGACTAGACTATTTGCTTTATTAGTTTGGATTCATTGGTTGATGCTGCTTTGGATTATTTGCCTGGTTATAATTCCCATTGCTTATTTATTGTCGCTTGATCCATATTTACATGTTCGTTTGTGATCCATTGAAATGATTATTGATGATTTCTTGATGTAATTTTATAGTGTGTCAATAATTATTAGTGTAAAGTGTAGAGTGGTAGCATTCTAGGCTCAGTGTTGGGCTGGGGTGTTACAAGGAGGGATGGTAAAAGAGGAGGTCCTGTGATTTGTTTCGAGTGTGGTGGCCCCAACCACATCCGAGCAAACTGTCCCAAGCTTGGGAAGGGCAAATGTGACTATGGCGGACCAAGCAAGAACGACTACATCGACAAGAACCGCAACACGAAGCCCTCAGCACCTGATCAAGGCAAGAAGAAGTTCCGCAACTTTGGGAAGGCAAAGAAGTTGCATTCCATCGCGTCCTCACCGCCTCGACGAACTGGACACCCGCCGAGGTGGAGGGTGGAGCGACGATGATGGGAAGGGCGATCATGATCCCAAGGACGACGGCAACTTCTCGGCATGTGCTTCATGACCCTCGAGGGCGAATCGAGCGACAAATGAGGTGTACTCCGACTCCGATGAGGTTAGTCCACTTATGACCCGACTTAATGATGCTTTTCTTAAGCTAGGTAGATTTCATGCTAAGTCTAGGGCTAAGTGTTACGTGTTGGAGAAGGAAGTAGCTAGACTATCACGGGAGCTTACTTTACTTACATCTGCTCCCTCCCGTGATGATTGTGACACTTCTTTGTGCTTTGCTTGATGACATGGAAAACTAAGGACCTTGCATGATAGTGTGTCCTCTGAACTTGACATGATTAAGGTAGAGAACATTGGCCTTCTTCTTGAATTAGAGATGAGTAGGGTAGCACCTCCTGCATCCACTACTATTGAGGCTCGCTTGCACCTCATGTGAGGTTAAGGACAATTCGTTTAGAGGTCTTTATACCATGTTGCTTGATCTGCTGAAACTTGTGAAAATTGTAATAATCTCAAGATGAACCTAAAGCAGGCGAACACAAAATTCTTGAATTCAAGTTGCGCTACTAGAGCCTATTGTTTCTTGTTTAAAGCGTCCCAAGTTAGCTCTTTGAATTAGAATCAGTATCTAAGCGGTTTCAAGAAATGATTGATCACGATAACAAATTGGCTCGGTATGCTTCTAAGGACCTTGTTAGCTCACCTTGCAATCATTGTAATAAACTAAAATATGATTTGGTTGCATTGGATGAAAAATGTGTGAAACTAACTAAGGACCTTCTAGAGACACAATCATCTGCTTGTATTGTGTGTCTTTGGGAAGAAGCCTAAGGGTTTGGTAGAGACGCCTAGCAACGTGAACCAATCATTAGCGATGGGATTTGTTCCCCAAAGTCGGTGTGCGTGCACAAGCAAATCTTTCCTCTGTTGTTGGTTCTTCTTACGCCCCTTACCTTCTCTTTCTCCTTCTTCCCCTGCTCTTCTTGCACTCTCTCTTTGGGAGTGTCGGTATCTTATGAACACTCTCGAGAGGTTTGTAGGAGGCAAGAAGAAGCTCAATCTCATTCTAGACAAATCTAAAATTTGCGATTTAATCGTGGTCTAGGATATGATATCCGAGGAGGGTATGAGGAAGCATCCACCGTCGTGCTCAAAACCATAGCACCGGTGTGATCAAAACTAAGCCAGGATGAGAAAGTCAATTTTAAGTCGTGGGTTTTGTTCAAAGGATTTCGACGACATAGTGATTCCACTGCGGCTTCGCCCTCGTAAGGCAAAGTATCATTGCACCTTCGCCGGAAAGATGGACATTTAGTTGATCATTGCTTCAGTAGCGCCAAGATCGCGTGAAGAGACCGTGTTGAGTCTCTTAGGAACATTCGTGGTCGACCCGGATCTTGAGTGCACCTAAGATCAACACGAGGTCTAGGTTTGTGCCATCGATGATTTTGGGCGACATCGAGGACTTGGTTTTTCGAGTTTTTCGATTTTCGTCCTCATGCTCCCTTTGGTCGTAACTCCGCCGTCACGAGGGTAGATCTCATTTTTCCTTTCGAGATAGCTACATGGCGAGATCGACATATTATCGCACTTCGACTCGCTCTTCCATAGCGATCGGATCCGAGAACAGTGAGACCTTTGACTTGTTGAGTGACGAGAGCGTAGGGTAGATAGAGGTCGGTCTCGCTTGACTACTTCATCATTCGCCGTGTTACTCGGTATTGGGTGCCAAAATCACTTTGTTGATTCACCCAAGCATCGAGACTTTACTCTGTTTGACTCTGTGGTCGCCGTTTGGGAAGGGAAAGGTGCGGATTGTAGACTCGGTTGCTCACGTCATATATTTGGAGATTCTCGTTGGTTTTCTTCCCTAGCCCGTGCTCCGGTGATGAGGCGATCACTTTCGGAGATGCTTCATTTGGGCGCGTCATCGCTAAAGGTCTTGTGAGCATTAATGATTCTTTTATTTTAAAGATGTTGCCTTAGTAAGTAAGCTGCGCATTATAATCGCTTTCGGTCTCTCACTTCTAGATGATGGTTTCGAGGTGAGCTTTAAGAAAAACAAGCGCAAAATTCTTGATTCTTGGGTAGTCTAGTTTGCGGGATTTCTCGTTATGGGAGGATCTTTCGTCTGATTTTTACGGATCTTACGGTGATCCTCTCCGATGTTTAATTGCTACGAATCCGTGATTTGACTTTCGGCATAGGAGACTTGGTCATATAGGATTTGATCATCGACCGAGTTAGCGGCCACGATCTCATTCGTGGTTTGCGAAACTCAAAATGGTCAAGGATCTTGTTTGTGCTCCGTCGGCACGGCAAAATGGTTCCGCTTCACATCCTCGATTCTGATGACTATGACGGATGCACGGTCAAGCTGCTCCATATGGACCAGATGGGACCGGCTAGAGTGCGATCGATGGGAGGGAAGTGGTGCGTACTTGTCGTGGTCGATGACTTCTCGAGGTATTCTTGGGTGTTCTTCTTAGCCTCGAAGGATGAGGCGTTTACTCTTTTCGTGGTCTTTTAGTAGACTTTCTGTTGAGCTCCCGGTGCATTACGAGCAATTGATGCGATAATGGCACCGAGTTCAAGAATTCCTACTTTGAGAGTTTTTGTGGTGAGGCAGTGTAGAGCACCGTTCTCGTCTCCATCGCCCCCAACAAAATGGCGTTGTGGAGAGGAAGAACCGTACCTTGGTCGAGATGGCGGGACGATGCTTGATGAGTACTCTACACCTAGGAAGTTTTGGGTGAGGCAATTGCTCTTTGCTTGTCATGTTTCTATGAGTTTTCTTGGGCACTCTTGCATCGCACTTCTTATGAGTTGAGATATGGCGAAAACCAGCGTCTCGCATTTTCGTGTGTTTGGTTGCAAGTGTTTTATTACAAGTCCGGGAACCTAGATAAGTTCGAGTCACGATCTTGTGATGGGATCTTTACGGGTTACTCGACTTCTTCTCGTGCCTATAGAGTGCAGGCATGAGTCTAGTAAGTTGTTAGAGACACGTGAGGTGACCTTCGATGAGGCGGTCAGGGACTAGGCACGATATCTCGAGTTCTTTAGAGCGATCTGAGTCCATATTTGTGGGCGAAGAGGAAGACGGAGATGATGGTTGTATACGATCCAGTTCTTCCTCCTCCTCTTGAGGTGCCTTCTTCCACCGCACCTCGAGGAGATCGACCCTTACCTTCGCTTCTTACGAAGCTAGTGGCTCTGTCCCTATCTCATCTGCTGATGAGGTAGAGGCCACTTCTTCAACTCAACTGGACCTCCAAGACACATTCAAAGGACCATCCTTCAGAGCAGATTATTGGAGATCTCTTTGAGCGAGTCACTCGTTCAAAAACTGGCATGTCTCAATTCTGTCTCCACTCTGCCTTTGTTGCCTCGTTTGAGCCCAAAGACGTTTGTCATGCTCTTTCTGATGAGTCATGGACTAACGCCATGCACGAGGAATTGGAAAACTTTGAAAGGAACAAGGTCCGTCCCTTGTTGAGCCCCTCAAGGTCACAATATCATTGGGACCAAATGGGTGTTCAAGAACAAGCAAAGTGAAGATGGGTTAGTCATTGAAACAAGGCTATTTGGTAGCTCGTGGGTACTCTCAAGTTGAGGGTCTAGATTTGAAGAGACTTTTGCCCTCAGAGCTAGACTTGAAGCCATTAGAATCTCGCTTGCCTTTGCGGCTTCTAAGGGTTTCAAGCTTTACCAAATGGATGTCAAGAGTGCCTTCCTCAATGGCCTTATTGAGGAAGAAGTCTATGTCGACTGACCTCACAGTTTTGAGAACCCTAAATACCCTAACCATGTCTACAAAGCTTTCCAAAGCTTTGTATGGACTCAAGCGAGCTCCCGAGCTTGGTATGAAAGGCTCAAGTCCTATCTGCCGAGCCATGGTTTTGAGATGGGTAAAATTGACAAAAACTTGTTCATCCGCCGTCTTGGCATTGATCTTACGCTCGTCGGATCTATGTGGATGACATTATCTTTAGCGGCTCCTCGCATGCTCTCGTTTCCCAATTTTCCGATGTCATGAGCTCGAGTTTGAAATGAGCATGATGGGCGAGTTGAGCTTCTTCCTTGGCTTCCAAATCAAGCAGTCGGAGGGTACCTTTCTTCATCAAGGCAAATATACTCGAGACCTCTGAGCGTTTCGACATGAATGATGGAAAGCGATATCAACTCCAATGGCATCTCTGTTGCTCTGGATCCGGATGAAGGCGGCGAACTGTTGACCAAAAGGATTTTAGGAGCATGATTGGCTCTCTCTTGTATCTCATGACCTCGAGACCGGACATACACTTTTAGTGTGTCTTTGTGCTCGGTTTGAGCTTCTCTCGCGTATCTCACCGTCGGCGGTGAAGCGCATCTTCGGTACCTTCGAGCTACTATTGACTATGGTATCGGTACTCTTCCTCTTCTTGTCTATCTCTTAGAGCCTTCTCCGATCTGATTTATTTGGTGTAGGATAGATAGGAAGAGCACTTACGGCACTTGCCAATTCATTGGCACTTCTCGTCTCCGGTCGCCGAGGAAGCAATCCGGTGTTGCGATCCGCTGCAGAGGCCGAGCACGTTGTTGCAGCCGATTGTTGTAGTCAAGTGCTTTGGATGGTCTCGACCTGCAGGATTTGGGCTATCTATCATTGCGTTCCACTCTTACGTGATAATACGTCTGCGATTTGCATTGCCAAGAACCCAGTGCAACATTCTCGGACCAAGCATATTGATATCGATATCACTTTCTTGAGACCATGTAGAAGGGCGACATTGTGCTCCGATTTGGAGAGTGAGCACCGTTGGCGTGATATCTTCACTAAGCCTCTGGGCGACTCTCGGTTTTGCCTCTCTGCGGGAGAGCTTGGGGTGGTTTGTCCTTACGGATCTTTGTGAGGGAGCGTTGTGCTACTCTTGTATTATATTATATTATATTATATTATACGCTTACTCCTTTCTCGGTTTCATTTCTTTTGATATTTTGGTGAAGTCCTTCCGGCATAGGTTAGAGTGTTTCTCTTGCCACATTCCTTTGATTGCTACTTCTTGTCTTGTGCTTCTAGGATGTTGCTTATTAGTTGTCTCTTCCTCTCTAAGTAGAGCTTACTCACTTCTTATAGGTTCTAGCAGGGTCGGGCCACCCTTGGGTAGACAGGGGCAGTGTTTGCTCCTTAGTGTTTGTGTAGATCACCTAATAGTCCTAGAATCATATGGGGTAGATAAGAGTCATGTCGAGCGATAGTTTTCTCTATATCTTTCTATGCTCTAAAGGATCGCTTTTTCGGTTTACTTATCGATTCTCATTTTTGTTCCCTTGGTTGGGGAGTTATTCTTGATTATTCCATATTCTTAATTGTGTCATAACTCAACTTTGAACTAAAAGATGCATCTCATTCAAGGGAATCTGATTTTGTGTATTTCATCAAGCATTGCATGATAATCAAATGGAGCCTTGTTTATTATCCCTTATGATATGTTATCACTGTTTTACATCTTGCCATGATTTATGCTAAGCTGCTAGATCTATCATGACTTTTTATGTGTAGTTTAGTCTTTGCCATGCTAAGGTGTTTAAAAATACTAAACTTAAATTAAAATCTTGTCATGATAGCTCTTGAGACTAGTCTGGTTGAAGCTATCCTTTTATGATTTTCGCCATGTCAAGTAGGCTGAGTTGAGTCTTGAATCTCTTTTGAACTTTTGAGTAAGCTATGTCAGTTTGTTAAGAAACATGACTTATCTCTAATCACTGGTCTAAAAACTTCAAAAGCAAAAATGATCTCTTTTGTGCGAAAAAACTGATCTCACCAAATCTTTCTCATGAGACGGCTTGCCATTGCACTAGGCATGAACTCGGGGAGCCTTGGATGACCTAAGATCACCTCCTTAAGTCATTGCTTGGAGTGGTCGCATAAGGCTTGGGATCTAGCACATGGCTAAGATTTGAAAAAATTGGTTGAAGCTTAGGAGGCAGTTGTGGATGGCACCTAGTCCAGAGCTTGCTTTACTGAGATAAAACCATAAAAAGTCTTCAGAAAAAGAAAAATGTGCTAAAATTGCTTATCTTCAAAGAAACCGAGTTCTGGATAAAATAAGTCCTTCTTCAACTGGTAGCACTCTAAACTGTTTAGTATGAGTCTTCTTGGTTCAACTTAGGTTATTTGACATGGCTTGTATCATCTTTGGATATCTTTAGCTAGACTTCAATCTTGACTTATTTGACCTGCTAAAGAATTGGATCATTAATCAGATTTTGGACTTTCTGTCTTAGCTCTTCTATACATCGATTGTCATGATCTTGATAGCATTCTTCTGTGTTATGGCTTGGTGTAATACTCTAATAGTCATTTTGGATAATCTACATGGCTCCTACTGCTTCAAATGAACATCATATAGTCTTTTCCTCCCTTTTCTACATATTGATGATTTTATTGCCAAGGGGAGAATGTGTGTGAGAAAAGCGTTACGAAGAAAAGCCTTGAGTTTTGTGTGAAAATTGCGCCTTCATCTCATCTCAAGTCTTTCTCTTTTGTCAACTTGGTCTTGAGCTTAATTCTCTTGTTTAGACCTTGGTTGTTGTAATCTCAAACTCATCTTATGCTTTTGGTAATTGTCAATATACTCATCAAGGGGAGATTGAGAGACCATGTGAGAGGTCCTCCACTGAGTGATGAGTTTTGACAAGTGTGTTGATTAGATTGAGAGTTGAGGTTTTGGTTTGAACTGTTTCGGTGAGTCAGGAAATGGAACTACTGTGTATGGAGCGGAACTTCCGATTGTCGGAACTCGGTGTTGGAAATAGGAACTTCCGATTTATCCGGTTTTGCTCTCTCAGAAGGAAATCGGAACTTCCGCTCAAGGGTAGCGGAGTGTCCGATATCTTGACATTGAGTGTTCTCTCGAGATATTAAATCGGAATTAAAAATCGGAAAGTCGGTTGTTAGGATATCGAAGTACCGCAGATGTTGAGCGCGGAACTTCCGATATTCTGACAAATGCGGATAGCCTGAAATCGGAACTTCATTTGTGGTAATTGCGAACTTCCGATTGTGTCGTAATCGTGCGTAGAAGATTATTTTGTGGATTTTGATCTTGTATGAGTTTGAGTCTTATACAAATATTGATGCTATGATATTGTGCAATGCTATGTGATGTGTTTTTATGCGTGTTGATCGCAGGCATCAAGATGGAGTCGTGGCGAGACACGTGGACCGGACTAAGCGCAGGAGGCGTTGAGGTCGAGCGGTCGGGATGTGTCAAGGCGGCGTGAATCTTGAAGCGGTTGCGAGTCGTGCACAACAAGGTGTACGGAGGCTTCGGAAGATGCGCAAGGGGCGAAGGGTATTTTCAAAGCGGCAAAAGTGGAGGCGGTTCCGTTGGGTGTAGCGGGCTTAATGGGTTGGAGGCCCATTAGCCAAGGCTATAAATAGGGAGAACCACAGAGTTAGGGTTAGACCTTTTGATAGAAAATTAGGTTAGCTCTAGAAAAGGTGTGTGTTACCTTTTGAGAGTTTGTTGAGTTGAGAGAGAATGAATCAAAATCTTGTAATCATTCCTCTGTATTTCCTTTGTAATCTTTTGATTTCTATTAATGAATCTCGAGGTTTTGATTACTTGCTTATGCCTTTCTCTATTCTCTTCTCGTTCATATTGAATGTTTAGGGTTTTGGCATATCTTTTGAATCGTCTTATGAAATAGCATGAAACTTGATATCTAGATTCGTTTTGATATTGCTAATGTATCCTCAAAGTTTCATGAACTAGGAATCGAGAGAATCGTGTCTATTTTGGGTTTTGGTCTTTCTTGCCCTTCTTCAAGAAATCCGATTTTGGCTTGTTTGTTAAATCTTTGTTTGCGATTCTTCTCCATGAGGTCAAGATGTTGCTTAGGATGATGTCTGTGAAACTTGACCGAGAGAAGAGCATTCAAGATTTAGCACTTTGATTTTTGGAAAAACCCGAAGACTGTTCTTGGTCGGGACAATGGAACTTCCGATTGTCCACGTACGAACTATCTGCAGCGGAACTTCCGCACAGATCCGGAACTACGGAGTGCGGAACTATCGGGTAGAATCGGACCTTCCGATTTCGATGTAAGCGATCAAGTTTATTTTGATTCTCTGCTTTTGCTTCACTCTTCTTAAGAGATCCAGAGTGCTTTGTAGATTTGCTTTAAATCTGAGAAAGGGAGTTCTTAATTTTTATTGCACCATTCACCCCCTCTGTTGCCATTTCGGTCCTTCATTGTTACACCTTGCATGTATATTATTGCATCTGTGTGTGTGGGCTCATGAGCACTAGTAGTTGTGCTCATCCTCGCTCTTTCCCAAACCCTCGAAGCAGAACCACGAGCTATCAACCACATCAAGGATCCAAGTCTGAAGACCCGGGAAATGTTGAAGCATAGTTTAGTCCTTAGTTGTTCTAGTCTCACCCCAGTCTAGCTGACTTCGTCGGTTCTTGTGTGCCTCCTATATTGTCTGAAGTTTTCGGATGATATCGGGCGTACACAGGTTCCCGATCACTTACTGCGGAAGATGTGCCTCACCCCTTGCTTCCGTTGCTTAGCTATCTTTTGTAATGTATTCTTTTGGCTGTCGGCCTTATTGTAAAATTGACCCAAAGCGGTCTATGTAAACTCTGATGTGTAAATTAATGAATGAAATAAAGTTTGCGCCATGTATGGTTTGATTCAGCAATATACCTGTGAAGTGCTAGCTACTGATCCAGGGAATAGCACAGTGATTTCACAGAGGATTTGGATTTACAAAATCCGGGTCCGACAGTTCGTTATCTCCTTGTTGTCGTTGGGTTATTGCAATGAGCAGGTCGGCATGCCGATCATGAATGATGCATATGTTTGGACAGCCCTGTGCAACATAAATCCTCACATTCTTCAGGAACCACAACCAGCTATTCGTGTTCTCGCTTTCAACGAAAGCGAATGCCACAGGAAGAACTTGATTGTTGCCTTCCGTCGCTATTGCGGTCAGTATTTGGCCCTTGCACTTTCTAGTCAGGAATGCATCATCTACGCACAAGATTGGACGGTAGTGCCAGAATGCTTTGATGTATGGACCAAATCGAAGAACGCTCACTACAGTACTCTCTTGTCGGTTCACTTCGGATGTGTGGCGTCTTAATGTCGACATGAGTGCTAGGATTCCTATCTTGTATGACTCGGAGTAGCCCGGGGAGGTTGTGGTAGGAATCCTCGAACGTGTCGAACCTTGACTCCACAGCTTTATGTTTTGCTCTCCAAGCCTTGGCATACCTGATTGTGTACTGGAACCTAGCCTCAATTGTACGAATGATGGATCGTGACGCAAAATCAAGATTATCTACGATCTAACTGTACATGAGGTTGACGATGAAGCCTAATGACAAATTCTTGTAGGACTGCACTGACTCAGCGACGACGCATGTGTGCGGGACCACTATAGAGCACTTCCAGCAGGTGTCCCACTTTGGCTGAAATGCGTGCACTCGCCAAGGGCATCCCTCTATTTCGCACCTCACATCGTAGCATCTTGGGTTAGGTTTGATGACTATGAATGTGCACCGCACCGACCAGACCCAGAATTTGACCGTCTTCTGCACGGCCTTCTTGCATTTGTACACAGCTCCTTGTCTGACCTCGCTCTGGTCGTACTCCCACGGACACGGGATCCTTCATCGACGATGAGGTTGTGGAATTGGTATGTGTTCCACTCGGATGGAACTGTCAGCTGGTCCACATCATCCTCGTTGTCGAATCCTTCATCTTCTGACATTGCATTGTAATATCGGGATTTCTGGTCCATCCTTTGCACTATATCTTCCAACTCCTCACCCTTGTCAGCAATCCCAATGGCCTGCCTGACTGAAGGAGCTACTTCTCCAGGGTCTTCGTTGACAGCATCAGAAACTCCGGGAGCTTCGTGCATTGTGTGCGCCACGCTGTGGTTGGAGTAACTGGCTTCTTCTTCGGCATCACCATCCCTTTGTTGTTCTGCCGTGGATGCAAGAATGGGCTTGGCATATGCCTAGGCCAGAAGGACTAAATCCCACCCTCCCTCCCTTGCAACACGTAGATATGACTGCCATGACTTTGTTCCCTTCAGCTGCACTAACTCCAAATATGTGGGATGTGTTGCTCGGAGGGCAAGGCAACTCAATCTCATATCATATGCTCAGGGGGTCCACTTGGAATGTATGAAACAACCACCGCATCACATCACCCCATGTACGCCCCTCTACTCTTGGTAAGGGCACGATCGTCGATTGAAATGACGTAGATCAATCCCCTCGGGATCCTCTAGAATAGTCCCTGGACCGTAGTAAATTTTGAAATTGGCGGCGTTCGACATAATTGACGTACTGTACCATGAAGAACATTTCCATAATTAACCACATATCTAAAACAAGACTACTCACCGAAAAGAATTATGTACTACATACTGCACTACACAACCGTACATCTAAAACTATGTAATCTATTCGGTTAAAAAAATTACCTCACAGGTGGGCAAGCGGACGGGCAGTGCCTCGCTAGTTTCTCTCCTTCCCCTTCCCTCCTTCTGTTTTTTTGAACACAAATGAATTCTGTGCCGAATTTTAGGGTTTCATTGAGCATTTATAGGGGTAGAGTCCCTGTGACAAAAGGGGGGCAGGGTACCTATCGCCAGTGTAACCGGCAACAGGAACCCATTTTTTTATTTTTTGGGTCGACTATTTATTTTTGTATTTTTTTTAAAAATATTATTTAAAAAATTCCTTTTTGCAAGCAGTGTGATCTAAAGGGTGTTTGGTTCAAGCGTACTGCTACGCTAAGCTACATATTATATGTTTGGAGCTTTGTACATTTCTCTCCACCGCTCAATCCTTATCCATCCTCTTTTTCACGTGATTCCAACTAATCGACCCAACCCTCTCGACTAGAAACAAAGCGGCTTTCCTCTCTATTGCTTGCTCCATTTTTCTCCTAACCATGTCGCCGCCACTGTTGTACCGTCGCCCGCTTGGGCAAGCTCCGTTAATCGGCTCCACCATCGATACCCCTCGAGCCTGAGTGGTTGTGCCGTGAGCCACCATTTGTAGCTGTGTTGCACACTCCTGGTACTTGTTATTTCTTCTGCGCGGTCAGTACTAGTCTAGCGAGCAACATAGCCTCCCCTTCAAAGTCGAGCTCCACCAGCGTTGTGTGTGTGTCCTTGCCATCCCACAACCTGCTGCTATTGTAGCCTCCCCTCCTGACGCCTCCATCGTCGGAGAGGATCAACAGCGTGGCCCACAATGAGGGTAGTATTGTGCGCCATCCTTGCTGCCACCGGGTGTTACCTTCACGAGTGTCGCCGTAGCCGAGCGCAGTGTCGCCATTCCCCACGTCTGCTAGCGATGAGGTGTTGGATTTGGCCAAACGTCGCCTCCTTCTTGCTTGTCTAAAGTGTTGCAACACGTAAATCGAGTTGTTGCGGCAAGTCTTTTTCATGTTGCAATATCTCTTCTAAAATATTTACTGTAGTTGTAGCAATGAGTGTTTCATTTGTTGCAACATCTTTTTTTGTTGGGTAGTTTTATTGTATTGTTGTGCAAATAATTCCTATTTGTTGTAATTTTTTATGTTGTGTGTTGTATTTGTTGCAACATTTTATTTTTTGTTGTGGTAGTTTACTTGTATTGTTGCACAAATAATTCCTATTTGTTGTAATTTTTTGGGTCGTGTTTTGTGGTTGTTGCACGTGAGCCGAGTTTCACTATTTTTTGTTGCATTAGATCAAACGGTTGAAATTGATCATTTTGAGTGAGATCTGATGGCAGCTGAAAGCGTACGATTAAAAGATACCTATCGTGGGTACTACGGGTGCTAGTCCTTCCCTTGGTTTAACGCCTCACCTTGTTATGTCTAACATTAGTTACGCCATGGTTTTTTAGGCACATATTTGGTTCCATGCTTGTGGCTTACCACATTTTGTTAGCCTCATGATCTATATGTCGTAGACTTAACTTCTTAGCAAACTTTGACAACTTATTTATTGGCCACACCTTTCGTGGCAAAACCACACAGCCAAAAGGACCTGACTTTAGTGATAATATGATATATATAAACCACGGAAGAACCGGTCTATATTTGTGTACATGACTTGTGGGGTGCTGGTAGATCGACGCGTTCACACGGGGGGACAGGATCGCGGTGGCTTAACATTCACGAGTTGATCGAGTCGATGTAGAATTTTACAAAGACGTTCATTTCATAATCTAGAACAAGCAAGCACACGTCTTCTGCACCTAAAGAAGAAATGGCCTGCCTCTGAACCCGGGTCAATCATTCAGTTTCGAGTTTTGACGCATCGGCAGCTCTTTTTTCCCTTCGGGTACAGCAGTTTCAGCACTAAACCGTTTGTTCTCGTCCTTCTGCCTAGTATATCTACGAGACTAGTCTGTTGTTCATTTGGTTAGTCCATCGCGAAAGAGCCCAAATGAAGAGGGCATATTATGGGCCGTTTTGCGAGGTTAGGTTGCCGAATCGGCCTGTACCCATCCATCTACCGGCCTGGTTCCCTGGACTTCCCGTACCCATTTACGATGACAAATCTTATTTTCCTCGCAATACTTCTATTCCCCCTGATAGATCTGGAACTTATGCATGTGATTTACTGACGCTAACACGTTCGCAGTCATAAACTTGCGTTTGCAGAGCTTAGTCCTTGGTAATAAAATCCTTCCGAGATGAAAAGACCCCAGAAAAGAAAGCATTTACGCCCTCTCTCTCTCTCTCTCTCTCTGCTGCGCATGCCTGTTGGGGTTGCTCGCTGGCTGCTGCTCTCGAGTCTGAAGCTTGAACAGGCTGCACATGGACCTGCTACATGCCTCTGAAAACCCGTGCATACGACTTTTTCAACTGGAATTGTTGACCAGTCAACCTCCCCTTGTGATACAGTCATGCATCTAATCCCCTTTTGAAGTCTGAACTGATAATGCAGCTTAAGTTTATATGCAACAGTATGACATCAGCTATCTACACAAGAAATAAATTATATTATATATAGAAAAACTATCTATAGAGATATATATAAAAAGAACTTATTGTAGGAGCTGTCTTGAGTCTTGTTTATAGACAATAGTTGTCTATAGACAATAGTTGTCTATATCATTGACATACTCTAAGATATGGAGTAGTCGTGTACGTGCTGGTACTTTCATGCTTTGTTTTTTTACAGTTGCAAAACTGCATCACTGCGGCTAATTTGGAGAATTCATGCAAGGCCGATGGTAGCAGATCAGACCAAGCACTAGTGCCACTGAGTTCCAAACTTCAAAGAGTTGAGCGGACGGTGGGAGTAGGGATGGCAATCGAACGCCGCGGGCACAACTAGTGCTCGTCTATATACATGCCCGTGACCCATATTTCCCCACGGGTATACCCGCGAAGGACGATGGGCGAAGAACCTCACCCATACCCGTTGCCTGCGGGCATGCCTGTGTACTCACGAACCTCACCAGTGCCCGTGAAGTGACTGAGATGCCCGTTGATGAGGATTAAAATCTCTATGTATTATGTTAATACATAATTAAAAGATCATATATCTTCATGGTCGTAACCCTTGTGGTCGTAATGATTCTAGAGCTTACTTATAGGTACTCTGGTCGGACGAGATCCTGTACCCGGTCTCTGACCAGATAACTGCTCGTATAAGCCTTGAATTAGTATATGGATATAACTGCAAGTATATTCTTACTGTGTGACGAATGGAACACATGTAATATTTACTCCATACCACGCGATAGTTTACGGTCCTAAGACACTGATAACAACTACCATACGGTTGAGTGTTTCACAGAGGCTAACCGACAACCAAATACTGTTTCACTAACAACAACTGTCCCTTCGACCAGACGTGTCACTTCTAACAAGCGTCTTCTCTAGGAGTAACTACCACCTCTTCATTGGTTATTTAAAGACAGAGCACGGAGGAACAAGGGTATCGGATTGAAGCATCGCAATCACCATTAGATTCGTGTTTCAACTCTGATTCAACAACATAATAAGCATTACGCTCGGTGCAATTAGGATTTGTTCATCGCCTTACCGGAGGCACCCCTTGTAAAGAATTCAGTTCATAGTAATAAAGAGCAATATCATTCTCTCCCAATAATTCTTTCCATTTTCCTCTATTTTATTTCGTAAGATCAGCGACTCGATCGTTGACACCTGTGAACTTCAAACATTAAGCACTGAGCTAAGGACGTGAAGTGACTGAGGTCCGAGGCAATGAGACATTATGCAATCAACAATTGGAGTACTACATTAAACAATTAAGCTACCAAAATGTAATGTTGACTCACCATATTCACACAGCAAGATTGAACAACAATGCATCACATTCACACAATCACACATCAACAATGTATCACACATTCAACAACTAAAATGAAAATACAAACTGATATAGTTCGGTAGTTCGCCACACATAAACAAATTAAGTTTGCAACAAGAGTAGAATATACAAAAATGGTTCAATTTCATCAGTTCAACAAATAGATGAAAAACTTGTCCAAAACCGATTTGCTAATCAGAGTCGACGATCGAGATTGAACAACAATCTTTAACCTCCTCTTCAATGTCTTCAAGGCATGTCCATAAACCCTCAAGTCCTCCTTCACTTGAAAAGTAAACATTGCATTACATCACTAGCTTCCAATCACATATAAAATTTGAAATATTTAACATCACTAGTTGCATACCTTTAAGGTCATTCCGAAGCCAGCTTTGTGAGCACATCAATGACGAGGATTGCTGACTAGTCAAATATCCGGGTATATCTTTATTTTTCTATTTGTAAGTAACACAGATCTTCTACTGGACCCAAGTTAGCATGCTGGCCCAAGAACAAACAAGAAGTTAGGAGGTGGGTCCGAGAGTCTTTCCTTGGACCACCCTCGGACCTCTTTTGAAAGACCTTTTGGACCTCCCCTGAAGGTCTCTTCTGACTGAAGGGATCGCGGCAATGCTACGATAGCACAAATAAAAAATTTATCGCGCAACCAAGTAACCACCGCTAGTAATAGATCACGAGATTACCGCTAGACGCGCCGAAATAGAGTCATCGTAGCGAGTTGATGCAGTCGTAGTCGTACTCACGACACGTCTCCTCCTTCGAGTGGTTGTACTCGTCGCGCATCTGCTCTTCCGACTCCGGTGATCGTCACGAGTTGCGGATCGTCTTAGTGTTGATGCTTCGCAACAACACCTCCGAGGTATGCACACGTATGGGGCACGATCACCACGCGCTGGAGTGCTAGCACCGGTAGCGTGGTTGAGAAGGCGTGGCTATTAGGGTTTCGTCCAAAGATCATCCTCTCTCACACCCCATGCCACCGCCCCTCTTTATATATGCATCCATGATGGGTCTCGACCTTGAGGCTCATTAGGAACTCGTGGCCTATATGAATTCGGATCAACATCCAAAGCAGATCCTACCCCTTTAAGTGTGCGACCCAACAGGTTCATGTGTAATCAGTTATGATTCGAAAACTTTTTTTCGACCACCAGTCGTTAGTGGTACCTAGCAGCACATAACGATTCCCGAACACACATAGAATAAATCGGACGAACCTTGATGTAATATGATATATGATCAGGTCCTCTTCACTTACGACCAGTTCGTATCTCTATACAACCAGGTTGTAATTGGTCACGACCGATTCGTAACTCCCACGACCGTGTTCTTACCATTCTCGTGATTACGTTTGACCGCCTACGACCAAAGATGTATCTCCATACGGTGGTCCAGAATCGATCGTACTAAGCGACCTACTCATGCATTCTCCCTTTGCCTCACGATGTCTGGTTGAACTCCAGGTGAGATGTTGTGTCATCCATGGACTGTTCAATACTTTCTCGATCGAGTGTCGGATAACTTCATGTGGTCGATACTTCGACCACTAATGGCATGACCATGCACTTTCTTTATCCAATCACCACGAGGGCCCAGAGACATCTCTCCTGTTATGTTAGGAGGGGCAAATCCCATCTCGACCAGTCACATTCCTCCGCATGTTTCATAGCATACCCGAAAGCTACCTTTATAACTACCCGATTTTGAGTAGCGTTTGCAACCCCTAAGAGTGCTATTACACATGTAGGAAACCATGCTGATATCAGGTCTAAGGATTATACATCATCATTACTTGAGACCAACTAATGACACATAGATTCATAACAATCTCAATAGTGTCTCTATGATGGGTCTATCCAACCCCATATTCTCTAATACGTGCTCATATTATTGATTCGATATCCCCATATCCATGACTGGTGAAACATGGTTATCAATCAATATATGTGCTGATCGTAGAGTCACTGGTGTTCCGACCAGTGACATACGACCAGGGATATATTTAGAATGGCATCATATAAGTTAAAGAGTTCCACCAACAAGTCACATACTTATTGATCTATAACTGATGATTCATTCAAGGAATACGATAACATATTATCAAAATTATGAACATAACGAAATATCATCATCTTTATGATTGCCTCTATGGCATATTTCCAGCACAGACCACTCTAGAATCTCTCCCCTGTAGAAGAGGTCCTCAAAGGTAGTTGCCCACGTATGGCTAACGACAACCCACGTGGAGAGAGGGCATTGGCTGTTTTATACGGAGACACAACAGTTGGCATGAAGGGGCATGACTATTGGAGCGAAGAGGCACCACTGCAACAAACTGTCAATGCTTGTAGACTACAAAAGACCCGGCTTGTGCTCCTTTGTAACGATCCCGATACACATTCATGCTGTAAGATCGAGGAGGCCGACTAGAGGGGGGGTGAATAGGCGGTTTTAAAAATCACTTGGCTAAAACCACTTTCTAATGCGGAAGCTAATAACAATTTGGTTTTGCACAATTAAAACCTAAATCAACTAGGCTTGACTAAGTGCACCAACAATATAAGACAATAGAAAGCTAGCAATCATGCAAAGATATATGAGCAATTTAATACAAGGAATGTAAATTGCACAAAGTAAACCAAACCACAATAGACACAATGATGTTTTACCGTGGTGTTCGGAGACTTGCCGGTCTCCCCTAGTCCACGTTGAGGTAAGCCAAAATGAATTGGACCGGCTCCACGAATTAAACCAAACACCTCAATTCCACTAATGGTAGCTTTTTCCCGCTCCGGGTAGGTGAGCTCCAACCTTCACAACACGTCGGGTCTTATCACAAGCTTCTTGAGAAGATCACCGGTCCACAACGCCTCTACGCCGTCTAGGTGTCGGCAAACACCAAGAGTAATAAGCCAAGCCCCTTGCTTGACTCTCATCACGTGCAACGAATGCACAAGCTCAAGTGGATACAAAATCCACCTCTAGATGCAACACATGCAACTAGAGAACTATCTCCTTGCTCACAAGGTGAAACACATGCGCAATTGAGTGGAGAAGCTCACACTAGCTCAAGTGAGTAAAATGGGATGCCAAAGATTATCTCTCAACCGGCCAAGGTGGGTATTTATAGCACACACATAAAAACTAGCCATTGGGAGCAGAAATCCCCAAAAATCAGGATTTGCGGTAGTTCCGCCGTACAAACTCCGGGACTACCGTTTTCTACTGTTCATGGGCCGTACGGGTGCATAACGACTCAAAAACTAGCTGTTAAAATTTTTGGTGCGATAGTTCTGCGGTAGTTCCTCTGTTCTCGGGCGGAAGTTCCGCAGCCCAATTTCAGCACAGATGACACTCGGTAAAAAGGTCATAACTTTTGACTCCGGTGTCGGAATTGAATGATCTTGGACATTAGGAAAGCTTATTCAAAGGGCTACACAACCCACCTATTTGATTGATCTCAAACATATTTGATCAAATCAAAAAGCACAACTCCAAAGAGCCACTACCATGGTCTAAATACAAAGAAATAACAATAAGCAATCTTAGACCATACCAAAGGAAAATGCATGAATCCCAACAATTTGCAAAACACATTTACAAACTTAGATCATGCCACAAGGTGTAGTAGGTACATGGACTTCAACTATTTGCAAAACACATTCGCAAAACTATAGTCATATGCTCAAGGATTAAATGCATAAGCATCAACTATTTGCAAAACACATTCGTAAATAATAGCATCATGCCTTGTAGAGCTAGAGCAAGCAAGATTGAGCTATCAACACATGATGAGACTCAAGCTACTAGACAAGACTCCTCTTAATAGTACGTCAACCTATACTAGCGATCCGGTCTTCCAACCAAACACCAAGACCGGTAAAAGGCTAAGAACACATCCTTAGCCCTAGCTAGTCATACCTTTGCCATGAGCATCTTCTTGAAGCTTGATGACGCACATCTTCACTTCAAGTCCGGTTCATCGTCTTGACATGCATAAACCCATGATGCATCCTTTACTTGACCTCCATCAACACATGATGGGTCTTCTCTTGACTTGACAATCAACTCATGATCATCTCCTTATTCGAGATCTTGTTATGCATCAACACATGATACATTCTCTTCTTGAATCTTGACTTGATGACGATCAACTCATGATGTCATCCAAAGTCTTCATTACCCTGGAACATAACCTATTCATCCAACTCATGGAAAATATTAGTCCCACAATGATTAACAATAATTATCAAGATATACATGCAACAAATGCTTCTAAACAAGCTATTGTAGAAAGGTGCGGTACTACCGCCAGCTATCATGTGGTAGTTCCGATGATCGGTAGTTCCGCACACTACTTGCGGTACTACCGCTCTTCGATGAAGCCCGAAAGGCACCTCTCTGGAAAAAATGTTCCGCGAATTTTTTGAAAGTTCCTCCCAGCGGTAGTTTCGCAGTTATAACGCCGGAACTACCGATTGTGCACTGAAAATTTGATTTGACTTTAATACCAGAATGTAACACAATCATGAGTATATATGAACTACACAAGTTTTATATACTCAAATAATTTGTTTCAAAGTAAAGATCCTCAGTATACGTGGAGAATGTAATATGGATCAATACTTATGAAACCACAAAATATGGAGTGAACTCCCCCTAAATGGGTGCATATACAAATGTGTAATAAGAATCATATGCACATATTCAAGTTAAACTTATGGTTGAGTTCAACCTATATTTTGGATCCGAGGAATGCAACAATACATAAGATTAAGATGTTGATTGCATACCTCGTTGAATTTTACCTTTATATCCAAATGAGACTGCACAAAATAATACTAAACAAGAGAGTTAATCTCATATTTAAATTTGTCATTAATCACCAAAACATTCCATTAACTCATAATGGCGGGTCTAGATCCTTCATATGCACAATCACTTTCCCTGTAATCAGAGCATACCCTTGGCAATATACATCACCATTTGAGTCCTTAGGCAAATAAACAACAATCTCCATTTTTTTTCTTTATACTTTTGTTTGTCCGTTCTGTGACGAGAGTCCCAGACGCCGACAATCAATGCCTCCAATATAGTTGGAGTGAGACGACTGCGATGTTCACTTAGTACTCTACCACTAGTGCTAAAAGCTGATTCAAAAGCTACTGTTGTTATTGGAATAGTTAATATATCACGGGCAATCATCCGCAATGTAGAATAACATATCTCAACCACCTTCCACCAGCCCGGTATATCAAATTCCTCATATGGGAAGGAATAGTTTCTTCTTCTAAATAGCGATCGAGCTCATTTTTGGACTTTACTACACCAGTACTTTTCTTACTAGCAGATAGTGTTTTAAATATTGAAATCGCCTCATTAGCACCAATTGCAGCACAAGTACTAGATGATGCTAGCCATACCCTCTTCTTCACTATGCACTTGGTACTTATTCATCAACTCACACATCAATTATAACTCTTTGTAACCTTCTTTTCAGAATTATCTTCACCAAAGAGGGTAATATAGAATGCATGTAACATTGTCATTTTTCCATATGAATAAAAAATAATAGCAATAGCCATCAAACCATGAATATCAGACCAATACTTGTCAAACTTTTATTATCATCTCAACAAACATAGCCTCAATTATTGGATCTCCACATCCTAGCCATTTATTCAAATGCATTTTGACCCCACATATCTTTGGGAAGAAGATGTTAGCTGTTACGTATTTAATTCCAGAAAATATTTTAGTGAGTTCATAGAGGCTTAATTTTTCACAAATAGTTGAGGTAAAATTACAATCAGCAGCAGTAGGTGCACAATTAAACTGCATATCAAGCTGTTTCAACCTTTCAAAGACTTTGTTATAGGGAATAGCAGTACTAAGCATAACATAGGTTGAATTCCATCTAGTTTTGCAATCAAGATCAATCTTTTTAGTTATTCCAACCTTAACTGACCGAGTTGCTTTCATAAATTTTTTGTACCTCTTTGGTGTAGCTGTCCAATATGAGACACTGTCACAAACTCTCTTGATGCCATAATCCATGACACTCAAGCTATCTTTCACAATTAAATTAAAAATATGTGTACAACAATGCATATGTAGCATCTGTCCACCCAATAAAAGAATAGATGGACCAACCTTTGTCTCTATTGCTTCAACCAATTTATCATTTGTTGAGTCGTTGTCCAAAGTCAAAGTAGATAGCTTGCAATCAAGATTCCAATTCCGCAGGCTTTTATATAGCGCTTCACAAATAACCTCCAATGTATGTGAGCATGGCACATATATAGACCTACATGGTTCAGCATAGCAAGAAGATTAGTGTTTCAGCATAGCAAGAAGATTAATAGTATTTTAGCATAGCAATCACCACAAAATGCAGTTTCTAAGCTTCCAAAAGTTATAAAAAAATGTCTTGTCACTACCATGTAGCCTCTCTTTTAATTATCAGCTGCCCAAAAATCAGTTGTAACTGTAACGAGATAACTACTTTTATCCAAGTAACTGAGAGCTCTCTTTCTCTCTAAATCATAATGATCCAAGATATCCTTTCTAATAGTATTTCGAGTGACCATTTTAAATAAAGGTTGCAGTGAACTAACAAATTTATGAAAACCATGGTGATCAACAATGGACAGTGGGTACTCATAGAGAATAATCATAGAATAGAGAACTTTGCTAGCAACTTCTTGATCAAAGACATAGTTCTCTACAATTACTTGCCCATGTTCAGAAGATCCATACCTCAAACTGGTTTGTACCTTCCCTTGCCTCTTTCAATAGATGCAAACCTTCAGATGTTTATACAGATGTTTAGTACCATTTTTCGTTTCTACCGAAAGGTACTTACTGCACCAAATGCACTTTGCCTTCCAAGCACCCTTGACTTTCAGTCTTGTAAATTCGTTCCAAACGGGTAAAGTGACTTTCCTCTTTATGTCATGAGAGTCTTCCTCTTCTGCTTCTGCATATTTGGTATGTTGTTCTTCAACTTGAGGTTTGACTCAGATCCTATTTGCTGATCACGGAGCATTGAGCCTTGAGAAGATTACCCATATTGGCTACTACTTCCCGGAGTCGCCATCTGAGAGTTGAACACAAATATAAGTTGACAAAATCACAAATACGAGAATTGAACACAAATTAAAAGTAATAGTATTTGAGTGGTCAGCCATCCTAAATATGGTTGAACTTTCTTGGTGAACTTTAAGCCATCCTAAATATGGCAACTATGACTATGAAGAAAGCACTACATGTTAACATACAAGAACCAATATGTCCAGATATCAAACATTACACAATACTTGTACAACTTGCTGTAAGCCTATAAGATGCTACTTTAGAAACGTCACCCAACTCATGGATTTATCATTGCCCTTGTTAAGTATAATAATAGATATTAGGATATACAAATATAAATCCTAACACCTCTTATTATACTAAATGGTATTAAGAACATAGCACCAAACCCCAATATCCTAATAAAGCATATAAAAATATGTAAACACAACACATATACATGTACATACACCATAATCATGACAGTGATACACAAAACACTGATGAAATTTGGTTGTACTTCAGTTTGTTAGAAGTGAAATTTGCACCGTGCACTTCATTCCAAACAACACTTAATACAGGCTAAACCGAATGTTTTTGAGATTTCGGGTCGGTGAGTTTCTACCCACCCTAACAGCATGCATTCAGTAACTCATGATGGCATCAAAAACATTTCAGTGGCACTAAATAAACCATGTACTAGATCCTGCATACAAAATGGCAAAAATAGACACGAGCACCTACCTACCAGGATGCGCAAGAACTGCAGCACTATCAAGTAAAAACCACGAAGCTATGCACATGTCCACCTGGTTCAGTAGAACCTTGATACAGTAGAGAAGGATGGCTCCCAGGGGGTAGGCGCCAGGGAGGTGTTGAGGAGGAGGCGACCGGGCTTGAGGAGGAGGCGGCTGAGCTTTGAGGTCAGCCACGAGGAGAGGAGGATATGGATGGAGCGGAGGAGGAGGCGGCGCAGGGGGAGGAGCGCGTCGGCACGCCGGTCGGGAGGAGGGCGTCTGAGGCACCGGTGGGAGGAGGAATGGAGGATGATGCAAATCTGGATTTTGGGGCTTCGACGCTTTGTGTTGGTGAGTGGCGGCTGGGAAATGGGAATCGTGAGTCACGACTCGGGGAGAGTGACCGTGACTGTGAGTTTGCGACTCTGTGAGAGTGAGCAAAGACTAACCCTACTAGGGTTTTAGTGGTCCCATCTGTTAGTGCATGTCGCGGGTAAACGAGCGAGACAGGTACAGCTGGAGCTCATCCATGTCTGTGCTCGTTTACCCGACGGACAGAGAGTTTTCTCCATTTTCATACCTACGAGCAAAGAAAATAATCCATATCCAACTCGATTAACCTATTTACCTGCGGTCATTGAGCACTATTGTCATCCCTAGTGGGAGTGGCTAGGTAAAAAACCAAAAAAAAGAAAAGTTTCTAACAATGCTGGTTGTTTCAGTTTTAACCAGATTCAGTAAGGTCTAGCAAAAGCACTACAGACAACCAAAACCAGCCGTGCCTCGATCGACGGGGGACGCGCAGTTCGTCGCCGGCCGTACGCCTCGCCGTCCGGCATTCTGTCCGACCTCCCTTGGATCCACAGTCATCCACTGTGCCGTCGGTGCATCGCACACGCGCAGAGAAGGCTCCCTGTTCGAGGGAACAGAGACGAGACATCGACAGAGAGAGGGCCCAGTAATAATACGCGACGAGTTGATGGCCCGACGCAGATCGGCGTACTTGCTCTCGGCTCCTGTTGATTGACCATCTGACCTGGTGATCCCTCTCGTGCCTGGTCTCATTTGCGTCACCTGCCGTGTCGGTTGCCTCGCTGCTTACTGCTGCTGCTACTACATACTGCGAGAGCTACAGCCATGTGGTTCTGGGGTTCTGCCTAGCTCAGTTTCAGTCGGGACGGCGCTGTCAGACCGTCGGTTGATCCATCGCTGATTAGTAGTTTTAAGGTTTGTTTCGATGAGCTCTCTGCTATTATGCTATGCTAGTGCTAATACCAGCAATGATGTGTAGACGTACGCTAACGCTTGGTCTCACTGCATCTGCATGGCTCACGAGGACTAACACCTCCGTTAGTAGCGACAAATGAAGTTGGTGGCTGGCCGTCCGCGTCATCAACCAGTGCACAAGCACAAAATGACAAACCAGTGCACGAGGTGACATCACGCACCATCAAACTTTCTTTTAAGCAGCTAGTGAGCAACCAAATTAAGCTCCAAGCTTAGCTTCACTCGAGTATGAAATGATAAAACAAACACCTTAGCTTCACTCGAGTACGAAATGAAACCTATGGTCTCATGTGTTCATACGCCTTAATCAGCTTACTTAACTGAGCCCTTTCAGTATTCAACTATTCACACGCCTGGCTCGATAGTCGACATGTACTCGCCGTCTGATGTAGCGTTCAACTGTTAAGAACTCGAAGCCGTTGATCGCGCCATCGACAGAGGAGCAGGGAAAGAGGTCGTATACAAGCTAAATCTCATAACAGAGCACTTCCCCAACACGATGTGGAACTGTTTATGTTCTTGATTCCATCTATGACAGCAGGATTGCAGTGTCACAACAGTCCAGATTCTTTTGCCATGGTTTACACGTACACCTCTGCACATAATTCAGCCTAACAGATGTCGTAGTAGAATTTGGCTGTAGCTCCACGGTGCTTAAGCTAAGTTTGCGCCAAGAAGCTGAGCCCTCTCCATCTCCATCCGCTGGGAGGGTTTGGGATCCTCAGTTTTGAAGGGCTCACGCATGGGTATTGGAAGTGATCTATCTGCACTGTTTAATTAAAAATCAAAGTATTTACTACTGTTGCTACGGTACATGCCAGAGCACTGTTCATAGTCTCACGGAACACAAAGTTCCTATTCGTATATTATTCAGGTTTGTGTAAAAAATATGGATAAGAATATGATACGAACTTTTGTCATCTAAAATATAATTTTATCCGCATTATTCGTATTTGTATTCGAATATGATAAAACAATATACATATTTTATTGCAATATGGTTAACTAGTTGGATGGGTATTTTTAGTTTAATGTGAATTCATGTTTTTAGGCGAAATAGACAAACTAAAATGATTAAGCGTGCTACGTTCGAGGATAAAGTATCTAAATATCTTGCCATTATTTAACTTACGATGATATCCGAATCTGACCAAATTAAGTAAATATTTAATTCGTATTTGTATTCAATAATATTCGAATTTATATTCATCTAGAAAATACAAATACGAATACAAAAGGAACTACAATAAGTTGACACCTCATTTCAGCACGGCCTACTCTCTCAACCCTTTAAATTGTGTCTCTACTCAACAAGGCCGCCGCACCTACCACCGGCGCGTATCCAGGTATCAGCACCAATCCAAGAAAGCTTTCCTTCCTCGAGAGCCCACATTACGATCAACATGCCTTGACATGTCACTGGTGAGCCGGTAGCAAGCACCACGCAGCAGCAAATGAACAGGCGAGCCGCCTTTGCCGATCACATTTCGGGATTAGCTTTCTCCTCTCGCGGAGGCGGTCGGGATCGGCGACGCGGACGTCCTATCCGACGGTAGACCAATGCGTGATCCGCTCACCAGAAGGCCCGCACATCCCATGAGCTGAGATCAGCGAGGGACACCACAGCTCGTTCTCAGAGGCTCGCCCTATGTCCATCAAGGCTCTACTAATAGAGTATTGCGATGCGGCGCTCCAAAGGCAGTGTATATATTTAGGGTTCCAGAAAGGCCATAACATTTTGCCTTTCTACCGAGAGAAGAAGAAACAAAGTTTTGCCGGAGCTACAACATAATAAAGGGTGTGGCTTTTGGTGATGAAATACGATATTTGGCACTACTGACCTGATACGCAGAAAAGCCAAACACCAGGCATGATTACCAAACAATACTCAAATTGACGACTACTGATTAAGCAACTAAAGAAAACCAACATTGTCTACAGCTCAGAACGAAACTTATCAAGAGCATCTCTAATAAAGAAAATCGATGATAAGGACATTAGGTGCACAAGAACTCTTAACACAGGAAAATGCAATCAGATGATTCAGCTTTAGCTTTAGCTTTGGCTTTACGATTTACGAATGAAATCAACAGCATGTACCTTTCGGAAATGGAAATCGGAAAAGATTTATACCGCGGAATATTTCGATCTCAAGGCACGCAGATTTCCGAATTCTAACACAGCAAGAATCCAACATGTAAGCATGCGATTAGCTGCTGGTAAAGGCAAAGGCCCCGTCAGTTTGACCATCCGTTGTCACGCAAATCAACCAAGCCTGGCTGAGTTGCGCCTGGCAAGGGCAGAAACCGACGCGTGTGGCTGGCGCCGAGCGGGACCCGGCGCCCTTCACCACTTCACCGAGGGGCTGGCTCGCGCGCTAGGGGCCTCCTGCCAGTGAGAGGCAGGCATGCTGGAGTGATTCCAAGGGACCAAATGACACGAAAATTTTCTTCTACGTTCTTCACAAAAAATATTTTGTTGGACGCATTTAGCAGAGAGCGACAAGTAGATGCTAAGTGGGAGCTGGCAAGGAAAGTGAGGCTAGATGAAGGGCTTGGACAAAAGCAAAAGCAAAAGCAAAAGAAAAGAAAAGAAAAGAAGCCTTCGATGGGTATGGTATGGCATTGGCAATGAGAGGAGGAGCACAATAATGATTTGCAAAAGAATAAAGCGGTGACGATGTGAGGCGAAGTGGTGAGGCCCCACCGGAAAGGACCCCAGAAAAAGAGACCGTCTTGGGCGGTAGCTCACAAGTCCCGTGTTGCTTGCTGCCACCGAGGGCCTCCACACTGGCCATTTCCCCCTCCTTTAATCCTCGCGAGCTTAACAGCAACCCGACCCCTCCTCCGATTATCTGCCGCAAGTGCTAAACTCGGAATGGTTGTTAGCGTCAGATAGCGCACGGCCACAAAGATGAGGATTCCAAGTTACTCATGTTTGTTGTGGTGAGTGACTTTGTCATGGTCCAAGAAACCGGTCGATGCCTCAATAATGGTGGTGTATTCTGCGAGCGGCATTAAGAGAGTTGTGCAGGTGCTGCATTCGACTGACTTACTCTTCATGGAGATGGATGGGCGGGTTGATTGCCATTTGCCAGACTAAAGGGGAAGCCACCAAACAGCAAAGCAGAAAGATAGGGGGGAAGAACAGATGCTGCAAAGTCCAATTTCCCTGTGCTTTTTATTTATGCTGATATGATGAGGCTGCAAGCCTGTAACTCCGAAGAGTAGGATACAAATGACCTCTCTTTTTTTTGGTAACAACGCGATCAAAGAAAGTGGAAGAAGAGATCACTAAGTACCAACATGAACGATCTAACACAAAACAACATTTAATCGAACATAACCAAAAAAAAAACATATAGGTTTGAACAGGTAATGGTGACCAAGAATCAGAGCTCAGAATTTATACGGGGTCGGCGAAAGAAGGAAAAAAGAATCTTTTTAGTGTTGCCGTTACCGGGACTCCTCCGCCGCGGCGGCCGGGCCGTACAGGTCGAAGGGCGCCCAGAGCGCGTCGAGCGGGCACGGCCGCCCAGCGCCGAACCGCGCCCACGGCTTGCCGGAGCCGGACCAATGCAGCAGGCTCACCGGCCCCGGGTGGAGGTCGCGGCAGCTGCCCAGGACATTGTCGCCGCCAAGGCCGTGCTGGTTCCACCGGTGCTCGATCGGCGCCACGTGCCCCGCGAACACCAGCAGGAAGGGCGGCAGGGACCCCAGCTCGTAGATGCGCCCCGCCGGCGACTTCTGTATCTCCATCCACCGCTCGATGCGCCGCGTGTAGCCCTCGCGCCGCCACCGCGCGAGGTCGAGCACTATGACCCCCGTGTTGAAGTAGCACGGCCGCCGCCCCGCGAACGTCCCGGCGAACCGCTGGTCCGACCAGAACCGGTCGGTGAAGTACTTGGTGAAGTTCGCGTGGCAGTACTCCGGCGCGCCGACGGTGCGGCCGCCGAGGTCAGTGCGCCAGAGCTTGGCGATGTCGTCGACGAGGACAAGGTCCGAGTCGAGGTAGATGACGCGGCGCACGCAGGGCTCGAGGAGGTCGGCGAGGTAGTTGCGGGCGTAGTTGAGCGGCTGCTCCAGCGCCTGCCGCACCGACGTCGAGATGAGCCCCCGGACGCGGTCAGGATCGAAGTAGTAGACCTTGAACCGGACCTGGGGGAACACGGCGCGGACGAGGTCGCCCAGGCCCGGGTCGGAGACGAGGAAGTGGAAGAAGACGCTCTCCGGGCACATGGCGTGCTGCACCACGGAGTGGACCGCGGCGACGGAGCCCCTAAGGTACTCCTCATCCAGCGTAATCGCGACGTGGACGAGCGAGGGGTCGCAGACATTGCCAGTGCCGGTGCCGCAGCCAGCGGCATTTCGGAAGGAGGGCGCGCGGCGGAAGGCGAGGCCCCTGGCGCCCCCCGCGATCTGGCCAGGGATGCGAACGTGGCTGTCGAACTGCGAGGACCGGATGGCCTCGGCGGGCGGGAAGGATTGCAGGGACGGCGACAGAACCACCATCAGCATGACCGCGGAGAAGAAGCCGGACACGCGCGCCACCCACAGCATCGCGCTCCCCCGGTCGCGCGGCCACCGCTTCCTGGCGCCGGGTCGCCCGCGGCTGGGCCTCGACCACCCCAAGACGCCGTGCAGGCGGGCGATGGCGTCGTCCAGCGGCAGCGTGGCCAGGGTGGTGGCTAGGATCAAGAAATGGGGCAGCGGCAGAGTCACCACAGATACCTCGCCTCCTCCTCGTCAATTGGATCGCCGTGTGCTTCCCTGGCCGGCAGATTGGCGCGTGGAGTGGGGGAGAGGCGAGAGGGAATCCATGCGAGGGGAGGTGAGGTACGGGGGTGTGGCGGAAAATAGGAGGCGGCAGCCACCAACCCACCAAGGCGGCAGGCGATTTCCCCCGTGTCTGTTCGGCTTTTTTCTGCAGCGCGGTGGCGTGGTGCCGCGGTGGTGGGCTTATTGTATCCGCCGCTTCGGTTTTGTTTATTTTTGCGCTGCGATTTTGGGGATTCGGGGGTTTATCTCTCGCCCTGCCTTCTGTCTCCCGGCTTTGAGATGGGAGCGGAGTGGGAGAGGAGAGGGGAGGAGGCAGCTGGGCTGGCTGGGCAGCTGCGGCCGAAGTCACTGATCACCTTTTTTTTAAGTTTTTACTGTTGCTCCCTTCCGTTTCGTGCTTATTGTTGTTTTCATGAATACCGGTAACAAAATTTCGATTTTGCGCGACATTTCAGTCCAGCTTTTGATATTTTTTTGTTTGCTCTCGTTTAAGACGTTTTTGTCGAGATATATATTGATTGAATAAATAAGGAAAATAGGGAAGTATATTGTAACACCCCCAAAATCCAAAGCCGTTAAAACTCTTCACAACCGATCAGGATGTGCAGTTGCAAAGTAAGGCTGCTTTGCACAATTGTGGCCGTCGGGATCGGCTTTTTTAGGTACAGTGCAACTTCAAGATATGAAATGTCAAATGCCCATGAGGATGAGAATAACTTATTTGATGTCGTCATGCTACTAAAGCCATTGCAATAGCGTCACGGAGGCGTTCATATCAACATCATCCATAATAATTTGTATCATCATGCGCGCGAGGTTAGTGGACATGTCCCCGTCTACATAATCATCATCATTCGTCGCACGAGCGCAGAACCGGAGGAGTGCCGCACGGGGGAGCGAAGAGTCGGGAGGAGGAGGTGGGAAGGCGAACATGCAAGATTGCTTTAAATACTAGGTATGATGTGTGTAATTTCTGCGAAGTCTAGGGGTATTCTCGGTGAAAGCACCTCAAACTTTCGATTACAATGTCTCAAGCAAGCTTTCGATTACAACAAAATTAAGCTTTTGTTACATAAGATTAATGTTTAACAACCAACTTTGGCGCAGACACGAGCTTCTAAGCCCAAAGATAATATAATATAAGACAAAAGAAAAATACACCACAGGCACGCTTGAGCACGATCGAGATCTAAAAACAGTAGTCACTGCCTTCTGGGGGTCATCAAAATCCTGCTCATTGGGGTTCTTAGCACTTTCCCAATTTTCTTCTGTGAAGGGGTTGCAATTTTTACAAGAATGAGTATTACTACCGTACTCAACAAGCCACATGGAAAAACTAAATAATTACATGCAAAAAGTTCAATGGATGGTTATGGTTTACCTTAACAGACATCTGTGGATGCATTTTGCAGTTTAAAGCAGTTTAACTTTAAAATAGTAAAATAATAATAAATAATAACAACAAGGGTTTTTCAACAAACGCACAAACTAGATTCACATCTCAAAAACTATACTTATACCTCATGTATTGGAATCACCCAAGAACACAGCTTCATTAACCGGAAGCACGACGTATCCGAATACCATTTGATACACTCTGCAGAGTTGCCCAGCTTTACCCACAAGATATCTCATGCTCGTACTGTTAGATCATAGACACGCAACAAGTTAGCGTGCGACTGAGCTGAGATAACAAAGCTTTTTCACTGCTCAACCTTTCTAGTCTCTACCCGGTAGGTCCTTACTTCATACAGCCCTCGGGAGACTCCACAGGCCACTGCTATGGATCTTTTACCCCGATGCTGATGAAACCATACAGTTGTGAAGACCAGCGAGTGTCCCTACAGGCCCACTCCTGTCCCACTCTAGATGCTGTAGATATTCAATTGGAAGAGCAGTGTACTAGGCTAGGGAGTAATGACCACACCTGTGGTTGAGCGGTTTTCTGTGTCTATTACTTTGGCACAAGGTTCTTGTCCTTACTAGTCTCACAGTGAAGCGATAGACCAACACCAGCACGTGGCTGTCTATCCTCCGAGCCTTACTTGCAACTCACTTTTTTCAACACAAGTCTATTGGGATGCCCAACTTCCTGGACACAACCCTCAACTTCAAACCAAAACCATTGGCGAGCCGCCAACACTCTCTTTTGATTGATAACCATAATTTGGTGACAAATCTATTAGCATAGATAATATTTTATGTGGATTTGTCAAGGTGAATACGGTTTACAAGAAATCTTAACCTTGTCAAGGTGAATATGGCCTACAAGTGTTGGGTGGGTTTGTATGTGGGGCAATAGGAATTATCTAAACATCATGGCATTCCAAAGTATTATTTCAATATTTGAAGTAATTGGCACAAATAATAATGAAAGTAATATTAAATATAAGAACTGTGGGTTCAAAATGATCAAAGAATGTGGCTTGCCTTCGTGCACAAAATCCTGTAGATCTTGGTCTTGCCTGATGTCTTTTGTAGCTTGATCTTCAATATCGTGACCTAACGAAAAGCAAAACAATAAAACAAACCAAGTAAAATTTGGCTCGACAAGGAATGAGCTGGGAACAACAAGCAAGTAAAAACAAATGGAAAAGAAACATAAAGAAGGTGGTGCGGGAGAGTGAGAATTTATCTGGTGTTTAATTGGACTGAATGGAATGGAGAAATGGATTTTTGGGCTCAAAACGGACAAAATGGATATAATATGCAGAATTAGGGTTTTGTTGATGAATAGTATAGATGATGAATAGTAATATTTTACTATTCATGAATAAAAAAGTGCTGGTGAACAGTACTGTTATTATTGTTCATGATAATGAACAGTACAAACCATATTTTTTTATGAATGAATAGTGATTTTCAGATAATGAACAGTAAATAAAATTACTATGCAGTGAACCATGAAAGTACGGCCCGGCTCATCAGAGCGGCCCAAGGCACAGTTCGGCCGGGCGAACCAAACCCATTTGGCGAGCCAACGGCCAAAGATAAGCGGAAATTGGGCTGTCTTGGCCGTTTGGCCGCGCTTCGCTGAGCCAAGAAGGAGACAGCGGCGATTGCGGCGGTGGCGGTGGGCGGCGACGGCGGTGACCGGCACAGGGAGCACCACCGAAGCGAGCTGAACCCATTTTGGGGTTTTGCGGGGGTGGAGGGGGTGCGAGAATGGGTGGCGACGGCGACCGAGAGGTGGCGGCGGAGGAGCTCGATGCCGGCGAGCTCCGGCGAGGGAGAAGGTGGGCCGAGGTGGGGGAAAGGTTGGCGACGGTGTGGGGTGCTACCGCCGGAGGTGGGAGGGAAGGGGAGGAAGGAGGGCGGTGGATTTTGCCGAAGCTTGCTTTGAGCGGAGAAGAGAGGCGGCGGCGATTTCTTCGATTGCGCTGGGGGAAGGAAGGGGCCGGGGAAGAAGCTGGAGGTAGAGGTGAGGAGTTAAGCGAGCTGGGGTGCAGCTTTTATAGGTTGGGAGGCGGTGGGAGCAGTAGGGCGGCGGGAGCAGTCGCGACGAGGGATTTCTTCGAGCGACACCGAGAGGGAGAGGTGGCGGTCGGGGCGGGGCCAGGTGGAGGCGGCGAAGGCGGGGGAAGGTTCGGGCGAGGCGAGGTGGCGCGGGAGGTGGCGGTTGACGGCAGCGGCGGGGTGGTGATGACGAACAATCGTTAGGCAATATCATTTGTTTTGTAGTTAAATAATTAATTTGTCCAAGAAACGAATTCACTTGTTGCCCAAGGTGACGTGAATGGGTGTGTGTCATTGGACTGTGTATATTAGTTGAATCTTGCATATGTGAACTCTTGACGTCCTCATCAACGGCGCCTCGTGACTTGGAGTAATCCCCTCCAGGAAGAGGCATTCGGGTTATAACTATTTCCAGTTGAAGGTGAACCCTATGGGAGTACGATCGAATCCATAGGTAAAGTAGGTTCGACCGCACACCTCGTGGGGCTAACCGAAGGGTGACGCTTATCAGGTGTTGATTGAGTCCCGGAATCATGGATTCTAGGACTTGTTGTGTTAGGTCGGACGACCTCACATGGGCTTGAGCATTTGGAGGACGAACACTCGCTGTGTTCAGCACTTGTCGTGGGGCGATCCTAATCGTGGTAGGCAGGACCCTTGCCCTTTGAGGATTTTGGTTCCTCATCTGGGCATAATGTTGTGGGGGGAGCTCCCTCATCAACCTTGTTCGTGGCATGGTTCCTTGGGGCTGATGAAAAATTCCTGGAACCGGCATTGCCATCGGACGAAATGATGCGCTACACGTACTAGTAGCAGGCATCCACGTCAAGTCCTGCGTACTCTGCGAAATCGAACCAATTGTCATCATTCCACTCTCCTGCCATATAAGCATCAGAGTAAAAAAAATAAAGACAATTTGTCAAGAAAGAAATGAGATCTATCCCCACAAACGGCGTTAACCATCGATGGTTTAGTATCGATCTTACGAATGAATACTGGTACTCTCCTAGAACGAAACCACACAGAAAATGACACTACTCCTATGTTGTTGTATTGAGTGTGTTTACAACAAGTATGAAGTCACTAAAACTAGGGTTTGATGACTTCTGTCTTTTGTTGTCTTTCTTGAATATGATGAGATCCTCTTCTCTGTCCACCAGCACTACTACTTATATAGTGTCTGACGGGGTGGCAGTTGTCTATGTTAAGAGGCACCCCAACGGCTGATGAAATACGCACAATGATAGCAGTTATTATCAGAGAGATAACACCCCACGTTCGCCTTGTGGTTATGCCAGAGATAAAGATTAATCTGTGCAGTTATATTAGAGAACAATGTGTAATTAGACACAGTGTATAGGGTCCCTAGTCGATTGGGTCCACATGTTAGTGGTTCTTATCGACTATATGGTGGTTGTAAATGACCTGATCGTAGTAAAACTCACGAACATGATGTGATCGTAGTATGACTTACAATCAATAGGTGGTCGTAGAAGAACTTACAACCATAAAGCGGTAGCAGGACGACTTACGACCATATAGGGTGGTCATAGAATAGCTTACGACCACTAGGTGTTTATAATCTCCCTCGCTATTAATACTGGAGGGTACCCTTGAAGGTTGTATAAAAGATATTATCATCTATAATGAACAATATAGATAAATAATTTAATTAATTAGGGATTATTAGATCCTCGCCAAACATGATCCCCAACAACTGGTGGTGATCCAAATGTGTATGCTACAATGGTGATAGCATGTGGGAAATGTTTGATTCCTCCAATGCACACTAATTTCAAGAAGGGGTTTGATAATTATATACAGTAAGCCGGACTCTTATCAGTGTAGTGGCAAGAAAACTGCATGATCCTAACATTCTGTAGGATATTCCAACTTCTTATTGGTTATTAATCTGTAACGAATGTCCCATAAGGGGCTCGAGAGTTGGCAAACTTATTCTATAGTCTAGTTTCTTTATTATTTGCTCAAGTTTCGATCCAATTACTCATACTATATTTTGAATAATATGAATCATTAAACTTCAAGTTTATAGTTACACAACATATTTTCTTATGGTCATAAGTAGTGTATTCTAACAGCATAAAACCGCAGGATACTCTTTAGGAACATGAATATAATGATGGGACAAAATATTTGACCAGAGTTAATCTGCACAGAAATACTAGTTTTCTTCTGGACTACATATCTAGTTGAACCACCAAAATAGTATAATTATTCGATGAGAATATTTATTGTTCAATATGATCACCATATTTAATTAAGGATGATAAATTTTTGTATGCCGAATTTTAATTATTAATGCCAGAATAAACATGGCCAAAATTAGATCATTCAAGATCAACAAAAATACAATAGGTCACTATATTTTATGCCGAGAGTTATATTCACTTCAAGAAAGTGATATGGCTTCTAGTGGTGATGCAGTTTCATATTGTGTTTACCAACTATGCATGTGTTATTTCCGATGAGTATGACACGCTTTGGTGCGTAACCAACATGGCATATGTGCGACGTGTCAAGAGGCAGTCGGTTTGCCTTGTGCATTCCCGCATGCTGGCGGTTAACATATTGCTGAAGGCTCAAATAAATTGCCCTTCATGGGCTGCAATGATTGTAGTTACCAACATCATGTGTATCAGCAATGACGTAAATGCAATTTTCCACATCAACTAAGGATAATAATCATAAAATTTACTTTAATTATCTCCCAAAATTAACTAGATTAATATATTATTTCGGGCTCATTTGCTTCTGGCTTTGACCAAGATATGCCAATGCACCTACCATAACTCTTGTTTTTAACATTTCTTCTATGCCTCTTAGGTTCCAATATCCCACACATGCCCAATTTCCTCTTCATTTTTACGCCAGCTATAAAATCCCGAGTGATAGTGTGTGCATTAGGCATTAGCTTGAAAACAACTCAGAGTTTTAGTAAAGATGTGCAATCATACTTCGACAGTAGTATAGTTTTATTGGCGTGAAACCAATATATACTATGTAACATTCTGCTTACAAAGTTCTTCAATTAAGAAAACAATGTGGTGGAGGATAGTGTTGTATATACTCCAAGTCTTATGGCGTAAGTCATGATGTACTTATTTTAGGATTTTGATGTTTTTCTAGCCAAAGCGATCCATCAAAGATTAATATATGACTAGACTTGTTCCGGTGCCACTGAGAAAAATAGTTTCCCTTTTGCCATCTGGGCATCCGTGCACTACAAGCTAGTGAATTGAGACTTATTAGATATTGAGAGCACATGACCAAAATTTTGTTAGCAAGGCATGAAAAAGTATTTTCAATTTTTTCAAGCATACAGTTTACAAATTTTATTCCATGCAAGATTAATTATTTTACTACAGGTAAGATATACTACTGGCAATATGTTCTATTAAGCATTTTTAATCAACTATTCAACAGGAGATAAGGATTTAACAGAACAACTTAGACTATTATTTTATTTATGGCATCTGAAAAATAACAATATGTTATATAAGTTTTCAGCCTAAACCAAAAGATAAGATATGCTCATCAAGAGAAGGACCAAGCTCAATAGGAGTTGAATCTATAGCGCTAATGCGACTCGTGCAGGAAAATAACATCTTTACAAAGCTAATGGATAGCTCATTTATGGACTTCTAGTCCTAGGTACGTGTGCCTGCAGGGGCACAATTTATCTTTTACATGTGTTCTTTTAGAGAAAACTATAGAGCCAAAGGATCATACTTAGTGACCACGTAGTCATTCTTAATGGCAGTGTAGAGGAGGAACCTCATAAACTACGAAACGTTTGCCTTTTTAGCGGTAGTAGGTGCACATCTGCCAGCGCCAGGCTCGACATTGGTATAACATGGAGATAAACCAAGGTGATATAATTACTGCCATCCAGGACAAGAAAATTTCCATTTAGTGATGTCAAATCATATACTACATAATGCATGCAATTTCCCAAGAATTTTTCTAGCATTTTTTTGGATTTTTTTGATAATTTTAATGTATTGAAATAATTTTTAGAATTACTAAACCCATTAAAAAAATTCCCAAAACACACAATACATGAAAAATATAAAGCATAAAAATGTGATGATTCCAAGGTGTACTATGTCTAAGGTTTCACAATTTATGGAAGCCCATATACCTTATCAATTTAGTTTCTAGGATGATTAAAAGGTTATTCCACAAAATGAATAATATTAAAGTAAATAATCATAAGCCGGGAGTCTAAATTAAAAATAACCATATATCATACCGAGCTGACGTAAAAATCGGATTCGCGAAGGGTTACTCTCCAAGTATATAAGAAAAACCGAAATTCATTGTAATTTCTTGAAAGTCCGGGGGGGGGGGGTTTCAAAAAATCTTATTCGCAAGTTATCTTCGGAATTTTAAGAATTACCATGGGCCTTTATGATTTTTTTCTTTCTTCTTTCTTGGGTCGTGAGCCTGGCCGACCCATGCGGGGCCGCCCTGGTCAAAGGGGAGCAGGGATGCTAGGGTTTCCCTCCCCCAACTGGCGGCGGCTGCACACGCGTAGCGTGGCGCGGGCGTGGGGCACGACACTCGACAAGAGTGCGCGGCGCGATCGGCGGCGACGGCAGCAGAGCGACATTGGTGGCAGGCGACGCGGTGGCTTCGGGTGCGCGACACAGCCTAGTGGTGACGGCATGGCCACAGGCCGACATGGCCCAGGTGGCGCGCGACCGGCCTCGGGAGGCGTGCCGCCGGTGGCAGAGGGCACAACTTCAGGTTGTGCGCATGCAATGAACAAAATTAGATGAATAGATCCAGAACACTAATCAGCCATTAAAAGATCTAATTTAGGGAACTAGCAGCAATTAATTTACCATATTAATCTAATAACGGTTTAGGGACCAGAACGGATAGAATCCCGACGACATATTGATTTGGTCATGTAGATGCAATTCATGATGATAGCGTGTTAGATTGTTGATGTCGTAGTCGGGAGACAACCAATCCAATCACAAAATAAACAACAATTAGATAGACATAATGTATAGAGGAGATTATGATCTTTATTCATCTATATGTCTTATACACAAGGGTCCTCATATTTATACTCTATAGAGGTGAAATCACTCGATAGATGTTTTAGTCTTTTGCCTATAATTAGGTGTAGAGTTTTTTATAATTTAATCTATTTTAAAACTATTTTAAAGATAATATCTATCTAACTTTATTTTCAATTATGACCTCTTTGATCACGTCACAATGCGCAGCGTGATAAAAATACTCTTTCACACCACGTATGACGGCGCCGCCAAAACTGTCACGATAGCCCTCCGAGCTAGTGCGCATCTGTTATTGGAACTATGTCCTATCACGTTAAGATTGGCGGCTTGACAACACTCGTTTACCACACCGAGTTCTGTGGTGTGATCATGTGTTTTTATCACACTACGCGTTGTGGCGTGACCAAATGAATTAGAATTGAAAATAAAGTTAGAGATAAGTTATCTTTAAAATATTTTAAAAATAGATTAAATCATTAAAAAATTCGTAGGTGTAGTTACGTAAACAAGGATATCCGACTATCTTCCGCCCCGGCCGTTAACTTACCATCGGACGAACGCCCACGACGGGACCGTTTAGATTTCAAAACGACTCCGCCTGAGGAGCTGAATCAGCTAACAATACCGGACGTCCGCACGAGCGCCCCAGCGACGCGAAAGACGGCGGCCAACACGTACGGGCGTGCGCGGGCTCCAAGTTATAGCCGTTGCGGTGCCGCGTACCCGTGTCGCTGCCGGGAGGCCCCGCCACCGGACACCTGGCGCGCCGTTGGCTGGAGGTGGCGTCACCGGTGCCAGGCTGTAAGCGCAGGCCCGCGGGAGGGTGATGCCTTGAGATTGGTGGAGCGGCCGCGATGCCCCCGGAGGTCATTTTTGAGCCGAGGGGCGCTGACACGTGGACAGGGACGATTCTTCGTTTCTATCGAGATCCTGTCCAGCGTAAGCGCCTCGTCGCTGCTGCGACCTGCGACGTGCTAAATCGTTGCTGCTGCGACTTGTTTTTGCAATCTTGTTTCTACTGGTCTGGGTAGAGAAGAAAACCCAATGGCAGTAGGGTACTGCAGTACAGCTGGCTTCGAAAATGACATGCCTGTCGCTCTAGAGTTGCGATGGCGCCACGTTCATTCTGCGGGATAGGTCCGTGTCTTTTCCTCGTAAAAGCCGTTTTTGGAAAAACGTGTCATTAAACTTTGGAGAGCTGGGCTATCGATTTTTAAGTTTCTAGATTAGATATGATAAAATTATACATAGATTCATCTTGAAAATACATTCATAGTATAAAATTTTAAATTAGATGTAGAAAAATCATGTGTAGATTAATCTTAAAAAATATTTTTATAATATTATAAAGTTTTACCAATATACCACATCCAGTCACAAATACATGTCATTTTAAGAATGAAAGAAACTACGTTTGCTTGGTCCTATAGGAGGTTTGAGCTGTTCAACTCTGCAAAGAGCCTTGACTTTTAACGTGGCAATTTGCAAGTTTAATTAAGTAGTACACCATATTCTCTCTTGATGGTTGGACTAGGGATGTTGGTATGCGTTCAGTAAAGCATGTCCAGGAACGAAGCAACAGGGTGCGCAAGCGCAGCGCGCACATGGCGAGTTCTTGAAAGCAAAGGAGGAGGGAGCGAGGGAGCTCCGCCTTCTAGATCGGCAGAGACTTGGCCAAGCGGCCAAAACATGTTCCATTTGGCAAAATTAGCTGGTGCTGCCTTTCACCTGCTAAGGCAGTTCCAAATGCTTTGTCTCGAGGAAACCAAGATGCAAAATCCAGAGCATAGGTGTGATGAACGCTGCTGTGTCTGCTTTGTTTTCTTCGGTGATTAAAAGATTACCAAGGATTGAGCGGCGGGCTGTTCTGTTCGGCCCAGATATTGTTTGCACGATCAAGGCGTAGGTTCGATGTGCATCCAGGTGTTTAGTCGTCGCCGACGGTACAAGCGGTGGTTCGCGCCAACGGGGGACACAAATTCACCAAGAACGCGAACTCTGCAAGGTGCAGATGCGTGAAAGGCTTCCCGAGCAGCACGAATGTGGAAACGCCGATGCCTAATGGTCGACGCCCATAATCTTGGTAGAGCTATGGCCTAATAGAGAAAGTACCGGAATGTGAGGCCCATGGGCTTATTGGGATTGGGATTGGGATTGGGCAAGCGCCGTAGGAAGCTAGAGCGAATTTGTCGAAGCAAAGCTGAATGGATAGTGAGGTATGCTCGAAGCACCCATCCTTGAGTTAGATTTTCTACTGATTTCTTTTAAGATTGGTTAACGGTCCTAATTTCACTGCGAAAATCCATCATTTGCCCTGATATGTCTTGTATTATTTGCATTTATTTTGAAGTAGGTTGATTAAAAGCTTTGGATTTAATATTTTTTTTGACTGATCTTTGGCCATTTTCGTATTTTGTACTTTTCCATATTTTGCAATTACATTTGTATATGGTCTGGTCCGCCCCGCGAACCAACCGCACCACACTAGCAATCAACATGCCTATGGTTGCGAAATTAATCAAATATCAGCTACTCTTGAACTTAAGCACAATAACAAAATATGCTGCGCATTATCTGATGAAATACGCACAAAAGGCCTAAACAATACATAAATCATATCATAGGCACCCAAATTCGTTTCCTACTGCATCTACACAAACGGTAAACGGTTCCTGGCAGATGTTGACGCCGTTTGGGAGGTGGCAGTTCTCAAAGTCCCACCACACTGATACTTTCACCACCCTGCTCTCCTCCTCGTGCTACTGCGGGCCTCACTACCTCTCGCAGCCATAGTGGGGCCACCCCGCTGTCGAGCCAAGGCAGCAGTAGTGGCCGCCGCGGCCACCGCGGCAACGGTGGGCGGCAAAGTGACGAAGAATGAGGTGGGACGTGGCTGGCTGGGGAATGGATTGGAGGACCACGGTGTGCTCGGGAGAGGAGAGAGGAGTGCGAGTGTGGTGTGGTCGGTGCGCCAATCGGGTTGGACCGGAGGCATATGTGTTATTTCGTATTTCGTGTAGACTGAAATAACAAATGTAAATGTAAAATACAAAAATGGCAAAAGATAAATCAAGAAATTAAATTTATAGCATTTTATCAATCCATTCCAAAATAAATGTAAATAATAGAAGGGACAAATGATGAATTTTCCGATTTCATTTCCCGTGCATGGGAATATGTTGCAGCTTTGAGGTCAAATGAGTTTTTGGCGTGCGTGGTATTTACAAAAATGGAGTCTCGTCTGCACAGCTACCGTACGGTGCCAACATCAATGGCCGCGGATAGGCGGTTTTTGACTTGAGGAGAAGAGGACCTATTTTGGGCCTCACAATGCCATGCCTTTATAGGTCTCCAAATATGAAATTTGCTATCATCAGGAGAAGAGCACCACCGTGCTCACTGGTACATGTTGGACCAAGGTCATCCCAAACCGTATTAGTTCTTTTGTCATTATGTGTACCTGCACTCACACGTTGAATCCATTGGACCATTCAAGATCAGGCAAATTTCGTACAAGGTTAAAAAAAGATTTGAAAATATAAGAAACACACGCTTTAGTATCCTTTGTTTTTTCGTGCTTTGGAAAGCCCTGTATAGAAATTAGGGTATATCTCCATTTATATTAGGGTTTGTGTAGCTATACAAATAGGTTGTATCTCCAATTGTACTCGGTATCCATTCTTCTGCTCCTAGTATGAGGCCGAGCACAGATGTTTAATTGATCTCGTTAATTCCTCTAAATGGTATCAAACATCCAAGTAATACAAAAAAAAATCAACAACAAATCCTGATTATACATATGGAAACATCCTCCAATACTAGATCAATCTTGAAAAACAAAAATCTTTTTCCTCAAATTTTCTGGTTTTAATTCCCATATGACAAGCCATTTAAAGTGAAATCAAATGCACACGCCACACAGGATATGGGAGGTCGTGTGGTGTTGGGAGGAATGCATGGCCACCGTGCGGTGTTGGTTACGTGTCGGCTTATTAGGAAAACCGCACGGTAGTCGTGCGGACGAGGCTCCATTTCAGCAAATACCGCGCGACGAGTGCTATTTTCGCTAATCCGTCCGGAAAACGCGCCAATACAGTCAAAAATTCAGGTTTGGCCACTGGTTCGTATGTGCCATTGCGCTTTTACGAAGTAGACACTTAATTATTAAATTCTCATAATCGTACGACTGCATGACAAGGAGAAGGGTCATTTAGGAACAGTATGAAATCGGATTAGACCTCAGGCACCCAGGCAAGCAGTCCTTGATCATTTCGGTAGATATATTTTCGTACAAATTATTTTATACAGTGGTAATATTATCTACCTGCATAAATTGTTTTCTAATTAAAATTAGCAGTTGTGTGGATATTGATTGCAATGCGTGCATTTAGGGGTCGGTTGATGGAGCAGCCAGCCATCGACGATTAGTAGGTGAGTAGAGGGTGCTTTGGTTATGTCTGTTGGCAAGTGCAGACCCCTCTACACAAGGATAATATTTAAGGGCCAACCTACTCTTATTCGCATCAATGAGTCGTAATGACAGTATCGACCACGGACCCATTAAGACAGGCTGAGCTTTGTATCCCTGTCAAGTAATAATACCTCCACACGGGAACGTACTATTGTATTTTCTTTCTTGTTTTAACGTGGAGGTATTCCGGCCTAGGGAGCTGGGTGCTGCATATCGGCCCAATAACGCTATATTGCGCTGGTGGAGTAGCATGTGCTACCCGACTACAGCAGTTTGGGGAAACCCAACTGGGTGGAGGTATTAGATACAAACATTGGGAAAAGCTCTAGACTCTGACCTAACACCGTGTTAAAAGAAACGCGAAAGTCTGACGGCGATTATGGTCATGGGTTACCGTGGGTAAAGCGATACAACCTCCGCAAAGTTAAAACGTGATCATGCATGTCTATTGGATTGGAGTCGCGAGAGTCTTGTTAGGGGCTCGAACCATAGTACGACTAACTAGTTGATTTTAGAATTGAACTAGTTTTTTCCTCACATAAATTTGTATGCTCAAACTAATGTGATTCCAAGTAGGGTCTAAAGATGATAGATGGGGTTAATTATTCATAGCATCAACTTTGTTTGTTAAGTACTTGCTGAGTACAATCGTACTCACACTTGCTATTAATCCCCTTGTTTAGAAGCGACGAACCATATACGTTAAAGCGATGCTAATTGACAACTACAGTAGGGCTACTACTTGGAGGACTTCGTACCACTTCATTCATGCCAAAACCCCAGTCTTAAGGCTAACAGGTGCGAATTGAAGGTAATTCTAACTATTTCTCTTTTGCAACACTCTGATCAGGGTCATTACTTGAGAAAGCGTGGCTTTATCGAGTAATAATCCTTAAGCCGGTGTCGTCACTAAAAGTGTGATGGTACGGGCGTTACATAGAGGCAGTGTCTCAATGTATGGAAGTTAATTTGTACATGAAAACCATTTTTTAATATCAAAATTGAACATCATCATGCATGTCATTTCTATGTATGAAAAGGAGCTAATCTTAGAATTTTCTAATTTGTCTATATCTAGGCATTGTACTTTGATTACCGGCCCTGTGTCTTCCTGGACGCCCAGAATTAAAACAACCTTTGTCCAGACTCCGCTGGTAATGATAGGTGGCTACCGAACTGAAGCTTGAAGATGATGAAAAACCCCATTATGTTTGGATCTGTTTGTCCCCTGTAAGAAAAGATGAAGAAAAACCCCCATTATGTTTGGATCTGTTTGTCCCCTGTAAGAAATTCGGTGACGAAATGAAAAGTTTTTAAAATTCTGGTAAGTATGTAAAGCATAGAATTTGAATGTCGTTGCTTCTGTGTTCGAATATTCATAATAGAAAATTGTTCTGGTAATCGTGTATGAACATCTCAATTGTTTTATGTAATTGTTGGTATACACAACTGTTGAGCGTAGGCGCTTCTTCACTTTGTTCAGTTTAGAAGTAGTCATTTTAACCATTTTAAGCTTGTTGGCGCCATGCTCCGGGCTGTCGAATTTAAAAGGCATAATACACACATAAACTTTGCCGCATGAAACACGATCCGCATTAGAAAAGCAGAGGATTTGCTTCCAATCTCACTGCAATACCGTTCGCATCAAGTAATAATCCAGCCACCCTCCACTCGGGATAACAATGCCAGGTTGAACTGAATTCCCAATGCTAGCAACAATGGGCATTGCTTCGATGAAAACAAATAGCTCCGGCCAGCAAAACAGACTACCAATCTCATGATCTAATGTTCAGATACAGGTAATGGATAACGAAAAGAGGAAAAGAGTCTGGATTTGCTACGCATGAGCTAGGCCAAACAATAGGTTCGAATTTGAGTTTGCCAGAATCTTAAGAGCATACAAACAATTTCAACATCAGTGTTGAAATTTTGTCATATTTGATCCACGGGTGAGGCCTCTTCATAGAATATATCAAATTAGCAAATAAGCATAAAGTACTTGCAACAGTAATTACCACAGGTCCACTGTATAATACATCAGTCATGTAAAATGACAAAAATGCATGCAATTATGCAAGTGAGAATGAAAGCTAAACAATATTAGCTATATATTGAAATGGATAGAGTTTTTTGGCACAAATTAGTGGTCATTTCAATGTTGGCACAATCTCCTGCTAGATCAACAGCTACTGCAACTCTGCAAGTGCTCCTCAGCCTCAAGTGAAGACCAGAACTATTGTTCTAGGTGAAAAAAGGAAAAAGGAAAATGATGCTGTTCCAGAATCAGGATACTGAGATGTTTCGGATACATAACATGCTTACTACAGTCAAACAAGCTTCACACCCATTTTGCCTTTAACCTTTTCTAAACAAGGCAATTTAATGCATGACAACGTTCAAATTCAGCAAAAGTGTAAAGTTACACACAACGAAACATGACTTTGATGTAAACATCACCAGTAAGTGTAATTAATGAAACATGAATTTGGTGTAGACATCAGCTAGATGACTAACTAGACCAACTTTTAAAATGACAGAAAATGACTCACCAATAGGTATGCATGTAATACTTGCAGTCGACAGAATCAGGAGCAGCACACAGCATATTTACATCGACCATCACATAAAAAAGAAAATGAAAGTATCAATTCTTTGGTTCCAGTTTTCCAATACATGGAGATAAAAGGCTCTTTCAATTAGTCAAAATCATCAAATGCAACCACTTCATAAACTTCTTCAAACGCAATACAAAAATGATGTCCTAAATTCTGGAGATAAAAGCAAGTAGTAGATGGCAATATTATCTTTGTGAGAAACAACTTGAATGGCTGCCAACATACTGCCAGATAGTGCCTGAGCTTCCCATTCGAAACATATGCAAGTTCCAACATACATTGTGTTGAAACATCAAGAGAGATAAATGTGTCTGACTAAAGAGAACTGTGAAACCCCTACTGTCTTCTTTAAGAAAGAAAGAAAGACAGAAAGGTGAACATACAATCACAATTTTTCCCTACCATGAACGGAAGAAACAGTACGAGTATGTATGAAATAGACCAGTTTCATCGCATCTAAAGCATGGATGCTCAAAGGTGCAGCTAGGTCACTGAGAACCAACAGCACACACCCTACAACCCCCGGAAGAAAGGCAGTCCACCAGCACCGCCATCCTGCTGCATCTGAAGGAATGCATGTGGAACAAGGCTTTCTTTGAGCACATGTCGACTAAACAAGAGGCTTCGCCCATCAGAATAGAAAGTCCGCTGTAATTTCCCCTTCTTGTCACAATGCAACACTGCAAATATGCACTCCACAAGCACATCTCCCTCTTGAGACACAATAACAGCATCCCAAAATGCGTTTCCCTGTTCATCAAGATTTCTCATGATCTCTACCACCGGCAATTTAATCCGGTACTCACGGACCCAAATCTCATTCTTGTAATCCTCCATAAGCCAAAGATCCGCTCTCCACCCCTCTGGCTCGCAGCAGGACATGGCAAGCTTGCCCTCCATCTCAAACAGGGATGTGTCCTCTCGTATCACAGGAGGGCACATCCACTTGAATGCCTCAGCCACTGTGTCGAACACCAGTATGTTGTCCTCTTGGCGCCTTTGCGGCGGCCAGTGCAGGCTGCCACGGAGAAGGACGGGCGGCTGATAGCAGGCAGCAATCGGCCCTCTCGCCAACCCCACGTCCACGGACGCCAACGACGTGCGACGCTCGATGCACCTCGCCAGATGATAGCCCACCGTGAGAACATAGTACTTCTTCTCGAGGCCGTCACCTCGGTGGTACAAGACTCGGTACTCTCCGGAAGGGCCGTGCGGATAGAGCCCCGCGACCTCCTGGCCACGGAGCGGCGGGAGGGGAATCCCCTGGCGCGTGGCCGGGTTGCAGACGTAGAAGTCGTCGAGGAAACTGAGGAGGAGGAGGCCGTCGCAGGAGCCGTGGACCAAGAATAGGCCGCCGTCGGAGTCGTCGTACTCCCTGTCAGTGAAGCGCACGACCATCCGGCGCTTGTCGGTCCGGAGGTCGACGGCCTCGGCGCAGTAGTGGAGGAGCACATATTCGTCGTCTTCGCCGGCGTCTTGGGAGATGGTGAGGAGGGGCTGACGCGGCTGGAGGCCGTGGTGGCGGAGGAGGAGGCCGCGGTCGAGGGAGAGGCAGCGCCAGGCCTTGCAGACGGCGCGGCAGCGGAGGAGGGACTTCGGCGGCAGGCGGAGGAGGATCTCCAAGATCATCTCCTCGGGGAGGGTGGGGAGCGCGCTTCGCTGGGCCCGCTTCGTCGCCATGGGAATGGGATGGACGAGCCGAGCTCGGAGGGGTTTGGCAATTCGCAAACCTTCAGAAATGCCTGAAGATTCCTTATGAGCGCACACACGAAAGGATCCCGGTAAACTTATCGATAATCCTTTGGACCTTCCTCTTGATAGGAAATTTCACATCAGAAGGTGCATCCACCGTCCCATGCTAATCTAACCGCTCACAATGCCCCTATCCGCTTTTGCTCAGATGTGTGACGCATCGGACGCGAATTTTCTTTCTACCATAGTCCAAGATGGAATTATTGCAACAATTTTTCTCTATTATTACATAAAGTGATTTGATTTGTTGTAATATATCTTTCTGAAAATTTGTAACAAAAAAGATTTTGTTGCTACGGGTTTTTGGATTTGCTGTACCTGAACAATTTTTTGTTGCAAAGTGTTGTTGGTTTTGTTGCACCATTTTGTTGCCGCAGATTTGCTGCAACTCAAACCGGTTTTTGTTGCACGCATAGCTTCTTTTTGTTGTGTTCTTGTTGCGCTGACCACAAATTTGTTGAGGCACTCTAGGAGCAGATCAGACGGTTGAGTGATGCTCTGTTAAGTTCGATCTAACAGCTGCTCGGGCGTTCGATCCTAGCGTTCAGATTGGAGGACCGAGCGGCGAGTACTAGTAAGAACATGAAATAAACCGAATGCCCCGTTCAGACGAAGAAAGAAAGGATTTCTGATTTACCCAAAAGCACATGATATATGGAGGAAATCGAGCAACAATTTCAACTAAAAAACGGCTGCTCCAATAGTTCGATCCATAGGCTTGGAGGTTGTCGAGCGCGTCTCGGAGGAGGTTGACGGCTTGACGCCGCCGCCGCCGCCATACTGATTGAGGCAGTGGTTGAAGCGGGCTGGTGCGTGCGGCGAGTCCTCGAGCTCTGCGAGTTCGTCGAACTTGGACTTGGTGCTAGAGGCATGGTTGATGGCGAGCGCACGGTGAGGCCGTGGAGGCTGCCGGGCGCTCCTTGCTCCGCGGGAAGTGGGGGAGAGGTCTGGTCTGGTCTGGTCTGGTTGTAAATTCGGTAAAAATCGAAGTTTTCACCGTGTTAGCATTTTCACCTAATGCGCCCCCGTAACCGAGGCCTGATCCTGAACGTGGATTATATTGGGCCGTAACGCGACGCGAAAGAAATGGCTCGCAACCCAAACCATACAGGCCCATGTAATTTAAAGCGTCTAGAAGGCAGGTAGCTCGGGCGCTCGGCTCAGTTGGAGGGGCGTCCTAAACTCGTAAATACGCTCAACTCCCGATGGCGAAACCCGAAACGACCGTCAAAAATATCTCGCATCGGCACGAGCTCTGGAACCTTCACTGGCCCCAACCCCCGACGACCAAAACTCTATTTAGATATTTTCCCAGGGGATTAAAATTTTCCTTTCTAGTATCACCCATCTCTCTCCTCTTCTCTCCTCTCCTCTCCCAATTCGATGCCGCGGTAGCGGTAGCGTTGCGCTCGCGCTGTGTTGTCTCGCCTTGCGTCCCGTCGTGGGGGGTTGGTTTGCTCGCATGGACGCCGGAACCGGAGCCGGATCCGGCAATGCCTCCGGCGCCGGCGCCGGCGCGTCCGCCTGCTGCTACTACACCCTACTCGGCATCCGCAAGAACGCCTCCTCCACCGACATACGTGCCGCCTACCGAAGACTCGCCCTGGTACGTTCCTGTTCATGCGCGCGCGCGTAGTTGGTATTTGGGGGAACAAACATGCTCATCGGATCTTTTCGCTGTGGGTGCGCAGAAGTGGCACCCGGATCGGTGGGCGAGCGATCCCGGCGCGGCCGGCGAGGCCAAGCGGCGGTTCCAGCGGATCCAGGAGGCGTACTCCGGTAAGGCTCGCCCGCTACCCAGTCGTTACTAGCGCTTGGCCGCACGAGATTTAGATCGAATTCTTTGCGGGCTTTTGGTTGGTGCAGTCCTGTCCGACAAGGGGAAGAGGGCCATGTACGACGCCGGGCTCTTCGATCCCCTCGACGACGACGACCAGGTATTTTGTTTCTCCCCGTGCTTATTGTCTTGTAGATATCGATATTCTTTTGATTTTATAATGAAAAGGAGCGGGGAATTATTATTTTTCTCTCCCCATTTTGGGGCCTGAAATTTTGACCTGTTTTTGGACGGCCAGGATTTCTCGGACTTCATGCAGGAGATGCTGGTGATGATGGACAGCGTGAAAAACGAGGTAGGCGCAAGCAACAACCACCCACCCACGCAACCGCTCTTAAAATAGTTTAATCCATCGTAGTCGCGATTACGTTTTGTTAAACGAGGTGTTTACGCTCAGGCGATGCATTGCGATTTCATTCGTGCAGAAGCCGGACACGATCGAGGACCTGCAGAAGATGCTGGGAGACATAGTCAACGGCGACGGCGGGAGCCGCGGCGGCGGCGGTCGCGTGCCGTCGGACGGAACCTGGAGGACGCGCGTCGCCCCCTACCCGCAGCCGCGCAGGTGATCGACGCGCCGGTGCACGAGATGTGCACGCACGGCTACGCTTTTAGTGAAAGAGACCAGAGCAAGGGAAGCAAGCAACGGGAAACCAATAAAAAAATTTGGCAGATTTTACTACTTTTAGGTCCCCTTTGGTAATTGACGCCCTTCATCAGGTGATTATGTTGTGTATGGCGCCGCTCGATTCCGGACGCGTCAGCCAAGAATTGGTGGATCCGTGGCCAAAGATTCCAATATCTTGTCGACATTTCGTGCCTCGATTTTCACTGGAATTTTACTCTTACATCTTTCTTTTCACTTACGTTGGCTTCAGTTATGTGTCGTCTGCGCGACTCGTTTGCTATTGTCGCTGGATGTCTCTGTTTTCTCAATTTTGTTATTGCCTCTGCACTCTGCTACTTTGGCATCGTCCGGTAATTACAAAGGAATTCTTTTGCTCCACGCTCTTGTCCTGTACAGGATGGATGTGGCTGGCACTTGGGCGGTACGAACGAAAACGAAACGGCGCTGTAAAATGCCATCACATCAGCCGGAGGTGCCACTTACGGCTGGGCTGGGGACTTCCTTGCTCCAAGTTGCTGGGCCAGGTCGTCTGGACCAGAGGATTTTTCTCGGGGAATTGCTGGCCGTGGAGAAATAGCATCCGGAATGGTCGGCCTGGATTCCGAGCCCTAGGACAGGGCATCTCTGCGTCGCGCCGATCGGTTTCAGCTCTGGAAAAAAGCTATGGACGCGAGCGTTTGGTGGTACACGTAAAAATCTCAGGGATTGCGTTTCTAGTTATATGTCTTATTTGGAAAGCGTAGATTGGTTTTTTGAAACCCGTTTTTTTTAGGCTGACTCGGGATAGTTCTTGTACCCGGATGTTCTTCAGCTTAGCCTAGCTCCCTGAATGTCATGGCTAGCAGCAAAGATTTTAGACTTTGTTTATTGAGAGGCGTACAACAACGGTACTACAGGAGCAACAGAGAAAATATCTCAATTGGGATCGATCTCCATGAACTCACCTGGAACAATCCGCTAACCGGAATGGAATCCGCTACATCGAAGGATTCCTCGTAGAGAATCTAGAATCTAGGAATTAGATTAGGAGCAATCTTCATCGTTCGGTAAAAAATAATATCGAAATCAATAGCTATAATATTTTTTGTTGCAGTACAGTTCTCTTGTTGCTAAATGGAGACTAGAATGCTCTTGTTCTGGCGTCATACTCCGATTTAGTAATGTGAATCCATAGTGATTGGCTCAGTTAGCACTTTTTTTGAAATGAAATAGCAAAATTAGGCTTTGTGACAAAATAATAGAAATGGTACTTTTACCGTGCAAAACCATCGTGGAAGGTGATTTACCGCAAACTGGACCACAACTGGTGACCCGTGAACTAAAACCACGGCCTATCGTGAACCTGCAGCGCATGCTGTTTTGTCACCGCAGGACCTGAAGTGAGTGCTCCGGAAGTACTACAGGTGCACATATAAGTTTATCCATCTGCGTGGAGTAGATAGCAGGCTTGTTTGGTATATATCGTCGGTTCAAAAATTGAATTTGGAGTTTGAGAATCCATCTGCAACGAAAATACCCTAAAATTAAGATAAAATTTTCTAAAATTTCGTGGAGAGAGTAAACTACTCTAATAGCTAGATTTACTATGTCATCACCAAAACGGGCCAAATGAGACGAAAAAATAACTCAACATTGTCTGCCTGCGACAAGTTGCTTCTCCGCGGCCATGGAAGTCGTCTACAGGTTCTCGGATCTACAGGAATCGTCTCGTTTGAGATCACCATCGCTACTATCTTACCGACGCCATGCGTCACGTATAAATACATCACCCTTGCCGTAGTGCCTTTAGTTTATACATTTCCCCAAGCCATCAAGCATCGAACTTTAGGGGGAATTGACCCGTCCAATTTATAGCCTGAGGTCACTGTCTATGTGAATACAAACCATGTGAGGGCCCTTTTTGCCTTAACATGTTTGCACGAGAACGTACAGGAGGTGATCCACCGTCCACATGTTGGGAGCTTTACTAGTTTGATTTGAGTTTTACAGCATAGATGACCAGTCTGAGGCCTCCTTCGCTGCTTCTGCAGTAGCCGAGCAAATAGTACTAGTTGATGTCCTATGGGCTTCTCCAGTGCCAATTTCCAAGTCCATCTCACCCCAGAACACCTGGCTGGGATAGTCCATGCTCAACAAGGCTGTGCAGTCCACTCCTGCAGGCCGATTTCGATCTATTCTGGCGCAAGCCCAGTGAGTGTCGCATCCAACGTTCGAACCTCCACAACGTACAGAAGCAGGCACAACACAAGGCTAATAGCCACCGTCGTCCTCGTCGTGTGGCTCTCCCTTCACCTCGGCCTATTGCTAGCCCCAACGCCCACGCGCAACCATCCTCTTCACCCTGTCCCAAATTAGCGCACGCTTATATAAGAACTCACCTCCGTTTCCTCGCCACTCCAATTTACACCAAATAAAGTAGACCCCTTCCATTGGTGGGGGTACTCGCACCTCTTTTAACTCTTTTCCATTTTGACTGTATCTTGGTGTATGTATAAATAAACACATATCATTTGATCATAAGGTGTTGTTTTGTAATTGCCGTACCATGAGCAAGAAGGGTGCTATAATCGGAGCGTCGACCGTCTTGGTGGTGGCGGTCGTCGCTGCCGTCTGCGTCGTGTCCTTCAAGAGCGGCGGCAATGGCAAGGGCGAAGGCGAGCTGTCGACGTCGGTGAAGTCGATCAAGTCGTTCTGCCAGCCGGTGGACTACCGGGAGACGTGCGAGAGCACGCTGGAGGCAACGGCTGGCAATGCGACGAGCCCGACGGACCTGGCGAAGGCCATCTTCAAGGCGACCTCGGACCGGATCGAGCAGGCCGTGCGGGAGTCCACCGTGCTGAGCGACCTAAAGAACGACCAGCGCACGTCGGGCGCGCTCAACAACTGCAAGGAGCTGCTGGACTACGCGGTGGAGGACCTCAAGACGACGTTCAACCAGCTTGGCGGGTTCGAGATGACCAACTTCAAGCGCGCCGTGGACGACCTCAAGACGTGGCTGAGCGCGGCGCTGACGTACCAGGAGACGTGCCTGGACGGGTTCGAGAACACGACCACGGACGCCGCGGACAAGATGCGCAAGGCGCTCAACAGCTCGCAGGAGCTGACGGAGAACATCCTGGCCATCGTGGACGAGTTCTCGGACACGCTCGCCAACCTGGAGCTGCCGAGCTTCAGCCGGCGGCTGCTCGTGGACGATGGCGTGCCAGGGTGGATGGCGGACGGCAAGCGGCGGCTGCTGCAGGCGTCCCCCGGCGCGCCCGAGTTCAAGCCGAACGTGACGGTGGCAGCCGACGGCAGCGGCGACTTCAAGACCATAAACGAGGCGCTGGCCAAGGTGCCGCTCAAGAGCGCCAGCACGTACGTGATGTACATCAAGGCCGGCACCTACAAGGAGTACGTCTCCGTGGCCCGCAACGTGACCAATCTCGTCATGATCGGCGACGGCGCCACCAAGACCATCATCACGGGCAACAAGAGCTTCATGCTCAACATCACCACCAAGGACACGGCCACCATGGAGGCCATCGGCAACGGCTTCTTCATGCGCGGCATCGGCGTGGAGAACACGGCGGGCGCCAAGAACCACCAGGCGGTGGCGCTGCGCGTGCAGAGCGACCAGTCGGTGTTCTACGAGTGCCAGTTCGACGGGTACCAGGACACGCTGTACACGCACACGAGCCGGCAGTACTACCGCGACTGCACCGTCACCGGCACCATCGACTTCATCTTCGGCAACGCGCAGGTGGTGTTCCAGAACTGCCTCATCCAGGTGCGCAAGTGCATGGACAACCAGCAGAACATCGTCACGGCGCAGGGCCGCAAGGAGAAGCGCTCGGCCGGCGGCACCGTCATCCACAACTGCACCATCGCGCCGCACCCCGAGTTCGAGGCGCACGCCGGCCGCCTCCGCACCTTCCTCGGCCGGCCGTGGAAGGAGTACTCGCGCACGCTCTACATCCAGTCCGAGATCGGCGGCTTCATCGACCCGCAGGGGTGGCTGCCGTGGCTCGGCGACTTCGGCCTCAACACCTGCTACTACGCCGAGGTCGAGAACCACGGGCCGGGCGCCGACATGACCAAGCGCGCAAAGTGGAGGGGCGTCAAGGCCGTCACCTACCAGCAGGCACAGCAGAAGTACACCGTCGAGCGCTTCATCCAGGGGCAGCAGTGGATCCCCAAGTACGGCGTGCCCTTCATCCCGGGGCTGCTGCCGCAGGAGCAGGCCGGCAGGATACACTGAGCGCGCGGCGGTAGATGGGTTGTGATCCGTGGGGCTGTGGAGTCGATGTGGGACTAATGCTTTGTTGATTTTTATGATCGGTTGTTGTTGTTGATTTGCGTGGGGGTGTTATTGACTTTCATGTACTGTATGTATATGTCGCTACAGAATGTACCTATACACTACTGCTTTCGGACGTTTGTATTGACAAACAAATACAAACAGTTTTAACACAGTTTACTATAATTTGATCTTGGCTTTTGAACTAGTACAGTGGTCTATGTATTTGAGATACTAGATTTGTTTCAAAGTTTATAGTATTAAATGATATAACTTAGATATTTAAGAATATATTTATGTATCTGATAGGCTATCTAGATTTTAAGATGTTATAAACATTGAAAATGACAGTAGAAGCTTCGAAGAAAATACACCTTAAGAAACATGATTGAAGTACGAGCTTTGGTAGAAGAAAATCATTAAGCATAGTGAGTTGTTAGAGTTCTTAGAAACTTAATCACTCTCCAAGTCTCCATCATGCATAGATCATGTAGCTATATGTCCTTATTTTTCCTTCATTATTTACTGTCGGTGTATTAGAACCGATCTTACGTAAAGATTGTTTGATTCGGGGGGTCTCCTAGAGATAAGATCACGCAGAGTGGATTGACACGGGATGTTTAGATGAGTTCAGCCTTCTCAGGAGAGAATAATAACCCTAATCCTGTGTGTATGGTATTCTTGATGATCAAGTAAAAGACTAAGACTATTACGAGAATAGCACGCTGATTAATCCGAATTGAGCGCATGATGGCAGTAATTACGGCGCCTCGGCTTCTTCACGCCGTCTGGCAATTATCTTCCCAGAGATAATGGGGTAATTACGCACCATTAATAAGCGGAATAATAGTGCGTGCCAGACCGTTCGGATTCCTTAATCAATTGGACCCACTACTTTGTAGGTTTGATTATAAGGTGGTCGTAGTTTACCTGGTCGTAGAAGAACTTACGACCAGGTAGCAGTCGTAGAAGGACTTACGACCAGGTAGCAGTCGTAGAAGGACTTACGACTATGTAGTGGTCGTAGAAAGACTTACGACCATGATATAGTCGTAGCAAGACTTACAACCATTTATTGGACTTCTCCCTTTTAGATAAGGGGTACCTCTGGGGACTATGTGACATCATATTTACCCATAATAAGAATTATAGATAAAAGATAAAAATGAGGATTATTAGATCCTCGTCATCTAGCCCCCCAGCTTCAAGTGAAAGTAACTTACTTGATAAAGGTTTCGTAAATGGACTTACGACCATGAGAATGTCGTAGAATGATAGTCGAAGGAAAAACTCTTCGACATTTGAGTGTTGCTTTGACCAGGAATTTGCTTTATCAGGAAGGTTGCTTACGACTATCAAAAAGTCATAGAAAACCCCTATGACCGTCTGGTGGTCGTGGTAGGGGAATCGGAGAAAAAGCTCTTCCGATTGATACTTCCTTCGACTAGAAAGACTTGGTCAAGAATGTAATTTTGCTTGGAGGTGACAATACGTACCTACTTTTTTCTCGAACGGACCATCTGGAGAATTGCAACCGTCTCTCATAGACTTGTCCGATGAAGCGGTTCCCGAAGCGGTACAACCATCTATCATAGACCTATAGCCGGGACGGTTTCCGAAGCGGCGGAGATCGTCTTGATTATAAAAACTTACGGGAGGTAGACTTGGATTTTACTTTTCCCCAAATCACTCATTGTTCTTGAGCTCTTGCTTTCTCCGTCTTCGACTAGGTTTCATCTTCTCCGCCGCCAACCCAATCAAAAAACCTTCTTGCTTACGGCGAAATGGCGGAGAGTTTGAATGGGAGGAATCGGAGATGGATGCGGCTAAGATCAAGATCTTGGTCGATCTGGGAAGATCGAGAGAAGGCTCGGTGAAGTGGATTCGGCTATCGGCAAGACTTGCAGCCATCGGGGAAAATGGGCAAATCCGTCTTCCAAGCGTATTGTGAGTGCGGCCTTGATTGCTGCCCACCCTTTCTTCTGATGAGTACTCGAACACTTTGGGGTGGAACTAGTGAATTTAGGTCCCAATTCCATTACCATGTTGAGTGTGTTCGTGTATCTGTGCGAGGCGTACCTGGGGATTCCGGCGGATCTCGAGCTGTTCCAATATTATTATGGGATGGCTCGACAAACCGGAATCGCCGGAAGTTGTGGTCTGAAGCTCCACGACTCGAAGTCGAAGGAGTACATTCAGAGTTTCACCCGGTCTTCGTGGCGAAATTTGGAGGAAGAGGCGGTTCTCTTTGGAAGGTCACCTCTGAAGACAGCCTTTCTTTCGTGGGGAAGGCTGCTGAAAAGAAATCTTCATGGGACTCAACCCCTGAAGATATCAACCGGATTAGCCCTTATATTCAAGCCATTAAGGACTTGAAGGAAGAAGGGCTGACCGGATGGCATGTGGTGAAAGATTTCATCACGCGAATTAGTCCTCTGAAGAAGCAGCATCTCCTATGTGGAGGTACTCGGGGAGAGGAGACCCCACCAGAGACTACGAGGAGGGTAAGCAATTGTCGACTTAACTCTCCGTTTGGTCTTTCTCAACCTTGTCTAATATTTTTATCTGTTTACACAGATCTTTCACAGGCTGAGGTTGACTCCAGAGTCAGACTCATCTGTGAGAAGTCCCCGCCACTCGAGGCGGTTCCTCAAATCATTGCGGTTTTGTCCGCAGATGAAAGGATAGAGCGCCTAAAGGTAATCAGAAATCTGATTCTCTCTTTAGGACTTTATAGTCGTAGAAGATACTTACGACCAATGGTGATCGTAGAATATCTTACAATCAAGAAAAAGTCGTAGAAAAACTTACGACTTGGTACTAGTCGTAGAAAAAACTTACGACTAATTAGTGATTCTTCTTTTTCTGTTTTGCTTTACAGAAAGTAGGCATGGAAAATCGCCAGGACGACGAAGAAGTCGTTCTGATGACTATTGGCGCTGGGTTGTCGAAAGACAAAGACTCGGCTCCTCCCTCGAAGAGCGTCGACTTGTAAAATCTGCAGAGCAAGGGGAGCAAGTTCGAGTTACGGTCTTCGACCAAACCCTCTACAAGAACTACTGGCGGTGTAGTTGTATCTGAAGCCGAGTCTGCAGCCGTCGAAGCCGAGGAGGTTGAAGCAGTTGAACCTCTCAAGCGCAAACCTCGCAAGGCTAAACTATTGCTTCCCATCGAGAAGAGGTCAAGAAATTGGATTCTCAATTAGTAGGTAAGAAAAGCTTTTACCTATAATTATCTTTGTGTTATCTTCCTCTAGAAGTATATCTTTGTTTGACCGATATTATTCTTTTCGAACAAGTGGTGAAAACAAAAAGCTTCATGAGGCTTCGACTTGTACCCAAGGAGATGGAGTCGATGAAGACTAGTCTTCAAGGCAACATCACTCTCCTGAACAATGTGCTTAATGAGCTACATTCTGAGGGAAAAACTCCTCGAGAAGATACCATAGCTGCTCACACAAGTACCATTGGGGAACAAGTCGGAAAATTGCAAGAAATGGTGACCACTCTGAAGACTAATCAAAATTTGAATCAATAAGGAAGCGATGAAGTCTGCGATAAGTTACGCTTTAGCGAAACTTAAAGCTCAAGACCCCGCCTTAATGTTAAACCAATTGAAGCCGACTTGATCGTCTCGAATCGGAGGCAAGTCGTCTGATTGAGGAAATGCAGTCATTGGTAAAAAGGTGGCGGAGGAAATGCAGCTAGGCTCTCCCCCTTCAGAGTAATCTTGTAACTACCTTGTAAGGCAGACAATTTTTGTTAATGAGTAATATATGATCCGCTTCATTTCCTGAAAATCATCTTGTCGAGTAGTTAGTAACTCAAAAGATAATAAGCGAACGAAAGACTAAGAATTGAAGTCAAATTAATAACTTTATCCTAGCCCCCGACTATTTGCTTAGATTGTTTAGACAATCTAAATAAATAGTGTTTAAAAATGGGGTTTCTGAAAACAAAGAGAGGTTTATTTAACTTATAGCTTTTGTTACGGTTGTCAAGCCTTCGGTCGAAAAGAGTAGAAAGCGACTCGACACTAGGAAGTTCCTTCTAGTGGGCGGGACCACGTGAGAGAGGAAGGCCGACTAGGTGATGTTCCCATCTCAGACTAGTTTAATCAAACCAAGAACGACAACTTGAGTTAAGCAAGCGTCTTAGAGTACTTTAGTCATTCGTTCGTCCTTTTTGGTGGACTTGATAAGTCTTTTCCGATAGCAAAAGTAGGAGGCGAGCGACACTAGGAAGTTTCCTTCTAGTGGCGAGGACCACATGCAGAGAGGAAAGACTTGACTAGGTGTGTCTCTTCCTTGACCGAGTTAAAACAAATCGAGTACACCAAATGTGGTCGAACAAATGTAAGAAAGTGCACTCTACTTAGAATATTTTTGAATTTCTTGGAAAAAATAGACTAAGATTGAGAGAGTTGGCTTTGATAACATTACGACTAGATAAAACCCGAGCTCTTTGTATTGGCGGAAAAAAATGAGTAGCAGTCGATGCTAGGAAATTCCTTCTAGTGGCGAGAACCACATGCAGAGAGGAGAAGTTTCGACGGATAGCGTTTCTCGCTTTTGGCCGGTGTAAAGAAAAGCGGGTGTTTTCATATCATAGTCGAAAGATTAAAAAGCACTACTAAAGCAAAAGAGGTAGAAAGAACACGGACTTTTATTGCTTGAGGAACCGGTCACACATAGAATTTGCGTGGCGGTCGATGTTCCAAGAGTTTGAGAGAACTGTCCATCTTCCATTGCTAGTCGTCAGGCCACGGCGAGTTACGCCGACCTTTGTGTAAGGACCTTCCCATTTAGGGAAAGTTTATTCGATTAGACTTGGATTGGCATAGCCTCAATACCAAGTCACCTACTGAGAAAGCTGCGAGGTTGGACCTTACGATTATAATATCTGCGAGGGCTTGTTGGTAGGCCGCGAGCGGATTAAGGCTAGGTTTCTCCTCTCTTGAGTAGGTTAATGTCATCTGTTCGAAGTTGTTCTGAGTCCGAGTTGTTGAAGGTTTCAACTCGTGTCGACCGCAATTTTAGCTCGGAGGAAGCATGGGCCGGCTCAAAAACTAGAAAAATGGTGTTTCTCCTGTTGCTCGACTAGTGGTCGTCTGAGCGCCCATAATATGGAAGGTAATTCTTGTACCCAAGCCCCAGCGCTTAACAAGTGGTCGAAGACTCGAGTTTTAATTCCTCGCATTATTTGGCGTTTGCACGTTCGAGCCCCATTGCTTTGGGGATGTGCAGCGAAGCATAGCATAACAGTACCCAACTCGTCGCAAAATTCACGAAATTTTGCACTTGCAGTGTTTACCATTATGCGTAATTATCAGGCTCGGAACTCCAAATCGACTAATTCGCTTCTCATCATGAACCTTTTCTTTGCTTAGTTGTTATCGATTCTGAGTTGACCGATCCATTTGTGAGCGTGTCAATAGCCACAAAAGGAATTGAAACCTCCTGGAGCTTTGGGAAAGCGGTCCTAGGATATCAAGCCCAGTGCGCAAAAGGCCAAGAAAGAGTATTGTTTGTAATGCTTGAAGTGGTTGGTGTATCATCTACCATGGAATTGGCTTTGGACACACTTTTAACCACCTCCATAGCATCGTGCTGGGGTTGTAGGCGAGTAAAAACCTTGTCGAAAGGCTTTACCAACCAATGTTCAGCAGGAGGCATCGTCCCACAGATGCCCTTGTGTATATCGTGAAGGAGTGTTATTCCTTCGTTTTGCGGAATGCATCGCATGAGTATTCCTTGGGTTCCTCGTTTATAGAGGACTCCTTCAACCAAAGTATACATTTTGGCTTTTGGGATAATCGATCGCCTCAAGATCATCTTGGTCTGGAACCCTTGTAAAGATACTCGTAGATGGGAGTCATCCGGTATCCTCGTAATCTAATGAGGCCATCTCAAGAGGAGGTGTTTACGGTTCTTCGACCGAGGCGGTTTTGGAGTTGCTCAAGAAAACTCCTTTTAGTCTTGTGGATCGGGAAGAAGCCATCCGAGCAAGTTGGTGCATGAGGAAATTATCCTTCGAGGATAAATTGTACCTCGAAACCTAAAAATGTTTTTCTAGCTTACGTGCTTACGATAAGTACCGAGCCATTGTTGAGTTAGAGCCTTTGGTACTCTTTCGATTTGATTCACGACTAGTTGAGAGTCTCCTCTCACGAGTAGTCGACGAATTGAGTGCTTTCGCTGACTCGTATGCCGACTAGCAAACCTTCGTACTCGCCACATTGTTAGTAGCACGAAAGTTTAATTGTATGGCATACTTTAAGGTTTCTCCGTAGGAGATACGGAGACCACCCGACCCGAGCCACTTAAAGTAAGTGACCGTCAAAGTACATCATCCATCGGTCGTGGGAATCGTCTTGGGGATCTGAGCGAGTTCGAGATTTGTCCATTCGGCGACAAAGTGCGCCAAGATCGGGATTTTATGGCCGTTCGGGACACGAAATGGAGGTCGAACTCCCAAGTTCGTGACCATTTTGCCATCGTCCATTGTTTCCTTATTATGGAGGATTGCTCCCAAAGGAAACTCGGGCAGCACTGACTATTTTGTGCGCTGAAAATAATGCCGATTTCCTCGAAGACATGAGGAGGGCATATAGAAGTTTTGGACACGAGGTGCGCTCCTTAGGCCGTGTAAAACTTCGCCGACGTAATAAACCGGTCGTTATGCGTTTTCACGTTCTACGACTAATATCGCGCTTCTTTTGTGGCGTGGCGGCTAGGTAAATTAAGGCGTCTCTTACGGCTTTGGAGAAACGAGCAGGAGCACTCGAAAGATACCTCTTGACATCCTCAAAGGCAACGTTTGCCTCGTTCGACCACTCAAAACCTTCATATCTCCCGAGAAGTTTAAAGAAAGGTAGTCCTTTTTCTCCTAGTCGTGCGATGAAAGCGACTTAAAGCCGCCATGCACCCGTGAGTTTTGGACTTCCTTTTTGTGTTTGGAGGGCGATCGGAGGATGGCTTTTATTTTTCGAGATTTGCTTGATTCCTCGTTCGGATACTAGGAATCCAAGCAATTTTCTGAAGAAATTCCAAACACACACTTCTCGGATTGAGTTTTAAGCGGTGCTTTACGAGGTTGTCGAATGTTTCTTGTAGGTCGGTGATATGATTAAGTCTCTTAATGCTTTTTACGACTAGATCATCAACATAGGCTTCCAAATTCGGCCTAATTGAGATGAAAAATCGATTGCATTAGGCGTTGAAAGAAGCACCGCATTCTTTAGACCAAATGGCATTTGACATAGCAAAAGGTACCAAATGGAGTAATGAATGCGGTCTTTTCTTCATCGTTTAAACACATATTGATCGGTGGTATCCGAATATGCGTCTAAAAACTTAATATCTCACAACTGCAGTTGAATCAACGGTGATCGTCTGAGGTAAAGGGAAATCATCTTTTGGACAAGCTTTATTAAGATCGGTAAAGTCCACGCTTACATCGCCATTTCTTTGTTTGACTTTTTGACCATTACTGAGGTTAGCCAACCACTCGGGTGGTTGACTTCTCTTATAAAGCACCTTTAAGTAGCTTATCCAACTCGATTTAATAGCATCTCGTCGATCGGGGCAAATCTCCGTAATTTTTGTTTTGGGTACTTTATCGGTAGTAAAGCTAGCACATGCTCGATCACCTCCACAGGGACTCGGGCATGTCGGATGCTTGCCACGCAAAGACATCTGCGTTAGCTCGGAGGAAGGTAATGAGGCGTCTTCCTATTTGGGGTCGGAAGTCTCCCGTCTGAGCGATCAATAATCCTCATTTTTATCTTTTATCTATAATTTTATTATGGGTAAATATGATGTCACATAGTCCCCTGAGGTACCCCTTATCTAAAAGGAGAAGTCCAATAAGTGGTTGTAAGTCTTGCTACGACTATATCATGGTCGTAAGTCCTTCACGACCACTACATAGTCGTAAGTCCTTCTACGATCGCTTCTCGGTCGTAAGTCCTTCTACGATCGCCACCGGTCGTAAGTCCTTCTACGATCGCCACCGGTCGTAAGTTCTTCTACGACTGTAAACTACGACCACCTTATAATCAAACCTACAAAGCGAGTGGGTCCAATTGATTAAGGAATCCGAACGGTCCGCACGCACTATTATTCCGCTTATTAATGGTGCGTAATTACCCCATTATCTCTCGAAGATAATTGCCGACGGCGTGAAGAAGCCGAGGCGCCAGAATTATCGCCAAGATGCGCTCACATCGGATTAATCAGCGATCTTCGCAGGCAAAACGGCAACTTCTTCACGACTATATAAGGGCATCGATCAGAGAGATAGGGGGAGGGCGAACAAGAGCCAGTCAAGTAGGAACACAAGTGCTATTCTCTGTAATAGTCTTAGTCTTTTACTTGATCATCAAGAATACCATACACACAGGATTAGGGTTATTATTCTCTCCGGAGAAGGCCTGAACCTGTCTAAACATCCCGTGTCAATCCACTCTGCGTGATCTTATCTCTAGGAGACCCCCCGAATCAAACAATCTTTACGTAAGATCGGTTCTAATACACCGACAATTGGAAAATTATATTATCAGTTTGCATAGTATTAGAGTATCTTGTTCACGTGTGCACCGATGCACCAAAGGTGACCTACCTTGAACTTATCTTCCCTCATATGCTAGCTGCCCCACTGAACCGTATGTCTTCTATCTCTTCCCGCCGCCACAACTTTTCTGCTTCAACCTCCAATAGCAAACCCAATTTTTTGTAGTAAATGTGCAATGATACAGATAATCTTCTCGATATCGCTAGTGATGCGGTTGTCGGGACCCAAATATGCAAATCTGGACTCTCTGTGTATTCTGCACTAGTCCAGGATCACGCTAGTGCACACAGTGTCAACATTGATGAAATATCACATCCATACAACGAATATAAGAATAAACGAGTACCTTTGAATAACAAATAATCATGGGACCTTACGGCCGAAGTTTTACATTTATTAAGCCATGCAAGGTCGATAATAAAGAAATAAATCTGCAATGAAACGAAATAAACTCCGGTGGCTCCCATCAATTTACCACAGCAACCGATCGATCAAGACCCTAACGCCAACCTTCAGAGAACTCTTCTTCAAAAGCAAAGCATTTACTCCTCCACTTCGCTGATTTGTTTAGCAAGAGTGAGTACACACCGTACTCGCAAGTCATACCACGTAATGCATTTATACATGATGGCTTATTCCAAAGAAATGGCTTCGTGGTTATTTTGCGTAAATGCAACATTTGCAATTGAATACAAATAATAGATTGAAAGCATAATTCAAAACAAATAGACAATACTAAGTTAACAATTGATTTCACAAAGGACACACAGCCTAATCAAGTTCTTTCACACAACCAACGAGTTATCTCACACATGACCCTTCCCAGCTTGTTTTATGAAAATCTACCCTCGTGTGAAATTCCCGAGCATGTCCATATCCGAGGACGCGCTATTTGAATAGATTGATTTAAACACTCGCAGAGTTTGTACACTTTACCCACACGATACAATCAGTAGCGATCACCGACCATAACAAAACCTTTCGTAAACTTCATCTCAAACAATGACACTCGGTGTGCTTTATCGCTGGTCCAATTTGTACACACACTCTTGGAACGACACACACCATTGGACAGGATGCAAATAATCGTCTCCGCGATGTGACATATCACACCTCCAAATTTCATCACATGCCTTAAATACAACCTCGAGTTGTCAATGCCAAGACTCCATAACTTACTAAGTCGTGCCCAACCCATACTAGGCATGTGGTCGCACAAGAAGGCCCAGCTCAATGGCGCACAAAGTTAAGTCCTTAATTGACTAAGGCAAGACTTCCGCTTTTTCCCAAATCACAAAGTTTATATCACATGATCCACCATTCACACGTAATCCACCACTTGCCTCAAGATAAATCTTTTCCCACCTCGTTGAATAAATGCAACACATGCCATCAACGAGTAACAAAGACACATCACACACAGCTTCATCACACGCCCATAATCACTTAGTCAAGTTTATAATTGCAACTCTCACATGAAATGATGACTCGTGGCATGGCTAAGGCCTAATCAGATCTAACCAACCCACGTTGGTGCTACGATAGTACCAACTAATAATTAACCAACCTAGGGTGACAAAAGATTATGGCATACAATAGACAATGTGGCATAACAATTTGGATTAATAACTATACCCAAAAGCATTTAAATAAATACTTGAAATAGAATGCAATACATTGAAACAAAGTATTTTGAAAACTGGGTTCAAAATGATCAAAGGTATAACTTGCCTTGGAATAGATCTAGATATTGGTCTTGGTCTTGAGGTGCTCCTTCTTCTGCAAAATTCCCCGAAGTATCGACGTCTACTCGCAAACGAGACAAAAGAAACAAAACAAATAAGTAACAGAGGCAAAACAAACTCCAAAAATCAAATAAAATTCAGCATTAAATAGATCTTAATTTTATATGAATTTACAAATTTGAATGAGCTCAATTGGACTTCGGATGCAAAAGATATGGGCTTTGGAAGATTGGAAAATCAATTAAACCCTAATTTGGATTTTCTTGAATTTCCGAATTATTTTTATAAAGGAAAATCGGATTATTGCGCAATGCTTGCGCCACCGAAAAAGAAAATAATTAAACCAGATCGACAAGTGGGCCCCACTGTCACCTTCTACCACGGTGGACCAAATCCACCGAGCCGGGAAAGCCGACGCAGAAACCAGAGGCGTGGCGCCGATGCGGCAGCCCACGCAGTGACACGCCAGCGCAGTGCCGACCGTCAGACACGCAGGGCCCACGCCACCGACGGCTACAGGCCGGATGCGCCGACAACGGCGAACGGCGACGACTCGAGGAAGGCGGGCGCCTGGTAGCTCGCTAATACGCACTTTGGTGACGCTGGATTTGGCGCTGGGACGCTGGGGTCGCGGAATTGGCGCCGAGCGAAGAGGGTGATCGAGTTTGCTTGCGTTGAACTCCGGTGGCGCCCGAGCGATGTCGAGGGGTTCAGAAAGCCTCGGCGATGGGGATGCCGACGGCGTAGTTCCCGGGTAGAGCGCCACCGGTGGCAGGCGCAAGTGGAGCTTTTGCGGCGCCAAAAGCTACAAACTCAATTATGGCGCTAGGACTTTAGGAGGTGCGAGGGTGGCGGCTCTGGGATCAGGAGCAGGAGGGGGACCTCAGGGGGGTTTTATAGGGCCGGGGGACGTCGAGGGTAGAAACGCCCTAAATGAGTCCGTTTGCCACGATCGGAGATCCAAAATAAGGGAGATTGAGGGGAGCCTGAGGGGGAAACAGTAGAGATATGCGCGGATAGGAGGGAGTTCGCTCGTGCGCTTGGCGAGAAATCGGGCGGTTGCGCAATTGTCTGACGAGCTCCTTCGCGAAAGTGGCGATGTGGGGAAAAGCGGAGGAAGACGAAGGCGCCATGGGGACGACGACTCGGTGGGGTCCCACCGTCACGGCAGCAGAGGGAGCGCAGGCGTGGGCAGCAAGAATGGGCGATGTTGATCCAATGGCTGGGAGCGAGCAAGAGTGTGCGGCGTCCGATCGGTACACGCGGCGCCCATCCGAAGTGGAAGGCGCGACGCACGGGAGTGGGCCGAGGCGACGGAATAGTGGTGGGCTTTGGCCCATCACTGTTCCGAGGGATTTTAATTAGATTTTTCTTTTAAATAAATCCAGAAAATGCAATTAGCAATTAGAAAATAGCAAATGACTTTGGAAAAATTCCAGAAAATTCTATAAAATATATCCAAGCATATAGAATCTAAATAAAATAGTTTTGACAACTGTTGGTGTTGGGATTAAGCACATTAAATCAGTTTGTCCTAAAAGTCCATATTAAGCTTTTTAAATTAATATTCCAATAAATCCAAATGGTGAATTTTCTCACTACCACTATTTAAAAGATTTTTAAAGCTCTGAAAATTGGGATGTTACAGCGGTGCCCTTCACCATCAATGGCACGTTCCTAGCTATTCGATGGCCCCATATCATCTATAGCTCGTCTTCAATACAAATATTCATCTCCTCTTTACCATGGCTTCCCCATCATTAAGCTTCATTGGCAACTAACTTCTTCAAGAACGCCGACGCTTACCACTCATCTTGCAAGATAGATCGGCAGTCTTTGCTGCTTGGCCTCCCACTAGAGCTGGGATCTACAATGTTGGGGTATCTTCAATAGATAGAGATAACCTCGTCTCTGTTATGAATTGCACTTGCATTCATCATGGGGCAATTAAGCCAATATATATACAAGTAAATGTGTGGCATTTATGCAAATAACCCCTTATACAACAGGGGAATACACATGCAATAATATACATCTAACACCCCCTCAAACTTATGGTGGATTAACAACATGAAGTTTGGAGAGATAAAAACTGTGCTGAGCTCTGGTCTGCGCCTTTGCGAAGAAGTCTGCCAACTGAAGTTCTGAAGGCACATACTGAAGAGCAACAATCTGGTCCTACACCTGTATCCGCATATAGGAAGCATCAACACCAATGTATTTTGTAAGCTCGTGCTTCACCGGATTTGTAGCAATGCTAATAGCCCCTGTACCATGAGACGAAAGAGGAGTGAGTGCTGAAACAGAAACACCAAAATCCTCAAGTAACCACCGTAGCCACGTAACCTCCGCAGTCAACAAAGTCATAGCTCACAACTCAGCCACAGCACTCGAACGAGAAATTGTTGTCTGCTTCTTAGTCTTTCAAGCAATAAGAGAACTATCAAGAAAAACACAATAGACAGAAAGAGATCGGCGATCAGAGTGATCACTAGCCTGTGGCATCGAATATGCCCGAGTCAGAAAGAGTCGAACGAGAGAAAAACAGACGACGAGTGATGGTTCCACAAAGATATCGTAGAACACGAAGAAGGTGACTATAGTAGAGCTGGGTGGGAGCAAAAGCAAACTGACTCAAGGTATGCACAGGGTGCGAAATGTCAAGACGAGTAAGACCCAGATAAACAAGACTCTCGACAAGGTGACGATGGCAAGTGGGATCAGTAAGAGGCTCACCATCAGTGAGCCGAAGATAAATATTAAACTCCACTAAGTCTCAATATGTGTTGATCCGTAAAAAAATACGATCAAGAAGATCCTGGATATACTTTTCTTAGGACAGCTAGAAGCTCTTAGGCGTAGAAATAACCTCAATCCCAAGAAAATAGCGAAGAGGACCTAGATCAGACATGAGAAACTACTCATTAAGACGCTCCTTGACAAAAGTGATGTACTGATAATCATCTCCAACAATGATCATATCATCAACATATAAAAGTAGAAACGCTCACCACGAGGTGAAGTGTGAATAAAAAGTGCAGGATCATGAGCACTGGCTTGTAGCGGTTGCGCAGATATGTCTACATCAACTATGCTGAAGCCAAACCAACCACATCCCCAGTGAGTTGCACCTCCATGCTAGCAACCAAAATAGCAGAGGCACGACATCCTCATCAATCCATGCCTTGTAGGCAACATACTAAATCTGAAAAAAAAATCTTCATAGCATCCTCAAAAGCATCGATGCCTCCTTACAAGCATCTTCTAAGTAGCCTTCAAAACACAGCTCAAGCAGTGGAGCAGGCAAGGCGGGCAAGGAAACTCACCAGAAGAAACTCTCAAAGGCGCCGACCACACATGTGAAGACGCATATATCAAAACCACCCGATAATTGAGACCATCGAAAATCACCGGATAGCGAGGAACAAAAAACAAGTGCTTATTGGCAGTAGCACCGACATTGTACAGCGATTAGAACGACGACTATTTTTTTCTTTCTCTTCGATTCAAGGTAGAGAAGTTGAAAGATTCAAGGTAGAGTCAAGAACTTCACTAATATAAAGTTGTGGCGGATGGATTTTCTCAAAAGTCTTCGATAATGAAGGCATAATTTTCATCTTTATTACCGACACATTTGGGAAGCCCATAATGATACGAGGAATGACATACCGATGCCCCATCCTCGATGTGTCATTGAAAAGAGCAAGGTGTGTGTTGTAATGATCTTAATACATAATACCAAACTGTTGTTTCTACAAGTAACAACCCCAAAATCTGGGTCAGAACTCTTCACAACCGCCTGATGTGCGATTATGGAAAGCAGATGTCTCAAGTAAGCTGATTACAACAAAATCAAGCTTTTATTACATAAGATTAAGGTTTAACAACCAGCTTTGATGCGTATATGGGCTTCCAAGGCCAAAGCTAGTATAATACAAGATAAAAGAAAACACACCATAGGCACACTTGAGCACGATCGAGACCTAAAACAAGAATCACCGCTCTGGGGCCCACTAAAATCCCGCTCATTGGGGTTCTCAAGACTTTCCCAATCTTCTTCTGGAGGGGTTGCAATTTTGCAAGAATGAGTACTACACCATACTCAACAAGCCACATAGAAAAGCTAAATAATTACATGCAAAAAGTTCAATGGATGGTTAGGGTTTACCTTAACAGGCATCTGTGAATGCATTTTGCAGTTTAAAGCAGTTTAACTTTAAAACAGTAAAATAATAATAAATAATAACAATAGGGGTTTCTCCACAAATGCACCAACCGGATTCACATCTCAAAAACTCTACTTATGCCCGATGTATTGAATCACCCATGAACACACTTCATTAACCTAAGCACTACAGATTCGAATAGCATTTGATACACTCTGCAGAGTTGCCCAGCTTTACCCACAAGATACCTCATGCTTGTACTGTCAGATCATAGACACGCAATAAGTTAGCGTGCGACTGAGCTGAGATAACAAAGCTTTTTCACTGCTCAACCTTTCTAGTCTCTACCCGGTAGGTCCTTACTTCATACAGCCTTCGGGAGACTCCACCGGCCGCTGTTATGGATCTTTTACCCCGATGTTGATGAGACAATACCGTTATGAAGACCAGCGAGTGTCCCTACAGGCCCACTCCAAAGCTGTAGATATTCAATTGGAAGAGCAGTGTACTAGGCTAGGGAGTAATGACCACACCTGTGGTTGAGCGATTTTCTGTGTCTGTTACTTTGGCACAATGTTCTTGTCCTTACTAGTCTCACAGTGAAGCGATAGACAAACACCAACACGTGGTTGTCTATCCTCTGAGCCTCACCTGTGACTCACTTTTTCCAACACAAGTCTATTGGGATGCTCAACTTCCTGGAAACAACCCTCAACTTCAAACCAAAACTATTGGCGAATCGCCAATACACTCTTTCTTTAGATAACCACAATTTTGGTGACAAAGCTATTAGCATAGATAACATTTTATGTGGACTTGTCAAGGTGAATATGGCCTACAAGTGTTAGGTGGGTTTGTATGTGGGGTAATTGGGATTATCTAAACATCATGGCATTCCAAAGTATTATTTCAATATTTGAAGTAATTGGCACAAATAATAATGAAAGTAATATTAAATATAAAAACTTTAGGTTCAAAATGATCAAAGAATGTGGCTTGCCTTCTGGCACAAAGTCATGTAGATCCTGGTCTTGTCTGTCGTCTTCTGCAGTCTGGTCTTCAATATCATGACCTAACGAGAAGCAAAATAATAAAACAACCAAGTAAAATCCGGCTCGACAAGGAATGAGCTGGGAACAACATGCAAGTAAAAACAAATAGAAAAGAAACACAAAGAAGGTGGTGCAGGAGAGTGGAAATTTATCTGGGGTTTAATTTGACTGAACGGAGTGGAGAAATGGGTTTTGGGCTCAAAATGGACAAAATGGATATAAGATGCTGAATTAGGGTTTTGTGGATGAATAGTGTTAGATAATGAATAGTGACATTTTACTATTCATAGCTAAAAAAGTGGCAAATAGTACTGTGATACTGTTCATGGTGATAAATAGTAAAAAATTGGATTTTCAGATGAATAGTAGTTTTCAGGTGAATGAACAATAAATAGAATTACTGTGCTATGAGCAAAGGCTAAGTGAAATGGATAAACAAGAAAAGACCGCCCGCCATCGTAGCGGCCCAAGGCCCGGTTCGCCAGCCGAATCGCCTAATCGCCGAGCCAAAGGTTTAGTTACCAAGGCTCGGGCTCGAGCAGCTGCCGAAGGCTCTTAGGCCGCTCGAGCCGGCGGCGACGGATTTGTGGCGGCGGTGGCCGACGACAACGGAGGCCGGCACTGGGAGCATCACCGAAGCGAGGTGGTTCCATTTTGGTGTTTTGTGGGGGCGGAGGGGGTTCGGAAATGGGGTGGTGTAACATCCCAAAAATTTGGTATGTTTTAAAGTGTTAAAAGAAAATAACCATTTGAATTTTTCTACTAAAGTTAAAGCTTAATTAGAAATTTCAGAGATCAAAACAATTTAACATGATTAATTCCAACATCAACTACTATCAAAATTATTTTATTTGGATTCTATAGGCTTAGATATATTTTCTAGAATTTTCTGGAATTTTTCTGAGTGCATTTGCTATTTTCCTAATTGCCATTTGGATTTTCAGATTTTATAAAAAGAAAAATATATTAAAATCCTCTGAATAAGATAACAGTCAAGCCCATCACTCGTTCCGCCCAACTCCCACCCTCGCCCACCACCCACCGCCCGCCTTTCCCCGCCGATTGCCGCTTGGCATGGCATCGCGGCCGATCCCACCAGACGCCTCAAGGCGCAGCCTATCCGGCCGCGCCGCCTCTCTCTCTCGACCGGTGGCTCCCGCCTGCCGCCACGCCATCGTCGTCTTCGTGCGGTCTCCCAGAGTTCCGATGTTGCCTGACAAGACCGCCGTCTCTCCTCGGTCTCCTCCATCTCGGCTATTTAAGGCCCGAGCCCGCAGCAATTTCTTCGCCCGACTTCCTCTCCCAAAACCCTAAGCTCGGCCCGGCCGGCTGTCTCCTGCGCCGCCATCACCGAAAGATCGTCAACGGCCGAAGCTCCGCCGCCGCCGAATTCCGCCATCGCTCGACCTTCACGGCCAGTGCTACCACCGCCACCGAAAGCGCAATACCCAGATTTACCGTGACCTGCCGCTCGCCCGAGAACCCCTATCGCCGCTGTTGTCGGCCGTCCGACAAAAGAGAGTCGCCACCGCCGCCGCCATTGTCGCCACCGCCGGTGAGACGTCGCCGCTCTAGCCTAACCACCTCCTCCAGCAGCTTCAGCCTTCTCTCGGGGTCCCATTTTTCCACCTCCCCGCCGCTGCCCTCCGCTGCTCGCCGTCCCATCACGGCGAAGCCTTCTACCAAGCTCCTCTGTTCTCCCTTGCCACCTGGCGTCTGCGTGGAAGCCGCCAAGCCGCCACCTCCTCCGTCTATTGGCGCGGCGCCGTCAATGCTCGCGTGTCGCCGCCACGCGGCGCATCGAAGTTCCTCCCGAGCCTTCCTTCGGTGGACTTAGTCCACGTTACACCGTGTCATTGACCGGTGGGACCCACCTGTCGGTGGAAATTATTATCGACCGAAATCACGACGCCACCGACGTCATAAGTCGATTTTCCCATTGAAAATAAATCAGAAATTAAATTAAAATCCAAATTTGGGTTTTGATTTATTTTCAACCTTCCAAAGCCCATATCTTTTGCATCCGAACTCCGATTGAGCCCATTCAAATTTGTAAATTCATCTAAATTCGAACTCTATTTATTTATGATTTTTATTTAATTTTTGGAGTTGATTTTATCTCTGTTTTATATTTATTTGTTCTATTTGCTTATTTTGCGAGTAGACGTTGCTACTTGGAAGTTTTGAACAAGGAGAAGCACACCAAGATCAAGATCAAGATCAATCCTGTGATTTATTCCAAGGCAAGCCGTAGTCCTTTGATCATATTGATCCTATGATTTCAAAAGTATATTATTTTATACAACTGCATGCTATCTTTATATCAATTGTTTTGGGTTTAGTTATTACCTGTTGTCATTATACCTCCATTGAACATTTGAATGCCATGAATCCTTGGTCACCCTAGCTCGGATAATTTTAGTTGGACATATTTGTATCACCAACATGGGTATCGATTAGTGCTTAGTCAAGCCTAGTCTCGATGGATTCATCATCACATGTGTTTTAATGATTTAATCTTGACTTAATGATATATGGAATTGTGGTGGTTAGCCATGTTGTTAAAACTTGTGTACCATGACGGGGATGTCATTGGTTTCTTGTAAACAAAATGGTTTTCACTCGGCGAATGGATGGTGGATTGAGGGTGTGGATTTAACACGTTGTGGGTTTGTGGAAAGATCGCTGAGTAACTTGTCAAGGACTTAATCTTGTGCGCCATTGAACTGAGCCTTAACTGCATAAACCACATGTCCTGTATGGGCGGGACTCGGTGATTAATTAGCAATGTCTTAATTTTGGTTCGCCTTGGAAGAGTGAGTTACGGTACGTGCTCACTACGGCGCAAGAGGGGGCCCCGCCTGCAGTCGGATGGAGACATTGATGTTGAAACCTTAGCGCGTAATCGGGTTAAGAATGAGCTTTGTAAAGGCTTTGTCACGTGTTTCAGCTCGCTTACCCAAGGTAGTGAGCAAGTGGTATCGACGGATGCCAAACCAACTGGAGAAGTCGTGTCTTGTGGGTCAAGCCGCATAACCTCGCAGAGTGTGTAAAACTATTCGAATAGCCGTGTCCGCATGGTTATGGACGTGCTCGGAATTTCACACGGAGATAGAGTTTCTTCCAAAATGAGTCTGAGTGTGAATGGAAAGTTCACTTGATGAATATAATATTTGTTCGGTGAATGGGTAATTCACTTGGTGGTTTGTTGATTGGTGAACGGGAATTCATTGGTCATTTGTTGGTTGGTCGCTGAATGGTTAGTTCACGGTTGTTTCAAAGAACTTGTTTACTTATTTAGTATTCTTTTCAAGTCTCGCATTTCAATCTATTTACGGTATTTGTTAAATGTGTTTTCGCAAAAGAACCATACTGACTAACCTTTGGTAAGCCTTGCATGAATACTATTTGCATATATTTCCCTACTACTCTTTGAGTGCTTTATGTACTCACGGCTCATGCCTTTGTTGATCGGTTGAAGAATATCAAGTCGCATGTGAGTTCTTCCGAATCAAGACATTGAAGGTTTTGCGGATTAGGATCGTTCTCCACTGATTGCTGTGGGCATGTTGATTGGCCTTTCCAAATTTCTCGTTCCGCTGCAAGAGTTTATTTGTTTCTTTAGCCCTGCGTGGCAAGTTAAGTAAACATTGACCATAAGGTCCAGTTATTATTATTTGTTATTCTGAGATCTTTCTAGTTAAATCGAATAAATGGATGGTATTTCATCACTGTTTCCTGTGTGAGCTAGCTACTGATCTGGGACTAGTTCAGAATACACAGAGGGTTCCTGAGATGTATTTTCGGGTCCCGACAGGTGGCGACGGCGACCGAGAGGTGGCGGCGGAGGAGAACGGTGCCGGCGAGCTCCGGCGAGGGAGAAGGTGGGGCGAGGTGGGGGAAAGGTTGGCGGCGGCGAGGGGATGCTACCGCCGGAGGTGGGAGGGAAGGGGAGGTAGGAAGGCAGCGGATTTTACCGAAGCTTCGCTTCGGGCGGAGAGAGGAGGCGACGGCGATTTCCTTGATTGCGCCGGCGCTGGGAAGGAGGGGGCTGGGGGAGGTGCGGGAGGTGGAGGTGAGGAGGTAGGCCGTCCCGGTGTGGCTTTTTATATGCTGGGGAGGCGGTGGGAGCAGTAGGGCGGCGGGAGCAGTCGCGGCGAGGTGGCGGCGGGGAGAACCTTCGTGCGGCGCCGAGAGGGAAGAGGTGGCGGCGGGGCGGGGCCAGGTGGAGGTGGAGGTGGCGAAGGCGGGGGAAGGATCTGGAAAGGAGAGGTGGCGGCTGGCGGCAGTGGCAGGGTGGCGGTGACGTCGGCTGCGCTGACGCGGGGGAGAGAAGAAAGCGGGGAGGAGGAAGAAGAAGGAAGCGCCAGGAGGAGAAGGCGCCTCCGGCTGAGGAGAAACGGATTTCTGAAAGAGGAAAGCAGGTTTTCGGCGAAGATTTCCAAAAACGGAAAGAATTCAAATTTTGAACAAAAAGATTCAAAAATTTTCAAATATTCAAAACTCAGGGCTGTTTCAGTGTGAGTCCAGTCTTTCAGTTCCTAAATGGTCTCCACCGCCAGAGGAGTTGGTTATGGCTAACGTGGATGCTGCAGTTTTTGCACAATGCGGGCAAATGGGAGTTGGTCTAGTAATCAGGAACCACAGAGAAGAGAATGTGTGATAGCTTCAAACCAGGTAATTGAAGGGATTACTGATCCAGAAACAGCGGAAGCAATTGTAGTTAGATGCGCTGTCCGCGTGGTGAAGAAAGAGGGCTACCAAAAATGCATAATAGCTTCAGACTGCCAGAACCTGGTGAACAAGCTGAACGATTCCTCCGAAGGATAGATGGTTAATTGGGTAATCGTTCATGGCATAAAGCAGCTTACTGCCCATGGTGGCCCCTTTCTCTTTTATTCATGTTAATCGTGTTTGTAATGAGGCAGCACATGTGCTTGCTAAGGCGGCGGTCGATAATGTGTGTTCGGTTTGGCGTTCAGTACCTCTGGAGCTAATCCGATCTATCCTTTGTAATGATGCTCAGATATAAATAAAGTGCTGCCTGATTCGTGTAAAAAAACTGCCAAAACAGAGTACTTTTATTCCCATGCAAAACCATAAGAGTGAAACAGCAACAGCATCAAACCAAACCACTCTTTAACACTAACAAAAACACACTTTAACTTCTCAAGTCCACACTCTGCTCATTGTGCTTTCAGCAGATTTATTTCGATCGAAAACACACACACGCAAAGATTAAAGATGTTTATATATATATAGGGACATCACATGTATGATGCCGCTCGATTTCGATTTAGTTGTAGGCGTCCGGGTTGGCGACGAGGTACGCCTCGGCGGTCTTGAAGATGGCGGTGACGGACGCCTTGGCCTTGGTGATCTCGTCATTCACCTCAACGCCCGGCAGAAGCTTGTAAGTCGAGTCCACCTTCACGACGCTCCCGCCGTTGGCCGCCGGCTCCACCTTGATGTGCGACGTCGCCGTCTCGATGGCCGTGCCGATGCCGCCGCCCTCGATAAGTGTCGACTTGCACTCGCACTTGTCCGCGTCCAGGAACTCGAGCCTCTCCTTCATGTAGCTGAAGGGCATGGCTGCAAGATCGGCAAACACATGTTATGCGGTAGCTACTGTTTCGTCGATGTGATCACTACGCATGTATGTATGTGGTACGGAGGATTTTGATTACCGGTTTTAATATTTTACCGGTGTCAACGCTAGAATCGAAATGGCCAAAAAAAAATAATCATAATTTAACTTTTTTGAAGTTAAAATGAAAAAGGATAAAATTCAAACAAATCCGATTTTTTTGAGCCGGTTTTGACATGTTTGGATTTTTACCGGTACCGATATAACCGAAATTGCCGAAAATCGGCTGGTAATCAAAACCCACCCTGGTGGTACGTACCTGAGGTGAAGTTGAACTGCCTGACGCTCCCGACGCTGCCGTCGCCCTCGACGGGGTGGGCGCTGGCGACGATGTGGGAGGCGAGCTTGGGGGCAAGGGTGTGCCAGTCCATCACGGCGGCGCGGAACAGGCGCGCCGCGGCGACCGGCGACTCGATCTCGTGGGTCCAGCTGTCGGTGGAGGCCATTGCTACAAGCTTACGATGATCGACTGAACTTGCGCAGATGCTAGCTTGGTGTACTGCTATTGCAATTTGCAGGTATTTGCAGCTGCTGCTTGCGTTGCCAGGAGAGTGGCAGTGAGTGCTTTAAATAGGTGGCTCGAAAGGCGGGGTTGGTGAGACCTGGCCGGATGGGGTCTGGTGAGGCGCCGCGCCAGTCGCCGAGTTTTTCCAACTTGGATGGTGAGTGGTGACCGGTGGGCTGAGGCGCCGCGCCAGTCGCCGAGTTTTTCCAAATTGGATGGTGAGTCGCGCTGTCGGTCCGGGTAATTAACCTTTGTTTTAAGCCCGGGGTTGAAAGCACACGTCAGAAAGTATGCACTTTTGTCCATGTTTAGCTGAAGGCGAAGAATGTGTTATCGAATTGGCACCACGGTCCGCGTGGACAAATCAATTGATCGATAAATAGGGAAGGCAAGCCGTGGCTGGGTTGGTGTGTAAGAACGAGAAACACAAACCGTGGCTGGGTTGGTGTGTAAGAACGAGAAACAAGCTGTGCAAAGTTACATACACTCACCTATACTATGCACTCTGAAATTATGCATAGTAATTTTGGGGAGAGGTACGTCGCCAATTGAACTGGCAACAGGAGCCTGTCGTCGTTTCAAATGGCGATAGAATCCCTATATTTGTTTTTCTTAAAATTTATGTCTAGAGAATTCTGCTTAAACATTAAGTGTATTGCACGAAGGTTTTTAGTAATACCTTGTAATGTTCGCGTAGTTCGGAATCCGAAATTGGAGAAGATAACGAAATATGATGTAGGGAAGACAACAAAATGTGATCTAGGGAGTGCGAGATCGGCGACACAATTTGAAACGCGAGTTTAGCGGTGCAATAACACAAATAGCCCCCTTCGAAGCGGAATGAAAAACATATTTGGGTTTCGGGTTGCCATGCGTGTTGTTGTCCCGATTGTCTTGTTCATAAAACCGATTCCTTGGAGAAAAGATTACGTGATATGTAATAGTCGAAATATCTTGGAAAAGAGATTTAAGTTCGAAAGACTTTATAATTTAATTGTGAAATACATGGTGCGCTCGGTTTGGTTACGTACATTAGAAACAACAATATGCACGGATGAGCAAATCGAAAGACACATACGATACATGCACTCCTTTTTGGAATTTTTTTTTGATTGAAACGAAATCGACCAGCCCGGGCACTCAAATGGACGAATGTAAGTCCATGTACCTTATTCCTTGTGGTGAGTATTCTAAAAGTTGGCAAATGTGTTTTGCAACTTGCTAAGAATATCATCTTTAAACCTTGTTGGACTTGCACTCAAATGGGTGAATGTGTTTTACCATTTGAGCGAAGTGAAAAGTGCGAGATCTCTCTGGAGTTTGGCGGTCTGACCGCCAGGGGTCACCGGTCCGACCGGTGGCATATCGGTCAGACTGCCATGTGTTGGGCGGTCCGACCGATTTCCCCTTGAACTGAATTTGTGTGCGGAAGTACGCTTGATAAAGCGGTACTGGGAGAGCGAAGTACGGAGTTCTCGCAGACGCTTTTCCGAGAAGTACCTTTTTGGATTGTGCTGATTTTCCTTGGGTGGTCTGACCGATTTGGCGGTGGTCTGACCGTCCATTAGTTGGCGGTCCGACCGGCCGCATGTCCAACGGCTAGTTTTATAGCCGTTGGCGCATGGGCGGTCCGACCGGTCATTAGTTGGCGGTCAGACCGGCCCTGCACAGATTCGAGGGAATCTTCCCCCAACGGGTAGTTTTCGAGTGTGGGCTAGCTATAAATACCCACATTGACTGGTTGAAGGAGGTTGCTGGTTCTGGCTGGTTGTTGCTGGTGTGATTGTGAGTGCCATACTCATTCCTTGAGCTAAGAGCAAACCTCTCATCTCTTATGTGCATGTGTTGCACTTAGTAAGCTTGGAGAGCAAACCTAAGTGCATGTGTTGCCTTAGGTAGTTGATTGTGTATCCACTTGAGCGTTGACACTTGATTAGTTCAAGTGAAATGTGAGTCTTGTTACTCTTGGTGTTTGCCGACACCTAGACGGCATGGAGGCGTCGTGGCCGGTGATCTTCTCAAGAAGCTTGTGAGAAGTCCCGACGTGGTCGTGGCCGGTGATCTTCTCAAGAAGCTTGTGAGAAGTCCCGACGTGGTTGTGAGTGGTTTGGTGCTTGCCATCTCTGGAGTGGAGGAAGAGCAACCCTAGTGGGGCAAGGTGTTGGTTTGTGTTGGAACCGGTCCAAGTGGTTGGACTTACCTCGGAGGTGTTGGCTTAATTAGTGGAGCCGGTCTAACATGGTTGGACTTACCTCAACGTGGATTAGGGGAGACCGGTAAGTCTCCGAACACCACGATAAAACATAATAATGACATCTTGGTTTGTGGTTGTGCTTTACTTGAGTAATTTATATTCTTGCTTATATATCTTTGTATGATTGCTCTCATTGTATTGTATTCATATTGTTTGTGCACTAGGGAAGCCTAGTTGATTTAGGTTTTAATTGTGCAAAACCAATTCGTTATTAGCTTCCGCATTATATATTGGTTTTAGCCGAAAGAATTTTTAAAACCGTCTATTCACCCCCCTCTAGTCGGTCACCTCGATCTTACACACGTAACTAACAAGTTAGGAACCGAAAACTTACGAAGCAAATAATATGTACATACCTTTCAGTACGTACCACGTGATGGAATGCGGAGTCCGGCTGGGTGTAGTAGTGGAGTGCTTATAAATTTTAACTAAGTGATTATGGAACTTTATGTAAAACTGTGTGTTATGTGTTATTACTTTGTGATAGCATGTGTTGCACTTAACCAACAAGGTGGGAAAGGATTTGAACTGAGGCAAGTGGTTGATACTAAATGACATGGTGGAATTTTGTGAATATGAATAATAATCTTTGTGATATAGTTAGAAATTAGAAGTCTTGCCTTAGTTAATTAAGGACTTAATTTTATGTGCCATTAAACTGGGCTTTCCGTACAACCACATGCCTGATGGGACGAGTCTAACTTAGTAAGTTATGGATTCTTAATATTGACAACTCAGGTTGTAGGTTAGGGGCTCTATGATGAGTGTGGACTACTAGGTTGATCACATCGTGGGACAGTTCGCCGCTTCCCTGTCCAACGGTGTGTGTCATACCAAAGCATTGTGTATAGGTTGGACGACGGTAAAGCATACCAGGAGAGGACGACGTCAAAGCATACCAGGAGAGTCAATGTTTGAGATGAAGTTTCCGAAAGGTTTTGTTACGATTAGTGCTTGCTACACTGATTGTATCGTGTGGGTAAAGTGTACAATCTCTGTAGAGTGTTAAACAATCTATTCGAATAGCCACGTCGCGGTCATGGACATACTTGGGGATTTCACACGAGAGTTAGATTTTCATAAAACAAATGGGATGGGATAGCTGTGTGATCTAAGTCGTATTGCTATGTGAAATAATTTGATTAGGTTTCACGTTCTTTGTGAAAACAACTGTTAAATTATTACTGTTTATTTGTCTTAAATATGTTTTCAATATATTATTTGTATTCAATTGCAAATATTATTTTATGCAAAATAACCATAGAAGTCATTCATTTGGAATAAGCCATCATCTATCAATTACATTTTGTGGTATGACTTGCGAGTACAGTTGTGTACTCATGCTTGCTATAATCAATCAACAAAAGTGAAGGAGACTTCGTCTGTCTTTGAGTAAGAGTTCTATGAATGTGTTGATCGTTAGGTCTTGATCCCAGTTGGTTACCTGTGGTGAATTGATGGAATTCCACTGAAGTTTATTCTGTTTCGCTGCTTATTTATTTGTTGCTAGCCCTACGAGGCTTAATAAGTGTAAACTCGACCATAAGTTCAAAACTGTTATTTGTTATTCAAATTAACCATTCATGCTATTATTCGTCTTGTGTGGATCGATATTCATCTATGTTGACACTCTGTGCACCAGCGTGATCCTGGACTAGTGCAAAATACACAAAGGGTCCATAATTCTATTTTTGTGTCTCGACACATATCCTATGTACCAAGGATTCAAAAACCGGTCCCGGCGCAATTCTGGCATGCAGATCACAGAATCGGTTTTCGGTCAATTTCGTTAATTTTTGCTTAAAAAACAATCGAAATTCGAAATTCAAAATTTGAATTTGCAAACTCCAGAAAAACCGACCGGGATTTCAAATCCGGCCCCATCGCAGAAGGCTTCTGCATCACGTAGAATCCCACGGATTTCCATCCTCGCTATGTACCATCTCTGGATTTCTAGAGAATGTTTTGAGGTGTCTATATATTTTCCTAGTTTAAAATGTTCTTCCGTTAATGAATATTTAACATGCACAAATGGAAAACAAAATTAAGTTGGGATTATTTTGATCGAGCTCTGCTCTACACACCTTGTTTAGCTACTCTGCATTTTTTTTATATTTTTTATAGGTATCCTGCTACTTTCCTTGTTTGGAAAGTGTTTATAGTATTTATAAAATATTTACTATATACAAATGAAAACAAAAAAAGTTCACAATATTTTAATTCAGCTCTACATACCCCATGTACCTACTCTGGATTTCTTAGAGAATTTTTAGAGGTGTCTTACTATTTTCCTAGTTCTAAAAGTATTTTCGTCATTAATAAAATATTTATCATGCAAAAATGGAAACGAATATTAAGTTGGGATTAACATACCATAATGAGCTACTCCGAAATTTTTTTACAGATTTTCAATATGTATCTTTTTATTTTTACACGTGTCCTATTTTTCTAGTTTAAAAAGTATTTTCAACATTAGCAAAATTATCAAATGACGTGGTGTACATAGCTAAAATAACGTACTACATCAAACATCGATACAACTAAAATTATCTAATACATTGAATTCTATATCGCTATTTTCATTTGCTAACCTACAAGATTTTTGAATTTATGTATAAAGTTGCAAAAATATTTACCTGCAAAATGGACAACCAGATCTGTTGCTCCATCTGCTCCGCTACGAACCAACAGAGCTTTGCTACGTCTCTTCTACCCTATCCTCCCCTCTCTTCTATTTTATTCCAGAATTAAAATAACTTAATATAAGTTCGTCACACAAATTTCAACCCTATGATACTAATGTACCAAAACAACCTACCGCATCGATAGTTTATTTTAGTCGGTTTCGTAACTTCTAAAACAAATGCCCTCCAGCTGATATATCACCTACCACATATCAAATAACTCTACGACCCACCGATCAACATACAAACAAACAACTGCATACCATCGTATATCCAATAAGAGCAACGGACCACGCTTTACCACCCAGTATATTCATATCTTATTTTAGTCGGTTTCGTAACTTCTAAAACAAATGCCCTCCAGCTGATATATCACCTACCACATATCAAATAACTCTACGACCCACCGATCAACATACAAACAACTGCCTACCATCGTATATCCAATAAGATGTCCTACAAGCACAGTTGTTGAGCTAGTTCACTCATAACTGATGCCTGCAGTTATCTTACACCGTAAGACTGGAATAATGAATAGTTGGGCTACTTCACTCTTTCTTTTGGTAAACCACGGAATACAAGCTTTAGACCAGTCTCAATGCCGTGGCGCAAGAAAAAGTACAGGTAGGGGAGAAAAACTTAAGTGCCTTTCAGATGAGCTCCTCTTGTCAAAATTCTGCGCAACCTTCCTGCGTTGCCTAGTTTTACAAACTTGACTATGGATAATCAAGTTTGAAAATAAAATAATACATCACAAGAATTCTGAATGCCATGGGTAATGTTTCTATTCAGCATCATCCTCACTGTTTTGAGACGAATCTGCATCTTCGCCATACACCATTTCATCAATTTCTTCATCCTCCTCTTCCTCAGACTGAGCAGTATCGGCATCTAGCATCTCCTCTGAGGGCGACTCAGATACATCTTTTGCATCTTTGTCGACCTGACGAAAGTGAAATCAACACATGATCATCTAATCATTAACTTAAGCATTGAAACTGTTAACTTATTTTTCAGTGTTATAAATGGATGAAAACCTGAGCCATTATCAGCCGAAGACGGCCAGAAAGTTTCAGTAAATCTTCAGCTGCTGCATATCTTTCTGCACACATCTGCAAATGAAATAATGATTTTAGTTCTCCTTTTTGAATTTTTATTCTGCTTATTTGTGATGCTTGGAGATTTGTTTGTAGACTCAGTTATAGCCCCAACTTACCAAGTACTGCTGACCAAAATTTGATTGTTGATCAGATTGGGTCAGTGATAGGTTTGTGCTAAACTAGTGGCATACCAACCTATCTTCTCAGGTCATATTTTGGCCAATTCACGGCCAAACATCTGGTGGCCAAAATTTGGCCAGCATTGGTAAGGCAACTTTAAGCACTCAAATCAAACGTGAAACATACAATAAATATAATTCATAATGTTCCATGAAGTTTAAGCGAAACACTATTGCATACCAAGAATAGATTAGGGAGCAAAACAGAAGTCAGTAGTAGTTGCTCATCACTACTAACTAGTACTATATAGCATGCCATCTCCCAAATCTATCTACACTGCAAGCTCATCCCTTTAACCCCTTAAATCTATATGTTTATTCGCTCAAGACAGAGCACCGACTGTATCATTCGCTGTTATCAAGTGCCAATACAACATCATTATTTGAGCTGTCAGAACTCTCTAATGAGAATCCATCTTCCAAAGACAACTTAAGAACTCGCGATCTGAGCCATGCAATCAGCGTATGGGGAAATATCATCAGCTTGATCATGGGAAACTAACAACATTACCATACCATTACAACATAATTCCATGACATCAATAACAATAGTACAATACAATAACATGTATCAAATAATCTGCAAAGCATACAGGAGATACAAAAAGGCAAATAATATATGCAACACCCTTCAGCTAGTACTAGTAGCAAGAAATAATACCTTCTCAAGGTTGCTAATTATTTTTGTTGATTTCTCAGAGGGGATAGACCGACCGTGGATGACTAATAGGCAGTATATCCACCGTAAAACAAGCTCTGTGTTGCCAGATCTGTTGAGAGAAACAAATCAACAATCAAGACGGAATACACGGTCATACACTGCATAAAAATGCACAGTGGTGAGCAAACAAGGGCATAGAGTCATGAGCACCTTGTTTCCCATGCAGATACTAAATTCTCTAGAAGTTTGCAAGCATCTCCAGGCTTCAAAGATCTTAGATGTGCTCGAATCTGTTGAACAATAGAACATACAACATCAAAATAGTAAGAACATCCCCCTTCACATCAATGGATTAAATTTAACTAGCTGAACGTATAGAGTAAACATGCAAACAGCTATATGATGGAACTTTTAACCGGAATTCAGTTCTCACAAACCTTCTTGCTCGGTACATTAGTGTCAATTTTTATGCTGCTACTACCAAACAGGTCAGATAAAATATTAGTGGCCATGCCAGGATGGCCCTCCGTGCTCTGAGTGGCTCTAGTATCAAGGACACCACACTGCCTCATCATGTCTTCGATGCATACACTGTCATCTTCAATTCTTTGCACAGGAACTACAAAAGCAAAAGAGCTTTTGAGTGAAATGGTTGAGCTATTTAATAGACAAATAACAAATACTGAAAACTAAATATAACAAGCATACATGTAAATGTGGTAAAACCGAAAATAAATGCTAACAAATAGCAACCTATAATTTATAGCCTTAGTTGCTACATCATTGTGCATGGGAAACACCAGGTTATGCCTCTGCAGTCGATTGCTTATGCAAAGTTCAAAATGTCCAGATAAAGAACATATGGCTGCATTTGATCACTTATGCAATATGTATATAAAAAAAGAAAATATTATCAATAGATAATTTACCTCTTTTCTCAATTAATCTTGTAGGGGTACCAAGGTCACCATGAATTGCAGGCTTAGTGTCATCACTGGGTTTTGTTACACCATGTTTCCTTTTCTTTTCCTGTGTATGGAGCTTTGGAAGAGGAAGGATGGCATCTTCTGCGTTAGCCCGATCTAGAGCAGTGACAGTTCCTATAATAAAACAACCAAGATTCAGCCCAAGAGTAGCCACCAATAATCTTTGAGCCTTCTGAAAACAAGGCAAGGGAACAGGAAAACTAAAGGATTATGCAGTAGATCTAACTTCAGTCAAATCTGATATGCAAACATTAAACCTGTTTGGAACTCAGGAATTTTGCAGGAAACAATATAATTCCCATGGGAGTCCTACGGAACTCCTGTGTCCCAAACAGGACTTGAATGTAATTGACTCATTAGGATCTTCAAAAGATCACTAACACACATGCTAAATTTCCACCATAATTAATAAATATTAGTAGTATACCTTGCTTGTTAACAGATTGACCTTTCCGAGGCATGGTGGGTTGAATCGTCGGTAAGAGAACTCCATCTTCAGAGACACCCAAATTAATATCCATACCATCAAAACCAAAAGTTTGTCAAAAGATGGTTTCACTATGGATCCATAAGCCAGCAGGACATGTGCAGAATCAGGTACATCTCTTCCTTGAAGTTTTGCAGCAAATATCGTGAAAGCCTGCTTAGCTCTTAAAAGAGAGGACTCAGACAATGCAATCTTAGTAGGCTTCTTATTACGTAGGTCAACCATGTTATTCCCAAACCAGAAATAGCAGACACCAATCTCGGAAATAGCCAACACATGTATTTCTCCTTCAGCAACATTAGTATCTGAACATTTACAGTCCACAAAGATTGCTGGGTGTTCCATAGAGAGTATACAGCAGCTTGAGCTCTGAGTTTTACCACCGCCCAACTTCCAAATGGCAACATAGCGTTCCCCAACTCCGGATGACAGAACATACTGGCCATCGTCACTAAAGACCATGCTCCTCACAGCCACCTAAAAAAGTTTTTTTTTTCATGTAGCCAATAGCAGAATGTCTATATATAACAGTGGAGGGAAGACAAGACAAACTCACCGGATGCCCAGAGAATTTTTGAATCCTCTTGTTGTCAGAAGCATTAAAGGTCCTCAACTGGCCTGCTGCTGTTGCTAAAATCTTTCCATCTGAAAGAATCAGGCACAAGCTGCATTTCATTACTTTGAACTAGGGTGGAAATGAGTTGGATATGGAGCAGATACAAGCAAAACTATATGCATGCTTTATAGCACATAAGATATCTGTAGATTCAGATAGATATTAGATCCTACAAAGACATCAGCAAGAAGTACACAGATAATAAAACACATGTCAGCAAAACAGCATATATCTATACATAGATATTATAAAGTAAAGGATAAAGATTTGAAGCTCCGAATTTCATTAAAGAAAACATTTCGATTCATCACATTTCAATGCAGATAGCCTGACATTCTTTATTGAATTCATGTGACTGATATAATCCTGTTACATTGCCTCCCTCTACTTTGAATAGAACATCATCATTGTTTTAAAAAGAGAACCTCACAAGAGGCATTTAGAAATTCTATACCATAACACATTTGGGTGTCAACATGACAACCTGGATAAAAGATAGTTAACAAAGCTTATCTGTTAGTTTAATATAAAGGCAACTGCGAGCTGTCAACGATTGTTAGGATCAGTTAGCGCAGTCAAATTACAGTTGAAACTGGAGGCAAAATCAAAGGTCCTGGCATAGGCATACCAATATAATGATGACACTGCTGCAAAACAACCGCAGTGCAAATAAAGAAGCAATACATGCATAATTTAGCAAGAGAGGCGGTGTAGTGGAGCCAAAATAGATGTAAACCAAGAAATGTCATTTCACGACCGAGATACCTGATGACACCGCCAACGCAGATATTGCTTTTGAGGAAGATCTAAATTTCCCTAAAACGGATCCATCTGAGGCATCGACCTTACAAACCATGCCATCAGCACCTGCTGTGTACACACTCCGCCCATGCTTAGTGTACGCTACAGCTGTCACGCCCCTGAACACATCAAACAAGCACCCCAATGTAACTGAACACATTTGAGCTCAAGCTCGCAGAGATTAACCTTAACATGGAAATACCAAACATGGTCAAAGACTCAAAGCTACAACCGTGGCTTTGTGCTTAGCAGTGTGTTTAGGATTTTTTGTTGTTGATATGGTATTACGAAGATTTTGTACTGGATTATGGTTTCAACAAACGAAGCCAGGTGTTTCCATGAAAACACCAAACGTACCCAGGGTGGCAATCACTAACCCTCCACTTCCACTGCCCCGCTGGCGACATCGAGTGCCAGGACATCACCACTGCCTGTCCCAAGCACGAGCAGCGAATTCCTGCCTTCCGCCTTTTCTGCTAGGCAAAACACAATTACGTGATGAACACACACCAACACAACGCCAAGAAGTAACAGCTCGAAAATGGGGTTTTGCTGACCTTGCTCGGGAGCTGTACCCACTTCATGCAGGTGTAGTCGAGCGCGAGGTGGCCGCGCTTCGCCCCGGGGAGCGCGCCCGCCTCCACCGCGGGGATGTCGGCGAACTCCGTCTGCAAGTGGCCGCGCACAGCGTCCCATACCTGCGATAGGCAAAGGATCGAGTTAACCCATGGAAGCAGTAACCGAGCTGTTTCGACGAGGATCGCCAGCGTCGGGTTCCATGCCTTGATGCGGCCGTCGCCGGAGGAGAGGGCGAGGAAGTCGGCAGCAGGGCTGAAGGAGGTGAGGAGGTCGCGGATGGGTGCGGCCGCGGGCGCCATAGCCCACGAGGAGCGGATGGTCGTCGCGGCGGCGGGAGCAAGGGTTTAGGCGGCGGCGCGGCGAGGGTTTTTGGGGGGACTCCCGTTCGAGCGAGTGGTGGTAGCCGAGTCGAGTCACGGGCGCGCGCCGCTTTTGCCCTTTGGTCTCTGATCTCTCTGCCTCTGAGTCTCAGTCCGGAGACCGGACTCGGGCCTGGTCGGTTTCGCTTTGTAGCCCGCTTCAGTCGCGGCTGAGCCGGACCGAGAGGGCCTAGGGTTTTTCGCCCAAACCAAAAACCATTTCGCTTTGCTTCCCTCCAGATTGGACCAAAAAACACGCATTTTGCCGCACCACTCCCGCCGCCTCCTCCACCGATCCCTCACCGCGCCGGGGATGGAGTCCAACGCCGACAAGCTACATGGTCTCCGCATCACCTCCCTGGACGAGGAATACGAAGAGCCCGAGCTGCCGCACCGACCCCCATCCGCCGCCGCCCCCGCCGCGGACTATGAGGAGGACGACGATGAGGAGGAAGAGGCGGAAGTGACGATTGGTTTCTTGGAGAAGCCGAAGCGTCCAGGCCTCCTCCTCCGCCACCTCTTCCCCATCAAGGCCGGCGGCATCCCGGTGCGTGCAATAGTACACGATCGTATTAAACGCCACTCGTTAAATTTTGATAGAACTCGACCAGGTGCTGATGTGAGGTTTGTGTGAATTTGTTCAGGCGTGGTTGGATCCCGTGAGCTTGCCGTCGGGGAACTCCAGCTGCTGCGGCTTCTGCGGCAAGCCCCTGCAGTTCGTCCTCCAGGTGCTTACTTTTCTGTCTAGTAGCAGCTGTAGTTGACTACTTGTTTGGAATTGGATGTCGAGTTCGTCACAAATTGTATTGGATCGTTTGTAGATTTATGCGCCAATCGAGGACAATGCGGCAGCGTTTCACCGCACCCTGTTCATGTTCATGTGCCCATCAATGGCATGCTTGCTCCGAGACCAACACGAACAGTGGAAGCACAAACAAGGCAATCCTTGTAGAAGGTGAAGCAAGTCTTATGACTGGTGTGCTAGTGTTTACTGTTTAGAGTAGAACTCAAACTTTTTGCTCCTCTGATTTTAACTGCCGGTTTGGATTGCAGTGTGAAGGTCTTCCGGTGCCAGTTGCCTCGTAGTAATGCCTTTTACTCAAGTGACCCTCCAAAGCACAATGACTCTGACAAGCCACTATGTGCGGGAGGTACTTTTCCTTTTATTCTGTTGCATCTCACCTTGGAGTTTCTTTCATGCTGATGGCGCCTTTTTCTGTGGTTAATAAGTTTGGAATGTTAAACAGACCATATTTTCATTCATACAATCATGGGATATGATCTGATTACATTCTTCATGTACAGGAAGGCTTTCCTCTATTGTTGGACACTGTAGCATATCTGATAACGTTCCTTCTCTGTTCTCTCTCAATCCCTGATTTTATGGGTAGAATCTGATATGATGTAACCATTGTATATGTTGTCTATAAATACAATACATGCCTAATGGCAATTCTTGCGGCAAACATTTTCTTTTACATGGTATCCGAGCTTGTGTTCTCTCTATGTCTCTCGCCTTCCACCCTGTCAGCCACCACATCCACAACCATCACTCCCACCTCCGGTGCCACCATGCAACCCGCGTTGCCTGCAGTAAACCACTTTTTCACCATTAAGCTCAACAGGGACAATTACCTGTTGTGGAAGGCACAGCCCGTCCCCTACCTTTGCGGTCAAGGATTGCTTGGGTACGATCAGTGGATCGGTTCCGATCCCACCAGCGATAACTACACTCACAGTAGAGGGCAATACCACTCAGGTTTCAAACCCTGCCTACCTTATATGGTTTCAGCTGGATCAAATGGTGCTTAGCGCCATCCTTTCATCACTGATCGAGGAGATCCTGTCCCATGTTCTCTTCAAGGCCACTTCTGCTGAAGTATGGTAGCCACTCAAACTCATGTTCTGGACCATGTCCAGAGCACGAATTGTGCAAATGCACATGCAACTTGCCAATTTGCGCAAGAATGACATGACGGTGGTGGACTACTACCCCAAGACGAAGACCCTGGCAGATACCATGGCCTCCATTGGTAATCCGCTTCAGGAAGAGGAGATCATCTCCTACCTATTGGCTGGTCTGTGGCAAGCAGGGACATGATGTATTGCGATGCTACCATCGCTTTGATCATTCCTATCAATCTGAAGATCGCAGTGCAGCAGCAGCACCAACATGTACCCGGTTGATCCAAACTGGTATACACAGGCACCACTGACCATCTCACAAGTGACCTCGACCGACTCTGCGCGAGATCACTACAAGGGAGCAGATCAGGTGCAAGTCGCCAACGGTGCAGGTTTGGAGATCTCTCACATTGGTCATTCTGTCATTTCCAGTTCAACTCGTTCTCTTGCTCTCAATAACATCTTGCATGTTCGTAACATTAGCAAGAATCTTCTATATGTGCACAAACTATGTTCTGATAATTATGCTTACTTAGAATTTCATTCAAACTCTTTCTATGTCAAGGATCGAGCAACGAGACAAGTTCTTCTGAAAGGTCCATGTGAGAAGGGTCTTTACCCTATTTACAGCTTGCGGCGCCCCTGTCACCGCCAGTCCTTGAACACTGTCAAGACCTCTCATGTCTCATGACCTATGGTAAAAAAAGGCTTGGTCATCCTTCGTTAGCAGTTGTTGCAGCTATCCTTAAGTCAAATAAAATCTCGTCATTCCAATAAACCAGCAGCTGTATGTGATGCTTGTCAGCTTGCCAAGATTCATCAATTTCCTTACAATAACTCTAGTCGTGTTATTTCTATTCCATTAGAGCTCGTACATTCAGATGTTTGGGGTCCTGCCCAAGTATCTGTGAATGGCTTTAAATACTATGTGAGTTTTGTGGATGGTTTCAGTAAATTCACATAGGTCTACCTTTTGAAGTTCAAATCTGATGTTGAGAAAGTTTTTCTTCAGTTTCAAGCTCATGTTGAAAGACTAATTAACACCAAAATTCGTTCGGTCCAAACAGATTGGGGTGGGGAGTACAAAAGCTACATCAATTCTTCTTGAAACTTGGCATTGCTCACCGTGTGTCGTGTCCTCACACACACCAACAAAATGGAGTCGCAGAGAGAAAGCATCGACACATAGTAGAGACTGGGTTGGCTCTTCTAGCCCCGTCCTCATTGCCTATTTGTTTTTGGGATGAGGCTTTTCTTGCTGCGACTTATCATATAAACCGATTGCCTAGTCGTATTCTTGCCAACGCTACTCCTCTCAATCGTCTTCTCAAGACTGATCCTGACTACTCTATGCCCAAAGTATTTGGATGTGCATGTTGGCCGAATCTCAGGCCATATAATTCTAGTTTCGGTCAAAACAATGTATTTTTCTCGGTTACAGCAATGCTCATAAAGGATACAAATGTTTTAACAGAGAAACTGGTAGAATGTACATTTCTCGTGATGTTGTGTTCGATGAGAACAAATTCCCTTTTGTTGAACATACACAAAATTTAGATAGTCCCATTGATGTTTCTGTATATCTGCCTCTACTCACACCTTTGTCTTCTTTTCCTTCTGATGAACCGGCTATTGACAATGATCATACTAGAGATCCCATTATTTCTGTGCCTAACAATGATGCTTCAGCATCAATCTCTGCACCTGATCCTGTAGGTTCCAGTGGAGAAGCTTCAAGCACATCTGACTCGGGTGATACGTTGGGAGATTCATTCAGCTCAAACTCCAGTTCACCACCTGAAGAGGTTACTGCACCAGTCAACACTCGAGTTCATCAGATGAGGACAAGACTTCAGAACAATGTGATTCAACCAAAGAAATTTACAGATGGCACGGTGTGCTGCCCTCTCACTGGCAGAACAGCTTTTGCTGCGGAACCTTCCTCACTTCCTCAAGCTCTTGCACATCCAAGGTGGAAAGCAGCAATGGACTCTGAATTTCAAGCCCTGCAACAAAACAAGACTTGGCATTTAGTACAAGCTGATTGTGGGAAGAATGTCATTGGGTGCAAATGGGTGTTTAAAATCAAGCACAAGCCTGATGGATCTGTGGACCGGTACAAAGCTCGACTAGTTCAACAACGCTACGGAATTGACTACATGGGCACATTTAGTCCTGTTGTCAAACCGGCTATAGTGCGCCTCATTTTGTCACTTGCTATTTCTAGTGGATATTGTATGCGACAGATAGATGTCAACAATGCGTTTTTGCTTGGAGAGCTTCAAGAAGATGTCTTCATGCAGCAACCACCTGGGTATGAAGATCTCATGCATCCTCAACATATCTGAAAACTTGACAAGGCATTGTACGGTTTAAAACAAGCACCCCATGCCTGGTATTCCAAGCTCAATATGAAGCTAAAGGAGATTCGGTTCATACCCTAAGGCTGACACATCTTTGTTCATCTACGACAAGTCTGGTATCACCACTTACATCCTTGTTATGTGGATGATATTATCAAAGCAAGTTCTTCGCCGGCCTTGGTGACTGCTCTTATTCAGGATTTTTCAGCAGAGTTTTCACTCAAGGATATGGGGGAACTGACATATTTTCTGGGCATTGAAGCTTCTCGGAAAGCTGGTGATTTAGTTCTCACCCAGAAGAAAAATATCATTGATCTATTGCAACGTACTGGAATGCAATACGGCAGACCGATCTCTACTCCAATGTTGAGTTCAGAAAAACTTGCTAAGGACAATGAATCACATCTGGCAGATTCAGAAGTGTTCAAGTATCGCAGCACAGTTGGCGCATTACAATATTTGACGCTCACACAGCCAGATATTGCCTACTCTGTCAACAAAGTATGTCAATATCTGTAGGCTCCCACTGAATACGCACTGGTCGGTAGTGAAACGAATTTTGAGGTATCTTAAAGCTACGGCTGACATGGGACTAAAAATTTAGAAAACAAACTCAATGCATCTCAGCGCTTTTTGAGATGCTGATTGGGCATGTTGCTCAGATGACAAGAGGTCAAAAAGTGGACATGTTGTGTGTCTAGGTCCCAATTTGATCTCTTGGTGCTCTCGAAAACAACCAACTGTTTCTCGATCGAGCACTGAAGCTAAGTACAAAGCACTCGCAAATGCTACTGCCGAGCTTATCTGGGTTCAGTCACTACTCAAAGAGCTTGGAGTGTATCAAGCTCGGCCACCTCGACTGTGGTGCGACAATCTTGGCGCCACCTATTTGATTGTGAATCCAGTATTTCACGCAAGGACCAAACACATAGAAGTGGATTTTCATTTTGTCAAAGAAAGAGTTGCAGCAAAAATGCTCGAAGTTCAGTTTATATCTTCTCAGCAGATCAACTTGCAGATGTGCTCACTAAGCCACTGCAACGCAAGCCCTTTGAAACATTTCGGCGCAATCTCAATCTTGTTGGCACCGGTTGAGATTGAGGGGAGCTGTTAAACAGACCATATCTTTGTTCATACAATCATGGGATATGATTTTATTACATTCTTCATGTACAGGAAGGCTTTCCTCTGTTGTTAGACACTGTTACATATCTGATAATGTTCCTTCTCTGTTCTCTGTCAATCCCTGATTCTGTATATATTGTCTATAAATACAATACATGTCTAATGGCAATTCTTGTGGCAAACATTTTCTTTTACATGGAATGCTATATTTCTTGCATTATGTAATAATAATAATTTTGGTGGGGGGGGGGTGCTTATTTGTACCAGATATCTCCCACTTTATCTAGCTATTGCATAAATATATAGTTGATATAGGACTTAAGAATTCTTGGATCATGTCTTCAATTTGATGAATTCTTGAAGTTATCATCTTGGTTGTCATGCCGGTGCACGACCTTTTCTCCATATGTGAGCTACCTTGCTTTCTAAAGTCTTCTTTAGGAAACATTTATTTATCATTTACTTTCCGCTTTTCTAGAAAATCATTGTACTATTGACGTGACTTGAGATTATGATTGGTGTGGTTTGTTAGATGCTAGTTAATTTACTTATGTTATGTGCTTATGTTTATAGAGAACAATTCTCTTCTTCTGGCTGTTGAACTGTTTATGTTAATAGATGGCCATATTCCATGTAAATTGTATCGATTTTTTTTTCAATTACTTAACTATGGGTTTCCAGCTCCTGTCTGTCATTGGGCACATGGAAAGGCAATAAAAGTTGTGGTAGCTGCAGAAATCTTGTTACTGTTCTAAGAAGCATCAGGTATTCCTATGTCATTTTAGCCCATCCTATTGGTCTCTAATCTCTATGTCCCTTTGTGCACCAAAGAGCATATTTTAGCTGAACTATTCTTTATCACTCTTTGTTAGGTTTTGCATTGGCACTCTGGTCATAGGAATGATTGCCTACGGATAATCAGTTCTTCTGAAGCTTCGAGTTCTGTTCTGCCAGCTGTAGGGAAAGGTGATTGTATTTGAAAGGCCTAATGCTATTTTAGCTCGTAACCATTGAATTGTCTTATTTTTGTACAGTTTCCATCTATTTGCAGTTCCTGCTAACACTTCTTGGCCGGAATATGAGATAGCAATAGTCTACGAAGGTACTTTTGATTCTGATAGCTGTGATGAAAATAGCTCAAAGTCCTTGGTGATGCGAAGACATGGTAAGCCAGATGATATGATGCAGTCATGGATGGATCAATTTGAGGTTTTTAGCCCTACACTCTCTTTTATATGCTTGCTAATGTATCAATCACTGTGTTTATTCACTGCTATTTTTATGTAGGCTGATGCTGACAACAAATGCTGGGCATCTTTTCAAGAGCGGATCTCAAGAGCACCAGAGCAAGTATTGAGGTGAGATTGCATAACTTGCATGCATTCTTTTCTATGTTTGGTGATGTATTCACTTCCCTTTTGCCTGGTTGGGAAACTAGCAGTTGTGAATGTTGTTTCCATCATTTTGAAATTGAACTTATTTCAGTTCCCTTGCATACTTATTCTAAAAAAAATGTTATAGGTGTATGAATAACTTGTCAAAATTGCACAGATACTGTCGAAAATCAAATGCAAAACCTCTGTGGGCATTATCACTTATCAGCTGGGTGTCTATCAAATGTTGATATCCCGCCATGTAGCTACTGTAAAGGCCCACTGTGCTATGAATTTCAGGTTGGTCCATTTTTTAGGAACAAATTCCATTTCTGAATTAGCAGTTATATCCAATATCCCGTAGCAACACAAATTCCACTCAAGAACCCCAGATTTTGCATGGTAATAATGTTGTAAATGAAATTAGTTCTACAGCCTTATGTTATATATACTATATAGTATTTCCTTTTAATCCCCATCAGAGCAATGTTGAAGTAATTGGACCTGTAGAACTATCAGATGTCTCTGCTAAGTCAGTGAAGCCCCACCACACCCAGCATGCTTATCATTACACCCATGCTCTCTCTCTCTCTCACACACACACACACTCTCTCTCTCTCACTCGTGTACTTACATATCCTTACACTGTATCTCCAGATAATGCCACAATTGCTTTATTACTTTGGTGTGAGAAATGAACCAGACTCTCTTGATTGGGCAACTATTGTTGTGTACACATGTCGAGGGTCATGTGATCAAAATGTTAGCTACAAGGAGGAATTTGCATGGGTTCAGTTATACCCTACAACAATTTCAAGGCCATAATAATGTTTACCTGTTTCATGGAGTAACCTCTTTCCTGTGATGCAGGTATGTAACTTCTCCATTTATTTTTCTGTTGTACGCTAATATCGCAGTTTATTGCTAACAATGTTCCTCAAGTCTGAATATATGGTTAATGCATGCGATCCACTAATAAGAAAAAGTTCACATGTTGATATTTTCCCTATGTTTGCTGAGGTATTTGGTGTCATATGTGTATTAGAAATACGAGTAATTTCAGTAATTGTTCCCATGATGAGAGAATTTAGGAATAGGATGTTCCAGATGGTGAGAGTTTTCTGAGGCCCATTGATGCACCTATTGCCTGAACAACTGGGGTACCAATAGGCAATAGTAGTTGTAAAGAGATGTAGTCCATTGCTGTTGGTTAGAGACTTCTGCTGGTCTGTGCATTTGCGTTAATTACTGAAATTTCACCGTTTTTTATCATATACATCTGCAATGAATGGGCATGTTGCTTTGGAAAATAGGCAATAGTTGTAGTAAAGTTTAGAGATGTTTAAGTCCATTGCTGTTGGTTAGAGACTTCTGTTGGTCTGTGTATTTGCTCTAATTACTGAAATTTTACCATTTTTTTATCATATACATCTGCAATAAATGGGCATGTTGCTTTGGAAAACAACGTAGTCAAAATGAAATATTTTATGAATCTATTTGCATGGGACACTTCGTTTTTAGGTGATGGCTCTGTTGGTCCCTCTGCCTGGCAAATACTGTTGGTCTGTGTATTTGCTCTAATTACTGAAATTTCACCATTTTTTATCATATACATCTGCAATAAATGGGCATGTTGCTTTGGAAAACAACTTAGTCAAAATGAAATATTTTATGAATCTATTTGCATGGGACACTTCGTTTTTAGGTGATGGCTCTGTTGGTCCCTCTGCCTGGCAAATATGTTGACTAGGCTAGATCATCTGCTTGCATTTTGACTTGAAGACAGGTGTTCCAATCAAGATAGATTTGTTTTTGCCACCCGAGATTTTTTAATGGGCAGTGGCTTTCGATGTTTCCAGGTCAATTGGTCGTGCAATGTTCCAAACTCCCAATGCTTGGTGCTCGCTACATTGGCTTTGGTCTATTTAGCCACTAGGGCCCATTTAGGCCATTTGATGGCAAGCATTCTTTGTGGTCACCACCATAGCTGGTTTAGTATATCTTTATTTTGTTAAGTATAACTGTTTCTTTTTGTATAAAAAGATCCTTAGCTTGATTTTGGTTGTATGTTCGAATGGGAAAATTCCAATGCTTCAATTTTCTTCGTTGATTAATATCCGGGGCTTGTATTCAGTATTGACCTGTTATGCTCGTATAACATGTAAACGGTCTCGGCATTGTCTTTTTTATTGGTTGATAAAATTTTGTATGTTTCTTTGTTTTATAGATATTGAACGATCATGGTATGTTAATCGTCTGTCTTAATTGATTACTGCAATGAAGACTTTTTCCCTTACTATCACGCGAGCTCGCTGAAAATCTTTCGCACGAGGCACATCCAATAGACCAATACCCATGTGCTATTTTGTCAATTGGTGATGCCATTGACAACGCTGACCTTTTTTTCCTACTAACACCGCGTTGGTTGTTTCATGGTTGCACGTCTCTCCTTGTTCGACCACTTCGGTATAGGACTATCGAGGCGTTGCTTGCACGACCTGGTAGCTGTGCATGGCCAGGTCAGGTTCGCTAGCCCACTGAAACGAAAAAACATGGAGATGCGCGGCCTTTCATGCAAAGGGAAAACCCGCAGCACCCAAAACGCCAAGTCGCCGTCTCGTCGTCGGCGGTAACGGATCCACGCAAGTCAAGTATCGAAGCGACGTGCCCCATGTTTGCTGATTACACGGCCGGCGAGTTAAAAGGCTTCATAATCTGTGCTGCTTTAGCCGCGCAACGATACGACGCACGCAAGCAAACATTTGGCGAGCAGCCGAAGCACGGAAAGTATCAATCAGCTGGAAAGATCTGTGAGACTCGGATCCACTGGGCACGTGTCTTTCCCCCCCTCTCCATGTACTACAGTACTAGTGCTGTGGCATGGTCTAGCGAGTGGCCGGCCAAAGGAAATTAACAATTGGACTTAGCTTAGATACGTGCAAGTTTCTGGGCGGCACTGGCCCCCTTCTGTCGACGAAAACCGGCAGTGGACGATTACAATAATCGTTCACTAATCAAGGGTACATGCAGACCAACGCTGAAGAACCAGCTCAGAGGTCTATCGGAAGCTCCCCCTGGGGCAGATCAGATCTGCTTTACTGCATATCACCGCAAATCTCTAGTCTTGGTGTTAAACGTTAATTACTGCACAGAAAACTGCCGTGCTATTGCACAAGAAACTCCGTATTGTTGCCGATGGAACATTCCACCTTTTTTAAAAAAGTAAGAATTCTACGTGAAATAGAACAATTCCTAAAGATGAAGATTCATGTGAAGTTACTGCGCTAGTAATGAAAGCCTGAACTAGTATGCTACGATGCGTTACGCATAATTGCACGTGTTTATACTAATTGTCGTAACGCATAATTGCACGTGTTTATACTAATTGTCGTAACAAAAAAGACCGGATAGTATAGAAAAAGGATCTCTCGGTTACTACTAGGGAACCATGGAATCCTCGAAAAAGGGACCGATGCTAATAGAAGTAAATGTGTATTAATTATTTTGAAAAATATATTCTCTGATTACACGAGGGAGGTGGCTATTTAAAGCTTTCCGACCCAAGCACACAAGATTACAATTCTACCTCTATAAAGAGGCTACGATTGTAGGGGGTTTTCCTTCCTCCTTACGTAGCCATCGGTTCACGGTGGACCCTCTTGGTCCTAGTCCATCTGGTCGATACGCGTGGTCCAGCGGTATCTCCTCCCCTTTGCACTGTGCGAGGTGCCCTGGACATCCTTTGGTGCTCGATTAGGTGACCTCGGGCAGGGACCCTAGGGACTTCCTATAGTCCTCCAGGAGCCATTGGCTGTGCCTTCGGGCTTGGCCCCTGTGGACTTTCTGGTGACCCTCGTGTGCCCTTCGGCCTTGGTCCTCGGGGGCTCTCCCCGTGGTCTTTGACTGGTGGGCCACTCCTACGACACTAATCCATTGAGGTTTCGTTTGAAACATAGATATTCCACGTAAATTTTATAGAATTTCACATGAAACGGCTTAATGATAGGAATCGGAAGAAAAAAAAGGTATCACGTTGTTGCCAGGAGGGCGTGAACGTAGGACTAGACACCGGGCGTGCATACTTGAGCAAAAAAAAAAAAAAAAAATTGGTCCTAGGTGATGTCAGGAGGTTGAAAATATAATTTGCGCCACTCACACCTGCCCAAATTAAAAGGCATGATCAGTGGACTTGTAGGAGTAATTTTTTCCTTACATAGGCAAACTCTAAATGTACTTTTAATCTAGATCTCTTGATTGCCGTCGCCATCACATTAAGCAAATCGAACAGGGAAAGCTCCTCGACCGACAAGCCCAGCTCTAAAGCTACGAGGCAAGTCTATCTAGCGTACCAATGACAAGTGGGACCACGGTGGTACCTGGGCCGACACGTCAGGGCAGGAAGTAATTAAACAAGTGATTATCGGCGAAGTGGGAGCTGGAGAAGAGGTGACCCCTAACGGGTTTAAACGTTGGAAAAGAAAAGTCGCCCCGTCATGTGCAGGTTGCAATCTCCTGCGACGTCACTGGCTACAACTGGCCGCCACCACTGGATAGTGAATAGTGATGGCACTCCCCGTTTTGACAGCGCGGGCTATCGGATCTGCTCTCTCCCTGCGGGTCTCCGTCACAAACACGGTTTTACACCGGCACTGGCTCTTTCATGGGCTATGACCTTCGCTCGCTGTTTTCCCCTGTCAGCATGCGCACTTCGCTGTTTTCATCGGTGTCACCGAAATATCATACACTTATCGTAATGTAGTAGTTTTGTAATGCATGCGGAATATAATTTGAATTATGATATGAGTCCATACTGGATTTAACGGAAATAATTTTGATCGTCAATGGAGGCATGGAAATAGGTTGGCAATAAGAAATTATAGAACAATTGTATAAGAAACTTTTGAGATTTCTTGTTTTTCCAGGTGCCTTGATAATTCATGTGCAACCGCTGAAAGATTATATTTATACAACGTACGTGTAGACTTCTACTGTATACATACGATATCTATATTGTTATCGCTCTTGTAACATCAAGTTATTGCAACATGTAGTATCTTTTTTAAACTATATTTTCAGTAACAATATTTCTATGGTTTTTACCCACGTTTTGTCCGCATGCAGGGGCGGCTCCAGCAATCGGGCAAGGCTGGGCGGCCACCCCAGGTAGCCGACGCCGGCGCCCCCCCCTCCTCTCCCTCAGACCTCAGTGACTCAGATGGCCAGTCGGCAGTCGCTTTGCTTCTTCGATTGCTGGCAGACGGCCCTCCAGTCTGGAAGTGAGAGTCCAAAGAGGAGGCGGGAGGCCACCTGCCGAAGAAGGCCTACGGCCCATGCCCAGCCCAGCTAAGTCCATCTGCATCTCATTACATCTCCCCGTTGGCCAGTTCCCCTAATCTCCAATGCAATTTGCAAAGATCCAAACCTCGAACCCTAGGAGGAGGAGGCAGGCCAGCACCCCGCACTTCGGCAAGCCGGCAACGGCAGGGGTAGGAGCCAACCAGCCAGCCAGAAGTGCGCGGCGCTAGGAGGAGCTCCAGGAGCCAGCGGGTGGCCAGGAACCGGAGGAGCTCCAATGAGCCAAGAGCCTTGGCCGGGAGGAGCTCGAGCCTCCAGCCGGAGCAGAGCCAGCGCGTCCTTGCCGCCAGGAGGATCTTCACCAGGCCGCGCCGGGGAACCGCAGAGCAGAAGGGAGGAGGATCCGTGAGGGTCTGAGGGAGGCCGGTGGCGGCGTCGCCGGCGTGGTCCGTGAGGTCGTGAGCCGTGAGGTGAGGAGGAGAAACCGAGAAAGGAGGCGAGTGGAGGATCGAGTGGGGCCGGAAATTTGGCCGACTTGGGGAGTAAAGGGGCCGGGGGGGATTGGCCTACTGGGGGCGCGCGTGGGCGCTGGCGGTGTGGCCGTGTGGTGTGGGCGTGGGCCATGGCTGCCTTGTAGCCCAGCCGGGCACCGGTCAGACCAAGATTTGATATTTGTATTTTGTGAATGCCGGAGAGGTAGAAAATAGAAATCAAGATTCAAGTGGCTCCTCCTAAGTCGAAAGGAAAATGTAAGAACTGGATTGTGAATGCCTGAATGGTGAATGGTGAGTGGTGAACACTGGTGTATAATTGATAGTGAATTAGATTGTAATTGGTTGATTGTTTGATTTGCTAGATTTGAAGAGCTATTTTACCATTGTGTCGTCGTCGAGTGGGTCGACCCCAAGAACCGGTGCAACCAGGAATGCTTTGGTAGCTACAAAAGAGCAAGTACTACCGGTTGAAGCTGTCAATATTGAAGATGCACAAGTAGCACAACAATCAGAACCACAGGAAGAAAATGAAGGTATTAAGGATTTTAACCAGGATGTTCATATTGTTGCCAATCCAGCACTTCGTATACCAATTGAGGAATTCCATCCGGATATTAGAGATCAAGTGAGAAGGGCTTATTTGTTGAAGGGTCCGACTCAACCTTTTCGGCTATGAATATTATTAAAACCGATTTGCGCAATAGACTATCCGATGAGTGGCTCAATGACTTGATTGTATGCTACATCGAGAAGGAGATATTTAAAGGACTTGATCATGATAAAATTAAGAAACAATTTCAATCAATGAAATCTCGGAGAATGAAATTGTCTCGGCCTCCTAGACGTAATTATTACTTTAATGGTATGTCTTTTCTGTCTGTTATTTTCGATAATTTTTTTTTATAATTTATGATAGATTAATCTGAATACTCACCATACATCTACTTTTGACAGGTTGTTACTAGTAATTCAATAATTTGGTATTTTGGTGGTAAATTGTTCTGTAAACTTCATTGACGAGGTACATTTTCTATATTTGTTATGTCTTTGTATGTTCACATGATGCGGATTGTAGTTTCGAGAATCATTCAGTGTCATATGCTCTGTTGAAAGTGATTGTAACGTGTATTATATATATATCTTACTTTGTTATCAGATAATAGTATTAGTTTATTTCGCTCTACCTAAATTTTAACTCTGGATCCGCCACTGTCCGTATGGTTATCTTCCAAGCAGTTACATAAGCTCGACAGTCTAAACCCGACTACCTGACAGCCAGCAACCCCAAGCCCGGTCTCACCGCCACCGCCACCGCCACCGCCACCGCCACGACGGGAAACAACCGATTAACCGAGCAAGCCAACATTATTACCACCCAAAACCATACCGAACAGGTTACCCGAGCGTTCCCCTCGGCCCCACGCGTCATAGACACCCATATCGTTCCACGCACACGCACACGCCCGCGTCAAACCAAACCAGGAGGATTAAATTAATTAAGCACCTAATTAATTAATTACTCGTGTTACCGTGCGGAGAGCGAGGCGACAAGGGGGAAAAGGAGTAGAAGCATCGCATCTCATATCCATCCGCTTCCGTCCTCCTGCCATTCTATTCCCTCCCCTTCTCCTTCCTTCTTTACCTTCTTCCTCCCAGCATCCGCGGCGAATTGATTCGAATTCGATTCCTTTCCTCGCGTCTCTCCAGATTCCACCCCTCCTCCCAATTCGCCTCCCGATCGATCGCTCCAGACAGCCAACGCAATCCGCTCCCCGAGGCGCCCCAACGTGCGTGCTCGCGCACTCGCGCTCGCACCCGCCCTTACTAATTCCCCTTGCCCCCTCCGCACTTCAAAACCGCCTCCTCTTCGTCCACTCCCCAGCCGCTGCATTGCTCGCCATCGCGGAGATTTTTCGAGTGATTTCTTTCCTGCATTCTGGCTTTGTTTGGTTTGGGTTGGTTGCGAGGAGAGCTTGCTTGATCGGGGCGGGAGAGAGGACGAATCAAGAAATGTGGGTGACGGAGCGGGTGGTGGGGGAGCGGCGGATGCGGCAGATCCAGCGGTTCGCGCGGAACGCCAAGCTCACCGCGCTCTGCCTCCTCCTCACCGTCGTCGTTCTCCGCGGCACCGTCGGGGCCGGCCGCTTCGGCACGCCGCAGCAGGACCTCATCGAGCTCCGCCACCGATTCATCTCCCACCCGCAGCGCGCGCTCGCCGAGCACCACGACGCCAGGTCCAGGGCCTCCTCCTCCGGGGCGGGGGCGGCCGCCGACCGGGACGATGAGCCGGACCCGCCGCCGAGGTCGCTCAGGGACCCGCCCTACACGCTGGGCCCCAAGATCTCCGACTGGGACGAGCAGAGGGCCGCGTGGCATCGCCGCCACCCGGAGACCCCGCCCTTCCTCAACGACGTCAAGCCGCGGGTGTTGCTCGTCACGGGATCCTCGCCCAAGCCCTGCGAGAACCCCGTCGGCGACCACTACCTCCTCAAGTCCATCAAGAACAAGATGGACTACTGCCGCGTCCACGGCCTCGAGATCTTTTACAACATGGCGCTGCTCGACGCCGAGATGGCCGGGTTCTGGGCCAAGCTGCCGCTCATCCGCGCACTGCTCCTCGCGCACCCGGAGGTTGAGTTCCTCTGGTGGATGGACTCCGACGCCATGTTCTCCGACATGGCATTCGAGCTGCCATGGGAGCGGTACGGGCCCTACAACCTCATCATGCACGGATGGGATGAGATGGTCTACGACGACAAGAACTGGATTGGGCTCAACACGGGCAGCTTCTTGCTGCGCAACTGCCAGTGGTCGCTTGATTTCCTCGATACGTGGGCACCGATGGGGCCAAAGGGGCCCGTCCGTATTGAGGCTGGGAAGGTGCTGACCAAGTTCTTGAAGGACCGGCCGGTCTTCGAAGCCGATGATCAGTCGGCTATGGTGTACATCCTTGCTACACAGCGTGAGAAATGGGGTGATAAGGTGTACCTTGAGAATGGGTACTACCTCCATGGTTATTGGGGTATCTTGGTGGATAGGTACGAGGAGATGATTGAGAATTACCAGCCAGGGCTCGGTGATCACCGGTGGCCACTGGTCACCCACTTTGTCGGATGCAAGCCGTGTGGGAAGTTTGGGGATTACCCCGTTGAGCGGTGCCTCAAGCAGATGGACCGTGCTTTCAATTTTGGGGATAACCAGATCTTGCAAATGTATGGGTTTGCACACAAGACTCTTGCGAGCAGTAGGGTGAAGAGGATCAGGAATGAGACTAGCAACCCACTCGAGGTGAAGGATGAGCTAGGGTTGCTCCACCCAGCATTCAAGGCCATGAAGACTACAACGTGATAATTAGAGTACAATTGCACTTGTTATTTTGTTCGTTCGTTCTGGATCCTCTAGGATCTAAATCTTAAGTGTTCTTTTGTAGACTCGGGGACAACGGAGTTTGGGTTGGGGTCATGGAATGGATATCTATGTAATGTGAGATGTTAGGAGAATGTTGTTATGTTTATTGTTGGCATAATTTATGTCTTACACTTCTAGAAATTGAGTTAGTGAAGGAGCTCAGTTAATTGGTCACCACTATATATTTCTATAGAGTTTCCTATTTCTTATTGGCTGAATAGCTGAGATTTTCTTTCGTCACAATTGTACAATTAGGTGCCCTCAAAGGTATTAGTCATGTGCTTATTGGTGTCATTTTCAGCAGGATATGGTTGCCCTCTGAGCCAATTATTTTGCTTTCTTCTTTTCATTGCTATTAGTGGTAGTTGGGTAAACAGGATATCCAGTTTTGTCATCGGTTTTGCTAAACAATATTCAACTGTTTCTTTTGTCAAAATAGTTGAATTTTCATCCGTCTGAAATGCTTTGAGATTTCCACTTCTTCTTATCGGATGAATTGAGTCTAAATTTATTATGATTTTTTCTTCAGAACATAACGGGTTCACTACATTGCCGTATTTTGTTAGTATAAAATTTCATTTTTTGTCTTTGTTTTTGCTTAAAGTATATGTTAAATTTTGAATTATGTAATGGAAATATGAGTTATTAAGACTTTCTAGAATGATTATATAAATAATTTACTGTAATTTATGTATAATGAATTGTAAATGAATTAAAATTTGATTGTTTTGGGCTGAGCAAAACAGTCGAATCTTGTATAAACGGACCCTATTGTCATATATGAGAGGCTTAGGATTCTCAAAAGTATATCTAGCTGGAAGCTAAGGTCAGTTTATATTGTCCTGTTTTTCCCTAGCTTCATCTTTATCCATTTGGATTTAATCATTGAAGAGGGCTTGATGCAATACATCAATTCGTCAATTTTCGTGTATTTATTGCCAAATTGTGGGCTGCTGTAAACTTGTTAGAGCTGGATGGTTCTGAATATTAGTTGGTATCCCATTATGAAAACTGCTGTATCATCAACTAATTGTTCTTTTACACTGTCAATACAAAGGCGCTGTTATGTGAGATGACATCCTCTCCTGGATGACCTGTTCGTTTTGACAACGTTTCGCATAGGATGCTAGTAACCTGCTAGTTCTTTGGGATGTCCAGTTCTTGTTTTTGCGCAGAAATGTTTTGTGCATCTACCGCCTAATGAGTAGCAGCAGCTTCAGCACTACCGAGTTCATTGTTCTGTTAAATGAATCACTGCCGCTACTTATGTGCAGCTGTGAAATAACTGGAGATTTGTATGGTTCTTCTTCATAGGCTAACTCGTTCTCTCGTCTTGGCTGTCATAGAGCATGATTCCGAACAAAGGTGTAACTTAATACAAAATTACTTACCTTCACTTACATGCTGGGAAGCTGTGTAGTCTCTATTGTAGAGTTTCTTCTGCATACCGCGAGAGCTTGGTAGATTTTGGCATGTGCTGCACTGCTGTGTGCCTGTGTGTGAATGCTAGCCCTAGTCATGGATCTGGAACATATGATTTTCCAGTATCCTATGTCCTCACATGCTAACTTCAAGTTATTAATATGGAGTTAAATTACAAAATTCCTGATTCTGCAATGTCAATGATTTGCTTTTCTCTATGCTGTGGTAATTAGAGCTCATGTTCCAATGAGTTCTCATTTCTAGGCAGTCAACTACGACAAATACGGAACGACAGTATTTTACATACTGCCTTTCTTTAAGAACGTATGCGTTTTGGGTATCGGTATGGTCTTCAATACCTAATTTTAACTATTACTTTTTATATAATTATATTAGTAAAAAATTCAAAATTATTATATTATAAAAATATTTATCATGATAAATTTAATGATACTATTCACTTATGACAAATCTAAATAGTTTTTCATATATTATTACTCAAATTTACTACATAACGTATATTTCTGAAAAGAGGAAGTAGTAGAAATGAAATGATTCGAGCAAGAAATATTTTTTAGTATCGTCGTTTGTGCACTCAGCGTGTGTAACCTCAACGCATCAAGGAGAAATCACCGAGCCTTAATGGCAGCTACAATCGTGAAACGCGACAACAGCAACAGCGCAAGGACAGTAATGAAGCGAACATAAGTGAGAATAACCACTAGTGATTTCAGGCGTGAACGCTCGAATGTAGCTAACATCAGTTTTGTCCTCGCGTGGTTGAAGGAGATGCTTGACCGTCTCAGTAGCTCCTCCTTCTCTTCTTTAGTAGAGGTGTTACAACCTCGGGCTAACAAGAAGCAAAGTTCATAATATCGAACGGTTCTGAATGCAGTAACACCGAGAGGAACAAAAACAACAGGCTACAAGATATCAAGTTTCGGTTCTAACATCTCCCGGTGGCTATATAGAGCAAATTTTGTATTCCAAATGTTGCTGGCTTCTTATTGATATGGCTTTGCCAGTACGAGATAATACAAGGTCGGATCAGTTCTCACTTGTACAGCTGCTTCAATCTTCTCGCAGGTTCAAATGTTCAATGATGTTCTCTCTGTGGCCGAATGCGCTGATCCTCACAAAGCCCTCACCACTAGGACCGAATCCACTGCCAGGAGTAGTAACCACATGTGCCATCTCAAGGATCTAGGCAAAGACATCCCAGGAATTACGGCCAGGGAAGTGCACCCACACATAGGGAGCATTTTTTGCACCATAGACGTCAAATCCAAGTGATGTAAATGTGTCGACAATAATTTCAGCATTCTCCTTGTAGAATCCGACAACGTCACGCATAGCCTGCATGGGAAGAGATGAGAAGAAACATCACCAAAGAGCCATATTCAGATTTCAGAACCCTGAAACCCGACCTTCAGACCCTCTAGAGAGAGGCAACCTAAACCACCGGCTTGAGCAATGTTTGATGCGCCATTGAAGCAAGTGCAAACTATGCGGTTGAAATCTTTAGCGACTGGATGTCCATCTCAAAAAAGGAGCTCCTTTGGAACCACAGTCCAACCCAGACGGACACCAGTGAATCCGACGTATTTAGAGAAAGATGCTGTCTCAATGGCAACCTACACATCAACAAACCATAATGACACAGGTGTAGTTTTAAGCACTTGGAGAAAATAATGTGTTAAATTCTCAGAGCACCGGCACCAAATGTGTAGGAGAAAAATGTGATTGTAAGACACTTAAATTTTCCAAAAGGTAGTAGGAAGGAGTTAAATCTTCAAACATAGAGCCTACCTCCTTTGCTCCAGGAATTTCAAAGATTGGTTTTGGACTGCCATCTGATATATACATGGCATAAGCAGAATCATAGACTATTATGGACCCATTGTCCTTCGCAAATTTGACTAATTGTGTTAGTTGGTCCCTAGATGCAGCAGCACAAGTAGGATTGTTCGGTGAACTACGAACCCGAATCTCGTACCGCGATAACTATGCCATAAACATCACTTAGGTTGGGAATCAGGAATAAATAATGGAAACTTTGAGGGTTAAAATTAACTGCATAATTTTCTTACAGGATATGATGGGTCTTGAACTGCAATCTTTACATTAGATCCAAAAAGGACCTACAGACGAGAAATGTCACATTTTGCACCGTCAGAGACAAATATATCCGTTTCTTCAATACCAAGGTCCGCATAGTAGGTTGCAGCAATGTCTGCCCTTAGTTTACTATGAAAATATACAATGCACCTTTATTACTATGAAAATATACAATGCACCTTTATTACTATGAAAATAAACAGTTTAGGATAGAGAAGCTCAAAAGACTAACCCGAACATATAGTCGAAAAGCAAAAGGTTAAATTCATGCAACAAAAGTCAAGAGTCGTACAAGTATTTGGATGGGCCAGTAAAAGAAAGCTAAGCATCAAGTCATCAAGCAATTGTGAAAGACTAAGTATTTGATATCTGAGACAGAAATTTTAAGGCAAGAAATTAATAATTAAAAAACATAACTCAATGGATCAGAGCAGCAGACTCTATTAGATGTTATTAAATCTACATGGATTGGCAGAGTAATTTGAAAAAAAAAATTACAACTTTACAAATTATTCTATCCTCCTTGAATAATTTGAAAAGGTACTGCACCAATTTTACAAGCATATGCTGCAAAATAGTTATGTACACCTTAATAACAGTTATCTGATGTTGCCTACTGGTGCATTGAGAGAAAATGCTAGTAAAGTGAGAAGCAATAGTATCTTTTCACCTTGTTCAGCTCCTAACCACTGTAGCCATCAACTGTGGATAAAGCATGTGCCCTCTGCATATACAAGTAGACCCATCAAAGAATAACACTGAATTGCAAAAGAGACCCTCCTCGTCGGCCGGAGGTGGTAGGGCTTCGATGCCCTGGAAGCGTATCAGAGTTAGAAGAACACGTCGAAGTAACAAAGGGCGCAAAGCGGTACGAAGTGAGAGGGAAAGTGGGCTACTTGAGGGAGAAGGACGAAGGCGATATGAAGGGAGGGGGGTGCGGTACTGGTGGGAGCGGCGGTGGCTCCCGTCGTCTCAGTCAGCAGCGTCGGCGGCAGCGGAGGTTGGATATGGGATGTAAATCGTCTTACTTTAAAGAAGCAATGTTCCGGTGTATAATATCGTAACATTGTTTCGTAGCTGTTGGATCGAAAAACAGCGGATGAGATCAAAATCTGTTATTACATCATAAATACTGATACGACTACGAGATTCGATTGAGATGAAAATATGTGAATAGCCATTGAGATGAAAATATGTGAATAGCCATGACTGAGGGGATGTGAAGCATGCTTGCACTCTCACTGATATGGCTACCTGAACCTGCAACAAACCCAAGTTTATACACAAGCTATATTCGCATGTGTACAGCGCGTGCACACAAGTTAAACAGATATCTACATCGTACATCTCCGAGTACTACGATATACGTCATCTTTTCAGGACATAGAGTGATAAGCTCAACTCATATGACGATGATACGAACTACATGGATCTTTGGTCATAGATAGAGAAATAGGCCCCGAACAAAACGTTGAAGCAAACTAGGAAGAGACAATGGCAGACGCGGCGCTTCTGAAATGACATGAATGACAGCTAGTGTGGGAATAAGACCGGCTTAAGAAAGTGTAAGATATGCCAGACTCCGAGGCACTCCACGAGGGACTACCCCAATAGACCAAGTTCGTCTAAGCATCACTAGTTCGTATGTTATGAGGAGTTCACCTCCGTTTATATTTGTAATGTTTTAGCACAGCTATTTGCATGTTGTAATGTTCTAATTGTAAAATTTGCACTCAAAATGATACTTGTACGTGAATTCGTTACATGTTTGTAATATTGTAATGTTATGATCATGGGTAACGTTGTAATATTTGCGCTTTTAATGACCGTTAGTTCTATTACCGCATATGTTTGTTTTGTACTTGAATTCATTTTAATGCTTTATTTGCATGTATTGTTGCATTCCTACGGTTGCAAAAAGACTTGTCATCTACTCTCTTGCATGCCATGGTGGGAGGTTGCGAGGGACTAGTTGTAGCGGCGGGGTAGGGCATGCGGAACTCATGGAGTCATGGGCAGGGGAGGAGCCAGGGAAGTTGTTTTTTTTTATTTATCAAATATGTATTTTTGGGTTCCGAGAAAAACTATCAATATAACCTTTTGATTCTAGAACTTAGACTATTACCCTAACGGCCCGAGGTCTAACTCCATCCATGCTCGTGGTTTGGCTCCTCACGAGGACCTCGTGGCCGCAGAGGCAGTAGGCGACACTCGTTGTAGCAGGCGTGGGCACGGGGGCTGGGGCCGTAGCGAGCTTCTCTCGGCCCCAGCACATCCGTCGGCATGGCGGCCTTCCTGGTGCGGTGCTTCAGACGCGGCTGGCGCATGGTGGTGGTGGTGATCGGGAGGTACGCGTACATATGTTTGAAGCTGGACGACCGGCCGGGCGGCGGGCTTTTGATCGAGTTGGAGTGCGAGATGAATTTGGATGTGAAATTGTGAGCGTTTGTTGATCTATCTGCTCTACATCGGCGCAAGATCGTGGTATGGTACATGCATGTCGAAGGAAACGGAGGGCGGCGAGAGAGCACGGCGGCGCTTTGGTGTTGTCATTGGTTTCGTTGCATGGACGGCTAGGTGCTAACCATGGTTCACAATTTCAGTGAAAATTAGCCGGCATTTTAGAAATTTCAGACATTTCGTTACTCTAAAAGAAAATGGTTTCGTTCAAAAAAATTCGCAATTTTAAGGGTTAAAGAAAGTAGAAGCAGTGAATGATCCACAAAGATGAAGATAGCCCAGTTGGATGCCCTATCCGCCGCGTGGTCCTGATGACTTGGGTTTGAATACCGGGCTCCCTAGCTTCCGGTCTTTTTTATTTTTTAGAAATTTTTTAAAATTTTAAATTCAAATTTGATCAAACCGTTTGAACGAAATTTATCTGAAATTACCAAAATTTCGATCATTCCGGCCATTTCGCTGCCAACTCAAAAAAAAATTGCAAATTGAATTTTTTTTTCCCTAGTGCTAACACGGATTAGTAATAGGCCGTAATTTGGCATTACTCCCAGGCTCGACAAAGGCCCCGCATTTGCGCATGCGATCGTCATCAGAGACAAGAGCTCTTGAAGGCGCCGGCTGCACAGCACGGGAACAAAAACGCTGTGATTAGTGCACTGGTCGAAACTTCTTGAAGGCGCTCACCGGCAGGCGCGAGTGGTCGCCGGCGAGTGGCAAAGCAAGCAAGCAGGAGCAGCGGCTTGCGTTTTTTTTTATATAGTTTAGCCTGGGCTGCCATCTTAATTACAAAAAATAGCATTATTATCTTCAAAATTGCAAATCTAATCCATTGTCGAGTGCGGAACTACTGGAGGCTGATATGTGGAACATTCCGTACTAGGGGAGTGCGGAAAGCCGGTGGGTAGCGTGGAAAACGGGCGGGCGCGGGATCCTGAAACATGGCGCGGAAGGTGACGGACTTAGCCGGTTTCGCGTCACCGGAGCGCGGCAGCTCGCCGACTCCCTTCCGCGCCTCCCGAGCGCAGGAAGACAGCCACACACCGGGGTAGACTCTGAACAAGGCAGTGTAGATCAGCTATGCACCACGAGTATAATAAATCGATCGTTAGGACTCGTATGCAGTAACCGTGGTCAAATTTTGTTCAACACACATAGGTAGTAGACTAGTAGTACTACTCCTACGTAGCATAGAGCTCTGGGTGTGAGAAGAGTGCTTGTCTACTAGTCCCGGAGGCTGAACCACTTGGCTGCTTGCCTAACTGACTACCTCCCACACTTGGGTGGCGCGGAAGGGAATCGGTGAGCTACCGCGCTCCGGTGGTGCAGAACAGGGCTGGGTCTGTCACCTTCCACGCCGTGTCTCAGGATCCTGCACCCGCCCGTTTTCCGTACAGCCCATCAGCTTTCGGTGCTCCCCAATGAGGAATGTTCCACGTTTCAACCTTAAGTACTTCCGTGCTCGATTGGAGACTAGATTTACAATTTTGAAACTAAAGAGGTTATTTTTACAATTAAGATTAAAAAAAATTACAGCACCCACGGCGCCTCTCGACGCGGTCCTCTCCTCAGGGCATGCAATGCAATGTAATACAACGCCATTGATGGGTAAAGCGAGAAATTACCTGTGATCATGTGTGATGTACGCTACGTGTATTTGTTTGTTTACGCATTTACGCTGACATGGATGCTTGTAACTTCATGATTCACCTGATCCTAGTTATTGTCTAGACATTTGTCTATCTAACTAGCATAGAAATACACCTTAATTATGTGAAGAAGCAACTCAACATAATGTTGAAGTATAAGGGAATTGTTTGTCTTTTTCTTATCAGCTCAATATGGTATCAGAGTCAAGAGATCTTGAGTTCAAAACCCGGTTGGCGCAATTTAAAATAATAATAATTGTAGCACATTTCTATTCCATATCTTAGATATGAGGGAGACTACACGTGAGGTGAAGTGTTGAAGTATAAGTGAATTGTTCATCATTCCTTATCAGCTTAAGCTTTTGGATGAATTGATCAGTGCATGCAACTCAATACTCATTTTGATAATCAACAGAGAAAGGCTCTTTTTTTTACAAGGAAAAACCCTGCTTTATATAGAAAGCACATTACAGTTTATACAAGAGAAAGAGCAAACAAGACGCTGGAGAAACCAGCTTACAAAAACCAACCAAGTTCAGAAACTGAGAGCCCAACCAAGCCCCTTCCAGGCTATATACAAAACCAAAGCTAACCAAAGTTCAATCTAGCCTATTACATATATGATCAGCACTGTTCATAACACAAAAACCTTTAATCCAGTCTTCAAAAGTCTTTAAGAAACACCCCATCTAATCTCTATCATCCTTTTTGATGAGGATACTCTATTGCTGCAAACAAGATAGAAAACTGCAAATCACATCCAAAGGTTGCTTAAGGAAAATCTTGTCAAACACTATTTTGTTCCCAAATTTTCAGAGATTCCAAGTTGAAACTGCAAAACTAAACATAACAAGATTATATTCATTAGCCCCCCTCGTCTCCAACCAATTCAGTTGGAAATCATCTGAAGACCTTGGAACACGTTCCCAGCTTAACACCTCTTTAGCACAGCACCAGAAAAACTTTGCCAAAATGCAAGAAAAAAAGAACATGATGAAGATTTTCTTCAGATCCACACAGGACACATTTATTCTCTCTTTTCCACCCTATTTTCTTAAGTTGGTCTAAAGTCTGGATATTGCCATTATAGCACAGCCACAAATTTTTTTTTGACTTTCAAAGGAGGTTTACTTTTCCACAACTTTTGTATTTTTCTGCAAATAACACCCTAAAAAATAATCTATTTGTAAAGAGATATAATAAAAAAAAAACCCCAGATTTCTCTAAACACCATATTACTTTGTCCATTTCATCATTAAGGTCAACCTCCATGATAGAATTTTTCAGATTCTCCCACTGAGAAGTCTCCTCCTCCCTAAAGCTCCTATTAAAATTGATATTCCAACCGCCCCCACCAGACTCTTAGCAACACAAATATCAGGAGTCTGACAAATGTTAAACAAATTGTTATACTTAACCCTCAAAGGACACTCTCCCAACCAAACATCCCCCTAAAAGGAAGTACTACAACCATTTTCAATCTTATGCCTTACTCCCCTATTAAACATATTTTTAACTTTCAGCACATCTTTCCAAAACTAAGAACCATTTAAAGTTCTAGCTTCCCTAAAATCACCACTTGGAAAATATTTGGCTTTAAGGATTTTAAACCAGAGCTCATTATTAGCTGACCAAATTTTCCAAACCCACTTAGCCAAAAGACAATCATTCATGACCCTAGTGTTAACAATCCCTAAACCCCCAAAGTCTTTGGGCCTGCAGACAGCATTCCATTTCACCATGTGGTACTTAAATTTACCACTTGCACCCCTCTAAAAAAAATTTAGACCTAATATTGTCCATCTTATTATGCACCTCCTCACTAAATCTATAAAATCCTATAGTTTAACTGGGTAGGCTACTCAAGCTACTATTGACCTAAATTAATTTACCCCCAGAAGAAAGCAAGTTATTTATCCAATTATCCAACCTTTTATTCAATTTCTCAATCACTTTATCAGAAGCTCTCATACCAACATGTCTATCCCCAACCAAAATGCCTAAATAGGTCATGGGTAGCTGAACCAATTTACAATAAAAAATGTTTGCTACATGAGAAGCTTCCTCCTCTTCCACCCCAGGACAAAAACTTGACTCTTGTGGTAGTTAATTTTTAAATCAGACATCCATTCAAAACAACAGAGCATAAATTTGAGATGTAAAAAATATTCTTCCTCACACTCCACCATAATCACAATGTCATCAGCATATTGGAGGATAGGCACCCCTCCAGGGACAAAACGAGATATCAATCCTTTCACTATTCCCTTATTCTGAGCTATATTAATAATCTCTGCTAAAGCATCAGCAGCTAATTTGAAGAGAAGAGGGGAAAGAGGATCCCCTTATCTCAAACCCCTATAGGTTTTGAAATAAGGACCAACTTCTCATTCGTAAGATTGAGGTGGCCGACTAGAGGGGGGTGAATATGCGGTTTTAAAAATCTTTAGCGCTAAAACTAATTAATAATGCGGAAGTTAATAACAAATTGGTTTTGCACAATTGAAACCTAAATCAACTAGGCTTCCCTAAGTGCACCAACAATATGAACACAATACAATGAGAGCAATCATACAATGATATATAAGCAATTAAAGCATGTAATATAAATTGCTCAAAGTAAAGCTCAAGTAAAAACAAGATAGACACAATTATGTTTTACCGTGGTGTTCGGAGACTTGCCGGTCTCCCCTAATCCACGTTGAGGTAAGCCCAACCACGTTGGGCCGACTCCACTAATTAAGCCAACACCTCCGAGGTAAGTCCAGCCACTTGGACCGGTTCCAACACGAACCAACACCTCGCTCCACTAAGGTTGCTCTTCCTCCACTCCGGAGATGGCGAGCACCAAACCACTCACAACCACACCGGGCCTTCTCATAAGCTTCTTTGAGAAGATCACCAGGCACGACGCCTCCACGTCGTCTAGGTGTCGGCAAACACCAAGAGAAATAAATCTCAACCTTCACTTGAACTAATCAAGTGTCAACGCTCAAGTGGATACACAATCCACTACCTAAGGCAACACATGCACTTAGGGTTTACTCTCAAATCTCATTAAGTGCAACACATGCACACAAGAGAGGAGATACTTGCTCTTATCTTAAAGAATGAGTATGGAACTCAACAACAACATCAGCAACAACAGCAACCATCCCCAAACGGCTAAGTTGAGTATTTATAGCCTACACACAAAAACTAGCCGTTGGGGGGAAGATTCCCTCGAATTTGTGCAGGGCCGGTCTGACCGCCAACTAATGGCCGGTCGGACCGCCTATGCCCCAACGGCTATAAAACTAGCCGTTGGGCCTTCGGCCGGTCGGACCGCCAACTAATGGCCGGTCTGACCGCCGCCAAATCGGTCAGACCGCCAAGGCTAGCCGGTCCGACCGCCCGAGGAAAATCACCCCACACCAAAATGGCGCTTCTCTGGTATAAACGTACCGTGAACGCACCGGTACTTCCGCACACCGATAGTTCCATTTATCAACGATGGAACTACCGCATAGAGAATCAACACAAAGGGAAATCGGTCGGACCGCCCAACACATGGCGGTTCGACCGTTTTGGCACCGGTCAGACCGGTGACCACTGGCGGTCTGACCGCCAGTCCACAGAGGCCAAACACATTGGCTTCGCTTCAAATGATAAAACACATTCACCCATTTGAGTGCATTTCCAACAAAGTTTCAAAGATGATATTCTCAACAGGTTACAAAACACATTTGCCAACCTTTAGAATACTCATCACAAGGAATAAGGTACATAGACTTACATCATTTGCAAAACACATTTGCAAACTTAAGTCACATGCTACAAGAAATCAAACATAAGCTTCAACTATTTGTAAAACACATTCACAAATGACAGTATCATGCCACAAGGCTAAGGTGCATGGACTTCAGCTATTTGTAAAACACATTTGCAAACTATAGTCCCATGCTACAAAGATTAAATGCATGAGCATCAATTATTCGCAAAATACATTCGCAAATAATAGCTCCATGCATAGATGAGCTAGAGCAAACACAATGAGCTATCAACACATGACTAACTCATGCTACTAGGCAAGACTCCTCTTAATAGTACGATAATCCTATACTAGCAATCCGGTCTACCAATCAAACACCAAGACCGGTAAAAGACTAGGAACATATCCTTAGCCCTAGCTAGTCATACCTTTGCCTTGCATCTTCTTGAAGCTTGATGACGCACATCAACACTTCAAGTCCGGATCCTTGACTTTGACAATCATCAACACATGATGATCCTTTTTCTTCAAGTTCTTCTCTTGAATATGCATCAACTCATGATGCATTCTTCACTCGACCTCCATCAACACAAGATGGTTCTTCTTTTGACTTGATGTGCACCAACACATGGTGCAACTTTTACTTCAAGTCTTGATATGCATCAACGCATGATGTATCCTCCATCAACACATGGTGGGTCTTCTCTTTGAACATCATCGACACATGATGATTCCCATTTCTTCAAGCTCTTCATATGCATCAACACATGATGCATTCTTTACTTGAATCTTGACTTGATGATCAACTCATGATCATCCCAAGCCTTCATCACCCTGGAACATAACCTATACATCCAACTCATGGAAAAAGTTAGTTCCACAATGTGATTATCATTAATTACCAAACCATACCATTAACACATAATGGTGGGACAATATACTTCAATCTTTCCTTCTTTGGTAATTGATGATAACCATTTCAATTGCACATAAATTGAATTTAAATAAAAGTAACACGTTATAAGTATATATAAACTACACAAGTCATATACATATACTCACAGCATGAGTATGCGAGAACTACACAAGTTCTACATACTCAAAACTTGAGTATACGAGAACCACATAAGTTCTATATACTCAAAACATGAATATAAAAAAACTACACAAGTTTTATATATTCGAAACATGAGTATACAAGAACTACACAAGTTCTATATACTCAAAGCATAAGTATACAAAAACTACATAAGTTTTGTGTACTCAACCGGATATGTTTCAAAGTAAAGATCCCAAATATATGTGGTAAAGGGAATATGGATCAATACTAGTGAAACCATAAAATATAGAATGAGCTCTCCCTAAATGTGTGCACACACAAATGTGTAAATAAAACATATGCACATATTCAAGATATACTTATGGTGGAGTTCAACCTATATTTTGGATCCAAGGAATGCAACATTATATAAGAGTATAAGTTGAATGCATACCTCGTTGAATTTCACATTTATATCCAAATGAGATTACACACTAGATATAGCAATAGAAATGTTAGTCTCATAATTAGATTTGTCATTAATCACCAAAATACTCCATTAACTTATAATGGCGAGTCTAGATTCTTCACCATTGATATTAATACTAACTCCCCCTCCTTTACTGAGCTCAAACTAGATTGATCCACTTTTCAGAGAAGCCTTTTCTCACCATCACTTCCTCCAAAAAAAATCTCACTGAATCTTATTATAAACTTTTTCAAAATCTAGTTTCAAAATCACCTTTCCTTTTTGAACATTTGATCTCATGAACAATATCATGCAGGGCTACTACCCTATCAAGAATATATCTACCTTTAATAAAAGCAAATTGACTATCATTAATGATTTTATCAACAATCACCCCTAGCCTATTAGCTAGAAGCTTAGTCAAAACCTTAAAACTGACATTTAGAAGATAAATAAGTCTATATTGCTTAATACTGTTAGCTTCTTTGAATTTAGAAATTAAAGTTGTTACCCCCAAAGTTTAATCTCTTCAGATCCAAATCCCCCTTAAAAAAGTCTTTAACTAGATCAAGAAAATTCTTCTTAATCACCCCAGAATTATTTGTAAAAAAGATTTGGGAAACTATCAGGACTAGGAGTGAGTTCCTTTGTTGAAGGTAAATAGATTATCCTTTTCTGACACTCAGATTATTACTCCAAATATCATTAGTCAAACCCACATCTTGACCTTTTTCAGACCCAAACAGGCTCTTGTAAAACCCATAAATGTGATTTCTCAATTCAGACTTGCTTCTCAAGATGACCCTTCATGATCTAAACTAAAAATAAATTTGTTCCTTTTCCTCCCATTGGCACAAGTATGAAAATAACCAGTGTTAGCATTCCCCTGAGTTAACCAATCCACTCTACCCCTTTGCTGCCAGTGATTCTCTTCCAGTTCATGAACTTTCTCCAACTCGGCTTCCAGAGCATATCTCTTAATCCACATATCTGTATTAGTGACCTGCACCTCTGCCAATGAGTCCAAAACCTTAAGTTGATCCAAAATTCTCTTCTTATTCATCTTGTAAGCACCATTCAGATTTGCACCACATCTTCTCAAAAAACACCTTAAGGCAGCTATACAACCAATCCACCTATCTAGAGAATAAAATTCATCAGAGGATCTACTCTCAAACTCCATCCATTTATTTTAAAGCAAACTCATAAAGTTCTCCTGACAAATCCATTTCTTTTCAAAAAAAAAAATAACCTCCCCTTCTTTACCATCTCTCCCTTCCCAGAGTTTAGCATAATAGGACTGTGATCAGAATCCACCCAAATTAGGCTCTGCACATTGCAAAGAGGGAACTTTGCTTTCCAATCTGGAGACACTAAAATCTTATCCAAATTCACCATAATTGGGCACTTCTGCTTATTGGTCCAAGTATATCTAACACCCTCCTTTTTTTTATCTCAAACAACTTATTATAAGAGATGAACTCATTGAAAAGGCTCATAAGATTTCAGTTTAAGAGTTTAGAATTTTTATCCCCCATCTCTCTGATCAAATTTAAATCACCCCCAAGACCACATGCAAAGCAGTCCTCTTGCACTTTCTATCCAGCTTCTCTAAAAAAATTAAAGAAAAATCATGATTAGCAGTGCCATAAACTACCACCAACTCCCATCTAAAATTGGTCAACCTATTCCTAACCCCCATACTAACAAAGAATCTGCCTAAATCACAGGCTTCCATCTCTAACAAATCTTCTTTGACCCCCATCAAAATGCCACCTGAATGTCCCACAGCAGGGATCCAATTCCAACTAAAAGGTAAATCCCCAACCAAGTTCTTAAGATCTCTATCAGAAAAATTCTCTTTGAAAGTTTCCTAAATCTCTACTGCATTCAAACATTTTGAGTTGATAAACTCCTTGAGTCGCCTTCTTCTTGTAGCTTTCCCTAATCCTCTAATATTCCAAAACAAAACTGTCATGGATTAGTAGATTTAAGAGCAACTCCCCTTTTTTTTGGCTTACTGTCTTTATTCCTGCTTATTTTGAAACCATCATCACCCCTTTTCTCAGTACCAATAGAATTCAAAAATATCACCCCTTTCATTCTTGTCTTCTCTTACAACCTGAGCTTCATGCTCCATTTTTTCTAATTTTTCGTTTTCAGCTCTAACAAGCTCTTATGCCTGCATGGCTGAAATAATCTCCTCAGCATTTGGAGTTTTACCCCCTAGGCTAATGCCACAAGAGATAGCTACTTGTTCTAGATGCTTAGAGGGCACACTATTAAGAACATTAAAAGAGTTAGCAGGTTTACCTGAAGCTTCCAAATTCTGAATGGACTTCAACTTGGTGGCCTTCTTCTCCATGGTGATTCACTGGTCCTAAATCCTAGAATTTTTTTCTTGTTGCTGGTTGAGGTTCCATGATTCTGTTTCTCCTTCCCTTTTTCTTTGCAGATAACCACCCTTCTGCCACCCCATCAGTCCCAGTCACCACCATGTCTTGTTTGCCCCCTTCAGTATTTTTGGGGTCAACCGCAACCCCCTCACCAATCTCCAATTATTCACCTAAATCATTAAATCATCTGCAATAATACATCCCAACCCAGTAGTCCGAGGATAATGAGACTTGAGCTTATCAGAAGTAAAGGACTTCAATTAATTCTTTTGTGAGAACATGGCCATCTGAATTTCTTCTGTCTTTCCTACGAGTATTTAAACAAGGCCAAAGAGATGCAGCTAGAAGAGCAGGGCCTCCCTCTGTGTGAACTACAATGCCCCCCAGTCTGAACTCCTGTTTTGATTTCAACTTCTTAAGGACATATAAGTTCAGACCCCCCTAAAGGAAATTTGATATACCTAGTATTCTCAGGACTCTCCTCTTCACCAAAATGACCAGGATATCTCAAATTAAGAGGTACAATCTGTAGAGCCTCTTCCACAGACCCCAGATTATCAAAGTGCTCATCTTTGTCTGAAATGGCAGACCTAACAAAACTGCCTTGTTGATGATGTTTGTCTTTAAAAAACTCCACCCCATTTTTAAAATCTGATATGTGTTGATGATCAACCCTCACTATTTCAGTGGAATTCTCTCTTTCTTGGGGAATGCTACCCCCTGCCTGTTCATCTTTATCCCTATTTTCAATGGTATTAACATCTATATGAGTCACTGACAAAGCATGATAACCATAAGAGTACACCATCATGTCAGTGCACATCACCCCACCATCAGATTCAAACCCTTGTAGTTGTTTATTTCTATTTTTGGTAGAATCCCCCCATTCTTTTGTTTAGAAGATTGGTTAGTCTCCCCTCCAAACTTTTCTGTCATTTTTTCCCATTAGTCTTGTGATTGCTCCCATTGGGTTCATCATCCTCATCCTCATCCTCATCATCTTTTTTATGAGCATGATTCTTATGAAATAATCATATACTGGGTCTTTCTTCTTACCTGTTCCACCCCCTTCAGCTTCAAATTTCATCTCATACCCCATTGAATTAATAAAGATCTCGTTTGAAGGATCCCTACTAAGCACTTTAACCCTAACAGGTTCTACCCTCATCAGACTGATCTCATCAACCTCTAAAGGATCTCCCACTATACTAGCTATTTCCTTCACAACTTCTATTGTCCTTGCATGAAGAGGAATACCAGAAATCCTGATCTAAGCTGCAGTAAGGACAGAAGAAGCTTCAGGTTCTAAAGCAGATTTATCTATCTTAGCCTTAATAGAATGAAGGGCGAATTCAACACCCTTAGCTTTAGACCAAGTATCTAATATTTCTTTTGAGGAAAAAAACCACTGCATATTCAGACTCTGAAATTTTCCTCACTTTCCAATCCCAATTTGCATGAATTAAATGCTTCATCTTAGTCTCGATCTTTTGCACAGAAGCAACCCCTTCTTTAATACTCAGAACCCCCGTGGTAGCTTGTTGGTCTGATAACAACAAACCAGCCACTTGAAGATTGTAGAACCCTTGTCTAGGAATTCCAAAACCACACAACTTTAGTCCCTAAACTTTCTTTTTATCAGGACAGCCGGATGTCATATGTCCTTTTTTTTTGCATTTGTAGCACACTGGGGGGTTAGTGCATCTAGCTTGATGGTGTCCAAATTGCAGACATCGGAAGCAAGTGCCACGATCCTCATATCTAAGCACCCCTGTATGTTGCCCAATATCACCCCAAACTTTTTTCGGATCATCTCCTTTACCAGCAACCCCCGTATTATCCCAAGTAGCAGCCATTCTAAATCTGTCAAATCTAGAAATCCCCCTCTCCCACCAAACCCACCCCTAAAATCCCTTCTCGGAGGTTCATCACGATGCAACACCCCTTCTGTACTCTGAACCTTATGCCGAGAATTAGCCTGCCACCCCTTAGCTTGAGTAAAATCATTTCTACAAACTGCCCCAAAAGCCCTAGATTCAAAACGAGAACAATATGAAATCTGAGAACCATATTGAGTGCCTGATTTCTGAGGAACCCCTTGCTAGTTTTCTTGGATCTGCCTCTTCTGCTCTTGTTCGCGGTGTAATTTCTCTCTCAGACCATCTTCCATTAGCAAATCATCATCCTCCATCTACTCGTCAGGAGCATTTCGCTTCCCCCTGACCCAGTGGCGGCCACCCCATCTAACACGCTGAGGAAACCTTCCCCTTCCCCGATCCATCTCCTCCCCCCCCACACACACCATCTCAGCAAAGGAACGATTTAGCGGTGGAGGATGCTGAATCCGCCGGATGACCTGAGCTTGCGACCCCAGATGACACACTTCGCTGCTCGTAGCAGGAAAACCTAACTCACCCACGCACGCACGCCTGGGAATCCAACGCCACGACAAACTAGGAATACATTGCCAGGAGTGGTAAAAAATATCGGTGAGCAAAGTACCGTAGTGATAGGTTGGCCCATCGCGATGGCCTGCTCCTTTGACACGTGGCGCCCCACGACCGTGACTTCACTTGAGGCTTCTGCTGAGATCCAAGGATCGCTCCCGCACCGCCTCGACACGTCTCCATGAGGAGACGAACGGAGGATCAGATCTCCAGCGAGGCTTCTTCGAGAAGTCTCCATCAGTGCATCAGAGAAACCTAAAAGGGTAACTTAGATGTGCCAATGCTCAATGGAGAAAACGGGCACACGAACGCCTATTCGAAGCTGGACATTAGCAGCACATGCCACTGCCACCCAGCGACGTTAGATGAGATAGGCGTTCACGTGCCCTGCTTCTCCACCCTGCACAAACACACCAATAGATCAAAGAAGTGTATCCCTCATAATCCTAATCAAAACTGTGCACTCAAACCTCTACTTGGATGTTGCATTGGGTGGCGTTTCAATTTATAGTAAGGAGCTGACCAGTACCGATCAACTCGAGACACCAAATGCGCATGCTTTTGTGCCAAGAAGCAGGGGCTTGAAGCCAAAAATGGAACGCAAGAATAGATCGGTCAGTAACACACAAGTGGTAGGCAAACTTGTTTCGCATGTAGCTTCAAGCCGGGGAGCAGGCTAACCATTTCAAGGGTGCCACCGTTGAGGCTGCCGCGTGCGCCAGTTGGTTAGTGTTTCCCCCCTCCATTCCGGTAGGATTCAGGTGGTGAAGGCCTAGATAGTCTCCAGCAAATAAGGAGCGGCAGTCAGCACCCAACATCACTGATCGTCTTTATGTTCCAAATACCAATAGGTGACTCTGGTGTGTGTGGTGTGCTAAGATGGGCTTTCTTATAAGGGCGCTGCTAATTTCAACATAAAAATGGCAGCAAGAATAATCCACAAAAAGTTCAACCATATAACATGTGAAAAAAGTCCTGGAAAATAGAAAAGGAACATATATTTAGAAAAATATTGCAAATAGGCTATACTTTAAAAAAAATGTATGAAGGACTGGAAATCTTAGCATGAACAATTGACTAGAATTCACAATGTCAATCCATTTCTCACCCTCTCTGAAACCTAACAGAGATCTTTAGAACCAAATGAAATGAAGTTATGCCTTTTCTTCTTCACTAGTGTAGATGTTGCATGTTATTTAACAATGAATCATGGAATGATTAATCAGCAAAACACACCACGTAGACGACGGAGGGATTTCGAATCGAGCTGTTGTATATCTAAGGTGGTTGGGAAATAATGAAATTGGACTCTCATCCTCCATTAATGACATCGAAATGTGTCTGAGACTCAGGGTAAACAACGCGAGGTGGGTGGAGCAACAACGTTCGTACATGAATGAGGAGAGGTAGGGAACTGCAGATGGCCGACAAAAATGCTCGTTATGGGCTTGAATCAAAATTGATTCCATTACATTAGTTAATTGGTTAAAATTGAAATAGATCAATTTGGAATGAAAAAAGGTTAATGGGGGCTCGAATCAATAGTGGCTCGTTAGCTCGCTTTTTAAAATAACCATTTTACATAATAAATAAAATAATTTTAAATCAAACTATGCCAATTTTGAATGAAGCTAGATAAGCTCAATAGCCAGCCCTCTAGACGTCGTGAAGGCTACAACGCTGTAAACGTGAAGGCGTCTCGACTCAAGAAGGGATGGAGGTGTGGAGCGATGGGACTCTTGGATAGGTTGTAGGTTGCTTGGAAGTTGGCCTCACCCGCTCAGGTCATTAGCATGGCCCAATATACTCATACAAGATATATACTAGTGTAGTTCATGGATGGGCTTGGGCCCTGGGCGGTCGCCCCTGCTGCCCTACCCAGGAACGGCCCTGCCGGAATGGGTAGAACCACTTCAGTCCCGGCTTAAAAATAAAATTAACCGCAATCGTGGCCCGTCAGCCTCTCACCGTGGTAAGTCGTAGTAGTAGAATGGGTCGGTTCGTTACGATACATTAGACCGGCCGTCTCTTTTGGCACTTAGTATCATCGAGAACGTAAGCATGAAGGAGCTGCAAAGTCATCAGTCATTGCTTGGGAAAGTGAACTGGTAAATCCGTGTGGGCAGAAGAAGAACTGAAGAAGTAGAATGGGCTGTGTGTGATAGTGCAAGTCCCAATCACAAATTCACATCCTACTCCACCACCGATGCAATCAGATTCAACACTTTGGAAAAACAACAGCAACTTTTGGTCGAGCAGGTGGCGCACACCCGCATAGGTGACCGGCCTTCTTTCCTTGTTCAAGCCGGGTAGATGCACGGTGCTCAAGTGTGCTAGTGTTGGGATTCCATGGGCTTGATCCGAATAAACTCTTAACAACTCTTAGAAAATCCCAAAAGTTTATTCATACACAGTGAAATATGGGAAGTTTAGTACTACATTATCACTCTAGGTAGAGAAAGTATAACACTCACCTATAAGTGGGAATATGTCCATGCCTAGTTGAAGCAAGTAAAAGAAGATTACATGCGCGCTCGCCCACCTCGTCGCCAAGCCTAATAAATTGGATATGATAAAAACAGTTCAAACCAAACGTTTGAATCGTGCTCATCCCATGGGGCTATTATGACACACATTAATTGTGTTTACTGTGGTTTCCAATTCTCGTTGTGCCTTGATTGTTGTTTCCTCTGAAACAGTTGTGTTGTGTCTACAAGAGGTGATGACCTCTCTGGTTAAGATAATACACAATAGAGAAAACCACCATTGTTGTTGGTTGTGTTGTGCTGCCTTGAAGTTTACTCCATCCCTACGCTGTGGGGAGAGCAGTCTCTCCAAAACCATCTCCCTGTTGGTCCCGCAGGAAGGGCGAATTAAAATTTTGGAAAGTGTTCGCACGACTACTCACGCTTCCTCTTCTTCTATTGGTTCATGTCTTCCTCGGCGGACCATACTCTACTACGACCATCACCGGAGCGATACTCTTTAAGTCGCAGTGATCTCTCTTTTGTATGACTATGTCATACATGCTAGCAATTATCTCTCTGACAATGTTGTTCACTACGGCTAGTAAAGTTCTACATCTAGGCAATGTCATGTTTAATGTGCCTAGTATACATGTTGCGCTTTACTTGATCACTATTTTGTAGATTAAAATAATAATCAAAGTGCGCATAAATCTAACAATTCAAAAATGTGATAGGCACTTTGTGATGTCTAGTTTTGCCGAGGCTATGAAACTAGAGAAGTTCACTGGTGTGAATTTCTAGAGATGACAGAAAAGGATCCAATTGTGGCTCTCAGCTATGAATGTATTTTGGGTCGTATTTACCAGGTCCCAAGGGATCTCGTACTAGCAAAGAGAATACGACATGACTACGACATTTTTGTCAGGTGCATTCTAAGAGTATTGTCTAACCTGCTTTGCGATGTGTACATGTACATCAAGATCGTCGCTGAACGGTGGAGGCACTCGAGCAAAGGTTTGTGGCTTCAGATGTTGAACATGAGCTGTACGTCATGGAGCAATACCATGACTACAAAATAGTTGATAACTTTTATAGTTGAGCAGGCTCATGAACTACAACTCACTCTGAGAGAACTAATACATCATGATTGTTAGTTGGCTAACAAGTTTGTGGCAGGAGGTATTATTGCCAAATTGTCTCCTTGGATGAATTTTACCACATCTCTGAAACACAAAATGCAAAACATTTTTGTTTGGGATCTGGTTGCAAGTCTTGATATTGAAGAAAAGCCTCGGGAAAAGGATGTGCCATCAACGATGCAAGAGGGATAGTCCAGCGCTAAGGTCATGCAGCATGCTTAATAAGTCTATGGCCCGATCTTCCGAAAGATATTGATAAGTCGATTGTGGAGATCTCGACGTTGGTGATCCAAAGGCTCCGACCAAATAGATCGAACCCCTTGCAATCACTACACCACTGCTCCGATGGTTATCAACCGTGCCGAACGCGGTTGACCTTGCCAAGAAGGCTATCTCCTGCATGCGAATCGAGAACACAAGCAAGAAAGTAGAAGATGCAATCTGATATTGTATTGCGAATAAAGATGAAGCTCACAATGTGTGGTTACTCAACCGAACGTGTGGTGAGACTGCTAAGCAGAATAATCTCAAAGAAAAACCCACCCTAAACTATGACGACTACTGTATATATATAGGGGGACGTGAGGAGGTCGATCTAGGGTTGTGCGACCGTGGAAAGAGGCATACACAATCTGGGCTCCGACCTCGACACGCTTACAAGGCCCTATTAGGCCTAAAACGGTGGCGCAGCACCTTATTCACTATTTATATCACGTATCTCTGGTCGAAGACTTTGTCGTAGGACTGGTCCTAGGGTGGTCTTGAGGAGTCCATGCTATCCCTGGTCATAGATTGTGTCCAACGAGTACTGTGCTCGCTTCTCCGGTCGTATATTGCTCCCAACGAGTCTTGGGCTCGTCGAGTACTGGTGAAACTAGTCGTAGGCCTTCTTGAAGTGGTCGTAGGCCTGCGGAACTGGTCGTAGACCTTCTTGAACTATTAGGGAAGGTGGAGGTGACTAACATATAAGGTGGAGTCTTTGCCACTCTTTAAAACATGTGACACATAGATAAGGGTGGCACGATGAGAGTTTTGGCTAAACACACACGCGCGTGCACATTCGCGTATTTTTATGTGAAAAAATCGCGCGACCGTGACGTGTCACGCCACTTGGCAGACCAAATCCACTTTGTTTTTTTGCTGAACCATACATCTCTCTCTGTTTGAATGAGATCCAAACGTTTGAATTTGAGACTTTATTGGGTGATGATGACAGACAGTTATCAGTGGGTAAATAACTGGTTAAGTGTGTCATTTACCAGTGGGTAAATAACTACTTAATCTGTCAGTTACCAGTCTTCTCTATATATATACCTAGAGACGTCCAAAGCATGGTGCATAGACAATACCTTCATTCCTTCTCTTCTTCCCCTGCAAACCTGTGCTGTCATACTGCGCCGTCTGGACCTCGTCGACTATTCTTCTCGACGTGCACCGTGAAGAAGGGAAGCAGTATCTCCGAATCATTGCTGCTGTGAATACCTGCACGGGAGCGGCAATAAGGTTTCTGGGCAGCGCACATCTGCGCGACCGCTCGTGTAAGTATTTTATGCGACTGATTGACTTATTACATTCTGTTTTTTATATATTGTGAAGTACAATGAGTTACCTGCTGTTAGTACTAGTTCATACATCATTAGTCTTTTGCAATATATATCTTTTATTAAAATATAATATTAAAATATTACCAACATTTTCAACACTTCTTTGTCTCTATCACTGTTTGTCTCTATCACTGTCTGGGTTGTCTACCCTCTTCCTCGTCGCCGACATCCTCCTTTTCGTCGGCCACCTCCACCGCGTTGGTCTCCTTCATGTTGTCGTCATCGTCTACTCCGGCGAATAATTCCTCTCCGCACGCCGTCGGCCGGTACATCCCCGCTATCGCATGCACCTCCGAGGTGCACCTCGTTGTCCTCCTCTCTGGACATCGGCGCCGGTGTGTATCGGCTCGTCATCGTCGTGTACACCTCTTTGTCGCCAGAGTGTACAAGAGGACAACGTCCGCCACCCCTCCGGACACCATTGTGCACCTCTCTTGTCACCGTTGTCGTTGTACCAGCTGGCCGTCCTCCTCTCTGTTCAAAGGCAGCTGTCCTCAAGACTCTCTCTCTCTCTCTCTCAAGAGTATCAATACTGTATCTACAATGTATGTGGGTTTTTTGTATTTTGTATGCAAAAGTATCAATATTACTTATACAATACATGCATGTGGCAGTATTAGTTTTTTTTTTTTTGCGTGCAAAATAACATGTATTTGACTGTACGCTCCAAAGTATATAAATAGTGTACTGTACTGGTCACGGTGGTGACATTCAAATTTCAAATTTTGTAATCAGTGGGCCATCCCTTCTCCTAAAAATCGGCAAATACATCATTTAAATCAAGATTATACACTTGCAAAATGCATGCCTCGCACAGATCTTGATGTGCATTGAACAGTGTAGATTTCGGATGGACTTTCACATGGACTGTTTCATTTCCATTGAACAGTCTGATAACGTTGGGTGAAATTACAACATGGCCGTCGCTGACTACCCCCTCCCTCCTGGACAGAGGACAGGCAGTCTCTCCTCCCAAACTCCTCTCTGAACAAGATGGGGGGACTTGTTTCGCAGTCAAGAATCGAAATCACCTCAGACGGCAAGGGAATTTAATCGAGCCCATCCCCCCTCCTGAATCCGATTTCGCCAGCGCATGCAAGTGCTCGCATAAGGCACAATCTAGAGGCAGCAGCGGTGGTCCTTGGCAATACCCAATACTCCACTTGTAACTGAGGAGAGAAGGACTTCCATACCAGCGTGAAGATTTTTATGCGTCTTCACGCCAGGGAGATGCGGATGAAGAGATGAGGTGGTGCAGCTCCGGTTCGTGCTACATCTTGGAATTGTGTTCTCTTATCTGTATTTGCTTAGTTTTCCTCCAATTCGACTCTGAATCTTTCTTCTGCTAGTTAGTCAATTCTCATTGCAGTTTGAGCTGAAATTACTGTGCATTACCCATCTCCCTGGTTCTTTTTTCAGCAATGTATATTTGCAGAAATAGTCATCGCGTAGACATATTTACAGAAATAACACCGTTACCGCACAACCACCGTGCAGAGCCTCTCCCCGCCCGCCACGTCGCCAGTTGCCGCACTGTCGTCGTGCGGCAAAGCTCCCCACGCCGCCACGTGCCCCCTCTCTCCCCGCCCGTTCCACCTCACCCCCCCCTCCCCGCTCGCGCCACCTCAGCTCTCGGCTGAGAGCTCGCCACGTGTCGCAGTTAGGTTTAGTTAGGGTTTAGTGGTAAGTTTCTACGAATTTTTAAAATATAGCAAATGAGTTCAAAAAATTATAAAATTTTACGTGGAGCCTTTCGACACAGTGTACTTGCTTTTATAAATTTTCCATAATTTTATTCATTTAGAATTTTTCTCGCTATTTCATTTAAGTGTCATGATTGTGCGAGAACAATAAAATCAACATAAAATCGTGCAATGTGTTGTTTGCCCTGAATGAGACCCTCCCTCCATTTGCCTTTCTTTTTCACCGAAAGCATCAATCACTTGTATATCCCGTCACCTCCTTGTCTCATCCATCAAATCTTTGTCTCCCCAGTCACCTCCTTGTCTCATCCATCAAATCTTTGATCCCCCGAAATGCATAGCTTAATTAGCGCACGGGATAAGGATTCCCTCCCGCAGCAGCTATAAATTAGAGAAGCGAGTGCAATTTTATTTTGCAGTCGCTCGCTCTCTTGCTCGCTTTCTTGCCGTGCCAATGATATTTTTGGGGAACATTTCAGCGTTATTAACCGACGTCGTTTGCAGATAGTTTGGTCATAATTTTTAATTTTTAGTGTTAACTAGTTACGAAATAATTAGTAGTAATTAATTAGTAAATTAGTATACATCAATTTGTTGTGTTAGTTTGGTAGTAAAGCGAAATCAAATAATAAGAACTGTATTTACCGAAGAGCAGATGAGCATTATCTAATTAAGCTTGCTTATCATGTAGCTTGTCACTCCAGGAAAACTACTCTGCAATTAAAAAGCTAGCATGTTTAATTTACAATCTTTTATAGTCATTAGCCACCTTCTCACTAATATTCCCTCTATTCCATGTGTTGCAAGCCATGTCTCTGCCAGAGTTTCTCAAATACTTCTACGATGAGGACCACCGGTGCAACCTGTGGATCGTCGGAGACGCCGTTGGCCCTCCATCCTTGGTGTTTCAGGCGGGGAGAGACTATTGGGAGCTGGACGATCGCTACGTCCCTATCCTCCAGGACACGGGCTTGTTGTCCTTTGTGAGGATGGTGTCTGTCGAATGTCGAATCACCTTAGACGCCAGCCTGCTGTCGGCACTTGTCGACAGGTGGAGGCCTGAGACGCGCACATTCAACCTTCGGTGGGGTGAGATGACGGTCACCCTGTAGGACGTCTCGCTCTTGACCGGTCACCCGATCCAGGGTGAGTCCCTTGTTCCGTGCCCTCTGGGTGAGGACTGGAAGGCTGAGCTAGAGCAGCAGTTCGGCCAACCTCTCCTGGAGCGTATACGTGGTGTACCCCGAATTTGGCTAAGGCGGTTCAGTCAGTGCCCACAAGGTGCACCTGACGATGTCATTAGGACGCACCTCATTGCTTACCTTCTCCAGCTCTTTGGTTTGGTACATCAGCCCCGTCTCACCGAGTTGTTGGTTGACGCGGAGGCTGGGGCGATGCCTCATTATAGCTGGGGATCAGCCGTCCTTTGCGCCACATACCGGAGGTTGTGTGATGCTTTACGGCGCGACGCCGTTGCTACCCCCAGCCCGCCCTTCTGCTACATGCTCCTACAGCTATGGAGTTGGGAGCACTTCCCTATTGGGTGATCGTCTATCAAGATAGCGGTGCACCCGTACCCCGTTCCGCATGACTAGATAGACGGGCCCACCATGGGCTTACGGTGGACTGTTGGCTATCTGCACTGGGAAAACGCAAGGCCGACAATGTGCTACTTGTTGTACCACAACGATTTTGAGTCGTTGCACGAGAGCGACATCATATGGAATTCATGGTATCCACAGTTCGTGCACAAGGTAGCGCCGCACGGACTATCCGTGCAACGCATCCGGGACGTTGTATTGTGGACGACGGACTGCCACATGGTGTTCGCACATATGGCGGTGCCTTGCCCGCTGTGACGTGCATGCGATAGATTGGTGCACATCAGGTCATGCCCCCCAGACGGCAGGCCCCTACCGCGAGCCATACACCTGTGAGTCAAATTTCATTCGAGTAATGTTTACAGTTCTTACGTACTCCCTTTCTAACATCAATCCTTTCGAAAATGAAAGAGATCGAGGCAGGGTGGGCATACTCAGGACTGGTGCCCGATCCAGCACGAGTGGACTACGGCATGGACGGAGAGGGCACACGTGGATGCCTTGCGTGCCCCACATCCGTACGACCTTGAGACGTACGGTGCGTACATGGAGTAGTATGTGCCACAGACACGCGCAAGTCTCACCATTCCTCCACCGGAGCGCCCGGAGCCGGTAACAGAGGAGACGCACTAGCAGACCCTCCGCCGCTTGTTCGATCGTCATAACGCTTCTCGGTGTGACGACGTCGTATGACACTTAAAACCTCCGGTCGTTTCATTGACGATATTCGTACTCTTCGTTAGTGAACCTGTTACATATGTCACTACAGTTGGAGCGGGCGCAGCGCGTCCATCGCGCATCGGAGGCCGCCTTCCGTAGCCCAGATAGAACCCCGGAGGGATATAATAAAGAACTTGAGCTGCAGTTGTTCGACGAACGGTGTCCTGCGCATCGGACAACAAGTTGGGGAGGAGGGGAGCGTGCTCACCCGCTAGGTCACCACGGCCTAGCGAGTCCAGCCGGCGTCGTAGCATTCCCCGTCAGTCACCCGCGGCCCAGGTCGGTGGGGATGTAAGATATGTACAAATCTACATTCAATTTTATTGTTTATGCCTTACGTTCCACTAACATCATGCCGTTCTCCCGAAGCAGCTCCATTAGGATTAATCACTTTTGCTGTCCGCTCCTGGTACACAGACTGGCGCTCCCCCTCGGTCATCTGCACTTCACATCCAGGAGGTACGAGGTTCTTAGTTTACGTCCATAATATTTATTTGTACTAACATCGTTCCGTCTTGCAGCCTTCAGTTGGCCATGGGGGTGACGGCCGCGGGGGTGATGGCCAGTTCACATCGACTGATGACGACGATACGAGCCTCCCAGCTCCTGCTAGGGAGCAGTACACGGCGCCAGTGTACGGACAATGGCATCCAGGGTTTAGAGCGTATGTAGTGTAGAGCTCCTCTGGGTTTGCTGTCCCACCGTACGTTCAAGGGCAGAGCTCCACTGGGTACACGGGAACCCCATACGTCCATGGCCAGAGCTCATCCGCACAATCGGAGTTGCATGCATCATACCACCGGAGTGATTTTATAGACTCCATCGTGAAAGAATTCTTCGGAGGTGCCCCCCAGGTCGGCATGCCTCATCACGACGATATGTACGCCTACCAGACTCTACTCCAGAGTCAGTCTACTGGTCCACCTCCGCCTCATCAGTCTTCGTACCCCCTCTGAACCAACACATGCTCTCCAGACCGGTGGACGTATTGCATGGGTCATGCTTAATGCAAAACAAGGCCGCGTACGCGGACGCAACCATAGCAGGCAGAGAGTAGTGGTTCAGACGAGTGTGTCATATTGTATCGTGTGTTATTCGGTATCATAATGTAATATTTTCTTCCACCTTTTTTATATACAACACGTCTCCAGAAAGCTATGCATTGTCGTTGTTTAGTAGAAGATAAGTAGGCAAGTATGCTGACACGAGATAACGAGAAAAATTCTGAACGAATAAAATTATAGTAAATTTACACAAACAAGTACACTGTGTCGGGAGACTCCACATAAAACTTTATAATTTTTGAACTCATTTACTATATTTAAAAATTCATACAAATCGTCGTGAAATCCTAATAACTAACCCTAACTAACTAATCTAACTAACCATCACTAACTAAACCCTAACACATGGCGGGCCAAGGGCCGTTGCCGCACGATGCGTGGCGGCGGGCTGGTTGAGGTGGCTGTCGGGAGCCGCGGGAGGGCACGTGACGACGCGGGAGGCGTTGCCGTACGGCAACGGGCGGAGAGTGGCATCCGCACGGTATCGGTGTCAATACTGTAAATACGACTCGCGGGTGGTTAATACTGCAAATAAAAGTGCTATATTATCCAAAAATTCATGTTTATTGTTCTCTTTTAATCTTGCGGTTGATCAATAAACCGATGCTAATTTACTAATTTAGTGAAACTTCGTCAATCACCAGATAAACCAAAGCAGGGCAAGTGGTAGTTCCATACAAGTGCTAGACTACGCTAGACAGTGCAATAATTTTGCAACCAGATAAGAAACTGCCCTGCCAATTTATGGTTTCGGAACCAAGCGAAGCTGGCGTAGCCTTGATCGTTAACGTAATCATAAGCCATTAACTCATAATTATTTCCAAACAAATCCGGGGTACACGTGTGCGATTTTTGGCATTGTGTAGAGCTATGTGCTTTCACTGTTGGATTCAGCTTCCCTCTTTTCATTTCTTTTAACCTGCTTTTTTCGCCACAATTTAGAAGGATTTGCACAGCAAGTTGGCTTTTTTCGCCACAATTTAGAAGGATTTGCACAGCAAGTTGGTTACGAACCATACTGATAGCGACGTCCCATGGTTTGTTAAACAAAGCATTTGTAAATTCAGCCGCCCCACGCCGGTGGAAATCCTTGCGTAAGACATTTGCTAAGTAACATGGATGGCACCAAATAGTTTTGCTTTTCAGTTATTTTCATGCCTTTTTCATGTTTGCTTTCAAACAGATCAAAGTTACTTTTGCATCATAACTGAAGAAGAGCTGCAACCTGCCATTGCACCACCAAGGTCACAGGGTTGGAACTTGGAAGCCTTGGATGCTTCTTGACGCATCAATTAAGTTCTCTCTAGTCTCTAGTAACTTCGGACTAGCTCAGAACACTGATGTCACCCCGTACAGTGAACGGCCTAGTTTCGACGTGCCGTGGTCTTATTGACAGCGATGAAAATTCCATTTACTGAATTTCATCCAACATTGTACATTCTCAGTTAATGATAGTCTATTCCCTCCAAGATCAAGACGCAGCAATGTCTGGTTGTCGTAGTTGCAGCCTTGAAGCTGTTACATATCAAATATCCGGTGTTTTTTTTCCTTCAAAAGTAAAAATAAATTCCGGTGATGGAATTAATACACGGAACCATTGAATTTTAGTAGGCCATATCCAATTTTACCCTGTGTCCCAGAACAACAAACACTGTCACTAACTCGCAGGCTTCTTAAAAAGGTCAAAGAAATGGCCTGTCAGAATCGAAGCCATTGATTTGGTCGTTCTGGTTGGCTGCCGTGGAGCGCGATAGCCGGCGGGGGCAGGGACGAGGCAACGCCGGCGCTTAATTGTCGCTGACCCTGGCTAATGGAGATGCTTATGGGGCACTTGGCTACTCATCTTGGAGCTTTACCTAACTAGCGAAAGCGATGTTTATGCGTCTCGATTCTTACAACCTCGTGGACCTAATTACTTTTTGTCGATTAAGCTAAGCCCTCCTTGTTAATTACTTGCAGGCAAATGAGTGGGCGAGCTTTTGACGAGGCGAACATGAGCTGACACGATGACTGATGAGGCCACGCCTGCCTGCTACGAGTAAGCAAAGTAATTAGGTCCACGAGGCTGTAAGAGTGCGCACTAACTCAAGTCTAAAGCAAGCAAGTGTCAACGTGTCATGTCCCGGTTATTCTCTTTCCATTTGTAGCTGACCGGTGCTGTTGTTCTGATACAAGTAACAACAAGACTACAAGAGCTTTTGCAAAAGATGTTCGTCTCTCTGCACTACGGACAGGACAGTGGTATTTACAGTGAAGAGAAATGGGAATTTAATCCATTTTTACTCGAGCAGCCGTCGTCGTTGTTACAGTCGATGGGGTTACGGAGCGCGTCAAATATCATGAAAAGATTTGCTCCTGTGATACATCCGCGCTAATGTTCGCCATCCACGGCCGAGCGAGCACTGCACTTCAGAATTTGCTGCAGCATATGCACACATACCGTTATACAAACCAACCAATGCATCGAGCATGATGTCCTTTTGTTAGTATTACACCGTGCTGCAATATCTCAGTTATGATGTCTTTTTTTTAGTATTACACTGTGCTGCAATATCTCAGTTATGATGTCTTTTTTTTAGTATTACACTGTGCTGCAATATCTTAGATTCTCAGTGCAGCGCTCTCGACCGGTCCAGGGATGAGGAAACACAGCTGCAGCCTCCCCCAATCGCCACGCCCCCAGCAGGCGACAAACTATGCCAAAAGCCACCGTAACAGTCACATTAGCTGACACGATGACTGATGAGGCCACGCTGTCAGAGTAATTAGGTCCACGAGGCTGTAAGAGTGCGCACTAACTCAAGTCTAAAGCAAGCAAGTGTCAACGTGTCATGTCCCGGTTATTTTCTTTCCATTTGTAGCTGACCGGTGCTGTTGTTCTGATACAAGTAACAACGAGACTACAAGAGCTTTTGCAAAAGATGTTCGTCTCTCTGCACTACGGACAGGACACGCCCCCAGCAGGCGACAAACTATGCCAAAAGCCACCGTAACAGTCCGCTTCACACCGTACGCACATAGTAAGAAAATATGAATTTATGAAATTCCCTGGTGTAGAGTAAAACAAAAGGTAAAATAATGTGGTGGAAAGTGAAAATTTTTACTAAGAATGGTGCAAAGTTAAATCATGATAGAATTATATGGTCCAAATTGAAATTTACTACTATAAATACAATCTACATTTTCTTAATAGACAAATGTATTAAAACAAATTCTCCTGAGTCCATCGACAAATAAGGGCAAGAGTATTGTATTAGTACTGTAGTATGCCATGACAAGTAGTATGTCAAGTTGCAGTGCGGAGCGAAGCCGGATTGGATCAGATCGATCGACGAACATGGCGACACGGCGATCGACCCCTCGTTAACAAGGGATCGGAGCAGCTCGCTCGCTCCCTCCCTCCCTCCTATACACCGACTGAATCGCTGGCGCTGCTGCACGCGCCCGTGGCTGCCGATCGAAGCCACACGGACCGCGTGCCGCCTACCCCGAACCGCACACCCCGGGATGTGGATGTGGCCTTTCGCTCGATTTGAGACGACGTTAGATAGGCACTCCGTCCGTTTCAAAAAAAAAAAAAAGGAAGAAAAAAAATTCCTCCTCTCTTCAACATTTATGAGTACAACCCCACACTCGTCAACATTTATGAGTACAACCCCACACAAGTGTCATGTCCCGTATCCACAAGATATTAGCATCACGTACACATTGGTCATTTCAACTCTAACACCTACCACCGTTCTGTCCATCACCAATGTCTCTACCGGCCCAAAATTATTTGTCGGGGGCGCCGGGTCAACACTTCACAGCCCTCGCTGCCTTTCCTTTTTCCCTTTCAGTCACTGATGACCTGCTGTTACCCAGTAGTGGCTGGCTGAGCATTATGATGATTAACGAGCCCAAATTTCCGGCCGGCATGAGGGATTTGGCACACGCGGAATACGTAGCATCCGGGTGTGGACTGACGCTGTACATTTCCCACTAGACTTATCTGGTATACTACGCGCCGTGACAGGGAATGCACAACGCATTGGTCCACCCTTACATAATGCTGGACAGGACACATGACGCTTAAACTTGAAGGTATCTCAGTCCTGGACAGCTACGCTTTTGCAGCGCTGAATTTTTTTTGGTGCTATTTTGGCCTATCTTTTTTCTTGAAACATAGTAACAAAATCAGCCTTCCACCCACGAACGAAATGGCGAATAACACTTCTACCGCGCGAAATCAACACTACGAGTCACGTACCACTAACCCAACATGCGGACGGACATATGGTGGGCTTCCAGCGCGACGGCAGGGAGTTTGCCGTGCACCCAGACCGCAACAGGCCACCTGCCACTGACCTAGTTCGCGGCAGGTGGCCTTCACACATTCCTGCCACGCTTGCCTACCAACCTGTCGCGGTTAGGGTGCGTCAGGCTGTCTCCCGTGCGCTGGGAGCCCACCACGTTTATATGCGGATTGGATTAGCGGCATGTGGTCCAATTTCGCATGATAGTAATGATAATTTTATCATTTTGTTCGCGGGAGGAACTAGTTTTGTTACTGTATTTCAAAAAAGAAGTTATTTTAGCCGCAAACTCGTCGGTCCTGAGTAGTGTCAGGATTGGTCAACGACCTACTCGAGGGGCTAAATGACAAATGGCAACATGTACTACAAGGACATACCTGCTAATAACATAGAATTTAAGGATAAGCACCGTAGAATAGATTAAGGGTGCGTTTGGTTGGGATGAACCAGTGTGAATGGGATGAGATGGTACAGGATGGATGGGATGATCCTGGATGAGATGATACAAGTATGGTGTTTAGTTGGTGGAATATGATAATACATGATTTTATTTGGTTGCTTGGATAGGATGGTTATGAATGGTTCAAGATGATGTTTAGTTTGAAATTTTAAAAAAAATTACATAAAGATTTAATAAAATATTTTTAAATTTAATTGAAGTTTATTTTACCCATTTAAAATATTTAGATTCTATAAAAAACAAAAATAATATCGAGAAAAACATAAAAATTCAAAATGCTAAAAAATACATGAATTTTCTACAATAGCCAGATGATGATTTTAGATGAATTTGAGTGAAAGAATTATTCCATTTGGAGTTAGCAAGTGAAACTTGTTGTAGTTAGCAAAATACTGAACCCTGGTTCAACTTTATTTTTGTCGAATAGAATGATACATAATAAAAATAAAATATTTTCTCACATAGAACCATCCATCCTATATCATTTGATTCTATTCATCCAACCCTCGTATCCTGAACCAAAGGCACCATAACAGCGCACGTCCGTTCCCGTCTATATAAGCCACCCGGCGCGGCCCGCTCAATCCTCCACCTCTTCGCCGTCTCTCGTCTCCGATCCATCGCTCCCTCGCTGCGAGTGCTGTGCTTCTCTTTGTAGAGCTAGCTCCCTCCTTTTCTTCGAAGCGGAGACCGGAGCCTACGCGGGGCTCGCGCCAGGAGCTGGCTAACCATCGGCAGGGAGCGGCGGCGCCGCGCGAGACGGCGGCGGCGGAGCTGGCAGAGATCACCGGCTGCAGGGAGTCGGAGGAGCAGCGCGGCAAGTTCCTGGCGCTGAGCCTGTACGAGGCGCTCAACTCCCGCGACGCGCGCCGGGCGCAGGAGCTGCTCGCCCCGGACCTCGAGTGGTGGTTCCATGGCCCCCCCGCGCACCAGCACATGATGCGCCTCCTCACCGGCGCCGACACCAAGGCCGAGTTCAGGTTCTCCCCGCGCTCCGTCGACGTCTTCGGCTCCACCGTCATCGCCGAGGGCGCCGACGACGCCCGCCAGCTCTACTGGGTGCACGCCTGGACCGTCGGACCCGATGGGGTGATCACCCAGCTCAGGGAGTACTTCAACACCGACCTCACCGTCACCCGCCTCTCCGCCACCGCCGCCAAGAACACCGACACCGTCTCTCCTAACCAAGCCTCCTCCCCCTCTACTTCCACGGCCTCTGCGTCCAACTCCTTCTCCTCCTCCTCCTCCTCCTCCTCGGCGCTGGCGCCGTCAGGGACCAAGTGCCTGTGGCAGAGCCGCCGCGCCGACCGCGAGTACAAGTCACTGCCTGGCCTCGTCCTCGCCATATAAGAACAAAACGACAGCTCGAGCTTTCCTCCTTAATCATATAATAATACTTCATATTATCTAGTGATTAAATAAATAAACCGGAAGCGCACGTACTAGTCAAGACATTAGTTTGCGTGCGTATGGGCTGAACTGAACTGCCTGCTTTAAGTTGACGGGTTCCACTGCTTTGCGTGTTTGAATTAGCAGTGTGATTTGCTTGGTCTAAGTCATGGATTATGGCGTGTACTACTACTACTACTACTACTACGGTAACGGTTTATTATGGCTGAATAAAAGTGATGGTTTATTGTGGTTGAATAAAACTAGCTTGTGTTGGAGTCTTAAGCAATGTATGTGTGTGCCTTCATTTCTTCAGTGTCTTTTTCATTTACTTGCTTGATCTTCAAGTGGACCGAGTGAATTCTGCTTAATTTAGTTTGACCACAAATTTAAAACCCCGATGAAGTTTGAGCAAGTAATCTATCTACTCACGTGAAGAAAGGAGTTGGATTCGTGGCTCACATGGAAGTAAGCAACTGATACTGCCTCTTTAAGAACGGCACTTCTCCAATTATTCCTGGCAAAATATACATAGTTTGGAAACCAAATTACTCCATACAGGAACAAATTAAAGCTTGCACGAAACCAAAGTCTGGATAAAGTTGTCCGTAAGCTAGGAAGAACAAGGATACAGAGGATTCCGAGGAGAAATCTCTCCCAAATCCAGGCGGACAAGCTCAAGGTGTTGCTTTCAACATGGTCAACCAAAAATCTTTTATGTGAAGTTTTCCGGATTCACGATAGCTCTGGAAGAAGAAACACCAAGTTAGGAATTTTCTTTACCCTCTGCCACTGGCCTTTTCCGGCTTTTGTGCTATCTTTTTCAAATGAAGTGCCCCTTTCCAAAGTTTTTTGAGGTGTAAAGTAAAAAGAGGTCGACGCATAAAGCCATAAACCGGTTGGGTTTTCTGTTGATTAAAGTCTTTTTTGGGGACCTTACCTGAGAAGTTAGTGGAGAGGATTTCAAGGCTTTTCAGGTCCTTTTGTGAGGAGTACTACAGTTTTTCCAAGAAATCAATGAAGCTGTAATTCTTTTGAGCAACTTTTAAGATTTCGTTGGCTTTTATACGCTGGACTGTTGTAACCGGCAGCAGCACACCAACCAACACAAGAATTTATTAACGAGGTTCGACATGCTTATGTCCTGAAAAGTCGAATCGGTGTGGCTCCGTCCGTCTGCTAAGTTTTCTTTTTTACGGTTAGGATTACAAAAGGTCGACGGTATTTATATCTCGGTTACAAAGTACGACCCGAACTCATAATCCGTACCATATGGGCTCCCCTGGCACCCCATACTCTCATCCCACAAAATTTTGTACACATACAACCCCGTCTCTCCCTACAGGGTTGTATCTCCCGCTTTTTGAATAAAACATCTTCCTTTTACCTTATTATATATGAGCTGTATACAACATAGAGCTTGATCTACCTCAAATGGGGTTACAGCCCGACCATAACCGAATGAAATCGAGGTACAATTGTTATGAATAGTGCTTGTATTCATTATGAGGTTAATGTTCTAATATATATACAAGTACATGTGTGGCATATATGCAAATAACCTTTTGTACAATACACATCTAACACCCCCTCTCAAACTTATGGTGGATTAATAACATTAAGTTTGGAGAAATAGAAGTCATCTTTGAGCTCAGTCTACGCCTTTGTGAAGAAGTCATCACACCAAGTTTCAAGGCACATCAAGAGCAACAATGCAGTTCTGCATCTGGGTCCGCATGTAGGAAGCATCAACACCAATATGTTTTGTAAGCTCACGCTTCACCGGATTTGTAGCAATGCTAATAGCCCCTATACTGTCAAACGAAAGAGGAGTGAGTGCTGAAACAGAAACACCAAAATCCTCAAGTAACCACCGTAGCCAAGTAACCTCCGCAGTTAACAAAGCCATAGCTCGCAACTCTGCCTCAGCACTCGAACAAGAAACTGATGTCTGCTTCTTAGTCTTCCAAGCAATGAGAGAGCCACTAAGAAAAAAAAACAATAGACAGAAAGAGACCGACGGTCAGAGTGATCATTGACCCATGTAGCATCAGAATATGCCTAGAGCTGTAAAGAGCTAGAACAAGTGAAAACAAACGACGAGTGATGGTCGCACGAAGATATCGTAGAACACGAAGAAGATGACTACAATAGAGCTGAGTGGGAGCAGAAACAAACTGACTCAAGATATGCACAGGGTATGAAATGTCAGGACGAGTGACACCTAGATAACAAGACTCCCAACAAGGTGACGATAGCGAGTAGGATCAGTAAGAGGCTCACCATTAGTGGGGCAAAGATGAACATTAAGCTTCATGGGAGTCTCAGCGGTGTGCTGATCCGTAAGAGAAGCACGATCAAGAAGATCATGAATATACTTTTCTTGGGACAGATAGAATCCCTCAGACGTAGAAGTAAACTCAATCCCAATAAAGTAGCGAAGAGGACCCAGATCAAATATGAAAAAGTTCTCATTAAGACGCTACTTGACAAAAGTGGTGTACTGAGAATCTTCTATAGTAATGATCATATCATCAACATATAAAAGGAGAAGCGTCCGACCACGAGGTGAAGTGTGAATAAAAAGAACATGATCATGAGCACTGGCAGAAAAACCGGCTGCAGTGACAGCAGAAGAAAAATGATCAAACCAAGCACAAGGAGCTTGCTTGAGGCCGTAAAGAGATCGGCGAAGGCGACACACCGTACCCGCAGGAACAAAATACTCCAGTGGTGACTGCATATAAACATCCTCACGTAGCTCACCATTGAGAAAGATATTCTTCACATTAAGCTGAGACATGAACCATGCCCGAACATACACCACAACAAGAAGAGTGCGTACGGTGGTCATTTGAGCCACATGAGCGAATATCTCATAATAATCACGACCATACTCCTGCTGAAAACCATGTACCACGAGACGAGTCTTGTAGCGCTCAAGAGAACCATCAGAGTGGGTCTTAATCTTGTAGACCCATTTGCACGTGATAGGAGTAACACGCGCGGGAAGAGGAACAAGATCCCACGTGCTAGTACGCTCAAGGGCAGCAATCTCCTCTACAATCGCATGCTTCCACTCCTGATGAACAACAGCATCACGATAAGAAGTCGGCTCAGCAAGAACCGCTAAACAAAAGCGCATAGGAGACCGAATTGATTGACGACCATGAAGAGCATATCCAAGAGGAGAGGCCAAAGAAAATGACCCATCAGAAGAAGATGACGCCTCAGGAGAATCCTCAACTCGTGGACGACTAGTCTAGTAGAGAGGATAAGAAGGAACAAGATCAGGAAGAGTCTTTGGAGAGGGTGATAGTGACGAAGGAGACGGTGGAGGAGGCACCGGAGAGGCCAAAAACTGTGATGGAGGTGTAGTGACTGTGGGAGTGGCAGGAAAAGTTAGGAAAGAAAGGCTCGACAAGAGATGCTAGAGTGGTGGAAGGAGAAAGACGAGGGCAGAAAGGACGAGAATCATCAAAAGTGACGTCCTGAGAAACCCACATCCGTTGGCCAATAGGATCCCAACAACGATATCCCTTATGCTCGGCGCTACAGCTTAGAAAAACGCACTCCATGGACTGAGTGGTCAGTTTGGTGCGCTCACGCGGGGCAAGAAGAACAGGGCACACACACCCAAAGAGGCGAAGACTAGAATAGTCAGGAGGCCTACCACAGAGACGCTCAACTGGGATCCCACCCTGAAGAGCAGAAGAAGACTGAATGTTAATCAGGAAAGTGACAACAGAAACAACCTCAGTCCAGAAGTGTGGTGGGACAGCAGAAGCCAGTATAAGAGCACGAGTTGTCTCAAGAAGATGACGATGCTTCCGTTCAGTCACACTGTTCTAGGCATGAGCACCAGGGCAAAAAAAACTAAGAGAGAGTGCCCTGCTCAGCAAGAAAATCACGAAGGACTCCTGACAAGTATTCCCCTGCAGAGTCAGCACGAAAGATATCAATAGGAGAATCAAACTGAGTTCGGATCATGGTGGCAAAAGAATTGTACATGGATAAAACCTCACTACGAAATGACATAAAGTATATCCATGTGTGGCGAGAAAAGTCATCAATAAAAAATATATAATATCGATGGCCTTCTTTCGAAATGAAAGGAGTTGGACCCCATACATCAAGATGAACAAGATCAAAAGGACACTGTGACATTGACTCACTGGAAGGATAGGGAAGTTGAAACTGTTTACCAACCTTACAACCCGGATAATTTAGAGAAGCATCACCAGATACAGACTCTAAAAGACCGTGACGAAGTAAAAAAGATAGACGTGACCTGCAAAGATGTCCCAAACGATGATGCCACTGAGCAAAAGACGCAGTGGAGGATGCTGCAGAAGCGGTGGCGACGGTGGAGGTGACAAGACTGGCAGGGGCAGCGGAAGGAAGGTGGAGCTAGTCAAGCTCCTAGAGACGTTGTGAGTCACGACGGTGAGGGCCAGTACCAACTAGAGTCCTCGTGCGTCGATCCTGAATACAACAAGAATCATAATCGAGAATAACATGACAACCATGATCAGTGAGCTGACCGGCAGATATGAGCTGCATGGTTAGTTTGGGAACATGAGAAACATCAGGAATATAAAAAGAGGAATGCGAAAGAGTGCCTTGTCTTGCGACAAAAAGAGAGGTATCATCTGCTGTCTAAAGAGTGATAGGAGCAGCTACAGGACGAAGGAAAGTGAAACTGGTGGAATCAGATGTCATATGAAAGGAAGCACTAGTGTCAAGAATCCAAGGTGATATACCTAAGGAAGAAGTAGAATTTTACCTCCATACTAGCAACCAGAATAGCAGAGGCACGAGCATCCTCATCAATCCATATCTTGTAGGCAGCATACTAAGTCTGAAAAGTCTCCATAGCATCCTCAAAAGCATTAGCTGCCTCCTTACAAGCGTCTTTGGAAGTAGTCTTCGGGAGCACAGGCTCAGCAGGTGGAGCAGGGCGAGGCGGACAAGGCAACTCGCCAGTAAGAAACTCCCAAAGACGCTGGCCACACATGTGCTAAAACCAGTCCCGATAATTGAGACTATCGAAGATCACCGGGTAGCGAGGAACAGAAACAGTGCCCATTGGTAGGCGGAGCTGGACGATGCGGCGACCAATGACAACGAAGTCTAATAGGCGGCGCTTGACGGCGCGGCGGTTAGAACGATGTACTAAATTTATTTTTTCCTTTTTTTGTTTTCTTTTTCCTTTTTTCGCTCGGCTGACTAAAAGCTTCGGCCTTCGGCCTGTTACCACATCCCAACAAAGGCGCGGGCGCACGGGGGAACTAGGGTTCCCTCACGGTGGCGGCGGCACCCCGGTTGCTCTCAGGCAAGGCAATGCCTCCGCGACGATGGCCGGGTACCACAGTCGCAGCCGGAGCCGGAGCTACCGCCCGTGTAGGAGGTACAACTGGAGCCCTCCCAGGCACAAGCGCTACGACGACCCGCACGACCGCATCACTGGGTGGCGGCGGCGGCGAGGTCGGCTCGGCTTAGTGGACCGAGTGGCGAGGCACAGCGTTCGGGCATCGATGTCGGCTTGGTGGACCGGGTGGCGAGGTCGACGATCTGGCAGACTCCCTGCGGTGACGGGCGGAGTGGAAGCGCCTCCCGGTGGCGACGGGCGTGCATCTCCGGCGACGGGCGAGGAAGACCTGCAAAGGTCGAGGAAGACGACGTCGAGGAAGATGACACTAAGCACGTACGACGGTGGCTTCCCAAAGCGACAGCGGTGGCGACTCCTTGAGCGGCGATGGATAGGCACCAATCGGGGCGACGACAAGCACATAGGACACGGGGAGGGTGTCGGCGGCGACGTCCAGCAGCAGCGGCCGCAACAGGTAAAATCCTAACCCTAACTTGACTCTGATACCATATTATGAATATCGTTTGTATTCATTATGAGGTCAATAGACCAATATATATATATATATATATATATATATATATATATATATATATATATATATATATATATATAGGAATATATCTAGTACAAATGGGTAATTGAGTGCTAAGGTGCAAATATCAATCTTGACCATTGGATCATGAAGGGTGTTTAATGTAGGACATTGGATGTGGGAGCATGCAGGCGCATTGAAGGTGGGAGCATGCAAGGTGATTAAATGGTTTTGGGGGGAGGGGGGGTGGGAGCTCGCATTAATCTTGACTGTTCAATCTAAATCCAACGATCAAGATGCTATTTACACCTTAGCACTTAATTACCTATTTACATTAGATATGTTCCTATACATGTATAGTATATATATAAAAATACCCTTTGTACAACACATATCAGTTTTTTAAGTACAAAGAAGCACACACACATCCACTCACACTGAATGCACATGCATGTACTCGAATGAAATACCACGTCATGTTGATCATATGAATCCGAACCCACGCGGAAGTGCATGTACCTACTAGTCACCTAGCTACTTATTAGTAGCGGTTGAAATTGTTATCACAAGTCGGAAATGCGATACTTGTGGTTATCGGACTCTTTGGCCATGCGCCTTTCTCGTCCCTTTCTTAGTCGACGTCGGTATACATGAATGTTTAGGTATCTGTACTTGTGGGAATTCTACTTGTGGCTATCTGATTCTCTGGTTGTTATGCTTTCTTTTTTTGAAGGACATGGTTGTTATGATTGAACCACTCCCCATAACCAGTACTAGATTGTATTATTGTTCAAAATTCAACTTATACTATTTGAGCATTTTTAAAAAGAAGGGCAATTGAACATATTAATAATTGGTGTATGTGATCGCCTTTGGCCATAGGTGTCATCGACCGGCTGCCAGGCCAGGCCAGGCCAAAGCTTTGAAAGAAAAGTTCAGTTCATGCAAACCATGGGCGTTGTTAACTGGGAGGTCCCAACGCTATCGCCGGCTATCGGTGTGCATGAGTCCGGACTCAGGTGTCAGGTGCAGAGCTCTACACGTGCGTACTCTGCATGTTAATTTGGAGGGTTGTACTGTTCCGGCGACGTGCAAACTTGCGGCGAGAGGAGGGAGATTTATAAGGTTTTGTTTGGTTGGATCAAAATTTCAATTTGTTCACGTGGATGGATCGGGATTTTAGTTCAAATTATCGGTTTATTCGCGTGGTGATGGACTGAGATCTTAGTTCAAATCCTCTGTCTATTTGCGTGAATCCTGACCGATAATGTGCTTCCCAAACCAGCCCTAAGAGAAGGAAAACGAAATATCCTGGACAGTGGCGACAGTGCATCATAGTCGATCTAGCAAGCATCCAAAACTGTTCCCTGAATTTGCAAGTGATGGGTGCGCACGAAGCCACTTGGTATTATACTTTAGATTACTGGCCTTCGAATCAAGCATGTTATACTCCATTGCTTTCCCAAATCCAGCCAGCATGAGCATATGACCCGACATTCCCCACTTAAACATACATGTGTGGTTTTAGGAACTGATGGGTACGTGAACCTGCATGCCATTGGAGTCTGAAATGGTAACTGAAAAATATCTATTTGCAACATCTTGATTGTCATTGCAAGGAGGCAGAGGGAGGAGGAAATAACTAAAGAGTAGCTTTACTGCAGTGGTACACTAGTAATTCACTTCACTCTCCATGGACCATGGGTAGGAGAGTGATGCCAATTACTCCTGGATTCCAGATTCGAGCCATATTCGGCCAACATGGGGAGGGTTTAGTTACCATTATTTTCTTTTTTCTCAATCTTTTCCTTTCTTTTTGTTTGTTTCGAGAAAGATATCGTCCGATTCTCCTCTATTTATCCATGTGCCCACGTACCTAGATTTTGTTAAATGTGCAAGAGCTCTATTTGCCTTTGTTGTTATTCTATGAGTCGTTTTTTTTTCCGTATGGCACCCTCACGTCAACCTCTACTAATTCGGAACTTAATTTGAAAGCCGTATTTCGACCTGGATGTCCACTGCAAGTTCTGCCGACAAAACACAAAGCAAACAAAATCAAGACCAGAGTTCATCCAACGCCTGGCCGGGCGTCCTCTATCACCGCGCCCATGAGTGTCACTCTGCACGGGCAGCCCGCAACGTCTGCGTAAGATGGAGGAGAAGATCCCCTAAAACAGAACGGGAAAAGGCCCAAGATCAACCAGAGGAGCGGAGAACTACCCAAGGGCCGTCCGCACCCTGGTCGGCGTGTCTATCTATCTATCTATCTCACGTCGCTCTTAGCGGGCCGGGACACCTCCCGCGCCGCGAGCCCGCGTGTCCCGAAACCGGAAGGACTTGCTCACAACCCATGTAGTAACATGATCGAGCAGCTGCTGCTGCTACTGCAACCGATGTACTACTCACACCGTCATCACACGTATCACTCCAGTAGCAGGAGACATATGGAGTAATAACCAGTAACTCCACTAGAGCTAGGTTCAATAATTCTGCTCCTGCCCGGTGTCCGGCCGGTCTCCTCGGCCAGCCAGACATGAGACAGGCACCAAGGACAGAGACAGAGAGGCACATGTTCTTGCCACACCGTATGCTGAGCTGCTCTGCTCCTGACCTACCGATCCTACACACGGAGCAAGGCTACCAGGACGGAACACAATTACTGGAGCAGTACGCAGCACACACTGACCAACAGGTCCGGCTAGCTTCCGAGTTCAGAATCAGTACCTTGCACAACAGCTATCTGTCTGTAATTAACCAAGTGTATCGGTACTACGTTGGCTACTTTGCAGTTCATAATTGGTACTGATCTGAACTGAGCAAGTTTCAGATTGAACAATCACCAGAAGCTTCAAGCGTTCCTCTCATCTGCCACTCTTAACTGGTGCTTCTGTACGATAGGTGTACTGACTTCTGATTTCTTCTTCGTACTGCATTATCAGAAGTGACTGCAAACTCTTCAACGATCCGACTTGTTTACAAAGTGTTAAAAACTTGATTCTTTTATAGCACGGTAGAAATCAAATCAGAAAACAAACTGGTGACGCCTCTCTGGATGCTTGCCCACAGTACGAACAAAGCAGGAGACCATCGAATCAGCACGATCATCGTCGAGCCAATCAGCCTGCGGCTGTGCAATCCAAGGGGAAGGAAGAGCACCGAGAAACTGGCTGATTCCCGTACTTGCTAGCAGACAAGAACAATAATCTCAATCCTTCCCATCTTTTCGGCAGCAAGAAAAACTTGTACTCCACTATTGTTCTGTACTTGGTTCTCCTGTCATTGAGAGTTGAGAGGACTCCGATTTGACGGAAGAACCTGACGGCCTGCATAAAAATTTCGCCTGTCCTACGGTTAACAGCTGTAAAGCGCGGTCCCGTGCTCTTTATGGTCTTTGTTAGCCCGCCCGTCAGTGTCTACGTACACGAACGCTCGATCGTTTGGACTCAAACACACACACTCTGGAACACAGAACGCGAGACAGATTTTGGTACTGCAAAAAACTGCACACTCACTGCTCCTGTTTTATTTCACCTTTTATTCTGTTTGGGTCATAGAATGGAATCTCCACACCTACATACGTTACAATGCAAAGTTTAGTAACTGAAGAGTGAAGACAGAGCATCACATGACCAACCCTTCATGCACCAATAACTAGCCTTAATGCGCATTACTCAGCGTTTAACTAGCATCAAACACTGACGTTAGTGCTGATTACTACTCAGCCATGCAGATTTAAAGAAACAGAAACTGCTACGTGAGTCATAATTGTCATAATGCACGGGATTATTCAACAATCACCCCCCTAATCCTTGATGCGTTTACTTAATCTCGAGGATGCCGATCCTTGTACGCAGCTCCTGAACTTGACGTCGTCGATGTTGTCGGCCATGTCGCTACTGCTGTAGTCGACAAACCGTGGCCCCTCCAATTTCTTCACGTAACGATAGTCATAGCTCCGCGTACCAGTAATGTACCAGAGTATATGCTTAACTGTTTCATGTCGCCTGGTGTCGTACCTCGACCGTGGTGGCACCGTGCGTCCACCGCGTTGTGCCACCGACCACTGATCCACGCGCCATGCGTGCGCTCCGTCGCGCGGCCTGGCGGCGACACAAGCGCTCGCCGTGCTAACCATGTGCGCCCTGCAGGCCGACCGCGCCAACCACGCCGCCGCGAGGCCTCTCGCACGCTATTTGCACTACTCGTTGCGCCATTCGCGCCACGCCCGTGCCATCGCCGCCACCGACTGACGTTGTGCCATGTGTTCGCGTGGCCGTGCGCCTTGCGCTGCGTGCACCGAGCCATGCCAGCGCGCGCACCGAGCCTCGCCAGCGAGCTCGGGTCGAAGCCATTGTCGTCGCCGCTTCGGTGCGAAGACACCGCCACCGCCCCACGGCTATCGCGGCGCGCCGCTCCGGCGCTTCCACGTGAACCTCGAAGCCGTTGTTGGCCCGTTGTTGCCGAGCGCCGCCGCCCGACCGCTACCGACGAAGCGCACACTGAGCCGTCGTCGCCCTCTGCGCGCGTCGTTGCGCGCTTTCACGCGCCGCCTCCACACATGTCGCGCGAACCGCCCGCGCGCTGCGGCCGCTGCGCTCCGCATGCGCGCTGCCTTGGCGCTCGCACTTCACCGCGTCATCGCGCGCCGCCACACGCTGTCGTCTCCCGCATCCGATGCGCGTTGCCACGCGCCGCCACCACGCCGCGCGGACAGGCAGACCGACTATGCAATGTTGAGGGTGAGCACATAGAGCCGGTTGCAAGTGCGATTTACCCGAGCAAGTATGTGACGCTGCCGGTCACGGATCGTGAGCACGCTGTCCTGGATGAGCGTCTGGTAGCCGTTCTCGTCGAGCTGCCCGAGACTCACTAGGTTGTTGCACAGTCGTGGGATGTAGTATACCCCCGTTAGCGCAAGCTGCTCCCCATTCTGGCAGGTGAACAGGACGGTGCCACGCCCGCGTATGTCCACCACCGAGCCGTCGCCGAACTTGACGAAGCCGGTGACGCCCTCGTCCATCTCCGCGAAGCTTGCTTGGCACCCGGACATGTGATTGCTAGCACCGGTGTCCAGGTACCAAGCGTCATCATAGGCGTCCTCCTCGCGCCCTAGATGCACTTGTGCATGCACCTTGTTGAGCACCACATCAGTGCCTGCGCCCACGGAAGCCTTAGTGAGCGCGCACACCTGTGCCATGAGAAGTGTAGGTTCGTCGTCGTCGCCGTCAACCTGTGTCAGATTAACTTGCTCGGTGCGCTTAGGCTTACAGCAGTCCCTGGAGTAATGCCCGTACTTGTCGCAGTTGTAGCACTGAACTTGCGACATGTCACGGCGCATACTGGACGAGCCACCGTCCTTGCCGTCATGCCCGCCTTTGCCGCGCCCATGGCCACGTGGCTTGCCGCGATAACGGTTATCACCGCCGGAGGAGCTATCGCCTTGCTCCCTCTTCTTGGCGCGTGCAAGCCACTCCTCTTCAGTGAGGAGCAGACGCCCACCGGAGCCGCCCGAGTCGTCGCGCGCATAGCACTGCTCTACTAATCGAAGTCGACCGGTGAGCTCTTCGATCGACAACGTGCTCAAGTCAAACAGTGTCTCGATCGAGATTGCCACCTGTGTATACCTGGATGGCACAACACGAAGGAATTTCTTAACTAACTTTTCTTCTTCCAATGTGTCGCCTAGGATCCGGAGATTGTTGACGAGTCCCGTAATCCTCATGGAGAAGTCGTCCACCGACTCCCCATCCTCGAATTCGATATCCTCGAACTCCTTGCGAAGCTTCTTTGCATTCGCCTCACGGACGCGCTCAACGCCCATCCTCATTGTCTTCACGGCGTCCCACGCCTGCTTTGCCGTGTCCTTCACCGCCAGTGTGGACAGCATTTCCGGCGACACCGCACGGAGGATGGCGGATAGCGCCAGTCTGTCGCCGCGGTAGTCGGCGTTGCCAGGTTCGATCGCCTCCCACAGGCCTTGTGCCTGCAGATTCACCCTCATCACGAGAGCCCAGTCGGTGTAGTTTGTCCGCGTCAGCGTTGGTGACCATCGATCCCGTCGTCTCCCTTACCACCCGCTGCACAACCCGCTCTTGGCCGCCGTTGCTGCCGGATCCAATCTCACGATCGCCGTTGCCGCCAAGATTGATCGTGCGAGTAGTGCTGCCGTCGCCTTGCTCTGGAGACGACTTGGTAGGAGAACGTGAACCGTCGCGCGCCATCGCTAAGGATCAAAGCTACGTGGCTCTTATACCAATTGTTAGCCCGCCCGTCAGTGTCTACGTACACGAACGCTCGATCGTCTGGACTCAAACACACACACGCACTCTGGAACGCAAAGAACACGAGACAGATTTTGGTGATGCAAAAAACTGCACACTCACTGCTCCTGTTTTATTTCACCTTTTATTCTGTTCGGGTCATACAATGGAACCTCCACACCTACTTACGTTACAATGCAAAGTTTAGTAACTGAAGAGTGAAGACAGAGCATCACATGACCAGCCCTTCATGCACCAATAACTAGCCTTAATTCGCATTACTCAATGTTTAACTAGCATCAAACACTGTGATATTATTAGGCAAAATTCTATTGTGCAAATTCAAATTCGCTGTGATATTATTAGGCAAAATTCAAAACAATTATGCTAAAATTTGAAAAATTCAATTTCCGGTGGCAAGTCAGCAAAAGGTACAATACTATTTTTTGTATAATTTTGTTGTTATTATTTGTTATTCTAAGATGAAGGTAATAATAGTTTTAGTTTCAATTTTACAGTTTTTGTTATGGAAGATTACGATAACTTTGCTCTTGGTGATTACAAACTTTCAACGGAGGAAGTTGCATCCATGGAGGCTACGGCTGCCTCAAACAAACCGTTGTTGTTAGCGAAAGGGCAAGGCGTAGTTTTGTTATTAGGCTCCACAACAGCATCTTTGTCAGTGACTACCGGAGCAAAAAGGTCTAGGCCGTCTACATCAGTAGTGTGGCATAATTTCGACAGGACAACCAAGCCAAACGCACTGGGAAGTGAGGTACCATATGCTATTTGCAAAATTTATCGCAATGAATTGTCTGTAAGGTCTACAAGTGAAACGGAGCACTTTTTTAGACATGCTATAAGATGTAAGGCCAAGCAAGAATTAACGATGAGGCGGACACAGCTACAGTACAACCCCGATGGTATGGTACGTAGCTGGGACTACGATCCTGAGGTTGAATTATAGGTTATCGAAGATCTAATAATCCTCAATCAATTAAATTGTTTATATGTAATTATTATTATAGACAGAAATACTTTCATGTTATTCGTAAGGATACCCCTTATCATTAATAAGGGAGAAGTTTAGCCGAGTTGTTGTAAACCAATTTACGGCCATCCTATATGTTCGTAAGTACTTCTACAACTACCTAGTGGTCGTAAGGGTTCCTACGACCACCTCATGATTGTAAGCCTTACTACGATCACTTTATAGTCGTAATCTTTACTACGACCAGATCAACTACGACCACCCTATGGTCACAAAGCCTACAGACACATGGACCCAATCGAATAGGGACACTTATGCGTTGTGTTTAATGCACACAGTAGTTAATGTGTGTTGTTATTCTCGGGGATAACTGCACATATTAAGCATATGTCTCTGACATAACTGTAATGCAACATGAGAGGATTATTATCTGACAATAACTGTCACTGAACGTGCGTATTTATCAAACGGTGAGACACCTCTAGATACGGGACATCTGCCATCCCTTCACGCACTATATAAGGAGTAAAGCCGGTGGACAGAGGATAGGAACAATGATAACGAACACACAACAAGATCAACAGACAGAAGTCATTAAGCCCTAGTTCTAGTGATTTCTTCCCTGTCGTAAAGCATAGTCAATACAATAGTATAGGAGTATGGTTATTATTTTCTAAGGAAAAGTCCCGAACCTATATAAAATCCATGTGTCTTTTTCTGTATGGTTTAACTCAAGGAGAGTCCTTAGCATTCATTCGTAAGATAGATACTAAACCATCGACAGTTGATGCCGTCTGTGGGGATCTTTTGATTTCTTATTTCCTTTTTGATAAATTGTCTTCATTTTTCAACTCTAATTCTTTCATGGCAGGAGAGTGGAATGAGGAGAATTGGTTCCATTTGGCAGACCACACAGAACTTGACATGGATGCCTGCTATGAGTACGAGCAGAGTATCATTTCGTCTGATGACAACACCATTTCCAGGGATCTTTCACCAGACCTAGGATACGATGCGACAGACAAGGTTGATGAGGGAGCTCTCTCCCCCACGTCATCATGCCCATATGAGGAACTAGACTCCTCAAAGGGCAAGGGTCCATCCGACTAGGGTCAGGATCACGCAACGATGAGTACATAGCATGGCGAGGGTTCCCTCTCCAAATGTTCAAGACCGTCTGAGGTCGTCCAATCTAGCACAACAAATCCTGGAATCCATCATTCTGGGACTCAATCAACAAGCTTACTCGTATCTCCAAAGAAAAAGATAAAAATATAAAAGAATGGGAAGAGCAGTGCACAAGGGATGCTGCCTCCCATGATGAAGAAATCAAGATACTTGACTCTCATTTAGTCGGTAAGAATTCTTTACCTACGACCCGTTTTATTTACTAGTCTTTAAGAAGTGTTTTTCTAACCGGCCGTAGCCTTTTTTCAGAGCAAGCGGTCGAAATAAAACGACTTCAGGAAACTTCGACTAGAGGTTAGGAGGAAATAAAGGCTACGAAGATCAACTTTCAACATAATATTTCTCTCCTTAACAATGTGCTCCGTGGACTCGGTACTAAGGAGGTCACTCCTTTTGAAGACATCGTGGTCGGACATACGAGCATGATTAGACAGCAAGTCAGAACTCTCCAGGAGTTTGATAATGACCTTGAAAACCAACCAAGCCGACTCGATAAGACAAGTGATCGAAAGTGTAGTAAGTTTTGCTATGGCAAAACTTTAGGCTCATAACCATAGTCTTAGTCTTCAACTAGTTGAAGCTAACTTCGACTACCCTGAAGCGGAGGCAGCACAACTGATCGAAGAGGTGCAGCTAGTCGGCAAGAAGGTTGCAGAGGAGATGCAGATTGGATCTCCTCCATCTGAGTAGTTTGTAATAGGGTATGTAATTATAAAAATAATTTCTTGCTTATGAATATAAATCCTTATTTTTCTGCAAATTGTCTCTTCGAGTAGTCAGTAACTCATAAGACAAAAATAGAAATGAGAATTGAATTTTAAGACTAAGAATTGAAGTCATATTTATAAATTGTCTCCTAGACTATTTGCTTACTTTAATGAGATAAACTAAGTAAATAGTAGAAAAAGAGTGCGCTTAAAAATTCGTTCGACCTTTCTTATTGAATTAGATTTTCTTGTACTGGTAGCAACAGTTAGAAACAACTCGATGCTAGAAAATTCCTTCTAGTAGGTAGGACCACATGCAGAGAGGAAAGTTTTCGACTAGGTGGTGTTACTTGCTCCCACCAGGTTAATCAAATCGAGCGTATTAAGAGTAGTCAAACAAACTATAAAAGCTTGACTCACTTAGAAAATTCTATGTAAAATGACAAAGCAAACTAAGTTACTGATTAAAAAGAGCTTGCTTAGAATTATTTTGACCATATTTTGTTGAACTTAGTTTCTTTGTGTTGGCAGCTAAATTTAGGAACAAATCGACGCTAAGAAGTTACTTCTAGTGGGCGAGACCATATGCAGAGAGAAAAGACTTCGACTAGGTGATCGATGCTAGGAAGTTACACATAGACCTTGCGTTTCTGATCAATGTTCCATGTATTAGAAAGAACTCTGCCATCTTCTGTTGCTAGTCGTACCACGCCTAGCCGTGTGACTTCGACCACTGTATATGTACCTTCCCACTTAGGGAAAAGTTTGTTCCAAATATTTTTCAATACTGTCGGGACCCAAATATGCAAATCTGGACCCTTTGTGTATTCTGCACTAGTCCAGGATCACGCTAGTGCACATAGTGTCAACATTGATGAAATATCAACTCCATACAACGAAATATTAAATAAACGAGTAATTTGAATAACAAATAACTGTTGTGACCTTAAGGTCGAGTTTTATAATTATTAAGCCATGCATTGCTGACAATAATGAAATAAACTGCAGCGAAAAAAAAAGTAAACTCCAGCGGACTCCCATCAATACACCACAGGCAACTGACTGGATCGAGACCCTAACGATCAACCTTCGTAGAATTCCTCTTCAAAAGCTGGCGATGACTCCTCCACTTCTGTTGATTTGTTTAGCAAGAGTGAGTACACACCGTACTCGCAAGTTATACCACAGAGTGCAATTATACATGATGGCTTTATTCCAAAGGAATGGCTTCTGTGGTTAATTAGCAGAAATGCAACATTTGCAATTGAATACGAATAATAGATTGAAAACGTAATTCAAAACAAATAAAGAATAATAATTTATCATTTGATTTCACAAAGACACACAGTCTAAATAGGTTATTCACACAGCTGCACAAGTTACCTCACACAGCTGACCCTTCCCAATTATTTTATGAAAATCTACCCCTCGTGTGAAATTCCCGAGCATGTCCATAACCGAGGACGTGGCTATTCAAATAGATTGGTTTAACACTCTGTAGAGGTTGTACACTTTACCCACAAGATGCAACCAACTGGATCAGAGTTGATCGCAACAAAACCTTTCTGAAACTTCATCTCAAACAATGACACTCCCGATGTGCTTTTCTCCCGCCAACCGATACACACAGCGTTTGGTTACGACACACATCGTTAGACGGGGATGCAGCGAACTGTCCCTCGATGTGACATATCACACCTGCAGCCCATCACACAGCTTAAATACAACCTGAGTTGTCAATATCAAGACTCCATAACTTACTAAATCAGGCTCAGCCCATACTAGGCATATGGTCGTACAGTAAGGCCCAGTTCAATGGCGCACAAAGTTAAGTCCTTAATTGACCAAGGCAAGACTTCCAGTTTTTTCCAAATCACAAAGTTTAAAGCACACAGCTCCACCATTCACACAGATCCACCACTTGCCCTAGTCTAAATCTTTTCCCCACCCTGTTGGTTAAGTGCAACACATGCCATCAATGAGTAATAGCACACAACACACACAGTTTCATCACATAGTTCCATAATCCATTAATCAAGTTCATAATTGTGACTCAAATGAAATGATGACTCGTGGCATGGCTAAGCAATCTACTCGTATCTAACCAACCCTCGTTGGTGCTACGATAATACCAACTAATAATGAACCAACCTAGGGTGACAAAAGATCATGGCATACAAAAGACAAGGTGGATATAACAAATTGGATTAATAAATATCCCAAAAAATATTTAAATAAATACTTGAATTAGAATGCAATACATCGAAACAAAGTAGTTATGGGCTTTAGAAGATTGGAAAATAATTAAAACCCTAATTTGGATTTTAATTTGATTTTCTGAATTATTTTTCTAAAGGAAAATCGGATTATTGTGCAATGCTTGCGTCAGCCGAGAATTTCTGGAAAAAGAAATAGATTAAAAGAAATCTGACATGTGGGCCCTACATGTCAGTCTCTGGCTCACGGTGGACTGAGTGCACCGAGTCTCCGGAGAGTTGACGCGGTGGACAGGGCCACGCACGCATGTGCTGGCGCTGATTTGGCTCCAGCGTACGCCACACCAAGATCGAGGCGATCTTCGGGCCGAGCCGACGACGGCGGCGACGACGGCGTTCGGGACCCGATGGTCACCGGCGTTTGGTGGCGAGTCATCAGCGGCGAAGGGTACCAGATTGTTCCCCATGCTATTGCGCACTCAGTGGTTCCCTTACCAGTAGCTGGCAACGACGGTGGCCACCGGCGGCGAGGAAGAAGCGACGGTGGAGCTTCGGGTATTGTCGGAAGTGTGCTCCGGCGATGCTCCGGCGACGAGGAGGGGCGCGCGGGGTAGCCTGGGACTTGCTGAACACGGTGGTGCAGTCGGTGGGGCAAGGGCGTCAACGACGACGGCGCAATTCGCCGGAGAAGAAGCTCAGCCGAAAACCCTAAATCTTGGATTGCGGTGGTGCTAGAACGATCGGGGCGTGGGAGTGGCGGCTCTGGGTTGCGGAGGTCTGTGCGATGCTAAGGGGGGTATTTATAGGCCCGGGGACACCGGAATTGGAAACCCCAATTCGAGTCTGAATTGACTGGGATTTTGGAATCCTTGATTCTCGGGGATATCTACCGAATTCGGGTTTGATTCCAACAGAAATAGGTACGGGATAACTTGGGATTTGATTTGGTAAAGTCGGCGCGAAGAATGCGCAACAGATACGCGTTTGTCGGACGAAGCTTGAAGCTTCGGCAATGGCGGGCGAAGGCGCGGGCGCGAGGAGGAAGAAAGGCGCGGAGATGACGACCCTGTGGCGGTCCCACCGGCGATGGCGTGGGCGCAGAAGGAAGCGAGATCGATGGCGAGCCCACGCGGCGATCATCCAACGAAGGGAGGCAGGGTGGAGCACAAGCGTCCGATCGAAACGAGAGGCACGCGTCGTGCATCCAACGGACGAGGGCGCGGGCGAGCGGGGAGATGGGCTGGCACGCAGGAATAGTATCGGGCTTCGGCCCAGCACTGTTCCGTGGGATTAAATAGATTTTTCTTTTTAATAAATCCAGAAAATAGAAATAGCAAATAGAAAATAGCAAATGACTTTGGAAAAATTCCAGAAAATTCTAGAAAATATACCCAAGCATATAGAACCCAAATAAAATAAGTTTTGCTATTGTTGATGTTGGGATTAATCATATTAAATTATTTTTTCCATAAAGTCCATATTAGGCTTTTAATATAAATTCAAATAAAATGCAGATGATGAGATTTTCAACTAGCAAATAAATACAAGATTTTCAAAGGCTCAAAAGTTGGGATGTTACAAATACCAAGTCACCTACAATAAGGCTGTGAGGTAGGACCTTACGATCGTAGTATTATGTAGGGGTTGACTTGATTCCTCTTTTCTTTTAGTAGGTTGATGTTATTAGCTAGAAGTTGTTCTTGGCCAGAGTCGTTGTAATTCTCGACCCTTGTCAACCAAATCTTTAGTTGAGGTGGAAGCATGACTTCAACACCAAAAACTAAAAAAGTGAGTTTTGCTTGTAGCCCGACTAGCAGTCGTGCGAATTGCCCATATTACTGAGGATAATTCTTTTACCCAAGCTACCGAGCGCTTTATAAGCTGATAAAAAACTCAAGTTTTAATTCCCTGCATAATTTGGTCATTTGCCCTTTCGACTATCCCATTGCTTTGTGGATGAGCGACAGAGGCATAATATAGCTTGGTAACCAATTCTTTGCAAAATTTTTGGAATTTTGCGCTAAAAAATTGTGTACCATTATTTGTAATAATTCGACTTGGAACACCAAATCAAGTGATCATATTTTTCATCATAAATTTCTTAGTTTCTTCTATTGTTATCCCAGTCACAGGTTTGGCTTCAATCCGTTTCATGAACATATCAATAGCTACATGTTGCAAAAGACCAAGAAAGAGGTAATGCTTGAGACGACTGGTGTATTTGCCTACTATAAAACTAGCATTGTACACATTTCTTAACAAGATCGTTAGCATCAAGGAGGGTTGTTGGCCAGTAGAAACCTTATTAAAAGGCTTTTTCGACCAGCGTCTGTAGGAAGCGTGAGTTCCACATATGCCTTCGTGTATTTCTTGAAGGAGATTTAATCATTCTTTATGCGATGTCCATCGCATGAGAACCCCTTGAGTACCTCGCTTGTAGAGCACTCCTTCGACCAAAGTGTACATTTTGGCTTTACGGGATAAACGACCAACCTCAAGATCGCCATTGGGTACCATGCCCTTCTGAACATAATCGTAGATGGGACTCATTCAGGTAATGTTTGTATTCTAGGGAGACAGTCTCAATATGAGATATCTCTGGTGTTTCGACTAGGGATGACTTCTAGAGTTGTTCCAAGAATGCTTATTGTGGTGCTTGTGATCGGGAACAAGTCATTCGAGCTAACTTGTCATCGAGAAAATTATCCTTTCGAGGGATATATTGTACCTCAAAACAAAAAAAAGTTTTCAAGCTTCCTGACTTCTGATAAGTACCAAGACATAGTCAGATTAGAGTATTGGTGTTCTTTTTTGACCTGATTCACGACCAGTTGAGAGTATCCTCTCACGAGTAGTTGTTGAATCTTGAGCACTTTCGCTGCTAGTATGGCATCCAATAAACCATACTATTCTACCACATTGTTAATAGCAGCAAAGTTTAATTGGATAGCATATTTTAAGGTTTCACTTATGGGAGATACCAAGACCACCCTAACCCCCGAGCCACTTAGCGTAAGTGACCCATTAAAGTACATTGTCTACTGGTAGTGGTATTCGTACTAGAGTCCATGAACGGGTTCAGGATTTGTCCATTCGGCGACAAAGTCTACCAAGATCTTGGATTTAATGGCTATTCGAAACACAAAATGGAGGCCGAACTCCCCAACCGAACACTTTGCCATGCGCTCCGCTACTTCCCTGTTCTAGAGGACCTCTCCTAAGGGAAACTCAGACGACACGATTAACTTGGGCGCCTGGAAATAATGTCTAAGTTTCCTCGAAAAATGAGGAGGGCATATAGAAGCTTTTGGACCTAAGGGTAATGCTCCTTAGGCCCATGTAAAGCTTCACCAACGTAGTAAATTGGTCGTTGAACGTTTTTGCATTTTGCAACCATCACTGCGCTCACTACTTGTGGCGTAGTAGCTAGATATATTAGGAGTGTCTCTTCTGATTTAGGAGAAATCAAAGTAGGAGCACTTGTAAGATACCTCTTGACATCCTTGAAGGCGTTGTCTGACTCCTTTAACCACTCGAAACCCTGATGTTTTCTATTTTTTTTAAAAAAGAAATGAAGTCTTTTTTTCCCTGTCGTGCGATGAAACGACTTAAAGCCGTCATGCATCCTGTGAGTCGGAGGGCGCATTTGTTCAAAGACTTTTATTTTTAGGGTTTGCTTCGATTCCTCGTGCAGAGACATGGAATCCAATCAACTTTCCTGAAGAGACTCCGAGCACACACTTATCAAGATTGAGTATCAAACACGAACCAACCACTTGGACCGATTCCAACACGAGCTCTACAAATTAAGCCAATACTTCGGAGGTAAGTCCAACCACTTGGACCGATTCCAACACGAACCAACACATCGATCCACTCGGGGTTGCTCTTACTCCATTCTGGAGATGGTGAGCACCAAACCACTCACAACCACGTCGGGCCTTCTCACAAACTTCTTGAGAAGATCACCAGTTACGATGCCTCCGCGCCATCTAGGTGTCGGCAAACACCAAGAGTAACAAAACTCAACTCTCACTTGAACTAATCAAGTGTCTAAGATCAAGTGGATACACAATCCACTACCTAAGGCAACACATGCACTTAGGGTTTGCTCTCCAAGCACACTAAGTGCAACACATACACAAAAGAGATGAGAGGCTTGCTTTTTGCTCAAGGAACTGAATAGAGGTTCGAAAAACTTGTTTCCCAACAGGCCAAGGTGAGTATATATAGCCCACACATAAAAACTAGACGTTGGAAGAGAATTTGCTGAAAAATCAGCATGTGCGGTACTACCGCCGTTCAATGGCCGGTACTAGTGCACCTAAATGACAAGCACAGTAATGGCTATATCAGACGAGAAACTAGCCGTTGAAATGTGAATAGTGGTACTACCGCTGTTTGACTCGCGGTAGTTCCGCACTCTGGTAGTTTCGATTCTGAAGGGCAGTACTACCGCTTCCACTTAGGTCCAACACATGGCACCTACTGGAAAAAACGTACCACGCCATCTTTCTGGTACCCAACATGACGGTACTACCGCATTTCCAAGATAGTAAAACAAACTCGAAAAAGTATCTCTCTGGAAAATACGTACCGTCGGATTTCGGACCATCCGGGTTCCAGTAGTTCCTCCATATGAACTCGGTTACTCTTTGACAAATTGTAGTTCCACCGAGTTAACGCCGGTACTATCGATCTTCTTGAGAAAAACAGCAATGGCTTTCACAAAAACCTCAATTGCAAAACACATTTGCCAATTGATGAGCCATGCTAATAAGGATCAAAGGCAATATTCCTAACAAGTTGCAAAACACATTTGACAACTTTTAGAATCACACCACAAAGAATAAGATACATGGACTTAAACCATTTGCAAGACATATTTGCAAACTTAAGTCACATACTACAAGAATCATGCATGAGCATCAACTGTTTGCAAAATAGATTCGTAAATAATAGCATCATGCCACAAGGCTAAGATACATGGACTTCAACCATTTACAAAACACATTTACAAATTATAGTCCCATGCTACAAGGATTAAATGCATGAGCCTCGGCTATTTGCAAAACACATTCGCAAATACTAGCACCATGCATAGATGAGCTAGAGCATGCACAATGAGCTATCAACATAAGACTAACTCATGCTACTAGTCAAGACCTCTCTTAATAGTAAGGCAACCTATACCAAAGAATCGGTCTTCCAACTAAATACCGAGGATCGGTAAAGACTACGAACACATTCTTATCCCTTGCTAGTCATACATTTGCCTTAATCATCTTCTTGAAGCTTGATGATGCACATCTTCACTTCACGTCCGGGTCATTGACTTGATAATCATCAACACATGATGATCTCCTTTACTTCGGGATTTTATCTTGAACATCATCAACACATGATGATTTTCTTCACTCCGAGTCTTGATATGCATCAACAAATGATGCATCCTTCACTAGACCTCCATCAACACATGATGGGTTTTCTCTTGACTTGATGATCAACTAATGATCATCTCCTCTTCTTGAACATCATCGACACACGATGATTTCCTTTTCTTCAAGCTCTTCATACGCATCAACACATGATGCATCTTCTTCTTCTTCAACCTTGACTTGATGATGATCGGCTCGTGATGTCATCCCAAGTCTTCATTACCCTGGAACATAACCATTTATCCAACTAATGGAAAATATTAGTTCCACAATATGATTATCATTAATTACTACATCATACCATTAACTCATAATGGTGGGACAAGATACTTCAATCTTCCACTCTTTGGCAATTGATGATAACCACTTCAATTGCACATAAATTGAATGTAACACAACATGAGTATATATGAACTACACAAGTTTTATATACTCCAAAGAATATGTTTCAAAGTAGAGATCTCAAATATATGTGGAGAACGGAATATGGATCAATACTAATGAAACCACAAGATAAAGAGTGAACTCCCCCTAAATGTGTGCATACAAAAATGTGTAATAGGAACCTATTCAAGTTAAACTTATGGTTGAGTTCAATCTATATTTCAAATCCGAGGAATTCAACAATATATAGAAATGTGATGTCGAATGCATACCTCGTTGAATTTGACCTTTATATCCAAATGAGACTATATACTAGATATAACAATAGAAATGTTATTCTCACAAATAGATTCGTCATTAATCATCAAAACATTCCATTAACTCATAATGGAGGGTCTAGATCCTTCAGCAGATACACTAGATGACTTTGGAAGTCGTTGGCGGAATGACTCGGTTGTGCACCACTCAAGCCATCTAACTCGACAGTTTCAACATTGGGGATTGGTGGAGGAAAACTAATAGTTTGGGTGGTTTCCCAAGGAGGGTGACCGCCATGATGGTCACCCTAATCTCCTAGGATGTCAGAAAGGAATGTAATGTTAAAAATTTTCATAACAAGTCAACCACTCCTTTCGATCCGGTTGCAAGACATACAAGAGAAGGTTAGAGTTTGGACCCTCGTCGGGGCGAAGGGCTTGGAGCAATTTGTACCATGTAATTTGTTAGAAATATGGATAATATTTTAATTCCAGATTTTATTATGGGGCAAAGATCACAGATAACTAGAGAACTATAAATATATGCTAACAGCAGACAACACATTGTACTTGATGAGATTTGTTGTCCCGATCTTCCGATAGGATGATAACTTCGATTTGGAGAACAACTTTGACGATGCATGCTTCTAACCGATCACGACCAGATCACCAAGCAACCGCTAAACCACACTCCGAAATCATCATCAACCGTGCCAAGAACTTGGTTGACCAGAACATGAGGTTCTATACCTGCATGCAACTGTAGAACAAGCAAGAACGAGATAAAAGAACAATTTGAAATATTGCAAATAATATTGAAGCACACGATGAGGTTCTGAATTCGTACAGTTGGTCTATCGACACAAGCATGACAAACAGTTTCACACAAAATGGGGAAAACACTAAGAAAAACCTAAAAACACTAAAACTGGCATGCACATAGTATATATTGAAGGAGAGGTTGTGGCCTCAAGAAGTGGAGTCGAACCGTAACTCTATCTCTTGATTTGCTATCTTGTTTAGACGATTCCGATGCGCTCCAACCGAATTTTGATGTGAGTCTTGATCCGTAGGAAAGGACTCGGGATAAGCTTTGAATCAAGTACTTAAACACCCCAAACGGACACCGTATGCGAGAATTATGGCCTTTTCAATTTGGACCTGTCAGGCTGAGTCCGAATTGATGTCCTGGCGTGCGGTCTGGTGGAGGCCACTAGGAGTCCGAATTGAGATCTTCTTGGGGAGGCATGCGTGATGAGAGCGAGTTCTGGGCCCCTCACGTGATTACATGGTGCGTGGCCTAATTAAAGATGGCGTAGCACCTATCTTGGAGAGAAGCCTTGGAGGGGTTGTCTTTGTAGGCCGAGATGGAATTGGCGTGGAGGATAAGTATTGGTCGGCCTTGACTTGTAGTTGTGGTCGGACTGCTCTCCTCACCTTGGTTCCTGAGTAAAATAACATCATAAGACTTAGCTAGCAATCTACCATCTAATGCAAAATTATACACTCCTAGAAATGAGCTCGTCTAATAATTTAGTTGTTATACACGTGCTCTTGTAATTGGACCTTGTATAACCGGTGGAGGAGTGGTGTTTGTATCCGAAGAAGTGATGTCCTCAGCAGTACTTCTAATCATACGTAAAGACAGTATTGTCACTTGGTCGCACAAATTACTTACAGTCGGGCTAGATGAAGAACATGAAGCAGTGCAGGCTCGATGCAGTGCAGAACGTAGATAAAGCAGCGCAACGAGTAGCGAAGATGGATTGCCTAGAAACCTTATTGTCGTCCCGTGCAGGTGAACTCTGCAACAAATGGTACAGAGATACCCACCCACCCACCTTCCCGGTGTTCGCCGAGGAGAAGGGACGGCTCGGTTCGACGGCACAACACAGTAGCATAGTTGAACGGAGAGAAAGCAGAAGAAATAGGAGAAAATCGATTAATTACTCTCCAGTGACTGCCTAATAAAACACATACTGAACCACTAGTAACTGCTAATTCAATACCAATTAATGATAATTAAGTAGTGTTTATCATCTCCTGACTACACCCTGGTCTAAGACTTTGACCAGTGTTTTTCGACCACACTGGTCTATAGCTCTGGCCAATTTATTTCGATCACACAGGTCTATGGATCCGACCACTGTATTTCGACCACACTGGTCTATGGCCTCGATTAGATTATTTTAACCACACTGGTCTATAGATTTGACCAGTATTTTTCGACCACTGTATTCTGACCACATTGGTCAATGGCTTCGGCCACACTGGTCTTCCAACCACACTAATTTATGACTTCGACCAGTTCAAAAGGAGAGAGAGAAACGCACGGCCGGCAAAAGAATGTGGACTCAGTTCACGACGTGACTACACCACGAAACGTTCGCGGTCGCGCGTCACAAGTCACACAAATAAGCGAGCGTGTGCTTACGTGCATTTATGTGACTTCAGCTATTGTCCTTCTTATGTCACCATATATCATGTCTCACATGTTTCAAGTGGTGGCAAAGAATTTACCTTATAAATTACTTTTTTAACACTTGGCTAGATAATATAGGACTAACCAATGCATTTTTTTGAATTTTAGGAATGAATTGATCTTCACACTCATGTGCCCAATTCTAATATAATTAAGTTCTGAGAACATACTCTACGCTTCACATTTTAGTACCCGTACTTCGAGCATAAATGTATAACAATCACATTCCTTCGTCAAAGCTCGCGGGTGTTGGAATGAACTCCCATCTATTGCAAAGGGCCTAAAGGCCAACATACACAAGTTACAAGTGTATAAAAATATGCAAAGAACATCCTATATAAGTTATATCTAACACCCCCTTAAATTCATAGTGGATCAACAACACCGACTTTGGAGAGGTAGAAGCTATGCTGAGCTCTAGTCTATGCTTTGATGAAGAAATCTGCTAACTGAAACTCTAAATACACATATTAAAGAGCAATAACTGCGATCTTATGAACAAAGCATCTACTTCAATATGCTTGGTGAGCTCATACTTCACTGGATCTCGAGTAATGCTGATTGTACCAGTACTGTTAGATAAGAGTGGAGTTGGTGCAAAAGCTAAAACATCGAAATCCTCAAGTAGCCACCGAAGCCAAGTGATCTCAGTTGTCAACGTCACCATGGCTCGCAATTCAGTCTCAACACTCGAACGAGAAACAACAGTCTGATTCTTGGTCTTTCAAGCAATCAGAGTGGAGCCAAAAAAACACAATAGGCAGAAATAGACTGACGATCAAAATGGTCACTAGCCTAGGTTGCATCAGAGTTCGTCTGAAGCTGTAAAGGGCTAGAACGAGGAAACAAAAGACAACGACTGATGGTCCCATGAAGATATCGCAGAACATGAAGAATGTGACTATAGTGGAGCCGAGTGGGAGTAGAAACGAACTGATTCAGAATGTGAATAGAGTGAAAAATGTCAGGTCTAGTGATCCCAAGGTAGACAAGTCTACCGACAAAATGATGATAGCGAGTGGGATTCTCAAGAGATTCCCCATCAGTGGACCGAAGATAAACACTAAGTTCCATATGAGTATCCATTGTACGCTGATTATTGGGACAGGTACGATCAAGTATATCCTTAATGTACTTTTCCTGCGAGAGTTAATAGCTCTCAGGCGTTGAAGTGACCTCGATCCTAAGTAAGTAACGAAGAGGACCCAAATCAGACATCAAAAACTGCTTACTGATACGTTACTTCACAAAATCAATGTACTGAGAGTCGCCCCCAGTAATGATCATATCATCCACATAGAGAAGGAGGAGTGTCCGACCCTAAGCAAAGGTATGCGCAAAGAGGGAAGGGGCGTGATCACTGGCGAGGAAGTAGGTAGCAGTGATAACAGATGAGAAACGGTCAAACCAAGCACGGAGAACTTGCTTGAGCCCATAGAGAGAACGACGAAGGTGACAAACCATACCAACAGGAACAGAATACCCAGCGGCAGCTGCATGTAGACCTCACGCAGCTCACATTGAGAAATACATTCTTAACGTCCAACTGCGGATGAGCCACTATCGAACAGAGGCCACAATAAGGAGAGTGTGAATAGTAGTCATGTAGGCGACATGAGCGAAGATCTCATCGTAGTCACGACCATATTTTTTTGAAAACCATGCGCCACAAGAAGAACCTTGTAGCACTCAAGAAAACCATCCGAGTGGGTCTTGATCTTGTACACCCACTTGTACGTAATGGGAGTGAAAGTGTCAGTACGCTCTAAAACAACAATTTCCTCAGACATCGCGAGGTGCCACTCAGGGTGAGAAGCAGCCTCATGTTCGGCCCAGGCGTCGGGGAAGCGAGCTTGGGGCGGCGGGAGGAGAGCCTGGGGTCCAGGAGCTCGGGAGCGGCGTGTCGGGGCGGCGCGCCAAGCAACATGTGGAGCGACGGTGGGAGGCGTGTTGGTGAGTAGAGGCTCAAAGCAAAGGAGCGCGTCGGGCAGCAGCGTCGGGGCGATGCTCAGGCGGCGGTGATGAATAGTAGGTTGTGGGCTAGGGTTAGGGGCTTTTTTGGAGAGCCATGGCTATGATACCATGTTGAAATGAACTCTCTTATATTCCAAAGGTCCTAAAGGCCAACATATACAAGTTACAAGTGTATGAAAATATATTAAAAACACTATGTACAAGTCATATCTAACAGCGGGAACTCATCAGAACATCGTTGGACCTCACCATAGCCTCGTTAGAGCTCGTTGGACCTTATCGCGGCCTCGCAGGAGGTCGGAGAGAGGAGAGATTATTTTTAGCACATTTGGGACATGTGAAGTGCACTGCACATCTAGGATTTTTTTTGCACAAATTGTACACCAATTCTTTCTCAATTACGCACATGTGAGACAATGCGGTCCAATATCAAGAACCCGAGAACACACAAAAATGCCTTTTTAAAAAAACACGTCAATAGCACCTCATATCCTCTGTCCAATTCAAGAAATAAAAAAAAATTACAAGACGCAGTGATGCAACAAGGTGCATGGGCAACAGCGGCGGCACACAATGAGGTGGGCGGGAAGGCGGCGACAACTCCAGAGACACGACGAGGATGGTAAGGATGACCTAGATCGGCGACAACACCCACTGATCTTGTTGTGGCCAGATCTGGTTGTTGGAGCAGGACAGAGGTGGGGCGGTTGTCGACGCTTGTGGAGATGGAGTTGGAAGGACACAAAGCTACGGTAGCCGCACGCTTGTAGTTGTGCAATGCAATAACTGCTAGACGCAATCCAAAAGGGCCGGAGGGCGGTGCTGGTGGGGTCATGCTCCTCGGCTCGTCACGTCGGCGCCCCTTGCCTCCTCCATCGCCAGTCTCGGTGCGTCTCGCGGTGAGCAGCCGACAACCCAAATTTGGATCTAGAAAGACAGAAGAGGGATGGATGGAGTGGGAAGAGATATGGTTCTCAGTTGAGGTAAGTGACATGGAGGGAGAGAGATGGTTCGACCTACAGGGCAATATGGATATCTTTCCAATGTTCTCTGCTCAAACAGTCGAAAATGATATTAGATTAGTCTTAATGTCCATAACAAATAGTCACACGGAATTGGGATGCCAGCAAATTTTTAAAAACATCAGCTGCACGTAATTGTCGTGTACTATTTGTAGTACTTTTGCACTTTTCGTTTTCGATCGTAACCCCGGGACTATTCACCAATATTTTGGTTCTTTTCGGCTGTACTTGCCATCTATTGCCCATTAAAAATATTTTATGCGCTTTGGACCCGGCGACTATTCAAGAGCAGATTGTAGTGTTGCTCTCCTGGGCAGTGCAGGACAGAGGCAAAGCAACCAATTGAATGGCCAGAAAATGCAACACGAAAGCAGCAATGCTCGGACCAACACATTGAATCAATCAACCGAATGAAATAATGAACTTGAGTACAGTTGCAACAACTTGACAATCTTTTTGTTCTAACTATCGTCGCACCATCTAGATGAGAAGTGATCTTGTGATGTAATCACAGCCCGATTAGGTTTCTTGAAGTGGTGACGCCGCCGTCCACGACGAGGTTGTGGCCGGACACGTATCTGGACTCGTCGCTGGCCAGGAAGAGCACCGCCTCGGCGATGTCCCTGGGTATCAGCGTCGGTCCCTTGAGCATGGCGAGGCCCCTGACCACCTCCTCCATCTTCTCGACCTCCTCGTCGCTCGGCACGGCGATGTCGATGTCGATGTCGGCGTCGGCGTCGTCGGCGGTGGAGGCGTCGTGGCCCTGCCGCCAGGCGTTGATGAGCATTGGGGTGGCGACGCCGAAGGGGGAGACGCAGTTGACGCGGATGCCGTGCGCGCCGAGCTCGCAGGCGGCGTTCTTGGTGAGCCCCACGATGGCGTGCTTGGAGGCGGTGTAGGCGTGGGGGCCGAGTCCGCCGAGCACGCCGGCAACGCTGGCGACGGAGACAATGCTTCCGGCGCGGCGGGGCATCATGGCGCGCGCGGCGTGCTTCATGCCGAGCGCTGCGCCAAGAGCATTGACGCGCAGCACGCGTTCGAACTCGCCCGCGTCGAAGGACAGGATGCTCTTGGCGGCGCGCGTCTGGCGGCCCAGCAGCCCGGCGTTGTTGCAAAGCACGTCGAGACGGCCGTGCCGCACCACCGCCCACTCGACGGCGCGCTCAACGTCCTCCTCCACCGACACGTCGCAGCGCACGAAGCTGACGTGCGGGCCCAGCGCGGCCGCCAGCGCCTCGCCGTTGGCGGCGTCGACGTCCGCGATCACCACCCTGGCGCCGTGCCTCACGAACAGCCTCACGATGGCATCCCCGATCCCCCGCGCGCCGCCGGTGACAATGGCCACCTTCCCGTCCATCCTGCACGACAAGACCAAAACACCATCAACAACCCGACAATCACCCTCACAACACTCCAAGAAACCAGCGAGCAAACCAACACCAACGAGGCAGCAAAAGCAAAGCCAAGTACCTCTTGTGCATGGGGGTGGGGGCGCCATTGGCGTCCCATCCGTGGAGCGACGGCGCCATGGCGGGCTGGTGGGCCTTCTCGGGCAGGAGATCCAAGGCAGGCATGGCCGTCGCCGTGGCGAGATCTCGTGCGTAGCTAGTGCGCGTATATGATACACACACACACTCCTATCGCGGCAAGTGAGTTGCGCCTGCGTCTGCTGGGGGACTGCGGGGGAAACCGGCCTCTACTTATAGGCAGCCCTGCACACGGTTCGGCAGGTCGGGTTGATCGCGGAGGCACGGTGTGGTTTGGGGTCTCGACAGGTGGATCGGCGCGGAGAAATTGCTGTTTTTGACGACCGACGGACGAGCGTGGAGGCGGCCGGTCCGTCCGTCCGGGCTTGGCTGATGCGTGAGCGTGACCGACTTAGCTACTAGGATTCGTCGAGTGTGGACGTGGAAGATTGAGGCAGATGAATTGAGACTTTTCCTCGGGGGGTGTGTAAAAGTATTCAGATTATACAGTATTGGTTGCAAACCCGCACACCTCATTCAGGTTCAATGCCTGCTTCTTATATTGCCAAACCATAAACAATAACCTCCTGGCAATACAAGCATTAGTTGCTTCTTATATTGCCAAACCATAAACAATAACCTCCTGGCAATACAAGGATTAGTTGCCGTGTACGGAGATTACAAATCATGATCCAATACACTTGTTACAATCATGCATCGAAATTGTGTCGTAATACAAGGAATCAACTAGCCCAAAGACTAGGTATATGCATGTACATTCTTAACAGACCCCCTCATTTCCAACTGCTCTGCAGATTGAGATTGTGTCGAATGTCTGCAAACTGATGCGCCATGAGAGGTTTCGTGAATATGTCTGCTAGTTGTTCTTGACTTGGAATGAATTGAATATCCAACGTCTTCAGTGTCACTCGTTCTCTGACAAAATAAAAATCAACTTCAATGTGCTTAGTTCTTACATGAAAAATAGGATTTGCTGATAAGTCTGTAACTCCTAAACTATCACACCACCAACATGGAGCTCTTGACTGAAAAATCCCCAACTCTCCAAGCAAGGACTGAATCCAAATGATTTCAGCCGTTGCATTAGCCAATCCTTTGTACTTTGATTCAATGCTTGATCTCGACATTGTTGCTTGCCTTTTAGATCTCCATGAGAAAAGATTTGGCCCAAAGAATACTGCGAAACCACTTGTAGATTTTCTATCATCAAGACGGCTGACCAATCGACATCCGAGAAGGGCGACAAATTCAGAGCTTGACTTGCATATCTTCAATCCATGTGTAGATGTGTTCTTCATATATCTCAATATCCTTTTAAATGTAGTCCAATGGTGAGAAGTGGGAGCATGCAGAAATTGACAGACTTTATTAACCGATAAGGAAATATCATGTCAGTGTGAGGTATTGCAAGGCACCCACAAAGCTTTGGTATTTGGTTCCTTCCTTAGGTGACAAGAGATTACCTTCTGCTGCAAAGAGTTTCTCTGTACTTTCCATTGGAGTATTCATCGATTTGCATTTGTCCATGTTCATCTTCTTCAACAAATCTGGAGTGTACTTGGACTGAGTGAGAACGACTCCATCTGCTGTTTTCTTGACTTCAATGCCCATGAAATAATGCACAATGCCCAGATCATTTATAGCAAACTCAGATTGGAACTTCTTTAGTAATTCAGTAATAACTTGGTTGGATGAAACTATGATGATGATATCATCAACATATATATAAGCATGTACACTGTTATACCTTTATTGTTGTATATGAATAGTGTATATCTGCTTTCGAGGGGATGAAACCAAGTTCTTGTAGTGTGGTATTCAATCTTGAAAACCATGCATGAGGTATTTGCTTGAGCCCAAATAAGACTTTATCCAACTTGCAGACATGCCAATGATACTTTGAGCTCCCAAACCTGATGGTTGTTTCATAAAAACTTCCTCTTCAAGAACACCATGAAGAAACGCATTCTGAATGTCCAATTGCCTAGACTCCACCCCTTTGAGACAGCCAAGGATAGAATAAGCTGAATCGTTGCTGGCTTCAACACAGGCCTGAAAGTGTCTTCATAATCGATCTCATAACGTTGTTTGAAGCTCTTCGCTACTAGACACGCCTTGTATCGATCAATAGTCCCATTAGCTTTCCTTTTGAGTTTAAAAACCCATTTGCAATCAATCAAGTTCATCCCTCGCTGAGGAGAAACCAAATGCCAAGTATGGTTTCCGATCAACACAGCAAGCTCCATTTTCATTGCCTTCATCCAATTTGTGTATGCTAAACCATCAGTGTGACAAGTTGGTTCTATTTGCGTAGCATATGCATACCTCATTATCCCATCCTTGAACTCTCTAACTTTTCTGATGTTGTTCTTGAGTTGAGTTTTCATCAGGTGCTATGATGGAGCTGGGCTAGTGTTTGCCGCAGGCACGACAAAAGAGTTGTGTTCAACACTGGTATCGACAGGCACGACAATAGAAATGTGCTGATTGTCAGCAGATTCAGTTGTCGCCGCAAAGTCAGTGACATTGCTTATAACAACAGCATCATGACGAGGAACAGTACTAGCTGATTCAGACATCTGTACAGCAGGATTAGAGGACTGCAACACTGTATTAGACAAAAAAAAGGAATGTGCTCATTAACTAATTGGTCATCCCTACTAGCAGAGTGAATGGATTCCAAAGGATTTAATGGAAGAAGAAGAACTAATTGATGGTGTATGGAACATCTAAAGGAGATGTCAGATAGAAAGGAAAAATATGTTCATCGAAAACAACATCGCGCGAAATGTAAACAGGCCAGTGGGTGAATATAGGCATTTGTATCCTTTGTGAAGACTACTATACCCAAGAAACACACATCTTTTAGACCTGAATTCTAGTTTATGAGATTTGTATGGCTGGAGATTTGGCCAACACGTGCACCCGAAGGTTTTTAGTAGATACTAGTTTGGTTTGCTTCTTAGAAGTTGCTCTAAAGGAGTAGGTGAATGGATTATTGGAGTTGGAAGTCTATCTATAAGATAGCAAGCCGTTTGAAATACTTCATCCTAGAATGTCAATGGCATTTCTACATGAGCAAGAAGGGACAAGCCTATTTTAACTATGTGGTTGTGCTTCCTTTTGGCGGCTCCATTCTGCTGGTGTGTATGTAGGCAAGACACACGTGTGCAATACCAAATTGAGTCAGAATGGAGTGCAATTATTGGTACTCCCCTCCCCAATCCGATTGAAGACAAAGGATCTTTTTATCAAGAAGACGCTCAACATGAGCTTGGAATTGCACAAAGACATTTGCAACTTCATATTTGCATTTCAACAAGAATAGCCAAGTAAATTTGCTGAAGTGGTATATGAAACTCACATAGTACTTATTTCTGCCAACTGAGGTCTGGGCAGGACTCCATACATCAGAAAATACAAGTTCAAGAGGTGACATAGGCACATTATTTGATAAAGGAAAAGGTAACTGGTGGTTTTTGCCTTGCTGACAAGCATCGCAAACAAAAGATTTATTCTCAGTGCCAGACAAAGGAAGTTTATTAAGCTGAATTACTTGTTGAATAGTCAAAGAAGAAGGATGGCCCAGCCGATTGTGCCACTGCTTCTGATTAGTTATGATGCTTGAAAGAACTTTTCTTGATGGAGCAGGAGAATTGGATGGAAATGGGTAAAGGCCACCTTCACTTTGGTCATGTAGAAGTGTCTTCCTCGTTGCAAGATCCTTGACAACAAAATGATTGGGATGAAACTTAAATATGATATTACTGTTAGAAGCAAATCGATGAACAAATAACAAGTTCTTGGACGTTTTTGGAACATGAAGAATATTGTTCAGATAGAGAGTTTTACTAGGGGTGTGAAATTTAGAATGACCAATGTGGGAAATGTGCATACTTGTGCCATTTGCAGCCTGCACCTTGTCCTTACCATTGTATATCTCACAAACACAGTCAAGCGATCAAGATCAACAGTGATATGGTCTGTCAACCCCGTGTTAGTGTACCAATTTGTGTCGACGTTGTAGGATGGTGTGGTCACCGCAGCAGCAACGATCTTGTTCTCCTTAGCTTGATAAGAATGATAAAAATGATGGTAACACTTGAGAGAAACATGTCCTATTTTTCCACAAACTTGACAGTTGGTGCATTGTTGGTGTTTGATCCTTGTCCATGGTGATCACGATTATCACAACCCTGGCCACGCCAGTGGTCGTGCCCACGATTGCCATTTGCACCACGATTGTTGCGGTAGGTTGCATTTGCTATGGATTCTGAGCCCTACATTACAAAATTATTTTGTTCTACATGCATCTCAAAAGACAGAAGATGAGCATAAACATCATTGAGTCCAATCGGATATCTACGAGTTGACAGAGATGCCACAATTGGATCATACTTTGAGCCCAACTCATTGAACAGGAAATCAACGATCTCTTCATCAGACAGTGGTTATCCAGCACATGCGAGACTATCAGCAAGTCCCTTGACCTTGTGGAAGTAGTCGTGCATTGTCATGTCTTTCTTCACGACATTGGATAGTTGACGACGCACTTGCATGACGCGGGCTCTAGACAGGCACAAACATGCGTTCCAGTATAGCCCATACTTCCCTTGATGTGTTCAGAAGCATCACTTGACATAAAATCTCTGGAGCCAAAGAAGACAAGAGAGTGCCGAGGATAGCTTGATCATGAAGTAACCATGCCTGATATGACAGGTTGGAAGCTTGAGCAGCGCCATCTGTTGTGGTCATGGTGATCATCCTATTAGGAACACCCGTTGATCCATCAACGAAACCAAGGAGATGTTGACTCCTCATATATGGTATAATCTGCGCTTTCCATAGAAGAAAATTATCTCGGATCAACTTGATGTTGATCAAGTGACCAAACGATGGTGTTGGGAAAATGCCGGGGAAGGTAGAGCTTGTGGCGCCACACGTGAGGCTTGCGGTGAGACGGGTGGAGCTAGAGGTGGACATTTTGAGAAGAGAGGCTAGGCTCTGATACCAAGTAAAACTATTGAGATTACGAAGTATTGGTTGCAATCCCGCACACCTCATTCAGGTTCACGGCGTGCTTCTTATATTGCCAAACCTTGAACAGTAACCTCATGACATACAGGGATTAGTTTTCGTGTATGGAGGATTACAAATCATGCTCTGATACACTCATTACAATCATGCATAGGAATTGTGTCGTAATACAAGGAATCAACTAGCCTAAAGAATAGGTCTATGCATGTACATTCTTAACAGGATGGACTAGCTCTCAGACGTACAATCGCCCCTCTCCACCATCAGATCTGATTTGAAATTATCGATCTCAGCCTTCCGATCAGACGCAACAAAATTCGGTGAGATGCAATAATTATTTAGTAAGTCCGCAACAAAATCCCCATCGGATGCAACAAAAATGCAAAACAAATTTAACTCGAAACAACAAGCATGGATTCCTCGGTGCAACAAATAGACACCCCTACCGCAACAAAGTTTACTCTTGTGCAACAAAACAAAAACACCATTACAACAAATATCTCTTGCCGCAACATTTGATGCAACAATATCACAACAATCAAACACACTTCATGCAACATTTCGAACCAACTGTTTGCAATAAATTGAGCAGACGCCTACAACAAATATAACACCCAAACCAAACCCCAAACCGCGGAGCGAAGTAGAAAAGGATCACAACCTCTTGGTGATGTAGAAGAGGATCCCGTTCGGAGACAAAGATGATGTGACGGGGTGGGTCCCACTCATCATTGTCTGAGGCTAGGACAGACACGCGTGGAAAAAGGCGAAGGTGACGCTGGCAGGAGGGACCAGCTCGGGTGCGGCACGAGAGAGAGGGAGACTGACATGTGGGGACCACATGTCAACAGAGGCGGGCCTTGGCAGCGACATTGGGCGCAGAGAAAACGAGTTTGGGTTTGGTAGAACTTTGATACGAAATTTTAAATTAGTTTTTATTTTTAGAAAATACCAGAAAATCTAAATAGCAATTAGAAAATAGAAAATAAACTCAGAAAAATTCTAGAAATTTAGAATCCAAATAAAATAGTTTTGCCAATTGTTGATGGTGGGATTAATCATATTAAATTATTTTGATGTAAAAATCCATATTAAGCATTAATTAAAAATTTAAATAAAATTCAAATGTTGAATTTCCCAACTACTAACTAATAAAAGATTTTTAAAAGCTCAGAAAATTAGGATGTTACAACTTTGGTCATTAAAGAAATCATGTTGTACCCAGAATCGACTATAACTCTCAAGGATATTCGCGCTAACGGTTTTCACGTAGAGACTGAAGAAGAGTATGGTAAGGAATACCTACTCATTAAAAAACATGAAAAAAGTAGAAAAAACTATTAGAATGACTTTATTCATATGAAACTAGGCTATACTACACTAATATTAAGGCACCCGCAGCATGTACTGTCCTGAAAACCGTATTTAGAAAGCTATGAACTTTTCTTTCTCTAGCATAATAAATTATGCCAGCTAGGTCGTAGGATGATGAGAAAGATAATTAATAATTCACAGGAACGTAATAACGATGTAAACAATTAATTTTCCGAATATAGAAGATTTTGTGTGCCCCTCATATGCCACCGGAAAATTAATTACTACACCTTCTGCTCTAGAAGTGAAGGATGTAGTCCCTACATTCCTGGACTATATCCAGAGAGACTTTTGTGGTTCTATACAACCCCTGTTAGGGCCATTTAGGTATTTTATGATGCTCATCTATGCTTCCTCGAAATGGTCACACGTATATTTATTGTCTACGAGAAATCTCGCTTTTGCAGAGCAAATCTCGCAGATAATTAAAATTAAAAATAATTTTTCTAATCATCATGTGAAGTCCACCAGAATGGACAACGCCGGAGAATTTACTTCGAAGGTATTTGACGATTAGTCCACGATCACATTGTGCTTCAACTTTCGGATCTCGAGATTTCTTCTAGCTGTGTTGTTGCCGACGGGAGCTATGTTCAACATAAATTGTGTGAGAATTGTTCTTACCTGAGGGCTTGATTTAGTCTCTAGAGTCCAGACTGTCCGTGCAATTGTAAGACCATCCTAATTGCTTTTGTAACCTGTTGCTTTTTGGTAACCTGTTACTTTTGAATAAATCAGCTTCGTACTCTTGCCCCCAAGTTGGACCATACCGTTTCTTTTCACAATTAGGCTGAGCCAAATCTAATCGTATGGTTGATCACGCCAAATTAACAACTGTTAGGATTAATTAATGCTTAAATTTGGTCACCACACATTGTTAGTTAGTGTGGCTGTTTTTCAATCACTGCCTTTTGTGTCATAATTTTCGCAAAGTTTTATTACAAAAACTAAACACGACCTTTTTTTGTGTAATGCATCACACAACATCTGAAATATAGAAAATCACCAACCACACACACACATATATAGCCCCTTGCTTTACCCCGAGCGACAGAATGGATCCATCCAAGTAGCTCGATTGACATTGGAAACTGGTGCCCAATTTCAATCCCAAAACCTAACAGCTCCATCGTACATACGCACAGGATCGACGGGATACAGCAATAACGTGCAGACAGAAGGAAAGAGATTGTATTTTACTCCTACGAATAGTCTTCGTTGAGAGAGATTTTTAATCAACGAGCTAGGCCTGCCCATAGCGATCGTATGTCAAGCTGTGGGAAAGTCAAACGCGAAAAAGGCCACTCTCGTAGCGGCCACGAAGCGTCTTCCATCTCCTGCCCTCTCCTGGGACAGCTATTAAACTGGCTTCGCCTTTCCGGTCCCCGTTGCTGATGACATAAACAATTGACCAAATCTTGGCTTCACCGAAACACTTTTGAACAAGCTAGCCTAGCTAGCGATCGAACGGCACAAGCCATACACCCATCGTATCCACTTGAGTTAGTCCAAGTCGTTGTACAACAGCAGGAAGCAACAAACAAGTATTCCCCCCCCCCCTTTACACGTGTATTTTTACTGCACCGTACTTAGCAGCGGCGGATCTACCATAGGGCCGTGAAAGGGTTGGAGCACTAGTTTCGCCCGTCGCAGCCGCGTACCTCCTCCTAGTACCTCTGTTATGATTTGCATCATCAATCTAGTTAACTATATACTCGTGTATATTTTTGGGTTTGAAACACACTTAATTAAGATACCATCTTTAATGTATCTACCATTTTAGCATTGTTACCCGTGAATTTATATATCAATTTAGATTGCACATAAAATTTAAATATATGTTTGCTACATTGCTCATAATAACTTTATCACACTATTACCTTTTCATTTTTGTCTTGCGTACGACTGTTACTACTTGGTATGTACGTACACACGAAGAGCACAGAGTGCCCACATGGGAGTTGCTGTGAGATGGCATAAACACTGCTAAAAATAGGGATAAAAGATATACGAATTTTACGTGAAAAACTCTTGCGAGAAAAAAATCACATACGTCAACCGGCGACGATCACTGTATGAGGAGTATTTACAAATCACAGTAGGGTTACAATGAGGCGTTAACTCTTCCCGTGCGACTTTCAAAAGGTATATAAATGGGGTAATATAACTTGAAATCCAAGTAAGAAAATTAATCCGTTAATATAACAAATTTGAATTCGATTCTACTAGAAATTCGAATCATATGTCTGAACAAACACACATGGCAATTCCGTTTCGGTCACTCTTCTCGGTGAGTAATAGTGTATATTATTCTCCCTTGGAAGGAAGGGAGACTGTGTATATAATGTAATCGAAGTTAGTTACGTCGGTGTTGAAGGAATCTGCTATATCCATCCTTCACTGCTTTTCCCTCATAAACTAACGGCACTCGCAGTCAGCATCAAGACTCTAGCTAGGCATAGCCATGTTCTGAACGCAACAAGACAAAACGTAGCCAAGGTAGCGGAGGAGATTAGGCATGCATTGCCGCCGAGGCCGAGGAGGGCAATGTAGCAGCACGGTGGGCGGGCGCTCGAGAGTCGAGACCAATGGATTATTGACGCCGGGAAAGGACAGAACGCGCGAGGAGTTCTAGCTGGAAATGGAGCGAGATCGTTCGCTGTCCTGTCCCAGTACGAGCGGCATGAACGCGGGCTCTCAGCGGCACTGCAGAGGCCGAGCTGCTGCAACAGCAGAGGATCCGCGTCCGAGAGACATGGGCGGGCGTCCACGTGAAGTGCGAGAGTGGCTAGACGCCCTAAACCCGAGCGCATGCTATGTGTTTTATTCCCCTTATGTCCAATCCAAAATTAGTATCTGTCCGGCTCGTCGTGTTTCTTCTTGTGTGTGGACTGGCACGTGTTTCTTCAGAAGTCTATAACTTCACATTTCTCTTTAAAAAAAAGTGTCATTCTTTTCCCATTTTGTCGCACCTGAAATTCCCGATGGCCAGGCAAGAAGCTTCCTGCTTTCTGCTAAAAGATGTCATCTAAACAATCCTGGCTACCAAAACAAGCTTCTCCACATCAGGGACGTTGTGAACAGCTTAAAAGAACCTGACTGATACCTGCAACATTATGCACGATTGCGCAACATATCTAAATCCTATCACCACTTCGTGATTTATGACCTGATTAACAAGTCGATCTTTTTGTGGATCTGTATCCCCGAGTCGGTATATATTCTCTCTTTTGTAGAATAGCATTGCAATCCAATCAAACACACCATGACCCTGTGGACACATAATTGCTCCAAATAAAGAACATTATCAGGACATGGAGAGAGAGAGCGCGCGCATTTGAATAGTACACCTGAATGGTTCGAGTGTGTGCCTATGCAAAGGGACATACAGCTTGATTTCAGTTCCTGTCTCCTTCCATTTTTATGCGTATTACGGTGTACCTTGCTGCGATCAGCGATCTCGTGTTCATGCAGCACAACTGGGATGGCAATGGCCCTATTTCTCGTTTTCTCACGGGGAATTCACCCATTAGGATTTAGAGTTGGAGCTATTTCTTCCCCACGAGAATGCTAATATACAAATACAATTCCTCATCGGGTGAAGCGGGGACAGGGCCATTCCTCTACTCTCCATCCCCGCTACCCGCATGCCCCCCTGATAACTTTATGACACGTGGGCCACTAGTTTTCCTCTGTTGCTTCTTTTTGGGCAAAGACTTGCATGCATGCATATTTCTTCTAGCTAATCTATACTATACTGTATTATCGTAAGATGATAATTTAAGACTTATAAACTTCAGTTGCATATTCTGCAAATCAATTCTTCTTGAATTTGTTGTTAAGACAAAAGTCACTCAACCCTTTTACTCTGTAGTTAATCCAGAAGGGTTAGACTTAGGGTCCATGAGTCCATAACACTGTTTGTTGTATCTGTGTTGTTTGATAAAAATACTTACACTAGTGAAGTTGTAAAAAAGCAAGAAGCACACAAAGCAAAAGGCAGTTCTTGCTGCAATTAAGATAATTTTAGGTAACTATTGTGTGTGTAGGAAAGGTTAGGGATCCAACTTTCGGGTATGGATCCCCGTGGGGCCCCGATAACTCGATGGGGATGGGGAACGAAAGAGAATAGCATCCGAGGACGGGAATAGGGATGTGGAACGGAGATTTTTTTCTTCTATCGAGGACGGTAATGTTGGGTCACTCCCGGACGGGAAATAACCCTATTGCTATCCCTAACCACAACCTATGAAAGCTTCAAATGTAGTACACTTTTGACGTGCCGAGCTACGCTAAATGCGCCAACCATAGCATAACAACCCAGCCGTGTGTCACCTTGTCAGAATTCGATTCCCACCAACCACGGAGGAGTGAGTTATTTGTATGAATTTTTCTATTTTTATCGTCTGGGATTTGAACCCGACATGTGGACCGTGAATCTTAAAGACGGCTTCTTTGACCTTTCAACGTAACTGGACCTTTTCTCCAGCCTGCTCCACCAAGTTCGAACGTAATAGTAAAGCCGGCCGATTCTATTCGAGTGAATCAAAATCTTCCTTTTTTTCACATCGCAAGCCTTTTGATCTTTCAAAAGGAAAACATCGCAAGCTTTGAACGAGCGAGCGAGCATATGGTCTCGACCCAATCCCGGGCATCCAGCCAGCTGCTCGGTTTGGAAGTCATGGACGGAGGCTGCTTCCACAACTACAATTGCTCCAGTATCTGGAGATACTTAGTAGCTTGGGCTGTAAGTTTTGGATTTGCTTTGGCGTGTGTGTGTGAAGCTGACCTGCCGGTCAAAGGTCAGAATCCTCTCTCGTGCAGGCTCCAAACTCTAGAAGCTGGAAGGATGTTTTTTTGATCCGGAACAGGTCGCCAATAATGATATCGAAGATCAAGTGATGCAGTAACCCAAAAAATAGTAAAGTTGTTATGGTAAATATTTCACTATTTATAATATTTACTATATTACTACTGACGAGTATTGTTTATACATACCAAAATCACCGTCAAACAGTGATCATAGGATCCGGGCCCGTTTTGACCCGACCGACCCATGGTAGGCTGGTTAGACTCCAGTGGCGTGCGCGCATGCAACCACGTGAACGAGTGCACCATCCCCTGCATTTCCTGGTGAAAAGCTTGTTAGACTCTATGTCGAGGGTAAGTGGACCTGTTTAAAAAAACTAGGCCGGTTTAGAACGCAAGAAATGAATTTCACAAGAAATAATTCAGTCATTGGTTGGTTCGTGCAAAACTCTCGTGTTCTAACATATGGTGTAACAAGACCCATATGTTATTTTGTTACGTGGGCTCGCTCGAGCTGGGCTCGTTGACAGCCCCGTGTGCCCAGGCGCTCCCAACTCTGGAAACCCATCCCCAAACCCTATATGTGTTAAGATGGTTTTACGCACGCAGCACAAAAGTGAACATAACTGTTAAGAAACCGGGTTCATGACTCCGAAGAATCCTGGTCTAATTGGACTGCTTATCCAACTCTGATACCTATATAAAAGAGGGAGCCCCTCATTGTAACGTGTCTATTGAGAAGCAATAAAGCAGACTCTGAAGTCTCCTCATATCTCTGTGTTTAATCTATTGTTGTGTCTTGTGTTCTTGATTCGTTCTTACGATTCTGGATATTGTATACGAGGCACCCGCTCAGACTGGACTCGCCAGCGACGGTTACTCAACACGTTATCAGCACGATCGACTCTTCTCGCATCGAAAGGTAACCGTTGAAGAACGACACTCGTAGATTTAATCGTATTTTCTATATTGCTTTCAATTCTGCAAATTTAGCTTTCCAGATTGGTTTTCTATGGTGCAAATCTGTTCTAATCTACCGTGAGCAGACTTGAAGTCGCCGGCACAATGCCGATCGGTGGATTGCATAAAAGATTGGATGTTGATTGCATCGTAGAATATTGCATGAACAAGAAAAGAAATAAAAGCGTGAGCCGGCCAAGAAGCGCCGTGCGAATCACCAATCTATGCCGCCCGTATGCATGCACTTCTTAGCCATGTCAACGTCGTACGTTGTCGTCTTGGTATGTGTGCCAGAACGCGCTGTCAAGAACCGATCTACACGCGCATAGGCATAAATAGTAAACACATCGGATGAACAGTAGCATGGAAAAAAGGGGAAACACCACCGCCCGACGATCGCCGCGACCGCCGCACCGACGACGAAGCCGCCGCCGCCTTACGGCGGCGCGCGCCGCACGACCCTCGCGCCACTCCGGCCCAGACAGCACCATTCAAGAAAGAAAGGGGAGGAAGGTGGCGCCGCCCGCGACTACCCGCCTCGAAGGCACCGCCGCCCCGAGCTCCACGCGATCGTCCCCGGCGCCTCGCGACTGACGCCCGCCTTGAAGGCACCGCGGCCCGAGCTCCACGCCAAAACATCACGAAGCAAGGGGTGGAGGAGAGGCCGGCCGCCATGGCCGACATGGAGCCACCCTCCTCCTCCCGAATGAACGCCACCTTCTTTGGCGCTTGCAGGCGCCGCCTAGCTCCCGGCCACCGCCCACACGGCATGCAAGCCGTCGACCCTGCACGGACACAAGGTGCCGTCCCCTCGACTCCATATGGCCACGCCGTCTTGGACCTCCCGCATGAGGCACCGCCCGGCCGATCTCCGCGCTAGCGCCGGCCCCACCGTCGCCGGCCCCGAGCCGCCTCCGCATGAGCGTCGCCTTCGCCGCCATGCTGGTGTGCCGCCCGCCGCCACTCGATCGGCCGAAGAAGCCGGGGGAACCCTACGCGACCGCCCCCTTTTTTACAGACGAAATTGGGCCAGCGAGCCAGCCCATGAAGGCCGACCTTTTTGCAATAAAGTCCCTCAGGATTGCGCAAATTACAAAAGAAATTCGCAAATAAGGCAATTTTGCGAAAAAAACCCTCGGATTTTCCAGACATTGCGTCAAAATTTCTCATAACTGAAATTTTCGCGTTTTAGCCCCTAAAAATTGCAGAATTCGCCAAAAAAAACATATTCCAGCAGAAAAGGGCCTCGGGAATTTAATTTTTGAATCGGTTTTTGCATTTGAAGCATATTTCACCTTGTTATTATTATTTCTATGCAATTTGTGTACTGTATTTACTGTTTTTATTATTTGTGATTATTTACATTGCTTTTAATCACTGAAAATAAGAGTAAATCATGAAAATACATGGAAAAATACGGGATCACGGACTGGGAGTTCGAAGAGCATTATGAGAATTTTACAACCATTTTATGTAAATTACCAGCAGTAATCCTATGAACTTTTTGCATGAATATGAAAAATGATTGGCATCACGAACTAGGAGTTCGAAGAACTGATCCAGTATGGCCAGAATTTGTACGGTCTTCAACTCTGTGATAAGGTTATCACGGATGAGCAGAAGATTGATAAGACTCACTCTATCTTTCACCCGAATGCGGTGCAATCCGCACGCAACTATTGTCAAAATGGCTACAAGAAGTATGTCGAAGTGATTGGCATCATGAAAGTTGAGAAAGCTCAAGATGATGTTATAAGAAAGAACTACATCCCACAGCCGCTTAGTAGCAATGTTGGCCATGAAAAAAATGCTAGCAGCTACAAGGCGAGGAAGCCTTTCACGAAGGAGAGGGGCAAGAAGGGTAAGGTCGTGGGTCGCATCACGTTATTGATGTTTTCCAGTCTAAGAAAAGGGCAAATGATAGCATGAGGCACACCTCGCTATTGCAGGCACGAAGGATCCACACCAATTAGTTGCACTTATGGAAGTGGACAGCCTAGCAGCAGCCTCCTTTGCACTTATGGATGAAAACAGATCAGATAGTTTCCGACCGATCCGGACAAAAACGGATTCAGATTGTCTCGGATCAGATTTTTCTCGGATAATTTTCAGATCGGAAACGGATTCGAAATTTTTTGTCGGAAACGGAAACGAATACGGTAGCCATGCTATCCGGCGGATACGGATATGGATACAAATTATCCGGATAAGATCAAGTTCGGATATCCGGATTTCGGCCCAAAAGAAGAGGATTTCGGCCCAAAAGAGAAAATGAGATTTTAATTTATTTCAAAATTTCAGAAAATGCAACAAATAAAATAGCCTTTTAGAAAATAGCAAATAGAGTTAAAAAATTCTAGAAAAAATCATAAAAATTCATTGAATTATTTTGAACTTAATAAAATAATTCCAAGTTAAAGTTGGTTTTTATTTTTGCACATAAATTATTTTTAATTCCTAAAAAATAGTGAAAAAAACCATTTTAAAATCCAAAAATTCAAGAAATTAATTATTTTTTTCATTTTCACTTTAAATCCAAAACAAATTCCAGAAATCTTAATAAATTTTATTTTTGACTTTGAAAACTAGGAAATTAAATAATTAACTTTATTTTATTTTATTTCTTTTTAACCAAGAAAACTAATCAAATAATAATTTTATTAATTTTATTTTTGGTAACATACTTTGAGATGTTACAGTCATTTGTGTATAGATTAATCATCTAGCCTGATCAATGTTAGTGTGAACTAAGTTATATATATGTGATAAACTAAGTGTGAATGTGTGATGATTTGTGACTTTGTGTGTTATGACTTATTAGCTAAATATGGTAAACTAAGTGTTACATTTGCAATGAACTAGTTAATACAACTTGCTAGTGTCAATCTTATGTGTGGTTGCTGAAAATATGATAAACTCATGAATGTTTGCATCAAATAAACTAGTTATATGTTTTCGTTAATTTTTGGTATACAATTTAAGGGGTTTTCATGTTCCGAAAATTATCCGCGAACGTATTCATTTCAATTCGTATTAGCTCCATATTGGTATTCGATATTATTTGTATCTGTATTCGTATCCGGAGTATTCGTATTCGTATCCGGATACAAAAAAAATATGAAAACAAATATGGCAGAGTTATTATCCGTCCATATCCGATCCGTTTTCACCCCTACTCCTTTGGATATAGCAGCGGCTGCAGCCGTAGTTGCCCAAAAGGAGAAGATCGCCATGTAGTGGATTGAGGCAGAAGAATCTGAATACTTAGCTGATTCGATCTAGTGCACGCATTGCACTTGCATCTTTTATAATAACTTGCAGTTTGCAATTGAAGCAGAATATTGAATTATTTTATTTGAATAATGGTTGTAAGCTCTAGGAGAGCTAAGCATTTGAATTCTTATGATGAGTCCTGCAAGACTTATATTCTCGTATTTATGATATTAAGTTATGTTCTGATATCTGAAGTATTTTATTTTATGTGTTGCTAGATTTCTGCTATATATTAATAAAGTACATTATATTAGAACGCATGTAGCGCCCTATGGAGGAAGTGTGCTAGTAGGTAGCGGCACAATGAATACCACCTTGAGAGAAACAAAAAAATTCAGTCGATCAGTAAGAATGTTTGTAGCCTTACGACAATCGCGGGCAGCGATACGTGTATAGTAGGCTCAGGAAGGGCCATAATTATACTCTCGATGGACACAACTTTGGTCATGAAAGAAGTCTTGTTGTGCTCATAACCGACTAGAACTCTCAAGGATATTCGCGCTAACGGTTTCCACATAGAGACCGAAGAAGAGCATGGTAAGGAATACCTGCTTATTACAAAGCGTGAAGAAAGTAGAAAAATGGTATTAGAACGACTTCCTTCATTTGAAAATGGGCTATACTACACTAATATTAAGGCATCTGCAGCCTATACTGCCCTGAAAACTGTATTTAAAAGCTCTGAAACTCTTCTATCTCTGGCATGATAGATTATGCCGCCTAGGTTTTAGGATGATGAGAAATATAATTAACAATTCACAGTGACATTATGTCAATGTAAAGATCTTCCCGAATCCGGAAGATTTTGTGTGCCCTCATGTGCCACTGGGAAACTGATTACTACACGCTCTACTATAAAAGTAAAGGATGAAATACCTGCATTTCTGGACCGTATCTAGGGAGATATTTGTGGTCCTAAACAGCCACTGTCATGGCCATTTAGGTATTTTATGGTGCTCATCGATGCTTCCTCGAAATGATCGCACGATTATTTATTGTATACGAGAAACCACGCTTTTGCAAAGCTAATCTCGTAGATAATTAACATTAAGAATAATTTCCCTGATCATCATGTGAAGTCCACCAGAATGGACAACACTGGAGAATTTACTTCGAATGTATTTGATGATTATTTCATTACAATGAGAATTAAAATTGAGCATCCCGTACCACATGTCCACACCCAGAATGGACTAGCAGAATTGTTATTTACCAACTACATGTTGGGGACACACAGTCCTGCACACGGCAATTCTCATCAATTTTAGACCACCGGCATATAACATCCATTCACCTATGTAACTAGCGCAAGGATCAATACCAAAAAATCTGTGATCTTGGAAGGTTTGGTTGGAAGGTTTATGTACCTATACCACCACCACAGCGAACTGAAATGGGCACTCTCTAAAAGTCTGCGATATACGTTAGTTATGAGACATCATCCATAATCAGGTATTTGGACCCCACGACTAGAGATTTGTATGCAGCCCGCTTCGCTGATAGCATATTAGATGAGAATTATTTCTCATCATTATGGGGGAGGAAATCAACCCTTGATGAAAAATGTCAAGAAATAGAGAAGTCCAGAAAATAATTGAATCTAGAAGACAATTGAAGTTTAGAAGATAATTGAAATCCATGCATATGACCCGCGCGCTAGTGAAGCAAATAGAGAAGTCCAGAAGATAATTGAAGTCTAGAAGACAATTGAAGTCCAGAAGACAATTGCAGTCCAGAAAATAATTAATTTGCAAGCATTAGCGAATCAACTACCTAACCACTTTAGTGATTTGAAGAGCGTGACCAAGTCGTATATGCCTGTACGCAATGCACTGGAGAGGGTTCAAATACCGATGAAGGTATCCCTAATCCCATCCTAAGTCCTCTGAAAGGACGAGAACTCTGGCCCCTCGAATCCGAAGTAACCGGGGACGCCTGGTGAAAAAAAGATAAGAAGAACTTGACACAGCCGATCACCAAAGTACACCAGAACCAAAAGGGAGGCCAGTTGAGACCTGGCACCAGTATGGAACCTTCAGAAAAGGCATACTAGAATTGAACATCCCCATGAAGGGAGAGATCAGCATGGATGTGTGCACACACATCGGAGCTGAAAAACTAAAGGGAGAGTCTATGAATAAGCCCGCAATTGAAAGTAGCGTGAGCAAGTAGAAGTATTAGAAGTATCGCCCTATGAAGAAATAGCTATAAATTATGTGACCACGGGAGAGTCTATGAATAAGCCAACAGCCAATGTCGACATTTACTTTGCAAAGAAAATTACCACAATCATCGATCTTGATCTAGATGTTGCATCGCTCGCTGAATGTAAGAAAAGATAAGATTGAGAAGATTTGAATAAGGCAATAGAAATTAAATTGTTCTCTTTGAATAAAAGAGAGGTGTTTGGGCCTATAAGCCGCACACCTCCCCATGTGCACCCCGTAGGTGATAAGTGGGTATTTGTTCGAAAGAGAAATGAAAGAAGCAAGGCTCGTTGCACATGGCTTCACTCAACGTCCAGGAGATTGTTATGAAGAAACGTATTCCCCGGTCATGGGCGGAATTACCTTTAGATATTTATCTCAATGGTAGTGAACTTGAAGTTAAAAGTGAAATTGATGGATGTGGTAACAGCATATCTTTATGGAAATTTGGATTTGGACATTTATATGAAGATACCAGAATGTATCCCTGTCCCGAACCAAGACAGAGCAAATAGAAATCTATACAGTGTGCAACTCAGAAAGTCACTGTATGGACTGAAGCAATCAGGAAGAATATGGTATAATCGCTTGAAGTGACTTTCTATGCAAGAAAAGGCTACACGAACAATTAGAATTATCCCTGTGTATTTATACGACGATCCCAGGATGGATTTTGTATAATCTTAGTGTATGAAGATGATGTGAATATTATTGGAACCCTGGAAGGTATTAAGAAAGCAAGCTCTTACCTGAAGTTGGAGTTCGAAATAAAATATTTGGGTCAAACCAAATACTGCCTAGGCTTGCAGCTTGAGCATACCTCGGAAGGGATTTTAGTACATCAGCCAACCTACACTCAGAAAGTGTTGGAAAGGTTCGGCTTTGAAAAGACATATCCTTCGAAAGTGCCGATGGTTGGGAGATCCTTGCAGCAAGACAAGAACCCGTACAGACCTAAAGAAGAGAGGGAGGAAGTCCTGGGACCAGAATTCCCGTACTTGAGTGCAGTAGGAGCACTCATGTATGTAGCAAAATGTACTAGTTCATGCATTTCATTTGTCGTAAATCTATTAGTAAGGTATAGTACATAACCTACCAAATGCATTGACAGGAAATAATAGACATCTTCTGTTACCTCCAAGGAAGCAAAGAACTTGGTCTGTTCTACATAAAGAACCAAGATCTGTCTATGAATGGCTATACAGATGTCGGGTTCCTGTCGAACCCGCATATAGCCAAATCACAAACAGGCTATGTATTCCTATGTGGTGGAACTACAATTCCATGAAAATCGTCTAAGCAAAGTCTTGTATCGACTTCAACGAACCACTCGCAAATCATAGCACTGTACAAGGCCTCATAAGAATGTGCTTGGCTTCGACGGATGATTCACCACATCTAGCAGTCATGTGGATTGAATACCGTGCAAACTCTCACTATTATCTATGAAGATAATGCAGCTTATGTTGCACAAGAGCAAATGGATTATGTGAAGATTCCCCTCACAAAGTATATCAACCCCAAGTTCTTCTATGCTCATGAATTGCAAAAGATGGACGAAATTAAGGTACTGCATACTAAGTCATGTGAGAATCTTGCAGATTCATTCACTAAGACACTTCCAGCATCTAGCTTTGAAAGGTGCATAAATGGAATTGGAATGATAAGACTTAGAGAAGTGCAGAATTCAGGGGGAGAATCTTCACGAACTTCTTGTTGAATCTTGATTACGAAGATCGAGTACCCAAAGAAGAAATCCTGGAGATTAAATAAAATTGGGTGGATTGTACTCTTTTTCTCTTGACGAGTTTTCCTGAAGTTTCTCGGCTAAGGTTTTTAATGAGGCAATTCGTGTAACGCAGCGGAACGCATGTCATGTACTCTTTCTCTAAAAATTTTCCACTGGGTTTTTGTGGAGTTTTGACGAGACATGAATATGTCGGATGAGTGTCCAAGGGGGAGTGTTAAGAAACCGGGCCCAGGACTCCGGAGAGTCCTGGCCCAATTGGACTCCTCATCCAACCCTGATGCCTATATAAAGGAGGGAGCCCCCTCATTGTAACGCGTCTATTGAGAAGCAATAAAGCAGACCCTGAAGTCCCCTCATATCTCTGTGTTCAATCTATTGTTGTGTCTTGTGTTCTTGATTCATTCTTACGATTCTGAATATTGTATACGAGGTACCCGGTCGGACTGGACTCGCCAGCGACGGTTACTCAACAATAACAAGCAGCCCAACTTGCTCTAATCAAAGAGGCGATTAATCTACCATGAAAGGGAGCTGTTATCGCTGCATTATCCTCGATTAAATTGCGACCCACACTAGACCCACTTGCAGAGCCGCAAGGGATGTGTGCTCTATTTTCCTATGATTAGAACTGAGAGGTTAAGATCTCGGGCAATGGCGCGAAGTCGTGATGAAAATAAGGGGTAAGTTTAAAGTATTATATGGTTTTCTATGTGGTTTGCAGTGTAGTAAAGAGTGGATCTGCAGCATCGTGACTCATGAGATCAACGGGTGCAGCGACTGCCTTTGTTTCATCAAATTGTGGTGCCACCGGGGAGGGGGGGTTTTGGCGCCGGCGGAGGGTGGGCTCGAGCCCACCCGGTGGATTCGCCCCTGATCTCGGGCTCAAAACGGCTCCGACAGCTAAAGATAAAAAGTTTAAGCAGCAAGTTGGTCACCAAATCAAGTGATGGAAAGGGATCAGCACGACGGGTACTATCAGCAACTGGATGTTGTAGTAAGGTTCTAAGAAATGATAAAAACTTACAGCTAAAGCTGAGTACATGACAACGGCACCGTCATTCGGGATGGGCATATGTGGCATGATTCCGACTAAAAGAAAACCAACCCAGCTTTCCAGGGGTCCAGGATGGAAGAAACTCCAAAACCCTAGCAGAGTTTGTAGACTATAAATAGGGGGTGCTAGTCATTATAAAAGTTTGATCGCTTGAAGAATGAATAAAGAAGAAGAATACCCTCTACACCTTTGTCTCTCTGTGTGTTCAATCTACTATTTGTTCTTATATTGTTTGATGTGATTGCATGTTTGTCTACGAGGTGATCGTCCGGACTGAACTTACCAGCGACGGTTCCTAAACACGTTATCAGCACAATTGACTCTGGCCTACCTCCAGGCCTACTCTACTCGGATCGAAAAGGTAACTGTCGTAGCACGACGCTCATAGATTGAATCGTATTTTCTAGATCGCTTTCAATTCTGTAAAATTGGCTTTATAGATCTTTTTCTACGATGCAAATCCGCTCTAATCTACCGCGAGCCAACTTGAAGTTGTCGACACAATGCTGATTGGCAAGTTACATGGAAAAATGGATATTGATCGCACCATGGATTGTAGATTGCAAATCCACTCTGATCTACCGCGAGCCGATTTGAAGTCGTCAGCCAAGCTGATTGGTAGATCGCATAAAAGAGAGAATGTTGATAGCACTGGAGATCGATGTATTGACAATGAACAGTGAACTGTAGATCGATGCATGAACAATAAACAGTGAATTGTAGATCAAATTCATGAACAGTAAAAAACGATGAAGCGGCCCTGCACGGCCGCCACGTCGCACGGCCACAATGCCGCTCTACCTGGTCGATCGAAGCGGTACCGCGACGCTCGTATGGTCATTTGTCGTGCCACCCCACACGGTCGCCCCTCATGGCCGCTCCACCGCGCCCTCATCGCCGAATCAACGCGTCGCGCTGCGATATGTGCACCCCTCTAGCACCGGCTATTCGCCCGCTGCGCGCGCAAGATCGATTCCTCGTCCGCCGCACGATCCGCCCTCGCCGCGCCACGCGTGACCCTTACGCCACCCGCACCAGCCCTCCAACTCTGGCCTGAAGCCACCGAGCCACCGCGACGCATCTGGCTGCGCACCGCTGAGCGTGGCCCCACACAAGAGCATTGCCGCCGCCGCTTGAACGCGGCCCCGCACTGGAGCACCAGCTCGTCGCTCGCCTCCACACGGTGCCACGCCACAGTGCCTACATGTGCCGATGCTGGCCCCGCTCACGTTGATCGTGATGCATGCGTACGCTGCCCACGCAGCGCGCCTCGGACCTGGCTGCCTACATGGGGCCCTTCGCACCGCCGCGCCCATACGCCACCCCTGCGCCTCCCCAACATGGAGTTGCCGCCGCCTTTGAGCACAGGGGCAAGGGGAACCCTACCCCCTTGCTCTCCGTTTGAACAGGCCAGATTGGCCAAATAGGCCAAATGGGCCCAAGCAAATGAAATCCCGTGAAAGAAAAAAAAAGAATTAGAGAGAAAAGTAAAATCATGGGAATTTGCAAATAAACCCTCGAAGTACTGCAAATTACAAGGAAATATTTCAGGAAAGAAATTCTTAGAGAATAACCCCTCATAAAATGAAATATTGCGCGAAAAATTTCTCTGGATTGAAATTTAGCGGTTTAGCCCCTGTGAATTGCAGAATTCATCAAAAATTTATATTCCAATAGAAAAGGGCCTTAGGAATTCAATTTTTGAATTGTTTTAAGCATTTGAAGCATGTTTAACTTTGTTGTTATTATTTCTATGCAATTTATATATTGTATTTACTATTTTAATTATTTGTGGTTGTTTATATTACTTTTAATAACTGAAAATAGCACTAAATCATGCAAATGGAAAGAAAAATACGGGATCACGAATCGGGAGTTCGAGGAGCATTTTGAGAATATTGCAACTATTTTATAAAAGTTAACAGCAGTAATCTTATGAACTCTTTGCATAAATATGAAGATGACTAGCATCACGAACTAGGAGTTCGAAGAGCTGGCCCAGCATGGTCAGAATTTGTACATAATTTGTACTAGCCTTCAACTCTATGGTAAGATAATCATGGGTGAGTAGAAGATTGAGAAGACTCTCTCTACCTTTCACCCTAATGCAGTGCAATCTGCACGCAACTTTGTCAAGGCGGCTATAAGGAGTATGCCGAATTAATTGATATCATACAAGTTGTAGAAGCTCAAAATGATGTTCTAAAAAAGAACTACATCTCATAGCCGCCTACTAGCAATTTCGGTCATGAAGCCAATGCTAGCAGCTACAAGGTGAGAAAGCCTCTCACAAACAAGAGGGCAAGAAGGATAAGGTCGTGGGTCGCATGATATTGACACTTTCCAATATAAGAAGAAGGGCCAAGTACAGCATGAGGCACACCTTGCCATTGTAGGTATGGAGGATCCACAACTGTAAGATCGAGGAGGCCGACTAGAGATGGATGAATAGACGGTTTTACAATCTTTTGGTTAAAACTGAGTTTTATGCGGAATTGTAAATCAATTTGGTTTTGCACAATTAAAGCCTAAATCAATTAGTCTTTACTAAGTGCACCAACAACATACACTATTGATAATGATATCAATCATTCAAAGATAAGAAAATAATTTAATACAAGGAATGTAATTGCATAAAGGTGAGCTCCATGTTCGGAGACTTGCCGGTCTCCCCTAATCCACGTTGAGGTAAGCCCAAACTAATTGGAACGGCTCCACAAATTAAGCTAAACACCTCAATTCCACTAGTAGTAGCCCTTTCTCACTTCGGGTAGGTGAGCTCCAACCTTCACAACACGCGGGGCCTTCTCACAAGCTTCTTGAGAAGATCACCGGTCCACAACGCCTCCACGCCGTCTACGTGTCGACAAACACCAAGAATAATAAGCCAAGCCACTTGCTTGACTCTCATCATGTGCAACGAATGCACAAACCCAAGTGGATATGAAATTCACCGCTAGATGCAACACGTACAACTAGAGACCTCTCTCTTTGCTCACAAGGTGAACACATGCACAATTGAGACGAGAAGCTCACACTAGCTCAACTGAGTGAAATAGGATGCCAAAGATGATCTCTCAACCGGTCAAGGTCGGTATTTATAGCTCACAACAAAAACTAGCCGTTGGGAGCAGAAATACCAAAAAATCAGGATTTGCGGTAGTACCGTCGTACAAACTCCGGTACAACTATTTTCTACTGTTCATCAGTCATACTGGTGCATTAACAACACAAAAACTAGTCGTTAAAGTTTTTTGTGTGATAGTACCGCAGTACAACGGACGGTACTACCGCAGTCCAATTTCAGCACAGACGATGTCGGAATTGAGTGATCTTGGGCTCTTTGGGAAGCGTATTCAGAGGGCTACACAACCCACCTATTTGATTGATCTCAAAAATATTTTATCAAATCAAAATCATAACTCCAAAGAGCCACTACCATGGTCTAAGTCCAAATAAATAGCAACAAGCAATCTTAGACCAAGCCAATGGAAAATACATGAATCCCTACAATTTGCAAAACACATTTATAAACATAGATCATGCGACAAGGAATAGGTACATGGACTTTAACCATTTACAAAATACATTTGCAAAGTATAGTCTCTGCTACAAAGATTAAATGCACGAGTCTCGGCTATTTGTAAAATACATTCGTAAATAATAGCATCATACCACAGAGAGCTAGAGCAAGCAAGATTGAGCTATCAACACATGATGAGACTGAAGCTAGTAGACAAGACCCCTCTTGATAGTACGATAAACCTATACTAGCAATCCGGTCTTCTAAACAAACACCAAGACCGGTAAAAGACTAGGAACACAATCTTATCCCTAGCTAGTCATACCTTTGCCTTAAATATCTTCTTGAAGCTTGATGACACATATCTTCACTTCAAGTCTAAGTCATTGTCTTGATATGCATCAACCCATGATACATCCTTTACTTGACCTCCATCAATACATGATGGGTCTTCTCTTGACTTGATGGTCAACTCATGAGCATCTCCTCTTCGAGATCTTAATATGCATCAACATATGATGCATCCTCTTCTTGAACTTTGATTTGATGACGATTAACTCATGATGCAATCCAAAGTCTTCATCGCCCTAAACATAACATATTCATCCAACTTCTAAACATTAATTCATGATGCAATATTAGTCTCATAATAATTAACATTAATTACCAAGATATACCTGCATTAAATTCTTCTAAACAAGCTATTACTGATAGATGCAGTACTACCGTCGTTGATTAAGCGGTTGTTCCGCTCTCCGGTTGTTCCGTTCATATAGGGCGGTACTACCGCTTCCCCTAGAGGTCCAAAACTGGCCCTCTCTTGAGATAACGTACCGCTATCTATATTTTGGAATATCCGGGCTACGATCATTAGTTCTGGAGTTTACAGATGCGGCCAAGAAAACTCCGGAACTACCGTTCACTAGGTGAGCAACCGAAATAAAAACGTGTCGTTCTGTAAAAAATGTACCGCCAACTAATCTTCGGTTCGACCGAGTTGCGGTAGTACCGCACCACTTTTCCCGGTCATACCGTTGTGCGGTAGTACCGCCAAGACAACGTCGGTACTACCGACTTTCACTGAAGACTTTTCCAGAAGCAAAACAAATGCAATGCATAACAAAAATAGCACAAAATAAACTTCAAGCCGCTAGCCATGATCCCTCTATTGACTTTGCATTGCCATTTCCATGTTGTCTTCCATAACCCAGGACTAAGCCTTTAAAACAACTTGGCACACACATTAGTCCCATAAACACAATTACAAATAATTAAATATAAGGCGATATGAGTATATATGAACTGCACAAGTTTCATATACTCAAAGGATATGTTTCAATGTAAAGATCCGCAATATATGTGTATAAAGAAATATGGATTAATACTAATGAAACCATAAAACATAGAGTGAACTCCCTCTAAATGTGTGCATACATGAATGTGAAATAAAAACATATGCACATATTCAAGTTAGACTTTTAGTGCAGTTCAACCTATATTTTGGATCCGAGGAACGCAACAAGATATAAGAATATAATGTCGAGTGCATACCTCTATGATTTTCACCTTTTCATCCAAATAAGACTACACAATAGGTATATCAATAGAAGTGTTAGTCTCACATATAGATTTATCTTTAATCACCAAAATACTGCATTAACTCATAATGACAGGTCTAGATTCTTCAACAGCCATTAGTTGCACTCAACCCAGTAGCAGCCCCTATCATCCCTCCTTTGGATATCGCAGCGGCCGCAGCCGTAGTTACCCAAGAGGAGAAGATCGTCATGAAGTAGATTCTGGCAGAAGTTTCTATATACTTCATTGATTTGATCTAGTGCACGCATTGCACTTAGATCTTTTTGCAGTCATTTGCAGTTTGTGATTGTGATGGAACATTGAATTAATTTATTCTTTGAATAATGGTTGTAAGCTCTAGGAAAGCAAAAATATTAAATTCTTATGATGAGTCCTGCAATACTTAAATTTTCTCTACTTATAATAGCAAGTTATGTTCTGGTATTTGAAGTATCATAACACGTGTGGTGTCCTATGGAAGAAGTGTGCTTAGCGGATAGCGGCACAATGAATACCACCTTGAGAGAGACAAAAAAATTTCCAGTCGATCAGCAAGAATGCTGGTAGTCTTACACAATCGCAGGCAGCGATACTAGTATAATAGGCTCAGAAAGGGCCACAATTATACTCCTGATGGGCACAAATTTGGTCATTAAAAAGCCCTGTTGTACCTAAAATCAACTAGAAATCTCAAGGATATTCTCACTAACGGTTTCCACGTAGAGACTGAAGAAGAGTATGGTAAGGAATACATGCTCATTACAAAACATTAAGAAAGTAGAAAATGTTGAAAATATGCCCTAGAGGCAATCATCAAGTTGATTAAATTTCATTATGTTCATAACATTGGATAATATGTTATCTTGTTCCTATAATAATATCAATAATATTTATTATCAAGTATGCGACTTGATTGTGAAACTATATATTTCTGCGATGATTATTCTTAAACGTTCCCTGGTCAAAAATATATAAGAACACATACGAATATACTAGCATATGTATTGGTTGATGACTATGTTTCACTGGTCATGGATATGGAGATATCAAACCAATAATATGGACACATGTTAGAGAACATGGTGTTGGAAAAGACCCACCTTGAGACACTGTTGAGATAATTATGATCCCATGTATCACTAGTTGGTCTCAAGCAATGATGATGTATAATCCTTAGACTTGAGATCAGTGTGATTTCCTACATGTGTAGTAGCACTCTTAGGGGTTGCCAAACGCTACTCGTAACTAGGTAGTTATAAAGGTAGCTTTCGGGTATGCTATGAAATATACGGAGGGATGTGACTAGTCGGATATGGGATTTGCCCCTCCTAACATAACAGGAGAGATGTCTCTGGCCCCTCGTTGTGGTTGGATAAAGAAAGAGCATGATCATGCCACTAGTGGTCGAAGTGTTGATCACATGATGTTATTCGACGCTTGATCGAGAAAGTATTGAACAGTCCATGGATGATACAGCATCTCACCTAGAGGTCAACCAGACATCGTGAGGCAAAGAGAGAATACACGAGAAGGTCTTTCAGTTCGATCAGATACGGACTAGTCGTATGGAGATATGAGCTGGTCGTAGGCTGGTCGAACATGGTCACTAAGTGGTCGAAACCAGGTCGTAACGAGTTACGAATTGGTTGAGACCAAATATGGACTTGTCGTATAGAGATACGAGCTGGTCGTTAGTGATATAGACCTGGTCGTAGATCATATTGCATTAAGGTTCGTCTGATATATTCTATGTGTGTTTGGGAATCGTTATGTGCTGCTAGGTACCGCTAAGGACTAGTGGTCGAAAAAGAGTTTTCGAATCACAACCGATTATACGTGAACCTATAGGGTCATACACTTTAAGGGTTAGGATTTGATTTGGATGGAGATCCGAATTCTTTAGGACATGAGTTCCTAATGGGCCTCAAGTATGAGACCCATCATGGATGCCTATATATAGAGGGGTGGTGGCATGGGGTGATGATTTTTTTTAAGAACTCCTGAAAACCTAACAACCACGCCTTCCTCATACCACGCTGCCGACGCTAGCACTCCAACGTGTGGTATCCCTGCCCTGTACGTGTGGATATCTTAGAGGTGTTGTTGCTAAGCATCAGCACTAGGACGATCCGCAACTCGTGACAATCACAAGACTCGGAGAAGAAGTTGCGAAGCATCAGCATTAGGATGATCCGCAACTCGTGACGATCACAAGACTCGGAGAAGAAGACGCGCGGTGAGTACGACTACTACTGCATCAACTCACTACATCGACTATACTTCCGTTACGAGTCGGCGCGTCCAGTGGTAATCTCATAATCTATTACTAGCGAAGGTTCCTTAGTTGCGCGATAAAATTTTTTTATGCTATCGTAGTCTTCCCGCGATCCTTCTTTATATGAAACTGGGCTATACTACACTAATATTAAGGAACCCGCAGCCTATACTGCCTTGAAAACTGTATTTAGAAGCTCTAAACTTTTCTATCTCTAGCATGATAGATTAGGCCACCCAAGTCTTAAAATGATGAGAAATATAATTTACAATTCACAGAGACATAACATTGATGTAAAGATTTTGCCGGATCAGAAAGATTTTGTGTGCCCCACATGCGCCACCGGGAAATTAATTACTAGACCTTTTACTATAAAAGTGAAGGATGAAGCCTCTGCATTTCTGGACCATATCCAGAGAGACATTGGTGGTTCTATACAACCTGTGTCTGGGCCATTTAGGTACTTTATGGTGCTCATCGATGCTTCCTCGAAATGGTTGTAAGTATGTTTATTGTCTACGAGAAACCATATTTTTGCCAAGCTAATATCGCAGATAATTAGAATTGAAAATAATTTCCTTGATCATCATGTGAAGTCCACTAGAATGGACAATGCCGGAGAATTTACTTCGAATGCATTTGATGATTATTGCATGGCAATTGGAATTAAAGTTGAGCATTCTGGACCGCATGTCCACACCCAAAATGGACTAGCAGAATTGTACTTCACCAACTACATATTGGGCACATGCAGTCCTGCACGTAGCAACTCTCATCAATTTTAGACCATCGGCATATAACATTCATTCACCTATGCAACTAGCGCAAGGGTCAGCACCGAAAATTTCTCATCTTTGCAAATTTGGATGCAAGATTTATGTACCTATTGTTGGTGATATGCCCTAGAGGCAATTATAGAGATAATTGTATTATGTCTATATTTATTTGTTATTTAATAAGTGTTATTCTGATCCTTGAATGAATCATCTATTATAAAGATTAACAACTATGTGACTTGTTGGTGAAGTTCTTAAACTTATATGATGTCATTCTAAATGTATCCCTAGTCGAATGTCACTAGTCGAAACACTAGTGATCCTATCGACCAGCACATGTATTGATTGATGACCATGTCTCACTGGTCATGGATATAGGGATATCAAATCAATAATATGAACACATGTTAGAGAACATGGTGTTGGATTGACCCACCTTAAGACACTGCTGAGATTATTATGATTTCATGTGTCATCAGTTGGTCACAAGCAATGATGATGTATAATCCTTAGACTTGAGATTAGCATGATTTTCTACATGTGTAAGAGTACACTTTGGGATTGCACAACGCTACTCCGTAACTAGATAGTTATAAAGGTAGCTTTCAGGTATGCTATAAAATATACGGAGGAATGTGACTAGTCGGATATGGGATTTGCCACTCGTAACATAACAGGAGAGATATCTCTGGGCCCCTCGATGTGGTCGGATAAATAAAATGCATGGCCATGCCATTGGTGGTCGAAGAGTTTGACCACGTGAAGTTATCCAACACTCGATTGAGAAAGTGTTGAACAGTTCATGGATGACACAACATCTCACGTGGAGTTCAACTAGATATCGTGAGGCAGGTCTTTCAGTTCAATCAGATACTGACAAGTCGTATGTAGATACAAGCTGGTCGTAGGCTGGTCGAACATGATCACTAAGTGGTCGAAACTGTGGTCGTAAGGAGTTACGAACTGGGCAATACCAAATATGAGCTGGTCGTATAGAGATACGAGCTGGTCGTTTGTGATAAGGACTTGGTCGTAGATCGTATTGCATTAAGTTTCGTCCGATATAGTTCGTGTGTATTCGGGAATCGTTATGTCCTGCTAGGAGACGCTGACGACTCGTGATCGGAAAGGAGTTTCCGAGTTACAACTGATTACACATGAACCTAACGGATCATACACTTAACGGGTTGGAACAAACTAGTGTAGATACGATTCATCAAACGTGTTCGGATAGGATCTGTCACAAGCACCATATAAGGAGATACTTTAGACTATTGGAAAGAGCATAGGAGACACACGATATGAGATAGACGTGAGTTGCTCCAAACCCTGGCCACCATCCTCTTGAGAGAGCCTTCCTGTGCGCCTTGGTGCTAGCACACCGTCGTATTGCGTTTCTGCCTCGGACGTGTGGATACCGTAGAGGCGCTACTGCGGTTGTTGTGCGCTTGAGGACGATCCACGACCTTGATGAGGAACTCAATTATTTGCTGGAGGAGACGATCGACTACGAGAATGATCGACTACGAGGACGGTCGACCTGCGAGGACGATGGACGATCGACTACGACCGTCGCATCAACGTACTCAACATAGGATAATCGACTATGACCACTACATCGACACACTCTTCGTTGGACCTAGCTGCTCCAACTCTTCTTCCACTGCACTACGCGTTTGGTGGCAACAATATGTGATCTCTTGCTTACATGACATCCTGGTTTACGTGGTAGAATTTTTGAATTATCAGTTAGCGTAGCCTACCCGTATCCCTTCACCTATACCACCACCTAAGCGAACTACAATGGTCCCTCTCCGCAAGTATGGGATATATGTTGGTTATAAGACAACATCCATAATCGGGTATTTGGACCCCTATGACAGGAGATTTGCATACTACCCGATTCGTTGATAGTATATCTGATGAGGATAGTTTCCCGTCATTAGGGGGAGGAAATCAACCCATTGATGAAAAATATCAGAAAATAATGTGGCAAGCCACGGGAATTCATGCACATGACCCACACACTAATGAAGCAAATAGATAAGTCCAGAAGATAATTTAAGTCCAGAAGATAATTAATTTGTAAGCATTAGTGAATTAACCGCCTGACCACTTTAGCGATTTGAAGAGCATGACCAAGTCACGTGTGCCTACGCGAAATGCACCGGAGAGAGTTGAAATACCGAAGAAAGAAAAATGTATCCCTAATCCCGTCCTGGGGCCTCAGAAAGGACGAGAACTCTGGCCTCTCAAATCCGAAGTAACCGGGGACGCTTGGTGAAAAAGGATAAGAAGGACTTGACACAGCCGATCACCGAAGTTCCCCGGAACCAGAAGGGGAGCCAGTTGAGACTTGGCACCAGTATGGAACCTTCAGTAAAATACATACCGGATTTGAATATTCCCACAGAGGGAAACATAAGCATGGATGTGTGCGCACACATCGGAGTTGAAAAACTAAAGGGCTTGCCCCCCCACAATTAGAAGTAGCGGTGAGCAAGTAAAAGCATTAGAAAAATTACTCTATGAAGAAATAGCTATAAATTATGTGACCACGGGAGAAACTATGAATAGGATAACAGCCAATGTCGATATTTATTTTGTAAAAAAAATTACCACAATCATCGATCTTGATCTAGAGCCTGCATCGCTCGCTGAATGTAAGAAAAGATCATATTGGGAAGATTGGAAGAAGGCAATATAAACAGAATTATTATCTCTGAATAAAAGACAAGTGTTTGAGCCTGTAAGCCGCACGCTTCCCCATGTGCACATCGTAGGGTATAAGTGGGTATTTGTTCGAAATAGAAATAAAAATAAGTAAGGCTCGTTGCACAAGGTTTCACTCAATGTACATGAGTTGATTATGAAGAAACCTATTCCCCGGTTGTCGACGATCAAATCACCAAACTTACAAATATAAAAAGATAGAGGAAAATGGCATGTATCTCCTGGCATGGAATAGGGCTGCTCTTTATTGAGATGAACTGGCTATTACAGAATATGTCTATAATCTGGACCAAAGGCTAACTCTCCTAACACTGGAGCACAATGCTTGCTATGACTTTGCAATCTAATCTACTGGCTACCTTCTGAGAGTGATTCCAATCGATATATCCTTCGGTCTCTACCTCCTCCTTCCACGGTCCTCCTTATGTAGTTGATGAAGCGTTGGCAGTTGTCCCTGGGAGAGACGCCTGTTGAGAAGTGGCGCGTCTGGTCGGAGAGAGGCGTCAGTTGACAATGTATCAACTGTTGTGCGGTTATATGTCAGTGAGCCATTTAACCGTATTCCAGTGTCTTAGAGTCATGTAGCGTCGCGTGGTATGGAATATATAGCACATGTTCCATTCGTCACACGGTAAAGTATATACTTGGACTCAAATCCAGATACTAGTTCAAAGCGTTATGAGCATTTTGACTGGTCGGATGCTAGGTTAGGAACCTTGTCCAACCAGGTTATGTATTATGTAACCTCCAGAATCCTTACGACCAGTGAGGTCGTTGGCTTTAGGGGTTACGACCATGAAGACGTATGATCTTCTATATTCTAAATAATAAATAGAGGTTTTAATCCTCGTCAAAGCACAAACCCCCACTATTATCTATGAAGATAATACAGCTTGTGCTACACAAGTGCAGATGGGTTATGTGAAGAGTTATCTCACAAAGCATATCAACCATAAATTCTTCTATGCTCATGAATTGCAAAGGATGGATGAAATTAAAGTACTACATACTAAGTCATGTGAAAATCTTGGGGATTTAGTCACTAAGTCATTTCCAACATCTAGCTTTGAAAGGTGCATAAGTGGAATTGGAGTGATGAGACTTGGAGAAGTGCATAATTCAAGGGGAGAATCTTCACGAACTCATTATTAAAACTTGATCACGAAGATCGAGTACCCAAAGAATAAATCCTAGAGATTAAATGAAATTGGGTGGATTGTACACTTTTTTCCCTTACGAGTTTTCCTGAAGTTTCTCGGCTAAGGTTTTTAATGAGAAAATTCGTGCAACACAGCAGAACGTGTATCATGTATTCTTTCTCTAAATTTTTCCCACTGGGTTTTTATGGAGTTTTGGCGAGGCATGAACATGTGAGGATTGGTGCTCAAGGGGGAGTGTTGGGAAACAATAGGCACGGCCCAGCAGTCGACCCATGTATGGGCACACCATCTAAAACCCTAGTAGGGTCTGTAGACTATAAATAGGGGGTGATAGTCGTTGTAAAAGGCTGATCGTTTGAAGAAAGAATAAAGAAGAAGAATACCCCCTACACCTTTGTCTCTCTATGTTCAATGTACTATTTATTCTTGCATTGTTTGATGTGATTCTACGTTTGTCTACGAGGTGGTCGTTTGCACTAGACTCGCCAGTGGCGGTTCCTCAACTGGAACAGCTTCTGGGAACAATTTACAAGTAGAAGGGCTTCATGGCAAAAAAAAAAAGAAGAGGAAGAAGAAAAAGGAAAGATGGACTTGTTTGAGCCTTTTCAAAGGAGAGGCAATGTGTACCCCATATATGTATTTTTTTAAGAGGAAGTTACGTATTTTTTTAAGAGGAAGTTAAACATGTAACTTCCTTTTGGGATTAAATTAGAGAGCAACTACGGCTCGAATGTACGGTGGGAGGTTTCCCACCGTACGTCCCAATGCAACACAGAGGAATGCACGGTGCAACATACCAAATCCATACATGCAACATCAACAAAACATCAACAAAAATCACCACAAATCCATACATGCAAAACACCTGCAACATTTTTTTCAATGGATCGCAACATTCCTGTGAACAGTATGCAACATTTGTTTCAACGGGCCGCAACATTTGTTTCAACGGGCCGTAATATTTTTTTCAACGGGTCGCAACATATCAAAGAACAGTATGCAACATTTTTATATGGGTCGCAACATATCAAAAATGCATAACTGAGTACTCACCTGGCGGGCTCAGGAGGAGGCAGTGGTGGCGGGTTGGCGGAACGGCTGCCTCCTGCCGGCTGGGACGGCAGCAGGCCCGCGGGGAGGAGAGCTGGGCCGAGCTGGCGACCCTAGATGAGCTCTGAACAACACGGCAATCACGACGGTGCCTTGGACCTTGCGAGGGGCACCGGAGAGGGCCGGCACGAGGGGCATGGGAGGCGCCGAGGGGCTCGTCGGAGGAGGCCGGAGCACAGAGGCGAGGCGGTTGGCCGGTGAAGCAAGAGGTCGCCGGCTCGGAGAGGCCGAGGAAGGGATGGGGATGAGCGGTGTGGAGAGTGGAGAGGGGAGAGAGCTGTGGAGAGTGGAAAATTGGGAGATTCGGGCTGCCCGATGAGGGAGAGGGCGTGGGACGCTATCGATGAAGAAGCCTCGTGTGAGAGTCTCTCTCTGCCTCCTGCAAGGAGTTGGCCGACAAAAAGTAAGACCAGTTCCTGTGAGAGAGAGGGAGGAGAGTGGGAGAGGTGGAGTATTTGACATCTGAGAGATGAGAGGCGTACTGGGGAAAGTGAACGGAGAAGTTTGGAGGCAGTAAAAAAAAGTGCATGGAGAGAGAGACCGGTTCCTGGGATGCAGATGAAGGATGGGTGATGAATCACGGGTGGGACCGTGGACATCGTCACGGGATGGGTGAGTCTTAGGACTGTAAAAGCAGCGTCTGATATTTTCGTTCGCTCCGAACGTCAGTAGGTAAGAATTTTCCATTAAATTAAATATGTAACTTATTTTGAAGGAAATTTAAATATGTAACTTGTTTTAGGGAAATGAACACATGCAAAAGAAGAAGAGGGCTGTATGGTTTGTAATTGTGTACCTAAGCACCCAACCCAAAACAACTGGGCCACCAATTGAGCCCAAATTGTATCAATGCAGTCTACGGCCCACAAGTCAGCCACTCCTGAGCCCAACATATCATACGGCCCATTATTCGTCCCTATACCGACCTCTTCCAGGCCGGAAACGAGAATTATACGAAGGGAGACAGAAATTAGAAGAAGAAGAAAATCTCTTCACGGCGACCAGAATTTCCCGGCCCGAAAACGAAAGGTCTCTCGCGCTTCACCCCCTACTCGACTTCGGCGGCGGCGGAGATGCTGTCCGGCGACATCCCCCCGAGCCAGACCGTCTACCTCAGGAACCTCAACGAGAAGATCAAGAAAGAAGGTACGGCTCTTCCCTCGGCTGCTTAGCGGGGCTCGCAGCCGCTGGCCAAACCCCTCCTAAAACCCTAGCCTCCCGATCTGGACTATCGCTCGTGGCCGCCTCGCTGTCGGGTTGGGTCGGCGCTCCCTTGTGGTCTCTGGGGAGATAAAACGTTTATAATGTTTGAAATTTCGGCCCTAGCAGCTGGTGAAACTGCCAGGTTTTGGACTCGTTTCGTTCGTTTGCTACAACTTAATCCGTTTGAATTCATTAAGGAAAGCGTTCTCTTGCATGCTCTGTGAGAGAGCTTTGAGCTTGCTCACATCAATGCAAATCTAATCTGCATAAACCATAGTCCTGTGTTGCTAAATTGTAGTATGCTAGTACAACATTTTGGTCGTTTCATGCTGTAATGTATGTTGATCTTATCTGCAGAGTTGAAGAGATCACTTTATGCGTTGTGCTCCCAGTATGGAAGGATACTGGATATCGTGGCCTTAAAAACTCCTAAACTGAGGGGGCAAGCGTGGGTGGCATTTAGCGAGATTACAGCTGCTACCAATGCTTTCCGGGGACTGCAGGATTTTGATTTTTATGGGAAAAGAATGGTAAATCATCTTGACTTTAGTTGATAATTTAAACTGTTTTGTTTCATCTTTTATTTTCTGTTTTCCTTCTGTGCGTAAGAAGCATGGTGGATATGTCCTGTCTTAGACAAGCATTGTATTTCCAATTTTTCAAGTGGACAGCTAAGTATTTGCTAAGCACGGCTCCTATGGTGCTTAGGTTTGGATTTAGTACAACAGTTTTCTAGTTCTAAGTGTTAAGCTGTAAATTTTGTACAACAAAGTTCTACATTGAGTTTAAGTTTTGCATTTTGTACAACAATGTTCTACAATAATCACTGCACATTTCATTTTCATCTTAGTGTAAATTCAACTTAGATGGTTTAAACTGACACATGAATACCGAAGATTTTGAGTAGCTATTAGTTAACATGGCCATGTGGACCACATGCTTCTTTTATTAATACGCTGATATGCCTGGCAAGTATTGTAGTGTTATTAGTCTTTTCAATGTGTTTGAGTGAATGTTTAGTTTGATGGAAATATGGAATGATGTGGATAGAGAATGTACATGTGTTTTTCATATTATAGGGCTAACATACATTTTTGTTTAGATTATACAGTAAACTTATACACTTCCTAGAATCGTATGTCCATATGATCTCTCTGTAGATGCTGAAACACATGGTCCCGGTCTAATGTCTAGTCTATTACTCCTTGTACAATCTATTGTCTTGTTTACGATCTAGGTGAAAATTAGCCTTTTTTCTTAACTAGCCATCACATCACATGAACAAGAAAAGAAATCAGGCTTAACAGTGCTGCCCTATCATATACCAGGGTTAAGTACAACTTACTTCTTTTCCTTCCCTTGTGCAGCGAGTACAATATGCAAAAACAAAGTCCGACTGTATTGCAAAAGCAGATGGTTCTTATGCTCCTAGAGAGAAAAGGAAGAAGCAAGAGGAGAAAGGTAATTCTGATTACATTTTCAACTATACATTAAAACTTATGGTCGATGCTACAAGTCCTCGTCTTTTGACTTTTGAGAGAGAGATTATAACTTATTTGCAATTCTAGGGGATGCGGGATTAGTACAGGAGTGGAGCAAAAATGATAGTAAATTCTACACCACTAGTTCATATTGGCATGCTTTTCTATTTTTAAAATAAATAACCTGCACCTTTCAAACATAACACTACTAACTAAGTAACTAGTGACTCAGATTCTCTCTCTCTCTCTCTCTCATGGATATTCTGGCCTGTCACGGGGGTGGGGCAAAATGCGAATGTGCTCTGCATTATTTCTTGAGGGGGCACATCTCAAGCAAATATCGTGATTAAAGGTTTTTTCTCACCTATAGAAGTACATATATATTATTTTGAGAAGTCATGGGGACATGTATTGTTTGAGCTACATAGACATTTTGTCATGGCCGTGGGCCAGCACATTAGGGGGCTGCATACAAGGAGTCCGTTGTATGCATGCATATCTTCATATTTGGAATAGTCAGATGCATATCTTCATATTTGGAATGGTTAGATGCATATCTTCATATTTGGATAGTATGGATATGGTCTTATCTTTAGTTGATTGGTTGTATTAGATATCCTTGTTAGGTGGCCGGCTATATAAGCACGGCATTGTCATCTCCTTTCATTAAGCAATAAGAAGAAAGAGTTGTTCTAGGCTCTCCCCAGTCCATGGTCTCTCCTTTCTCCTAAAGCCCCTCCCGTTCAGCCATGCTGTTCCGGCCATCTTCTGGACAGTGTTTACCCCTATGATGATAGCCCATTTATTTGTTGTTCTTAAGAGAATAAATTGCACCACAGATCCTTAAAACTTGCACCATGTTTCACTTATGTTTCTGAACTTGAGAACCCAGCATTTTGGTGCCTAACTTGCAAAAATTATTCGCCTAGGTCCCATCACTGCAAGTGACTTTATTCAAGACAACTTTGAATGCCTTATGCAACTTTAATGACCTTAATGATTAGTTTAATGATGAAGACCTCTATTCTTATATATTGGGGAATATGTTTCCCATTTGAATCTCCAAATTTGTAGCTACACCTAGGTTGTTTCTTCCCGGATAGAATTAAATTTAAGAATCGCTTATAATGTCTGTTAAGCTGATCACAAGCATATTATGAAATAGCAGCTTTAGCTGTATTTGACTTCACGATCAACGAGCTTGTATTCTAAGTTGGAATAAGGGAAGTCTTCCTGTTTGCATATCTTATTTCACTTGTCAATCACACATATGAAATTTCATTTATCTGTTTGTTATGTTCTTTATGTCATGGTTCTAATCTGATGCTGTTTAAGATACATTTTATTTTCTCCTTCACTTTTACTGTTTGGAGTCTTGAAAAGTGTGTATTTATATATTTTCCATTTGCCTCTTACTGTCCCTTTTAGCTGCTGAGAAAAAGCGACGAGCTGACGAGGCACAACAACCTGGTCCTGATACTGCCACTCCTCAAAGCAATGGAACTGTGAGTCCTCTGCTAGTTTAAAAGCCATAATTTTTTTCTATGTCATTTTGTTGTTTAATCATGCTATGACTCGTTGCCTGTAGTCATTCCATCGCAGAATTTTCCCCATTGTACCAGCCTGCCTTTTTTTTACATCTCGGCTTATGGTGGTGATGTGTTTGCTAATGTAGTGTAGAATTTGTGCTTGTGTTCATCTATTCTGTGTGCAGTTACCCACGACAAGGCTTCTCTTTACGTCAGTAGTTTCTTGTTATATGCAAAATATAGAAAGGGTATACACATGTTGTTTGGAGTATGTGTCACTCCCTTGTTTTGTTTACTTAAAATTTCAGTGACAGCGCCTGAATGATCTAGTCACTTGGGCTAACATTAGGCTAATAGTAACTGTTTTCAACATACCCGAATGGATTTGCTAGACTTTATGGCACACTTGTAGTGACAAAGTGTTAACTCTGAAGTTTACTATGTAAGCATCCAACTATGATTTGTCAGACTTACCACCTGGATTCGGCTTTCATCAGGGGGTCCCTAGTTCTGATTCAATACAACTTATGTATTTAAAGATGTAGAGACACCTGTTACTTTTAGAAATGTATACTTAAATTATCACACATCAACATAGAGAGGATGTTGGATGGGATTTTTAGGGGCAAAAATAGAGTATAGGATATAAGCAGATATCTCCACAGGTTGTTCAGTTCGATCACCACCATTTAGTTTCAGCATTGACAATGAAAATATTCATTTAGTTGTTGAAAGATGCTACGCATAGTTGGAAGTTTACGAGTTATATGTTTAGACATCTAAACCTTATATAATAAATTAATAATGCCAGCAAGTACTCTTAATTGGGCTGGTTGGTCTACTTGAGTAATGGATGGTGGAAAAACAATTGTTGTCTGATTGTTTAAATTGAAGTATTTGTCAAGTATTCTGCAAGTAGGAAGCTAGTCTTACAATACCTTCTGTTCACGGTATTTAATTCTTGTTTAGGTATATTAGCTCACCAATATCCTGAGAAACCCTGTTTTCATTGATATATCTTACGGTCTTACCTAACCCAAAAGATAATTAACTATCTTAATTCTTAAATGTCTGTAGTCATGACAAGCTCATACTGTCCATCTTCCATGACGTGGATCAAATGGGAGAGAGTAGTTAGTAAGATATCATATCTAGCTATTGCCACAATGATCTGTCCTGAATGTATCGTCACCTTCATGTTTGTATAATAATATGTGAACAAAAACAAGTACTAGTGTACTTACTAGTTTTAGATTATCATTTGAACGCTCAACTCCTATGCAATTTTGAGTTTCCTTTTCAAGTGATTTTTTACTTTGTTGACTTCTGTGCAGGGTAATCAAGCTTCTCGTCTGGGCAAGCCTCCACAAGAGCCACCTGCTCCTCCAAACAATATCCTTTTCATCCAGAACTTGCCGGACCAGACCACAAGCATGATGCTCCAGATCCTGTTCCAGCAGTTACCTGGTTTCCGGGAAGTCCGGATGATTGAAGCCAAGCCAGGCATTGCTTTTGTGGAGTACGAGGACGACGGCCAGTCCATGGAAGCAATGCAAGCCCTCCAGGGTTTCAAGATCACCCCACACAACCCAATGGCTATATCTTACGCAAAGAAATGAATGTTCCGTGGGATCCCCAAACCGGCCAAAAACTATTTACTTGTAAGATTTTTTTCCCCTAAGCTTTCGAGCTGCTGTATTAGCTTTCAAACCCTGTATTTTTGGAAAGCACTTGCTTAGTTTAGAAATTGAAGTCTTTATTACTATAAATTAAATTTGGTCCTGTCTTTATGTGAACCCTGCTTTTGATCTTATATAGTCGGGGTATTGTGGCCTATGTAGGCTACATTATCTTTTGCCTACAGTGATAGGAGAAGTGAGAAGACATGGGCGTATCCCTCGCTTAAAAGCCAAGAGAAAATCATGCCATATATTCCCTCCTGCCTTTGTCCTTGGTCAGAGATGAATGAGGTGTATGCGCCATAATATATTGCCAAAATCAGAAGTGTCACCTCAGTAGTTGCAGGCATGATTGTTGAACAAGTATTTTAGTGGTGGGATGGTAGGTTTCGTGGTGTCTTTTTTTTACGAAAGGTGTGCAGCCCTCTACTACTATTTGGCAATCATGAGGTTATTGTTGCATTCGTGGCCCTCAAATTAGGTGTTTATCTGTCTATTCTCCTCCTATGAGTAACTTTGAAGTCGATGAACGCATGTGTGCATGCTAGCCATGCATTGGCATGTTTCTAGTGGAGGTGGTCAGCAAGGCAGGCTGCCAGGCAGGCTTGTGTGTAGTTGTGTTGCTCAAATTTTCTCTGTTTGTGCTCACTCGTGCAACCTGTGCTGGTCTTATCTGGTTGGTACATGTAGCCGGTAGCCCTACCAGCACCATTTGTTCTGGCCTTGTGAAAAGTATTTTTGTCGTGTAACGAGGAACGGGAGAAATCATGTGACATGTAACAGGCTTCTACTAGTTGTTTTTGCCTTAGGAGTATCTTGTTCTTCACCAGAGCTGGGTTGGATATTTTGGATTTAGTATTTATTCCCTTGATGTCTACATGTTATTTCTGCCCTTGGTGAACATACTAAATACTGAAGAAAAAATCACACGAAGTTGGAGTGTCGAGTAAATGCTAGTACTATGTACAAAGATGCGCATGGGAAGCTCGGGATTGGTAGTTATAACTGGTGCAGCATCCCTGCAGAATGCGGATGTTCCGTCCTTGGTAAAATAGTGAGATGTCGTCTACTAGCAAGCAAAGCAACACAAACAACTTCTCTCCGCCAATAAAATACGGAAAAGTGCCCCCCCGCCCCCCGTTTTATTACGATGTTACTGCAAAATCTGACCAAGTGATGATGGCAGTGGTCATGGCGATGCCCGATTCTGAGTTTTGTTACCTCCTTTTTGATGGTCACCATATGTATGTGTACACAGTAACACACCTAGGCACCGCAACACTCCAAACCACTGACATTTCAATCGGAAAAATCTCGAAATTACCTTTCGATTTTAATTAAGTTCATTGGATATAACGCACGTACGGCAGTAAATGGGCACAATCGTAAGTTCCGCATATAGGGGTAGCAAGCATTTCATTAACACGTTCACAAGCACTCTATGTGAATAATGATATGTGAGTGAATGAATAATATTTTGCAGCGGTAGTATGCACCGTAGAAGGTGATGATTTTACTGTAGTAAAAATATTACATCAATTGATCTAGATCTCTGTTTTTTTTATCGAACGGTGGAGATCAACTTGTAATACGTGGTCTTGTAGATCCTCGGTGTTGATCCATTTCCCTTTGTCGGAGGATGGGCGATTGGGGATTTTTTTTAGAAAATAATATTATTTTAAAATAAAATTACAAAAATAATTAGCCGCCCAAAAATTACAAAAATATGTACACATCCTTTGGTTGAATTGGCGAGTGAAGTTGAACAGGCTCTGCTTGATTGAAGCGAGCGACATCAATCCAGCTATAAAAACCCCAAAAATTCACTTCAAAACTCATTTTAAATCCAGGAAAAAAAAACAGAATGAGAGGAGGAGAGGGAGAGAAGAAAGGTAGTGAAGCTCTGCCAATTCATCGCGAAGGAGAGATAGACGGAGCATCAGATCCAATCGGCCATCTTGCAGGTAATTTTTAAAAAAACTTTGTACATTATGTCAAAACCTTGTCGGTTAGCAAACAAAAATAGTGACATAGAATTTAGTAGATCAGATAAATGTAGTCCAATTATGTAGTACACCATTTGAGATGTACAAGGTAGGTAGAGCGTAATCTAAATAATACCATATTTATTTAGCTCCCCATTTGTGCACAATAATTATATTGTTAATACCGAACATTAATTTTTAACTAGAAAAATAGCATTACACCTTTTAAAATTGTAAAGAAAATCTGGAGCAGCTAATTAGTATAGGTACCTAATCGAAATAATCGTAGCTTTATTCCCTATTTATACGCGGTAATTATATTGTTAATGTTAGAAATTAATTTATAACCAGGAAAATAGCATTACACGTTTTGAAATTGTAAAGAAAATCTGGAGCAGCTAATTATGGTAGGTAGAGCTTAATCAAAATAATGCCAGCTTTATTTAGCTTCGTAGGGTAGGTAGAGCGTAATCTCACTTTTATGACTTGTCGCATAAATTTAATTTCTATTTGTAGTTGATAATTATTTTGCTAAGGTCGCTTCCTATTACCTTATTACATATTTCGTAGTCTTTACAATGTATGCACTGAATTTTCAGGTATGGCGGACCCAAGCCACACTACCGAGTGGCCATATGAGTTGCTTGACTCGGTGATTGATCTACATCACTATAGCCGTCTTAGTATCATCCTCCCCCGGGAAGGCGAGGCGGCGATTGAGCTTAGTGTGTTGCGGCTGCGCACACTCATCAGGGCATAGAGGTTGCACTCAAGATGGGTGCCGAGGTATGTGCTATTGCGATCTTCGTGTACTCATTTGTGGCCAAACTACTACGTGTGGACTAACATTCATTCGTAACTTGACCCGACGCAGGTTGAGGGCGGCAGGCCTCCTTCCGCTGGCACGGATGGTGGAGGCGACGTGGAAGGATGACCAGGACCACGGTCCTGGTCGTCCGTCCAGGCATTTTCCATACGACCAGACCCTACTGACGGCGTTGGTCAACCGGTGGAGGCCGGAGACGTACACGTTTCACCTTTCATGCGGAGAGATGGCGCCGCCGCTGCAGGACGTGAGCTTCCTAACTGGGTTGCCCTGCACAGGCTTCCCCATGACGGCATATGAGATCTCACCCACATGGTGCACAGAGTTCTTGGCGAGGTTCCAGGATGTGCTGCCATCGGGCAACAATTATCACAAGTTCAGCAGCCCGCATAGGCCGACGCTGAGGTGGATCTGCCAGTTCTACGTAAGTCTTCATAACTATTGTCCTCTCGCATTAATTCATTTGTGAACCTTGCTGGCGTGTATATGTCTTCTTGTAGCCCGACCGTATGGCGGAGGACGCACCCGACGAGACGGTGAGGAGGCACTTTGAAGCCTACCTGATGTGGCTGTTCGGGTGAGTCATGTTCCTGGGGTCTCATAGCAACAGTGTCGATAAGCACTACATCCAGTACGCACGTGAGCTCACAGACTGGCGGTGGAGGAGATCCAGCCCTATGCCCGAGGTTCGGCCGTGTTGTGGGCGATGTACCGCGTACTGTGCGATGCGTGTTGCCGGGCCTAGGACAGCTCCATCCTATCTGTATACCCGCTACTTCTGCAGTTATGGTCCTTCTAGCACTTTCAGATCGGACGTCCACAGCTGGAGTTAGGAGAGTACACGGTCAGCCTGTACGCCGAGGATGACGATGTGGACCAGCCGACCATGGGCACTGTGTGGTACCGTCGACGGGTTAGTTTTGTGAACATTTATTAGTTTATCGTTATTCAATCATAATTTCGTGTGCTAAGTTTTCCTTTGGTCTATTCCACTGGTGATCTACACACCAATCACCACGCAGGGGTTGTACCCAGACTACGTCGCAATGTTCGACCAGTTGACCACATCATCTAGAGACCGTACACTCATGAGAGGGTTTCCGCGCGCGTGCCCGGAGGACTGTCCAGCCTGTGCACGCGAGACTACGTGTACTGGTACACGGGGAGGGTCTTGGTGCACAAGATCTTCGTGGAGGAGTATTAGGTGGCGCAGGTCATGCACTAGTTCGGTCTACGACAGCGGGTCCCAGCCCACTGGGCGCAGCAGCTGCCGGCCCACATCCATGGGTAAGTTCGCACTTTAATTCTTTAGTACAATCCGCGTTACATACATACCAAATAATTATCTTGCCGTCCACAGGTACACTAGGAAGGGAGTACGTGACACTACCACCTGGGTGTAGAAGATGTTCCCTTGGTTTTCGGGTTGGCTCAGCGCCTACGCCAACATCATCTTGGAGGATGATCACTACGACCCCGGGGAGTACGAGGAGTACATAGAGTGGTACACCAGTCGGACAAGGCTTCGCTGCGTCCAGGTCGTGGTCAACCCACCACGACACGAGGCTGCGACGTCCGACACATACCCCACACAACCGGACTCTGCATTCCACCGCGTGGTACGTATTCAACGGTCGGTACTTCATATTTCATTCGCTAGATTTGGGTTTTCAACTTACTGATTACGTGTGCAAGTGGATCTACACCGGGAGGTCCTCGAGTTGACAGCCTCCACACAACAGATGTCGCTTGGGGGGATATCAGAGGCATCTTACAGAGCATCGCAGAGAAGGTGAGGCGAGGGATCCAAATCACGACATGTCGCACACCTACGGACCTAATGGACCCACCATTGCGTGAACGAGGGGTCAGCCATGGTGGCTCACGGCCATGGGCTCCTACCCCGGACGTGGTGGGAGGGTCCTTGTGGCACCGTGGTGGGAGCTCCTCGGGGCAGTTTGCAGGTGGGCATGACACATTCACTTCTGCTTCTTTATTTCGAACCACACTAGTTACTAACGATAATCTTCTCTTGCAGGTCCTCAGTTCCACCAATACATGGGGTAGGAGTACGCGGAGTCATCCACGACTGCTTTTGTGCCCCTAGGTATGACTACCTTGCTTGATTTCATAACATTCTATTTCGTGGTTTTTCCATGATTACATGTGTAATGTAATATTTCACAGGTCGTGCACTGCGTTGGGACGAAGCGGACTTGTTGTATAACGAGATATTCGCCGAGGGCTTCTACTTCCCCCAGAACCAGGCCTCCGTAGGGGCTTCTCAGCTGCCAGGTGCGCCGGAGCTGACCTACCGACGCAGGACCTCAACCTCGTGACACCACCCTGGCTCCTCGCGCCGATCGGGTACGTCAGCCGCCTGATCCTTTGACGTACTCGCACCAGCGCCGGGTAAGACCGGGGGCGACAGGTGGGGTACGCCCCAAGAGGGGCCACCAGTAGATATTTGTTCAGTCATGTCATGTAAATATTAATTTTTGTACAACTATAGTAATGATAGTATCGTGTTTCATTATCTCTTTTTGGCGTGCACACCCCGCACCACCCTCTCTCTACGCCTTGACTCCCCCACGCCACCTATACGAGACATATTTGTGTAGCGACGTGACCCAGGGCTATCGAAGTCTTAGACCACAAATTCTTATACCAGTGTGGTCGAAGTCTTAAATCAGGGTGGCGGAAGTCTTAGACCAGTGTGGTTGAAGTCTCAGACCAGGGTGGTCAAAGTATTAGACCAGAAGTCTTAGACCAAGGTAGTCGAAGTCTTAGACCAGTGTAGCCAAAGTCTCAAACCAGGGGTCTTAGACTAGGTTGGTCAAAGCCTTAGACCAGTGTAGTCGAAGGCATAGACCAATATGGTCCAAATAATCTGGTTGAAGCGACGTGACCCAACGAGATAGCTTTGTACAACGACGTGACCCAGTGAGTCAGCTTTGTGCAGAGACGTGACCCAACGAGGCAGCTTTGCGGAGGGACGTGACCCAACGAGATAGCTTTGCGTAGCGACGTGACCCAATGACACAGCTTTGCACAGCGACGTGACCAAACAAGTTAGCTTTGCGCAGCAACGTGACCCAACGAGTCAGCTTTGCGCAAAGATGTGACCGAACGAGACAGCTTTGCGCAGAGACGTGGCGCAACGCTGCTACACGACTCCTCCTCAGGGCCCTGCCTCGCGGACGGGAATTTCCATCAACCGAATTACAATTCAACCGCGTACGCAGGCCGCCTCGTCCTATAAGTACTAGTCATTCCACGGCAGGTTCTCCTGCATCAACACTTCAACACAATCTCGCTAAGATGGGGAAGCAATGGGAAGAGATATGTGAACTCGCAAGGCGTGCTATGGCCCTGGACGAACAAAAGGCGCATGCCAGGAGGGCACCTCCCAGCAATGACGCCGCCCCCATAGCAGCAACCCCGTCCAGAACATTCCAACTGAGCCTTCGCCGCAAAACCCGCTCGTGGGGGATACGCCGCCTCTCTGTTGGCGCAGAGACATATGTAAGTTCTTCAAGTCCAAGCAGCAGCTCAGCCTGGGCATGCGTTACTGGGGTTGCGAGAACTACTCCTCTGACTATCCCGACCGCCGTTGGGACATGAGCTGCTATTGACAGCCAGTAAGGACCAGTTACAGTATGTTCCCTATCATTTATCTTTCAAAGTACGCACTAACAACCTCTCCCGTCTACCCATAATCCCCGGATCCGCTATGTGGCTACCGCAAGTGGATCGACCAAGAGATCCACCCACGCGACCAGGCCTATGGACTACGAGGAGTGGGATGCCAAAGGGGCCTACGAGATCCGAGAGGAGCGCCGCAACGATGAGCAAAACAAGTGTATCCGTCAGGAGACGAAAGCTCATCTCGAGGTGTGCAACCGCAGGAGCGCGAGGCTCACGAGAAAAAGAGGGAAATGACGACCAAGGCGAGGGAGGCTGACGAGGAGTACAACCCCAAGCTCGCAAGGATGGGTAAAGGACCTCGGTCCATGCAATAGGTCGGGCCATTCCATAGTAGTCCCACCCGCCATATTTTTTACTATCCCCTAAAGGCAAGTATAGTTACATGGTCCGGATGCTTGTGTCCTAGTGTACCGTAGCAGCAGCGAGGATGACTCAAGCAATTAGCCGAACCATCATGCCATGTGACCACGTGTAACGCTCTTCTGTCTGTGAACTCTAATGTATTTCTGGTTTCTTGCCTTGCACTTTACCTTTGGTCTATGGAGTAAATTTTCTAGTAACAAAAAGTAAAAATCAATGCGGACTCTAATGCATTTCTGGGGCCCATGTGTCAGTGGGCGTACGTGCGAAATATAGCTGTTGGGAGTGAGACACGGGGGTGTAGTGGTGCTTTGGGTATGGTGGAACATGAGCCCGAGACATCAGTGAAATAGAGTTTGAAGTTCATGGGAGGGTGCGGGTAGGTGAGGTTCGTTAATTGTTGTGGTGGAACGGTGAAGGGAAGGGGTTTGAATGGTGACTGAAAGAAATTTTGTTTTTTAATTTGACCCATGCTGCTAACTTAATTGCAAAAATAGCTTTGTTGGCATCAAAATTGCAAATCAAAATTTGACCCAAAGGCATGCCTCGTACTTTACATTCGGTCCATAGAGTAAATTTTCTAGAAACAAAAAGTCAAGATCGTGTAAATATGAACAGAAGACAGAGGGGCAAGCACAACCCCAACTCCTCCCACAAGTTGGTAAGGAAGATCAAATCATGCGAACATTGGCAATCATATATTACAACTGTCTATGCTTTCCTGTGGCCGCGACCTCAACGTCCCCCATGTGGACTACCTCGAGTCGGGTGGCCAGATGAGGTCCCCGCGGCGACATCTGGAGTGCCGATGTCTCCTTCGTCCTGAGGATTTCTCCTCGGGCATTTCTTGAAGGTGTTCCCATATTCCCTGTAAATGGAGCACTTCTTTGTACGACGTCCGACTTCTGCTTCGTCCATGTCATTCCTGATGCGTCGTACCTGTCATCGGCGGACCTTTCCCTTCAGCCTTTCAATGTCCGCGGCCCAAGTTAGTTGCTTCCAGGTCAGATGGCCAGCGAAATGCCAACCACAACATAACCATACATCTCCACACTCCATGTTTGCATCACCTCCTCCTTGTTGAAGTAATCAGAGAGGTACTGCCCAAGGATGTTGCATCACCGTGGAACATGCGGCCATGACACGGGAGCAGAGCCTATATAGAAGAATGGGCTTGTTGCAAGTGCATACGCAACTAGCGTAGTGTAGCGTGCACTCGTGGGTAATCCTCTCGCGTTTCGTCCCACGGTGTCCTTTATCCATGCACATTATCTCGAAGCGAAGCTCCCTTGTGTCCATCTTGAATACCCGATGCATCTCACCCTTCTTACTCTTCTCCTCCATGTACTTGGTGATCATAGCGGAGTAGAGTACTCTGTCATTTGCTATGGCGAGCGACGCATTGTTGCTTCTATCAATGAAGTGGGCTTGGTAGACAGTAGTTTGATCGAATTTGCAATCTTGAGACTGCGCACGAGATTTGGAACACTCTCGAAACCTACCATGAGGGTTCGTCCCAAGTTAAGAAAGTACGCCAAACAGTCTATAAGCGTGAATATAACAAATTCGAGATGCGTCCTGGAAAGAGCATCGATGAAATTTTCAGTCGCTTTAATAGAGTGATTAATCAGATGAAAGCTGTTGGTATTGAATATTGTCAATCTGAAAATGCCGTCCACCTCTTGGCTGCACTTCTCTTGTATCTTGGTCTTCTCGGCGGTCCTCATTGCGCAATTCACTTCAAAGTTGAATATGTAGTTCTTTGCTAGTTGTTTGTAGTCGATTTTGCGGATGGTAACCACTCTTAAGGATTATGGGTTAAATTTTGCTAGTGTTCCTCTTTTCTGTGATAATACTACTACCATTAATATTGCTAAGAACCCTGTGCAACATTCTAGGACCAAGCACATAGATATTCGCTATCACTTCCTTAGAGACCATGTCAAAAATGGTGATATTGTGCTGCACTTCATGGAGTCCGAGGCTCAACTGGCTGATATCCTCACCAAGCCTTTAGACCCAACTAGGTTTGCCACCTTGAGAAGCGAGTTAGGGGTAATTTATCCCTATGGGTTGGTTTGAGGAGGAGTTCGATCTTTTCTGATCTTACCTTGTTCTTTTGATCTTTTCTTGTTCTTTTGTGAACTTATTGATCTTTTTGAACTTTTTGGGTTTTTATTGCATTTCATTGTATCATATTGCATTCATATGAAAAATCCAACAAGTGGTATGAAAAATCCAACAAGTGGTATCCAAAAAGATGCATTGTAATATAAGTTTTTCTGCTTATCTTTTAAAACTGATGAAGCTTTGCCTATTACCCTTTGGAGCTTTAGTATTTCAATTCTTGCTCAATGCCATGTCTAGTTATTTGACTTGCTAGAATTATCATGCTTTCACATATACAGATAAGTCTTTGTTGTATGAGCTAGAACTCTAAAACAACTCGAACTAAAAATTGTAATTTATGGATGTTTTAGCTAGTTGCGCAATTAGTGCTCCTTTTGTGACATTGGCCCTGTCAGAATTGCTTTGTTAGCTCTTGAATCTAAAATTGACCATTACTTGAGCTTCTTGTGTTCTTGAGATTATCAAAACTGCTCTTGTGAAACATGAAAAATCAAGATTGTCTTATACTTAAATTGTGCCAAACTACTCTTACGAGACTGCTTGTCAAAGACATGAACTTGGAGATAGTTTGATGATCCATACGATCTCATGGGGACTGCTTGTCAGAAATGACATGAACCTCAAGATTTGTCGCCCTAGTAGAAGCTTAGGAAGAGTTTGTGGATGGCTCCTAGTCCAGGATCTTCTTCACTAAGATATACTTTTAATCAACTTCTGATCGAAGCTTAGGATGAGTTTGTGGATGGCTCCCAGTCCAGGATCTTGTCACTAAGTTAGATCATTAGTCAACTTCAATATTCAATGCAAATGAAAGATTGTTGAAAAATAGGCGTTTGAGATATTTGAGCAAAATGATTCAATACAGGACCTGATTGACTCTTAATGTGGTCTTTGTTAGCTTTTTGATCTTACTTTGACATTTTGACATGCTTAGTTTCACTTTAGGATCCCTGTTGATGAACTTGCTGAATTTGAAGTTTTGCTTAAGTTGATCAAATTTTTTGCTTTATATTGAGCCTTCGTGCTTAGCTTTGATATATATGTCTTATCATGATCTTGCTAGCGTTGTTAGGCTTGATATGCTGTTTGTGCAATATTAGAGATGCTAGCTTGTTCTTTTAGGTAATCTCCAAAGCTTCTTGTAATCAAAAATTAAAAAAAATACAAAAATGAAGCCACTCCAGTGCACTTCATGCATACTCCTTCTTTTGCTTCTTTCCTCATTATGCATTTTTTATCTCTGGATGAGAGGAAGGCGTGATTCCTTGATGACTCCATTGTCAAAGGGGGAGAAGATATTTCAATGTTGGGAGAAAAGATATATCATTGTTGTACAAATAGGGAGAAGATATATAAAAATGATAAAAGGGGGAAAATTGGAGATTTTGAAATTTTCTGAAATCTGTGGATCATAGTGATGGGGAGTTTTTGAATTGCATTCTTATTGTCTTATTGACTTTTCTGAACTTGAATTGCATTTCTTAATCCTCACGATGATCAAAGGTCAATTGAACAATTTTTCTTTCTACGAACCTTAAGTGAGATTTTTGAATCTTCTCTGGAATTTAAAGTTTTTATGCTTTCTTTTACCTTATCTAACTTGCCTATGCTATTCTGATGTCAGCTTGGTCATTTCCATTGCTTTCTCTTGCTTATGGACCAAGTTGTGCATTTGTGCGAAAACGAAAGTATTTTACTTTTCAAACCTCCAAATTACATTTTCTGGATTATTGCCAATGTGTTCATCAAGGGGGAGATTGTGGATATCATGGGGATATACTCCAGATCTTAGGATGATGTGACAATTAGTAATGGCGTTAACGGTTTGTCGTTTCGCATGTTTTCGGCAAAGTTTCAGGACTGTTAGGTCTTAGCTGGTCTGACCGGCCAGGGTGGCGGTCATACCGATCCAAGGTCGGTCGGACCGGCCATAGCGGCGGTCGGACCGGCCAACTTCAAAACTGTTATTTTGAGTTGGGCCAAAAATAGAGGGTGTAGGCAAGAGAGGGGATTCTATTGCACTTGGTCCCATAATTTTTAGAGTCTCTAGTCAAAAGTTCTATTGGATTGAAAATTCAAGTAGGTTTTGGTTTTCCAAAGAGAAAATTCGGCTAAGTCATTACTGGCGGTCAGACCGGCCAATAGGTGGCGGTCAGACCGGCTAAGGTGGGCGGTCTGACCGGTTTTCACTTGGATCGTCGCCCGTCGTGGCGGCGATATTCGGTTGTTAGGTCAAAGTCATGAGTTTCAGGGCATATATGGTGCATGATGCATGTTTTGACTAACATGGGTCAAGTTGTGAAGAACTTGTTCCCAAATTCGGTTTACTTGTCTATTGTTGTGCAGGTTGCTTGGTGGTCAATGACGGTCAACGGCGAGGGCGATCGGGACTAGGCTTGGAGTGCTGAGGTCCAGAACGATCGACGATGCCGGGTGAGGTCAATGAACTCAAGCGTGGTGTAAGATGAACAAGGGTGACCTATTAGCTAATCCGAGGTGCAAGATGACGCAAGGTGTAGTTAGTTACGTCAAGAGGTGTTAAAGACGACGCATTAAAATGTGTGCGTATGTGTTCCGTTTGTCAAGTTAGGTCAAGAGGTGTTAAAGACGGCGCATTAAAATGTGTAGCTAGTTAGGTCAAGTTTGATCATGTCTTGTCTCTTTGCGTTCTTTCTCTATATCTGATGATTTTGAGTCTTTCTTTGATCCGCGAGTTTTTGATTGAATTCTCCACGTGATTTAGCTTGCTGTGACATGTGGGAACATATCTAGGATCATCTTGATTATCAATCACCCACGAGCAAGTTTTTGATCAAGTTTTCGTTTTGACCCGGTTTTGAACCCTTCTTTAATCAAACCGCAAGTCGGCAGTTCCAATTATTTGTGCGGTACATTTTTTTACGGAGAGGCACCTTTTTGAGTTTTGTTGCTCTCTTGGAAATGCGGTAGTAGGGTGTTTTGGGAGCGGAACTACCGCAGCTCGGTATTTCCGGAGGTTGGAGCGGTACGTTTTTTCCCAAAATGTGCCATGTGTTGGACCTAAGTGGAAGTGGTAGTACCGCCCTTCAAAATCGGAATGACCAGAGTGTGGAGCTACCGCAAGATCAATGTCGGTAGTACCGTGTTACACTTTTCAACGGCTAGTTTCTCGTATGATATAGCCGTTACTGTGCTTGTCGTGTAGGCGGTAGTGCAAATAGATGAGCGACGATGAGTACCGTATGTCTTGATTTTTCAGTGATTCTTCTCCAATGGCTAGTTTTTGTATGTGGGCTATAAATACCCACCTTGACTGGTTAGAGGTGGTTGTTGCTGGTATCCATATTCATTCTTTGAGCAAATTGCAAGCCTCTCATCTCTTATGTGCATTTGTTGCATTTAGTGAGCTTGGAGAGCAAACCCTAAGTGCATGTGTTACCTTAGGTAGTGGATTTTGTATCCATTGAGCTTAGACACTTGATCAGTTCAAGTGAAAGTTGTACACTTGTTACTCGTGGTGTTTACCGACACCTAGACGACGTGGAGGCGTCGTGACCGGTGATCTTCTTAAGAAGCTTGTGAGAAGGCCCGGTGTGGTTATGAGTGGTTTGGTGCTCACCATCTCTGGAGTGGAGGAAGAGCAACCCGAGTGGATCGATGTGTTGTTTCGTGTTAGAACCGATCCAAGTGGTTGGAATTACCTCGGAGGTGTTGGCTTAATTCGTGGAGCCAGTCCAATTCGTTTGGGCTTACCTCAACGTGGACTAGGGAAAACCGGCAAATCTCCGAACACCACGGTAAAACATCATTGTGCCCATTGTGGTTTGTTCTTGTGCTTTACTTTGAGCAATTTACATTACTTGCTTTAATTGCTTATATATATTTGTATGATTGTTCTCATTCAATTATATTCATATTGTTGGTGCACTTAGTCAAGCCTAGTTGATTTAGATTTTTATTGTGCAAAACCAATTGTTATTAGCTTTCGCATTAGAAATTGGTTTTAGCCAAAGAAGTTTTTGTCTATTCACCCCCCTAGTCGGCCTCCTTGTTGAAACTGAATGATGGATCGTGGCTCAAAATCAAGATTATCTACGATCTCACTGTACATGAGGTTGGATATGAAGCCTGATGACAGATTCCTATGGGACTGCACTGACTTAGTGACGATGCATATGTGCGGGACCACTATAGAGCACTTCCAGTAGGTGTCCCACTTAGGCTAAAATATGTCCACTCGCCAAGGGCATCCCTCTATTTCGCACTTCACATCGTAGCATCTTAAGTTAGACTTGACGACTGTGAATGTACTCCGCACCGACAAGGCCTAGAATTTGACCGCCTCCTACACGACCTCCTTGCATTTTTACACAGCTCCTTGCCTGACCTTGCTCTGGTCGTACTCCCATGGCACACGAGAGCCTTTGTTGGTGACAGGGCTGTCAAACTGGTATGTGTTCCACTCGGATGGAACCGCTAACTGGTTCACATCATTTTCATCGTCGGATCCTTCATCTTCTGACAATGCATTGTAGTCCCAGGATTCTTGATCCATTATTTGCACTATGGCTTCCATCTCCTCACCTCGTCAGCTAGCCCACTGGCATGCCTGACTGAAGGAGCCACTTCTCTAGGTTCTTCATCGACAGCATCAACAAATCTGGGAGCTTCGGGCACCGTGTGCGCCACACTGTGGCTGGAATCACCGACTTCTTCTTCGGCATCACCACCCCCTTCTTGTTCAACCGCGGATGCAGGAGTGGGCTTGGCATATGCCTGGGCCAGAAGGACCAATCCCACCATCCCTCCCTCGCCACGCGTAGATATAACTGCTATGACTCTGTTCCCTTCAACTACACTAACTCTCAATATGTGGGCTGTGTTGCTCGGGGGGCAAGACAACTCAATCTCAGATCATACACATCACGGTCCACTTGGAATATGTGAAACAACCACCACCCCTCTGCTCTTGCAGGGGCACGGTCGTCAATTGAAAATAACGCAGATCAATCCCCTCGGGACCCTCCAGAATAGTCCCCGGACTGTAGTAAATTTTAAAATTGATGACGTCCGATATAATTGACGCACTGCACCATGAAGAACATTTTCACGATTAACCGCATATCTAAAACAAGACTACCAACTGAAAAGAATTATGTACAACATACTGCACTACGCAATCGTACATCCAGAACTATGTAATCCATTCGGTTCAAAAAAATTACCTTATAAGTAGGCAACTGGACGGGTAGCACTTTGCTAGCTTCTCTCTTTCCCTCTACTCTTCTCCCTTCTCTCCTTCTCTTTTTTCTAAATACAAATGAGCCATGTACCAAATTTTAGTGTTTCATAGAGTTCTTATAGGGGAAAGAGTCCATGTTGCCAATTAAACTGGCGACAGAGTGTTGGATCGGCGATAGGGAGGTAACAGAGTTCTTGTTGTTATTTCAACCGGCGACAGGTTTTTTGGGCTGGTTATTTATTTTTATAATTTTATTTTAAAATACTACTTCTATTATTTTTAAAAAAATCAGCGATTGGGTGGAGGTGGGGGGGCCTTCACAGTAGAGCACAAGAAGAAAGAGGAATAACTAACTTCATTAATCTGTCGCTCTCTGGGTCTCTGCCCTTATGTCTTGTGCGCGCAAAAGGCGAGACACCCCTGGATGGCTGGAAGTACGAGAAAGAGACCAAGAGAAGAAACAAAAGGCCGCCCCAGCGAAGAACACCACACCGATCGAACCTTTGAGAGGCTTTATTAGCAGCACCAAAAGTGTAACAAAGGCAGGATCTTTATAGAGCTCTGTGCTCGTGCCTGATTCTGAGCCATCGGAATTGGAAGGTGTACAGTGCGCGCCACCAGAGAGAAAAGCTGCCATTGCAGCGGCAGCAGCAAGGAGAAGAAGAAGGGCAGGCGGCTCGTGGAGTGAGAGCAATGCCCCTGTCAAGGCACAAGGTCGCCAACGAGTACTCCCTCGGCGGCCGCGACCTCTACAAGAGGGCCGACCAGAAGGACCCGGAGGCCGTCCTCGATGGCGTCGCCATGGCCGGCCTCGTCGGCGTCCTTCGCCAGCTCGGCGACCTCGCAGAGTATGTCCATCTCTGCCATGGTGCTTGTTATCTTACCTTGGCGCTGGGTTACATTTTGGGTTCTTCTCTTGGACGAGTTCTTGGAAATATTTTGGAATTGTTGCGTCATGATTCTTGGGTCAATGGTATATTGATCGCAGTAGATCACCTAATGCTTTTGTTGTGAACAAAATCAGAGGTTTTCAAACCTTTTTTTTGGGAAACGGTAGGTGATTTGTGTATTAGCTCTTTGACTTTGAGGCAGTTAGCTCTGTTGATGGCCTTGTCCTAGCTCAGCAACAGAGAGCACTTCTTTCCTGATTGTGACCAAACACTTTCTTGTCATCATATAACTTCTTTTCTATAATCTTCTGTTCGCATTCATGTATTGAAGAAAGCTCTGATTATTTTCTGGAGCCTCAGGGTTGAAGCAAAGAAATTACAAAAGTGCGCCAAAAGTAACCAAAGATTGAATTGGTCCTTGGGAAGTACAGGATGCTGCATTACAATCGAGTTTGTTAATTTCATTTAAAATCATTTCCCCCTTTAGTTATTCTTAAGATTGCGGTGGCAATGAGCTTTGGCATTTCTGTAGTTCATCAACTTCAAATTTAATTTGGGGCAAAAGACTCCAGTACGGCTTAGCTATAATAACCTTGACCTGGCTTCAAAGTTCAAATTCTTGAATTCCACTTAAGCCTAACAACTAGGCGCCTACTAGGACATACTGGTTCAATCTTCAATGTCCTCAGGCTTCTTTCGGTGAAGCAGTGGCATTTAATAAGCACTTTTTATTCTTTAAACGAAATTTAATAAGCACTTTCATTTGGCTATATTTTAAATACTAACTAATTACAGCCTCTATTCAAGAGCCAAAACAGAATCCCCCCTATAAATCAGTAAAGATTCCGTCAACTAGCTAGATTAGGCAGCACAACACAGCAACGACAAACAGTCAGAAACTAGAATTGTACACAGATATATATCACAAATTCATAACGGTGACCATGATGCCGTCGAATGGTCCCATTGTATGTGTGCAGATTTGCTTCACAGGTGTTCCATGGGCTATATGATGAGGTGATGATCGCATCTGCGCGAGGGCATGGGCTCATGCTCCGGGTGCAGCAGCTGGAGGCAGAGCTGCCACTCATGGAGAAAGACTCGTGTCAGAGAGACTACCTGTATGTTGCTTCTAACAGGGGTAGGTTCACCACAAAGTACAAACTTCTCTGCAACCTTATCTTTCACTACTAGTTCTTTTCTTCAAACAAAAACGTTGTGTTGCTCTCTATCACATGCCATTGATTGATCTCTTTGCAGGAGTTGATTGGCATGCAAACCCGAGGTTGGACCATGGGGTTGTGACGAGAGGCGACACGCCTCGCTTCATCATGGAGTCCATCAAGCAGTGTCATGGGCCTCCCAAATTGTTCATGCTTGACAAGTACGATGAGTTACCTTTCTGGTCTCCTGTGAGCTGTGACTACTAGCTGTTATGAATATTGGATATCTATTTAAGAGGTCTAATGGGCAATATATATATAGAGTACAAAGAGATATACCCTATACAGATAAGGAAATACAAAAGATAAATTCTATCTCTAATATATCTCTAACACCCCCCCTCAAATACAAGGCGTATGCAATAGCATTGCATTTGAAAAGAGTTGAGACTAAACTATGAAAAATCCAAAATCCGAGTCTTGATAATGTCGTCGTAGCATACAACTCTTGGAAAATATGTCGATAAAAGATCTCCCATCGGGGGTCGTGCGACAACCCATAAAGCACAAGGTGCGGGAGCAAAGTCGATCACGACAACATGACGAAGAAAATGATGAAACCGATAAATAGAGAAATCTGTCAAATCAAGCCGAATAGGAATAGATAGAAGCATGGCGGCGCAGATCGAAGCCCAAGACGGCAGCAGCGCAGTGCACAAGAAGCGCAACGAATGCACCGTGCAAAAGAAGCACAACGCAATGCACAAGAAGCGCAACAGAGACGCAGTGCAGAAGAAACGCGGCGCAATGCACAAGAAGTACAACAAAAACACAGTGTGCAAGAAGCGCGGCGGCCTTAAAAGCTTGGGGCGGCGGCTAAGAGAGAGCGGCGGCATCATAACGACGATCTGCAGCAGCTCGAAGAAAAGAGCGGCGGCTGATGTCATGCAAAAAGAATTCCTATGCTTCTATGACTGACAATAAATTTGTGGACTCGCATGGCTTAGACGAACTCACAGATAAAATCGTACGGACTTGGATGGACACAGCGGAAGAAACGACACTAAGAAAGAAAAAAAACCTAAGAATTACTAGCAGCGGTACTTTGTAGTCAGATGCCAGACACAGCTGAGCCATCCCGATAGCAGCTCAATTGGGTCAGCCTCAAGATGAGCCACATCGTGGAATTCCATTAACACCTTCTCGAAAGCTCCTTCCCCAAAAAAATCCAGATGAGCCTGGTAAGCATCAAGCCATCCAAGCAAACCAGCAAACAAACAAGTACCAAGACCAGCTCTTGCGCCAACATGTGAATTTCAAGGGGAAGATGCCTCGTGTTCTATGGAACTTCCATGTTGATGGGTGATGGTGCCCTCACTCCAGCCATCTCAGTTCTTTTGGCTTGTAGGGGCCTGCCGCTTAGCCCTCTCAGCATGGAGCGACCTGCCACCGCCGCCGCCGACGTCATCATCGAGATCAGCGCTGTCGGCGGCGCCGACAAGAACCGTCCGTCGGGAAGAAGAGCACGAAGGAGACGATACAAGTGGCAACGGCGCCACACGTTGGACCCTCAACCTCATCCTGTGGACGCTCACCCTGATGAGCCTCGTCAAGTACGTGCTCATCGTCCTGCGTGCAGATGATCATGAAGTTGGTGACGACGTTGGCCGCCTCCGCGTTGCCGACGTGCATCGTCCCTGTCAGGTACGATCAAGCCACCCCGGGAGCGAAGAAACTCCTCCCAGGGGCGGGGCGTCGGCCGGAGGCTAGGAGGCGGCAACGGTACGAGCAAACCCTAACCTTAACCTTAGCTCTGATACCATGTTATGAATATTGAATATCTATTGAAGAGACCCAATAGGCAATATATATATATAGAGTACAAAGAGATATACCCTATAGTTATACAGATAAGGAAATACAAAAGACAAATTCTATCTCTAATATATCTCTAACAGTAGCCAGTAGCTACTGAAGGCAATGTAGGTCTGCATGAATCATGATCATGTACTCTTGTTTAACTTGCAGGTATGATATCGGTGGCGAGGGAGCGTGCTTGAAGAGATACTCGGACCTGTCCTTCTTCAAGACGGATTCCGCATGTTCTACCGTGTTTCAGGATGGAATTCAAAGAGAAAGAAGGCCTCTTAGAGCCATGGTAATATCCATAAAACTCTAGTGCTGTTACTACACAAAGTTCATATAAAGTTCATTCACTAGTAGATGTGTCAATTATCACCCTTCTTTAGGAATTTTGACAGATCTAGTGTAAGTCAGATAAAATTTCAGACTGAAAGTTTCTTCTGCTAATTGTTAATTTGTTGTACATTTTAATTTGATACACTCAGATAATGACTATACTTTACTAAACTTTTAAAGATGGAATAATCAACATTTTTTGTTCCTCTCTTGCAGGAGATTAGGCCAAACCTGCATAATTCTGAGATTTTCAGACCTCCTAATGAAGCCAACAATGACTCTGAGTACCTTTCCCCCAAAATCCTCTGAAAATGTCAATTTGTTCTTTCTCTTCTAATTTATTCTCAAACAAACTTACTATTTCCTCTGTAGATTCGACACAGATTTGTCTGGTGAAACTTTGAATGAAGTGCAAACAAGGCGCCGTCGACTGAAGCACCGACAACTAAACGGGTCCGTGTTCCGAAGCTTCAGACCACAGCTGCAGAATCTGTATGAAAAAGCTGTATCAGAGGAGAAACCCTCCATGGATCAGGCAGAAGTTCAGATTTCTTTCTCTGACTCACCAGACTCGAAGACTGAAGAGAGAGACATCATGATAGACACTTCCAGTAGCATGGACAAAGGCAAGGAAGACCACTGCGCCATGGTTCGCAAGAACAGGTCGATTTCTGAAGAAGCCTTGTCACGTTCTTCAGATGCTCGGTCAGCAGGAAGCAGCAAGGGGTACAATTCAGAAGTTGACATTTACGTGGATGCACTCACCACAATGGACTCTGAAGTGGAGGCAGACTCAGAGCACAGAGACCATGGACACCGAGCCTTTGCACGGGTGGAGTCCAACAAAATTTGCTCTGATACTCACAGTGCGGTGGTGTCGAGGTCTAGTAGCTTCAACAAGAAAGACTCGTTGGTGCCTTACTTTTCAGATGTTGGCTCAGAAAACGGAGATAAGGCTGATCATCATCAAGAAGACGTCACTGTCTCCATACCACAGGCAAAATCTGTTGCCGGTGAACATGAGAGGACTAGCTCGTTGGAGGAATTGTTTGGGCAAGAAGAGCCAGTTTCTTGTGAGCATGAGAGGACTAAGTCCATGGAGGAATTGCTCACCGGAGATGCCCATGCTTCAGAGCCAGACGTGAGAGCGTCAGCTACTGAATCAAATACTAATGGTATTGTCAGTAATGCTACAACAGATGGTACAGTTGACAGTACTAAGAAGGCCAAGGAGAACCCCAATATTGCAACCACTTCGTTCAAAAAAATACCGAGCAAGAGGTCAAAGTATGTGGGCAGCATGGAGCTGCTTGCTTCAAAAGTTGGCATTTTGCCGAGGAAACTCTCCAAGAAGCATGATCCGTTCTCTGATTCCCTCCGGAACATGGCGAAGGAGCTGCTTGAGCTGAAGTATGATGACACTCAAGATACTGACTTATATGACTTCGAAGCAAATGGCGAGGGATGTGACGTAAAGTGTCCAGAAATATATCATCCTCGTGTTGAAATTAAGGAGGAGAGTGTCCTTCACAGCATTCCTGATTCACCTCAAGATGGTGTTGTTGGTTCAAGAGAATGCCAGCTGGAAGAAGTGAACCAAGAGTCTGATCATGATGTTCCACCTACTGACAGTCCCCAAGATTCAGTTCCTGATGGAAATGGCTTTCAGCATACCAACATTGTCTATTTGACAGACATCACATCATCGGGTCCTCGAGAGGAAGAAGGATGTGCAGGTGCAGCAACTGACGAGCATTCATCTATTGGCGTGCTTGATCACACATCGGAGCTCATTCATGAGAAGACTGAGGATATTCATACCAAAGTTGTTTCTGAAAATGCGTCTGATATGGGTGTAGAGTTGAAAGAAGTAAGCATTTGCGAAGAGCAGGTGAATGCGAAGATGCCGAGGAATGTAGTGAATCCGATGAATATGCAGTGGATGATGAAAGCACAGAGTATATAGAAGAGCAAGTGGTTTCAGACGGCGTGATCTCGCCGACTTCATCCCTCACAGATGCAGATGATGTGGTAGCAAGTAAAGGCACGGGAAACCACATCCCTGAAATGAAGCATATCACATTGTTGGAAACAATCACGGAAACTTATCTACCTAAAGTGGTAACTGAGTCAGTAATCACCAGTGAAGCTGCCGTGCCAGATAATGAACAATGCTATTTACATCCAGAAACTAGTTTTTCACAAGATATTGTTCTCAGCAGCTGTGAAGTTGTAGGCCAAAATGAGCAACTGCGGCTGCGCAGCTCATCCATGATGGTTGATACTCCAGATATAACTGTGAACACCGTGGAAATACATGAATCACATCAACCAGTGCACCAGGAACCACCTAGTTCATGCAATAGCAGCAGTACTGAAATCTTTGGAGATCCACTAGCTCCTGACTCCAGAGATGTGCCGCTACCGAATATCTCAAGTTTTGATTGGATGCTTAATGGTGCAATGCAGCAGTCGTTGAATGTACTTCCTGCTCAACCAACTTATGGAGTTCTACAAGAAAATGGTTCTTCTGAAGATACAGAACACGCACCGCCACTTCCACCTCTTCCGCCAATGCAGTGGCGAACTGCCAAACTTAAGACAGGATCCACAGCTTTATTTGCAAAACTTGGGAGACCACCAAGGCCAAAATCTCCAGTGAAACATCAGGAAATTGAGAGTATCTCTTCACTGGATGAAAGAAATCAAGAGGCTGAAATGCTTCAGGAAAGAAGTCTGCACAGCGGCTTTACTTCGCAAAAGAAAATGGCACAGGCAACAGTTTCTAATGAGATTCAGACAAATCCATTCCTTAACAGGGATTCTCAAGAAAATCATCTCCAAGAAGGATACGAAGAGTGTGACGTGCAGGCTTCTAATTTATTTTCCTCATCAGAAGTCAAGGCTGCGGCAGACGTTGCTTCAGTAGAAGGTGACAATCTGTACACTTTGCAGTTACCTGAGCTTATGGTAATTCCAGAGGAGGCTTGGTCTGAGCTTGTAGATATAAAACCAATACCGGAACAGGAGAAAGAACAAAAACACAAGCTTAGCAATGGAGTTTCTGATTGCAATGGCATGCATGCTAGTGGTTTGCCAACAGAAAAGACAAATGAGGAGTGTGAAAGATCTTATCAAAAGGAAAAGGAATGTTCAGCGGCAGATAGCAACACAGTTGCAGATTCAGAAAAAAACAAACCAAGTGGAGTTATTAGTCAGGATGACATGCAGAATCCTGACTTGTCGGTGTACCAGGAAGATGTAGAACGTGGTAGGTCTGATGACAAGGCAATGGAATCTTCTTCAGCATTAGAAGAGGAACTAGCAAAGTTACCTCCTAATCCAGTGCCAAAAGCACCTACATATCCTCTACTTCAAGTTACTTCTCACGATAGAAGCATGGTATGACTACTTTCATGTTCTGCCTTTTACCACTTTAGGGTCTCTTCACCCGACCAAATTAATATCCTTTTTTTTCTTGAGTTTAGCTAAGAAAGGCGCCAACTTTGGTTCGGCCTTCAAGTAAGCTTTCAGATGAGAAGAACACAATACTCGAACAGATAAAGAACAAGGTAAGCCTTCACGTCTGTATCTAAACGACATCATCATTTCAGTTAAATATACCCTAATATAATTTTGCTTGCTTTACAGTCTTTCAACTTGAAGCCAGTTCTTACAAAGAGACCAAATATGATGGGTGGCGCAAGAACAAACTTACAAGTGGTGGCCATTCTGGAGAGGGCTAACGCGATTCGCCAGGTTAATATTCTCGCTACATCCTATATACCTTGCTACAATTTCAGTTGATCATAGCTTTATCATATGTGACCGTACATGATTCTTGCTTTGCAAAACAGGCTGTGGTTGATGACGATGATAGCTGGAGCGAGTAGCTAATTTCTCAGAGGAATTTGGCATCTGATGCTTCACAAAGTTATGTGCCGGTCCAGATCTTGTGTTCCCGTTCTTTGCATGGAGCAAATGGTGGAATTTTGTCAATGGACTACAGGACTTCATGTCAAGACAGTTTTTTTTTCGAGAACACCATGTCAAGACAGTTGATCTGTGCCAGCGAAGTACATGCCGAGATAGAAGCAACACTGTAAAAATGTATCTATCCACTAGTGATTGCTACGTTTTGGGGCACATCATATGTTTACTATCTTCTGATGCTCCTCCTGAAGTTTGATGCTTGATAAGGACTCTGTATGCCTCATAGGCCTAGTGTGATTTTTGTAATTAACTTGAGTGTACATAGAAAGAAGCAGAAATAAATATCGATTTGTTCTGGACAAAACTGAATCAGCTAGTAAAGCAAGTCAGCAACTGAGCTTATGTACATGTAACAGCCTTATTTCTGGAACCGTTAAACCTTTCACAACTATCTAGAATGTGTAATTGTGAAATAAGAAGCATCACAAGCAAACTTTCGATTACAATAAAAACCAAACTTTTATTACACAAGATTAAGGCTTATCAGCCAGTTTTAACACTGACACAAGCATCCAAGCTCAAAGTTAATATATTACATGACAAAAGAACTTCAAAACCACAGACACGCTTGAGCGCGGTCGAGACCTAATACCACTAATCGCTGCCATCTTGAGGTCCATCAAAACCTTCCTCATTAAGATCCTTAGGGGTTTCCCAGGTTTCCTCTATTGTTGATATTGCAAGAATGGGTACACAACCGTACTCAGCAAGCCACGTGGAAAAACTAATTAATTACATGTTAGGAGTTCAATTGATCGTTTAGGGTTTACCATATCAGGCATACGTGGATGCATCATTTGAGATAAAACAGATTATCTTTAAAATAGTAAAACAATAATAAATATAACATCAGATATTTACTCAACAATTGCAATTACCATCTTAACATCTCAAAATCTCCACTTATGCCTCATGTATTGGAATCACCCATGAACATAGGTTCATTAACCGTAAGCATGGCGTATCCGAATACCATTAATTATACTTTGCAGAGTTGCCTAATTTTACCCACAAGATACCTCAAACTCATACCGTTAAGCTATATACACACAACCTGATAGTGTGCGACTGAGTTAAGATAACATAGCATTTCCACTGCTCAACCTTTCTAGCCTCTAACCGGTAGGTCCTTGACAATACAACCATCGGAAAATAATCGACCAATGGTGAAGTACGCGGTCTAACACTGACTGTTCCTACCGTTGTGTAGTTCAGCAAGTGTCCTAACCATACCACTCCTGACTCATTGTCGGGACCCAAATATGCAAATCTGGACCCTCTATGTATTCTGCACTAGTCCAGGATCACGCTAGTGCACACAGTGTCAACATTGATGAAATATCAACTCCATACAACGAAATATTAAATAAACGAGTAATTTGAATAACAAATAACTGTTGTGACCTTAAGGTCGAGTTTTACAATTATTAAGCCATGCAAGGCTGACAATAATGAAATAAATTGCAGCGGAAACAAAGTAAACTCCAACGGACTCCCATCAATACACCACAGGCAACTGACTGGGATCAAGACCCTAACGATCAACCTTCGTAGAATTCCTCTTCAAAAGCTGGCGATGACTTCTCCACTTCTGTTGATTTGTTTAGCAAGAGTGAGTACACAACGTACTCGCAAGTCATACCACAGAATGCAATTATGCATGATGGCTTATTCCAAAAGAATGGCTTCTGTGGTTATTTGCAGAAATACAACATTTGCAATTGAATATGAATAATAGACTGAAAACGTAATTCAAAACAAATAAACAATAATAATTTATCATTTGATTTCACAAAGACACACATTCTAAACACGTTATTCACACAGCTGCACAAGTTACCTCACACAGCTGACCCTTCTCAATTGTTTTATGAAAATCTACCCCTCGTGTGAAATTCCCAAGCATGTCCACAACTGGGGACGCGACTATTCGAATAGATTGGTTTAACACTCTGCAGAGGTTGCACACTTTACCCACACGATGAAATCAACCAGATCAGAGTTGATGTAACATCCCAAATTTCAGAGCTTTAAAAATCTTTTAAATAGTGGTAGTGAGAAAATTCACCATTTGGATTTATTGGAATATTAATTTAAAAAGCTTAATATGGACTTTAAGGACAAATTGATTTAATGTGCTTAATCCCAACATCAACAATTGTCAAAACTATTTTATTTAGATTCTATATGCTTGGATATATTTTATAGAATTTTCTGGAATGTTTCCAAAGTCTTTTGCTATTTTCTATGGGCTAATTGTATTTTCTGGATTTATTAAAAAGAAAAACCTATTTTAATTCCTTCGAACGATCTTTGGGTCAAGCCCAACACTATTCCATGAGCGCGCCACTTCGCGTTCGCTTTCAACCGTTGGATCGCCATCGCACGGCCGCCGTTCGCCCGCGCTGCGCTGCCCTCGCTCTCGCTGACAGTGGGCCCGCGATCGAGTCGTCGTCTCCGCGGGATCTTCTTCCTCCTCGCGGCGTCGCCGCCATTACCGTGAGAGCTTCACTCCGCACGACAACGCCGATTCTCTCACGATTTCTTGAGCCGACCCCACCAAAGCGAGTCTCCGGTTATTCCATATCCGTTCAAACCAAATCAAACCCCGAATCGGTTTCAATCTCCGAAAGTCTTGGAATTCAAAAACCCGGCCGTTTCGGACCCGATTTGGGGGTTTCCAAATCTCGGCGTCTCCGAGCCTATAAGTACTCCCTTAGCACCGCCCGGGCCTCCGCAACCCTAAACCGCCACTCTCGTCGCCCCGATCGCCCTAGCGCCGCAAAGATTCCAAGCTTTAGGGTTTTCGCCGAGCTTCTTCTCGGGGAGGATTGCCGCCGTCGTCGTCGCCCTTGCTCCACCGATCGCACTGCCGTTGTGATCGACAAGTCTCGGGCTACCTCGCGCGCACCTCCTCGTCGCCGAGCATCACCGGAGCGTCCGTCCGACAAAACCAGTGCTCTCTCCTCTTCTTCCTCGCCGACGGCCATCTCCGTCAACCCCAGGTGCTCAAACCAGTGCCCATGTGAGCGCATTAACCTCTCTCTGCGTTGGTACCACTCACCGTCGGCCGAGTCGCGCTGTTCGCCGTTGCCATTGGTTCCCGAGCCATCGCCGTCGATCCGATGTGGCACCGCGTCGGCGTCCACCTCGGCCCACAATGCGTGCGTGTCGACCTTGTTGGCGCCGCGTCGGTGCCACCCACAGCGTGGGTGCGCCACCTCACCACCGACCGGATCCGAGGCTTGGTGGATTTGGTCCACGTGAGTCGTGCCAGCGATGATGGGTCCCACTTTGTCAAGACGGTTTTAAATATATTTCTTTTTCCGAAATTCTCCGACGCAAGCATTGCGCAATAATTCGATTTTCCTTTATAAAAATAATTCGGAAATTCAATAAAATCCAAATTAGGGTTTAATTGATTTTCAAATCTTCCAAAGCCCATATCTTTTGCATCCAAGTCCAATTGAGCCCATTCAAATTTGTAAATTCATATAAAATTAAGATCTATTTAATGGTGAATTTTATTTGATTTTTGGAGTTTGTTTTGCCTCTGTTATTTATTTGTTTTGTTTCTTTTGTCTCGCTTTTGAGTAGACGTCGATACTTGGGAATTTTGCGTAAGAAGGAGCACCTCAAGACCAAGACCAATATCTAGATCTATTCCAAGGCAAGTTATACCTTTGATCATTTTGAACCCGATTTTCAAAATACTTTGTTTCAATGTATTGCATTCTATTTCAAGTATTTATTTAAATGCTTTTGGGATAGTTATTAATCCAAATTGTTATACCACCTTGTCTATTGTATGCCATGATCTTTTGTCACCCTAGGTTGGTTAATTATTAGTTGGTATTATCGTAGCACCAACGTGGGTTGGTTAGATACGATTAGACTGCTTAGCCATGCCACGAGTCATCATTTCATGTGAGTTGCAATTATAAACTTGACTAAGTGATTATGGAACTGTGTGAGAAGCTGTGTGTCTTTGTGTGCTATTACTCGTTGATGGCATGTGTTGCACTTAATCAACAGGTGGGAAAAGATTTAGACCGAGGCAAGTGGTGGATCTGTGTGAGCGGTGGGTGTGTGCTTTAAACTTTGTGATTTGGGTTAAAATGGAAGTCTTGCCTTGGTCAATTAAGGACTTAACTTTGTGCGCCATTGAGCTGGGCCTCACTGCATGCGACCACATGCCTAGTATGGGTGGGCACGACTTAGTAAGCTATGGAGTCTTAACATTGACAACTCGGGTTGTATTTAAGTGTGTGATGGGTGGAGGTGTGATATGTCACATCGCGGGATGGTTATTGCATCCCCGTCCAATGGTGTGTGTCGTTCCAAGGGTGTGTGTACAAATTGACGGCGATAAAGCACACCAGAGTGTCATTGTTTGAGATGAAGTTTACGAAAGGTTTTGTTATGGTCGATGATCGCTACACCGATTGTATCGTGTGGGTAAAGTGTACAAACTCGCAGAGTGTTTTAAATCAATCTATTCGAATAGCCGCGTCCTCGGTTATGGACATGCTCGAATTTCACACGAGGGTAGATTTTCATAAAACAATTGGGAAGGGTCATTTGTGTGAGATAACTTGTTAAATTGTGTGAAAGAACTTGATTAGACTATGTGTACTTTGTGAAATCAATTGTTAACTTATTATTGTCTATTTGTTTTGAATTATGCTTTCAATCTATTATTTGTATTCAATTGCAAATGTTGCATTTACGCAAAATAACCACGAAGCCATTCCTTTGGAATAAGCCATCATGTATAAATGCATTACGTGGTATGACTTGCGAGTACGGTGTGTACTCACTCTTGCTAAACAAATCAATGTAGTGGAGGAGTCGTCTTTGCTTTTGAAGAGGAATTCTATGAAGGTTGAGCGTTAGGGTCTTGATCGATCGGTTGCTCGTGGTAAATTGATGGGAGCCACCGAGTTTATTTCGTTTCACTGCAGTTTATTTCTTTATTGTCGACCTTGCATGGCTTAATAAATGTAAACTCGACCGTAAGGTCCCATGATTATTTGTTATTTAAAGGTACTCGTTTATTCTTATATTCGTTGTATGGATGTGATATTTCATCAATGTTGACCTTTGTGTGCACTAGCGTGATCTGGACTAGTGCAGAATACACGAGGGTCCAGATTTGCATATTTGGGTCCCGACAGAGGTGGTATCGAGCCATCTTCGATCGTAGGTCTTGACCCTAGTTAGATTGGCGTTCTTAGTGAGTCCAAACTATTTTCTAAAGCAAAATTAACTTGCAAGATTAATTGAACTCTTTAACTCATCTCATGTCTCTCTTGACTCAACTATCTGAAATTCTTTCTCTCCCATTTGTTTTAAAATTGTTTTCATCTTGACAAATGCCTCGTCTTCAGAGTTATGGAGAGCGCAAGGGAGGACTTGCCGCCGAGCTTTGGAAGTTGCTACAAGTGCTTGGAGGGTTCGATCGTCCTTTGTACCGTGGCAGTGCTTGGATTGTGAACGGCCGAGATCGTGGAGTGATCGCCATTTGACCGTCTCACGCCAGCGTAACACCAAGGCGAGCAAACCACTGAACATCTCAGCTCGAAGGAGTATTTGGATTGAAGCAATCCAGGAGTCTTCACGCCTTGCCATCCTGAGGATCTGCAACATCTACTCTCGAGAGCTTCGTGACACAGTTTTCCGTTATCATCCCGCACTTCCGGCGTGGATCTTCCGCACGTTTTCCGCTCTGAGAGGGAGAAGACAACGCCACCGTCGTGCATCTCGCCGATTCGCGGCACGCCGGGAAGAATCATTGGAGTTAGCCGCCACAGAGTGGAGTGTACATATGAGACTCTTCAGAGAGCTGAAGAAAGGATCGCCATATTAGAAGAAACTCTTTATGGACGACACGATCACGAAGAAGACACTGAAGAGGAAGACCCAGAGGAAGCTGATGGACCGGTGAACGAAGAGCAGCAGAGGCAAGCAGAGCGAAGCACCAAAGAAGACTGCACGTGGACACTGCTCCTATTGCACCATCCGGGACATCGAGGATCGGTTCGCGAGGATGCCACCACTTTCAGTCTACAAGAGCGGGAGCACCGCCAAAGGCTGCGGAGGCTATTTGATTGAGTAGTCTGTTCGCGTTGTTTCAGGCTTAGCCAGTTTTATGTCTTGAGTCGCCCTTTAGGCGGTAGTTTGGTGTGCTTAAATTCGTCCTTATTTTTGAGTGCAAGTATGAGCTGCAAAGGCCCTTAGGCATTTGTTGCAAGCCATACTATTATCTTAATCAATATAAGAGTTTCAGTTGAGCTTTCTTAAAATATGTTGTTGGGTTTTACCTACCCCGATTAGTTCTACGCCTTATCTTGTGCTTGCTACCTTATCTAACCCCTGGAGATTCACCAGATGGTTCAGACTCGTCAAGCTGCTGCAAGTGGTTCTGATACTCCAGTGTCAGAAGGACGGGAGCAAATCCCCGGAGAAGCAGTTCCACCACAAGCACCTTCAGTTGATCTGCAGAATTTTGGAGCATTCATGACAGCTCAAACCCAGCTGATGTACACCATGATGAATCAGATGCAGGCTATGAATAATCAGAACAACAACAATCAGCATCACAATGGAGCCCCAGTCGCTCATGGTCACAATGGATCATCCAAGTTGGCGGAGTTTATGAGGACCCGTCCACCAACTTTTTCTGGACATGTCTCACCAGTAGAAGCTGATGATTGGCCGTGTTATTGAGAGAAAGCTGCGATCACTCAATGCGCGATCATGAAAAAGTTCTGTACGCCTCTCACCAGATGGAAGGCATTGCCGCCGAATGGTGGGAAAACTTTTGTGCAGCGCATGGAACGCCGCAAGATATTACTTGGGAAGAGTTCACAAGCGCGCCAAGATATCATGTACCGAAGGAATCATGGATCTAAAGAAGGATGAATTCCGTGCTCTCAAGCAAGGAGGAATGTCAGTGACTGATTATCTCAACAAATTCTCTCAACTTGCTCGATATCTTTGCAGAAGATGTCGCCACCGACAAGGCTCGCGAGTCGTTTTCGAAAGGATTGAACATGGACTTCAAGTCAACTTGATCGCCCACACCTTTCCCGATTTTCAAGAGTTGATCAACAAGGCTTTGATTCTAGAGGATAAGCGCAAGGAATTGGAAGATCATCGTAGCGCAGAATGGCTCAAAGAAGGAAGTCACCAACCCGGTGAGGGCAAGAATGATTCCACCGCAGCGGTTTAGCCGCTTTCCACCACGAACTCGCGGACCACCGCACCAACTTCAAGACTCGCCCGCTTGCTCGTAACTTCCGCAATCTCGCACTACCAACCCCAATCGATCAAGCAACCCACGAATACAACCGAGTTTGCTTTACTCGCCGCCGCCGGGCATTTCGCCAACCGATGTCGCAGAATGGGACTATCACTCCAGTACGCTTCAACCTTGGGAATACACCAGCCAAGACGCCAGTACAAGGTAACCATCAAGGAACTTCTCAAGCTACCGGTCAATCCGGAGGAGCACCGCAATCAGTGGTTAGAGGCTGTGTCAACCACGTCACTCTAGAAGGAGCCCAAGAAGCACCGACGTTGTATTGGGTAAGTTCTGGTAAATTCAAGACTGCATCGATTACATTTGATTCGAGCTTCGCATTCGTTTGTTTCTAGAATTTTTGCAACTAAGAACAAATTGGAAGTTCTGCATCTTAAGTATACTCTGTTAGTCCAGTCGCCTGGAGCAGAGCTAAGTTCTAAAGTTGGATGTTTAGGAGCTAGGCTACTCATAGCTGGAGTTGAGTTTCTAGCCAACCTAATAGTTCTAGACACTCAGACCATAGATGTAATCCTTGGTATGGATTGGTTATCCAAACATAAAGCAGTGCTAGATTGTGGTCAAGAGCCGTGACAATAGAGGATGCCACAGGAAAGAAAGTAGAATTTCTAGCCACCTCAGTACGTGATGGACATTTGGTAGTCAACGACCAAGACAGTTTCTTTGGAAGACGACTGTAGTCGAGATTATCGGACGTATTTCGTAAGAATTACCAGAATGCCACGGACCGTGACATTGAGTTTGTCATCGATCTAGTGCCGAGAAAAAGCACCAATTTCAAGAGACCTTATCGGATGCCAGCCGATGAACTTGTGGAAATGAAGAAGCAGATAGAAGAACTACTGGAGAAAGGTTTTGTAAAACCTAGTTCGTCGCCATGGGGAGCACCAGTTTTGTTTGTCAAGAAGAAAGATGGAAGTATGAGAATGTGTATTGATTATCGCTCTCTTAATGAAGTCACCATCAAGAACAAATACCCTTTGCCCAGAATTGATGATTTGTTCGACCAGATGAAAGGAGCCGGAGTATTCTCCAAGATCGATCTAAGATCAGGTTATCATCAGTTGAAGATTTGTCCTAAGGATGTACCTAAGACCGCTTTCTCAACCCGGTATGGACATTATGAATTTTTAGTCATGTCTTTTGGATTGACTAATGCCCCTGCCTATTTCATGAACATGATGAACAAGGTATTCATGGAATATTTGGATAAGTTCGTAGTAGTATTCATTGATGATATTTTGGTATATTCAAAGTCAGAAGAAGAACATACATAACATTTGAGATTAATCCTAGAGAAGCTCAGAGGACATCAGTTGTATGCCAAGTTCTGCAAGTGTGACTTTTGGAAGAAGAAAGTTGACTTCCTCGGTCATATGATGACAGCCGAAGGAGTAGCAATTGACCGGGAAGGTTAAAGTCAGAATGAATTGGGAGCAGCCCAAGACGGTTACTCAAATTCGTAGTTTCTTGGGAATGGCAGGATACTATCGTCGTTTCATTGAAGGATTCTCAACGATTGCTAAGCCTCTTACGCAATTATTGAAGAAAGAGAAGAAATTCATTTGGACCCCAGCTTGTGAGGAAAGTTTTCAAGAATTGAAGAAACGCTTGACTTCACCCAATGCTAGTTTTTGGGATATTAGTAAGGATTTTGATATTCTTGTGATGCTTGGCGTCAAGGATTAGGATGTGTCCTTATGCAAGAAGGGAGAGCGCCGCTTATGCGCCAAGGCAATTAAGGCCTCATGAAGAGAACTATCCTACCCATGATTTGGAACTAGTCGCCAGTAGTGCATGCTTTGAAGATTTAGCGCCATTATCTCATCGGAATCGGTGAAGTCTACATGCATCATAAGAGCTCAAGTACATATTCACTCACCGATTTGAACATGAGACAGAGAAGATGGTGGAATTAATAAAGGATTATAATCTTGGAATCCATTACCATCTGGTAAGGCCAATGTAGTTGCAGATGCACCGAGTCGTAAGAGCTACCGCAATGCTCGAAGCAAAAGAGTTGTGTTCGAACTTCAGATGAATTCCGAAGCTACACTAGAAGTTGTTAGGAAGGATTTGTGGCCGCTTTGAAGTGCAACTACTCGAGAAACAGATTCGTGAAGCCCAACCCAAGGATTACGAGTTTGCCGACCTCAAGAAGAAGATGGCAGAAGGAAAATTTAAAGACTTTACCGTGGATGATCAGGATATACTGTGGATCAATGGACGTATCTGTGTACCGGATATTGATGGATTAAGACAGATGATTCTGAAGGAAGCCCATGACTCTAAGTATTCGATTCACCACGAAGTACTAAGATGTATCAGATGTTAAGAATAAGTTTTGGTGGCCAAACTTAAAGCGAGACGTCGCGCGAGTTCGTTGCCTTATGCGACGGTGTCGAAAGTAAAGGCCGAACATCGAGGCCGCAGGATTGCTACAACCACCAAGATACCGAATGGAAGTGGGAAGAGATCGGTATGGATTTTATTACCGGTTTACCCAAGACTCAATCAGGTTATGATTCGATTTGGGTAATAGTAGATCGTTTGACTAAGGTTGCCCATTTCTTGCTAGTCAAAACCACTTACTCAGGAGACCGCTTGGCGGAATTGTATATGACAAAATTGTCACCGCATGGTGTGCCTAAGAAGATAGTGTCGATCGAGGATCTCAATTCACCTCTCGTTTACGCAAAGTCTACATGAAGCCCAGGAACTCATCGAATTTCAAGATCGCTTATCATCCACGCACGGATGGATGATCGAAAGAGTCAACCGATATTAGAAGATATGTTGAGAGCACGTGCCTTAGCTAATGCTACCAGTTGGGATAAAAGTTTGCGTATGCGAGAATTCTCGTACAACAACAGCTTATCAAGCCGTTTGCAGATGTCACCATTTGAAGCTCATGCGGTCGCGTGCGCAGAACTCCGTTGAATTGGTCGAGACAAATGAACGTGTAGTGTTCGGGCGATATTATTCAGAAGCCAAGAACAAGTAGCTATGATCGAGAGAGGTTAAAGATAGCCCACCGAGCAAAAGAGTTATGCCGATAATCGTCGCTGTGACCTTAGCTTTGAACCGTAAGATTTTGTGTATCTTCGAGTTACTCCGCTTCGAGGTGTTAAGAGATTCCACACCAAAGGGAAGCTTGCTCCAAGGTATGTGGGTCCATTCAAGGTTTTGGAACGCCGTGGAGAAGTTGCGTGCAGCTTGAGCTACATGATCGTTAGCGTGGAGTGCATGATGTCTTTCATGTCTCTCACCAAGAAGTGTCTTCGTGCTGTAAGAGCGCACCCGCTGGAGTCAATTGAATCAAGGAAGATCTCACGTACAAAGAACGACTGTCAGATTTTGGATGTCGCAGAGCGCCGCACTGAAGCAAGACCGCTCGTTTACGCAAAGTCCGGTGGAGTGACCACTGAAGGAGAAGCAACGTGGGAACGTGAAGAAGAGTTGAAAGCCGAGTTCCTAGCCTTTTCTCTATTAGCCTAATCTCGGGACGAGATTCGCTTAAGGGGGAGGTTTGTAACATCCCAAATTTCAGAGTTTAAAAATCTTTTAAATAGTGGTAGTGAGAAAATTCACCATTTGGATTTATTGGAATATTAATTTAAAAGCTTAATATGGACTTTAAGGACAAATTGATTTAATGTGCTTAATCCCAACATCAACAATTGTCAAAACTATTTTATTTAGATTCTATATGCTTGGATATATTTTATAGAATTTTCTCGAATGTTTCCAAAGTCTTTTGCTATTTTCTATGGGCTAATTGTATTTTCGGATTTATTAAAAGAAAAACCTATTTTAATTTTTCGAATGTCTTCGGGCCAAGCCCAACACTATTCCATGAGCGCCGCCCATTGACCCACCGCCTGCGTTCGCTTTCAACCGTTGGATCGCCATCGCACGGCCGCTGCGCTTGCGTGGCAAGCGCTTTCTCACTCGCCGACGGTGGGCCCGCGATCGAGTCGCTCGCCTCCGCGGATCTTCTTCCTCCTCGCTGCGTCGTCGCCGCCATTACTGAGAGCTTCACTCCCGCACGACAACGCCGATTCTCTCACGATTTCTTGAGCCGATTCCCACCAAAACGTGTCTCCGGTTATTCCATATCCGCTCCAAACCAAATCAAACCCGAATCGGTTTCAATCTCCAAAATCTTGAATTCAAAACCCGCCGTTTCGGACCCGATTTGGGGTTTCAAATCTCGCGTCTCGAGCCTATAAGTACTCCTTAGCACCGCCGGCCTCCGCAACCCTAAACCGCCACTCGCCGCCGATCGCTCTAGCGCCGCATTCCAAGCTTTAGGTTTTCGCCGAGCTTCTTCTCCGGGATTGCGCCGCCGTTGCCGCGCCCTTGCTCCACCGACCGCACCGTTGTGATCGCAAGTCTCAGCTACCTCGCGGCGCGACTCCTCGCCGCCGAGCATCGCCGAGCGCCCGTCCGACAAAACCGGTGCTCTCTCCGCCGCTTCTTCCTCGCCACGCCATCTCTGCTCAACCCTGTGTGCTCAAACCAAAGGCCCATGTGTGCGCATTAACCTCCTCTACACGTTGGTACCACTCACCGTCGGGCGAAGTCGCCGCCTCGTTCATGCTGCCATTGGTTCCCGAGCCATCGCGCCGCCGATCCGATGTGGCGGCCACCGCAGCGTCCACCTCACCGTCTCCGTGCGTGTCACCTTGTTGGCGCCAGCGTCGGTGCCACCAGCGCTGGGTGCGCCACCTCACCCGACCGGATCCGAGGCTTGGTGGATTTGGTCACTGCGTGAGTGAGTACATCGACAGTGGGTCCCACTTGTCAAGACGGTTTTTAAATATATTTCTTTTTTTCGAAATTCTACGACGCAAGCATTGCGCAATAATTCGATTTTCCTTTATAAAAATAATTCAAGAAATTCAATAAAATCCAAATTAGGGTTTAATTGATTTTCAAATCTTCCAAAGCCCATATCTTTTGCATCCGAAGTCCAATTGAGCCCATTCAAATTTGTAAATTCATATAAAATTAAGATCTATTTAATGGTGAATTTTATTTGATTTTTGGAGTTTGTTTTGCCTCTGTTATTTATTTGTTTTGTTTCTTTTGTCTCGCTTCATGAGTAGACGCCGATACTTCTGGGAATTTTGCGTAAGAAGGAGCACCTCAAGACCAAGACCAATATCTAGATCTATTCCAAGGCAAGTTATACCTTTGATCATTTTGAACCCAGTTTTTAAAATACTTTGTTTCAATGTATTGCATTCTATTTCAAGTATTTATTTAAATGCTTTTGGGATAGTTATTAATCCAAATTGTTATACCACCTTGTCTATTGTATGCCATGATCTTTTGTCACCCTAGGTTGGTTAATTATTAGTTGGTATTATCGTAGCACCAACGTGGGTTGGTTAGATACGATTAGACTGCTTAGCCATGCCACGAGTCATCATTTCATGTGAGTTGCAATTATAAACTTGACTAAGTGATTATGGAACTGTGTGATGAAACTGTGTGTGCTGTGTGCTATTACTCGTTGATGGCATGTGTTGCACTTAATCAACAGGGTGGGAAAAGATTTAGACTGAGGCAAGTGGTGGATCTGTGTGAATGGTGGAGCTGTGTGCTTTAAACTTTGTGATTTGGGTTAAAACTGGAAGTCTTGCCTTGGTCAATTAAGGACTTAACTTTGTGCGCCATTGAACTGGCCTTCTGCATGCGACCACATGCCTAGTATGGGCCGGGCCCGACTTAGTAAGTTATGGAGTCTTAACATTGACAACTCAAAGTTGTATTTAAGGTGTGTGATGGGTCGAGGTGTGATATGTCACATCGCGGGATGGTTCATTTGCATCCCTGCCCAATGGTGTGTGTCGTTCCAAGGGTGTGTGTACAAATTGACTGGCGATAAAGCACACCAGAGTGTCATTGTTTGAGATGAAGTTTCGAAAGGTTTTGTTATGGTCGATGATCGCTACACTGATTGTATCGTGTGGGTAAAGTGTACAAACTCTGCATAGTGTTTTAAATCAATCTATTCGAATAGCCGCGTCCTCGGTTATGGACATGCTCGGGAATTTCACACGAGGGGTAGATTTTTCATAAAACAATTGGGAAGGGTCACCGTGTGAGATAACTTGTTCAAATTGTGTGAAAGAACTTGATTAGACTATGTGTACTTTGTGAAATCAATTGTTAACTTATTATTGTCTATTTGTTTTGAATTATGCTTTCAATCTATTATTTGTATTCAATTACAAATGTTGTATTTCTGCAAAATAACCATAGAAGTCATTCCTTTGGAATAAGCCATCATGTATAAATGCATTATGTGGTATGACTTGCGAGTACGGTGTGTACTCACTCTTGCTAAACAAATCAATGTATGGAGGAGTCGTCACCGCTTTTGAAGAGGAATTCTACGAAGGTTGAGCGTTAGGGTCTTGATCCCAGTCAGTTGCCTATGGTAAATTGATGGGAGCCACCGAGTTTATTTCGCTTTCATTGCAGTTTATTTCTTTATTGTCAGCCTTGCATGGCTTAATAAATGTAAAACTCGACCGTAAGGTCCCAACAGTTATTTGTTACTTAAAGGTACTCGTTTATTCTTATATTCGTTGTATGGATGTGATATTTCATCAATGTTGACACTGTGTGCACTAGCGTGATCCTGGACTAGTGCAGAATACACAGAGGGTCCAGATTTGCATATTTGGGTCCCGACAGTTGATCACAACAAAACCTTTCAGAGACTTCATCTCAAGCAATGCCACTCCCGATGTGCTTTCCTGCCGGCCAACCGATACATACAGCGTTTGGTTACGACACACATCGTTGGATAGGGATGCAGCGAACCATCCCGCGATGTGACATATCACACCTCCGACCCATCACAGCTTTAAATACAACCGAGTTGTCAATGTTAAGACTCCATAACTTACTAAGTCAGGCCCAGCCCATACTAGGCATGTGGTCGTACAGTAAGGCCCAGTTCAATGGCGCACAAAGTTAAGTCCTTAATTGACCAAGGCAAGACTTTCAGTTTTACCCAAATCACAAAGTTTAATAAGCACACAGCTCCACCATTCACACAGACCCACCGCTTGCCTCAGTCTAAATCTTTCCCACCCTGTTGATTAAGTGCAACACATGCCATCAACTAGTAATAGCACACATCACATACAGTTTCATCACACAGTTCCATAATCACTTAGTCAAGTTTATAATTGCAACTCACATGAAATGATGACTCGTGGCATGGCTAAGCAATCTACTTGTATCTAACCAACCCACGTTGGTGCTATGATAATACCAACTAGTAATGAACCAATCTAGGGTGACAAAAGATCATGGCATGCAATAGACAAGGTGGATATAACAAATTGGATTAATAACTATCCCAAAAAAACATTTAAATAAATACTTGAATTAGAATGCAATACATCGAAACAAAGTATTTTATAAACTGGGTGCAACATTATCAAAGGTAAAACTTGCCTTGGAATAGGTCTAGGTATTGGTCTTGATCTTGAGGTGCTCCTTCTTCTCCAAAATTTCCCCAAGTATCGACGTCTACTCGTAGACGAGATAAAAGAAACAAAAATAAATAAATAACAGATGCAAAACAAACTCCAAAAATCAAATAAAATTCACCATTAAATAGATCTTGATTTTATATGAATTTACAAATTTGAATGGGATCAATCGGAGGTCGGATGCAAAAGTTATGAGCTTTGGAAGATTGGAAATCAAATAAAACCCTAATTTGGATTTTAATGAATTTCCCGAATTATTTTTATAAAGGAAAATCAGATTATTGCGCAATGCTTGCGTCAGCCGAGAATTTTCGGAAAAAGAAATAGATTTTAAAAGAAATCTAACATGTGAACCCCACATGTCAGTGAGATGGCTCACGGTGGACTAAGTTCACCGAGCCTCGGGATCTGGGAGCCGGTGGACTGGGCCACGTGTGTGTGTGCTGGCGCTGATTGGGCTCCACGTGGATGCCACATAAGCACCAAAGCTAACGCGGCGGTTGCGGTGGCGCTGACGCGGCTACAGTGGCGAGGGCGGCGCTCGGGACCCGATGGTCACCGACATTTGGCGGCGAGTCACCGGCGGTGAAGGGTACCAGATTGTTCCCCGTGCTATTGCGCTCGTCGGCGCCCTTACGATGGTCGGCAACGCATCGTGGCGACGGCGGCGAGGAAGAAGCGACGGTGGAGCTTCGGGTTTTGTTAGAAGTGTGCTCCGGCGATGCTCCGGTGACGCGGAGGGGCACACGGGGTAGCCTGGGACTTGCTGAACACGGTGGTGCAGTCGGTGGGGCAAGGGCGACAACGACGACGATGCAATTCGCCGGAGAAGAAGTTCGACCGAAAAACCTAAAACTTGAAATGCGGCGGCGCTAGAGCGATCGGGGCGATGGGGGTGGCGGCTCTGGGTTACGGAGGACTGGGCGATGCTAAGGGGGTATTTATAGGCCCGGGGAACACCGAAATTGGAAACCCCCAATTCAAGTCCGAAACGGCCGGGATTTTGGAATCCTTGATTCTCAGAGATTGAGAGAGATTCGGAGTTTGATTCGGTTGGGAATAGATAAGGTAGAGAGAAGGTCGGGATTTGGTGCGGTCGGCACGAAGAATCAGCAACAGAATAGCGTTTGTCGGACGAAGCTTCCGCGAGCGATTACGGCGGGCGAGGACGCGGGCGCGAGGAGGAAGAAGACTCTGCGGAGATGACGACCCTGTGGCGGTCCCACCTGGCAGTGGCGGCAAGGCGCGAGTGAGCGAGTGAGCGAGATCAGCGGCGAGGCCACGCGGCGAACATCCAACGGAGGAAGGCAGGTTTAGCGCGAGCGTCCGATCGAAACGAGGGCACGCGTCGCACATCCGAGGGACGAGGCGCGGGAAGATGAGATGGTCGGCTTGGAATAGTATTGGGCTTCGCCCAACACTGCTCAAGAATTAAATTTGATTTTTATTTTTAGAAACTCCAGAAAATGCAAATAGAAAATAGAAAATAGCAAATGATCTTGGAAAAAATCTATAAAATTCTATAAAATATATCCAAGCATATAGAATCTGAATAAAATAGTTTTGACAATTGTTGATGTTGGGATTAATCATATTAAATCATTTTGCCCTTAAAGTTCATATTAAGCTTTTAATATAAATTCAAATAAAATGCAAATGATGAGATTTTCAACTAGCAAATAAATAAAAGATTTTCAAAGGCTCAAAAGTTGGAATGTTACAAACCTCTCCCCTTAAACTAATCTCGACCCTGGGATTCAGGCTAGCTAAAGAAAAGGCTAGGAAACTCGGCTTTCAACTCTTCTTCACGTTCCCACGTTGCTTCTCCTTCTGAGTGGTTGCTTCACTGGACTTTGCAAAAATGAACGGTCTTGCTTCTGGTACGGCGCTCTGCGACATCCAAGATCTTAACAGGCTGCTCTTTATAGGTGAGGTCTTCTTTTAGCTCGATCGATTCCAACAGTGTTTGCTCTTCTGGCACACGGAGACATTTCTTCAACTGAGAGACATGAAAGACATCATGCACTCCTGCTAACGATTGCGGTAGCTCCAACTGGTAAGCAACCTTTCCACGGCTTTCCAGAATTTTGAACGGTCCCACATACCTAGGGCAAGCTTCCCTTTGGCATGGAATCTCCGACACCTCGAGTGGAGTAACACGAAGATACACAAAATCTTCTCGTTCAAGCTCAGTCACGGCGATGGTTATCGGCCAGAACTCTTTCCGCCTAGATCGGGCTATCTTTAACCTCTCTTTGATCGATCATAGCAACTTGTTCTTCGGCTTCCTGAATAATATCTGGCCCGAACACTACATGTTCAGTTGTCTCTGACCAATTTAATGGAGTTCTGCAGGCACGACCATACAAAGCTTCAAATGGTGACATTTGCAACCGCTTGATAATCGTTATTGTACGAATTCGTGATACGGCAAGCTCTTATCCCAACGGTAGCATTTGCTAGGCACGTGCTCTCAACGTATCTTCCAATATCTGGTTGACTCTTTCGGTTTGTCCATCCATCTAGGGATGATAAGCAAGATGAAATTCATGTGAGTTCCTAGGGCTTCATGCGCATCGCTGTAAACAAGAGGTGAACTGTAACACCGACCCAAATTCGGCTCAATGCCCAACCCACCGTGGCGTAGACCCGCCCGGACATAGCACCTCACTTACACTTTCGTCCTCGCTTGTAAAAGGGTTAACCCGAGGTGCTACGTTTGGATCAACAGCATTATATACTACTACAACTCACTTGAGACAAGCAATGTGGGACTAATCCTACCACACAACTCCTCATGGGCCACATGGGCCACACTACGAGCAGTCGGGTATTACACTCACCCCTTAAGGGCCGACGCCGGCAAAGATATCGCACATGACAAATGCCCGTAACCACCCCTCAGTACACGTCCGTAAGGCCCAGGTTGCGGCACATATGCCATGCCATGTGTCCACTCGGGCCCACATGCGCCATGCGCCATATGCCCGCGCTTCATCTCCCTTGCGCCCTGCGGCAACAAGGTTGATGCTCGATACCATCTGTAACACCGACCCAAATTCGCTCAATTCCCAACCCACCGTAGGCGGACGCCACACATAGCACCTCACTTACACTTTCGCTCTCGCCTGTAAAAGGGTTAACCGAAGGTGCTACGCTTGATCCAACAGGCATTATATACTACACAACTCACTTGAGACAAGCAATGTGGGACTAATCCTACCACACAACTCCTCATGGGCCACATGGGCCACACTACGAGCAGGCCGGGGTATTACAAACTGAGATCCCCGATCTGACACTATCTTCTTAGGCACACCGTGCAGGCTGACAATCTTTGACATATACAACTCTGCTAGGCAATCTCCTGAGTAAGTGGTTTTAACTGGCAAGAAATGGGCAACTTTGGTTAAATGATCCACTATTACCCAAATCGAATCATAACTCGATTGAGTCTTGGGTAAACCTTAATAAAATCCATACCGATCTCTTCCTACTTCCACTTTGGTATCTTGTTGGTTGAAACAAACCTCTTTGGTCTCTGATGCTCTGCCTTCACTTTCTGACACACGTCACACAGGGCAACGAACTCGGCGACGTCTCGCTTTAGGTTTGGCCACCAAAACTTGTTCTTAACATCTTGATACATTTTGGTACTTCCAGGATGAATCGAATACTTAGAGTCGTGGGCTTCCTTCAGAATTAGCTGTCTCAAACCACTAATATCTGGTACACATATACGTTCATTAACCCACAATATGTCTTGCTCATCTATAGTGAAGCCTTTAAATTTTTCTTCTGTCATCTTCTTCTTGATATCTGATAACTCAGAATCCTTTGGTTGGGCTTCACGAATCTATTTCTCTAGAGTAGACTGAACTTCTAGATTGGCCACAAATCCCTCAGATACGACTTCCACCTTCAGCTTCTGGAATTCCTCCTGAAGTTCCGAACACAACTCTTTTGCTTCCAAAGCATTGCAGTAGCTTTTACGACTCAATACATCTGCAACTACATTGGCTTTACCTGGATGGTAATGGATTCCAAGATTATAATCCTTTATTAAGTCCAGCCATCTTCTCTGTCTCATGTTCAAATCAGACTGAGTGAAAATGTACTTCAGACTCTTATGATCCGTATAAACTTCACAGCGATTACCAATGAGGTAATGGCGCCAAATCTTCAAGGCATGCACTACGGCAGCTAATTCCAAATCATGGGTAGAATAATTCTCCTCATGAGGCCTTAATTGCCTTGACGCATAAGCGACATCTCTTCCTTCTTGCATAAGGACACATCCTAATCCTTGACGTGAGGCGTCACAATAGATATCAAAATCCTTGCGAATATCCAGCAGAATCCGCACTGGGGTTGTAGTCAATCGCTTCTTTAATTCTTGAAAACTCTCTTCACAAGCTGGGGTCCAAGTAAACTTCTTCTCCTTCTTCAACAATTGCGTAAGGGGCTTAGCAATCATTGAGAATCCTTCAATGAAGCGGTGATAGTATCCTGCCATTCCCAAGAAACTACAAATTTGAGAACAGCCTTGGGCTGCTCCCAATTCATTCTGACTTTAACCTTTCCGGTCAATCGCTACTCTTCTTTGTCATCACATGACCGAGGAAATCAACTTTCTTCCTCCAAAAGTCACACTTGCTGAACTTGGCATGCAACTGATGTTCTCTGAGTTTCTCTAAGATTAGTCTCAGGTGTTCAGCATGCTCTTCTTCTTTGTAGTATACCAAAATGCCATCAATGAACACTACCACAAACTTCTCCAAGTATTCTATGAATACCTTGTTCATCATGTTCATGAAATATGCAGGGGCATTAGTCAGTCCAAAAGATATGACTAGAAACTCATAATGTCCATACCGGGTTGAGAAAGCAGTCTTCAATATATCATTAGGACAAATCTTCAGCTGATGATATCCTGATCGCAGATCGATCTTTGAGAACACTCTGGCTCCTTTCATCTGATCGAACAAATCATCGATTCGGTGCAATGGGTACTTCATTGAGAGAATGATAATCAATGCACATCCTCATGCTTCCATCTTTCTTTTTAACGAACAAAACTGGTGCTCCCCATGGCGACGAACTAGGTCTTACAAAACCTTTCTCCAGTAGTTCTTCTATCTGTTTCTTCATTTCCATCAGTTCATCGGCTGGCATCCGATAGGGTCTCTTAGAAATTGGCACGGTTCCTGGCACTAGATCGATGACAAACTCGATGTCACGGTCCGGTGGCATTTCTGATAATTTTTCCAGAAACACGTCTAGATAATCTCTGACTACAGGTATATCTTCCATGGAAACTGTCTTCATACTGTTGACTACCAAATGTCCATCACGTACTGAGGTGGCTAGAAATTCCACTTTCTTTCCGGTGGTATCCTCAACTGTTACGGCTCTTCGGCCACAATCTAGCACAGCTTTGTGCTTGGATAACCAATCCATGCCAAGGATGACATCTATGATATGAGTGTCTAGAACTATTAGGTTGGCTAGAAACTCAACTCCGGCTATGAGTAACTTAGCTCCTAAACATCCCACTTTAGAACTTAGCTCTGCTCCAAGCGACTGGACTAACAGAGTATGCTTAAGATGCATAACTTTTATTTTATTCTTAGTTGCAAAAACTACAGAAACAAATGAATGCGAAGGTCCAGAATCAAACAGAACTGATGCAGGTACTGAATTTACCAGAAACTTACCCAGTACAACGTCGGGTGCTTCTTGGGCTCCTTCCAGAGTGACGTGGTTGACACGCCCTCGACCACCGACATGATGCTCCTCCGGGTTGACCGGTAGCTTGAGAAGTTCCTTGATGGTTGCCTTGCACTGGCGTCTTGGCTGGTGTGTTCCCAAGGTTGAAGCGTACTGGAGTGATAGTCCCATTCTGCGGACATCGGTTGGCGAAGTGCCCTGGCTGACGATAGGTAAAACAAATTTTGGGTCCACCCTGTGGGTTGCTTCCTGGATTGGGGTTGATTGGTGCGGGGTTGCGGAAGTTCTAAGCAACTGGGCGAGGTGCTGAAGTTGGTGCAGGTGGTCTGACAGAATTCTATGGTGGAATATGGCTAAACTGCGGTGGAATCATTCTTACCTTCCGCTGGGGTTGGTGACTTCCTTGCTGGGCCATTCTACGCTTACGATGATCCTCTAGTTCTTTGTGCTTATCCTCAAGAATCAAAACTTTATTGATCATCTCTTGAAAATCAGGAAAGGTGTGGGCGATCCAGTTAACTTGAAGTCCAGTGTTTAATCATTTCAAAAAATGACTCTATCGAGCCTTGTCAGTGGCGACATCTTCTGCAGCATATCGAGCAAGTTGGGAGAATTTGTTGAGGTAGTCAGTCACTGACATTCCTCCTTGCTTGAGAGCACAGAATTCATCCTTCTTCAGATCCATTATTCCTTCCGGCACATGATACTGGCGAAAAGCAATTGAGAACTCTTCCCAAGTAATGTCTTGCGGTGTTCCATACGTTGCACAGAAATTTTCCCACCATTCGGTAGCAATGCATTCCATCTGGTGAGTGGCGTACATAACTTTCTCATGATTGCTGCATTGAGTGATCAGCAGTTTCCTCTCAATGACACGAAGCCAATCATCAGCTTCCACTAGCGAGATATGTCCAGAGAAAGTTGGTGGACGGGTTCTCATAAACTCGGCCAACTTGGATGATCCATTGTGACCATGAACATTTGGCGCCCATTGTGATCGATTGTTGTTGATCCGTTGCATCGCTTGCATCTCGTTCATCATGGTATACATCAGCTGAGTCTGAGCTGCCATGAATGCTCTAAAATTCTACATATCAACTGAAGGGCTTGTGGTGGAACTGCTTCTGCGGAGGTCTGCTCCTGGCCTTCTGACACTAGAGTATCGGAACCACTTGCAGCAGCTTGACGAGTCTGAACCATCTAGTGAATCTCCATAGGTTAGATAAGTTAGCAAGCACAAGATAAGTTAGGAACTAGGTAGGGGTAGGTAAAACCCAACAACAAACTTTTAAGAAAGCTCAACTGAAACTCTTATATTAATTAGGATAATAGAATGGCTTGCAACAAATGCCTAAGGGCCTCTGCAGCTCATACTTGCACACAAAAAATTAAGGATGAACCTAAGCACACAAACTATCGCCTAAAGGGCGACTCATAAACTTAAGATCTGGCTAAACCGAAACAAACTCGAATGGACTACTCGATGAGATAGCCTCTCAGAACCACAGCGGTGCTCGCTTGTTGTAAACTCGAAGTGAGTGGTATCCTTGCAAACTGATCTTGATGCCGGGACAGTGCAACAGAGCGATCGCCTCGTGCAGTCGCTGGTTCCTCCGGCCTCACGCTCTGTTGTTTTTTCTAGTTGGTAGGCCTTCATCGGCTTCTTCTCGGTCTTCTTCTTGATGTCTTCTTCGTGATCGTTTGCCCATAGAGAGTCTCTTCCATGGTGATCCTCTCCTCGGCTCTCAAGGGTCTCAGACACACTCCGGCTCTGTGGCGGCTAACTCCAAAGATTCCTCCTGGTCTGCGGCGAATCAGGCAAGATGCACAACGGTGGCCTTGCCTTCTCCTCCGTGAGACGGGTAGCGTGCAAGAAGATCCACGCTCGGAAGAGCGGAGATGGTAACGGAAGACGGTGTCTCAAGCTCTCGAGCGTAGATGTTGCAAATCCTTAAGATGGCAAGGCGCGAAGACTCCTGGATTGCTTCAATCCAAACACTCCTTCGGGCTGAGATATTCAGGGGTTTGCTTGCCTTGGTGTTCTTCCCGGCGTAAACGGTCAAATGGCAAATCACTCCACGGTCTACTGCTCACGATCCAAGTACTACCA